>CM055896.1:69469731-70862225 GCA_029582155.1 Panopea generosa
TTCCAATCTTCCACAGCATATTTACAGTCACATTTGTTAGTTAAAATATACACGAAAAAAAGAGAGAAAAATATCAAAACGACATGAATGTCCCCCACCCCACACATCTTACAATTGTTCGCAAACTTGTCCGAGGTATCTTGGTTCTGAACACCTACATGAAGTTTCATCAAATTGGATTAAAAGAAGGGCAGTCAAGCGGTAGCGGTGATTTTCTGCTTTTAGTAATGATGACATTGACCTTGACCCGAAAATCGTGAAATGCAAACGCATCCGAATTATCTCTGTTCTGAACATCTGTGTATTTGTTACTTGCATCTGATGGGAAATAATGCCGGTAATTGTTGACAGCAATTTTCTATTTTATGTAACAGTGACATTGACCTTGACCTGAAAATCGTGATTTACGAAAAACAGACGGACAGACAGCACGACAGACGGACATGGGTAGCACTATATCTCCCTCAACCATATAAATTGTATAAATTGTGAAATTTGCCATAATAATGCAGGGATATTATAGAGAAAATGATTAACTAAATTTTGTTGCATATTGCAACAATATGTCACAAATAGCCCTTTAGTGAAACAAAACATTTTTGTTACACTAAGGGTGTCAACCCTTAGTGTACCCAAAACTGATTTTGTTACACTAAGGGTTTACTTCAACAAATTTGAAACTTCTAATTAATTTTATACTAAATATCAAATTTTGCTGGTCAGTTCTTAAGAAGATTTTTTAAATTAAAATATCCCCATGTAAAACTGACAACTGGAGTCCGGCCAATTTTGACCTCAGGGTCATGACTTAAATAACTCAGTGGGTGAGACTACATCATGTAAAATATCAAAGCTCCATACCTTTGCACTTTCAGAGAAGATAATTTGAAATTCTATTTTAATGTAAGAAGTAATAAATGTTGGGTGGAAAAAAAATAATATAGTAGTTAATGAATGTACATACCATTTTCAGAGGAACAAATGTGCACCTTCTCTCCATCTTTAATTTCTGAAGTGATAGGCAACAAAAAAATCATATATTACACAGACTAAAATGAAGCAATTACATTCAAATTTAATATACAAATTTATGCCTGATTGAAGATTCTTCTAATATTATTAAAGGGAATTTATCAGGATTTTTCAAAATTTTAAAATTAGCTATAAACATTTTTTTCCCCAATATATCATGCCTTTATTATACTCACAGACCCCGTATTGCCATAAGAATATCTATTTAAACATGCCAAAATAATATACTGAAAAGTGATTTCCGAACTTGGGCTACGCGCCTAGGTTAGACTTAAATAGATTTCCCGCTTACAAATGCAACATATTTTGTGATGTGTTAAATGGGTCACGTGATTTCATTTGATTTTAATTTAAATCCGTTTTACAAGTTTTCTAATAATAAATAATGTTTCATCTTATAAAAAGTCTGAATGACGACACGGTCGTCAAACAGTATTTAAGTGCTTTCTATTTAAAGAATGGGGATTTCATTTCAAGTTTACCAATCTAATTTAAATATCAATTTTGTCACGTTTTGGTGGATTTGACATACCATACCATTGGGATTGTCTTTATTTATGATAATCAGATGCCTTTTATCCATTTTAAAAATAATTTTATGTTTTGAGACCTTGATTGTTTTTCCTGATACACTCCCTTTAATATGCTGTTTTTAATAATAAAAATATGAATGATTAATATATTTTTTATAATAATTATAGCACAAAATGATACTGAAATGTCTAGTAAAATTTACTAATAAAAAACAAAAATTGCTAATTAGGAGTGATTTAAATATTTACCAACATAGTATTTATTGTGTATAGTAATCTAAAACTTATGTAAAAAATGTTACTGAATTAAATTAAAGGGACACACACATAATCAGTACAAAATTTTCACTTAACTCTATAATAATCTCTTTAAGTTACATATCTATTAGATGCATATCACGATGGGTGTAAACCCGTAACTCCATTTCAGTTTTAAAGATACATGCCTTTAGTTTATGACAATAAATATAACAAATATCTTATTTTTGTAAACTTTTAACAACACATTTGAAAGAATTCTAAGAAAAAAACAATTTGTATTTTTATAGAATGTTTACTTATAAAACTTATATAACTAGTGTGAAAACATGTTACTAATTTCTTAGGTATATGGGGGCATTCTTGTTAACAGACACATTTCTAGCTTTGTACTGAGTTATGGGTTTTGTACTGAGTTATGGCCATTCATACACACCAATCTTTACTATTTTGAACATTATATTGTATGATGTCCTCCCCCCCCCCCCCCCCCCCCCCCCCCACACGCCCACTCCAAATATTACTGTCATATAATATATTAACCATGTTGACCAATATTGAACTTTTGAACTAGACTGTAAAATGTAAAACAGGGACTCCTGTGGGGACTCCAAATTTAATCCCAAAAGCTATATAGGGAAACTTAAAACTTTTTGTGTAGACATGATAGCAACCCCCATTTTTCATTGAATTTAACAAACTTGCACAGCAGTTATATGATATCCACAAGATCTTGGACACGTTCTTGAACCAGCGTCATTCGACAACAAATGCCCCTGCCACAGGGCTTATTAGCACATTTTAAGGAAACTTCAACAGGACAATAACAAACCATTATAGGAACCACTTTGCATTGCTACATGTAAAATATCAAAAGTCTATGCATTTAACTTTCAGAGAAGTTAATTTTCCCTATATAACTCTATGTAAAACAGTGTCTCCTGACTATATTATGCTAAATCATAATCTGGCAAAAACAAATAGCTACCTCCCTACCGACATGAAAAATACTGCGTCATAACACAGCAGAGAAAGATTCCACATGAATGCATAATTTCATGATCAATCAAACTCCATATAAGGGTAGCTTAGAAAAAGCCTGTAGACAGTGTAATTGTTTATATATGCAAAGGATATAATTATAAAGATCAGGTCCAACAATCTTCCTTGAAAATCGCAGTTGACGGACAGACGGAGCTGTGACCTTGACCTTTGATGAACAGACCCAAGTCGCAAGACCCAAGTCGCATTACACATTGTCTTGTCATAGTGAACATTTGTGCCAAATTATTTATAAATGCAATCACAACTAAAGAAGATACAGTCAAGACAAGAGGGAACACAGTGCATACATTGGATTTCCAAACACTTGACCTTGAGTTATGACCTTGACCTTTGATGAACAGACCCAAGTTATAGGCATGACACATCGTCTTGTCCTAGTGAACATATGTGCCAAGTTATTTAAAATTCCAATCACAACTGAAGGAAATATGGTACGGACCCAGCCCATTTCTATATCCCCCTTGCTCCGCTCTATGATTGGTGGCGAGGAATATATACAACAGTACTGAAAATAAGTTGACCTGAATAAAGGCATTTTTTTATTTAAAAAATCCCCATGATTCAAATCAATTATGGAAATGGCAATGCATGATTCATATTAGTGCACTATAAATACTATAATCCGTATTACCCACACCACAGCAGCCAGAATCTGACTTGGTTAACCGAAACCTGGTTGGGTTTTAGTTTCACCAATTTGATATGCGTAGTTATTTTTATTTTTCCTATATTTAATATGCCTTTTTACTCAAATATTGCATTGATCAATAAACAAGCCTATTTTGCATAAACTCAAATTAAAACCCTCATTCACTCTAACTGCCAACTTCGTCATTAGTCATAACTATTGGGTGCTTTTAAAAGCAGCAAACTTCATTATGGCAGTCTATCATGTGAACAACAGGGCATATGTTCACTGTCCACCCGAAGTAATTGCAAAATATAACAGTAATAAACAATGTTATCTAAAGACAAAAAGAATGAATGAATAAATCGGGTTTAAGGCATAATAACATATTATAGGTTTTTCGACGCCAACAGGAAGGAAGTTTCCAGGTTTACTCTTCATTTACAAAATCAACAAATTAACATACAGATTAAAAAAAATACATCAACAAATGAACCTAGAACCTTGATACCTGCAGAACTGCAGAGTTTCAGCAAATTCTATCATATTTCTCAAGTTGTCACTTCCTACAACATCCATGAAACACAATCATTATTGCCATCACTCATATGGCTCCCTAGAATCACACAGGGTTTGGTAATTTAACCACAATAATGTACATCAAAAAATAAGAAGAGTTTAACACTCTTTAGTTTATACTAATCTATTTTAAGGCTAGGAAGAAAACTCAAAGCTTAATATTATTAACTACATGTGAGTCTGCTTCATGCATGTAAAACCAGTATTGAGTGTTGTTTTTTATTGAATATGCAACCTCTGGTGTCAGTGGCCAGCACCCCATCATCCACTACTGCCCCGCATTAACACAAAATTTCTTTTAGTATAAATGTGCAACAGCATTTTAAAACAATAAACAGGTACAGATTTGAAAATGCACAAGAATGAAAATAACTTAAAATGTACCAAACCCTAATGATCTCATATATGGTAATCCATATGTATTTAGTAGACATAAACACACCTTGAAACAAGTTAAAAATATTTTAGCCAAAGGTGAAAATCGTTTTGTTTATTGTAGCCAGAAGCACAGCTCTATACAAATTTTGTGATAAAAATTTATGTTTAAAAAAAATTATGTTTGTGAATTTAAATAAAATCAACATTTAAAAGTTTTACTTTAGCTTTGATTTCATACCAGTATATCTAAGCAGAGATTTATATTACCTGGGAGTCATGAGTAATAATTTAACACCTTTCAGGATCACTGGACCCGCGAAGGATGCATAAATGATAGAAATATTAAATGCAGTAGAGAGAATTACCATTTTACAGTGCTAAAACATTATATATATTTGTTAATTTTACATACGCTAATTAAACGACTCAAAATTTTACATACGCTAATTAACCAACTCAAAATGACAGAAATTGAATTAAGCATCAAACTGAAACACTGTCCAAGCTGTTTTAAATTAGCCTTTCATACCAAATCTTATTGAAAACAATCTAAACAAACAACAAGTGCATGTAACACAAGCCTCATGATAAAGATGCATTTTTTACAAATAAAAATTACTGAAATGTAGACAATAAGATATACAGTGAAAGAAATGGCAACCAATGGATAATAATGATTACTATAATAATATACATATTAAACCAAACAATAAAAAAGACCTTTTAATATAAGTTTTTATGTACGACTATAAATAAAATATGCAAGTTTTGCATTACAGAAAACTCTTACCTCTCTGTCCAGTGCAGCTCCCAAATCTACCACTATACCAAATTTCCAAGCCTTTATGGAGAAAAAAACAAGTGTATGTTAGGGTGAAGTTGTTCTACTGGAGAAACAGATAATGCAAATTAACATTTGGATAGCTGATTTTTTTTCACAAGGACGAAAGTGGAATTTTTCATGTTATGAAATATCCAATAATAAAAAAAGAATATCAGTATCATCCCAAACAATTCCTGTAAGCGGTCAGCAGCCAGGTGTAAATGGTCAGATGTAGCCGCTACCCTTATCACTTAATGCAGTGCCCCAGATAAGATGCGTTTTTGCGTCATTTACGCTACAAATAAGCAAATTTACACATGATAATTATTTTCCATGTGTAGGCAAGATGCACGTTATTTTAGATATACGCAAAGGTTGAAAAATCGGCCATTGATAAGTAAGTAATTTGACTGCAAGATACAATTTAAAATACATTTCTCAAAGTTTAAAAATAATGTTCAGATTTTATTGAAGTTGGTTGGTTAACTGGAAGAAGTGTTGTACTTCTCCAAATTTGACTTGAAGTGACATTTTGAATATGTTTCATCCCCGGGTTCGAAACTCGTTTTGCCACAGTATTATTTTGGAGTGTCCGACTCCTTTGGCAACTGCCAAGCCCCCACTCCATGATGATTGACATAATACATTGTGTCCCATTGTTATTCATCTCTCACACCTGATTTATTTGGGAATGTTGTGGTGTGAGCTTTAGAACTGGTTAATGGCCATGAAAGAAGGGTTTAATAAGTAAAACTGACCTTTCAGTAGCCCATGTTGGCATACAATGTTAAATGTGTGTATATTCTACGCTGTTGTTTATCATATTTATCAATACGGTACCCCTCAAATTTAAGATTATGCCAATTTACCCCAAACTTTAAAAATGGGGGTAAACTACCCCCAAGATTTTGGGCTGGCTGCTATTCCAATCATATTGTATAATCCCGTGATCAATTAACGCTTCTGCTAGATTAATGACTTTAATTTGTAAGCAAAGCCTATTTAACCGCATGTATTTACAGTAGTTTTATTTAGGTGTATGTCCCGTGTAAACACATTGGAAACAAATTTCACTGACATTTTTATGCACAATTACCAAACTGGGTAAAGACCGCGGCGTGGTCTAGTGGTAGAGCGTCCGCCTCAAATGCGGAAGGTCGTGGGTTCAATCCCTGGCCGGGTCATACCAAAGACTTTAAAAATGGTACTAGAAGCTTCCTCGCTTGACGCTCAGCATTTAGAGGAGAGTTCAAGGTCTGGTGGGCCCGATGTCAGTATAATGTGACTGGGTGGGGTATCATACCATGTGTCTGCTGCATGATATTCCAGTGTGACAGCGCTTAGAATACTGTCTCAAGTAGACACCGTCGCGATATGACCGAAAAATTGTTGAAAGTGACGCTAAACACCATACAACAACAAACTGGGTAAGTTCAAAAAGATAACTGTAATTGGTCAGTTTGTTTAAGTTATAATTAAATTAAATTTAATCGGCTATGAAAGTGGGTGCGAATGCAGTGGAAAAACAATATTTTTCATATCATAATGTGATTGACTTGACGCATATCGTACACAATATCTGCTGCGAAAAGAAAGTGTTTGACTTTAGATGTGGTTAAACATCTCGATTTTCAGAAAAGGTGTCAATAAAACACAGAATCAAAATGTGAACAAAAGTAACCGTGAGGTAACAGAAGAATACAAGCTACAAATTTTTACTGGATTGTATGGCGTCTGCTCAAATAAATATTTCATATGAAACTGAATTTTTTTTATGCTAAATTAAAAAAAAAAGATTTTTAATTAAATAACATAAATTATTAATTATATGTACTTCTTTATAAAATACTGTCAGTTCAAATGTTTCCTTCCTGTTGATTTTTCTCATTTACCCAAGTACATAATTCCACAATTAACATCATGACTTCTGCTTTCTTGGAAAAAATATGGACCCTCTATTAAGCAGCCACCTGTTTAAACAGCCAGTTTGGCCATTTCCCTTGGGTGGCTGCTTAATACAGGTTAGACAGTACTTTCCATGACCCTAAAATTCTGCGGTTTTTTGTCACGATAGTCAATCAAATAACCCTTAAAATTGTCCAATCTGCCTATAAAATTTCATAATAATGGGGGACAAATGATGTTCAATATCAAAATGTGAGAGAAATGTGATCAAGCTCATCACCCAAAAAATACAGTACAATTTAACTTAGACATGGAAATTCCATGAAAGCCATTTTTTTTTTGTTAGCAGTACAAGTTTCTGTTATGCAATAAAGCTCAAGCCTAGACTATCTTGTGATTATCAGTCTACCAGTCTTTTTACTGGTGGAGGAAGACCTCAGACTGATTCAGACTGAGTAGAACCGCTGTCCTTCCGCAAGTAACTGGAAACTTTTTCACATAAAGTTTTTGGAACGAGCGGGACTCGAATCTATGACCTTAGCGGTGGGAGGTAAGTGATCTTGAGACAACGCCTTAGACCACTTGGCCAAGGAGGACCCTTTCTACCAGTCAACCTGTAAATAACCTAGTTTTAGATACCTGGATAACAAGACAACATATTATATTTTTCAAGTCATTTTTAAAATAGTATTTAAATCATCATGCACATCATAAAAAAATAAAGGCGAGCTGGTTAACCAAATGCAACCATGGTGGTATATCTCACATAGCTGCATGGTATTGGCAATTAATGATAAAGAGCATTGTGTCAAATTGAATTAAAAACAAATTATACCACATATTTATCTTAATTTGATAGACGAGTGATGTGGCACAAGTGTAAAATAATGTTCCCTGCAATTGTTCACATACCCAGCAGATTATTTTAAAAGGTCACACAGCAATTTGAGGCAACCTATATTAAAGACAAAGTGTCACTGGTTGATCCGCTGGTTCATATGTGATTAAATTTTGAAGAGTTCCTACACTCTCTTTCTTCCTCTCAATTTTGTGCAATATAAGTTGTCATGTAACATCCAAGTGAACTGTACAAAATATCAATCGTGTCTGAAAACATAAAAAGGGGAGGGTTTTAGGGTTTTGGGCAAATTAATTGTTTTTGAGATTGGAAAACAGTTGAAAAAATATTAATATCTGTCCATCCATCCATCCATCAATCCTGAGAGTATTACAGCAGCATCTTTTCCGAGGTGTTTAAGCTTTTTGCATCACTGATTAAATCGATTAAGGCCAAAAAAAATGTGTGGTGACCTCTGGAAAAAAAATAGGGTATGTGACAGGATATTCATTTTTCCCCCCTGAGGTACTAACAATGTTCAAAGCAAGCCAAGCATCAGTTGTAGTTAACCAAATTATATCATTGATATCTGCCTTACCACATGCAAGGCAGATGCCCTACACCTAGACCACCGCTGCGGATATATTAAAGATTGATTGTACTGTAACAATAATAACAAATTTTCTGTCATATCAGAATGAAATCTCCTTGGGGCAGTATTCTCTGTCACTTTGGATACTGTGCAGCAAACAAATTAGAGTATTTAAAATACACATTATTTAGGTAACATAGATCTTGAACATGTACATTGCATAGCTAAGCAGCCAGATTTACACCCATCAGGAGGATGACATGTTTTAACAGTTATATACAAATAATGAATGAATGAATGAATGAATGGGGCTTTATGCCCTACCATCACATTGCAGGTTATTCAACGCCAACAGGATATGTACAAACACAATAAATTTACATACAGATTTAAAAAATCACATCAACAAAATGATTAATCAGAATTATTCTAGAAACTTGATACCTGCAGAACTTCAAAGTTTCAGCAAATATTATTGCATTTCTCAAATTGTTGCTTCTTACAACATGCATGAGCAACAGTGATTCTATTCTTGCCATCACTCATATGGTTCCCTGGAACCACAATAATGAACATTACAAAAAATGGTAAAATGAACACGACAACCATTCTATTCTTACCTGAAACCATACAGGTAACATACAAATAGATAATCTAATGGCAAAAGAGAGTGCATTTGAATAATCAACAAAAAAAAGCACCTTGACATGACACAAATGGTATTCAAACCAAGGCCCAGAGGTCTTAGAAAGCATGCTTACCAAAATGCCACCTGACTTCCATAAATTGGATTTTTTATAAAGAAATGGTGATGATAGATTTATTTCTATACCTTCAGTTTGAATAATCATGAAGCCCCATTTTCATTCTTTTAAGGCTAACAGACTATCACTTAACTAATAACCCTCTTCCTTAGGATATGCTGAAAGGTTAACTGTTGTACTCAAGCACACCATCTCAGTCAGTAACTCATAACTTTCCGCCATGATACTCTACCCTCTACATTCATCATACCAACATCATTACGTACTCAACCCTCCACACTCATACCAACATCATTACATACTCTACCCTCTATATTCATCATACCAACATCATTACGTACTCAACCTTCTATATTCTACATACAAATATCATAACGTACTCAAACCTCTATATTCATCATACCAACATCATTAAATACTTTACCCTCTATATTCATCATACCAACATCATTACGTTCTCAACCCTCTATATTCATCATACCAACATCATAACATACTCTACCCTCTACATTCGTCATACCAACATCATTACATACTCAACCCTCTACATTCATCATACCAACATCATTACATACTCAACCCTCTACATTCATCATACCAACATCATTACTTACTCTACCCTCTACACTCATCATACCAACATCATTACATACTCTACCCTCTACACTCATCATACCATCATCATTACGTACTCAACCCTCTACACTCACCATACCAACATCATTACGTACTCAACCCGCTACACTCATCATACCAACATCATTACTTACTCAACCCTCTATATTCATCATACCAACATCATTACATACTTAACCCTCAACACCCATCATACCAACATCATTACTTACTCAACCCTATATATTCACCATACCAACATCATTACTTACTCAACCCTCTATATTCATCATACCAACATCATTACTTACTCAACCCTCTATATTCATTATACCAACATCATTCCATACTCAACCTTCTATATTCATCATACCAACATCATTACATACTCTACCCTATACATTCATCATACCAACATCATTACATACTCTACCCTCTACATTAATCATACCAACATCATTACTTACTCAACCCTCTATATTCACCATACCAACATAATTACATACTTTACCCTCTACACTCATCATACCAACATCATTACTTATTCAACCCTCTATATTCATCATACCAACATCATTACATACTCAACCCTCTATATTCATCATACCAACATCATTACATACTCAACCCTCTACATTCATCAAACCAACATCATTACATACTCAACCCTCTACATTCATCATACCAACATCATTACATACTGAACCCTCTACATTCATCATACCAACATCATTACATACTCTACCCTCTACATTCATCATACCAACATCATTACGTACTCAACCTTCTATATTCTACATACAAATATCATAACGTACTCAAACCTCTATATTCATCATACCAACATCATTACATACTTTACCCTCTATATTCATCATACCAACATCATTACATACTCTACCCTCTATATTCATCATACCAACATCATTACGTACTCAACCTTCTATATTCTACATACAAATATCATAACGTACTCAAACCTCTATATTCATCATACCAACATCATTACATACTTTACCCTCTATATTCATCATACCAACATCATTACGTTCTCAACCCTCTATATTCATCATACCAACATCATAACATACTCTACCCTCTACATTCGTCATACCAACATCATTACATACTCAACCCTCTACATTCATCATACCAACATCATTACATACTCAACCCTCTACATTCATCATACCAACATCATTACTTACTCTACCCTCTACACTCATCATACCAACATCATTACGTACTCTACCCTCTACACTCATCATACCATCATCATTACGTACTCAACCCTCTACACTCACCATACCAACATCATTACGTACTCAACCCGCTACACTCATCATACCAACATCATTACTTACTCAACCCTCTATATTCATCATACCAACATCATTACATACTTAACCCTCAACACCCATCATACCAACATCATTACTTACTCAACCCTATATATTCACCATACCAACATCATTACTTACTCAACCCTCTATATTCATCATACCAACATCATTACTTACTCAACCCTCTATATTCATTATACCAACATCATTCCATACTCAACCTTCTATATTCATCATACCAACATCATTACATACTCTACCCTCTACATTCATCATACCAACATCATTACATACTCATCACTCTACACTCATAGTACCAACATCATTACTTACTGAAACCCTCTATATTCATCATACCTACATCATTACATATTCATCACTCTACACTCATCATACCAACATCATTACATACTCAAACCTCTGCACTCATCAAACCAACATCATTACATATTCTACCCTCTAGACTTATCATACCAAAAACATTACATAATCTACCCTCTACATTCACCATACCAACATCATTACATACTCAACCCTCTAGACTTATCATACCAACAACATTACATACTCCGCCCTCTAAATTCATCATACCAACATCATTATGTACTCAACCTTCTATATTCATCATACCAACATCATAACGTACTCAACCCTCTATATTCATCATACCAACATCATAATATACTCAACACTCTACATTCACCATACCAACATCATTACATACTCTACCCTCTACATTCACCATACCAACATCATTACATACTCAACCCTCTATATTCATCATACCAACATTATTATGTTCTCAACCACCTACACTCATCATACAAACATCATTAATTACTCAACCCTCTATATTCACAATACCAAAATCATTACGTTATCAACCCTCTATATTCACCATACCAACATCATTACATACTCATCACTCTACATTCATCATACCAACATCATAACATACTCAACCATCTACATTCACCATACCAACATCATTACATACTCAACCCTTTACATTCATCATACCAACATCATTACTTACTCAACCCTCAACATTAATCATACCAACATCATTACATACTCAACCCTCTATTCATCATACTGGCATCATTACATACTCAACCATCAACACTCATCATACCAACATCATTACGTACTCAACCCTTTACACTCATCATACCAACATCATTACGTACTCAACCCTCAACACTCATCATACCAACATCATTACGTACTATACCCTCTACACTCACCATACCAACATCATTACGTACTCAACCCTCAACACTCATCATACCAACATCATTACGTACTCAACCCTCAACACTCACCATACCAACATCATTATGTACTCAACCCTCAACACTCATCATACCAACATCATTACATACTCTACCCTCTACACTCACCATACCAACATCATTACGTACTCAACACTCAACACTCATCATACAAACATCATTACTGTACTCTACCCTCTACACTCACCATACCAACATCATTACGTACTCAACCCTCTACACTCATCATACCAACATCATTACATACTCTACCCTTTACACTCACCATACCAACATCATTACAAACTCTACCCTCTACACTCATCATACCAACATCATTACGTACTCAACCTCTACACTCACCATACCAACTGTCATTACATACTCAACCCTCAACACTCATCATACTAACATCATTACTTACTCAACCCTCTACACTCACCATACCAACATCATTACATACTCAACTCTCATCATACCAACATCATTACGTACTCTACCCTCTACACTCACCATACCAACATCATTACTTCCTCAACACTCACCATACCAACATCATTACGTACTCTACCCACTACACTCATCATACCAACATCATTACTTACTCAACCCTCTACACTCATCATACCAACATCATTACTTACTCAACCCTAAACAATCATCATACCAACATCATTACTTACTCAACCCTCTACACTCATCATACCAACATCATTACATACTCTACCCTCTATATTAATCATACCAACATCATTACGTACTCAACCCTCTACACTCATCATACCAACATCATTACATACTCAACCCTCTATATTCACCATACCAACATCATTACATACTCAACCCTCAACACTCATCATACCAACATCATTACGTACTCAAACCTCAACACTCATCATACCAACATCATTACGTATTCTACCCTCTACACTCACCATACCAACATCATTACGTACTCAACCCTCAACACTCATCATACCAACATCATTACTCACTCAACCCTCTACACTCATCATACCAACATCATTACTTACTCAACCCTCTACATTCATCATACCAACATCATTACGTACTCAACCCTCAACACTCATCATACCAACATCATTACGTACTCTACCCTCTACACACACCATACCAACATCATTACGTACTCAACCCTCAACACTCATCATACCAACATCATTACGTACTCTACCCTCTACACTCATCATACCAACATCATTACGTACTCAACCCTAAACACTCATCATACCAACATCATTACGTACTCAACCCTCAACACTCATCATACCAACATCATTACATACTCTACCCTCTACACTCACCATACCAACATCATTACATACTCAACCCTCAACACTCATCATACCAACATCATTACGTACTCAACCCTAAACACTCACCATACCAACATCATTACGTACTCAACCCTCAACACTCATCATACCAACATCATTTCGTACTCTACCCTTTACACTCACCATACCAACATCATTACATACTCAACCCTCAACACTCATCATACCAACATCATTACGTCCTCTACCCTCTACACTCACCATACCAACATCATTACGTACTCAACCCTCTACACTCATCATACCAACATCATTACATACTCAACCCTTTACACTCACCATACCAACTTCATTACATACTCAAACCTCAACACTCATCATACCAACATCATTACTTACTCAACCCTTTACACTCACCATACCAACATCATTACGTACTCAACCCTCAACACTCATCATACCAACATCATTACGTACTCTACCCTCTACACTCACCATACCAACATCATTACGTACTCAACCCTCAACACTCACCATACCAACATCATTACGTATTCTACCCTCTACACTCATCATACCAACATCATTACGTACTCAAACCCAAACAATCATCATACCAACATCATTACTTACTCAACCCTCTACACTCATCATACCAACATCATTACGTACTCTACCCTCTATATTCATCATACCAACATCATTACATACTCAACCCTCTACACTCATCATACCAACATCATTACATACTCAACCCTCAAAACTTATCATACCAACATCATTACATACTCAACCCTCAACACTCATCATATAACATCATAACGTACTCAACCCTCAACACTCATCATACCAACATCATTACGTACTCTACCCTCTACACTCACCATACCAACATCATTACGTACTCTAACCTCTACACTCACCATACCAACATCATTACATACTCTACCCTCAAAACTTATCATAGCAACATCATTACATACTCAACCCTCAACACTCATCATATCAACATCATTACGTACTCAACCCTCAACACTCATCATACCAACATCATTACGTACTCAACCATCTACACTCACCATACCAACATCATTACATACTCTACTCTCTACACTCACCATACCAACATCATTACGTACTCAACCCTCTACACTCATCATACCAACATCATTACGTACTCTACCCTCTACACTCACCATACCAACATCATTACGTACTTTACTCTCTACACTCACCATACCAACATCATTACATACTCAACCCTCAACACTCACCATACCAACATCATTACATACTCTACCCTCTACACTCACCATACCAACATCACTTTGTACTCAACCCTCAACACTCATCATACCAACATCATTACTTACTCAACCCTCAACACTCATCATACCAACATCATTACATACTGTACCCTCTACACTCACCATACCAACTTCATTACTTACTCAACCCTCTATATTCACCATACCAACATCATTACATACTCTACCCTCTATATTCATCATACCAACATCATTACATACTCAACCCTCAACACTCATCATACCAACATCATTACATACTCTACCCATCTAAATTCATCATACCAACATCATTACATACTCAACCCTCTACACTCATCATACCAACATCATAACATACTTAACCCTCAACACTCATCATACCAACATCATTACATACTCAACCCTCAACACTCATCATACCAACATCATTACATACTCTACCCATCTAAATTCATCATACCAACATCATTACTTACTCAACCCTCAACACTCATCATACCAACATCATTACATACTCAACCATCAACACTCATCATACCAACATCATTACGTACTCAACCCTCAACACTCGTCAAACCAACATCATTACATACTCAAAACTCAACACTCATCAAACCAACATCATTACTTACTCAACCCCCTATATTCATCATACCAACATCATTACATCAATTCATCATACCAACATCATTACGTACTCAACCCTCTCTATTCATCATACCAACATCATTACTTACTCAACCCTTTATATTCACCATACCAACTTCATTACTTACTCTACCCTCTACATTCATCATACCAACATCATTACTTAATCTACCCTCTAAATTCATTATACCAACATCATTACATACTCAACCCTCTACACTCATCATACCAACATCATTACTCACTCTACCCTCTATATTCATCATACCAACATCATTACGTAATCAACCCTCAACACTCATCATACCAACATCTTTACGTACTCTACCCTCTATATTCATCATACCAACATCATTACTTACTCTACCCTCTACACTCATCATACCAACATCATTACTTACTCTACCCTCTAAATTCATTATACCAACATCATTACATACTCAACCCTCTACACTCATCATACCAACATCATTACGTACTCTACCCTCTACACTCACCATACCAACATCATTACATACTCAACCCTCAAAACTTATCATAGCAACATCATTACATACTCAACCCTCAACACTCATCATATCAACATCATTACGTACTCAACCCTCAACACTCATCATACCAACATCATTACGTACTCAACCATCTACACTCACCATACCAACATCATTACATACTCTACTCTCTACACTCACCATACCAACATCATTACGTACTCAACCCTCTACACTCATCATACCAACATCATTACGTACTCTACCCTCTACACTCACCATACCAACATCATTACGTACTTTACTCTCTACACTCACCATACCAACATCATTACATACTCAACCCTCAACACTCACCATACCAACATCATTACATACTCTACCCTCTACACTCACCATACCAACATCACTTTGTACTCAACCCTCAACACTCATCATACCAACATCATTACTTACTCAACCCTCAACACTCATCATACCAACATCATTACATACTGTACCCTCTACACTCATCATACCAACTTCATTACTTACTCAACCCTCTATATTCACCATACCAACATCATTACATACTCTACCCTCTATATTCATCATACCAACATCGTTACATACTCAACCCTCAACACTCATCATACCAACATCATTACATACTCTACCCATCTAAATTCATCATACCAACATCATTACATACTCAACCCTCTACACTCATCATACCAACATCATAACATACTTAACCCTCAACACTCATCATACCAACATCATTACATACTCAACCCTCAACACTCATCATACCAACATCATTACATACTCTACCCATCTAAATTCATCATACCAACATCATTACTTACTCAACCCTCAACACTCATCATACCAACATCATTACATACTCAACCATCAACACTCATCATACCAACATCATTACGTACTCAACCCTCAACACTCGTCAAACCAACATCATTACATACTCAAAACTCAACACTCATCAAACCAACATCATTACTTACTCAACCCCCTATATTCATCATACCAACATCATTACATAAATTCATCATACCAACATCATTACGTACTCAACCCTCTCTATTCATCATACCAACATCATTACTTACTCAACCCTTTATATTCACCATACCAACATCATTACTTACTCTACCCTCTACATTCATCATACCAACATCATTACTTAATCTACCCTCTAAATTCATTATACCAACATCATTACATACTCAACCCTCTACACTCATCATACCAACATCATTACTCACTCTACCCTCTATATTCATCATACCAACATCATTACGTAATCAACCCTCAACACTCATCATACCAACATCTTTACGTACTCTACCCTCTATATTCATCATACCAACATCATTACTTACTCTACCCTCTACACTCATCATACCAACATCATTACTTACTCTACCCTCTAAATTCATTATACCAACATCATTACATACTCAACCCTCTACACTCATCATACCAACATCATTACTCACTCAACCCTCTACACTCATCATACCAACATCATTACATACTCAACCCTCAACAGTCATCATACCAACATCATTACATACTCTACCCTCTATATTCATCATACCAACATCATTACTTACTCAACCCTCTACACTCATCATACCAACATTATTACATACTCAACCCTCAACACTCATCATACCAACATCATTACATACTCTACCCTCTATATTCATCATACCAACATCATTACATACTCAACCCTCTACACTCATCATACCAACATCATTACATACTCAACCCTCAACACTCATCATACCAACATCATTACTAACTCAACCGTCTATATTCATTATACCAACATCATAACATACTCAACCCTCTACACTCATCATAGCAACATCATTACTTACTCAACCTTCTACACTCACCATACCAACATCATTACTTACTCAACACTCATCATACCAACATAATTACATACTCAACCCTCTACACTCATCATACCAACATCATTACATACTCAACCCTCTACACTCATCATACCAACATCATTACTTACTCAACTCTCAACACTCATCATACCAACATCATTACATACTCAACCCTCTATATTCATCATACCAACATCATAACATACTTAACCCTCAACACTCATCATACCAACATCATTACATACTCCTTCCTCTACATCCATTATACCAATATCATTACCTACTCTACCCTCTACATTCACCATACCAACATAATTACCTGATGTAACCTCTACATCCATTATACCAATATCATTACCTACTCTACCCTCTACATTCATCATAGCAACATAATTACCTGATGTAACCTCTACATCCATTATACCAATATCATTACCTACTCTACCCTCTACATTCATCATACCAACATCATTACCTACTCTACCCTCTTCATTCACCATACCAACATAATTACCTGATGTAACCTCTACATTCACTATACCAACATCATTACTTACTCTACCCTCTACATCCATTATACCAATATCATTACCTACTCTACCCTCTACATTCATCATACCAACATCATAACCTACCGTACCCTATACATCCATTATACAAACATCATTACCTACTCTACCCTCTACATTCACCATACCAACATCATTTCGTAGTATACCCTCTACATTCGCCATACCAACATCATTACTTACTCTACCCTCTACATTCACCAACCTACTCTACCCTCTACATTCACCATTCCAACTGTGCCATTTACATTCACTATACCAACCATGCTATTGTCAATCACCATACCAACTTCAAATAAATGGATGATTTAATTCATGTTCGGTCGGGGGGAAAAAAGAGCAATTATGACCATTTATGTAACCTGCAACGCCGCTATTATTTTTTGGCTTAGGTCATTTTAACAAACAAAAAAACTAGTTTAATTAACACATTATCTAGGTATAGACTGTTGTAACTTACATATAACTTTTTTACTTGATGGAATCTAATATGAGTCATACATCTTTGAAACATCTACCAATCAGAGAACTGTTTTTATAAATGTAAATTAATGGTTATAAAATTAATAGAGCTCTAAAGATGTATTACACATTAAAGTTATAGTACTTCATTTGTTCAATATAATCAACACATTAAGTGTTAAACTGTTTAAACAGGATCACCATTATGGGTGAAAATATTGTAAAAAGAATCATTCACACTATGCCATACATGTCTGCAACGTGAAAAATATAAACTGTATTGTCTACCTAACATCGGTATTTAGCGACAGAAATTAATTTCAATTGAATGCAATAACACATCAAACTTCATTGTAAAAGTCAAATGTGGGATGATTTATTTCATTTTTCACTTGTTAAGTAATTTTGGTATTAAAGGGATCAATAGCATTTTAAACTCGTTCACACATCCTATGGAGCTTTTATTATTTTCTTGGGCTTTCTAGTTTGAAAATTATTGGTGAGGGATAATGCCACTGAAATAAATGTCTATATATCGCTTTATCACAAAGTAAGGCTATGGCGAAGTCAAGAAGTTCTACACATTACACAACTATAAATAAAATTTGGTGATATTTGGACAAAACAAAAAGTTTAAAACAAAAGGAGCTTAACACAAAAACATAACATTTTTAGGCAAAGGTTAATTATTTGTAAAGGTCAAAGTCATTTAAACAAGAGCTGTCAGAGGGACAGACACTCAACTATTTCGATGCTGGTCTAAATCAACAGCTGCTGTTTCAGGAACTAATTACCAAATGGAAAACAATATAAAAATACAGGGGTAGTAAGATTAAATTGTAATTATTGTATGTCTATTAAAAATAAACTGGAAATATCACTAAAGGTGATGGATACCCACAGATGGCGTCCTGACAAATTGATTGCAACCTTTTGCTGCCTGCTTTGACACCGTGAACCAATTAGAGTATTGTGAAGTGTCATTGAATTCCAGCCAATGGTTGCTGAGAAATAGTGGTAAAAAAAATGTCTACAAATTCAAAGGACCGTAACTCATTGAAAAATAATCGGGTGCAACATGTACAGGATATGCACAACTAGGCTTGGTACCAATCACTCTTGTGAAGTTTCACTGAATTCCAGCCAATGGTTGCCGAGAAATAGCGACCACAAAAAATGTTTGAAAATTCAAAGGGCCATAATTCATTGCTGACAATATACACAACTATGCTTGGTACCAGTCACCCTTGTGAAGTTTCGTTCAATACTGGCCAATGGTTGTTGAGAAATAGCGATCACAAAAATTGTTCACAGGCGGAAAAAATATGTATGAAAAATTCAAAGGGCCACACCTCATTGAAAAATTATTCTCACGCAACATGCTGACAATATGTTTGCATTAAATACTGTTTGGTTTGATTAAGGTAATTCAGAAATAATCATGGAGTTTATTTCTCTGTCTTTATCTATAAACTCAAAAGTTCTTTTCAAAAATACTGGTAATGCTGTATAATGTATATTGGTATATTTTTTGGCCATGCTGTGTATTTATGTAGTGCATAAAACATGTTTTATTACAGTGTCTGAATGTATTGAGTCCTCCTTGGCCAAACATTCTAAGGCATCACTTACCTCTCATTGCTGAGGTTGTAGGTTTGAGCCCAACTTGGTCCAAACTATTTATGTATTACTTGCAGAAGGCTGATGGTTCTACTCGGATTCGTTCTAAGGTCTGCCTATACCAATTAAACTGGGCAATCTTCATCTCCAGGTTATAGTTTTTGATTAAACAAGAGCTGTCGGAGGGACAGCGCGCTTGACTATTTCAATGCTGTTCTAAAACAACATCTTTTTCAGGAAATAAGTACCAAATAGAAAATAATTAAAACTCAGGGGTGGTAAAATTAAACTGTAATTATTACTTATCAGTTGTTAAAAATAAATTAGCAAAATAAATTCACCAACACCATAAACACTATTCATTTTCATTATCAAGAGTTATGTTTTCATGAAAACAACAAAATGAATGGATGGCTTGTTTCGTCTTAATATTAATTCAGCATGAAATATAGGCCTATACACTAACTTCACCTCAGAGAGCAATATATCTGTACCAGTTCATAAAAATGGATCTATAGCTGAAATAATCTTGTACCAGCATGCAGTTTATCACAGCTGGATACTGAAGAAAATAAAACTAAAAAAAAAAGTATTAAACTTTACAAAAAAGAAAAAAAGATTAAATTTTAATAAAAGAAAAGAAAAAAAAGAGAAAATGTTTTACACCTCAGGGCCAAAAACATAAAATAATAAAAAGACAAATGTTCTAGAAAAAAAATAAATATAAACTAGCGTCATGGTTTTGAACAAATCTGAGAGAGGACCACAAACTGATCCTATTTGTGAAACATCTAAGATCAAGGCCTTTTACTACAAACTTTAACCTGCTAAAAACAAAATTTCTAAGCCTAAAAAGGAAATAATTCTCCCAAAATGCAATCAAGAGTTATGATTTTGTCTCTATGAGTTTCCTAGATGATGTTGAACACACATGTAAAGTTTCATTCATCATCATGTTCAATGATTGGATGATGAAATAAGTACCAAATCAAAAACTTGAACCTGCTAAAAAAATCATAATTTCTAAGTCTGAAAGGGCATAACTCTGTGAAACAGCAATCCAGAGTTATGGTTCTTATCTCTGTTTATTCCATTGATGATACTGAACACACATGTAAAGTTTCATTCATTTTGTATGAGTGGTTACATAGATATGTTACCTGATAAACAAGACCTGCCGGAGGGACAGTGCGCTCGACTATTCGAATATTTGTCACTGAAGTACAAATTTGATTGAGACTGATGACAAATCCAAGCAAACAATAGTTATCTAATATACAAACTTGAGTAGGTCTTATAACTGTTATACCTTGTATGAAGTTTCAATGACTGCTGACTTATTAAATTTCTAAGTAAAACAAAGGCCCTGATTTGCAAAAAAATCTGGCAACAGTAATCCAACTTGATTAATTAATTTGATTTCATGACTATATGTTAAGTTTCAATTAAATACATTGAGCGATTGGTGTAATATGGACTTGACAGTGCTTAAATGCAAAACTTTAACCAAAATTCAAAGTCAAAGAAGGGTAATAATTTGCATTATATTAGTGAAATAGTTATCTAACTTAGTTACTGTAGTAGAATTTATGACTGGGATGGCTTGTGTAAAGTTTCAATCAAATACATTGAGTAGTTGGTGAGATTATGAACTTGATAGTACTTGCATGCAAAACTTTAACCAGAATTTCTAAGTCAAACATGGGCAATTATTGCATTAGATTCACGCAAGAGTTATGTAACTTATTTATTGTAGTAGGGTTGATGACTGGGAAGACTTGTGTAAAGTTTCAAGTCAATATATGCAATGGTTACTGAGATATGGACTTGAATGTACTTGCACCCAAAACTTTAATCAGATTTTCTAAGTCAAACAAGGGCAATAATTTGCACTATATTCAGGCAAGAGTTATCTTACTTAGTTATTGAAGTAGGGTTGATGACTGGGAAGACTTGTGTAAAGTTTCAATCAAATACACCGAGTGGTTGGTGAGATACAGACTTGATGGTACTTGCATGCAAAACTTTAACCAGAATTTTTAAGTTGAACAAGGGCAATAATTTGCATTAAATTCAGGCAAGAGTTATCTTACTTAGTATTTGTAGTAGAGTTGATGACTAAGAAGGTTTGTGTACAGTTTCAAGGTTATACATTCAATGGTACCGACATGACTGAGATAGGAACTTGCATGCAAAACTTTAACCAGAATTTTTAAGTCAACAAGGGCAATAATTTGTATTATATTCATGCAAGAATTATCTAACTTCGTTATTGTTACACCTATGCTTGGGTGAGTAGAATAGATCTTTTTATTCTCCAAATAGTCAAGCTAAAAACTCTAACCTGAAAAATTAAGTCCAAAAGGGCCATAACTCTGCCTAAGTGCAACCCACTGTTATGGTTCTTGTGTCTGTGAGTTCCATTGATGATGCTGAACACACATGTGAAGTTTCATTCATATTAAATGAGTGGTTGCATAGATCTATATCTTACCTGATAAAAAAATTTAACCTGAAAAACCAACACCGACGCCAGGGCGAGTACAATAGCCCCACTATTCTACGAATAGTCAAGCTAACAAGAAATGTTGAAATTTCATGAAAACAAGGTTTCCCTGTTAGCAACATTTTTGGCAGGGCACCACAAAGATTTGCAAAACAAAAAAGTACTAAATCTGAGACTAAATGAATACTTACTGTACACAAAATTTGAAAAACAAAATTTCTCTATGCAAGCAACATATACATTCAGTGTTGACTTATTCAGTTTTTCCTGAAACTAATCTTTTTGAGTGGAAACTGTTTTGTTAATTTTAGTAACAATTAACTTGATACTAGTGACCCCATAAGCAATCCCCATCTTTACAATGTCTTGATAATAGCAATTTATGCACTCAGTACTGTTTCAATCTAATATCTCTTGTTTCTTTTAGTATTTGAGAAAAACTATTTTCAGTAATGTCGACCATGATCCAATTCCAACCTTCACCTCAATATAAATTACAAATATATTAAGTTTCATTCAAATAGCTCATTACTATCTAAAGTTAATAAATGGAAACCATTTTTGTCTATTTTAAGTAACTGTGACATTGATTTTGTCCCACATAACACATATATACACAATCCCATCCTAAAGTATCCATCTATTCCTTCAGCTTCTGTTTATTTTAATTTAAACAACTGTTTGGTAATATAAACTGAACCAAAAAAGAAACTTTCGCTAAGTTTGAATGTGAAGATTTTGTTAACATTTAACTAAATTGGCTGAAATCTTCTGTTTGTTGTATAATTATGTCTTATCAGTCTACTTAAATACAGTCAAACCTGTCTTAAGAGACCACCAAAGGGAAATCTGAAAAGTGGTCTCTTAAGGCAGGTGGTCTCTTATTGAGGTAAAATGTTTTTTGTTGGTCTTTTTTTGTCTTATATAATGCATGTACGTTTCCATCATTTTTAGGGCTTTCACTCGCTGTTCTAATGTTAGACATTTTCTCTTTGCTGAAGACATGGCAATGTTGATAGAATATAGCAGTATGAAACCACAATATTGAAACCCAGTCAAATAAACCTTGATATTCATTTCTTACGTTTACTCATTTTTGTCGTAATAAACTTTCAAACTGTGCATGAAAACAATGACAAACTGTCTCGTCTTTAGTTTCCAATTTAATCTAATCAAAAAGCCAATCAAATAAGCAAACGTAATAATAATTTGAATCATAATAAAAAAGTATAAAAACAAACGGCACACAGTCCAATCTCAATTTTCCCATTTAATTTGATCAAAAAGTCTGATCAAACCTATTTAATATTATATAACAAGAGGTCGCTACTGCAAGTTTGACTGTAGCTAACTAAATTGGACAGAAATTATCAATTTTATTGTTTGATTTAAATTAAAAACAGGAAAGGATGGATTTCAAAATCGGGTTATCAGTAGTAGCGCATGTGATGATGACTGCTTGACAGCGACTTCGCATTGACAGCACAAGCTGTCCAATTTAGCTATTTCAGTAGACTTTTGGACAGTTTTTCTAGGTTGTTTATTTTTCAGCCAGAATTGCATCCGTTTTTTAATTTGCCCCAAATTTCAACTCGCATTGTCTAAAATCAGCTCGCATTTTGCGAGTGTCCCAGTACTTATTGTAAACCCTGCTGATAATGATCGATTATCTTTTTATTTCATATCATCAACAAGTCATTATTGGAAAAAAGGTGTTCAGACACGGCAATAAAATATTTTGAGTCGGGACTTTTCGTGGGTCAGTCACACAACCGGAAACATATTTTTTTTTAAATATGGCCTCATAGGGCAATATAACCGTACCAGGTCATGAAAATGGATCTATGAATGGAAAATGAAACAAACAATTTAATAAAAAAATTTACCTTTCATGAAAATGGAAGAAAAAAAATGAAAGAAAAAATTGATTAATTTTTGTTAAAAAAGTGAACAATTGTATCTGAGCTCCAGACCTTCAACTTTGGTAGAAAAACTTTTCGAAGTTTTCCCTTCATTTTGCCTGCATTGCCTACATTCCATAAATGATGTTGAACACACATGTGAAGTTTCATTCATATCCAATGATAGGTTGATGAAATATGTACCTGCTCAAAAACTTTAATCAAATTTTCTAAGTACAAAAAGGCTATAATTCTGCCAAAACGTAACCCAGAGTTATGTTTCTTGTCTCTGTGTGTTCCATTGATGATGCTGAACACAATGTTAACTTTCATTCATATGCATAGATATTTTACCTGATAAAAAACTTAAACCTGAAAAACCAACACCATAAGTCCCAGTACTCTACAAATAGTCAAGCTAAAAGGTAAATTTTAAACTTCTCGTACTACAAGCTAATCACCTGTGCCAGTTATAACAATACAGGCTCCCCAGGAGTGTATAATAATTAGCTTTGGAGAAGAATATTTTACTTATATAATATAAAACAGATAAGTATAGAAGTACATAATATGTTTTACCTGTAGAAGGTGTTGAAAAAATAGAAGTGTCTGCCTTGATGACTGCTTGGAATACATTGCAACAGTAGTTGGGAATCTGGCACATAACAAGTCTATCATCCATAATTTGTTGGTGCTTTAATAGCAACATGCTCTTGTTTTTTCATTCCATTATTATATTAAAATCAGAATCTCTCCTTGCTTTTGCCAGCCTGATACAACCATAATTAGTACTGCCTTTCTGCATTTTGCTTATAATTTAATACAAAGAAGCTCATAAAAAGTACTTATTCAAATGTCAGTATAAGGATTCTCTGTACTGTTCTACTCAATCATGTTTGGCACTGTTTTTTCCTCAGTATTTGGTTCTCGATCTAGTGTTTATTTCAAAACGAAACTTCATTGACTAAACATTTGCATGGGTAATTTTTACTTGTCAGAAATGTTTTACTTTAGTTAATTGAATACATTGTCATTAAGTACAAAATGCAAATCGATTTTGTAATAAAGGCATAGCTCTCAGCCACTGAAATCCCATAGAAGTTTGTAGCAATTTTCTAATCCGAATTACACTTAAATGTATTTGAGTCCACTTTCTTTTGACATTCCATCTCTGCCATTTTGTATTGCACATAATTATAATTTATTATGCAATGTCTCTAAGTACTACATTTAATAGTGTATCCAGTATAAATGTAGTTTTGTGTCAAAAGTGTAAGCTGTAACTTCTATGGACATCTTTATTGTGTTAGCTTGGTACCAATTTTGCAACTGAAAAACAAAAATTAAAATTTACAAATTATGCCCATTTTTTGCTTACAAATATTACAACATTAGTTATATGATATATATATACAAGAAAATTTGTCGAAATCAGATCCTGCCGGAAAAGGTCAAATCTGAAAGGGGCATGATTTTTATACTTGCTGGAAAGATAATAAAATCGGAATATGCCATTCATCTTGAGTATCCGAGAACATCTTAGGAGTAGACATGAAAACAGTAACATGCTCTTTACAAAAAATATTTTTTAAATTTTCAATACCAAGTTTGATTGTGTACCTAGCTATTATAAAATACTTCTATGCTTTGAATACTCTGCACCTGACATTAGGCAACATAATACCAAGTTTGATTGTGTACCTAGCTATTATAAAATACTTCTATGCTTTGAATACTCTGCACCTGACATTAGGCAACATAATTACAAAACAAGGGAAGTCTGTGAAATATATTCAATGTCGCGTCTATGTCGCTGTATCACAAAGTGGCTATGCAAAAACAAAGCCAGCGTGTTTTTGGGGCCAAAGTGTTTGGCCCAATTCCCCTCCCAAAAACATACAGTAATTCACAAAACAATTTATTTTTTATAATTAATAATGTCTTTTACAGATTTAAACCAAAAAAAACAGGGGCGTTGACCTATAAACTATTTTAAACATACAAAGGTACAATTTTCATTGTTTTGTTTTTTCCCCATTTTCGTAATTATGACGCAAGTTTCCCCTATGGAAGGGATCCCCCCTCTCTCCTCGTAAAATCAAAATTAGAGTTAATGAGTATTCTTGAGTTTTTCAGAATAGTGATGAATATTGTGCATATGATATTAACAACCAGCGGTTGACTCTTCAATTATTATTAAATTATTGTTTTTATCAATGGCTTGCCAGGGAAACTGCAATTGACATTGCGTAATGGTTTTGTCATTTATTATAGAACCATCGTGGATATATTTTTTGTTTGACTGACCAATTCCTTCAATATACTCCTGAAATAGGCTGATAAAATAAGGCATAAATGGACAGCTTTTTAACTATTTGAATATCCAATCAAGTGTCCATGTAGACACAGTATAAAAAAATCTTGAAAAGGCTCCTTAGATAAGTGCAATATGTCACATATACTCCTGACCATGACCTCAGCAGAAACATCATCAATCATGGTATAAAAACAAACTTAATTTAGTTTGCTTTTTAGTATTTTGTGTCATGTTTACAGTTCATTAAAATTTTGTTGACAATCACATGTCAGTTTATAAATGCTTTCTTTTCGAGACAAAATATGATGGGAGAGTGATACTAAAAAAGAGTTGTCAGAAGACAACAAAGCTCGCCGATGGGATAAAACTCACCACCCATGCAAAGATTGAGATTGGAGACCAAACACCAAAACTTAAACACAACTAAATGCAAAAGTTTAACCTGGGTGTCTACAGACGAAAAATTAAGTCCAAAAGCGCATAACTTTGCCAAAAAGCAACCCTGAATTATGGTTCTTGTCTCTGTGTGTTCCATCGATGATGGTGAACACACATGTATGTGAAGTTTCATTCATATCCAATGAGTGGTTGCATAGATATCTTACCTGATAAACAAGAGGCCCAACAGGGCCTGAGGATGCTCTACTGACTCATAGTGGCCATAGCACTTTTTGAAATGTCAGGGCGGGGTCATTTTTAACTCTAGTGACACCATTTGAACAAATCTAACAAAACTTTAGTTGGTCATCATTACTACATAAACATTTTGAAAATCTGTTGGGCCGTTCATGAGAAGATTTTTTAAGTTTTGGACTATTTTCAGTAACAGTGGCCATCTTGAATTTCAGATAGAAAAAAAAATGTTCTGTATTGGCTCCTATGCAATAGAAACATCCATGTGAAGTTTAGTTTAATTGGTCTAGTGGTTTCAGAATAGATGAAAGAAAAAGAGAATTTTCTGTTTTCCCATAGTATCCCTACGTAAAGTTCTAAGTCCCCTTACAGGGTCCCTATAAATATTTAGCCCCTTAATTCTTATCTGCAATGAAACCCCTACACATAGGATAACTTATATATATATATATATATATATATGAACAAATCTGACATATCGGTTCTTAAGAAAACAATTTTAGTAATTCCCAATTTTACCCTTTTGGGGCCCCTCCTGACCCCTTAAGACAGTGGAACCCAGTCATTTTTACAAATCTGAACCTCCTTCACCAAACAATGCTTTTGTGTAGATATAGGCAACAGCATTTCCATTTTAAAAAAAAAACAAGAAATGTCACTGTTAATTGTCACATGCCCCCCAACATGTCATGATGTTATGTTGATCATTTGTAGCAAGTATCATTAAAATTCATCTATGCATGACAAAGTTACAGGCCAGAAACAAAATTTCACATAAACTCAAAGTGTTGTCAAACAACTTGAAATTGTGACCTTGACCTTTGAGGTATGGGTGCGGGTCTTACTCGCGACACGTTGTTATGTTCTGTTGATCATTTGTTGCAAGTATCAACAAAATCCATCTATGCATGACAAAGTTACAGGCCGGAAACGAAATACCGGACGGAAGGATGGACAGATGGAAGAACAGACGGACGGACAGACGCTGCGATTACTATATGCCACCCAAAAAAATTTTTACGGGGGCATAAAAAGAAAATATTATAATGACAAGTGTCCCCTAATTGAATAATCGAGACAGATCATATTTAACCGTAGGGACACCATTTGAACAAATCTCACAAAACTATAGTTGGTCATCATTACTACATAAACATTTTGAAAATCTGTTGGGCCGTTCATGAGAAGAAGATTTTTTAAGTTTTGGACAATATTTTTAGTAATGGCTGCCATCTTGAATTTCAGATCGAAAAAAACAATCTTCTGTATAGTCCCCTATGCAACAAAAACATCCATGTGAAGTTTCAGTTTAATTGGCCTAGTGGTTTCAGAGAAAGTGCTGCTAACAGACGACAGACGACGGACAATGCACCATCGCATAAGCACTTCTGGCCTTTGGCCAGTAGAGCTAAAAACTTTAATCTGAAAAATTAAGTCCAAAAAAGGCCATAACTTTGCCAAAATGCAATACAGAGTTATGGTTCTTGTCTCTGTGTGTTCCATTGATGATAGTAAACATGTGCGAAGTTTCATTCATATCCAATGAGTGGCTGCATAGATATCTTAAACTTAAACGCAAAAGTTTAACCTGGGTGTCTGCAGATGACGCCAACAACGACGATGCTGGGGTCATTGCAATAGCTCTCCTTGGACATTTGTCCTGGCGAGCTAAAAAGGGCCATAACTTTGCCAAAATGCAAGCCAGAGTTATGGTTCTTGTCCTGTGTATTCCATTGATGATGGTGAACACACATGCGCAGTTTCATTCATATCCAATTAGTGGTTGCATAGATATCTTAAACTTAAACGCAACTAAACGCAAAAGTTTAACCTGGGTGACTAACTTCCTAAGTCCAAAAAGGCCCATTACTCTGCCAAAATGCAATCCAGAGTTATGGTTCCTGTCTCTGTGTGTTCCATTAATGATGGTGAACACACATGCGAAGTTTCATTCATATCCAATGAGTGGCTGCATAGATATCTTAAACTTAAACGCAAAAGTTTAACCTGGGTGTCTACAGACGCCGCCGACAACGATGCCGGGATCATGGCAAAAGCTATCCTTGGACATTTGTCCCGGCGAGCTAAAAACTGTTAATTATACAGACTAGATTACGATTACAAACGGTAAAATTTATCAGTCACAGGTTGAATTGAAACCATTTTTATTTACGAGAAATAAATGTAAGATCGATTTTCAGAGAATGTAATCTTATTTACGTATATAAAAATTGATTTTAGCGCAAAACTCGTTGCTCATGTGTAATTTATACGCAGGTAAAACAAATTTGATGCATATCCACCAATTTTAATGCGTCATATACGCAGATGCTATAGTGCATTTAACTTCAAATAACTCAAATTTTGATAATTCATGTGTCATAACTCCAATAATATATATCTGATTTGGCCAGCTCTAAAACTTGTCTTATATAATTTATATGATTATATAATTACTGTGTTAGATTTGTGAATATCAAATGATAACTAGCTAGTTCAATAACTTGTCTGAGATATTTTGGTTACTAGTATATAATTACTGTGTAAGTTTGATAAAAATCAAATTAAAACTGAGTGCTAGAGCACAAACAAAATAAAAAAATATATACAATTTTTGATGATTTAAGGGCTATAACTCTGACACTAATTATCGGATTTTGCCAGTTCACATATCTGTCCAGTTATTGTGGTTATAACACTACTGTGTAAGTTTAGTGAGGATCATATTTAAAATAAGGGTGCTAGAGTGCACACAAGTGCAGTTTTTGACTACCGGTAATTAAAGAAAGGCCATAACTTACTTCGGCATTGTTAGACCGATTTGACCAGTTCATGAATTTGTTCGAGATATAATGGTTATATAACTAATGTGTAAGTTAGGTAAGGATCAAATTAAATATGCAGGTACAAGAGTGCACACATGGGTAAATAGTTCAAGTTGTAAGGCTTAAAGACCCTCTGAATTTAATTATGCGATTTTGCCAGTTCAAGACCTAGTCCGAGATATTATGATTATATAACAACTGTGTAAGTTTGGAGAGGATCAAATAAACAAGAGGGCCTATATCGCTCACCTGACTGACCTTGAGTCACCCAACTTAAGTAGATTATATAACACATGTACACTCCAGAAAAAAGAGATGGGCAAGAATTTTTATTTGTTTTGAAGATGCAACAGATGCATAAAAGAGTTCAGACTCGGTAGAGGTTCACCCATGGTAAATGTCAGTGAAATTACATTGAAATCAGGTCAGTAGATTCTGACAAGAAGGCTTTTGAAATTTTTACTATAGCTGCCTATATGAGCCATAATATGGAGTCCGGGAATTTGCATTACATCACACAAATTCTACATAAATTAATATAACTGCAGAAGTATATAATAATAATTTAAAGTAATTTGCAGAACCTTTTAAAAACAAATAATTCTCTTCATTGTCACATAGGGTATTTTTTTAACAACTTAAAACTTCTCTTAAATCATTATTTTATTGTGTAATTTCTTGATTTCGTGTTGCTCATTTGCATGTGTGTTTGCACTAAACACGTATAACTCTAATCTTCTAAACCAAAACAGCTTGCTTTTTTTTTTAAATAAACATCAGTTTCCTCTTATTTGAATTAATTAACTTCTGTTTTTTTTATTTGCAACGTAAATATGAGAATTTGACTAAATATTTTTCTGTAATGTGGCGTAACCAATCGTGTCCTCAGAGTTACGTCATGACAAAATGTGTTGTAGCTTACAACCTTGACATCGATGATCTCGTACACGTTGTTTTTACGTGATCGACAGTGCACTATGAAAATGACGTAAACATGCCACTCTAGAAACCACCACTTAAATATTGCATACAGCCAACATATCGGTTGCGAGAAACGTGTCCTCTTTTGTTACGTCACAGTATCTGAACACAATGTAAAATTACCCAGAAATTTGCCCACGTAACCTTTTAACCTTGAGTCTGTTTACGACACCACTACCAGTCAGTTCTATGGCTGGCAGCAAGAAGAAATGTTGAGGAATCAACTCGATATATGGCGGACGACAATGTACACATGGTCAGTTTTCGGAAAAAAGTTACGACGACAACATTGTTTTGATTCATCCTCCGGTCTCTTAAATGCATTTAAAATGCTTATAAGCATTACCAGAATGATATGTGATGTATGAAAGTACCATAATGAATAATTAATTCTATGTAACAAGGTTTTGTTCAGTTCTGCTTGACCGATGTAATGTATAGTATTACGTTGACAACAGGAATCTCATGGTTAACAGTGATTGACATGCTGTACCCGTGAAAATGAAATGGGTTTGAACAATTAAGATGTCTGAAAGTACGAAGGAACAATATGAACTTTAATATATATATTTGATGTATAATTTACTTTCAAATTGTTTGTGTGTAACAAGGTGAAATTGGGACACAATTTCACCGTGTCCAGTGTCACACCTGTGCCCGATTTATTCATGAATAAAAAAATCCAGTTCAATTAAATGTTTATGATTGGTCAGACATTATTAACAGAAATGTCCTGTGATTGTTTTTGCATGAAGACAGTAGTTGAAACACCTGAATCAAATTGTATAGATGCATTGAGTCTGCCATTGTGTAACTTGGTGTCTTTTATTGGGGTCTATATTGGTGTCCTGTTACACATTTTGTGTCCAGTTACATCGTACTTGGTGTCTCGTTACATCATACTTCCACTTGGCACTAATTGCTAAATATCCACCTAAATAACCAGTTTTACATATGAAACAATTAAACTAAACCTGGTAATTCATTTAAGTAGACTTAATAGATGCAAGAAACTAATTTGACCATAAATAAATGAATTTATAATATAGTGTCAAGTGTTACTAACAGTGAAATTTAAAAATCACATTCCTTTATACATAAATCTAGAGACTGTTAATACTTTTAACAATATAATAACATTAAATAGTGTAGTAACCTAATAAAGCATAAAATTTAACAAGTATTAAATATTAAAATAGAGGACACCAAAGGGTTTGTGATGTAACACAAATTCCCGGACTCCATATTATGGTTCATATAATTAACTAGCACCAACTGTGGCGGTCATGTTTTTTAACAAATCACGACGGCTCGAACAAACTTGGTAAAGGGTCACCCAAGGAACATTTCTGTGATATTATTTTAAAATCGAGCCAGCAGTTTCGGACAAGATTTTTTAAATTTTTACTATAGCTTGTATAGTAAACTAACCCCACCATCTGGCCGCCATGTTTTTTGACAAATCAAGATGATTTGAACAAACTTGGTAGAGGGTCACCCAAGGACCATTTCTGTGATACTATTTTAAAATCGAGCCAGTGGTTTTTGACAAGATTTTTTAAATTTTTACTATAGCTTATATAATAAACTAACCCAACCCCCTGGCCGCCATGTTTTTTGACGAACCAAGTTGACTTGAAGAAACTTGGTTGAGGGTCACCCAAGGAACATTTCTGTGAATTTATTTTAAAATCGAGCCAGTAGTTTCTGACAAGAAGATTTTTTAAGTTTTTACTATAGCTTATATAGTAAACTAACTCCGCCCCCTGGCCGCCATGTTTTTTGACAAATCAAGACGGCTTGAACAAACTTGGTAGATGGTCACCCAAGGAACATTTCTGTGAAATTATTTTAAAATCGAGCAAGTAGTTATTGACAAGAAGATTTTTTAAGTTTTTACTAATTAAACTTGCCCCGCCACCTGGCGGCCATGTTTTTTGACGAATCAAGATGGCTTTAACAAACTTGGTAGAGGGTCACCCAAGGAACATTTCTGTAAAGTTATATCAAAATTGGCCCAGTGGCACACAACAAAAAGTTCAGACGGAAAATAGAAGACGGACACAGGGCGATCAGAACAGCTCACCTTGAACTTGGTTCAGGTGAGTTATAAAAACACAGAAAGCTGCCCGAATAATATCAACTAGAGATGCAATACCATATACTAGTATATATCTGTCTATTGATATTGTAAACAGGTTCAAGGTTTATTAATCATCCATAAACGATGTCAAGGTCATAATAAAAAGAATCATTGGATTTGAGAAGTATTTTAACATGCTTAAATGATATATTGAAAAGTGATTTCCTAGCATGGGCTAATGCCTAGATTAAACTAAACTATTTTGTGACGTTTCAAGTGAATCATGTAATTTCATTTTGAGTGCCAACTATTCTACAGATACTTAAGGTTATTTAAAAATCTCCAAACTTAATATTTCTTTTGGATTCTTTTGAAACAGGAAATTTTGTCGCTTTAAATTTGGGAAAAAAGGAAACTATTTGCCATTGGGAAAGGGGCAGAATAACAGCCAAAAAATAGGCAAATGAGAGCCCTGGTGTCATCAGGAAAAATAATAATACCGAACTTCCAATAAATATTATGCAAGTCCTATATCAGAGAGATAAATATATGTTATTAAGACACTGCCTATATGAAAAATGAACATTTAAAACAACAAAAAACAGTAAGGTTTTATACATAAGAATTTTTGTAATGATTCTAGTTTCAACAGTTGATTAACTTTCTGTCACAAAAAGGGCAAACCAGTTGCCAGAAAGTTTTTCATGGCATTCCTGTAACATGAATTATCTCCCTTTACAATCTATCACTGCCTTATAAATATGCATAACCCTGCCTCACATGCACATACATAACAAAGTCTACTAATTTAGCAACATACTTTTTTCACGTTACATCAGTACACAATGTCAAAGACTTATATAGAGAAGGAAAAGCAACTGATTGAGATATTATTAACGCTCGCATATTCACGCAAAATATTGTTTATCTTAGCTTCCATTCATCTCAGAAACACAATTCAAAATTCTTTCTTTGCATAATGGAATTCTTTACAAAATGAGATCATTCCCAACAAATTGTGTTTAAAATTGTTAAGAACTTGTGATTACAAAATTTGTATACTGCAACCAAACAAGAGGCCCAAGAGGGCCTGACGACGCTCTACTGAATCACGCCCTCAGTGGCGGGGTCATTTTTAACCCTACACATAGGGATAATTTATGCCAAATATGAACAAATCTGACATACCGGTTCTGAAGAAAATGATTTTAGTAATTCCCCATTTTTACCCTTTTGGGGCCCCTCCTGACCCCTTAAGACAATGGACCCCATTCATTTTTACAAATATGAACCTCCTTCACCAAACAATGCTTCTGTGAAGATATAGGCAAAATCATTTCCATTTCTAAAAAAAAATAAAAAATATTATAGCGACATGTGTCCCCTAATTGAACCCTCGGGGCGGGGTCATATTTAACCCTAGCAACACCATTTGAACAAATCTAACAATACTATAGTTGGTTATCATTACTACATAAACATTTTGAAAATCTGTTGGGCCGTTCATGAGAAGAAGATTTTTTAAGTTTTGGACTATTTTTAGTAATGGCAACCATTTTGAATTTCAGATAAAAAAAAAAATTCTTCTGTATAGTCTCCTATGCAATAGAAACATGCATGTGAAGTTTCAGTTTAATTGGCTTAGTGGTTTCAGAATAAATGAAAGAAAAAGAGAATTTTCTGTTTTCCCATAGTATCCCTTTGTAAAATTCTAAGTCCCCTTACAGGGCCCCTATAAATTTTAGCCCCTTAATTCTTATCTGCAATCAAATCCCTACACATAGGGATAATTTATGCCAAATATGAACAAATCTGACATACCGGTTCTCAAGAAAACGATTTTAGTAATTCTGAATTTTTACCCTTTTGGGGCCCCTCCTGACCCCTTAAGACAGTGGAACCCATTCAATTTTACAAATATGAACCTCCTTCACCAAACAATGCTTCTGTGAAGATATAGGCAAAATCATTTCCATATTTAAAAAAAAAAAATACCGGTATATATATATTATAATGACATGTGTCCCATAATTGAACCCTTGGGACGGGGTCATATTTAACCCTAGCAACACCATTTGAACAAATCTAACAATACTATAGTTGGTCATCATTACTACATAAACATTTTGAAAATCTGTTGGACCGTTCATGAGAAGAAGATTTTTTAAGTTTTGGACTATTTTTAGTAACGGCGGCCATCTTGAATTTCAGATCAAAAATAAAAATCTTTTGTATAGTCTCCTATGCAACAGAAACATGCATGTGAAGTTTCAGTTTAATTAGCATAGTGGTTTCAGAATAAATGAAAGAAAAAGAGAATTTTCTGTTTTCCCATAGTATCCCTTTGTAAAATTCTAAGTCCCCTTACAGGGCCCCTATAAATTTTAGCCCCTAATTTCTTATCTGCAATCAAACCCCTACACATAGCGATAATTTATGCCAAATATGAACAAATCTGGACATACCAGTTCTCAAGAAAACAATTTTAATAATTCTGAATTTTTACCCTTTTGGGGCCCCTCCTGACCCCTTAAGACAGTGGAACCCATTCATTTTTACAAATATGAACCTCCTTCACCAAACAATGCTTCTGTGAAGATATTGACAAAATCATTTCAATTTAAAAAAAAAAAAAAAAAATATTATAATGACATGTGTCCCCTAATTGAACCCTCGGGGCGGGGTCATATTTAACCCTAGGGACACCATTTGAACAAATCTAACAATACTATAGTTGGTCATCATTACTACATAAACATTTTGAAAATCTGTTGTGCCGCTATGAGAAGAAGATTTTTTAAGTTTTGGACTATTTTTAGTAACGGCCGCCATCTTGAATTTCAGATCGAAAAAAAAAAATCTTCTGTATAGTCTCCTATGCAACAGAAACATGCCTGTGAAGTTTTAGTTTAATTGGCCTAGTGGTTTCAGAGAAAGTGCTGCTAACAGACGACAGACAACGTGCCATCGCATAAGCACTTCTGGCCTTTGGCCAGTAGAACTAAAAATCAAGGAAATTACTTGAAATTTTACTTTATACTGCAATATGGTAAATTCAAGATCATTTTGCAAAGTAAAATAATATTAATTAGGTAAAACCTAACTGGTGAGCAAAAAGGTAGGTATTCACATTATACAAATACAGTACAAAATGCGAGATAATTATCAATTGATTCTTACTACATGCTGAAAATACTCCACACTCACAAAACTGCTGTGTAGAAGAAAATATCCTTTGTTTTGAGCAAAACAAACGATTATATCTTCTTGTTATTTTCGATGATTTAGGTTCAGCATATCATACTCTTTGTGACAATTAATTAAAACCATAGTCGTTTGAAAATTACATACTTTAAATTGCCTGTCAATTTGTCAAACACAGTGAAAAATCGTCAAAAAAGGTAAAATTCTAGACCTAAATACGCATTTTAATATTATATATTTCGAAATTGTCATATCAAATATGCAAATGACAACTGCAATATGATTGAAATTAGTGCGATAAAACACCACAATCACTATTTCACACACATTTGCCTTGCAGCTGGAATGTGGCCATGTCAGTTGGAACTTGGCCGGGGTTTAGCAGTTGGGTTTTAGTATCACCCAGACATTTCCGAGACTCTGCGATTCTTTTTTCATTCTTCTTGTTATCAATTGGGGGCACGATGTTATTTATTCTTTATGTACATTTTGTATACATTTAAAGTGGGGTTTTTTGTTTACAGTATATTTTATACATCAGCCAAGCTTTCAAAATAACTATTCATGATTCAAAATAAAAAAGTGAATTTGTAAAACAAGATTTCGTAAGAATTCTTATAAGTTATCTGGTAAATTTAAACGATTAATTTGCCAAATTATCAATTCTTCGCACGCTATTTTATCAACATTTAGTAGACAAAAGTTTCTTGCATACCAGACAAGGATTTCAGCATATTTTTACCGGGTACAGAATTTTTATCTTACACCCAACCCTCCACACGCTCATCCTACCCTGCTGTGACTTTGGAACAATTAATGATGGAACATATAAAACATATGATGAAATAAATTTGATTTGAAGTCTTAAATGCCATCATGGTAAAATTTAATAATAATACTATAAATTAAAATAGATATATTCAATGTGTTCAGTATGCAAGAAAAATAATCTTACATGTATGGCTTTTTCAGTTCAGATAGAAAATTTCATCCCTTGGGATAACAGTTATCCCTCGGGACAGAATTTTCAATCAGAACCTCCAACACAAGTAAGTTTCTTATATTCATAAACCTTCTCTACTACAAGTCCTTGATAATGTAAACAAATCCAGATGGAAATTATGAAAGTTGTAGCATGTGTGAGATATTGTTATCATACGGGCATTCGTGGTAATAAACACTGAGCCAAAAAAGAAAGTATCCACTATTATTTTTTAAATTATTTCCTCAATATTAAAAGTTTGTCAAAATAAGCTATAAATAATGTACATGTATTCGTTGGAGTACCTGTCAAAGTTGGTTTTATCAATAATCAGCCAAGCGCTTAGCCGAGAGGCCCGATTATGCGCTCTGTGCAGGGACGGTCGATATCCGGGAGCGTGAAGCTGATGCGTACGTCATTGGGGGAGACCGCTTTTGGGGAGGTATTAGTTTGGGGTGGAATTATGGATGCACACAAGACCCGCCTAATTGTTATTGAAGGAAACATCAATGCCCAGACCTACGTCAATAATGTTCTTGAACCAGAAGTTGTTCCTTTTACCGAACATCACACTTATGCATGATTACACCCGTCCCCATACAGCTGCACTTACTCGGATGTTTTTTGGCGGATAATAACGTCAATGTTTTAGACTGGCTGGCAAATAGTCCCGACTTAAATCCCATCTAAGAACAAATTATGCAATCAACACGGTGCAGGACCTTTCAGCATCCCTACAGGCTGAATGGGACAATTTACTGGCGCCATGCGTACAGCATTACGTCGACAGATCATGACGTGCATTGGGCAACACGGTGGACACATGAGATATTAAATCTTTGACTGCAACCCACATCACATTTTCACTGCAGAAAAATCGCATAAAAATTGAGTTTTAAATTTTCCCCGATTACAACTGCAGATTTATCAAAACCGTTGTTACTTTGGAAATTGTCCCCTACGTCATATCGGTCCATTTTTTTCGATGAAACACATATTGCAGCTGCTTCAAATTTTCACAGGACTCAAATCAAAAAATTAAATCCGAATGTATACTCCTTTTCTTTATGATGAATAGATATATAGAGTGCAGGGCTCGAATTTAAGCACTCGCCACTCGCAAAATGCGAGCTGTATTTTGAAAATGCGAGTTGAAATTACTTAAGCTGGCATTTTTTTGCGAGTGGATTTCAAGTTGAGAAAATTACTGATTGTATTCATTTTATTGTTTTTTGAAAAAAAAAACAAGTATTATCCTGGTAAAAATAACGGATTCTTGTCAATTTTACCAAATTACCCCCTGGCAGCATGATTGTCAATGACATGTATTAAATATTTAATATGTGTAGACTGCGTCCAATTGTTTTTGATATCGAGTTCATTCTGCAAAAAAGCAAGTAAAGTTAAAACCCGTCAATAACATAATGAGTAGACTGCGTCTAGTTTGATCGATTGCGCACTAACTCTATAAAATAGAAGTAAAGTTGAAACCAGTCAACTTTATTGTTTACATATTTTGTCAGCTGTTAAACTTGACAATGACAAAAATGGTGTGTCAATTGTAGAAACCACGCGATCAACAATTAAACTACATAACTATGATATCAGAACATTTATACATGTTAAACAATCGTCCTTGGCTAGATCAAGATCTTATTTTAAAACGAAAGGCCATTGGCTATAATAATTCTATAAATAGAAATCCGTGTATGTCCAATCTCAGTCTCTGTGTACTTGTTATTGTTGAATCCATGATTCATATTTTGGTTTTGTTAAAAGTGTTTATTTATGATATATCATTGTATGCATTTATTTATGGTAGTATAATAAATAACAAAGACAATTTTATTTTTTAAAATATTTTGTTTTGTAAAGTACTGCTTTGAATTTTACCATTACATATATAATAACCTTGATACCATTGTCTATAAATAAAAAAAAGAGCTAATAATGCATATTAAATAACATGCATACTTTGAAACAATTAATTTTGTGTTTATTTAGCCATTTAGGACTACAAGTTTCTGCGAAAATTGGTTTGGCTAGTTGTTTTCAAATTTGGCCAGTTAAAACTTTAGGCACTGGCCAAAATTGCCAGTGCCCAAAAAAGTTAAATTCTAGCCTTGGAGTGGGTACATTCTTTTTTGGCTCAGTATAAATACTTATAATTTATTATATTTCTGTCTCCTGTGCTATGATTTATTTAAACATCAATGAATATTAAACTCGAAATTCAGATCTTTATTAAAAGCTACTGAACGCAATCCTGTATAAAATTGTTTCATGTAAGCCGTGATCCAGTCTAATGCTTACCAGTAAATGTGTGCCAACTTCTATCAAGTTCCTGACCAGTCACCTTTGTCCTTACTTTCGTGAATGCCGTTGATTGAAGTAAATGTCTTTACTTGGTAGGCCTATCATAAAATAACTGCAATACTAGTAGCAATAGTCAGATAGTGTCTAAATTTATTTTCCATTAAAACTTCCCTCCGAAATGGTACGGTAACAGTAAAAAGCGAAGAGGATTTTTTTACGAAAATGACAGAAAACAAGATTTTATGGAAAAGAACAATCTATAATATTTCTTTATTTTAATATATATTTTACGATTTCATTAAGAAAAACATTAAAACAATCTGACATGTCTATTTTCGGGAAATTTCGTTGACAAATTAGTCTAATCAATGTTTTATAGAAATGGAGAAATCGATTTTACGAAAACGATTTCTTTTTACAAAACGGAACAATCAATTTGATAACGTAATCATAAACGAACATTGAAAGAAGTTGATGAACTATGTCCTAAAACATAAATGTTTCTAAAATTGTCCAAAATCAAAATATTATTTTGTTTGATTATTTAATAAATCTGAATGTAAATATATTTCCAAATGTAGATCTGTTATCATATATAGGCCTAGGCTGAGGAAAGAGAAAAACAATCTTTGGCTTTCAGCGTAAGATTGTACCACTCAAGTGTAAGTAGCCACATACACCACCATTGTTTGTCCAACTCTTGAATACGCGAGAACCATTGACTCAATTGCATGTAGGTCCATATAATATATTTATATATGGCTACAACTCTAGACCTATGGAACCTGCATCCCCAATATTAGGACATCTAAAACATCCCGAGCAAGCCCAGTTATGTACCAGGTGTGTCACAGACATGGTCAACCAACTTCACTGGGACAGTCTTCAAGCTCGACGAAGATCAGACCTTCTAGCAATGCTGTACAATATCCAACATGGACTGGTGGAGATCCAACCTGACAGCTACATACAACAAAACGACAGACGTACCAGAGGGAACCAACGTCTATACCAAGAAAGTTCATCCCACGAACCACCAGGGACTAGAACCAGCTACCATCTTGGATCAGCATCACTCAGTGGTGATTGTGATCAGTGGCATAGCTGCCTTTACGCCACAACGCCCAGGCTTGCACATTATTTTGACTTTACTCATCAATAGGGGTGAAGGACTGTGTACTGGGATTGGGGGCCATGCACACAAACTCCCGTTTACCTGATGGGCTTTAACATCATTTTAGGGTCAGCTACGCCACTGGTGATGTTTATTTGCGGAAAGTGTCCCTGGTTTTGAGGAAAATGTCCCTTTTTTTTTGGGCTGTGGTTCATTCATTCTGCCTGGGTTTTGGGGTTTAAGTGGTATCATTGACGTCAAGCTGAACAATTCTGCACTATCGGATCCTCAAAGAGTTAATTATTAAAGAAAGTGCATGCACGTGTCGGCACGTGCTTCTGGTGGCGGGGTTAAGCGTGTAAAATTTGCATATTATAGTGCTCATTATTCTTAACATTATTTGTTCTTTGACTTATATGCTGGACCTTATAGTTTAGTCAGAAAAAAATATTAACCAAATTTATTTAATCATTTATTTATTCTGCCTGGGTTAAGAGTTGATTTGTACCATTAAAAAGTTGTACCATTAAAAAGAGTAAACATCAAATTCCCGAAAGGGTTAATTTTGAAATTCCGTGCGGTAACTTTAAATCAGAATATTGTAATGCTCGATTATCTAAGCATATTATATTCTTTGACCTTTATGCTAGGATCGATGGTTTACAATAGTGTGGTAAAAATCAGCCCCGTAGTCATATAATGACAAATTATTCGAATGTGTTCTGTCTGTGTTAAGTACCATGTGTGCACGTGCCACACAGGTCAAGAACAAATATTTGAAAATTATTGGTTGTAAAATCCGCAAAATATACACGCTTCTCTAACGAATGGTACCAAAATTAGCCGTTTATTTTAATTGATGAAGTTTTGGGAACGTTTAGAAATTAAAAAAAAATGTTTTTTTGGTCCAAAAGTGGCCAAAACTCTGTTTATCCTTAATTTCAAATTACCCTAAATCACTAACTATATGCTTTAGAATTATTTTTCTTACACCAATCGCTTTATCTAACCAAAAACCTTGCTGAAAAACTGGGTTAAAGTTCAAGTCTGGGCTATAAATCTGTATATCAGAGTGTAGCTAGATGTTCCTTGTACGAATTGAACCACCCGTGCATGTTCGAAGCACGTCCTTAATAAGTTTTGAAAAAGAATTTGTGGTGAAACAAGAAAATATAAATGTTGGTTGTGTAAAAGAAAAATACAAAAATCCGAGCTGTAGATCAATAATTGAAGTCTGTGGAACTTTTTGAAAATGATGAATTTGACTTTTTCCAAAAAGGCCTCGAAAAGTCGTGATAAGACTTGTATATAGTGCCATGTTCAAATCGCTGCTGACTGCTTATTCCTTGACCAACTTTGTTGAATTTGGTATCATTATGTAGGTATTGATGAGATCTTGAGCTCTGGATTCCTATTTCCTCACCGCTAGGCGCCGCCAGCGAGTCTCAAGCTGAGGTTGGAATCTGTGAAGGGCCGGAAATAAACACTCTAGGATTGGATTTATTTTCACATATGTTGTAGATATAACTATTCTAAGCAACTTTTGTTCTTAAACAAATAAGCTATCTACTACCGTTCCGCCAGAAACAAGCCCGTGCCGATACATGCATGGTCGGGATGGGGTGCCACGTTCAAACCACTGTAATGAGCTCATTCTTGTGACGTTTTAAACCAGAACATAGGATTTGACAGGTATTGAGTAGCTCTTGAGGTTGGTATAATTTTTCATTAAATATTTTGGCCACCATGGGTCGCCAGCGGACCTCAAACTTAGGTCATGATGTAACACGTGCCGGAAAATAAGCACCACGTGCATTTAAATCATGTTCATATATATTATAGAACAACTCATTCTGAGCAACTTTTGTTTTTAAAGTGTAAAGCTATCTGTCTCCGTTGAGTTAGAAACGCGTCCCGTGCAAACAAGTGCAATTCAACAAATTTGGTCAATTTCAGGTGTCATGTTCAAACCCCTACCTAGAGGCTATTTCTATTAATTTCTATAATTAAATGACACTAGGTATGGGTTCATTTTCACATGTGTTGTAGATGTAACAATTCTAAGCAACTTTTGTTATTTAACTATTAAGCTATCTACCACCGTTTCGCCAGAAACGCGCCCGTGCCGCCACGTGCATGGCGGGAATGGGGTTGTCATGTTCAAACCCCGGCACTGGCGTCATTCTTGTGCTGTTTTTAACCAGAGCATCGGGTTGGACAGGTATTGAGGAGCCCTTGGGGTTGGTGCTAAAAATGTTTGAAATATGACCGCCAGGGGTCGCCAGCGCGCCTCGAATCTAGGTCATACGGTAGCACGTGCCGGAAAATGAGGGTCACGTACATCAAGGTCATGTTGAAATATGTAATAGAGAATTTATTTTTAAGCAACATTTGTTCTTAAAGTGATAAGCTATCTGTCTCCGTTAAGTCAGAAACGTGTTCCGTGCATACCCGTGCAATTCAACCAAATTTGTCATATTTAGTCAATTATAGGGTGCCATGTTCAACCCCCTGCCCAGAAGGAATTTGATGATCTTGGTGTCGTTGGGCAGGTATTGAATAGATCTTGAAGTTGCCTACCTCACTGACCAGAAGGCACCCTGTCAAGGTCATTTGCGGGCCTATAACTGAGGTGGTCACCCAGGCACGTGCGCCATTCTGAGAGCCACGTGCAATGGGTTCATCTTCATATATGTTGTAGAGAATTTAATTCTAGGCAACTTTTGTCTTTAAACTATATGGTGAACTTAAACCGTTTAGCCGCTAGAACCTTAACCCTAACTCAGAAACGGTCAGCCGGGGGGGGGGGGGGGGGGACTTTTTAAAAATGATTAATTTGACTTTTTCCAAAAAGGCCTCGAAAAGTCGTGATAAGACTTGTATATAGTGCCATGTTCGATTTTTTCAAGTTGGATATCAGTGGAAAGGTCTTGACGAGCCTGACGAAGTGGTGTCGAGTTTTGATTAAAAATCTGAAACACGTGCATGTGCAAAAATAGAAATAAGGGACATAGTGTTTTTTTATTAGCCCAATCCCGTCAAATAAAGGCTAGTTTATTTTTACCGTTTCGAAAAATAACACTTTTTTGTATAGCACGGGTCAAAATTTGGTAACACGTGCCAGAAAATGTGAGGCACGTGCATTGATTTCGTTTTGATATATGTTGTAGAACACTTTATTCTGAGCAACTTTTGTTCTTAGAGTGATCAGCTATCTGTCTTTGCTAAGCCAGAAACGGCCCGTGCCAACACGTGCCACTCGCGCTAAGTCGAAAAAATGGCGCCAGTTTTGGGTACCGTGTTCAAACCCAGGTACTGACGTCATTATTGTGCCGTTTTTAACCCGGAGACAGGGATTGAGTAGCTCTTGAGGTTGGCGTCATTTATTTTGTCAAAGTGGCGTCGAGTTTTGTTAAAAAATCTGTTCTGTCTGTGTTAAGTACCATGTGTACACGTGCAAAAATTGAATATTAGACCTGGAGTCGCATTTTTGTTGGCTAGATCTCGTCAAATAAAGGCCAGTTTGTTCTTACGGTTTTAAAAAATAACTTATTCTTTTCTATCTAACTGATTCCAAAAAACGATATTTTGGCCGATTTTTCCATTTTTGGCCATGTTCGAGCCTCATTGGAAGCCTTATGTCGTGCCACAAGGCTATAAAACGATACATTTTCAGAAAGATCTATTCAAGCCCTTCAACATGGTATCAAAAATATTAGGCCCAATGACCTAAAAAGTTCATGAAAGGCCATCTGAAAATGATCCCAAATTCATCAAATTTAGTGATTTTGTCCCCCAAAAAAGTCTTCAAGAAATCGGAAAATCGTTCATATCTTTGCCATTTATGAACATATCTCTCTAAAAAAATCCATAAATGTTCCTTTATTCATGTTCTATTGATTTCTATAGTTTGCTAGGGCGAGATTTAAATATACTTTTTTCCATCTGAACGCTTTTTTACCCTTGATTTGGAACGGAAATTGAACGAAGATTGACCTTGACCGTTGGGTACAAGGTCAAGGTCACGAATTGTTCAGTAGGATGAGATACGTTCATTGGTAAAGAGTTTATAAAGATCAAGCATCGCAATGTTGAGATATACCATTTTGAACATGTACACCTAAAAAAAAATTAAAAAATGTCAACCTTTTTTGCTTGACGAATGTTTTTATAGTGAAATGTCCCCTACCTGACCCTACCTAAACCCCAACGGTCGCCCCTAATTAGGGATCTCGGACCCTATTAATTATTGAGATAGGGACACTAACACTATCACACCTAGGAACTTAGGGTTAGCAGAGTGGGATATCCAAATCTACTCACTTTTTTTGTTAAATTGTTTTTTGTTGTTTTTTTTGCTGGGTTTAGGTAGCCCATCCCAGGGGACCTAGAAAACACCGTAACAACCTGTAACTGGCATTATCCAGGCCTAGAAAGCCTTTTAAAGACTTTAACCCAGGACCCCAAAACGTCATTTTTTTCAAAGTCCTAACTTTTTTACCTAAGCCTGGGTTGAGGTATCCAAAAGACTCCTATATAGCCCCTATAGCCCCTAATAGGATCCCCAGGTCAATCCCCTAAACCCAGCAACACATAAGAGTAATCCCCTTCTATAAAATTAAAATGATGATAGTGTCCCTAAAACCCTTATTAGGGCTAAAAATTGTTAATATGCCAAACTATAAAGTTGCTACATGGAGAATGTCCCTAGGAATAGTATTAGGGTGTATGTGTGTGTGTGGGGGGGGGGGGGGGGGAGGTTTAGAGTTTATATAGCTGTTTGCTACCCAGTGTCTGGCACCTACTAACCTGACAGATAGACAGTGTACATAATTTTAATGCACTTGACTGTAAATACGCATTTGGGTCAACTGCTAGCATCAGTCACTCAGGACTAATTCCATTCCATCAGGAATCCAGTCCTTAACATCTAAGTTATTTTGACAAAAGAACCACCATGTGTCTATTCATAATGAGCTATTAACTTAGTTTAGTATAAACAGTAGCATAATAATCAAGAAAAAAGCAATTGGGTTGGACTACATGTTATTCCAACATTAGTAACAGCCCTTCCCATGTAACGTTACATGTTACGTTTATTTAACTAAAATGGCGGGTAAAAAATACATAAATAAATAGAAAGATACTCCAAATTGAAGAAAGAGAAAACGAGAAAAAAAGAATATGAGAAGAATAATATCATCTCTACCCATGCCGTCTCGACCGAACGTACCTGCCTGGTTACTATGTTTAACTTGCATCTCTCTATATAAGTCCTTTAAAACAAAATGTCAAAATTTTATAAAAATTTGATACTTAATTACCAAAATGAAAAAGATAGTGATAATGAATTAGAGATAGTTCCCTGACTGCAGTTACTTTCTATTTTTAAAACAAAAATGAAAATACTAATTAAAAATGGAGAATAATTATGACTAAAATGAACTCTTTATAAAGAAAGAGACGTATTAAATCGACATTATTTCATTTCTGTCTCTTTTATGATTTCATTGAAAATGATACTAAATAATAGAATTAATATTTAATTCAGGATTTTATTAATATTAATTTTGTTCATTGTCGTTCATAATCGTAGTTTTCATATTTCGCAAAACACAACTACTGTCAGGTTATCGGCGTCCGGTTGTCTAGGTAATTAGATGTTATTTTCAGATTTTATTTAACCTCGCGTTTTGAACTGGTCATATTGGCGAACAGGACCGATCGACCGACCGAGTATGTGTGATTCTAAGGTTGTGCACGCCTCTGCCGAATTGTCTCGAGGTAACCCACGGGTTGGCATTGTAGGGCGCGAACCGTAATTATTTGACGTACACTTGAGTCTCAATTATGATATGGCTCGTACTTGCACTTGAACTTGGATTAAATTTTTACACATGAAATGCCAGAAAATTTAATTTCTAAGTAAATCCCACTTTTCATGCAGTGCAGCAATGGACATACCCTCCTATATCATCCCCATCATGACCATTGTTCTAAATAGCAATTTATAGCATAAATTAAAGATACATTACAAACATTTCTGCTTTTAACAAAATTAATTGCAGCCCTCCCCTTTGCGTCAAAATGCAAATAATTATACAACGATATATTTGCAATACAAAATAACAAATACGTGTTTTCGAATAAATATATCTGTTCCACTCTTTCACACACACACACACACACACACACACACACACACACACACATCCGAAAGCGAATATATAAAAATAAGGCTGCCAGACCATCAATGAATATGATACTGTTTAATGAAAATCAAAGTAATAAACTATAGATGTACACTGATACGCATGGACACACATATACGAGGTACGCCGATACACGAGAGCAAGATTAGAGAAAATAAATCTCGTTAAAACTCAAATAGCAAAATGTACATTGATATACACGTGCAACAGCAAAACACATTAACATCTGCGTAACACAATAATACATGGACACTGATACACATGTGCTACAGTAAAGCACATAAACATCTGCACAACACAATAACACATGTATACTGATACATATATGCAGCCGGAGACCACATTAACATCTTTACATGGACACTGATACACATGTGCGACAGGGCAGCACATAAACATCTGTACAACACAATACCACATGTATATTGATACATATATGCAGCCGGAGAACACATGAACATCTTTACATGGACATTGATACACATGTGCGACAGGACAGCACACAAACATCTGCACAACACAATACCACATGTATACTGATACATAAATGCAGCCGGAGACCACATAAACATCTTAACATGGACACTGATACGCATGTGCGACAGGACAGCACATTAACATCTGCACAACACAATACCACATGTATACTGATACATATATCCAGCCGGAGACCACGTAAAAACATCTTTACATGGACACTGATACGCATGTGCAACAGGACAGCACATAAACATCTGCACAACACAATACCACATGTATACTGATACATATATCGAGCCGGAGACCACATACACATCTTTACATGGACACTGATACACATGTGCGACAGGACAGCACACAAACATCTGCACAACACAATACCACAGGTATACTGATAGATATATCCAGCCGGAGACCACATAAACAACTTTACATGGACACTGATACGCATGTGCGACAGGACAGCACATTAACATCTGCACAACACAATAACACATGTTTATTGATACATATATCCAGCCAGAGATCACATAAACATCTTTACATGGACATTGATACACATGTGCGACAGGACAGCACATTAACATCTGCACAACACAATACCACATGTATACTGATACATATATCCAGCCGGAGACCACATAAACATCTTTACATGGACATTGATACACATGTGCGACAGGACAGCACATTAACATCTGCACAACACAATAACACATGCATACTGATACATAAATCCAGCCATAGACCACATAAACATTTTACATGGACACTGATACACATGTGCGACAGGACAGCACATTAACATCTGCACAACACAATACCACATGTAAACTGATACATATATCCAACCATAAACCACACAAACATCTTTACATGGACACTGATACGCATGTGCGACAGGACAGCACACAAACATCTTCACAGCACAATACCACATATATACTGATAAATATATCCAGCCAGAGACCACATAAACATCTTTACATGGACAGTGATACGCATGTGCGACAGGACAGCACATTGATATCTGCACAACACAATAACACATGTATACTGATACATATATCCAGCCAGAGACCACATAAACATCTTTACATGGACACTGATACACATGTGCGACAGGACAGCACATAAACATCTACACAACACAATACCACATTTATACTGATTCATACATTCGGCCGTAGACCACATAAACAACTTTACATGGACAGTGATACGCATGTGCGACAGGACAGCACATAAACATCTACACAACACAATACCACATGTATACTGATTCATACATTCAGCCGTAGACCACATACACATATTTACATGGACACTGATACGCATAAGCGACAGGACAGCACATAAACATCTGCACAACACAATACCACATGTATACTGTTACATATATCCAACCAGAGACCACATTAACATCTTAACATGGACAGTGATACACATGTGCTACAGGAAAGCACATACACATCTGCACAACACAATACCACATGTATACTGATACATATATCCAGCCGTAGACCACATAAACATCTTTACATGGACACTGATACGCATGTGCGACAGGACAGCACACAAACATCTGCACAACAAAATACCACATGTATACTGTTACATATATGCAGCCGGAGACCACATGAACATCTTTACATGGACACTGATACACATGTGCGACAAGACAGCACATTAACATCTGCACAACACAATACCACATGTATACTGATATATATATGCAGCCGGAGACCATATAAACATCTTTACATGGACATTGATACACATGTGCGACGGAACAGCACATTAAGATCTGCACAACACAATACCACATGTATACTGATACATATATCCAGCCGGAGACCACATACACATCTTTACATGGACACTGATACGCATGTGCTATTGGAAAGCACATAAACATCTGCACAACAAAATACCACATGTATACTGATACATATATGCAGCCGGAGACCACAAAAACATCTTTACATGGACATTGATACCCATGTGCGACAGGACATCACATAAACATCTGCACAACACAATACCACATGTATACTGTGACATATATGCAGCCGGAGACCGCATAAACATCTTTACATGGACACTGATACACATGTGCAACAGGACAGCACACAAACATCTGCACAAGACAATACCACATGTATACTGATACATATATGCAGCCGGAGACCACACAAACATCTTTACATGGACACTGATACCCATGTGCGACAGGACAGCACATAAACATATGCACAACACAATACCACATGTATACTGTTACATATATCCAGCCGTAGACCACATAAACATCTTTACATGGACACTGACACATATGTGCTACAGCAAAGCACAGAAACATCTGCACAACACAATACCACATGTATACTGATACATATATCCAGCCGGAGACCACATTAACATCTTTACATGGACACTGATACACATGTGCTACAGGAAAGCACATAAACATCTGCACAACACAATACCACATGTATACTGTTACATATATGCAGCCGTAGACCACATAAATATCTTTACATGGACATTGATACGCATGTGCGACAGGACAGCACATAAACGTCTGCACAACACAATACCACATGTATACTGATACATATATGCAGCCGGAGACCACATAAACATCTTTACAACGACACTGATACTCATTTGCAGGATGAGAAGACATACGCGTCTGTGCAAAACAATACATGCGCGACAGGAGAACACATAAACATTTATACAGTACAATACTACATGTACACCGACACACATGTGCGACAGAAGAGCACATAAAACATCTGCATTACACAAGATTACCTTAGTACTGATACACACATGCGACAGGCGAGCACATAAACATCGGCACAACGCATGGGCATGCATACTGATACATATATGCAGCCGGTGATTAAACTAATTTAAAATATAAACATCTTCATTACACAAGACTACCTGAACATTGATACACATATATGCGACAGGCGAGCACATACACATATGTACGACACAAGAGTACATGCACACTAATACACAAATGCAACATGACAACGTATAAACATCAGCACAACGCATGGGTATATTTACTGATACATATATGCAGTCAGGGAGCACATAAACGTAAGTACAAAACAAAACTAAATGTACACTGATAACGACATGTACACTGATACAGATGTTCGACAGGAGAGCACATAAATATCTGCATAACACAATACTATGTGGACACGGATACACAAATGCAGGATGAAAACACATAGATAGCTGTACAACAAAATACTCCACGTATACTGATAAACGTGTACAACAGGAGAGCACATAAACATCTGTACAATACAATACTACATGAACATTGATACACATATGCGACAGGGGAGAACATAAACCTCTGTATAACACATGGACACATATACACTGATACGCATGTGCGACAGGAGAGCACATAAACATCTGTACAAAACATGGAAAACATATACACTTATACACATGTGCGGAAGGAGAGCACATAAACATCTGTATAACACATGGATACATGTCCACAGATACACATGTGCGACAGGAGAGCACATAAACATTTGTATAACACAATGATATATGTACATGGATGTGCGTGTGCAACTGGAGAGCACATAAACATCTGTAAAACACATGTACACATATACACTGATACACATGTGCAACAGAGATGACATACATATTAGTACATCACATAGCTAGATTTACACTGATACACGAGTGCAACAGAGAAGACATATATATTAGTACATCACATCGCTAGATTTACACAGATACATGTGTGTAACAGAGCGGACATACATATTAGTACAACACATAGCTAGATTTACATTTATACACGTGTGCAACAGAGACGACATACATATTAGTACACCACATAGCTTTATTTACACTGATACACGTGTGCAACAGAGATGACATACATATTAGTACATCACATAGCTAGATTTACACTGATACACGTGTGCAACGGATAGGACATACATATAGTACATCACATAGTTAGTTTTACACTGATACATGTGTGCAACCGGGAGGACATACATATTAGTAAACCACATAGCTAGATTAACACTGATACACGTGTGCAACCGAAAAGATAGATTTACACTTATACACGTGTGCAACAGAGAGGACATACATATTAGTACACCACATAGCAAGATTTACACTGATACACGTGTGCAACAGAGATGACATACACATTAGTACACCACATAGCTAGATTTACACTGATACACGTGTGCAACGGATAGGACATACATAGTTGTACACCACATAGTTAGTTTTACACTGATACAAGTGTGCAACAGGGAGGACATACATATTAGTACACCACATAGCTAGATTTACACTGATACACGTGTGCAACCGAGAAGACATACATATAAGTACACCAGGTAGCTAGATTTACATTGATACACGTGTGCAACAGAGAAGACATACATATAAGTACACCACATAGCTAGATTAACACTGGCTCATATGGGCAACAGAGAGGACATACATATAAGTACACCACATAGCTAGATTCACACTGATACATGTGTGCAACAGAGAGGACATACATATTAGTACACCAAATAACTAGATTTATACTGATACACGTGTGCAACAGAGAATACATACATATTAGTACACCACATAGCTAGATTTATACTGATACACGTATATAACCGAGAAGACTTACATATTCGTACAACACATTGCTAGATTTACACTGATACACGGGTGCAACAGACAGGACATACATAATAGTACACCACATAGCCAGATTGACACTGGCTCACATGTGCAACAGAGAAGACATACATATGAATACACCACATAGCTAGATTTACACTGATAAACGTGTGCAAAAGAGAAGACATACATAAAAGTACACCACATAGTTAGACTTACACTGATTTACGTGTTCAACAGAGATCACATACATTTTAATACATTACATAGCTAGATTTACACTGATACATGTGTGTAACGGAAGACATATATATTAGTACATCACATAGCTAGATTTATACTGATACACATGTGCAACAGAGATGACATAAATATTAGTACAACACAAAGCTATATTTACACTTAAACACGTGTGCAACAGAGAGGACATACATATTAGAACATCATATAGCTAAATTTACACTGATACACGTGTTCAACCGAGAAGACATACATATTAGTACAACACATAGCTAGATTTACACTGATACACGTGTGCAACAGAGAGGACATACATATTAGTACACCACATAGCTAAATTTACACTGATACACGTGTTCAACCGAGAAGACATACATATTAGTACAACACATAGCTAGATTTACACTGATACACGTGTGCAACAGAGAGGACATACACAAAGCTAATTTTACACTGATAAACATGTGCAACAGAGATGACATACATATAAAAACACCACATAGCTAGATTTACACTGGCTCACGTGGACAACAGAGAGGACATACATACTAGTACACCACATAGCTAGATTTACACTGGCTCACGTGGACAACAGAGAGGACATACATACTAGTACACCACATAGCTAGATTTACACTGATACATGTGTGAAACAGAGAAAACATACACAAAGCTAGTTTTACAATGATATACATATGCAACAGAGATGACATACATATTAGTACACCACATAGCTAGATTTACACTGATATACATGTGCAACAGAGATGACATAAATATAAAAACACCACATAGCTAGATTTACACTGGCTCATGTGGACAACAGAGAGGACATACATACTAGTACACCACATAGCTAGATTTACACTGATACACGTGTGCAACAGAGAGGACATACACAAAGCTAGTTTTACACTGATATACATGTGCAACAGAGATGACATACATATAAAAACACCACATAGCTAGATTTACACTGGCTCACGTGGACAACAGAGAGGACATACATACTAGTACACCACATAGCTAGATTTACACTGGCTCACATGGACAACAGAGGACATACATACTAGTACACCACATAACTAGATTTACACTGATACACGTGTGAAACAGAGAGGACATACACAAAGCTAGTTTTACACTGATATACATATGCAACAGAGATGACATACATATTAGTACACCACATAGCTAGATTTACACTGATATACATGTGCAACAGAGATGACATACATATAAAAACACCACATAGCTAGATTTACACTGGCTCATGTGGACAACAGAGAGGATATACATACTAGTACACCACATAGCTAGATTAACACTGATACACGTGTGCAACAGAGAGGACATACACAAAGCTAGTTTTACACTGATATACAGGTGCAACAGAGATGACATACATACTAGTACAGCACATAGCTAGATTTACACTGATACACGTGTGAAACAGAGAGGACATACATATTTGTACATCACATAGTTAGATTTACACTGATACACGTGTGGAACAGAGGACATACATATTAGTACATCACATAGATAGATTAACACTGATTCATGTGTGCAATAGAGAGGACATACATATTAGTACATCACATAGCTAGATTTACATTGATACATGTGTGCAACAGAGAGGACATACATATTAGTACATTACATAGCTAGATTTACATTGATACATGTGTGCAACAGAGAGGACATACATATTAGTACATCACATAGCTAGATTTACATTGATACATGTGTGCAACAGAGAGGACATACATATTAGTACATTACATAGCTAGAGTTATACTGATACACATGTGCAACAGAGAGGACATATATATATTAGTACATCACATAGCTAGATTTACACTGATACATGTGTGTAACGGAAGACATATATATTAGTACATCACATAGCTAGATTTATACTGATACACATGTGCAACAGAGAGGATATACATATTAGTACATCACATACCTAGATGTACTGATACACGTATGCAACAGGAGAGCACATAAACATCTGTATAGCACCATAACACATGTACAGGGATCAAATTTAGCCTAGTTTTTCACTGGTATTGTTTGCCAGCTTCATTGACATCAACTGGCAATATCAAAAAGGTATTGGGTAATTTTTTTAACAAGGCTTTTCTTTAACCCAATTTTATTGTATCTATTATAGGCATCTAACTATTGGTGTCAATATGTTAAGCATAAATATTAGGCATTAATAATTTATCTCATTCTAGGACTCATCATTGAATCTAATCCTATTATTATACTAATTTTTCTTTTAATATGATGGCACTTACTTACACAAAAGTTAGTTTCTGCCTAATCATCGTCACCTTCCTGTTTTAGAAACTGTGTTATTTTTGTTGCCATGTTTAGTTGTTGATGACGATACATTTGCGATTAAAGATACAAAAGATGTTTCCTATACTATACAGTCAATAATATGCATTCTAAATAAAGCAAATCTTTATACAGAACAGTGTCAGCCAATCATAATCGCTGATCTCAGCAATGACAGCGTCATTTTATAATACATTAAATTCACTCACTGGTCATCTAAATGTCTTTGATTCAATAATAAAATTGTTACTTTCATTTTTACGATTTCAGTACTTTTTCTTTGATTTACTGCTTTATTTGTGTTTCATAAATTTTCTATCAGAATTCGCAGAAATTTACGAGTTACAGAAATATGAACTCGCTTTCTGCAAAAGTAACTCACATTTTGCGAGAATGTGATGTTAAATTTGCTCCCTGCAAATATAAACTGATACACATTTGCAATATTGTGTATCAAAATGAAAATAATTGGGCAGTTAAACAAACATATATTTATTAAACTTAATTTACATTAAATAAAGGGACTTAACTGTGGCAATATTAAATGAGCTGGCTTGAAATAAAATTTCACACAATATATTGTGACAAGCAATCTTGTGTACAAAATTAAAACAATTGGGTAATCTTAAATGTTGTCCCAAATTGTTAAGCAGTATTAAATAAAGGCATTATATTAATTAAGTACCACCATTGCAAAAAGGAAGTGCTTCCGTGGGGTAGTCACATAATGGCGGTTATAATTAATCCTCAATTCTTCTTCTTTAAAAATGCATTTTCCTTATTTTAATGCTCATTTTTTTTATTTGAATGGCATTATTGATGTATTTTGAACGTTTTGATAGCATTGTCATGTTTGAATTGTGAATTTATGATTTCGGAAGTCAACTTTCACTTTCTCACCAGTGTACACACTGAGCAGAAAAAAAATCTCTTATATGACACATGACCCCTTCTTTTCTCATCATATTTTGATAGTGCAGAGGTTGACAAACAGTAAAATGTAGGTTTCACTTCTTTCATTTGGGACTCTCTATGAATGACAAGCCTTCAAACTTTTATTATTTACTATAGAATAAAGAACAAAAATCAATGGTGGGGTTACACCTAAAGAGTAATATTACATTAAATAAAGGGGCATAACTCATAATTTTTTCATTTAACGCGGGGCTGCATTTCAATCCCATGAAAGTTCTATTGTTATAAGCAACTTTGTATAACAATTTGAAATCTGACAACAAATGTACGAGTGATAAGAGTTTCACAATTTTGACTAAGTCTTGGGATACTGGTGGCGTGTGTCATCTAGTGGTAGAGCATCGGACCCAGGATTGAAGGGTCTTGGGTTCGATCCTTTGCCATGGCTGACTATGTATGGTGACTTTAAGTAAGACACTTTATCAGCATATGCTTAGTACTGGTTCTACAGAGGAAGACTTTGCGCGTGATGTGCATAAGTTGTACGAACTTGCTTCACAATCAATGTAAAATAAATAAGTTTAAACTAACTTTGCTGGTAATGGAATTTCAACAAGATATAATAGTCATACATCCTACATAAATTTTATCAATATAGAAATAATCTAGCTATAGAACAGAAAATAAATTCTAATGAGAGTTGTAAATGGTGATAGTTAATATATGCATACCAAACATCCAAATTTGTGTGTAATAAATAAAAAAAACTTATTCTTGGAAAACACATCGCATTCCTTAAAACAATGTCAAAAGTGATTTACTACCAGCGGTGAAGGATGCCAGTTTTATTATCCAATGACGGTTGTAAATGGTGATAGTAAAATACATATCAGTCACAAGCAACCATATTGTAAAATGGATAAAGAAACCATTCTTGAAAGACACGTCACATTCCTTCAGAGCAATGTCATGTTCCATTCTATTCCTGTTGTCTTCTTCATAAATCCACAAAATAAGTGATCCAGCGGTGAAAGATGCCAGTTTTATCATCCAATGACGTTTGTAAATGGTGATAGTAAAATACATATCAGTCATAAACAACCATATTATTGTACAATGGATAAAGAAAACAATTCTTGAAAGACACGTCACATTCCTTCAGAGCAATGTCATGTTGCATTCTATTCCTGTAGTCTTTTTCGTAAATCGACAAAATAAGTGATCCAGCGGTGAAAGATGCCTGTTTTATTATCCAACGATGGTTGTAAATGATGGTAGTTAAATACATATCAGTCACAAACAACCATATTATTGTACAATGGATAAAGAAAACAATTCTTGAAAGACACGTCACATTCCTTCAGAGCAATGTCATGTTGCATTCTATTCCTGTAGTCTTTTTCGTAAATCCACAAAATAAGTGATCCAGCGGTGAAAGATGCCTGTTTTATTATCCAACGATGGTTGTAAATGATGGTAGTTAAATACATATCAGTCACAAACAACCATATTATTGTACAATGGATAAAGAAAACAATTCTTGAAAGAAATGTCACTTTCCTTCAGAGCAAGATGCCAGTTTTATTATCTGATAATGAATGATGGTTGTAATATGGTGAATTGAAAATGCTGAAACAAAAATTGTTGAATGGGTTTGGATGACATAATCCTGCTTCAATATGTGTTGAATGCCAAGTCTCATTATAAATCAGGTTACAAATGATATGGGTGAGATTTAAATAGCATTCTGTGCAAATTTAATATAAAGAAAAGAGGTTTTGTTTTCCCCATAGACCAGATTTTATGTAGATTATATTGTTATTTAGATATTTGATACAGAGACAGATTTAGATTAACCGAGTTACTTGCGGAAGGACGGTGGTTCTACTCAGTCTGACTCAGTCTGAGGTCTTCCTCCACCAGTAAAACTGGATATGCCATATATAACCTGAAATGTGTTGAAAATGGCGTTAAACCCCATTAGATTAACCGGAATCGATAACACGTATCACTCTGATAATAAGGGATATTGAAGTCATTCAAAACATTGTAATGTTCTAGTCTCATTTCATCAATCAATGAATTATTAAATATAATGTTTGTTGGAAAAAAATTAGTTGATTATTAAGTCTTGACCTGTAGTCTATAATTACACCAAGTTTCTCCACAGGCCATTTAAGCACAGGGGCATCCCAGCGCTTGAATGGCAGAAATGGTATGCCCCAAACGCTTGAAATCTTAAACAATATCTTTATTCTTATATTCCTTTAAATCTTCATTTTTCATAGCATTTATTTTCCTCTTATAATGCATAAAATGAAACATACTCAATCTACATGACTTTTATTGATTTATACCAATTTTACTATTATAAATGTAAATCTATTTTAATGAGTGCTCTACACATCACCTGAAAATGTTTTGCGGCAGACCCTTGAGTGTGTGCGCTCTTACCCCAGTACTTGAATTACGACTTGTGGAGAACCCTATATACACCTAATATTTAATTAAATTATACATCTTCAAAAGTTACTCATAAAAGTTTTATTTGACAGATCTTTGGATGGCAGTGGTTTGGAAGGAACATATTTTAATAGGCAAATTTTGTGTTGTTTATTAGATTTGCATTTTTTATGGGCCCTTTCTAACACAGACATATAATCAAATTAAGTCACAAATAATGAAGTCTAATAAATGTAGTAATAATAAACTAATATCTACCCAATAACCATGGACATTCTTTAAAAAAATGAGACTGTCCATGTCCCCATCCAAATCATTCAGACAGAAGCTTTAATACAGGAATGATTTGAGCAAATGATACTTGTTATTCACACCTAGTTGACAACGTATTATCGAGCGTCCCACCAGGTATTTACTACTATATAATCTTTATGTGGTACGCTTCGTCCTGAAATGGTACGTAAAGACAGTGGTACGGAAAGACAGTGGTACACTTCATCCTGCACTCGATAGATGGAATGGTCAACACTAAATGTTCTTTCACCATTCTTCCAATGGTGTGGGCATAAAAATAAATGAAAAGTAAAATGTAATAGGAATTGTTGTTCCCGAGTTGAAAAGTTCTAACGTTAGTGTAAGGAGAGCAATACCAACAGAAAGTAAAACATCAATCTTTTGAAATGAGGAGTTACCTGTATATATGGAATTCTAACTCTGCACACTTGGTTCTCAACACCACATGTATCCCTTGTATACCTAATATCGCGATATACCTATTACCGCGAATGCCAGTATAAAAACAATCTGGGAAGACATGTGCAAAGCTCCAACTTCTGTAGCGTCAGCATTTGTTTGCATTTCGTATCGGCAACTGTTTATTACTCAGCATACTTGAGTATCCTTATTAATGTTTATTATTGACGCCATTCTTTACATGTTTGAAAAAAAAATACGCTCGTGGTATTAGCTATGACCAGTATACATACACTCAATTCGAGAATACTCCGTTTTTGAGATGAATTACTTGGAAGCAGAAGCTCAACAATTATTATTGTGTAATGGTATAAGTAAATAGATACAAAGGCAGCAAAATAGCTAGAAATTACCAGAGATAACAACCTTTAACTCCCAGAGTCCCTAAACAGCTAAAACATGAAAGATAATTCGTGCATTTCTGACCGCCATAGCACAGGTTTATGATGAATGGACGCTGGACAGACTGAGTCAAGTAACGAAATCATATATTTATATATATATAAATTATCCATGGCACCGATAATTCCGATTATTCCGCCCTGTTTAACAAAACTTTAAAAAATCACACAAAGAATCATTCTAGTTAATAATAAACACATTTTCATATCCGCCATCTTTCATGATGTTCTCGCGGTCTGTCCTCGCCCATTACGAGATTTAAATTGTTAGTTTCGTCCTTAGCAATTTTCGAACTTAAGTTTCTTTTTACAGATAGTTCAACTTTCAGCTGCTGGGTCTGCAAAATGAAAATAGATAAAAAAATATATATATACCAGTTCTCATTGATTAGGTACCTACCCATACTATTGCATTTTACACACGTGTACAGTACATAAATATACAACAGTGACTTGATTACAGATATTAATTGCTTATATGTATATACAATTACTCATAAATAAAACAAAAACATGATAATTGTGGATATTTTTTTCAGTATTTCACATTCTATAGCTCAAATATTTGTAAATTTATAATGGTACTCATCAAAGTAAATATTTTTTTCAATACTATAACATCAGATACATACTATGAACAACAGTGTAAAAAAAGGTTGTTGATTGTTTTGACCACTACAATTTCGTACCCGGTGTTTTCGTACCAATTAAGGAGGTTTCAAACATATATGAAATATATAATGTTTAAAACTTTACTGTGTTTAATACATGTGTCCCCTTGTAAAATAAGAATTCCTGTATATGTATAGAAATTAGATTGTTATTCAAATTGCAATACTGATATATATGATGATAATAATTAAAAATTATTGAATTATAACAAATAATTAACTGTACATCTTTGGAAATTAGAAGACACAATTTAATGATGTTTTCTCATGTTATATATCTTACATGAGTGCTCATTTATTATTGAATTTATTAATTGGCAGAAACATATGCGAGGCTCTGTCGAGCATTATAACAACTTAATAAATTCAATAATACATAAAAGAGCCAAATTATACGGAAAACACCAAACGATGAATTGGAAGCTATTAGACTAGGTTAATATAAAAATTGTGCCATGGGTTTATTACAAGCCTGCACCGTAAACTACATATAATAATTAAATATAATTGAAATAATTACTGCAGAAGAAATAGGTAAATTACTAATGACATATTTTGAAGAAATAAGCATGTAACCCTCTCAGCCTTCAGTTTTTATGCATATTTCGAGTTTTTATGTTTTCACTTTTTGCTGGTGAATTGTACGCTTGGCGTACATGCCATGCCTGGATATGCGTCTGGATGTATATGATTCAATTAAAAAGGAGCAAAAACATATACATTTAACACACTAGTTACATGCAAGCTATAGCATTAAAGTTCATTAAAGCAACACATCCACGTTTGAACTTTAAAAAAAAAAAATTAATTGAGTTATGAGCACATTTCCCTTACAAACATATGATCAATTAGCTGTATATGAGCATATAAACACAATCCGGAACAAAATGATGCCCAAATTATAATGCGTGACTAACACTTTATAAAACAAGTGTGTAACTCAACCGAGTCCAAAAAAAATGATCAAAATCACTTTCAAGGCAAGTAAAGTACACTACGCACTAAAACGTGAAGTTTTTCAATACAAATCGCATAATTCAATTTGAAGCCAAGTTGGAATCCTTGGCAATTTAAAAATAATTTATAAAGCGTTTGTCACGCTTTATAATTTGGACATTTTTTTTATAATTCTAAAGCGTTCTGGATAGTGTTTGTTAGCACATATACAGCTCACTGACCATATATTTATGTATGTGAAATGTGCTCACAACTCAATTGAAAAACTTTTTAAAAAAGTTTAAACGTGGATCTGTTGCTTTAAAAACATGTAAAACAAAAATCAAATACTGGTATCATAAATGTAAGACAACAATTGATATATTAGACACCAGTAATTCATATGAAATATTAATAAAAAAAAATTAAAGTAACATATAATGATATTACAGACTGATAAATATACTTACTTTCAACAAAAGGTGTGTATAAAATAACCAATGATAATTAAGTTACAAGCAACCACACGCAATTAAAAAGACAGTTTGAACACTCAATTAGTAGGCATGCGCAAACAAAAAATACTCATGACCAAAATACACAACTCCTCCTTAACCAACTGAAATATTTTTGTAATTTTGGTATCAGAAAATTGAGTTTTAACATAAATAAATATTTTATTTGCACAAGTGTTTTGACCGAGTTTTTTTTTTTCTATGTTAATAACATTATCAACTATATATTTCACGTATTTATAAATTATAGTGTGTGTGTGTGTGTGTGTGTGTGTGTGTGTGTGTGTGTGTGTGTGATTTCTTTTTATAAAAAAATATGTATAATATTTCTCAATAATAAATATGTAAATAAAATTATATGTCTCATCAATCATGTCTCATAGCTACAGTTTAACAACAAATAATAATAATCAAATACTGTCACACTCTTATTTACAAATAAATACCATTATTATTTTAATTATTTAATTGTGACACCTGCTCTTTGTGTGAAACACTATAGTGTTAGTGTATGCAAACATATGTAAACATTTAATGACACACTATAGAAAGAAATGTATTTATTGACGGACATAGACAATATTTGATAAAGACAAATACAATAAAGTGGCAACAAAGGAACATTATAATGAATAAAAATCAATGTTCTACTGTAGCTTGACCAGAAAAATTTGCAGCCAGTCTGGGACTTGAACCCGGGACTCTTCGCTTACAGGGCAAATGCTCTACCGACTGAGCTAACCGGAGTGCTTACATACATTTCTCTCCTTGTAGATTACGTATACACTGTGACATATTCCCTCACAAATTTGGAATTCGTCCCCAAATTTCCAGAGACCACAGAATCATGTAAATGTTTCTTTGAATATATTAAGTCACAGTCCCTCGTTGGGTGCCAATGTAACAGGACAAGAATATATGCAGATCGTTTGGGACTCAAACCTGGGACCCTTCACTTACAGGAAGAATGCTCTACCGACTGAGCTAACCTGACCTCTTACATACATTTCTCTCCAAGTAGGTTACGTACACAATGTGACAAAGAGTAATGCTATTTATAGGCCCCTGCACGACATGATTACAGATTCAAAATGACTCAGTACAAAGTCTTCTTTGCCACCAAAAGGGATTTAAAAAATACAGTAACTGGTTAATCAGTTGAATATTTAAAAAATTGTTACTTATCTCAGAGCATAATAAGATGTCATGTAAACTCTTAAAGTGTAGTCTAAATCTTTAACATTTTGGTTCCAATATAGTTTTTTAAAAACAAATCACATTAGATCCTTCTGTGTCCTATCTCAGTCACACACGCAAATTATAATTGCCCGGCTTCTGGTACAATCCGATTTATATTTACTTCTCACCACTATTCCAAGAACGTAATTACATCAAAATACATCTAGTAAAGCTCATTTAAAAACGATATTTGATTTCAAAGTGTGAATTACTTTCTATGAACACGTACATTCCATTTCAAGACACAATAACAAGCCTTCGCTTCAGTACATTATGTCTCCAATCGATGCTAAATTGTTAGTCGCCATTATCTAGTCCGAATATATCCGAATGATATTCCATCAGAAATTTGTATATGTGCGAAAAACATATAAGATGCGTCGATTATCACCATTTATGAAGCTAATATAAAATATATCGAATTGGCATCTTTAGATAATGTAAAACATAACATTAACTATCTCCATGTGTCTTTGCAAAACATTCTGTCGAATAGTTTTTATGAAAATTTGAAGTATAGGTGATTTTGTACTTAATATCCGGTTTCAAATTCGCCAGATATACGCACCCTTTTTTTAACAATTTGTCTCTCAAAAACTAACACTTTTTTATTTAAATTTATTTTTGTATTTAATTCATCACATTCAACTCTGTATTCTTCTAAAAGTATATAGTTGTACTATGCCGATTAATAGGTATAATTTTGTCTCAAACATTGCGGCGAATCGTTTCGTTTCTCCGTAAGATACTATCTCCCTATTATCCATAAATTTTGTACGTTTTATCTCCTTAAGGTAGCATTCTCGGGAATATATATATATATATATATATATATATATATATATATATATATATATATACATCTTTTAAACAATCTGGGCGTAACTCTAAATGGAAAACACACAATAGTGCCACGACCAGTGGCTTTTAGCTTGAAGAACCATTTACCACATAAACCGAACTTATTTAACATAGTATCGTTCTCAACAAGTACTGGTTCATCTGTATTAATCAAAAACAGTTGAATGTTGATTAAACCGAACTTTGGTTGATCTTGTTGACAATCGCTGTTGAATCGCAGCTTCAAACGACAAGGCAGCGGTCTCTAACCTGACAGGATCTACCAGTGGGTTGAGATAGTTGTAGGTAGTTATGGAAGGAAGGTGGTTAGGTGGCTCCCATGTGGACTCATTTCTGTAAAAACCAAACCACTTAACCAAGAATATTCTACCCTGCAGTGATAATTAATTGATACTTTTAAATGGTTCAATTTAATTCTGTATAATAATACGCATTAGTGTCTGAGCTAACGGGACAAGTGCACTGATATTCATATTATATTTAATATTGATGTTGTTTTTAAATAATATTAATAGTTATTGATTATGTCCAACTGTATTTGAAACAGACACCTTCATATTCATGTGCATGTGTTTGTAATGAAGCCTAAAACGGTATTCAATTTTTAGTACTTCGAGTTATAATATCATAAGATTTTGTTGTTACAAGATATTGATATGTGTTGCATACCACTTATACAAGAGGATGTATTTTTTAAAAATTAAACTCGAACTTACAACTTAACGTAAGTTAACCAAAGCATGTAATTGATAAAGAAATCGCATGTTTGATAAAAGCATAAATTTCTAGAAAAATGCTAACATATCTTTTTATAGATAAAACCCAATCTAAAATCTGTTGATAAAATTTGAATTTGTTGGTTTGAATCAATCCTAATCAAATTGCTAATTTTAAAATCTGAACAACAAACTTGTGTTGAAATATAATTACCCAATAACCTTCTAGCAGACTGTATTATGAGAGACATATATATATATATATATTATATTCAATCTTTATTTCAGTCTCATCTATGTACATCGCAATAACAATATCATTAATATCATACAATATATGTACATAGCCATTTAAATATATGAATTACAAGAGACAATCACACAATGGAAAATACAATTAACTGTTCACATAATAAGACTATGTGTGATGCTGCAAATCGATTCATATATTTCATATATGTACAAGGTTTATTAGATTTGCATATTATTCTACTGATCTTAAGGAAACGTTTAAAATTAATATGCTGCAATATGTGTAAACATTTGATAATGGTCTATCATGACAATTAAACAGTTTAAGATGACAGAGTTTTAGTTGAGTTAAACGTATGATTTATTTTTAAAATACATACTATTACACGCTTCTATTCTAGGAGACAATATTATTACCCCAATGGAATAACAAGTTTAGTTAAACTTATAAGTACACACTGTAATACGCTTATTATTTGAACACATAAATCATAAATATTGATTATATAAACTTATATTTAAAACAGACAGAATGACAATGATAAAACATGTAGTATGTCAATAATCTCAGAGACTGGTGCCGGGTTGGGAATCGAATTCACAACCACAGAGTAAATACTCGGACACACTACTCTCTAAGCTAACGAGACAAGTGCATTGATACTCAAATGATATTTTAAACTTTAATTTGATTTTCCAAATAACATTATTACAGTTATTTAATTATATAACCTTGTATTTAAAAGACTGATACATAATGACAATGAGACACAATTTAGTAAATCAGTCATCACAAAGACTGGTGCCGGGCGGGGATTCGAATTCACGACCTAAGTGCTGATACTGGGACTCATTACTATCTGAGATAACGGGACCATTGCACTGATGTCCAAATGGTATTTTATATATGATGTTGTTTTTTAAATACAATAATTACGGTTATATAATTATATAAAGTTTATTTGAAACAGATATCTTTATATTAGAGCATGTGTTTTTAATAAAGCCTAAAACGGTATTTTACCATAATAGATATTTAACAAATTCTTTAAGTACCTCTTGTTGTACTGTTATAAGATTATGTTGTTACAACAGATTAAAATTTGTCAAACTTGAGTTGAAATATAATTACTAAATTACATTCTAGCGACAATATTATTACCCCTATAAAATTACAAATTATGCCTCCGATGCAGGGGTAGGGGCAATTAAGGTTATAAACACTGGTTTATCCTATTTTGAAGACATGTTTTAAGATAACAGAGTTGTATTTTAGTTACAGAATTGATACACACTGTCGTATGCCAATCATCTCAGAAACAGGTTTATGTTAGCGCATGTGTTGATAATAAAGCCTAAAACGATATTTGACCATAATTGATATTTTGATTTGGTTTAAACATAATTTATTCATAAATTATGTACAGCATATTCCACAACATATACTTAGCAAAAAAAGAAACTTTACATACTTTAGGGCCTGCTTTAGAGAGTTAACGTTGACTTTATGTGAACGTTATCGATATTTACCTAAAGGCCCGAGTATAGAGAGTACATCGACACAAGATGTGTGCAATTGTACCGTGCACGGGCTAGCACGCTTTACGCTTCCTGTTTTGACCACTTGCCTCGTGATGACCTATCCCGGGTTCATTTCAATTGCTTTTTCTTAGGCAGCCACACGCCCTTTTTATCATTGACACGAAAACACAATATTGTTTACAGTTTTGACTGAAAACGTAAATGTCACGGCTATCCGAAAATGACAGAAATCAGGCTGTCGGTATGCTTAGAATCGGCATGTCTGTAAATAATTTTGCTCTTCATTTTGGGTGCTCTAGGCAAACAACTCACAACCTGACAACTCGGTATACAACTACTGGGTCAGTTACGGATAGGCCGAGATCAGGTAGGCCCAGAGCGACATCACGTAGAGACGACCGGTACATTACGTTAACGCATTTACGTAATCGCTTTACCCGAGCAACGGTAAGTGCACGGCGGTTTAGGGTCTCGGCTCAGACGATACGTAATCGTCTTAGACAAGATAGAGCACCAATTCGTGCGCGTCGACCTTATAAGGGACAAATTATAACCGCGCGTCATAGAGCCGCCCGCTTAGCCTGGGCTCGACGTCACAGGCACTGGATACGTTCACAATGGCGAAACGTGATTTTTACCGATGAGTCACGCTTCAGGGTCAACCTTAATGCAGTAGGGTATGTGAACATCTTGAGGAACAATCTCCTCCCAATCATGCAAAATCGGGGTCCTGGAGTGATTCTTCAACATGACAACGCGAGGCCCCACACAGCTCGCATTACGACACAATTCTTGGCTCAGAACGGCGTCAACGTCTTGCCGTGGCCGGCGGTTTCGCCCGACCAAAACCCGATAGAACAGATATGGGACGAACTTGGGCGTCGGGTACGCATAAATCATCAAATAAACAATGTCAATGACCTGAGATATGCCCTCCTTGTTGAATGGCAGAACATACCCAATGACGTCATTCGCCGTCTCACAAATTCCATGAGGAGGAGAATAGCAACCTGCATTAGGGCCAATGGCGGTCACACACGCTATTAACACAACTTGATTCACATTGGCACTCAGATTGATACTCAAAAAGTCAATAAAACATTTCTTCACATTTTTGTGATTTTTGAAATCGACCCCTACGTCTTGTGACCTCAAATTTGACCTTCATTTTAAAGAAACCCATACCCGACGCTGTTACAAACTCACAGATATTGCTTCCAAGTTTCATATAACATCTACATACGTACACTATATTGTTTCATAGTGACGTTATAACCATTAGCATCCCACGTAAAGTTTCTTTTTTTGCACAGTATACATAGTAAAAGGATTGAAACGAAAGAAATAATTCTTATATAGTTTCTCTCCTTAGTAACATTTACAAACATTTGTGTAAGGTGGCGAAGATTCATTAGATTGGTTTTGACATATCAACAAAATACAGTTCTATAAAAGAAATATAATTTTTACATCGATAGTTGTATGTCTTGGTATGTTTTAAAAGAAAAATTTTTTTTTATAATTTATCATATAATTTAGAATTAAAATAAAGATAAACAGAAAAAAAGGCGGACGAGTTCAGGACTAAGGCGAGCGAGCCAAGGGAAGCAGACAAACAACACATAAATTATTATTATTATTATTATTATTATTATTATTATTAATATTATTATTATTATAGATCATTATTTACAAGTCTAAAGCTTTACAGCGTTGTTAGATAAGTTTTTAGTTTTCGTTATTAAAACGCTTACTCGAGAGTATATATTTGTGGACAGCATTAAAACTTTCGACGTTTATATTGTGGGGGAGATGAGGTTCATCAAAGAGAAGTGTGTCGAGGGTAACAGTGTATATGTGAGAGATTGATGCGAGAAGTGTAGCGCGTTCGGTATGATAAATAGGACAGACGAGGAGGTTATGATTCGTACTTTCAATTGCTCCACATGTACACAGTGGAGAATTTTCAATATTTTTTTGGAATAAGTGTTGTTTCAGCGTGCTACAATTCGTACGAAGACGAGTATGCAAGACCTGACATTTTCTTTTGCCTGTGTAGAAGTGTTTGATGTGTTGGTAAGATTTTTATTTAGCTGGTGCTTAAAGGCATTGATAGAAACAGCTCGTCTTGTTTCTATAGGTAGACTGTTCCAATCACGGACAACAGATGGCATGAAAGAATTATAGTAGAGCGCTGTTTTCGAACTTGGAATTTGTAGGTCATAACTATTTCTGAGATTATACGGGGAATTTTCAATTATTTGGGATGGTACTAGTGCAGATAAGTAGGGAGGAGTCATATGGTTTACCATTTTATAGAAAACAATTAATTTGTGTTTCGTCCTTCGAGTTTCTAGACTTTCCCACCCAACTTCTGTGCTTAAGTTATTAATTGATATACGTTTTGTTGTTCCAGTTGCAATGCGTGCTGCTTCGTGTTGAATTTTTTCGAATTCCTGTTTTTCATAATTAGTGCAGTTATCCCAGATTGTGTTACCATATTCTAACAGTGGTCGGATAGAAAATGTATATATAGTCTCCAAGGATTTCTGTCTAGCTGATATTTCAGTTTTCTCATGATTTTAATTCTTGACCATGCCTTATCCTTTATGTATTCAATATGATAAGGCCAGGTACAATTGTTTGATAAAAGTATACCTAAGTGTTTGTGTGATTGTACTTCTGATATTTGTTGGTTATGCATGTATAGTGGTGGATGGACGGGTTGATTACGTTTCCTAGATAAAAGAAGCGATTCAGTCTTCGACGGATTGAAAGTTACAAGCCATTGTTTTGACCATTCAGTAATTTTGTTGATGTCGGAATTCAAAATTTGTGCAGCATTGTTTATATTGTTATTGTGATCGATTATAAAGTATAGGCTTTTATCGTCTGCAAAAAGACGAATGTTAGATGCGATATCAGATACTATGTAATTAATATAGACTAAAAATAGAAGCGGACCTAAAAATGGACCCCTGAGGCACTCCGGCCTTGATTAATGTCCAATCAGATTTGGTTCCAGGCAAAACAACACATTGTTGCCCATCTTTTAGGTAGTCATTTAGTAAATTTATTAGCTGGTTTGATATTCCTACTGCTTTTAACTTGACTATTAGACCTTTGTGCCAAACTCTATCAAAAGCTTTGCTTATGTCAAAAAATATAACGCGAACTTCTTAACCGTCATCAGTATCTTTACTGAATATATTGTACAGATAAGTTAATTTGTTAATTATTGAATTACCAGGAACAAAACCAAATTGAAATGACGAAATAAAATTGGTATCACGAAAGAAATTATACATGTGTTTAAAATAAGTCTTTCAAACACTTTGCCAATTACGCTTAACAGTGATATAGGCCTACAGTTATTAACCAAGAAAGGGTCTCCCTTTTTATAAACAGCGCATACAAATGCTTCTTTCCAGACTTTTGGGAAAACACTTTTGGTCAGGCAAACGTTAAATAAGTTGCATAAATGCGTCGATAATTCATTAGATATTTCACGCAAGACGTAACTGTATCATCGGGACCTGAGGCTTTGCCTGTTGGCAGTGTTTTTAAGATACTATTAACATCGTTAGGCGATAGTCTAATAATTGATATGATATCATGGTTATCACTTGGTAATATGATTGGTGGTAAAATATTGTCATCAGTAAGAATGGTCTGTTCCTGGAAAAAAATATTTAATATGTTTGCTTTGGTATTGTTGTCATATACAATGTTTCCATTATCGTTTAGTTGAGAGACAGCTGGTTTATCATTTGAATTGATAAATGATTTTAATGTTTTCCACCAGTCCTTTGGCAAAAGAGACGGTGAATTTAGTTTAGAAGCTAAATTTTCGTAGTATATCTTTTTAGTTTCGCGTATAAGCTTGACAACGTCATTTTTGTATTTTTTAAACCTGTTCCAGCTATAAATTGTATTGCATCTCTTGGCTTTTTTGTATAATCTTTTTCTAACCCTAATACTGGGCTTTATTTCACTAGTAATCAATTTCGGCTCATGTGGTTTAATTACAACAGTTGTATTTGGAATATATTTATTAGAAATTTCCTTTAATTTTGCAGATAAGTTGCTAGCATACACATTTATGTCGTCATTGATAACTTCATTCCAGTTTGTTTCGTTAATTCCATTCTTGAATGAAGCATAATCGCCACGTTTATATTTCCAGACTTGTCTTTTTAAAGTAAATTGTTTCGATTTATTAAATTTAAAAACACCAAATATTGGACAGTGAAATCCAATATCTTGGTTTAAAAAAGGTTCTGCTACCCCACATGTTATCAAACTGTTTTTGTTGCTTAAAAGTAAAATATCAATCAAAGATTGGGAGTTCTCAGTATAATAAGTTGGTTCGGTAATAGTCTGATATAGACCTAGCTGTTGACATATATTATCTATTTTTGTAGATGAAGTATTACTTAGCATATTATAGTTTAAGTCACCAGTGATTATAATATACTTAATACCAGTATCGACTGCAAGGTTAATAGAATCTTTTATTATATTGGTGTAAACAGAGTTAGAGCTAGGAGGTCTGAAGAATACTCCTAATAGTAAACGTTTGTTATTGAGTAATATATCGACCCATATACATTCAAGTGGGTTGATTTCAAGATCGTGTCTACGTTTGTAGTGTATTGTGACTTTAATGAACAACATGACCCCTCCGTGGTTGTCTCCAATGCAATCTTTTCTTTCTGGTTTGTTAAAAGAAGGAAGCACCATATCATCAGTTGAAACAGAATCATCGAGCCATGTTTCAGTAAAAGTAAGTATATCAAAACCATATAATTCGGAGTAGATGATATCCAACTTGTGTTTTATACTCTGAACGTTGTAGTGTACTAATGACAAATTATTCGAAAAATCTAGAGCTCTGAAATTACAATGAGATGAGGTGGATTGAGTACTACTGACAGAGCTTGTATCAGATGGAAGTAGTTCAATGGGGCCTGGGTTTGTGTGTACATCTCCTGATAAAAACAGTATGACCGATAGCCAAGTTAGGAAAGTGATCGCAAATATCAAAGATGCAATGTATTTAGTCAAGTCTACATTTTCTGTGTATGTTTTACCCTTGACTAAGTGTCTGTATTGGTGTACAATTGCAGAAAGACATTGTGAATTCCGGTGTGTATTAATGAGTAACGATAAAAGACACAATGGACATTTATACAGTGACATTAACATTAATAGTTGCAACAACGCTGCAAACTTATATTTAATGCAGATCGACAGAGTGTTAGTGTCAGAGTACGTTTTCAAACTGGTCATGTAATTGTTGAAAGATAAATTAAAAACATATCCGACACCAACACAAATGCGATCTTCAAGCACAAAATTACATGACATTTACATTGCTCTTGTTCCCTCCAACTCTCTCGCGGTAGTCCAGAACGTCCTAACCGAAGTGTATTTTGATTTTAAAGTACCTCATGTACTTATATCGTAAAGTTATGTTGTTACAACAGATGTGTCTCATACCACATACGTAATAAATTTATTATAAATTTATCTGAATATCGAAGTTCCATCAAATAGTTATTTTTTTTAAAAAAAAGATGAACAAAAAACTTGTGTTGGAATATAATTACTCAATCACATTTTAGCAGACTATATTATCACAGGCATATATGTGATTAAGTCACTGATATCATTACCTCAATAAAATTACAAATTTTGCGTTCGGGGCAGGGGTAGGCGGCAATTTAGGTCATAAATGTTTTAATTTTTAAACACTTGCTTATCCCATTTTGAACACATGTTTAAGATAACAGAGTTGTAGTTTAGTTTTTGATTTATTTTTTTGTAAGTACACAGTATCACATGCTTGTTATTTGTACACATACATGATTAATATTAATTAAACGAAGTCTTGATGATTATATATTAGAAATATTTTTTATAACGCTGTAGGTGTAAATCCACCATTGATTTTTGTTCTTTATTCTATAGTAAATATTAAAAGTTTGAAGGCTTGTCATTCATAGAGAAACCCAAATGAAAGAAGAAAACCTACATTTTACTGTTTGTAAACCTCTACACTATCCAAATATGATGAGAAAAGTAGAGGTCATGTGTCATATAAGAGATTTTTTCTGCTCAGTGTGTACACTGGTGACAAAGTGAAAGTAGACTTACGAAATCATGTATTCATACCCCAATTTGCAAGCATCAATTTTTTTTCTAAATTCACAATTCAAACATGACAATGCTATCAAAATGTTCAAAATACATCAATAATGCCATTCAAATAAAAAAATGAGCATTAAAATAAGGAAAATGCATTTTTAAAGAGAAGAAGTGAAGATTATTTATAACCGTCATTATGCGACTACCCCACGGAAGCACTTCCTTTTTGCAATGGTGGTACTATGCCTGTAAGGGAACTTTTTTTTTAATTTATAATTACCTCTTTTTTACTAAGTTCTATCAATTTGAAGTAATACTGCCAAGTTGCAAGCATTAAAAACTGAAACTTTTTTGAAAATACCATTTTTTACATGATCATTATAAACAGGCGCGAGATGTTGACCGACATGCTAAAAATTGCACATTTCAAGCATCCAAAATAAAAAATCTTCAAAATTTGGTGATTTTTCATGAAATTTCAATGTAGATATGCACATATGTGCTTTATTTGAGGCATAAACTTGCCAAATTGTTGTTTTTTATGAAGCAAATGTCTCCATTTTCTCATTTAAGACTATGAGAGTGTAAAAAAGGTTATTTTCCCTACAATTAACATATTGGAAAATCACCCCGATATCACTCAAGTCTCTCTTGTAACCAATATAATCTTTCAAATTACAGCTCTGTTGTTTTTTAAAATCGATTTATTTCATAAATGATATAATCGGAAAGACACGCACCTGCATGATATCACTTAGATGACTATAAAACATAAAATTGCACAAAATGAAACATGTTAAATATTTATTTCAAAATGGATAATTAAACTGTATGAAGTAATCTCAGTACAATTATATGTCATTAAATAATTATAATGTGTATTTACTTACCTCATCAGTCGTCTTCTTTTTGATAATCCTTTCCACGGAGTATGAATCTGGTAAAAACAGTCACTGCACTAAATTTAACCTTATTCAACACATTTTTGTCAAAGATTCACCATCATTTAACAATTAGTAATCAATGTCCTTGCGAACACGGAGAGACTTTGAGAATGACATGATAAGTTTAGTACTTAACTATTTCAGATATAAATAATTTTATGTTCATGCCGTAAAACACCAATCATTTCATTCGTTTCATATACGCGGTGATTAGTTTTAAATGGAGTAATTAAAAACAATAATATGCTTATTATGCTGTTTTAACATAATTATGTTGTATTTACATTCTTATCAACCAATTAATATACCGCCCGCAAAGTGTTATTTTCCGCATTGTTTTCATTAAACATGCGATGGTGTTTTGGTTTTGATACAATATAGTATCTCATTTATACATATTCTTTATTCATTTTCCACTGTCCACTAAATTATTTCATAAAAATAGATAATAAAATATAAATTTGTGCGAAAAATAGACAATTAAATGATGTTACGATTACATAAGAAATATATTTAAATTTGAACGTTTTTTGAAGGTTTTTAGTTAAAATTATGAGTATAATACATGTATAAAGCTTTGCTTTACAATATTTATAAGTAAAATACATAAAACAAAGCAAATATATTGAAAATAATTATAAAGAAATGGTCTGCATTTATTAAAAAACAAACATTGTAACAAACTTTTCGCAGGACCTCGGTTAATTTCAGACGACCAACAAACTACTCTTACAATAAGAGAATTGATAAATGTATAACTCGTCTGAGATTGGGTGTAAATCTCCTCCCGGGAAATAGGGGACAATTTATTATTAATAAAGGGCAGAGATTGCACCCGGCGCAAGGAGAAATTGACAACTGAACATTATCTGCTACATCGCCCGGTTCACAGGGTCCCCCGGGTAATTTAAGGACTGCACTTGCTTGGAAATTTTGATATTAATAACATCTTGGACCCAAGCAAGGCCGTCCGGGCTTCAGTTTTAAAAGCCCTAGAGTGCTATATTGTGGATTGTCAGATGTCTGACAAAATCTAGATTTATATTCAGGCCCTAAGTTTCATCATATTTCTGTAAATTTAACCCCCAGGGTCAGCAAATATTTTGGTATTTTGATTTGTGTTTCTAGTATGGCTTAGTTTATATATTGTAGCACTTAGTTCTACTATGTGCAAAGTAAAATCAGTTTCTAGTGGGGACGGGATGGAAACCACAATGCAGTCCACATATATTTATGTGTGGCCTGGGTTGTGGACTCATGCCGCCTCCCACAGCTGAGCCATGAATGCCCCAAGAAAAATGCCAGAAAAGATTAGTATAAATATAAATGAATTGACTTGTCAGACTAATATAAGTCTTGATATAATTATAAATTGGCTGGTGGAAAAATATTTTCTTATTTCTTACCATTAAAAATTTTTAACCTGTTTGGTAAAGGAAATATATATGTAATGTTGTTATCTGTATGACAAACAGAGAAAATATATGCTGACCTTGCGGATAGATAATATACTTATATAATATATTATCAAGGGACCTGGCCCGGTATCTTAACACGGGTGATGAAATTAACTTACAGGCCCAAGATTCAATGGAATGAAATTATTAGCAATATTATTTAGGCCTGGGCCTGACGGGCCCAAGCGGCTAATTAGCCTTATCCAAAATGCAACAATATAATATTTTTTTTACTTTAAATGTTGTATATAATGTAAAAATTCTTTCTTAATAATTTATTGTCTATTTTACAAACCCTAAATTGGGCCGTTGTGTACATATGAAACAGGATTAAAACCATTATTCTTAGTAACTTGTTTTAAAAATATATTATTACTTTAATAACATATTGTTGCACTCAGGAAACAGCTTTTTACCCTACACCACATACATTTCATATAGTCTGTGTACTTCATACAAAGATTCACTGGTTGTTGTTTAAGCGTTTGTTTACCCTCGAACTAAGCTCAGTCAGCCGAAATTTAAAACTCGACAAAAAAGATCTTAACAACTTGATGATCCAATACGGAAGAAGGAACATCATACCACCGAGAAACATTCTAGAAAGTAATCTTATCTAGCCAGTGGTGCAGTACCGGGAAGAGTAGCGAACCTGCCTATGCTGTCCACTGGCATCGTAATCTTCTGTTCTTGCTCGCCAAAAAGCCCAGAGCTAAGTGCGAGGGTAAATAAAATCTATTCGACGTTTACTTATTATATGATGTGTTTTTATACACATTTCAGCGTTTTATCTACATGTTTATAGTAATATATAATGATTATAACATCTTATAATCATTGAAATAGCAACGTAGATCTAGTTGACTACGGGACTATGTGGCAACTCCGTATTCAATACTCAGCATTGAGTACGGTTCTTGGGAATATTGTGGTTAGGAAATGTCAGGATATTCATTATAGAATTGCACAAGACTACTTAATAAATATATAGTGACCAACTTCCGCCAATCAGTTCTCAGCAGATGTGATCTGAGGGGATATCGGTTTTTTTAAGATATTTTTTTAATTATGGTGCTTTTTAGGTACGAGCAATCTGCCGGTTGCCTTTTTACAAACATCACAATTTAATAAAACCTCGTAACACATTTTTAGTCCATTGTGTACCACTATGTGATACACCATGGGAGATTAGCGGTGGTTGGTCACATTTTAATAATGTGGTGTACTAATAAAATATTGCAAAACTGACGAATACATTTTAATATTTACTGACAAGAACTAAATTAATCATCTACTTGCGTAGCTCAAGCTATGGTATAACGGTACTTGCCGATATATTATTTATAAAAATGTGTGTACACTTTTGGAAGTTCTTATAACTTTTATAGTGTACAACACAAATATACAATTTAATGTATATAAATAACAATGTACGTATGTACAGGGTTATATGGTTCACCATTAACAGTAAACACTATTGTTTAATGGTTTTAGGGAATGTCAATCGATGTTATTAGTATCAAGGGCATTCAATATAGAGCTATGCAAGACGATTAACTAAAAATAGACTAATATATAAAACTTCGTACACTGAAATTAAGATACCTGTGTAGCCACATTATTTTTAAATCACGTACCATACCAGCAACAAAAATAATATTGTTGCGGGTTTTACGGCATACTCTACTTTGTTGATATTCTTATATTGACAATTACTGTTTATAAGTGGTATACATGGTTGCAAACGGTATTGTCTTACAAATTAATTTTACCTTAGCAACTGAGCACAGTTAGTGTGCACATATATACAATCAACAGAAATCATTCCTGTTGAGGGTTCAAGTTTAGTCGGACACTTATGATATCTCAAGCAAATTTATTTGCGCTATAAGCAAAAGTGTCTGGCCTAACATATAGGTTTAACATATAGTAAAGTACCATAATGACATTTATACACTCAACACTACTACTTTAACTCATCATTTGGCTGCGCAAGGTAGAGTAAAACAATTAAAATTTTAATAATTAATCGTCAACTTTTTAGTCATCAAAGAAAGTTCCATATAAAGTCTGCATCAATATTAACAAATAAAAACTATTCAACTAAACAACTAGTTCAATTAAAAATAATATATATATATATATAAATGATAAATAAAATAGATAATTAAACTCCAAAGTAAATTATCATCGCTCATCATCATCTTCATCATCATCATTGGTTTCAAATAATCGTCTTATTTTTAAATAATCATCTTATGCGGCTCACTAAAATGACTTAGTTCAAAGTGCAAGGGTAAACAAATACTTATACATACAAAACAACAAACTTTAATACAACTTACAATATCACCATGTGATTACACACATTCGGCGCTGACCGGCAACAGCTGCATGGGGTTCAATAAAACGCTATATTGGGTACAATAGTACGCTGTATTGGTTACACGGAAAATAAATCAGAATTACATTTTATCTCATTTTCAAATCAAATTGGAAGCAAGATGCAATTAATTTATTTTTTATATTTAAATATCATTGTAACGAAAATTTCATTTGCAATTAACGTATACATTGTTATAGGTAAGCAAAAATCACAACTAAGCTTTATAAGAAATTAAAAGTGGCCGAAAACGTATTTTGAATATTTTTTATATAGAACATATAAGGAGCATATATGCTGTTATAAAATTAAAAAAATGAAGCAAGAAGGCAAAAACTTATTTAAATCTTTATTTATCATAATAAAGGTTATACGAGTATGTTTAACTTAATGCCTAGACGTTGTAATAGGTTGGCAATTAAATAATAAAAAAGTTATAACGATAAAATGAAACTTCTCCTATATGTTTCTATGTAAACCAAATATGACGGTTTAGCCAGGTAAGTGACAAAAACGGTCCATATCAAGGGGGATAACTTCTTTCGATAAGCCAGTGGGATGTCTGAAATAGTTCTACATGATCAATCTCCATTTACATTGTTTGGCTCTCAGTCGGCATATAATTGTTTGGCTCCCAGTCTCCATAAACATTGTTTCACTCTCAGACACCATCTACATTGTTAGATACTCAGATTCCATCTACATTGTTTGGCTCTCAGTCTCAATTTACGTTGTTTGACTGTCAGTCTCCATCTACATTGTTTGGCTCTCCGTCTACTTCTCCATTGCTTGGCTCTCAGTCTCCATCAACATGGGTTGGATCTCAGTCTCCATGGTCAATGTTTGTCTCTCAGTCTAAATCTACAAAGTTTGGCTATCAGTCTCCATCTACATTGTTTGGCTCTCAGTCTCCGTCTACATTGTTTGGCTCTCAGTCTCAATATACGTTGTTTTGATCTCAATCTCCATCTTCATTGTTTGGCTCTCCGTCTACATCTACATAGTTTGGCTATCAGTCTTCGTCTACATTGTTTGACTCTCAGTCTTCATATACATTGTTTGACACTCAGTCTACATCCACATCTATAAAGTTTGACTCTGAGTCTCCATGTACATTGTTTGTCTCTCAGTCTCTGTCTATATGGTTTGGCTCTCAGACTCTATCTACATTGTAAATCTCTCCGTCTATATCGATATTGTTTGACTCTCAATATTCATGTACATTGTTTGGCTCTCAGTCGGCATCTAATTGTTTGACTCTCAGTCTCCATAAACATTGTTTCGCTCTCAGACAAAATCTTTATTGTTAGACACTAAGTCTCTATCTACATTGTTTGGCTCTCAGTCTCAATTTACGTTGTTTGACTTTCCGTCTACATCAGCATCGTTTGGCTCTCAATCTCAATCTACATATGTTGGATCTCAGTCTCCATGTACATTGTTTGTATCTCATTTTCCGTCTATATTGTTTGGATCTCAATCTCCATGTACATTGTTTGGCTCTCAGTCGGCATCTATATTAACTCTCAGTAAATAAAGAAAGAAAATTTATAAGAAAATACTGAAATAAAGCCAGTGTTAGAATAACCAGTTACCAAAATATGGACTCAAACCGGTTTCTCCAAACACAAGAAAAGGGTGTTTCTTAATAGGACAGAAGAAATATAGAGATAAGACAGTGAAAGGGCGCTCAATCATCCACGAACGGCGATTGTGGCAATTGCATTGCAACCACATCCCACAAGATGGGTTAACCTTAATTTTATGAGGATTTGAAAACTAGGCTATCTGCTGTACTAGCAAACCACCAAATATAAATGAATGCTATGCACACATTTCGAGGTATTTTATACTCACCAGCAAAACCTTTTAGCCAGTTACAACAATTTGCATAGCATAAAACGTATATCAAACGTATGAATGAATGAATGAATGGTGTTTTACGGCACGTCGACACATAAATAGGTCATTTTGTGCGCGCAACAAACGTATGAATTAATTCCAGTTCCGGTCAACTAGAATGACGCCCCTTTCATGATCTAACAACTTTAAAAGGTGTTAACTGTTGTATTTTTATTAGGCTCCAAAGTGGCGCAGTGGCATACGCCTTTAACTGTCACTCAGAATGTCGTATGTTCAAGTCGCAGAGAGGGTGAACATTTTTTTATATAATATATATATTTTATGACTTTTTCTTATTGAAAATACTAACCCTATTAAAATAAATAATGTTGTGTGTTTCTTTATTTTACGTTAAACTCCAAGGTTGATTTAAGTTCAATCTACACTGAGGTCCTCAATTGTGCTTAACGTCATTTTCCACAAATGGCTGATTATATATTGCATATCCAGTTTTATAAGTTGACGAAGACCTCAAGATAGATTGTAAACTCTCAATCTCCATGTAAATTGTTTGGCACTCAGTCTCAATATACGTTGTTTTGACTCTCAGTTTCCGTCTTTATAGTTTGCATCTCAGTCTCTATCTACATTGTTTGGCTCTCCGTCTACATCTGCATTGTTTTGCTCTCAATCTCCATCTACATAGGTTGGATCTCAGTCTCCATGTACATTGTTTGTCTCTCAGTTTCCGTCTATATTGTTTGGATCTCAGTCTCTATCTACATTGTTTGGCTCTCCGTCTACATGTGTATTGTTTGGCTGTCAATCTCCATCTACATTGTTTGGCTCTCAGTCTCAATAAACGTTGTTTTGATCTCAATCTCCATCTTCATTGTTTGGCTCTCCGTCTACATCTACATAGTTTGGCTATCAGTCTTCGTCTACATTGTTTGACTCTCAGTCTTCATATACATTGTTTGACACTCAGTTTACATCCACATCTATAAATTTGGCTCTCAGTCTCCATGTACATTGTTTGTCTCTCAGTCTCTGTCTATATGGTTTGGCTCTCAGTCTCTATCTACATTGTAAAGCTCTCCGTCTATATCGATATTGTTTGACTCTCAATATTCATGTACATCGTTTGGCTCTCAGTCGGCAACTAATTGTTTGACTCTCAGTCTCCATAAACATTGTTTCGCTCTCAGACAAAATCTTTATTGTTAGACACTAAGTCTCTATCTACATTGTTTGGCTCTCAGTCTCAATATACGTTGTTTGACTCTCCGTCTACATCAGCATCGTTTGGCTCTCAATCTCCATCTACATATGTTGGATCTCAGTCTCCAAGTACATTGTTTGTATCTCAGTTTCCGTCTATATTGTTTGGCTCTCCGTCTCTATCTACATTGTTTGGCTCTCCGTCTACATGTGCATTGTTTGGCTCTCAATCTCCATCTACATAGGTTGGATCTCAGTCTCCATGTCAATTGTTTGTCTCTCAGTTTCTGTCTATATTGTTTTGCTCTCAGTCTCTATCTACATTGTTTGGATCTTAGTGTCAATCTACATTGTTTGGCACTCCGTCTACATCTGCATTGTTTGGCTCACAATCTCCATCTATATAGGTTGGATCTCAGTATCCATGTACATTGTTTGTCTCTTAATTTCAGTCTATATTGTTTGGATCTCAGTCTCTATATACATTATTTGGCTTTCCGTCTACATGTGCATTGGTTGGCCCTCAATCTCCATCTATATAGGTTGGATCTCAGTCTCCATGTACATTGTTTGTCTCTCAGTTTCCGTCTATATTGTTTGGCTCTCAGTCTCTATCTACATTATTATGCTCTCCGTCTACATATGCATTGCTTGGCTCTCAATCCCCATCTACATAGGTTGGATCTCAGTCTCCATGTACATTGTTTGTCTCTCAGTTTCCATCTATATTGTTTGGCTTTCAGTCTCTATCTACATTGTATGGCTCTCAGTCTACATCTACATAGTTTGGCTATCAGTCTCCATATACATTGTTTGACTCTCAGTCCCCGTGTACATTGTTTGGCTCTCAATCTCAATCTTTATTGTTTGACTCTCCGTCTCCATCTACATTGTTTGGCTCTCAATCTCCATCTACATTGTTGGGCTATCCGTCTACATCTGCATTGTTAAGTTCTCAATCTCCGTCTATATTGTTTGGCTCTGAATCTCCATCTACATTGTTTTTGCTCTCAGTCTACATCTACAGAGTTTGGCTCTCAGTCTCCATGTACATTGTTTGTCTCTCAGTGTCCGTCTATACTGTTTGGCTCTCAGTCTCTATCTACATTGTTTGGCTCTCCGTTAACATCGATATTGTTTGGATCTCAATCTCCATGAACATTGTTTGGCTCTCAGTCGGCATCTATATTAACTCTCAGTAAATAAAGAAAGAAAATTTATAAGAAAATACTGAAATAAAGCCAGTGTTAGAATAACCAGTTACCAAAATATGGACTCAAACCGGGTTTTTCAAACACAAGAAAAGGATGTTACTTAATAGGACAGAAGAAATATAGAGATAAGACAGTGAAAGGGACGCTCAATCATCCACGAACGGCGATTGTGGCAATTGCATTGCAACCACATCCCACAAGATGGGTTAACCTCAATTTTATGAGTATTTGAAAACTAGGCTATCTGCTGTACTAGCAAACCACCAAATATAAATGAATGCTACGCGCACATTTCGAGATATTTTATACTCACCAGCAAAACCTTTTAGCCAGTTACAACAATTTGCATAGCATAAAACGTATATCAAACGTATGAATTAATTCCAGTTCCGGTCAACTAGAATGACGCCCCTTTCATGATCTAACAACTTTAAAAGGTGTTAACTGTTGTATTATTATTAGGCTCCAAAGTGGCGCAGTGGCATACGCCTTTAACTGTCACTCAGAATGTCATATGTTCAAGTCGCAGCGAGGGTGAATTTTTTTTATATAATATATATATTTTATGACTTTTTCTTATTGAAAATACTAACCCTATTAAAATAAATAATGTTGTGTGTTTCTTTATTTTACGTTAAACTCCAAGGTTGATTTAAGTTCAATCTACACTGAAGTCCTCAATTGTGCTTAAAGTCATTTTCCACAAATGGCTGATTATGTATTGCATATCCAGTTTTATAAGTTGACGAAGACCTCAAGATAGATTGTAGACTCTCAATCTCCATGTACATTGTTTGGCACTCAGTCTCAATATACGTTGTTTTGACTCTCAGTTTCCGTCTTTATTGTTTGCATCTCAGTCTCTATCTACATTGTTTGGCTCTCCGTCTACATCTGCATTGTTTTGCTCTCAATCTCCATCTACATAGGTTGGATCTCAGTCTCCATGTACATTGTTTGTCTCTCAGTTTCCATCTATATTGTTTGGATCTCAGTCTCTATCTACATTGTTTGGCTCTCCGTCTACATGTGTATTGTTTGGCTGTCAATTTCCATCTACATTGTTTGGCTCTCAGTCTCAATAAACGTTGTTTTGATCTCAATCTCCATCTTCATTGTTTGGCTCTCCGTCTACATATACATAGTTTGGCTATCAGTCTCTATCTACATTGTTTGGCTCTCAATCTCCATCTACATAGGCTGGATCTGCGTCTCCATGTACATAATTTGTATCTCAGTTTCCGTCTATATTGTTTGGCTCTCAATCTCCATCTACATTGTTTGGCTCTCTATTTACATGTGCATTGTTTGGCTCTCAATCTCAATCTACATAGGTTGGATCTCAGTCTCTATCTACATTGTTTGACTCTCTGTCTACATGTGCATTGTTTGGCTCTCAATCTCCATCTACATATGTTGGATCTCAATCTCCATGTACATTGCTTGACTCTAAGTTTCCATCTACATTGTTTGGTTCTCAGTCTCTATGTACATTGTTTGGCTCTCAGTCTCAATATACGTTGTTTGAATTTCAATCTCTATCTACATTGTTTGGCTCTCCGTCTATATCTGCATTGTTTGGCTCTCAATCTCCATCTACATAGGTTGGATCTCAGTCTTCATGTACATTGTTTGTCTCTCAGTTTCCATCTATATTGTTTGGATCTCAGTCTCCATGTACATTGTTTGGCTCTCAGTCGGCATCTATATTAACTCTCAGTAAATAAAGTAAGAAAATTTATCAGAAAATATTGAAATAAAACCAGTGTTAGAATAACCAGTTACCAAAATATGGACTTAAACCGGTTTCTTCAAACACAAAAAAAGGATGTTACTTCATAGGACAGAAGAAATATAGAGATAAGACAGTGAAAGGGACGCTCAATCATCCACGACCGGCGATTGTGGCAATTACATTGCAACCACATCCCACAAGATGGGTTAACCTCAATTTTATGAGTATTTGAAAACTAGGCTATCTGCTGTACTAGCAAACCACCAAATATAAATGAATGCAATGAACACATTTCGAGGTATTTTATACTCACCAGCAAAACCTTTTAGCCAGTTACAACAATTTGCATAGCATAAAACGTATACCAAACGTATGAATTAATTCCAGTTCCGGTCAACTAGAATGACGCCCCTTTCATAATCTAACAACTTTAAAAGGTGTTAACTGTTGTATTATTATTAGGCTCCAAAGTGGCGCAGTGGCATACGCCTTTAACTGTCACTCAGAATGTCGTATGTTCAAGTCGCAGCGAGGGCGAAATTTTTTTTTATATAATATATATATTTTATGACTTTTTCTTATTGAAAATACTAACCCTATTAAAATAACATACATTTTTTTTTATAATATATTACACAGACACAGGATATAAGTAACTGATATACGTGTATGACAATAAACATTAATAATAATGATAATGTTGTGTGTTTCTTTATTTTACGTTAAACTCCGAGGTTGATTTAAGTTCAGTGTACACTGAGGTCCTCAATTGTGCTTAACGTCATTTTCAACAAAAGGCTGATTATGTATTGCATATCCAGTTTTATAAGTTGACGAAGACCTCAAAATAGATTGTAGACTCTTAATCTCCATGTACATTGTTTGGCACTCAGTCTCAATATACGTTGTTTTGACTCTCAATTTCCGTCTTTATTGTTTGCCTCTCAGTCTATATCTACATTGTTTGCCTCTTCGTCTACATCTGCATTGTTTGGCTCTCAATCTCCATCTACATAGGTTGGATCTCAGTCTCCATGTACATTGTTTGTCTCTCAGTTTCCGTCAATATTGTTTGGATCTCAGTCTCTATCTACATTGTTTGGCTCTCAATCTCCATCTACATAGGCTGGATCTGCGTCTCCATGTACATTGTTTGTATCTCAGTTTCCGTCTATATTGTTTGGCTCTCAATCTCCATCTACATTATTTGGCCCTCTATTTACATGTGCATTGTTTGGCTCTCAATCTCAATCTACATAGGTTGGATCTCAGTCTCCATATACATTGTTTGTCTCTCAGTTTCCGTCTATATTGTTTGGATCTCAGTCTCTATCTACATTGTTTGGCTCTCAATCTCCATCTACATAGGCTGGATCTGCGTCTCCATGTACATTGTTTGTCTCTCAGTTTCCGTCTATATTGTTTGGATCTCAGTCTCTATCTACATTGTTTGGCTCTCAATCTCCATCTAAATAGGCTGGATCTCAGTCTCCATGTACATTGTTTGTCTCTCAGTTTCCGTCTATATTGTTTGGCTCTCAATCTCCATCTACATTATTTGGCTCTCAATCTCCATCTACATAGGCTGGATCTGCGTTTTCATGTACATTGTTTGTCTCTCAGTTTCCGTCTATATTGTTTGGATCTCAGTCTCTATCTACATTGTTTGGCTCTCAATCTCCATCTACATAGGCTGGATCTGGGTCTCCATGTACATTGTTTGTATCTCAGTTTCCGTCTATATTGTTTGGCTCTCAATCTCCGTCTACATTATTTGGCTCTCTATTTACATGTGCATTGTTTGGCTCTCAATCTCAATCTACATAGGTTGGATCTCAGTCTCCATGTACATTGTTTGTCTCTCAGTTTCCGTCTATATTGTTTGGATTTCAGTCTCTATCTACATTGTTTGGCTCTCAATCTCCATCTACATAGGCTGGATCTGCGTCTCCATGTACATTGTTTGTCTCTCAGTTTCCGTCTATATTGTTTGGATCTCAGTCTCTATCTACATTGTTTGGCTCTCAATCTCCATCTACATAGGCTGGATCTGCGTCTCCATGTACATTGTTTGTCTCTCAGTTACCGTCTATATTGTTTGGATCTCAGTCTCTATCTACATTGTTTGGCTCTCAATCTCCATCTACATAGGCTGGATCTCAGTCTCCATGTACATTGTTTGTCTCTCAGTTTCCGTCTATATTGTTTGGCTCTCAATCTCCATCTACATTATTTGGCTCTCAATCTCCATCTACATAGGCTGGATCTGCGTCTCCATGTACATTGTTTGTCTCTCAGTTTCCGTCTATATTGTTTGGATCTCAGTCTCTATCTACATTGTTTGGCTCTCAATCTCCATCTACATAGGCTGGATCTGCGTCTCCATGTACATTGTTTGTATCTCAGTTTCCGTCTATATTGTTTGGCTCTCAATCTCCATCTACATTATTTGGCTCTCTATTTACATGTGCATTGTTTGGCTCTCAATCTCAATCTACATAGGTTGGATCTCAGTCTCCATGTACATTGTTTGTCTCTCAGTTTCCGTCTATATTGTTTGGATTTCAGTCTCTATCTACATTGTTTGGCTCTCAATCTCCATCTACATAGGCTGGATCTGCGTCTCCATGTACATTGTTTGTCTCTCAGTTTCCGTCTATATTGTTTGGATCTCAGTCTCTATCTACATTGTTTGGCTCTCAATCTCCATCTACATAGGCTGGATCTGCGTCTCCATGTACATTGTTTGTATCTCAGTTTCCGTCTATATTGTTTGGCTCTCAATCTCCATCTACATTATTTGGCTCTCTATTTACATGTGCATTGTTTGGCCTTCAATCTCAATCTACATAGGTTGGATCTCAGTCTCCATGTACATTGTTTGTCTCTCAGTTTCCGTCTATATTATTTGGCTTTCAGTCTCTATCTACAGTGTTTGACTCTCTGTCTCCATGTACATTGTTTGTCTCTCAGTCTCCTTCTATATTGTTTGGCTCTCAGTCTCTATCTACATTGTTAGGCTCTCCGTCTATATCGATATTGTTTGACTCCGAGTCCGTGTGATAATGTTTTGGTTTTGATACAATAAAGTATCTCAATTATACATATTTTTTATTCATTTTTCTTTTCATGTCCACTGAATTATTTCATAAAAAAGATATTAAAATATAAATTTGTGCTAAGAATAGAAAATTAAATAATGTTAACGATTACATAAGAACTATATTTTAATTGAACGTTTTTTTGAAGTTTTTAGTTAAAAATATGAAATTTATATAAAGATTTGCTTTACAATATTTATAAGTAAAATACATAAAACAAAACAACACACTTTAAAACTATACACAACTTGCAATATCACAATGTGTTTACACACATTCGGCGCTGACCGGCAACAGCTGCATGGGGCTCAATAATACGCTATATTGGGTACAATAGTACGCTGTATTAGTTACACGGAAAATAAATCAGAATTAAATTTTATCTCACTTTCAAATCAAAATGGAAGCAAGATGCAATTAATATATTTTTTATATCTTAATATCATTGTAAAGAGAATTTTATTTGCAATAAACGTATACGTCGTAATAGGTTAGCAAAAAAATAACAACAAAGGTTTATAAGACATTAAAAGTGGCCGAAAACGTGTTTTGAGTATTTTTATATAGAACATATAAGGAGCATATATGCTGTTATAAAATTAAAAAAGGAAGCAAGAAGGCATAAACTTATTTAAATTTTTATTTTATCATAATAAAGGTTATATTTTTAACTTAATGACTAGACGTTGTAATAGGTTGGCAATTTAATAATGAAAAAGTTACAACGATAAAATTAAATTTCTCCTATATGTTTCTATGTAAACCAAATATGACGGTTTAGCCAAGTAAGTGATAAAAACGGTCGATATCAAGGGGGATAACTTCTCTCGATAAGCCAGTGGGATGTCTGAAATAGTCCCACATGAGGAATATGAATTACGTGTAGATCTACAACGATTCTCATTAACAAAGAATGTTAAAAAGGACAAATAATTGTATTAATGTCCGCGTGCACAAATCATCCATCCAAAAAAACCAAAAAAACCAATATGCAGTTATTAGGGAAGAGTTCTTTGACTTTATTCAGTTAAAAAGAAACACTGGTGAAGCTATAGCAGAGAAGATAGTTGAAACGCTTCAAAGCTATGATATTCCAGTAGATGCAATGCGTGAATATGCTTATGATCGTGCTGAGGTTATGTATTCGGAAAAACAGGGGTGTCAGTGAGGAATTAAAGGATTGAACTAGTTGGCCATCTACATTCACTGTCGAAGTCTTTTACTCAATCTTAGTATAGCTTCAGCATGTAAATTACCTTCAGTGAGAAATATGATTGATGTAATTTACTCAGTGTTTCTTTTCTTTGATCAATATCCGGAAAAAAAAACAATCTTTTCTTGAACATATTCTAGCTCTAAATATGCGAAGAAGAAATTAGTTGGACTTTGTAAAACCCGGTGTGTAGAGAGGTATGTGTGTTTTGACACATTTTATACTTGATCATCATGTCGAGAAAATATCTGAAACACGTAGAGAGGTGAACATCGAATTTGAAACCTGTTTCTATGATGCCACACAAATTGCAAATGACCTAGAAATAGAGATCAAAGTTCCTAGAACGTGCGTAAAACAACAGCATAGAGCAAATGAGTATATATTGCCCATTTCATTTCTTGATTATTTACTCCAAGAGTTAAGATCTCGCTCCCAAACCGAAGACACATCAGCATATTCTATCTGCTCTTTATAACCATCCAACATAACTGAACTTGTTGAAGAAGAGCTGACTAGCCTTTCTCATCAACTGATGTTCTGGGAAACTGATCTTGACTGCATTTCGTCTCATGATTTACTAAAGGAAATTAAAGAATGGAAAAGGTATTGTCAGAAATTGGAAGTTTATCAAATTGACAACCTCAGTGACCTGGTACCGCTTTACAACGAAGTAGATGAAGACATTTTTCCAAATATCAAGACACTTATTCACGTAGGTTCTGTTTTAAAGATTACTTCATGCGAAGTAAAGAGATATTTTTTCTGGGCTCAGGAGAATAAAGAATTACATGTGAAATACAATGCACGTGAGGAGAGATTAGCTGGGTTGGCTTTGATGCATTTACACCATTCAATTGTATATTGAACTTGATGATTGTCCAGAGATTAATTAAGACAAGCAATAGAATGCTTTTTCAATCGAGTGTAGTCTTTTCATCCGAGTGTGCTGAATGAGAATGAGCCATCAAATCTAGGCAATAAGAATAAAGATATTTCTTAACTTGAAGACACCCTAATGGTTAAAACTCGATTTTGAAATAGATAAACTATAAGTATGAAAAATAAAATAAAAAATATAAAAATTAAAGCAATGGTATTAAAAGTGTAGACCTATGTATGAGAACAGCTTGGCTTTTCAATACACCGGTTTGATATGGATAAGAAAAAAAAGAAAAGAGAAAAAGAAGAGAAAAAAAAAGATTGTTCTAGAACTTCTCTGCGGTTAGAACTGGAAACGTTTAAAAACGAAACGGCTAACATCCATATCAATATTGTATAAAATTCAAATTTGGACCCCCCCCCCCCCCCCAACCCCTCACACACACACACACACACACACACACACACACACACACACACACACACACACACACACACACACACCTGTGAAAAAATCCTGGATCCGTCCCTGCTCATGATCCTGATTTGATAGTCAGATTGACTACCGACTGAGCTAACCAGTCCAGCTACCTTATAAGTAAACTTAAAATAGTTGTTGTTTTCAGACTGCAGTTTTGTACAGTCTCTGTGATGCTCGGTCATTCACTTTGTTTGGTGGCCTTGGCTTTCGTACCTCTGGATATGTGGGAAGTAGTTTACTTGCAGAGATAAGATACATATAGTATATGTTAAAAGTTTGGTAATTCCTCGAAACGATGATTAAATACGCTGAACGCCGTTACATAAGTAAAATACTGTTGATGAATTTTGTATACCCTTAATGTGAAATACACAAATATGAACTTGTGTATCAAATCCTGACTAAATACAGATAGTAAAATAGCAATAATATTCATATAGAAAATGGTTTGGAGCGAAAACGATTTCTGATAGACATATGTCCAAACTAAAAACCATGCCTCCACATCCACCAGATTCGGCTCGTACACACAATTAAAACTAGTATAAAACAAAATAATTATAAATGCTGCTTTGTGCTAAGTAGCCCATCTTTTTAGACAATCATTTCTTTTAATTTGTCGCGTTGACTTTACTATCCGACTTTACTATCCGACACTCGCAATCCAGTAGATCTACATTGCATTCCGTTAACTGCAATCCGCGTTATATATTACGCTTGTTGCTAGTTGCCAATCCGATTGTGTAAATAAAAAAGCTAGCTCTGTTTGTAAACTGTTTGACGGTACTTTTTACCAAACAACTTAAACGCTAGGAAATTTCGGCCGAAACAGGTAAGGTAATGCTAGATGCAAAGCGACTTACGAGCTAAAATGGCTTTATTTGTGTTAATACAATATTTTTTTGTTTAAGAAATAGGTCTCGAAAAGATGACGTATCACCAATTCAGGGACGTAGCTAACCAAAAAAAAGTATGTGCGTGCCAACACTAGTTGGGTCCAGGGGCATGCCCCTTGCGTGATTTTTTTGTTGTGTGTATATTGGCTCTGGTGCGTTTTAACGTATATTTAATACCATTGATATATATATATCTATATATCTATTGCACCAGAAAATGGATCTAACATTGCAAATAGTACTGTATCTTTTTTCTAAATCAAGTGAGTCCAATGGCGGATTGCACCAGTAAATTTATCTAACAATGCAGAAAGTAAACATCAGCCAGTGTACATCAGCATTATAAAGCTATAGTATTACCTGCTTAAGAGATCAATTTACTGGTGCAATCCGCAATTGGACCTCTCCTTATATGGAAATATACAGTATTTTCTGCATTGTAAGATCCATTTACTGGTGCAATCCGCCACTGGACCTCATCTGATATAGAAATATAAATTACTTTCTGCATTGTTAGATCCATTTACCGGTGCAATCTGTCATAGGACTCCACCTGATATAGAAAAATGCAGTACTCTCTGCATTGTGAGATCCATTTACTGGTGCAATCCGCCATTGGACCTCACCTGATATAGAAATATAGAGTACTTTCTGCATTGTGAGATCCATTAATGGTGCAATCCGCCATTGGACCTCACCTGATATAGAAATATACAGTATTTTCTGCATTGTAAGATCCATTAATGGTGCAATCCGCCATTAGACCTCACCTGATATTGAAATATACAGTATTTTCTGCATTGTTAGATTCATTTACTGTTGCAGTCCGCTATTGGACCTCACCTGATATAGAAATATACAGTATTTTCTGCATTGTAAGATCCATTAATGGTGCAATCCGCCATTGGACCTCACCTGATATAGAAATATACAGTATTTTCTGCATTGTAAGATCCATTAATGGTGCAATCCGCCATTAGACCTCACCTGATATTGAAATATACAGTATTTTCTGCATTGTTAGATTCATTTACTGTTGCAGTCCGCTATTGGACCTCACCTGATATAGAAATATACAGTATTTTCTGCATTGTAAGATCCATTAATGGTGCAATCCGCTATTGGACCTCACCCTGATATAGAAATATACAGTATTGTCTGCATTGTAAGATCCATTTACTGGTGCAATCCGCCACTAGACCTCATCTGATATAGAAATATAAATTACTTTCTGCATTGTTAGATCCATATACCGGTGCAATATGTCACTGGACCCCACCTGATATAGAAAAATGCAGTACTCTCTGCATTGTGAGATCCATTAACTGGTGCAATCCGCCATTGGACCTCACCTGATATAGAAATATAGAGTACTTTCTGCATTGTGAGATCCATTAATGGTGCAATCCGCCATTAGACCTCACCTGATATTGAAATAAACAGTATTTTCTGCATTGTTAGATTCATTTACTGGTGCAGTCCGCTATTGGACCTCACCTGATATAGAAATAAACAGTCTTTTATGCATTGTTAGATCCATTTACTGGTGTATTCCGCCATTGGATCTCACCTGATATAGGAAGATACAGTACGTTCTGCATTGTGACATCCATTAATTGGTGTACTCCGCCATTGGTCCTCAACTGATATAGAAAGATACAGTACTTTCTGCATTGTGAGATCCATTTACTGGTACAATCCCAACTGGACCTCAACTGACTGGTTCAATTGGACCTCACCTGATATAGGAATAGTGGTTAGGTTAACTGATCGTCTGTAACCCATCGATTGCATCAAAATGACGCTTTATATTCAATCAATCAATCTGTTTCAGAAAAGTTTGCATTCCGTCATGTCAGCCCAAGTTATAAAGTGTTACGATGGTTTCCAACGAGTACCAACGTGGAGGTCTGACTGAACGACTTTTTACAAGCCATTTTTATATAAATATAGGCCTTCTATTCACGAGAGGTAGACATACATAATAAAAATATGTCCTCATATTAAGGAGAATTAACACATTCCCATCAAGTATATATATAGATCTATATTTATATGTTTATTGTTGTTATACATGCATGGTAAGTAATATTCAATCGCACATACAACATGTACAAGAACCATAAAAAAGGGTATCAGTGCTCACAGACTATGGTCTACTAATTTTAGGAGAAATATATAGACAGAAAAGATAAACAAATTTCTACCATTTGAGCCAAGGTTTATTGCGGCTTTGAACACTGGAAATTGTGTTGTTGTTTTTACTTTAAATTCTCTCAGTGCTTCGTATGCTTCCTTGACGGTACGAAATTGTAGGAAGTCATCATGCTACCATGATAAGCGCATTCCCTTGAAATCAAAGTTTCCCCCAACTTCTCTTTAACAATAATCTTTGTAAATAAAATGTTTCGACAATGGGTGCAAGCGCTTGGATAAAAACGGCAAAAATCAATGATGTAGCATATTTTTTTTTCGTGTATTGCGGCCTTAGGCCCGATTACGGATTGCAATTAAGCATTCCCAACTAAATTTTTAACGCGACACCGTTTAAAGGCAGAGCTAGCAAAACTTGGAGGAACAGGTACTTGTAGTTTCGCAGTCGGATTACGTTTTTCGGAATACGGTTAAGCGTTCATCGGAAAGCGAAATGGCAAACAGAAACCGCATATTAGCATGTAACAGTAAGCACTTCGCAACTGTTTTATCGATTATGACGAACAAAGTAATGGTGAAATTAAACTTACTAAATAAAACACAGGTCTTACAGCATTGTATGGTTTGATTAACAAAAACACAGAAATACAGTTGTATCTAACAACAACATAATAAGTAACAAGCGGAATAGAATTTTGACCTGGTTGCCCTTCCATGTTTCGGTTATTGAAATAGTGTATGTTAATTTGCATTATCAAAAGCCTGTATCATTGACATTTTTATTAAACATATTATTGTACTCGTTATTTATCGCTTGCTTGTGATGAATATGCACTACAAACAATTATACAAGGCCTATTCAACATCATTGGGCATATGGGAAATCGGTGAAGTGTTCCGAATGTCTGCACTATTTTGCTCGTTTTTATAGATTTTACTTGTACAGCTTAAGGCACAGGGTATACGTGACATTTCTGTGCGAAATCGATAGTTGCAAGTTTTATTTATGAATTTTAATACAATAAAATGCATTCAAAGCATAGGTTTTAAAGGTAATAGTTTCAGAATTGCATTAAGTTTATAGATACACTGATATTTATTTCCAAATGAAGGTCATTGATCATTATAATAATATATAATGGACATTTTTAGGCATAAGCCATGCAACTTCAATCATGCCCTGCCAGTCATCTAAACAAAAATATTTTTTAACCGTTTTATTTTCATTTGAAGACTTGTTTTTGCACGTAAGTTAATAACAATAGATTAATGTACAATGTGTGATTTTTTTAATTCACAACTTTGTTACAAAATTATAAAAATAACAGATTTTTCACATCGATCCATAATTTCTTGATGCCTATTTCAATGCAAAATTATTGTAGCCACAACGGTCACAAAACTGAATTTCGGCAAAAAAAAATGTTTTTCCTGATTTTCCTTAAATTTTGCATATTGATTCAGGACAGTTTACTGAAAGTTTAGAGCTGACCCTTGGCATTTTCGCTGTTAAAACAAACATTTTATCCGATTTTAACTTTTGGACATTTTTTAGCCATTATAAAAATCGTCAAGTTTGTCGAAACGACTGGTGTAAACTACGACTTTGTTCCAGCCTGAAGATCAAGCCTTGACATAATCACTATCAATGTATATATTGGCGGAATGGAAAATATGTTTCCCGAAAAGAAATTGATGGTATTAAAGGAATCGCTATCTTATCTGGTTTTGTAGGAAAATGACAAATTGACCGATTTTCAGTCAAAACTACTATTTTCACGATTTTTAGAAGGCATGTGTTTTTTTACTAATTTTCTGTCAAAATATGAATTTGTGACGTCATTTTGACAAATATCACTCCGCGATTCACTGGTGTTCCTAATGGTAATACTTCAAGTAAAATGATACAAGGACAATGTGTCACATATATCAAGTAAAATGATACAAGGACAATGTGTCACATATATCAAGTAAAATGATACAAGGACAATGTGTCACATATATCAAGTAAAATGATACAAGGACAATGTGTCACATATACGTAACACCTTTAAAATGTATTGTATCAAATCAACAGTCTCCGTGATGATTGATATACGGCATTGTGTCTCATTCGTTACTTGCGGAAATGGGGTGTGTTCGAGTACTGGTTAACCTTTCAGAATCCAAAGAAACAGTGGTTAGGTTAACCGATCGTTTGTTAGCTATCGATGGCATAAAATGGCAATAAATATTCAATCAAATGAATGTATCAAATCTAGCGGTTATATTATAAATGGTAAACCATGTCAACGCCTTGCTTTTTGTTTTTCAATGCTATTACAACAATTCCATTCACTTGAAAACACAAATTTAACAAATTGATTGGTTTATTACCTGTATAAACCCATGAAAATGATAGCAGACCTGGAACAAGCGATCGAGCATGAAGTTTGAATATGTTACGATCAATACGGTACACGTGTAATGTTAGTTCCACAGAATGTTACCCTCACTTGACTTGCTCGAAGTGCACGTGCAAAATAAGATTTGTGTGGAATACCTCTAGTTATAGAGTAAATTGTAATGTTTCTTGTGTGTTATCCAACAGTAAAATGATATTATAGTAAAACGCCATGGGTTGTGTTCATTATATCACTACAATGTGACGTATGATTGACGTTCAACGTAATCAAGGCGTGGGTATGATTGAAGGAGGTATGTCATATCGGTAGGTTGCGCGCCGAATGAATTGCATACATCGAAGAAGACGAAGGCTTATCGAACGGCACAACACATCCGGTTTTGTGAGTGACAGACAACGTTCTAGACGTCCTAGAATCACGTCACGTCAACAAGACCGACATATAGTGCTATCAGAACTGCGGAATAGATTTCTCACTTCACAGCAAATTGCCCGAGAGATTGTAAGTGTCCATGGACAACGTGTCAGTAAGTCAACGTCGCCGCTTCCGGGAATCTGGGCTACGTAGCCATATTGCATATCGAGGAAACACTATAACCCTCTAACGTCGTAGAAATCGCGTCATTTAGTGTCGCCAGCATTTGCAGTGGATGAAATGGCAATAAAAGAGTGATGTTTACGGATGAGTCACATTTCTGCTTAGATATGCCTGACAAACGTGCTAGAGTATGGCGACGTGGCGGTGAACTGCCGACAGCTTCGTTCACTAGGCACCGCGGTGGGGAGGAGACAGTGTCATGGTGTGGGGAGGGATCTCCTGGATCCATAGGACACCACTCATCGTCATCGACGGAGGTCTAACGGCCCGACGTTAAGCGGATGAGATACTGCAATCAGAAGTGCTGCCGATTCTTAATACTCTTCCCGACGTCAATCTGTATCAACAGGGTAACGCCAGGCTACACCTCACAATTCATGGTAGCTAACAACATAAAAGTGCTACGATGGCCTTCGCTTTCACCGGACCTTAGTCAGATAGAACATCTGTGGGACCAGCTCGGACGCAGGGTCTACAATAGTGGTCATAAGATCCATAACCTCCAGCAGCTGAACCAGTTCTAAACCGACGAATGGGATGCCATCCTGCAGTACCGTAAACAATGCCTAATACGCAGTATGCGCCACAGACATCAGGCAACTCTTGATGCCAGAAGTGGAACACAGTCTGCAACTTTTGTGCTTCTTCTTCTGCTCGTTACAATACAGTGAGAACTTGACTCTTAAATTAATTCACGTTTTCGATGCTTAAATCTGTTTTACAATGTTGTATATATTAAAATAATGAATTTAAAGTTGATTCATTGATCTTAAGAGAATTTTACACCCATATTACTAAGTGGGTATCTTTTTTATGACGGTTAGTATATATATCTTGATTGGATTTAAATGGCCGACCACAAAAGCTCAGGAACCGCCACGTGTTTTTGCGTCAGAGTCTACATTCGACGGTCCTAATTTCGTTTTTTCGCCTCAGACATTTCATTTAATGAGAAGTTATTTCGATAAATAATTCAATACATTGAAACGAGATTTTACAGAAGAAGTTCAGACGCCGTTGGCAAACACCTTCAAAAAGGTGAAGGACAGCATCACGTGCTTACAAGAATTTAAATATTCGGGAAATAAAAAACAGTACATTTTCAACTCGGACATTGGCGATGACCTGAATACTGTTTCAAACATTATAAAGGTGATGAACAACAAAAATCTTTGGATTTTATTAAAGGCATGCGGAAAAAAGTGTTTCGTCGCAATAAATTGATAAAAATTGCTGACAAGTCACCCGCCGGGTGGGACACTGTTCGAGAATACGAATCCGACGACTTGGCCAGCAACACCGACGATGACAAACGCCACCACAGCATACATCTTAGGGATTTTCCTGGGTTATTAAAGGAATCACTAAATACTTTGTTTTCACTGTTTTACCTTTCGGACTAAGTAGTTTGTTATATTTTTAGATGACGGATGGGGTGTAAATCAGAGTTTTGATCGTACGCTACATGACGCAAAGTTAGTGAAAATGTAATCTCAAAAGCTGGGCCTAAATTCATCAATAATTTGAGTCAGAGAATCGGACTCAGACTCAAATATTACATTTTTGTAAAATCCTGTCCATGTGCACTTATAGGTAATACATGTGATCCTGCAACATTTTCTGTTAAATAATCATTAAAACTACTTGAATCAGCAAATACATACAAGGATCAAAGTGTGAGGGCAAAGAAAAACTAATGACGACGACAACCGTAAACGTCATTCTACATTTGGGCCGGGAAGAGAAGCTATATTTTCGCCTAATTTGGTCAAAATCGCTGCCTAGGCAATGCACTAAACGTGTGCACATGTTCTTAAGACTCGTTGACGACCTTCTAGATGAGACAGAGTCAAAAACTTTGTGTCCCTGGGCAAGGGATAGTCTGTAGAAAATACCTGGGTTGTGCATTGAAACCCAAGTATTTGCCAAGGGGTGACATTTAGGCCAGGAAGAGAAGCCATGTTTTCGCCTTATTTGGTCAAAATCGTTGCCCAGCCAATGCACTGAACGTGTGCACATGTTCTCAAGACTCGTTGACGGCCTTCTAGATGAGATAGATTAATAAATAACTTTGTGTTTCTGAGCAGGAGATGTATATGAAATTAATATAAATATATATCTGTTATTTGTAATACTAGTTTAAGGTTAAACTCATGATCTTATTGATAATTCGATGTTGAATAACGTTTTTCGTTTAAATAAGGGAAATAATCCGTGCCTACCAAAACACATAAACATGTACTTATTCCTTCCCTTAAGTAAAGAAATACTATATGCCGTTCTAGAAATCTGGTTCCCTGCCCAGCTTCATTCTGGCAGCAAACCAGGCTATATTATACGAAGAACATGTTCAGTGGTTCTTTGCATAATTTATATTTGATTGTTACATTAATTATCATGGAATGTTTCCTTTATCTTGGTATCTTGTCTGCTGGTTGGTTGTGTGTGCGCAATTCCTTGGTTAGATTGTTGTTTCATGATTATTTGTAAAACCATTTTTAGTTTAGATCTATTTAACATTCTGATAAAGACAATCAAACATGTTTAACAATTATGATGGTATATATTTAATTATTTCCATGTCATCTTGGACAGCTATATAAATCAAGGTTCCTGCACTGTTTCCTGGCCCCGGGCTTGCATTCATCAATTGTTTTAGTCTAAAACCCAGACTCTTTCTCAGAATTGCATATTTTAGATACTTTTTAATATCACAATAATTAACTTAAATGTTTTTATATATGTTCTCATTATTTTTTTGATCATTGAAATTGTTTTTTTGTTTGCAGGAACATTTTCATTTCTTGAAAAATTGTTTTTATTACAAGTTACGCAATTTTTAGATTTTGAGCTTGACTCGAGTTTTAGGCTTAGCATTTTGATAAATTGAGGTCCAGTGTTCCTTTAAGCTAAACGTGTTTAATAATATCCTTTGTTTTTGTGATGTTATACGTTATATTTTTCACTTATTAATGTTAACGTTTTTTTTTAACTTTTGCATGTCAACAATGAAGTGCAGTTCATGATATGTTGTATGTCACTTACATGTATGTATATGTATGGAGCAGAATATCGTTTGGTTGCTTTAAGAAAATTGATAAATCCAGGTAACGTAAACTGCCGCTGTGTTCAGTCTTATTTTCGACCAATTACTGACCATTACATCACTTAGAGCGTTGCTTTATCCAACTGCAATGTTTGTAAACACGCCTTGTGGTTCTTTAAGTTCAGTTTCCCGTCAGATTTGTTATCCAATACATTCCAATTCTTGTATAAATTGGTTCCATCTAAATACGGGTTATGTCTGTTTTTTAATTAATCAAAACATTGGTCCAGCTGTTCAAAAGATTTAACAGAGAGTTTTCATGTTAATTATACAAAACATGTTGATATCTTGTTTAATACATTTTGTCAGCATGTTTTCTGTTGTTAAAACATAGTTAAATTAAATATTTTGTTAAGAATTTAACAAATTATTAACTCAAAACCTTGTTAATTTTAAAAATTATTAAAAAATCTGAGTCATTATTTTATGTAGTTGTTAAATAAGTGATATCATCGTATTGCGCGTATAAAGGACGAATGCTTCATTTTCATAGAAACAATGTATGTTACCGTAACACGGATAATTGACTAGAAAACTGTCAGCGAATGGGAGTGCTTTGTTTGCATTTATCACCCATAATAAATGACATTTCTACCATGTATTCTACATATTGAAAATGTCGAAGCATGGAAATGTCTTATTTGCATACTTCACATATAATAAATGACCTTTCCGCCATGTATTCTACATATTGAAAATGTCAAAGCATGGACATGTCTTATTTGCATACTTCACATATAATTAACGGCATTGCCTTTTCCACCATGCATTCTACATATTATAGAAAATGCCAAAGCATGTGAATGTTTCAAGTTATCTGCGTGCTTCACCCACAATTAATGCCATTGCCAGTTTCGTTAATCAAAACACCGGGTCAGAATCTTCACGCGGCGGCACGTTAATATATCGGTACTCTACATAGCCGGAGTCTCTCCGCTCGTGTCGGAAATCTGTATACAGCCTATGTACTCTTTCTGACCTTGGTGTCTCCTGTGAATACATTGACAAGAATAAGACCAAACTTCTCCCATGGAGACTATTAACGGAAAAACAAAATAAAAACAATACAATATAAGTCTTCTTATAACTCCACATAGTCACATAGCGTGTTCCGAATAGATTGAAAATAAGCAATCCTACGCCTGTCATTGCCTACCTAAATGAACTGATTGCTAGTTTAGAGATTGGAGTTTTACTTTGCGTGTAATAAGTTCAGATCTAAAGTGACGTTCTTGTTCGTCTGACAGCTCTGGCTCGCTGTTTTACTCCGTTGCAAGGTTCTCCTTAGCTGAGTGGTCTAAGACGGTGTCGCCTAGTGTTTACTTACCGCTGAGGTCTTGTCTTCGAGCCTAGCTTGGTCCAATCACTTCATGTGAGAAAGTTTGCAAGTTACGTATAGAAGGACGGTGGTTCTATTCAAATTCATTCTGAGTTATCCTCAATAAACAAACTGGATATGCAATATATACCGTGTCATGCATGTGATGAAAATGGCGTTAATCCTCATTACATCATTCGAAAGAATATTGCCTTCATTAGGTAAACACACTATTTTATTTTTTTTCTCACGAAAATATTAGTTTGTACACTTACAACTACACGTCAGTCGTTGCTTGAATTCATAACTAAATGAGAACGATAGGCTACGTACGTTCAACTACACCACACACCACGGAAGAAATATGAAAACGCAACACAGAGATATATCAACGCAACACATGAAGAGATATGAACTTGGAAATGAAAAAAGCAGGAGGTACCAAATCATTACGTGACGTCATAAGTAAATAACATCAACTGGCATTCATTACTGTAGGATACTGATATGTGCAATCCCGCTAAATATGTTTCGTTTTCATATTTCTTGAGTGTACTTCGAGTAAAATATGTTGCGTTTTCATATTTCTTGAGTGTACTTCGAGTAAAGTATGTTGCGTTTTCATATTTCTTGAGTGCACCTCGAGTAAAATATGTTGCGTTTTGATATTTCTTGAGTGTACTTCGAATAAAATATGTTGTGTTTTCTAATCCCTTCTTATGTTGCATGTTCATATCTCATGAGCGTACTTCAATTATACATACCTACAAGTATACATACAGTACCGAACCCATGATCGGAGGGTCGTGGGTTCGATCCTCCGCCATGGCTATGTGTGGTGTCCTTAAGCAAGACATTTTTTCCGCATATGCTTTGTGCTGGTTCTACCATGGAATACTTCGAGCGTGATTTGTCTAAGTTGTAAGAACTTGTCTCACAAACGAAGTAAAATAAATAAGTTTAAACCAATTATACATACCTCTCTCAGGTTCAACAGCTTTGGTACATTTGCAGAACCTTTTACAGATTTAATTGCATCTGTAATTGACAGAGATCTGAAGTTGTTGAAATCTCTCCGTGATCCTTCCCAACATGTCCAGGCACAATCGTCACCATCACCACCATCATGCATATCAAAATGAACTCCATTTTCTTTTTCAGTTAAATCTATGCAGTCCCAAAGCACGTGATCTGGACGCGCGTATCTATTCCTTTCCTTTTTACTTTGATAACTCCTGTACGTTTCAATTAATTCTTCCGGTGATTCTACGCTACGTTGCGGTACGTTTGCTGACGATCTCGACAATGATGACATCCGTTTAGGTAATGGTTTTGGTGATGGCAAAAGTTTCGGTGGCAATGGTTTATTATCATATTTTCTGCAACGTTTTGTACGCTTTACTTTTTTAGTTTTTGGTATCGTAGCATTCGTGTTACTTTCTTTTTCCCCTTTTTCAGGTTTATGAACAAAGTCCTTATTCGTCTTAATCTGCTGTAAGTCTTGATTGTCCTCATACATACCAAGAAGGTCAATAGAGATCAGCTGCTTTTTTTGTTTACCTTTTGTTTCATTTCTGGTTACTTTTGATGGACTATTTTTGTGACTCGCACTTTTTTTCCTAATGTTTGTATTTCTATGCGTAGGTTTCGGAGATGTACCATTGTTTTGACTGGTAGTCTGAAATTTGTTTGAAGCATGTTTGTTTCCCTGCATGTTATTAGGTTTCCTATATGCATCCGAAGACTTTATTTTTTTTAAAGAATCTTTAGATTCAATTTCAATAATATTTGAAGAACTTTTACAGTGAAATGATTGAAAAGATTCTGCAGAATGTTCAGCTTCGGATATTGGATCTAATTTTGGTTGAACTAAACTACTAGGCATTTTTGTATACTCCATATTTGAAACAAAGAAATTCGGGTCATTCAGTTTCTTAAACTCACGATCATCATCATATTCGTCATCGGTATCGTCCGTAAAAGTGTCGTCATTGTATTCTACGTCATCAGATAAACCAATTACATTTTTGCAGATTTCATCTTCGTTGTCACTCCCACTATCAGATTCAACAGGAATCTGCATAATATTTTCGTCTATTTCATTGTTTTCGTCATTAGTTTCTATCGTTTCGTTCGCTGTGCTTCTATCTGTATCGTTTTCAGAAATGGCGCTTGCACTTGTATTACTTATTATTGACTCTAGTACCATTTTATCAAGTTCTTCTTTATCTAGGGTTGTCTGTAACTGTTCTAAGATAGTTATTTTCTCTGTAAGTCCGGAAGGCAGACTCCGAGAGCGTATCTTTTTACGATATGCCTCATCTTCGACATTGTGTTCAGGACTCCGTCCATTAAGCGACGCGGTTTCTCCCTGTTTAGCCTCTTTGTGTTTCAATTCAGAATCGTTGTCTGAGATTAAATCTAAAGATGTTTCGTTTTGTACACTTTTATGTGCATTTTTAACATCTTCATTTTTCGCTGATAAAGCCAACTCCCCAACAACTTCTTCACTTTGTTCATCGCTTTCAGGAGCATTTTCGTTTCTCATTTTCCTGTTCTGCTCTATTCTTTCAAAAAGAGGTATATCCAGACGTTTTCGACGCCGTTGCTTTGGACGTTCATGAGAGAGTTTAGCTTCACATATGGGGATTTTTATATTTCGTGCTGTTTCAAACGACTTAATCAGGTCTTGACCTGCTTTCCGTTCTTCTTCAATAGATCGCAGGAAAGTATGGACAAGATTAAAAAGGCGATCTTTCTTGAAGTGTCGCTCAACTGTCTGTTTGAAAGATTTGGTCTGAAAAAGGAAAAAAAATAGATGATGAAATATGTAAATGATAAGTTTTAAAGCCTCAACTGCGATATAAAACATAAAATATGGCTCTTCAGTTTTAGCTTTATTTTTTAATTTCACATTCAACACGGTTTTTTTTGTTGTAACTTTGCACACTACTATATTATTAAACGTTATACATTCAACTTACAAAAGTATTTGTTATATGCAGTTTGAAAATGATAAGTTTAGTTCCAACTGCCGAAAATCTGTAGTTTGGGGATGATTTTGTTTGAGGTGACGTACTTGAAAATGTAAATATATGCACATAAATAAATAACAGGCTAATTAATGGTATAGTGTGGCATACTAAAACATAACAGACATGTGCTGAGAACAGTTGCTGTACGATAGCATCTGCTACATTTTCTCTCTACCGAGGCAGTGAAAGTTATTTTATGTTCCAGGCACAAATCAAAACGACTTTGAAAACAGACACACGCTTTGAAATACACTCTTTTGAAGTTTGTTTGTCATTTATATTCCTTTTGAAGTTTCTAAAATATTTTGGACATCAACTGTAAATATTTCGGCTAGTATTTTGGAACGCGTATATTTTTCGAATAGGAACAGTCAAGGATCTCTATATTGAAGCTTTATATCGAACAGCCTGGCGAAGTTTTGAAAATGAAAATAACATTGCAGACTGCTTCAACTGTCGCGAGGTTGAAGCTAATAAGTGTTACGTCAAAAACGTGGTAAAATCAACTCTACGTTAACTTTGATTAAATTTAAAACTAATGTGCGTTTACACTTGATTTGATGTTTTATTGTACAATATTATAGTTTATAACAATACATTGAGCCGATATCACTGAAGTCCATAACAAAAAATAACGGTACACATTAACCCACATGTCAAATGGTATGATTGAATAGAATATAATTGTAATCTGTAATACGTCTACATACATACAATTTACAAAGTAATATCGCGTTCTTCTAGTACTTTCAAAATTGATAGATGGCCGTCTACATTCAAATCGAATGTTTTGCTTTTTTTTTGTTTTCAATAACTGTTGCATAAAGAATAGATGATGTTAGGATAAGGTCTATATATTTACATTCCTTGAAACCGTATTTTCTCAAATACACGCTACGTCAGGTCGATTTAAAAATTAGCGTTGCGACATTTTTACTAGAAATAAATAAACTGTTATAACTTTGTTATGCGTTGGAGATTTGCAATAATATTACCAAAATCATCATGTTGTTCTTTATAAAAACACTATAAAGTGATTAAAATAAAATTGATATACGTTTAATAGGAAACATTTTATTTGATTAGAAACTTAGTAGTGTAATCATCAATACACGTTTTTTACCATTTGTGACATTTTTACTAGAAATCGTATTTCCATTAAAACTTTTTAAACTTAATTTCTTTTTCAATTTTACGAAAATACTCATTATTAACACGTAAACACGTTTTTTTAAAATTTACATACAGTCTTATTTTGTTGAAAAATAAATTAGTGAAATCAATTTAATAATATGCCATGGCTTTCTTCATTCCTTTTTTCCTAAAACTCTCATAATTGTCTATAGTTTTAAATTATAATTTTCTGTTTTTTTTTATTTTAATGCCGCAATTTTCATTTTTATATCATTTCAGTCTGTGCAAGTCTAAACATCATACGTGATTTTTAAAACGATTTGGTTTCGTTTTCATCCTAAAATCGATCGCTTTTTAACGAGTACCACTTGATAATTTCTGTTGCATCTCTCATCGTGTTTTTCTGTTGACGCAAAGCTTTTAGCGTTTTCCCTGATGTACGTGTTACTGGATGGTAAATATAAATATTACAATTACAAAGAAAATGAAATTGTCTTTAATTTGGTGTAAAATAGTTTATATCATATGATTATTCAACAATATTAACAGTCTTTCATTCCCCGTTTTACCCTAAAATCGGCGTAAGCCTCAACTTCTGACGTCGCGTCAAAGTAGATATTTAGAGAGACTATTTAAGTGACATGAACGCGAGGCGAATAAACAAGTAAAGATATCATTTTGATCGAAAGATTTCAGCGACAAACTTCAGTATACGATCAGCATATGCATCATGTATTTGGTAAATAAATATCGGACGTATTTATTCCTAAGCATAACAAATACCCCCACCCCTCCCCTCCCCCCACCCACCCCCAAATTACATAGGTTATGAAATATTGAATATGTCCCAATCGCAATACGTTTAACGGTAACATCCTGAATGGAAGTGATTTTTGTAGTTGTTAGATAGACTTTTAAAAAAAGGGGGAGCCATTTGTTATTTTGGTTGAAGTTTTTAAAGCATGCACATATCCCAGCATGCACGTATCCCTTTATAATAAAAAAATGTGGTTTAAGTTTTTAGCAAGCTATCAGTAACTATATCTATACATCAATGAAACTTTATATAATATGTTTATCACCCAAATAGGTCACATGGGATATTAGCCCCTTTTAATTCTAGACAGAATTATGGTCCCGTTTATAGTTAGAGCATTTGGTTCCCATTTTATAACAAGCTTCTCTTTCAGTAACTGTTAGTCAGACTTCAATGAAACATCACTAGCGGGGTTCAAATGGACACATAAGATAACTTTTTGTTTTTATTTTTTGCAGAATTATGCCCGTTTGGTACTTAGACATTTTGATTAAAGTTCAATAGCAAGTCATATCTCAGTAAAGTATAACCACCAATAACATTCACTACCGTTACATGGGGACACGTGTGATAACCTGGGGTTGATTTTCGGCAGTTTTATAGATCATATAATGTTTACAAAATTTGGTCCAAGTATCATAGAAAACTTGCACCTGGGTATCTACGTGTCGTACACTAATGACATACCACTGCTATCTTCACTGCCATTGGAGCACAAGTGGAATAAGGTTTAGGCAAAATTACTGCCCTTTTAAAATTTGATTAAAGTGTTTTAGAATCCTGAAATCTTAAAAAAAATACAATTGGAATTTTGAGGTAAATTGAAGAATGAATATATCAGTATAAAACAAAAGATCGAACGAACAAGTGTCATAACATTTGCTTGCATTTCGTTTAAATGTTTTAAACTTTGATTAGATTTTATACCATGTTCCATATTAATGTCAAGCTTCTGAAGTCGAGCGCGCTGTTCTCCAATAGTTCTTGTTTAATATATGATCAATAATACAAAACTATGTCATCATTAATTATTCAAACATATATTTCAATTTTATTTGTTTAACATTCATGAAATGTTACTTGTCAATAACGACTGAAACTGTATTTATCGACAAATTGTTAATTAAACTTTATTCATTCTAAACATAATAAATGAAAATAAAACAATTAAGCAAATATATGTACATTTTCGATCGCTATTTTCCCAAAACGCATTGCTCTCTGTGGATAAGCCTACATTTGAATACAGAATCTACCGACTTACATTTACTGTATTTGAAGCTTACAATTTTTATTTCAATTAAACTGTTCTAATGGCATAGTTTATGTATAAAAAACGTTATAACTGACACTGATTCAATCTGAATAGGAACACTGACTTTCCCCAAGTAACCGAAAAAACTTTTTCGCATAAAGTTTTTGGCGCGAGCGAGACTCGAACCTACGACCTTAGCGGTTAGGGGTAAGTCACCTTGATACGGCACGTTGCCACTCGGCCATAAGGACACCATTGTGAATATAGGATCAAACCCATGTAAAACCCATTCCAGAACTGCATATCTCCCGAATCAGGTACATTAACCACCAATGAAAAGGCAGGGAATTATACGCCTGTCCAATTGAACGCATACTAACTGTGACGTCATTCAAACTTTCAGTTGAAGCAACTGCCCAATCAACGTGCTTAAATAGAGCTTTCCAAACATTTCATTTTAACGGACCCAATCGGGAGAGAATGGTCCATACTACAGACAAGGTTAACTGTATCAAATGTTGAATATGTTATGCATTAAATATTTAATGAACAATGCTGCCATTCGGAGTATGTATTTCTATTCGACTTGGCATTTCTGCAGTGTTGCATGGCTCTTTCATCTTGTTCCTCATTGGGCGGGTGGTCTGCAGGACGTCTAAATAATCAATAGCCTCTCGAGTTCGAATACAACCGTGGCTGTCCAAATACTACATGTAAGAAAGTTTGTCAGTTATATGTGGGGTGGTAACGATACTTCTTCTAAGAATCTGAACCAAGAAAACTAGTAACCAATCTTAAACTGTAATATGTCGACAGTTGCTTAATTCTAAAGAACAAAGTAAAATATCACATATTTCTCCTAATGTTTTATTTTCTTCTTCATTGTAAATATATTTTTATTTTTTCGATCTTTGTAACGTTTTATCATACGGACAACTGTTTGTACAAACTTTAATTAAATTTGTTTCGGTATATGATCTGATATCCGACAATAATAAATTTCAGCAATAAAACACCTACAGTGTCCCCCCTGCCGTCTCTAGATCATTAAACTTTTAACCATTAAGGTCGTGGATTCGAGCCTAACTCGATCCAGGAAATTGGTTGCTGCATATAACCTATTATGTTTTGAAAACTGTTTTAAACCCTTTTAGTTGTAGAGTGTCCGCCTCGCATGCGAAAGTGAGTTCAATTCCCGGTCGGATCATACCAAAGATTTGGAAATTGGTACAAGAAGCTTCTTCGTTTGGCGCTCAGCACTAAGAGGAAACTGTTAGGTCTGGTCGGTCCCGGTGTCAGTATAATGCAACGGGGTGGGAAATCATACTAATAATATGTGTCTGCGGCATGATACTCCAGTGTGGCAGCGCGTAGAAAACTGTCTCAAATAGACACCGTCGTGATATGAATAAAAAATGGTTGTGTTGAAAGTGACGCTTAACACCATACAGGAACAGCAATCACCATTAAAAAATGAGAAACGAAACACACCTAGTGTCCTGCTACTGTTATAGAAATAAGCATTGTATATTGGAGCTATATATCAGAACAAACACAAATTTTCATTTTCATATGATATACACAAACATTGAAATTCAATAATTTGGCTATAGCGACGTTGTTTGTTTATGGTACACACCACGCTGTACCGTGCTTCATATCAACTTAAATTTTACATGTATACGTTTGTTTGCATATGGCGACATCTCTGTAACTAACGGGCCCGATTAGCTCAGTCGGTTACGCGTCTGACTATCAATCCAGTGGTCGTGAGTTCGAATCCCCGCCCGGCAGCAGTCTCCGTGATGATTAATATACGACATTGTGTCTCATTATCATTCGTCTCTCACCACTGATTTAAGTGGAAACGTTATCAGTTACTTGCGGAGATGTGGTGTGCTCGAGTACTGATTAATTCCAGGAAACAGTGGTTAGATTAACTGATCGTCTGTTAACCCTCGATGGCATAAAAATGACGCTAAATATTCAATCAATCAATCAATCAATCAATCAATCAATCTGTTACTAACGGATCAAACTGTGTCGCGGGTCGTGTCGTCACCCCATTGGTACGCATGTCATTTATTTTTTAATTGGGTTAAACGCTATTTTCAGCATTGTGCATGTTATTAGATAATATGGCAAAACAGTTTTATACAAGGAGAATGATTTCAAAATTAATCTAAATCCACATGAAGTGTTTGGGTCAAGTTGGGTTTTAACCCGCGACCTCAGCGGTGAGGTCTTTCAACAACCCCGTTACGGAGGACCCTTCATGTGACATACATGTATAGTCGAAGTTTAATATTTCACTTGTTTTGGATACATACTTGAGACTTTAACAGAATTCTTTAACATATCGTCGTCTGTCGTTCAAACATGGATATATTGTACAACGATAGATAATAATATAGATGACTCGGCCATTAAGTGTCTCGTCATGTATGTGTATATACATTAATATGGTTGGAAATTCCTCTCTTAATTGATTTCTAACACTTTAATGACTATAAAACATAAAATTTGTTATCTATTGAAAACATTTTGCGAGTTACCTATGATCAAGAGCAAGAACCTGACAAACGGAAGTTGTTATTTTCTAAATAATACTACCGTGTCTTCCCTTTTGATTAAATACATTGTTGATGTTTTTTTCTTTAATAGTTTATAGACAATATGATTATTTTAAGAAAATAAACCACACATGAAACCGTTTCATTGAAAATACGGGTGTTTTCATTTCTTTCTTTAAATACCTGTTTCGATATATATATATATATATATCTTCAACTGTTAAATTCGCGTTAATTCATATTTGACCTTTTTATAAAGACTATATTTACTAAAATTGAAAAAACTGGGTTCAATACTATAATGATTCTTACCTTTAAATTATAATCCACATATAAAGCAAAGCTTGCAAATATAAATTACATTGCCCTATGCAATCCCGAACCGTTTAAATATCAAACAGTCCGGAGAAAAGTTTGCTTTTATACTTAAGATTGCCCTTCGCCAGTTAGTCAACACACACTTCAAGAGCGTTCCCTTTTCTTTCTCCGACAAACACTTAGCGCTTGAAATGGTTTAACAGAAAGATACATTAAGATATATTGAAATATCAATACTTGACTGGTGATTGATATTGAATATTGGAGTCATAATTTGATATTTAACTGTAACATGACTTAAAAAGATATTAAAATCCCGTCCATCTAACAAGCAGACACGTGGTGATTTCCGATTATATATATTCAGCCGTCGTTCTAATGTATATTGTAAAACAAATTACATGTATGTGGGCTGCATTTCATATCACACATTTAGAGAAAAGTTGCCAGATAAGTCAATTTGACAATTTCTTCATTGATTGTTCAACATTTTGAAATGATTGTTTTATCAGAATATATATATGACTTTCTGCACGATTTGAGTTAAAATTAGGTTTATTTGGATTATTACCACAAAAAGTGTTGGTTTACGTTTACAATGATGATTTTTGTCTTTTTTGTGAATCGCACTCCAGGGAGGTCATTAGATCCAAATGTGCATATAGTAGCTACAGTCTTACATTTCTCATACAATCTTTATACTCGATACTTTCCATATGACTGTGTTGTACTCATGTCAGGTTCCCATAGTGATACGCTGTTTTACTAACGTTAACCGTAGAATAGCATACAAGGGGGTTGTCTGAAAATAACGTGACAAACTCTGGTAAACCTCTTTTTCGACGCCTGAGTGTATTAATGTTGTAATGATTATGTAATCCTTATTTAATTTTAGGCAAAATTGCGCAATTTCATAAAATTCTAACGTTTTCGTCTACGTTCTAGCGCATGCGCAATTCTCCGGTAACGACAATGTCGACGATTGCGGGTGTAGTTTTGTATTATTTTAGGAGGACTGTGCCTTCACCCTAAAATCAACATGGTACTGTCGTATATAATTTGCTTTCGAATGGCTAATAAACGGTGTCACTTAAGGCAAATATTTACAAAAACTTTATATTTGATCAGAATTTAGATTTAAATCGATAGCAATTTGTTGTTTTACATTGTCTTTGATGTTATGTTTCTGTGTACGTTACGGCTGTTAGAACACACTTATGGCTATTGCGATACCATCACGTTAAGCTATATGTATATTTGATCTGTTATGCTCTAAGTAAATTTATTTTATTAAATCTTTTAAATATACTTATCACATAATTTACGGTGCACTGAGGAATTTAATAAACACATGACATTTTTTTTATATTAACCTAGTGTAATATCACTTCGATTCATCGCTTGGTGTCTTTCGTATAACTCGGCTCTTTTACGTAAATTGTCGAAGTACTTTCCGACTTGCCCGAATATATAAATGACATCGATTGATTTTATTTTGTGACGTTACGTTATATGATGTCTCAAGGAAACACATACATAAATGACATCGATTGATTTTATTTTGTGACGTTACGTTATATGATGTCTCAAGGAAACACATACATTTGTATGCCCGATTTTTTTCGTTTCTTACACACGCCTGCTCAGTGCGCTAATTATACAGACGCCTGTACCTTACGTGCAACTTCCGATTCAGAGTTAGATGACGTAAAAACAGCACATGGAAGGTAAGAAATATGTGGTTTTTTATTATCAAAATTAAAATTAAAAAATTCAAATCCATAGTTCGACCCGTTTTTGAAGCTATCATAAACATCGGGAGAACGGTTTCTTTGAAAATCGTTTTCTTCAGTTCAGACGTGAGACGATTTTGACATTTAGAGCTCTGCCTCGCTTTCTTAATCGGCCTATATCGTTGTTTTAAACTCGAATTCAACCGTTATACTTACATGTTTGTTTCCATATAACATACACGTTTAAAAACTCTTAATTCTCCAACGATAAAAAAACATGGTAAAACGAAATATGCCAAAATGTGATGGTACAGTGAGGGGGGATATGGTATAGAACACGTTCTATAAAAATAAGAATAAAATTTATTACTGATACTTATGTCGAGTTGTTGTTTACAATTGCACTGTCGAAACGTATTGAGCATTGTTTCCATCCCACTGAAAATTTTGAATGCCACAACAGACTCGTAAAAAAACAAATCAATAAACTAACAGAAAATGTTTTGTCGGTTTGAAAATAATGTTGATGGACCTTTTGCTTAAATGAAATAGGCCTACATAACTTAAAATGCCATACGTAGGCAACCCAATAATGAATACTGTCCGATGCGGAACTTAGCTGGCCTATTTATTTTATTGGGCCCATATCAACATCATGTGTCATCTACCTTGAACAGTCAAGTGTTGATTAGTAGGGCCTCATCGAAAGTGGAGCTTAATGAAAGGTTAACCCAGGATATTTTTCCAGCATGATGGTGTGGGGGGTAGGGGGAAGGGGGGGGGGGGTAGGAGGTAATGCCACGGGGGATCTGTCCCTTGTGGTCCCGCACACCAGAATATATTTAGCAGTGTTAACATAAAAACCCAGACTCTCATAAACATCCATACAACTACAACATACACATTAGTGTCTGCACTCGATCGGGGAACAGTTTGTGGTCGCTTGATGGTTATTAGCCTATTTTTAGCTCGTCTTTTTGTAAAAAAAGAAGAACTATTGTCATGTCCTTGTCGTCGTCGTTGTCGTTTTTGTCATCCACTGGTTAAGGTTTTATGTTTAGCTCAGCCTTTTCTTTTTTTCTGAACAAACTACCTACGTTATAGTGACTCATAAACACTTTCGTATCATGTTATACAAACAATGTATAAAGCAAAGTTACCTAAATGTCCAAACGTTAGATTAAAGTTTTTTGTTTAGCTCGGGTTTTAATTTTTTTAAATCTAGATCTATACTGTTTGTAAGTAACAGGTATTGATTCGGTAAACTGATCGCAATCCTTTTAAAAGTTTATATCACTGACCTTGACCGTCATAATGAACTTAGTTTATACTTGCATTGTCAGGTTAAAGTTCTATGTTTAGCTCAGGCCTTTTATCTATTTTTCAACAAACTACTTATTTTTATAGTGACTAAGCTTCATAAACACATTTATATAATAGTAAGTGTTCATTAAGTTAATATGTAACAATTAAGAAACCCAAAGGGAACGACGGGGTTTTCTAAACTGTTTTTTTTTTTACTTTTTTTCTTAATGAACACTAACTGACTTAATGTTCAACGGGTTGACTGACAGTTTATGTAGCTCGGAGCTACGATGAAAGCTGAGATGATTGATGTCTTAAAGCCATCCGTTGCTAAGGTCATTTCTAAGCATAGCTCGGTGGGCTTTATAGTTTGTACATGACTCGTTCAGAATTCAATCAAGGGCTGGTAATGTGCAATGTCATTCACACATGCGCAGTGATGACGAACTTCTTAATAATTACGAACGGACTTAATAATTAATTTTTTATAGGCTGTTTCAACAAACACGATCAAGATCGAAACAATTTTGAAGCAATTCCATCGGATGTCAAATGAGGTTAAACAGACTGCTGTCGTCTCCCTTTGGGTTTCTTAATTTTTAAATTTTTACTTTATGAACACTTCATGAACTATTACATAGTGATTTTACTATTTTACTGATCTTGTCGGGCGTTTTAAGAGTGAACAAAGGTATTTGTTTACAATACTTCGTCACAATGTGTTCATTCAATCTCCAGTTATTTTGATTTGCACTATGTAACATTTTTAAAGTCTCAACCATGTGCATTTAAGGTCATCTAGGCTATAGGCGCAATAAGAGGTACGCAGACCGCCATATGTAGGTGATGCGTTGTCGGTCCGCCATATGTAGGTGATGCGTTGTCGGTCCGCCTGTTGTAGGTGGTGCGTTGTCGGTCCGCCATATGTATGTGATGCGTTGTCGGTCCACCTGTTGTAGGTGATGCGTTGTCGGTCCGCCATATGTAGGTGATGAGTTGTCGGTCCACCATATGTAGGTGGTGCGTTGTCGGTCTGCCATATGTAGATGATGCGTTATCGGTCCGCCATATGTAGGTGGTGTGTTGTTGGTCCGTCATATGTAGGTGATGCATTGTCGTTCCGCCATTTGTAGGTGATGCGTTGCCGGTCCGCCTGTTGTAGGTAATGCGTTGTCGGTACGCCATGTGTAGGTGATGTGTTGTCAGTCCGCCATATGTAGGTGGTGCGTTGTCTGTCCGCCATATGTAAGTGATGCGCTGTCGGTCCGCCATATGTAGGTGGTGCGTTGTCTGTCCGCCATATGTAAGTGATGCGCTGTCGGTCCGCCATATGTAGGTGATGCGCTGTCGGTCCGCCATATGTAGGTGATGCGTTGCCGGTTTGCCTGTTGTAGGTAAAACGTTGTCGGTCCGCCATTTGTAGGTGATGTGTTGCCGGTCCGCCTGTTGTAGGTAATGCGTTGTCAGTCCGCCATATGTAGGTGATGCGTTGTCGGTCCGCCATATGTAGGTGGTGCGTTTTCGGTCCGCCATATGTAGGTGATGCGCTGTGGGTCCGCCATATGTAGGTGATGCGCTGTCGGTCCGCCATATGTAGGTGATGCGTTGCCGGTCCGCCTGTTGTAGGTAAAGCATTGTCGGTCCGCCATTTGTAGGTGATGCGTTGCCGGTCCGCCTATTGTAGGTGATGCGTTGTCGGTCCGCCATATGTAGGTGGTGTGCTGTCGGTCCGCCATATGTAGGTGATGCGCTGTCGGTCCGCCATATGTAGGTGATGCGCATTGCCAGTCCGCCTGTTGTAGGTGATGCGTTGTCGGTCCACCATATGTAGTTGGTGCATTGTCGGTCCGCCATATGTAGGTGATGCGCTGTCGGTCCGCCATATGTAGGTGATGTGCTGTCGGTCCACCATATGTAGGTGATGAGTTGTCGGTCCGTCATATGTAGGTGATGCGCTGTCGGTCTGCCATATGTAGGTGATGCGTTGTTGGTCCGCCATATGTAGGTGATGTGTTGTTGGTCTGCCATATGTAGGTGATGTGTGTCGGTCCGCCTGTTGTAGGTGATGCATTGTCGGTCCGCCATTTGTAGGTGATGCGTTGCCGGTCCGCCTGTTGTAGGTAATGCGTTGTCGGTCCGCCATATGTAGTTGGTGCATTGTCGGTCCGCCATATGTAGGTGATGCGCTGTCGGTCCGCCTGTTGTAGGTGATGCGCTGCTGGTCCACCATATGTAGGTGATGAGTTGTTGGTCCGTCATATGTAGGTGTACGCTGTCGGTCCGCCATATGTAGGTGATGCATTGTCAGTCCGCCATATGTAGGTGATGTGTTGTTGGTCCACCATATGTAGGTGATGCGTTGCCGGTCTGCCATATGTAGGTGATATGTTGTCGGTCCGCCCGTTTACCTTAACTTCTACTCTGAATATGTAAAGTAGTCAGTAATATGCAGTGATGCGATACATGTGTTTACTGTCTAGAAGTATAGGAGCCTACTGCTAAATCGCCTAGTTGATCTGAAGAACGATTACTAGGACACGCATAATCCCCTGCTCGCCAGAATGACCATTACAAAGCAAAAGGGTAAATAAAAACTTAATCTTGACTGATTTTCCGGCTTTTTCATTGAGGGTAAATAAACCTGATTCGGGAGATATCAGGCTCTAGGATAGACTAGGGTAGACTAATACACAATAAACACTAGGATAGACTAATCCACAATACACACTAGGATAGACTAATACACAATAAACACTAGGATAGACTAATCCACAATACAAACTAGGATAGACTAATACACAATAAACACTAGGATAGACTAATCCACAATACAAAATAGGATAGAATAATACACAATAAACACTAGGATAGACTAATCCACAATACAAACTAGGATAGACTTATACACAATAAACACTAGGATAGACTAATACACAATAAAAACTAGGATAGACTAATACACAATAAACACTAGGATAGACTAATCCACAATACAAACTAGGATAGACTAATACACAATAAACACTAGGATAGACTAATACACAATAAAAACTAGGATAGACCAATACACAATAAACACTAGGATAGACTAATACACAATAAACACTAGGATAGACTAATACACAATAAAAACTAGGATAGACTTATACACAATAAACACTAGGATAGACTAATACACAATAAAAACTAGGATAGACTAATACACAATAAACACTAGGATAGACTAATCCACAATACAAACTAGGATAGACTAATACACAATAAACACTAGGATAGACTAATACACAATAAAAACTAGGATAGACCAATACACAATAAACACTAGGATAGACTAATACACAATAAACACTAGGGTAGACTAATACACAATAAACACTAGGATAGACTAATCCACAATACAAACTAGGATAGACTTATACACAATAAACACTAGGATAGACTAATACACAATAAAAACTAGGATAGACTAATACACAATAAACACTAGGATAGACTAATCCACAATACAAACTAGGATAGACTAATACACAATAAACACTAGGATAGACTAATACACAATAAAAACTAGGATAGACCAATACACAATAAACACTAGGATAGACTAATACACAATAAACACTAGGATAGACTAATACACAATAAAAACTAGGATAGACTTATACACAATAAACACTAGGATAGACTAATACACAATAAAAACTAGGATAGACTAATACACAATAAACACTAGGATAGACTAATCCACAATACAAACTAGGATAGACTAATACACAATAAACACTAGGATAGACTAATACACAATAAAAACTAGGATAGACCAATACACAATAAACACTAGGATAGACTAATACACAATAAACACTAGGATAGACTAATACACAATAAAAACTAGGCTAGACTAATACACAGTAAACACTGGGATAGACTATAGGATAGACTAATACACAATAAAAACTAGGATAGACTATAGGATAGACTAATACACAATAAAAACTATGAAAGACTTATACACAAAAAAAACTAGGATAGACAATAGGATAGACTAATACACAATAAAAACTAGGATAGACTATAGGAAATACTAATACATAATACAAACTAGGATAGACTATAGGATAGACTAATACATAATACAAACTAGGATAGACTAATACACAATAAAAACTAGGATTGACTATAGGATAGACTAATACACAAAACAAACTTGGATAGACTAATACACAATAAACACTAGGATAGACTAATACACAATAAAAACTAGGATAGACTAATACACAAAAAAAACTAGGATAGACTAATACACAATATAAACTAGGATAGTCTAATACACAATGAACACTAGGATAGACTATAGGATAGACTAATACACAATAAACACTAGGATAGACTAATACACAATAAAAACTAGGCTAGACTAATACACAGTAAACACTGGGATAGACTATAGGATAGACTAATACAAAATAAAAACTATGATAGACTATAAGATAGACTAATACACAATAAAAACTAGGATAGGCTAATACACAATAAAAACTAGGATTGACTATAGGATAGACTTATACACAATACAAACTAGGAAAGACTAATACACAATAAAAACTAGGATTGACTATAGGATAGACTAATACACAATACAAACTAGGATAGACTAATACACAATAAAAACTAGGATAGACTCATACACAATAAAAAGGAGACGTATCGGCAGTTTCGTTGCACAGAACTCGACATAATTATTCGTTCTTATTTTCATACAACGTGTTCTGTACCACCTCCCGCCGCTCTCTGTACCGAACACATTTCGTTTTACCACGTTTTTTTATCGTCAGAGAATTAAGACCTTTTTAACGTTTATATGTGTTATGTAAACATACAAGTAAATATTAGGATTGAATTCGGGATTAAAACAACGATAGAGGCCGATTTGAAAGGCGAGGTAGAGATCTAAATGTCAAAATAGCCTCACGTCTGTACAAAAAACTGTTTTCCAAGAAACAGTACTCCCGATGTTTATGAGACTTTGTCTACAAGTTCAAGCTTCAAAAACGGGTCGAACTTTAACTTTGGATTTAGATTTTTTCTTAAAAACAATTTTGATAATGAAAAATCACATATTTCTTACCTTCCACGTGTTGTTTTTACGTCATCTTACTCTGAACCGGAAGTTGCACGTATGGTACAGGCGTGTGTACCATTAGTGCGTTTAGCAGGCGTGTTACAGAGGTGATATGTTAAAAAATGGTAAATTGTTAACTTTTCTGAGTTATAACGAATCTTAAATCGTGCTCATTTAGTATTGAATTTATTAACCTCGTTGAGAAAAAAAATGATATAATGCTCGGCAGAGCCGTGCATATTATATTTTTGCCAACTCGTTTAATAAATTCAATAATAAATAAGCACTCATGTAAGATCCTCTATGTATTGAACATCAACTGGGTAACATTGTCAATTACTTAACTACATGATTGTTTTATGAATATGTATCGGTGGACATGCACGTCGGCGATATTGTTCCGCAAGCAAGCCCTCCATGTACATTTGTTGTTAAGCTTGTTTATTTTACATCGATTGTGGATAGATTTATTACAACTTAGACAAATCACGTTCGAAGTATTTCTGTGTAGAACCGGTACAGGTGTATACGGACAAAGTGTCTTGCTCAAAGACACTACACACCGCCGTGGTTGAAATGATGTCTTGTAATCTCGCGTTCGTTAAGAACTAAAAAACAAACATTACAAATAGTAATAAACGACTTTGGAATTTCTTTGTATTTTTCCCGTGATGTTAATACAAATGTTAATTCGACATGTTGTTTTAAACCTACATATTTTACATCGATTGTTGAACAAGTTCTGAATCTTCTTTGAATCACGCTCAATGTTTTTTCTTGGTAGAACCAATACTAAGCATATGATGCTAAAATGACATGCACAAGGACCCAATCATTTGGCTTATATCAAGGGATAATATCTATACAAGTCATTTAATAAAGCAATAAAATATGTTTAAATTAAACCCATGGCCGTGGCGGGGATCGAACCACGAACATACATCCACGGCCCGAGTCTCAGACTCTGGACAATGCCCGAATTAACAAATGGTTGGAACAAGCAGTTATGTGCACTACAGCATAGGCTAGAGTTTTTTGTTTGTTTTATTTTTAAGGTTTAAAAATATGTGACATTTTGTACAGGGCGTTTTAGGTCTTATACACCAGTAGTTCGAATCTCCGCCCGGCAACAGTCTCCGTGATGATTGATATGTACAACATTGTGTCTCATTATCATTCGTCTCTCATAGCTGATTCAAGTGGGAAAGTTATCACTTATTTGCGGCAATGGTGTGTGCTAGAATATTGGTTAGCCTTTCAGGATCCCAGAAAACAGTGGTTATGTTAACTGATCGTCTGCATTTTCCTTATTTTTTTATGTTTCATTTTTGAATGCCACTGTTGGTGTTTTTTCAAAGCACTTAGAAAAGATATTGATGCTTGCAAATTGGAGTGTGAACATATAATTTCTGATATATACTTTCACTTTGTCAACAGTACAGAAAAAAATCTCTTATATGCTACATGACCCCTTACTATTCTCATCATGTTTTGGTAGTGCAGAGGTTGATAAACCATAAAATGTAAGTTTCACTTCTTTCAATTGATCTTTAAATGATACATGGACAAGCATGAAGACTTTTTTTTATTTACTATAGAATAAAGAACAAAAAATAATGGTTGGCTCGCATCTTAAAACTAAACTTTGTTTAAAGGTAAATAACCACGTGACATTTTGCCTTGTGTTCTATAGTAATTCAAATTAATAATCGGCGCGTGAAAGCTACAGCCAGCTAGACATACCGTCAATTATTAGTTTTGTTTAGTCCAAAATGGTAGACCTAATCTTACATTTCATCTCATGTTACCTGTAAGTTTTTGCCGACGGACTGACCACTAGACTGAGATTGGACGTCAAGCGCATCTTTTCTAGAATGTATTTCGACTTCAGCAACTGTCGACGTACTTTTTCTGTCCCGGGCTGCAATGGGTGCTTGTGCGATTTCTGTAAACACACTGTTCTCTTCATCTCGTATATAATCTGAACTTTTCATTGTATGTATCGATTCTTCAATGTGCCGTCACTGGAACGAAATGCAACAGTACGCATATAAATACACTATATTATAAACATTATCTTGGAATATAACCCGATATCTATCTAATTATTGCATATAGATGACTAGCACGTCGCCTACACATGTATATAATACTGTCAACAGAACTACGTGTTTGGGAAGGCACCACACATAATTGTTAAACTGCAAATACATTTTTTGGGGAGAACTGTCGAACGTTTTAGTAGAGTATTACTATTAACATGTAATGGCTGCATCCAACGAAATTGACAACACCGGTAAAGAAGTTGAATTCTTTAAAACTAATCCAAAACAGGAGACGTCAATAGGTCAGCAAAGACGACATCAGGGCTTATGATAAAATCGGTAAAATATTCGATTAATGTATATTCTCCCCATTAGAAATCAGCACGTAACTTAATATTTATTATCATTATCATATGTATAATTTTATTGACCTTTTCAATGCGTCCAAACTAAGTGTTTTAAACAATTTAGCTAAATTTCATGTATGTAACATATTTATGTTCGGCGTGCACGTATAATTGTATTGTTTGTGTAAATAATGAATAACAGTATATGTTCAAGTTATATTGAATAAAATTCTGTTCTGTTCTGTTCATAAAATAAGAATGATAATAATCAGGTTTTCGTTTGACGAAATATTTTCTTTGAAATAACATGCTGAGATAAAACAAAGACATATACCTTTACTTTAAATAGAATACAAAATGTTTAAAATCGAAAATGCTTTTCTTTTTGCAGCTGAGCATATGGCAATTTTAGAGAAGTCTTTATGTATTGTGGATTGCAAGATTTCTTAATATTGATTGAAAAAGTGATTACTTAAGATGCACAGAATTATTGTTTGTATTTATTGATAAGCACATTGTCTAATTTAAATATCTGTGACTTAATCTACAATTCTTGATTAAAATGCCGTTTAAATGTTAAAAATGCCAAAACATCATAGCCAACATCTGTAGAGAGATTCTAAAAACACAAAATGCTCTTATCATTGAATTTGAAATTTCAAATGTAAGAATGCAATAAAATATCATTGCTTTTGAAATGGGAATGATATATGAAATAATTTACCTGCAAAGTGTGTAGTACACGAATGTTAATGTCTCTCACAATTATAAACACTGGATTTACTTCTCACATAAACTCATTTTCACTTTTAGACTAGAATTCGATAGTTTAGTTTATCTGTTTTTCTGATCACGAGCAAAATGATCTGGGATTTTTTTTATTCCTTGACCTTGTATAATAAACAAAAGACAAATATTTGATGACTGACAACACTCGTTGCTAATATCAATTATTATCAACTTAATTAGCATGTTTTTGAGATGTAATAGGTGACCTGTTTGTATTAATTGATTTAACAATCAGTTTAAAATCATAATATTACACTGTATCAGTTCAGTAAATATCGTATCCGATTTTAATGGAATGATTAATACAACACTTTGACAAGTGTAAATAAAGATTGTTTAATAAAAATGGATTATTTTCTAGAGGAGTTTGAACAAACACAAATTTGCATATCATAAGTGCCCTCTCTGTATACAGTGTTAACAACCAATGCTTGCCTGCGTTTCCTATGACAAACTCTAGTGCTGTTAGTTCTGAAAAAGGTTCTCAAATTTCCTGAATACATTGACCATGTATCACTTTATTGTTTGGGGTGATTCTTTTAGCCGAAGGGATTATCAACATTAATCGTTTAAGGAACAAAACATAAATTGTGTATCAGTTGAACAGTCTTTTTAGTGGTAAATAGAACTTCTCTGTTTTTTATCATGTTGAATATTTTGTTTTAGATATAACCGAAGAATGTGATCTCTTGATGTTTATCTCTGTATTTATAAAGGCAAATAAAAGTCGTTTTGGTTGAAACAGGCGCCCTTAACAAAGATTCAAAAACTATTTGCAGAATATTTTATTAAAGTCTCACTATAGCATGTACAATATAATCACATACACTAATAAAACAACACGCATTACATTATGTAACTCGTTGCGGATCTACAAGACACTGAGGGGTAAACTTTCTCCCATAAAATAATACGTAGTTTGCAATGAAATATTTTCATTTTATACAATTACAATGAAACATATTCCTATTTTAGATGAAAAATTACACATAAGTCCAGCTTTACAAGAACAAAGTTTAAATTAATGCATTATCTAGGTATTAATGAAACTTATACCAGATAATTATTTTACTGTTCAGTTCACTTCAGTTTTATTGGCATAACGACAATACACAATTGCCTATGGCCATTTACAAAGAATAGTTAAACAAATATGGCATTGACACACAATATATAAACATAGGTAAGACATTCACAAACAAACAGTCAAATTTTGTAAGATATCAAACCTAGACATTATATTTTCAATAATTCATTTAAGTGAATATAGTAAAGAAGCTGTCATTGTATTCAAGGTAGTTTTTCTTAGCGTAAAAGCCTCAGTAATAAATCTTGATGTATTACGCACTAGTCGTTTATTTGTAGATGAAAACAGATTTATAAATTTATTGACAGTTGGAAATGATATATTTTTTAGATACTTAGTTCTTATTATTCTATATTTTTGACAACATAAAAGAAAGTGATATTCAGATTCAACAACATTTAAGGACCCTAATTTACAAATTCGATTTTCTCTTTCTACATTATTATATCTGCCTGATTCTATTTCTAAAGTATGGGCACTAAGACGTAAACGTGTCAGATTTTTGCGATTTTTTTCATTTGAAATAAAATCTAAGTGCTCTTCATATTTAAAATCTGCTTTAAACTTATAATAATATTGTAGTTTTGGCATAGTCTTAACAGATGCAGTCCAAGTTTGCATGTATTGGTCTCTAATTCTTTGTATAAATAAGATAGAACAGTTTATATTTGGGTAAAAACGGCTATGTTCGGAGTTTGCTGTTTTACACCTAAAATATGTTTGCAAAATTTTATGTGTAATTTATCTAAATCTTTAAATTCATATATTCCCCAAATTTCCGACCCATATAAAAGTATAGGTACAACCATTGAATCAAAAAGTTGTAACTTAGTTTTAATATCTACATTGATTCTACTAAACACCTAAAGGAAACAATTATACTTTAAGTGCTTGCTCTTGAAGAGCTATTTTCGCATTTGCCATGCTTCCTGCATATGAAAAACGTATTCCTAAATAACAAAATGTATCTTCTCATTATTGATAAACCATTACTGCTTATTCTCCATAAAATATAAACATTAATATACTCAAATGAGTTCGATGTCAAATGCTGCTATCCAGATGGACGTCGGCTATAACATGTAGCACGTCTGGAGTATCTGAAGTGATAGTTACAGTTTGCAAGTACGTAAACATTTATTAAATGATAATATTTGACCAATTTAATACAAGTAATCGTTTGATAAAACAAAAAGATCAATGAAAATGGATCCTGTCATATCTTATTTTTGTAATATCTCCGTAAATTGTTTTAAAATTTGTTTCTTAAAACTCTTAAGTTAATTTAATTGGTAAAGTATCGTTGGTTTATGAACTTTTCTCACATGTTATTTATAAATACTAGTTTTACTACAACATTTGGCATTTCTGCTGCTTAAAATAGCAAAATTCTAAACTGTTGCTGTACATGTATAACAATAATTAAAGAATTTTAGTATGTGAATCATTCATAAAGTATTGCTATTAAACTAAATTAACACGCAGATAAATGGCGACGATTGATAAGAAAATACCCTGTTTGAGTCGTATATGGTTCTTATATGAAAGGATACACATTAATGTATCCCTTAACATTCAGTTCGACTTAGCAACGAAGGGATAGACGCGCATTTGCCTGAGAATTAAAGCTGTGCAGATGTTTATATTTAAAATGATTTAAATAGACATGTCACTTTCCGTAGATCTGGTAAGTTTGGATGACATTGAGTGTTGTAGGAAGAAGATATGACGGTGTATAGTGATACACTATTAAACATGGAAAATATTGGAAATGAAGGGATGTCATTATACTGTTTAAACTTGTGAAAAAGTAATTTGGTCGTCTATCTCTTGCCTTTTCCTGTATATTTTGAGCAACATGTGACTATCTATGGAAACAATACGCTTTAAAGTCCATTGGTTATGTTTTCAGTGTTCTTTAGTGACGAAGTAGCTTGTATTTCATCGTCATAGGTCAATTGTTGTCGAATCTATTGTAACAATTTTTACAGTTGCACTAAGGGTTACCACAGTGCACTTATTCAGTATGTTAACAATTTCGACGTTACAGTCCTGACATTGACTTTGCGGTTTAATGCGTATAATTTGCTCTTTAAATATCAAAATGGCAAAAATAACTTAATGGTTTTATCTAGAATATTTGGAAAATATAATGCTTACATGCATAGAAAGAAACTTTTATTTGCAATTCAATAGGCCATAGGCCCGTGTGTACATATACAAAACAGGAATAAATTTACATACATGACGTAACACATACTGTATCTTATATTACAAAAATGTAAAGAAACAAGAGAAAATAGCACGTATGCATAACGCAATGTGCATACATATATATATACATAAAACATATATACCAGATACATGGTAATCAATTGGTTTTATTTAATAAGGTTACATTTAATCAAATCCATACATCAAAAATTTGTGGAAAATCAAACACAGAAAATAGAGAAATACTGTCATGTATTTTTGTTACGGAGAAAGTACATGTATGATGTTAATACACAAGTAAGTATACTTTATAATTATTAGAATATACAAATTATTATTTTTTAAAGCCACAATCAATATGTTTACAAGCAGACATAACACAAGTACTTACTTACACATACCATATGCATATACATGTACACATTCATACGTATATATTTACGTATATATCAAATACAGTTTAAACCAGAGACACGGTAAATACAATAGTGTTATGTATTTTCAATGATGTTTCTCTTTTCAAAAGATTTAAAAATATACATGCTTAAATTTCTAACTACATTTTCATCTTTATTACCGAAAAGCTGTACTAGTTTATACATACTTGGTTTATACCAAAAGTATTTATTTATAAATGTTCTACGTAATTCAACATATAATGAACACTCCATAATGAAATGATATTCGTCTTCAATTGGTTAACAAGAGTTGCATTTTCTATCTTCAAATGGGATACTTCTCGGTCTATGCCATCTACCAGATTCTATTTTAAGGTGGTGCGATGAAACGATTAATCTAGTAATCGCTATCCTAAGTTTGGGTATAGTTATACACTTCAAAAAGAACTGATAGTTAAAAATAATTATTTCTCTAAAAAATATTGCCCTTGTGGAATTTTCCAAGCGTTCATGCTAGGACTGTAGACTAGTATCTTTAATTCTTTGACTAAATATACTTAAGAAAATATTTATATTACCAACACTTTGTGCAAGGCAGACATTACAAAATCCCAAAGATGACAAGAGGTCACATATTAATGTTACCCAGGAAACTTTATTTGGGTAAGTTTCAGCATCATGTTTCAACATGTTATATATAATTTTACAATATTTATTTTCACAGCTATGCAATTTTTCAACCAATATTGTATAATTCTGTAATACCTTATATTAATAAGACTCATTCTTCCTAATATACCTTAAACAAAATCATTTTGTGTTGTACGTTTTATCTTTAAAATACATTTACAATACATTGTATGTACTCGTTCGATATTATTTGCACGAACTATGAAATCCCAAGACTTCGCATGAATAATTCAGAATAGGTAATATAAGTTTATCAAAAAAATCTAATCTATGACTAATAGAAATATCGGAAAAATTTATGAGATGTTTATTCAGTTTAAAAATTGCTTTTTGAGCTTTTTCAGCTAGAGTCATTTGAGCTTCACTGAAAGATCCTCCTTGAGTGAAAACTACACCAAGATAGGATAAGGACTTTACAATTTCTACTTGCTCTCCATTGTAAACAAAACGTAAATTTCTAGGTAGCAACCCTGCTTTTCTAAATATAATTACTTTTGTTTTGTTAACATTGACTTTTAACCTCCATTTATCACAATACTCTGAAAGAATATCAAATCCTTTTTGCAGTCCTTCAGGGGTTTCAGAAAATAAAACAATATCATCAGCATAAAGAAGTAGAAAAAAGTTTGATCATATATGTATCAATACCATCAAAATTGTATAGAATAAAATGCTCCTCAATGTTATTTAAAAACATAGAAAATAGAAAAGGCGATAAGCATTCTCCTTGACGAACCCCTAGCAAACATGAAAACTCGTTACTTAACGTATTATTATATTTGACACGTGATTTAATGCCATTGTACATACTCCTAACAACAGTTAATATTTTACCTCTAATACCAAGTTGTATCAATTTAGTCCATTATCGGTTCCTTTCTAAATAATCAAAAGCTTTGCTAAAATCTATAAAACTACAATACATTTTCTTACCTGTATTAATCATATGCGTAATTAGACCATGGAGAACAAAAATATTATCAGTTGTACCCATACTCTTTCGAAAGCCTGCGTGTGCTTCAATATATACGTGATAATTTTCAGCCCAGTTATTTAGCATATTGTTAAGGATTCTAGTAAATAATTTTCCCATTGTGCTCAATAATGTAATGCCCCTGTAGTTATCTGTGCTCTTTATCTGTGCTATAATAAAATAATTGCTATATTATCATCCCCGCCCGCCCAGTAATTTTTATGCCACCTCGACCCTTTTTTTTTTTCATAAAAATATATTTTTTTATTGAAAAACCATCAAAAATATTTGAAATAAAAATAAAAAATAAAATTCTCCAGCCTTCCCCGTTTTTAAGAAAAAAATTGGGTGATAATCTAGCAATAAATTTATGATGGCCTTAAAAGCCGATTTTTAGTTTTCTTCAGGTGATGAAAAACATTTGGTCAGTTTAATGTTCGTGAAGCCCGAATAACAATTATACGGTAACAGTTGTTACATTTGCATTTAAAAAATGTAATAAGCTTCAGTTGGAATTGCTTTTCTAATTCAAACCAACACACAGTTATGTGGCTTTCACAACAGGAAAGTGTTGTTAATTTTCAAAAATCAATATGTTCCCGATTTCATAACCTTTGAATATACATGTATTTGTTGCTAAGTTTTTAATCCGAGTTTTGTTATCAGGTCAACTGTTTCATACACATACTGAAGTTTCTTAAAAAATAAGGCATAATTGTCTAATGTTATTATATGTAGAACAGCGCAAAATTAAAATTGAAAAAATAGAATAACAGTGCAGAATTAATTCTCGTCATTTGGACCACCTTGCTAAATCAACCTAATTAAGTTGTAATCCCACCATTGAATTGTGTTCTTTATTCTATAGTAAATAATAAAAACTCGAAGGCTTGTCATTCATAGAGAGACCCAAATGAAAGAAGTGAAACTTACATTTTACTGCCTGTCAACCTCTGCACTACCAAAAAAAAATGATGAGAAAGGAAGGGGTCATGTGTAATATAAGAGATTTTTTTCTACTCAGTGTGTACACTGTTGACAAAGTGAAAGTAGACTTTCGAAAGCATGTATTCCAATTTCCAGGCATAATATTTTTTTTTTAAATTCACAATTCAAACATGACAATGCTTTCAAAATGTTCAAAATACATCAATAATACCGTTCAAATAAAAAACGATTATTTATAACCGCCATTATCCGACTACCCAACAGAAGCACTTCCGTTTTCCAATGGTGTTACTATGCCTAAGTCTTATACCGAAGGATGCCGGAATTGGCTGAGTATGTACGATTGGATTTCCATATGTGACTCAACTCTCTGCGTATAACCGGACTTTTTATAAAAGGTTAAAATACGTGGTTCAAAAACCTTGGCTGTCAAATAAATACTGTGTATCTATTCACATCTGCAGGAGTTTATTTATAGTAGAGACTGTCAGTCACTTAAAACATGTTTAGCAGAACATTATAATTCCTATTTCAAAAGTGAAATTCAGACAATTGAATTATTTATGCTTCCCTAGTGTACCGAAGCTAAATTTGAATTTAAAACAAAGTGCCTTGGAATAAATCTATGTATGATACGACAAAGTATCTCCATTATTGAATGTAACCAGATATATTTTTAAATTAATAATGGTTTAGTAATCGATTTACATTGCCAAAAAAAACATCAAAGACTTCAGGCCATTTATTTAAGGAGGAGTATACCTTTTAAATTATTTTCGAATTCAGTAGTAAATTTGGTATATGATGAAACTGAAAGTAATTTCTGTTTATGAATATGTAATTTTTTTCTGCGGTAAATACAACATACCTCTAGATTTATATGTGTCGCCGTAAACATGGCCATATTTGGTATTTTTTGACGTCCCAATTTATAGTAGCAAAACCACGTATTTTTTTTACTTCAGTTAGGTTATACGTAATGTACAGAATCTAAACATACATCACCACGTATACATTTGACGGAAGGGTTGATTTAAAAATGCAAAAATTACGACAAACGCCAAATGATGAAAATACTAGCAAAAATCGAGAACTACTTTTTTCTCGTTTTATTTTCGAAAAAACAGATTCAAATCAAAATTACTAAAAAACAAACAGAGCGATTTCTGCATATTTTTTATATGATTTTAAACAATAAATTGTTCATTTATTGTATGCGTTTTAAAAAAATGATAAACTAGAATTTTTATAATATTTAATTATTTAACCCTACCCTACGTCAGAAACCGCTTTAAAGCAAAACGTCAACGTAGGTATAGCGTATTAAATGTTTGGATCAAATGTTTGATGTGATCATTATATAGAACTGGATATGCAATACATAACCTTATACATATGTTGAAAATGACGTTAAATCTCATTCTACAAAAACTAGTATTTTGCGCACACTAGGTATATATCTACTATTGCACTAATGTTTAGTGGCATATATTTTGAGCAAATCGGCAAATGTTCCGAATAAAGGTCCCTTACTAGATTGTGATCAACATCATTGTAATAAAAAAGCAAAATATCATCATCATCGTCGTCATATTCATCATTATCATCATCATCATTATCATCATCATCATCATCATCATCATCATCATCAATGCTTTCATCATCATTATGGTTATCATTATTTGCTTAGACGTTCTTAACATCCCTTGTTTTGTTTAAAAGTCGCTCTTGATTCAATACAACGTCTTTCTTGCAACCAACAACATTTTAATTTACTCATATTTCTATTCTCTATGAAAATTATTGAGGAGAAACCTGCGTTTTCATTCAATGTGTAAATAGACGTCGGCTATTTGCACGCCTGTGACTTTTTTGTCCGCTTGGCACTTTTTGTTCGCAACGCTTTTTATTCACAGGGAAAAATAGAAACACGTTGACATTTGTCTTGATTCGGACAGAAGTCTTCATTGTCCTAAATTTTCTGCAGACAAAAGGCTTCATTTTGACATAATTTAACGAATTTCTATTTTTTTCTGCGGACGGACAAAATCTGTCAAGCGGACAAAAAGCGCCTTCCCACACGGCCGTTTTGTGTTTGTGTTTTTTTTCTTCCCTCCAAAAAATTGATGGAAGTAATGCACATGTATCTCAAAAATCAATAGAAAAACGGTCACTGAACACTTATCTTCGAACACTTCTCTGTAAATCTAAAATATTAGTTTAAGTACAACATTTTATTATTTTAAAGGGACACGTCGCTATTTTAACACATTTTCACTTAAAGCAATTTCCTAAATTACTCATGCCAAAATGATATACCCGTTTCTGGTTAGCGTGTAAAAAAATAGTGTATACCACATATGATTGTCTTCTTTTTTTCATCTCGAGGTACTAGTTATGTTCAGAGCAAGCCGATCATGGCTTGTAGTTGTAAGTAAACCAAGTTATATTATTGAGATAGGTAAGATTCACTGCGCTGTTCTGAATAACAAAATAACCATTTGTTCGGGGCAAAACTATTATGACTTCATTTGTTAAAATCACAATCTTCGAATCACCGGCCGGCCAAAATCTCCGTGGTGATTTATATTATACATGTACACATTGCGTTTCAATGTCATTTGTCTCTCACTGCTGAATCCAAGCGAAAAATTAACCGTTTCTTGTGGAGATGATTGTGCTCGAGTATTGGTTAACCTTCAATGATCACAGGAAAGATTGGGTTGATTAACTGATCGTCTATTAGACCTCGATGGCACAAAATGGCGCTAATATTCAAATAAACAAACTAGTATTATATAAAAATAAATACTGGTATTAATATCTTTATATAGTAATACATTCATAATGCAATGATTCGTTTGATGCGTAAACGTAAGTAAAAGGGAATTTAACAATAGTGTGAGTCTCTTAAAGAGCACAATTACGTTCTAAGAAGAGTGACAGCGCAGTTGAAAGAGTGTTGACCGCTTAATCCAAAGGTCGCGGGTTTGATCGTCTTAATGGCCATACAGATTACCAGTCCTAGTCTGTTCATTCATCATCAAAAGAGTCAATGAGCCTTACAACATAACTAATTATTTGTTTCCTAAACTTTTATGTATTATTCTAATTAATGTTTCAAAAAGTACATTTCCATCATAACTCTTTTAAATATTGAATTTAACTTTGATACAACTTAATGTTTTGGAAAGTAATAAATCTGCAAAAGGTGATATGACCAAAACCGCTTGGAAGTGTATTTATTCGGAAGTAGTAACAGCTGACCACGTGACTGCCCCTTGTGCTTGAAACATTTTTACAAACAATAGAAATATTATTCAATTGGGCTTGGTTGAGGGTTCTCCACCGTGCGTTTAATGACAATATACCTGGATCGTGGCTTTCCACTGATATTCATAGTAGGTATTGTTTTAAGCTCATTTTATGAATGTTGGCTCCGAACTTCAAAAAAGCCAGAAGCCAGACTTTTTGTTCTAGTAATTGACAACCATGATGTCCATATATCACTAGCACTCGTGGAGGTATTCAGAAATGAGAATATTGTCTTGGAATCCAGTTCCGTGAAAGTGAAATGAAAATGAAGGTTTTGTACGTGTACCAACAAGATAGGCTTTTATAAATGCTATGGACAAATAAATTGCCACTAAACAGCGTGAATATATTTAACTAATGTGCACAAAACACAAGCATAATGGTAAGAAGAAACTTGTCTAATTATCACAAACCGTATACTTAATGCGCTATACCGACGTTGATGTTTGTTTAAAACGTTTTTTTATGTAGGGTAGGCTTAAATAATTGAATACTATAAAAAGTCTAGATTGTCAATTTTTCTACAATATCTCACAATAGTTGTACAATATGTAGTATTAAATCATATAAAAAGTATGCAAATAGCGCTCTGTTTATTTTTTGGTAATTATGATTTGAAGTCGTTTTTGTTGTTTTTTTAAAATCGAGAACAAAATAGTTCCCGTTCTTTGCTTGGGTATAACTCCACTGCGGTCGAAAAACACGCAATTTTGCCGCTGTAAATTGGGACGTCTAAAAGGCTGAACACGGCCATGTTTACGACGTCACATATAAATATATGTTATATTAACCTTAGAAAAAAATACATATTCACTTTGGAAATTACTTCTAATTTCATTATATACCAAATATACTACTGATTTCGAAATTAATTTAAAAAGTATATTCCTCCTTAACTTAGAAAATTGGCAAAATAACGTATTTTCCCTACTTTATATACCGTTCATATATATATAAATATATATATATATATATATATATATATATAAATACGCTTAAAATTATAATGCCTTTTAGGGCGTATTAAATGCCTCTCGTTAGTTTAATTTGGTTCCATTTGGTTCGCCTCATTGACCGTCTTCGTTTATTTAGATTTATTTTAGAATGAAGCCAAATGACGAGGTGAAGGTTACCAGGCAGTGTGTCTGATATTTAATTTTAGAATACGAATTCTGATATCTATTGTGAAAACAGCCATAGCTCTCCTAACTTATCATAATAATGCGCTAAGAATTATGGGATTACCAGTCTATGTAGCCAGTCTATGAAGCCAGCCTATGTAACCAGTCTATGTAGCCAGTCTATGAAGCCAGTCTATGTAGCCAGTCTATGAATCCAGTCTATGAAGCCAGTCTATGCAGCCATCAACAGTAAAGAAAAAAAAATAATATAAAAAGATATTCATGTAGCAATCAAACATACAACAGAAATTATAAAAGGATTTAAGAAGTTCAAATAGAGGGCAAAGTAGACCACAAACAGTATGAAAATCACTCTATTGTACAGGTTCCTCCAAACCCTGGTAATATAACATTTGTTTTTCTTCGAAGGGCATTATTTATTCATGAGAATACCAATATAATATGCGAAACAATTGTTGTTGATCAATAGTAATCTTATTGAAGCTTTTAACCGGACGGTAACGTTTCTATTTCAAAAGTTCAATTTAGAATAAATTAAATTATTAATCCATCCCATATCTCCAGGGCCGATCTATACCGGGGCCAATGCAACCACAGACGATGAATAAAAGTTTGATTTGGACATAATCATAATAAAAAGGGGGAAAAAACATGTTGGCATGTATATTGCGACACACTATAATCGCTCTGGTCCTAATTCTAAAGCGTTCCTCTGCAAATTTAAAATAACTGGCTGCAGTATGTCTTGTCTAAGATTTTTATATTAAACTATGACGTTTTGAAAGTAGTACATTAACTCATTTAAAAGAAAACAAAGAAAAGAACTACTGTTCAAGACGTTCTGCCATTCCAGAATTCTTAAAGTAATGTTCACGAAACAAATTAAATGGCACCATTCACGTCTCCGTTTTCACTTAATCTGAATCCCATATACAAGCTATAACATGATACTAGCGTTAAACCACATTAAACATGAAGAATAAAGTATATATCCTTAACCAACACACTTGCAGTTATTCCAATGAAGAGTTTTTTCAATGTTTCATTCCATTGTTAAATAAAAGTACCGTTGATTAAGCCCATGTCCAAGTTATTTGTTATAAAGTATCTTAATATATTGTAACAAATAACGCATAGTATGTTTTATTCTATATTGTTGCAAAGACGTTTTCCAGGGTTCCCCGTGAATAACATCATTGTGTATCTATGATTTTGCACATGAAATGCATTTACAATATTGAAGATGGGTCGTTTCTATAACTTATAATAAGAAAAAATGTAAAATAAGTCTATCAAAAAAGTATAAGCAAAGAATTATTGTTGTCATTAAATTTATATACAAACAATTTTAATCAATAAATCGTTTAAGGGCTTGTCCTGTTTGTGTTTTATGAAATTCAGCAATAAATAAATTGTGTCAAATTTCGTTAATGCTACATATAACGTATTCATTTTAATGAGTTGCAACTCATTAAACAATTCAAATGTAGAATGTAGTCAGTTTATGACGCCAGTCTGTTAAGCCAATTTATGTAGCCAGACTATGTAGCCAGTAGCCAGTCTTATAGCCAATATATATAGCCAATCTATGTAGCCAGTCTGTGTAGCCAGTTTATGAAGCCAGCCTATGTAGCCAGTCTATGAAGCCAGTCTATGTAGCCAGTCTATGCAGCCAGTCTAATTTGCCTGTATATGAAGCCAGTATATGAAGCCAGTATATTTAGCCAGTCTATGTTGCAAGTCTATGTTGCCAGCCTATGAAGCCAGTATATGTAGCCAGCCTATGTTTCCAGTCTATGTTGCCAGCCTATGAAGCCAGTATATGTAGCCAGCCTATGTTGCCAGTCTATGTAGTCAGTCTATGTTGCCAGTCTATGTAGTCAGTATATGTAGCCAGCCTATGAAGCCAGTATATGTAGCCAGCCTATGTTGCCAGTCTATGTAGTCAGTCTATGTTGCCAGTCTATGAAGCCAGCTTATGTAGCCAGTCTATGAAGCCAGTCTATGTAGCCAGCCTATGTTGCCAGTCTATGTAGTCAGTCTATGTTGCCAGTCTATGAAGTCAGTATATGTAGCCAGCCTATGAAGCCAGTATATCTAGCCAGTCTATGTTGCCAGTCTATGTTGCCAGTCTATGTTGCCAGTCTATGTAGTCAGTCTATGTAGCCAGTCTATGAAGCCAGCTTATGTAGCCAGTCTATGAAGCCAGTCTATGTAACCAGTCTATGTAGCCAGTATATGTTACCAGTCTATGTAGCCAGTCTATTTTGCCAGTATATGTTGCCTGTATATGAAGCCAGTCTATAAAGCCAGTATATGTAGCCAGTCTATGAAGCCAGTCTATGTTGCCAGTCTATGTTGCAAGTCTATGTTGCCAGCCTATGAAGCCAGTATATGTAGCCAGCCTATGTTGCCAGTCTATGTTGCCAGTCTATGTAGTCAGTCTATGTTGCCAGTATATGTAGTCAGTATATGTAGCCAGTCTATGTAGTCTGTCTATGAACACTTATTGGTACGGATTGATGTAAGTTTTATGACCAAATTAAGTAATTTCAGTATTGGATACGATCTAGAAATCAATTTCTATGTTATAAACTGTGTTTTAGATTTAACTTCGTATAATTTGATCGAAGACATTGAAATAAAAGTTTCTACTTAAGTTGTATTCCGACGAAATAGCTCGGTATTATTGTATTCCTACATATACCACATAAACCACATATACTTCATATACTACATTCCTACATATATACAACATATACCACATATACAACATATACTACATTCCTACATATACCACATATACTACATATACTACATATACCACATATACTACATATACTACATTCCTACATATACCACATATACTACATATATTACATTCCTACATATACTACATATACCACATATACTACATATACTACATATACCACATATACCACATATACCACATTTACCACATATACCACATATACTACATATATCATATAGAATTAAAAAAAAGTAATTAGACGTTGTTATAGGTTATTCTTGAGTTCATTGCAAACGGCATCATTAGCCTGAATAACAAGTTTAGAATACATTGTTTTTTAATAGACAAAACTTCTTTCCAACAACGATTTTGAATTTTCGGTGACCGACTGTTCTGCGGACACCGTCTAAGGACCACCTATCTTTCGACTCTATGGCCATTTTCGGTGACCGACTGTTCTTCGGACACCGTCTCAGGACCACCTACCTTTCGACTCTATGGCCATTTTCGGTAACCGACTGTTCTACGGACACCGTCTCAGGACCACCTACCTTTCGACTCTATGACCGTTGGTTCGAGCCCGGTTCGGTGAAAGATTTTCATGTTAGAATACTTGCTTAGTTACTTCCGGGAGAACGTTGGTTCCATCCAGAGTCATTCTGAGGTGTACCTCCACTAATGACATTGGATGCCACATTTAACCAGTTATATATTGAAGATGATGTTGAAGAAAAAACAAAAATAAAAACAACAGCAACAACAAACAACTTTTCCTCACATAACATATACAGTTTATGTGTGCACTTCTGAGAAAATAAAGCGAGTACATTAAACTAAAATCCACCTTGATCAGAAATCGATGCACCGTGAATTTCTGTAAGTTCTCGCTGTGCAATTTATCAATATTTTAGACACTTCACCGTCACTGGTGATTGGTTTCTGTTTTTTAAATAAAAATACGACATATGAATACATTCATCACTTTGAGTATGCATCTTTTAATGTCATATTCATGTTATTTAGCCCGGACCGGGAAAGGGCAGCGAATATCGATTTCGTTGAAAGCTATAATGTTACGTCATTGAATAATACCCGGTTTAGATTGTATCAACACATATTGTATGGTGAAATTCTTTTAACATAAAAGCTTTATCCCGAATCTAAAACTTTGTAGGACCTAATACAAAGTACAAAAACTGAAGTTAATTTTGATTTTAATTGTGCCGTTTTTATACGGTCACAATTGAAGGCGCAATCCGAAATCGAGCCTCGGAGCATGACAATGATCGTTTTCAATTAACTCATATATGGCATCAAGTCTGTTTTGTTTTGCAAATGAGTACACCCAACGTATTTACACAATTAATCAAGACCCTTAAATTGGTATGTTGTTGTGCGCATAAAGTTCATGACTTTGAAGACCGTCTGTTACAGAAGTTCAATATAACAAGAGCTGAATATATAGGCATTATTGTTCCTGATGTCAGTTAGCAGTGTATTGTTAAGCTGGTCATTGCCATGACCTTAAGGCATCGTTATTCTATTCATATGAATGACTTAACCTATTAGGATTCATCATAGTGGAGCTTTTTAGTTATATCGTCAATAATTAATTAGTGAGTAATAAACGATTATGGTAAAACGTTTAATGCGTGCCACCGGTTTGAAAAAGCAAGTCAGTGTTCACGAATGCGTTTTTCTTCTTTCAAAAGTGCAATCCCAAACACCGTTGTAAGAATGATTACGAATTTTGAAGACTGTCACCCATTGCAATGCAGTATGATGTCAAGCGCACTGATTTTGTAAACAGCGCAATAATTGACTTCAGCATAACAGTAAAACAGATCACAAGTTAAAAGGTGCACGTGTGCTCAAAAATACGCCATGTGTTGCAAATTTAATTGGATGTTCAGCAAAGCGTGGCAAGATTAAATAACGTCCTTTCTGGACATTATTGAAATGATCCAAGCAGGATTATACATCACGGTAAAACGAACCCGGATATGGATTTCACCGAATACAAAAATCTGCAAGTCCGCGGTTTTGTTTGTAATTGTTATTTGGTATTGATTACTGACGCAATATTATTTATCCCTAGTGTTATTGGATTTGATACAAGTTAATGACATGGTGTGTTGATATTGTATGGGCAATGAGAAAACACAGCGACTGCCATAGGGCATAGTTACAAATAACTTGAGATACTCGACTATCCGGATATACGTCATCCCTGGATAAAGTTTATCTTCGATGAGATATGAGATTTATAGTGTTACACAGATAAATTAAAAAATATTATATGAAGTTAACAGAATTTCATTCATGTTACCAATGTGTCTATATGAGATATAAGAATATTTCATGTGGTTGAGTTTCGGGTCGTAATTTCGATCGTCAGGGACAACTGTTTGTGCCATAGAACTGCCAAAACAAGCATCCCAATGTTTGAATGTCAGGCCAAGCCCATAAACATTTTTTCTTGAATACCAAACACATTGTGTGATTACTTAAATATATTTTTAACACAATAATGTATCAACATGGGATTGTTATCTCGACCCAAGGGTAAATATCTCACTTTGATAAAATTATATCTTGAATAATTATGCGAGAAAGTACAATAATGCTGCGACCTTAATTTACATCAAACCTATAGCACGATGCACCACATCCAGTTCCCATTAAAATTATCAAAACATCTCGCCAGCCAATGTGATTTTCAATATAGCTGACTGCGAGCGACCGATTATTGTAAAGGACCCAACAAACGCCAAACTACGCAAACTCTTTTCTGGCAAATGTGCCATCTTTTCCGTTTGCCAAGATATTGAAACCGTGTTATTAAGATTAACTTCACTGGTTCATTTTGAGTTTTGTTGTTAGACGTAGCTTCATAATGATGCTCAATTTTCCATGAGGCCCTCAAACGTATATACATTATTTATCTATAAGAGTGAAATACATCAATTAATTACAGTTTAAGAGTATAAATAATCGCCACATTTAGGCACTAGAACATAAACTATGAATTCCTTTTTTAAAACAATGGTCGTAATAATGGCGTGTTAAAACATCTATTTCTGAAGTTCTTTATAAGTGGAGCTAAAGTACAGTGTATATAGTGCAGACCGCTCACGCCATAGGTTGCGAGTTTGATACCCAGCTCGGCCCCATGCCTCTCAACAAAAACAATTCTATTTGCTGGTTGTACCCAGAAAGCGGACTCTGGAGCGATTCTCATAAGACCTGAGCTTTCTCCACAATCGAGTAAAATAAATCAGTATAAACTAACTTGTTTGAACACTGTTATACATGTATAAATCTTGGCAGATTCGAGTTTCGAATAAAACCGACCTTAAGTTAATTGAATTATTAGAAACGATACTTGTCTACTGCGGAAATAAGACCTGCTCGGATGAAGAATTTACATCATCGCCACCATTTAATGACCATAACCGGAACATTTGCCTGCTAATAGACGTCAATAAGCCTGCCTAGCCCACTTAGAGTAACAACACACCCTGACAAAACAAAGCTATATCGTACAGCGGATATTGACAGGGTAGGTTGACCGTGGCAACATTATTGCGTCAATGATTTATTGTATTTGTGCATGGGAAGAAATATTTAGTCAGAATAAAAATTGTTTTTATAGTATCAGAGAATGTCAAATTGTGATTAATTCTAGTTTGTAAGTGCTTTCGGGTACTCTCCTCGTACGTTTGTTAAACAGTTCATTTGCTCTTAATCGATTCGGAAGGAAAACATGCGAATAGAGTACGGCATTGGTGTGGGCGTTTAAATATCTATAATCGTTATTAAGAACATTGTTAAGAGCCATTTCAACACATGCTCCCACTTAAACTAGTACTTGAAAATACAATGTAGAACACAGACAGATTCATAAGAATCACTAACCTTCGTTTAAGAATACACATGGTGACATCATTTGCGCAGTATTTTGCAAATTTGAGAAAGAGTACTATCTATAAGGCTTATAAAAGATCTTAAAATGAGTAAGCGACACATTCAATGAATTTTCCGACATTTTTTTATAACTTCAAATTTGATTCTAAGAAATTTATGAACGTTAGTGAAACGGGCACCTGAGTAGTTACGGAGAGGTCTTATCTTGTGGAGAAACACATATATTGTTGGGAAGCAAATCCACTAACTCCTCACAATACAAATACAGAGTAACCCAATGAGTACATGGTAACTCTCAACTTTTCTCACATTAAATTTTTGACCGATGTTACTGTTAGAGCCAATTTAACTTTAATATCAACATTTTCATCGCAAGGCAAATATAGTTCACTTATCTAACTAGGCGTCCTAATTTTAAAAAAACACACACTTTTATGTTTGTTCAAATGTTAACACCAGGTAGTTAGTAACGAACATGGACCGTAACTTCAAATTTTACACCAGGAAATTAGTAATGAACAATAATGGTTTAAAATATTTTCAAAATGTTTTATTTTATCAGTTTTAAATTTTGATTCTTTTTTGCAGATTAGAAGAACTTGATTTAGAACTGGATTACATGTACTGATATGATTCAACTAACTTTAAAAGAAAACCATTAATTATACATTACCAACCGGGTGAATTTTGCACAACTGCAACGTTATTTTATTTAAAAAAAAAAGAGTTTTGACACCAGAAGGCATGCACTCAGTCAAGTACATTGATATTTAAATGGCTCAACACAATGTATTTTCAAACATAATGTGTGCATTTTTGTATCGAGGATATAGTCATGCTGTAGAAATAATATTTTTAATTGGGTCACAGCGCAAAAGTTAAACAGTTAATATGTTACAATGTGAATACAACTCTGTATAATTAGGTCTGAAAAAAAAACAACAACAACAAACCAAGTCGAAAGTAAAGCTTTGCACATTATTTTCTATGATATTATCAATAGTGGAATATAACAATTTTGGGATTTTAAAATGAAACAAATATATATTGTTTCAGTTTAGAGGTACTTTAAATTGTATATTGACTCACCAAACAAATGATATTTTGAAAAAAAATCATACCTAGTAATATTGTTCATATTGGCGTTTATAATAGCGTCTTGACAGTGTATTGTTTGTATTAACTCCAGTCCTATAGACTATATAGATCCACTAACCTTTACAAGTCTAAACTTTGCGTACTAAAATATAAAATGTCTATACACATTTATTATGTTTCGTAACTTCAAAATTTACATTAGGAATTTAGTAACGTACATTACTGATTTAGACACATGTTTTTGGGGGGGCAAATTCTTACATATAAAATAGTTTCATCTTATCTATCGATACTGTTCACGCTCAATTTTAAGCATCACGGCAGGTGGGGTGTTGGTAACTTGCACAGATCAAGCTAACAAGAAATAACACGTAGGTATATGCAAAGTCGCTAAAATGTAAACTATATACAAAGGGTAAGGGGTAGCTGTCAAAAAAATATAATTGACAGCCCACCAAGTTTAAGTAAAGAACTTAGAATTAAACTCGTTAATAATCTCCAAGGACACAGCCTCACGTGGAAGGGCATTCGATGACGGGATGATTATTGGAAATAATGAGAATTTCAGTAAATCAGTATAGGCGGAGGGATGGCCTACACTAACAAGACGGTGGGATAAGGATGACCTTTGGGATCGCTGGGATTGAGTTTGGGACATAACCGTGTTGTATTTTATATAAAAACAACAACACTGATAAGATCACTACAATGTTGGAAGATTTGCCAAGAAAGGTGTTCATTTACATGGTTTGAAATATTGTCAAAATGTTGCAGGTTTTTTTAATTTTGAGTCCTTATTGCAGATTAGAAGAAAACCTTTTTTAATTACATATAGTGTTATGATACAACGTAATATTAAAGGAAAATCACTTATTATATATTACCAAACGGGGGTGAATTTTGCACAACAGTTATTTCATTTTGTTTTTAGAATACAGTGTACTGAGTTTCTACCCAGGTAGGCACCAAGAGAGTCGTTTTCAGTTATAAAAATTTAATCACTTAACCATGCATCCAATTTCTCAGATATTTAGATGGCTCAACACAATGCCTGTCCAAGAATGTAGTAATACTATGGTCAAAATACTTTCAAGTGGATCATGGTGAAAACGCCAAACAGTTTATGTGTTACAATGTAAAATTCAAGTATATAATGTGATCTAAAAAGAAAACCAACGATGTCGACAGTACAGTGTTTTCCACCGTAATATATATTATATTATCAGTACATGTAGAAGATTATAAAAATATTGGGATTTTAAATGAAAAAAAAAGGTTTTGTCTCAAATAAGAGGTACTATAAATGGTATATTGTCACACCACAGATTGCAAAAAATAAATGACAAACCATCATAAGATACTAACACAATACCTAACTCAGACGTTGAAGTATAAAACAACTGGGACCCAATCAGCTGGAATGCACACACATCATCTCATAGTTACGACTGCATCAAAGACTATTACTCACTCACTTATTGGTTTAATATTTAAAATTAAACACATCATCAATTTTAATTATTTTGTTCAAATGCTTGCTTTCACAAAAAAGATATCTATATTGCTTGTAAGCAGGTTTTGCTAATCAATATACGCCATAAATAATTTCTGTCTGTATAAATGACTGTGGACATAATCCTTCAACAACAGAATACAAATAATTAATCTGTTTAAAAACGCGAACGTGTCAAGCAGTAATGATATTGGTAGAGCGTTCAGTGAAATGTTTACTTGGATGTTCTCTTCAACGCGCACTTCTGTAATGCTAATGTATTGTGCGTCATTGCGTAGAAACAAATGCAATGGTATTGAAATAAACATTTATTTGAAGACGTGGCAGATGCTAATTCATAGTTATAATTTAAATAAAATGACATGCGCCACAATCCCACACCCAACACCCCGCCTCCTTATATATCATGCCTATATATATTAACGCTTGATTTAAGTGACGAATCAACTGAGTAACGTGATTTCAATTTTATTTCAATTTGATCCGTCATACTGATTTACACATTATAAGACTTGTTTCATCTTAAAAAACGATTGCAAATGATGACGTTTTTTCATTAAGCAGTAGTTGAGTGATTTCTATTTCTAGAATGGATTTTTCGTTTTATGTTAACCCTCCAACTGAAATATTGTTTTTGACACGTTTTGATAAACCAAATCATCTGAAATTTATTTAGTTGTAATAATGTGATGCTTTGAATCCATTTTATTTATTTTAAAACATAAGAGCGTTTTTTTATATATACTACTTTTAAATGATTATTGACCTTTTCTGATTAAACTTATGACAGGAACTATTACACAGCCAAACATTTCAAATCAAAATGAAGACATGGTGATAAGCAAGTATTATGTGTCGCTAAATGTCATAAACCGCATTATGTCAAGAAATTGTAAGCCAACCATCTGTCCATACTCTTTATTTTTTTAATTTCAAAAATTGGTTCACAAATATGATGAATGTTTTAATCTATTTCAGTTATTTAACTATATTAGATTGGAAATCAGTATTGTGAGGCCAATGTTTAAAGTTATGTTACTTAATTCGAACACGGCGGACAAACGTGCATGAACCAATACCGCCTACGATGAACTATACCAGTAGTTGACACACACAATACAACCACTAACATTGTGATACTCCTATTTCCGACGGTCAATGGCTGACAACTAGAAACGAAATGGGCATCACTAGCGTCTGTTAAATCATAATAGAAATGCCTATGCCACCAACACGTTAATTATATGCCTACATCTAAGTTGATCGAGATTCGTTAATTTATAGATATCTTATACATGTAGATGGTTAAAATGCTCATACGAATCCCGATATGACAACACTAATGTCTATCTCAGTACTTTTATCCTCACAAGTGATGGATAGGTCGGTGTCTATCTCAGCACTTTTACCCTCACAAGTGATGCATAGGTCGATGTTTATTTCAGCACTTTTACACTCACAAGTGATACATAGGTCGATGTCTATCTCAGCACTTTTACCCTCACAAGTGATGCATAGGTCGATGTCTATCTCAGCACTTTTACCCTCACAAGTGATGGATAGGTCGATGTCTATCTCAGCACTTTTACACTCACAAGTGATACATAGGTCGATGTCTATCTCAGCACTTTTACCCTCACACGTGATGCATAGGTCGATGTATATCTCAGCACTTTTACCCTCACAAGTGATGGATAGGTCGATGTCTATCTCAGCACTTTTGCCCTCACAAGTGATGCATAGGTCGATGTCTATCTTAGCACTTTTACCCTCACAAGTGATACATAAGTCGATGTCTAATTCAACACTTTTACCCTCACAAGTGATGCATAGGTCGATGTCTATCTTAGCACTTTTACACTCACATGTGATGGATAGGTCGATGTCTATCTCAGCACTTTTACCCTCACAAGTGATGGATAGGTCGATGTCTATCTCAGCACTTTTATCCTCACAAGTGATGGATAGGTCGATATATATCTCAGCACTTTTACCCTCACAAGTGATGCATATGTCGATGTATATCTCAGCACTTTTACCTTCACAAGTAATGCATAGGTCGATGTCTATCTCAGCACTTTTACCCTCACATGTGATACATAGGTCGATGTCTATCTCAGCACTTTTACCCTCACAAGTGTTGGATAGGTCGATATCTATCTCAGCACTTTTACCTTCACAAGTGACGCATAAGTCGATGTCTATCTCAGCACTTTTACCCTCACAAGTGATACATAGGTCGATGTCTATCTCAGCACTTTTACCCTCACAAGTGGTGCATAGGTCGATGTCTATCTCAGCACTTTTACCCTCACAAGTGATGCATAGGCCGATGTCTATCTCAGCACTTTTACCCTCACAAGTGATACATAGGTCGATGACTATCTCAGCACTTTTACCCTCACAAGTGATGTATAGGTCGATGTCTACTTCAGCATTTTTACTCTCACAAGTTATACATAGGTTGATGTCTATCTCAGCACTTTTACACTCACAAGTGATACATAGGTCGATGTTTATTTCAGCACTTTTACACTCACAAGTGATGTAAAGGTTGATGTCTATCTAAGCACTTTTACCCTCACAGGTGATGTATAGGTCGATGTCTATCTCAGCACTTTAACCCTCACAAGTGATGTATAGGTCGATGTCTAATTCAGCACTTTTACCTTCACAAGAGATGTATAGGTCGATGTGTATCTCAGCACTTTTACCCTCACAAGTGATACATAGGTCGATGTCTATCTTAGCACTTTTACACTCACAAGTGATTGATAGGTCGATGTCTATCTCAGCACTTTTACCCTCACAAGTGATGGATAGGTCGATGTATAACTCAGCACTTTTACCCTCACAAGTGATGCATAGGTCGATGTCTATCTCAGCACTTTTACCCTCACAAGTGATATATAGGTCGATGTCTATCTCAGCACTTTTACCCTAACATGTGATACATAGGTCGATATCTATCTCAGCACTTTTACCCTCACAAGTGATACATAGGTCGATGTCTATCTCAGCACTTTTACCCTCACAAGTGATGCATAGGTCGATGTATATCTCAGCACTTTTTACCCTCACAAGTGATGCATAGGTCGATGTCTATTTCAGCACTTTTACCCTCACAAGCGATACATAGGTTGATGTCTATCTCAGCACTTTTACCCTATCAAGTAATGCATAGGTCGATGTCTATCTCAGCACTTTTACCCTCACAAGTGGTGTATAGGTCGATATCTATCTCAGCACTTTTGCGTTTTGTGATTCAACGTTACAAACAGTGTTGCTTAAACAACAGCGACCTTACGCGTTGTATGGTGGTAGTAAACTGCCAGCCATGCTTTCATGTTGTGTTACTATTTCTGATTCCTTGGAAATATAATAATCTTTAAACTGGCGTAAGTCTGCATGTTCCATTGGGTGTAACAAACGGACGAATAAACTGAGTCTGTTATTTTAAATGCTTTGTTGCTTTTTTTTTTTTTAAGGGATCATTTTAGAATACAAGATATTGATATTAAGATTATCACAACAGCAATACTACGTGCAATGTGGCGATCGTAAAAAACACACACAAAAATGCTTCACCAAAATATACATGTAGTAATATAAACGCGTATTTAATATATGGAATTAGTCAGCGTTGGTCAAAAATAGAAGCCAACGTTTGTGTTTTTGCTGTTTTGTTCATCAGAGAAATCATGTTATCAGATAATATTACAAAAATATTTATTTCAAACGAACAACAAATACTAACACTAAAACACACTCCAACCAGTCAATAAGTCCCATCATGCACGAGCTGTTAGTTTTGATGGATGATATATGAGGTTTCGCAAATGGAACTGTATTTTACGTTATGTCATCTATAAAGGGAAAGGTTACAAAAGCTATTACTTTTCCATTTAATTTATTGAGCATACTTTAAAAAGGTGTGCTTACTGACTTCAAACAAGTAAAATTGATTATAACATTTTTTTATTGTTTGAAGCGTATGCCAGCGAAGTAAAAAGTCTCACATCACAGTTGTGTCCCTTTTTAGCGACAGTAAGACAATTAGAGAAGTCATTTCGGTTTGAAATCATTTCTAAACAGTTCATAAAATATGATCACGTTTTTTTAAGATGAGTAGATCAAAGTTAGCATAACATCTAATGCAATTACACATCATTGTTTTAAAGGGGATTCTTATGTTGTATCTTTCCAAACGGGTGTATTTTGGAGCCAATTAGGATTAAATTTAATGAAAATCTAGTGATGTCATTGCACTCTCTTTAATTTAAGACAACAAATGGTCAACATATACGTAGATATGTCAAAACTGTGTAAGAGGTCACGTCTATTGAACAGCGACTTGTCTTAAGCAGCCACATTTGCTATTTCCTATTTCTATGCTCTCAGAGCAGATTCACCGGTATTAGCAGCAAAAAAAATGGTTAACGGAAGGACTACGGACGGACGACGGGCAAATTGCCATTACATAAGCCAAATTACGCGCAAACTGCTTGACGACCTTAATTTCGTTGTTCGGACCAAACTTTATCAAAAATATTATAAACTATCACGATGGATCAAATCGATGCCAAATTGGCATCACGTGACTCATTTGATACCTAAAAGTATCGCAGTTTTAAGCGGAACAATTATTTTAGTCTAATTTGGGTGCGCAGACCAAGTCAGAAAAAAGGATTTTGACATGTTTTTAAAAAATCGTGTTGTGCCAATATGAGTCCAATAAGTTTGTGTCAACATGGTATATTGAAAACATAAATGATTTGCCAATTCTCGTATTTTGAGAACAAAAACACGTGACATGTTGTCTTTAAACAGTTCCACTTTCACGTGGCATAAGGTGATCTAGATTATATCATTCAACTGTCATAAATAATTAATTTAAACACATGAAGCGTTGTATGTTCTATCTCAGCAACTTCTTGCTTTTATGTCGCTGGTTATAGACTCAGCAAAAAATAAATGAGAACTGTGTTTCATACGGATATGTTTTATGTATAATAATAAATAATAATTCAAACTGAACAAAAAGGCTAAAACAGAATGAAATCTAACCACAGAAGGTAGGGGTCACCAGTCAAAATGGCCAAAATATAGAGTTTGAATTAATGATGATCATAGTTAGTAAGTTTCGAAATACGCACATAGTTGTTAAGTGCATGAAATACAGGTTTAATAGCAAATAAATATATAATAACTGTGCAAGAAATACATTTAGTGTCATTAGTCATTAGAACATACCGAAAACCTGTCCAATTAGGTTTTAATCAATAATGCATATCGGAATTAAAAGCTAACTAAAAAGCCTTAATTCAGCATTACAATGAACGCGTTCAGTCAACTCTGCAAAAAAATCAACAAGCTATGAATAGTTTTATTGTATGGAATCAAGGCATGTTCATCAGACTTATCGCTATATACAAAATTCAACAGGCGTCATCTATTTTCTATTTTATAGCGAGAGAGCATGGCTTCTAATCATATAGGACATAAGGGACTAGTTAGATAATTGAATATAACGAGGATGAACTAGATGACAGGCAAAGCATGGTTCACTTATGGAGTTTAAATTTTAAGAGTTTATAAAAATGAAAGTGAAAGGAGGTTCGAGCCTCGTTTTGGCGTGTTTGACTAATAAAACGATATTAAAGAATAAAAACACGTTCAGTAGGCTTGCATATAGCTAACAAACGTTCATTTCATAGGTCAATTCCAAATATCAGTCAATTGTCCGTCAATGACTCTTATAAATATGTTCACAATTAATATATGTCATGGAGAAGAACTGTATAAGATTTTATCTTTTGTTCTAATTCATATTTATACTTAAACTGATTTGTGTATATGTAAATTTGAATGAAATGATATGCAAGTTTAAACCAATGACACTTCGCAGCAGCCCATCACCGCCTTGGCCTACTAGCCCATGGTGAAGTTCAAACCATTTCGCCTGTCATTCAAACTCCCGAGATTTACCTTCTCTTCTTTAAGATCTCGTTAGTATACCAGCAGGCTGCGATTTATCTTCTCTTGCATGTACATTAACAAATATATCCTGTGATAGTCTATGCTCGACTAAAAACCAAGATGCGTTACCGTTTGGTTATGGTACGGAGGTTAGTAATCATTCAGTAGACCAAATAACAATTCTGAGTTGTCATCGAGTGGTGAAAAGTAATACAATGACTGGTATAATGTTCGTGAAGCCCGAATGGGTTTTCACGCAACATTTAACTAGACTTATAGTTTTCATATCGCTCTTTCAATACATGTACTAATATTGACATTATATTAACTAATCGTTTTAGATTTATAAACTATTACGCAAAGCCAATGTAATCATTTGAACAGCGATGAGATGTCCATACACTGAATTTCTTCTATGGCAACTTACGGCAGACGCCACGTGAAACTTGTGACACCGTGACGTCTCACCAGACACCGTGACGTCTCACCAGAAAAACAAGATCGTGCAAATAAAGAAATTCAAATTGTTTGTTGTTTTTTAATGCAGATGTTTTTTCAATTTAAAAAATTTGAGTTCATCGGGGCAGTGGAAAAATCAGACTAGTGTAATGTTCATGAAAGCCGAATTGTGCTCCTAATACTTATGTTTACATTATATTGTCTAAGACAGATACATATAAATAAAGATATGCAGATGCAGATGCAGATGTTTGTCAAAATTTCGAGTGGCACATTTGGCGTTTTTCAAATGTTGCTTACACAACACCTATACTTCACCAACCCACAGATTTTTGTGTTTCAGATATCAAAAGAAAGTGTTTGAGTGCAATTTTTTTTTGTAGTAAAATTTCTTCTTTAAATTTAAAAACAATCAAGAAATGTTATACTTAAAAGTATTTTATGTGATAAATTTCGTATTTAGCCCATTTTTAAAGTAAGACAGAAAAAAAATTGCTGAAATATCGGTATGAAATTTTCGCCACCCATGAATATTTTATCTTTCTTCATCTTTCTACATATAAGTTGTAAATCTATGACGGAAAGTTGAACTGTTTTTGTTTAAACTAATTCACTACATTTATGTTAAAAAATAAATATTTCGTAAAAGTTCCAACATTTTTCGTTCGTTTTCAACTCAAATACATTGTCGATTTAATTCAGAAGAAAAAAATCATATAATTGATAATAAGTGATGACCAACATTCTTATAAGCTTTACTTTAACTTAAAATGTCTAATATCTGGAAATCACTATTGCAAATCTCATTAAAAGTGAAAAAAATAATTTCATTAAAGACATTACGAATTTTTAATTATATCTTATATATGCCCTCCCAAGCAATGGCTGTTTTCCTATTTTGAAAATACACACTTAAAATCACATTATCTTTATTGAAACTTGACGTTGGTCAAACAATCAAATACCATACCAGGACAGGAAATGTGCTTTTTGCATACTTAATAGCCGGACAGATGAGATTATTATTTATAAGTATGTCCCTTCTTTAGAAATAAAAGATAACAATGTTAAATGTACCAGAATACTACTATAAACACTAAAATAACCTAAATACAATTAACTGCTCACAAAAAAATCAAATAGCAAACTACACAAAAGTAAGTGTATTTGTCAAATTTCTAATCAAAATAGTAGTGTAAATATGCACAAAATATATAAAACAATACTCGCCTCACGACCATTAAATACAAACCATTTCACATCAATACACAAACAATAAAGAACTTGTATAGAACAGATGTACTGAGCGGTTCATTCATTGATATATATAATACCGGCTGTTTTCCCTTGTTTGACAATATCTAATGTATAACGTCACACCTCAGCGCAGTACCAACCCTAAAGTTAAAATACACTTTCACATCCAACAACATAGAAACAAGTATTCAACAATGAATGGAAATAACAGCTGAACAATCTTGTTTTACGTCTACATTATAGTATGGCCAATGGCACACTATACAAAGGAAATCTATCAGAGTATCAGCCATAATAATCCACTGTTATTTGCATTAGTGTTCATTGCAATTTGCGTAAACTAATTATTATTGTAACATCTCGCCTTATTTCGAATACGTACTTTTGTACCACACTTAAATATTTTCGCTAAAGCGCGAAAACACTCCCATCCACCCACTAGTGGACTAACGTTCAGACCCACACAAACACATTGTTCACCACTAGTGTACTACTGCATTAACTGTAAATGTTTTATTTAATGTTGAATGCCTCATGTTGTTTCACCATGTATTTATATAATATGTGATGTTACCTAAGTGAAAATAAAGAATACTGGAAAAAGCACTGGAGGCTATACCTAGACAAATTTGCCATTGACAAAATGGCGTAAAGTCGAAACAAAACAACACTGCAAGACACGTTAGTATTTTGCTTGGATACACTGCTACCTTTTGCGTGAAACACTGCAATTGCGGGTTTTATAAAAGCTTCTTTTAAACATTAAAATGCCGCAATGGCGATCTGTTGTTCAGAGTGCTTGTTTTTACTTTATTTATGAGGTGAACTTATGGAGTACAACAAAAATATTTAGCAATGCAATTTGTTTTTCTAAATCGGTTGAAAGTATTTGGAAATATCAGAAAAAAGTTTTGGCAGACCAATCTCAATACTAAAGTTTGAGGTTTGAGAATTGTCAAACATATTTAATTCCCCCGAGTGTGTCATTTATATAAAAACATGGCTGATTGTGTCATTTATAAAAAAAAACATGGCTGAAGCATACGTTCCTAGGCCCGGGTTTCACTAAACATCTCAAGCTGAGATTTTCATCAAATCAAAATTTAAATCTCTCTAAATCATTACTCAAACTCATTACACGTTAAATGACCGAACATAACTAAAGTTGGAACACATTTTAATTCATTACACGTTAAATGACCGAACATAACTAAAGTTGGAACACATTTTAACTCATTACACGTTAAATGACCAAACATAACTAAAGCTGGAACACATTTTAACTCATTACACGTTAAATGACCAAAAATAACTAAGTTGGAACACATCTTAACTCATCACACGTTAAATGACCAAAAATAACTAAAGTTGGTGCATATTTTAACTCATTTGAAAATGATAACATACAAAATTCTCAATGTAAATGGGGTTATAACATTGCAAACAAATCAGTTGAGGAAAAGGGTTAAGTTGAGTTGTTTATTGAAACTGGAGCCTGGATAATAGTTGCACGTCCGAATATATGAATGGCCTATTACAATATATATTCATCGCTGGAGTTAGCATATATGGTTTCAAGCATGATAGCGATGTAACACGATGAAAAGGCTAACAGTTTCTGGAATACACGCCATTCTTTTTAATTTACATGTTTTGCATGACAACTAGTTTTAAGGGAGGAGGAATTATTTTACCTCAGACCCATAGACATCATTCTGAGTAGAACCACAAGTAAGCAAGTAAGAAAGTGAGTAAGTAAGTGAGTAAGTGAGTGAGTGAGTGAGTGCGTGCGTGCGTGCGTGCGTGCGTGAGTGAGTGAGTGAGTGAGTGAGTGAGTGAGTGAGTGAGTGAGTGAGTGAGTGAGTGAGTGAGTGAGTGAGTGAGTGAGTGAGTGAGTGAGTGAGTGAGTGAGTGAGTGAGTGAGTGAGTGAGCCAGTAAGTCAGTAAGTAAGTTAATTAAGTAAGTAAGTAATATGTAAGTAAGTAAAGTAAGTAAGTAAAAGCATAAGTAGGCCTAAGTAAGTAAGTAAATAAGTAAGTAGGTAAGTAATTAAGTAAGTAAATAGGTAAGTAAGTATTTTATTATAGCATCATGTGCATAATATAAATGGCAAAAAGCATAATACAAACAACAATAATAAAAGCACCCTGCCCAAAGCGTATATCAGTCACATACAATAACTATAGAATAGTTGTAACACATCAAAATATATACACATGAATGGTATAAATTATGGTTATAGATGGATTCATATATTTGTCTCATATATTTATATATGTGTGTATGATCATTGAGCAAATAGCATAGAAGATAATTGTATTTTACTCTAATATTTATATTACAGATTCAGATTCCTAAATAAATATGACATCACAGGCGTAGGAGCCGGGGTAGCCAAGCCCCCACCCCCAAATATTCAGTTTCAGCCTGGAAGTACATTCTCATACACTCTCTCCTCAGGTTGCCCAACCCCCACCCCATCCCCAATAGTTGAAACGCTCCTACACTAATGGACATTGAACATATATTTTTTTCTTGAACATTTGTGCATCAAATATGACAGTGCATCATGAACTTGAAGCGTTTTACATGTATAAATGCGGTGACAGGTTAAATATCTTAGGACAGCGTCTTAAGTCACTTGTCCACAGGAAACCACTCTGACAAAAACCGTTGATCGTTATATGATTGAATTAATGTTTACAACGATTCTATAATCACTATTTACAATTATAAACGCTTCTCCAACTTCTCGTATCACTTACCTCTTATTCAACCGCTGCTCGCGAGAATTAAAAATAACGATTAGTTACCGGTCTTTGCTCCATATAAGCCATCATGAGTGATTCCGACAATATCTGAATCTGAACACTTGATAGGTCGAATCCAATGCACAATGTTCTCTCACTGAGAGCGGTAATGAAGGAATACATATTACATAGCCACGCCGTATTGTGTTGTTTGTGGAAGAATCTACCTATCGATTATCCGTTATTCATTATGAAAATTAATTTTCCGTATGAGATGACGTTCTCTCTAGCATGCACGGTGTGTCGACTCTTTTCATCATTATAAATTATAAGGCATTAATGGCTCTTAAAGTAAAATTTATTTCGGAAAGAGTGGCAGATTAAAAATGAAAATGAAACATCTGATATATGTCTCAGATATTGTTCAAATTAATTTGATAGCAGAATAGTTATTAGCCAAAGGGTCGGTCGTCAAGCTGAGATATCCGCCAAATAAAATGTTTCAATTTCTCTAAACGACTACTTGGATTCATTTCATATTGAACAACAAAATATAAGCATAGGTTAGAAGTTCGAACCTGCGTAGATGTTGATCTACGTTTTTGTTCCTGGGGTCCAGTCATTGTCTTATTGCATAATTTTTATTTATAGAATAAAGCCCATGAAAGAAACGAACATTGATTGACAGACATAACCACTGAGCACTGTTTGTTTGGTAATAGTTATTTCGCGCGCTCTTCGTAAGTTTCTGTTGGACTGAATGGATTAATGGGGCGTGTATATCACTAAACTCGAACGTGAGTTTGAGTAATTGGAATCATTTTGTAGGTTGTGCTGTTGCGAGGTTGTGCTATGACAGTATGCGCTCTAGCGAATCCACGTGCCCTGATACTATGGAGTGGTGTAAAAATCGAAAGAAACGTGCTCGCTACACAAATAACTCTTCGATCTAATAGTTAATGAAAAGTCACAAAAGACGAATGTGGTCTCAATCATTATTTTTTCGCAATGCTTAGAGCCGGTTCTACCCAGGAATACTTCTTTCACAATCAAAGTAAGATAATTAAGTTTAAACTAAACCAAGGAATTTGAATATAAAATGCCTTGACTAATCCAAGGACTATATAGTCCTTGACAGAAAGTGTCCAACTTAAGGGCGTAACACATGGCTGCGAGACAGGGGGTCTTCTCTCATTATTAACCATAGCATCAAACCTTTCCGAGGTATTCCACCAGCTAATCATGTTAAATTTACATTTATTGAATATACGTATGTTTGACTTTGTCGGTATTAAACAAACTGGATTAATGGGAAAAGTATTTACATATTTTCACACTATCTTTTAATAATAGTACATTTAGATCTAAAATATTTTTTAATTCAAGTTTTTATTATTTTTATAAACGTTTTTGTTTGTTGTTGTTTTTTTTTTTTGTTGTTGTTTTTTTTTGGCTGAAAATGCTTTACTTTGGAAACCCAAGAAGGTTAGTTAGGTATTGAGGACAGGGGTCCGACCCTCCTGTCTCCACTCTGTATACGCCAGTGATAGTAGCTTTTTATAGGAACTGTAAATTAGGTTTTTAAATGTTTGTACAAAAATCTAGTTTTATTATTAATCAAAGCACGTATGTGGTGGACATAGCGCAGTAATTCATGACTACTATCATGTTTTCGCTGTAGACAGGGGCGGATTCAGCATTTCAGTTAAGAGGGGGCGCACTTAGGGGGAGCAACACAAACATTGAACGGGCTCACAAGTTTTTCAATAGATATATAGTGAATTTTAATAAAATATGGGAGTTAAGGGTATGGGGCGTGATCTGGGTTTTTAAAGAGTAGATCCGCCAATGGCTGTAATTACTTTGACAATTGAATAGGCGGCAAACATTGATTTTTATATATAGAGGGTAATTTACCTGTCACGGTTTGATACCGCGTATGTGGAAGAAAGGTTTGCAACGTTGCTTTAATACTTTATTTAATGAGATAACTGGTCGTATTTGAAAATGGTAAAGTCGATGTCACGTAGCTCTCACACATATGGGCTCTGTCATCTCAGTCGATAGCGTGTCCACCCGGTCACAGTCCCCGTGATGATTGATATACGACATTTCCTCTCATTGCCATTCGCCTCTACTTGTGGAGATGGATGTGCTTGAATGCTGGCAAACCATTCCATTATTAGGTTAGTTAGTAAGCCCTCGATGACATAAAAAGACGCTTAATAGTCAACGTTATGTACAATATTTAAATTCAGGAAGGATATTTTGTAGCCTATCCTGTTGCAGCCAAACCTGTGTAAGTGGTCACCTCTATTTAGCAGTCATATTAACATGTATTAAGCAACAACCTGTCTTAAGAGGACACTTTTACTCCTTCCCTTGACAGGCTGCTTCAGATAGGTTTGACTGTATATTGTGACAGATTGTCTACTCGTTTACGTGCATTATGTTATCTTTTGTTTAAAGATAAATATACCAGAAACTTAATACACAACGGTTAGCCTACAATCGCTTGAAGTGTTTTAAAAAAAACACAATTTACCTTACCTTATTTAAATTGACAGTAAACATTCGTGCACTTTAAGAATGTTTTTAACTAGTTCCTTCGCGAGTGTATCAGTGACCACAGTGCGCGACATGTGTGTGTTTGTCACGTTTATCAAAGGTGAGATAGTAATGGTTCTATGGTGCGGTAGATAGATACTGAAGTCGGACATACTTAATACACGGCAATGTTGAAATCTATATTTTACCCATCTTGAATCAGCCCAGCTGTTTCACACGTTCAACCATATGGAAAAAAACTCTTACTTTTAACTGTAGAAAACTGATGTTGTCAGAGTAGTTTTGGAATTTGGATAGCCTAAAACTCGTAAAATACAAAATGATATTTCCTTGATTTTTTTTTATTCATATTGGTAAAAACTGGTATAATTAAAATGTATAAAATGTATGTTTTTGTCATAATGTCAACAAAGTACGAAATGGGATGCCTTTCAGACATTTACCAGAGTTACGTCCCTTTCTTAAATAGAACTGTATAGTCCTAGTGTAGAACTTACCCAGCTTGGTGATGATGGTAATTGTATACATCGTCGCCTCCAGGGGTCGTATTTACCAATCATTCTTAAGAATATTCTTAAACTTGAGTTTAAAAATCCAAATTTCAACCTTAGATATCTAGTTTCCCATGACAGATAGAATAATTTTAAGAGTTTATTTGACAATATATTAGGTGTCTCAACATACTTGCAAATGTTGACCTCAAACAATGGTCTCTATGTGTGTTTTTCAAAATTCATTCTTGAGTTCAAGTCTAAGAATATTCTTAAGAATGGTTTGTGAATACCACCCCAGAAGAGTATTAGTAATTATAGATTTTTAGGAGGATAGTGCAGAGATACAGAATACCCTTTTGTAGCGTCCTTGGTTCTTTTACATACCCGGTGTTAAGCACCGATACATGGGACCTTGATTTCTGTTAAAGACTGATTAATATTTTAGTTGGAGGAGCAGGGAATCGAACCTGCGTTGACCACTGGACAACTAATCCACTCAATGATCCAGATCTCCCGACTGGGTCCGCTAAATACGGGAACGGAAATCTGTTTCAAACGTTGGTTTAAGTGATTTTTCATGTCGGTAGTGGGTATATGTCTAGATTTTATAGATCCCACCGACCGTCTGGGTATTAGAGAAATGTATTTTGCCGACATGTAGATCAGAGCGATCTACACAATTCCAGATTATCTCAAAACAGTTGTTCTTCATTATAAATTTAACGTTACCGGACATGACGTTCAACTGTTTTGAGGTTATCTGGAATTTTATAGGTCGCTCTGAATTGTATATCAGTAAATTAGATTCTGCAAATAACCAGATATCCAGACGGTCGGTGGAAACTATAGATCTACACATGTACCCAAAATAAACACGAAAAATCACTTAAACCAGTTTTTGAAACAACGTCCCGGTACCGTATTTAGCGGTGCGCATGACGTAGGTTCACATGCACATTAGTAAAATAGTCCACTGAAGCCTCCCAAGCTACGATTTATATGGCCGCCATTTGTTTTGATAAAATGCAGAGGAAAATAAAATTGTGGGCTCAATACTACGAATTCAGATTGTCGTTCGATTCGGAATTATTTATATCAATAAAACAAAAGGCTGGAATACTTTAAAAATGATGTATATTTGCTTTGTTTATTCAATTATCGATAGGTAAACGCTGTACTTTTCTCTTTCACCATTCGTGAAAATATGTCATTTTTATTGACGTTTACGCTTTTAATCGAATGTTTTTTTTCCTTATTTTTATACATTTACAAAATATTACATTTTTTAACACCACTTGTTCGATTTTTTGTGGTGTTCACGCGATTTGGTCAGGAATACATTATATGGGGGTCGTCTCAAATGTAAAAGGGAGCCAACCCATATAATACTATGTTGTTTGTTCGTTGTTTGAATTATTATAAAATAAATTGCATCTGTCTTCCAAATACTTCGTTTGATATGATTTTATGCTCGTAGCTACATTATGTGGAAGACTTTTGTTTTCCTATTATTATTTTTTAATTCATACTAGAATTTCGTCATTTAGATTCCTGATACGGCAAAGCAGATACAACATACTTTAGTCCGAAAAGGCACACACTGTAACCATTTCCTGGATTCAACACGCATTGTAATATCTTGGAGGGACTGAGTTGTAAATATAATTAATGTATGTCGCCGTCTTAGATGTTTTTTCTTAAATATTGCCAATTATTTACATGACGTTTTTCATATAAGTTGCTGTGGTGTTTGTAAAAAACAGAAGACAGCCGGTGATACATGTAGTTGTTAGGGGTATAATACCCTTGGAAACAGGAAATCTTATAAATAATCCTTGTTTTTTTAATTGTTTGAAAGCATTTTCATGTTTGAATTGTGAATTAAGAAAAAGAAAACTGATGCTTGGAAATTGGGGTATGAATATATGAAAACTGGCGTCTACTTTCACTTTTCCAACAGTGTAAACACTGAACAGAAAAAAATATATATTGGATATCCCCTGCTTTTCTTATTATATTTTGGTAGTATAGAAGTTGACAAATAATAAAACTGCTTTCATTTTGGATGCTTCAATTAATGACAAGCATGCGATCTTTTTTTTTATTTACGATAGACAAAAGAACAAAATCAATGATGGACTTACACCTAAAACGTCCTGCAAATTTAACTAGCCTTAACAAACGATAACACCGAATATACTATTTTTTATTTTGTTGGTTGCGTTCTACACTTCAAGAAGATCATCGTACTATAGACATTAAACATACTCACACACGTGCAACAGTGGGTATTCAGTCATCGGTAAAACTTGCAGCAATGTGTATCCTTTTATATGACACATTGAAATATCCCAGTTGTGAAAGGGCGATACGTAAATATACAGGACAAAAATCCCAGTTGTAAAAGGGCGATACGTAAATATACAAGATATATATATGACATATCGAAATATCCCAGTTGTGAAAGGGCGATACGTAAATATGCAAGACATAATATGACACATTGAAATATCCCAGTTGTGAAAGGGCGATACGTAAATATGCAAGATATATATATGACATATCGAAATATCCCAGTTGTGAAAGGGCGATACGTAAATATACAAGATATATATATGACATATCGAAATATCCCAGTTGTGAAAGGGCGATACGTAAATATGCAAGACATAATATGACACATTGAAATATCCCAGTTGTGAAAGGGCGATACGTAAATATGCAAGACATAATATGACACATTGAAGTATCCCAGTTGTGAAAGGGTGATACGCAAATATACAAGACATATATATGACACATTGAAGTATCCCAGTTGTAAAAGGGTGATACGTAGATATACAAGACAAATATCCCAGTTGTAACAGTGCGATACGTAAATATACAAGACATATATATGACACATCGAAATATCCCTGTTGTGAAAGGGCGATACGTAAATATGCAAGACATATTTATGACACATCGACATATCCTGGTTGTGAAAGGGCGATACGTAAATATGCAAGACATAATATGACACATTGAAATATCCCAGTTGTGAAAGGGCAATACGTAAATATTCAAGACATAATATGACACATCGAAATATACCAGTTGTGAAAGGGCGATACGTAAATATTCAAGACATAATATGACACATCGAAATATCCCAGTTGTAAAAGGGCGATACGTAAATATACAAGATATATATATGACACATTGAAGTATCCCGGTTGTGAAAGGGCGATACGTAAATATACAAGATATATATATGACACATTGAAGTATCCCGGTTGTGAAAGGGCAATACGTAAATATTCAAGACATAATATGACACATTGAAGTATCCCGGTTGTGAAAGGGCGATACGTAAATATACAAGATATATATATGACACATTGAAGTATCCCAGTTGTGAAACGGCGATACGTAAATATTCAAGACATAATATGACACATCGAAATATACCAGTTGTGAAAGGGCGATACGTAAATATTCAAGACATAATATGACACATTGAAGTATCCCAGTTGTGAAAGGGCAATACGTAAATATTCAAGACATAATATGACACATTGAAGTATCCCGGTTGTGAAAGGGCGATACGTAAATATACAAGATATATATATATGACACATTGAAGTATCCCAGTTGTGAAACGGCGATACGTAAATATTCAAGACATAATATGACACATCGAAATATACCAGTTGTGAAAGGGCGATACGTAAATATTCAAGACATAATATGACACATTGAAGTATCCCAGTTGTGAAAGGGCGAGACGTAAATATTCAAGACATAATATGACACATTGAAGTATCCCGGTTGTGAAAGGGCGATACGTAAATATACAAGATATATATATATGACACATTGAAGTATCCCAGTTGTGAAAGGGCGAGACGTAAATATTCAAGACATAATATGACACATTGAAGTATCCCAGTTGTGAAAGGGCAATACGTAAATATTCAAGACATAATATGACACATTGAAGTATCCCAGTTGTGAAAGGGCGATACGTAAATATACAAGATATATATATATGACACATTGAAGTATCCCAGTTGTGAAACGGCGATACGTAAATATTCAAGACATAATATGACACATCGAAATATACCAGTTGTGAAAGGGCGATACGTAAATATTCAAGACATAATATGACACATTGAAGTATCCCAGTTGTGAAAGGGCGATACGTAAATATTCAAGACATAATATGACACATTGAAGTATACCAGTTGTGAAAGGGCGATACGTAAATATTCAAGACATAATATGACACATTGAAGTATCCCAGTTGTGAAACGGCGATACGTAAATATTCAAGACATAATATGACACATCGAAATATACCAGTTGTGAAAGGGCGATACGTAAATATTCAAGACATAATATGACACATTGAAGTATCCCGGTTGTGAAAGGGCAATACGTAAATTTACAAGACATATATATGACACATCAAAATATACCAGTTGTGAATGGGCAATACGTAAATATGCAAGACATAATATGACACATTGAAATATCCCAGTTGTAAAATGGCGATACGTAAAAATACAAGATATATATTTGACACATGGAAATATCCCAGTTGTAAAAGGGTGATACGTAGATATACAAGACATATATGACACATCGAAATATCCCGGTTGTGAAAGGGCGATACGTAAATATGCAAGACATATATATATATGACACATCGAAATATCCCGGTTGTGAAAGGGCAATACGTAAAAATGCAAGACATATATATGACACATTGAAATGTCCCAGTTGTAAAAGGGCGATACGTAAATATACAAAGCATATATATGACACATTGAAATATCCCAGTTGTAAAAGGGTGATACGCAAATAAAAAGACAGGTTTTAAATGTCGGAATACAAGTTTTCCCAAACTGCAGCGTGGTAGAGCGTTCACCTCGCATGCGGAAGTACTTGTGTTCGATACCCGGCCGGGACATACCAAAGGCTTGAAAAATGTCCTCATTATCATTTTGCTTTAATAATAATCGTGTTTCTGGTATGTTTGATTTATGAAATAGACCGTGATTGGTTTTTAATTTGCCTGAAGCGCCAGTGACGTTGCAATCGTGTCTTCACAGACGCTTTACGTTTTATGATCACTTTGTTTTTTTATAACACAAGTGGACGGTTTAGGGCCATCGTGCTACCGCTTTGTCAACATGCAAACGCGATGCCACGATAGCACGATGACATGATGGTGATGACACGATAGTACGATGACGATGACGCGATGACACGATGACACGATGGTGATGAAGCGATGCCACGACAGCACGATGACGATGACGCGATATTACATCGCGTCATCGTCATCGTGCCACCGTGTCATCGTACCATCACCATCGTGTCATCGTGTCATATCGTCATCGTGCCATCGTGCCAGCACCATCGTGTCATCGTACCATCACCATCGTGCTATCGTAATATCGTGACATCACCACCATGTCATCGTGTTATCGTGACATTGCCTTCCTGTAAGACATGCGCAAAAAAGTAAATAATGGAAGACGTCATGGATTCAAGTTTTCGGGGTTAATATGTATCCGGTTAAACATACCCGGATATACAAAATGCTGCTGAGCACTGAAAAGGGAATTTATATCAGATAAACAATCATGTGTTTTCTTTTTATATTATAATCACTGAAAGTGAGATATTTACGCGTGCAAATAAGTTATTACGTGAATGACAAATCATTGAGACGGTACACATTATGATTAAAGTCATTTCGACAGATTCACAAAATGTTGAACAACAGACAAAATCTTAAATGATAAAAAAGTTGGTGTATATGATACCGATGCGTGGCATATTGGTGTATAGAGTTGACACTTTTACTTATACGACTACATCTATTGTGGGCTGAGTTTTCCTTCCTCTCCTTTTCATTCGTATCATTTCATAACGTGTAATATATATATATATATATATATATATATATTAATTATGTTTGACTTGGAGGTTGTGGGTTCGATTTTTAAAAAGAATCCAACTGAATATGTATTGTTTACACGACAAAAGCATATGCTGTATATAAATGCGGGCTATATCACATACCTAGAAATCCCCGCTCGATCCAGAACCTCTATGTGAAAATGTTTGCCGGTTATTTGCGGAAGGATGGTAGTTCTACTCAGATTGATTTTGAGGTTTTCATCCACCAATAAAACCGGATATGTCATATATACTTTATCAGGTGCTGAAAATGGCATTAAATCCCATTAAAAAATGATACGGAAAGCTCTGTCATTTATAAGTTGAAAACATGAAGAGAAATACAGCGACCAAATTGCAGTGGAAAGTCATTGTTGTCATCATTTTATTGTTGTTCTTTTTCCATCAGTTACCGTTAGTTGAAATGTCACTTGCGGAGATATGGACTGAAGCGACATCATAGTTGGAACACTAATCAGATTCAAGTTGCCATGCACGTAATAAATAGCATATCACATTACATTTTGTCACACAATTCACTTTCTTCTTTTACTACCAAAAATACCATATTCAACATCATATTATTTACAATTAAAGTACGATTGTTTGTCAATTAGTATTTAACCAAAGTTAAATTTGGTCACTGTAGAAAATTGCGAAGGTATACACTTTAAATATGTGTTAAAGAATTACTCGATACTCAGTTTGCTTACTCGACAGTTAGAAAGCATCTATCCCATTTACAAAGAATAGTATAAACAAACTTTATCATTATGGTTTCAATGATCTTTTTAGTTCAATTTAATGGAACGACATTATTACAATGTCCACTATTATCAATAAATTAGGTCCTCCTTGGTCGAATGATCCAAGGCACTGCCGTCCAATGAACACAATGTCTTGTAGAAAAACGGTGTTTCTACTCAGATTTATTCTGATGCATTCCTCCAACAGTACCACAGGATATACCATTGATGATTATGTTATGTGTTGAAAATGACATTAGAACCCATAATGATATCCACATATTACCAAACTTGATTTATATGTGTAGTAAATAAAAAGTAACGCTTTGTTTCGTGTAAAATAATATTTTAATTGCTTGTAGTGAGCACTGAAGTGGATTGGTCATAAATGGTAAAGACGGGCCCTGTTCGATCAGTTGGTAGCACGTCTGACTGTCAATCCAGGGGTCATGAGTTTGAATACCCGCCAGTAATCTTCAACACATTCTCCGTGATGACTGATAAACGACTATTAGTCTCATTGTCATTCGTCTCTCACCACTGTTTCAAAAGAGTTATGGACAAGTCGTCCCAAAGACAACTCGTCCCACATTTTGAGACAAGTTTCGAGACAATCTGTCCCTTATTTAAAGACAACTCGTCCAATCAAAAGACAGGTCGTCCAAATTGATTATTTCTTTTACCGTTTCAAACGGGAAAGATATCAGTCAGTTGCCCAAATGAGCTGAACGGATCGTCTGTTAACAACTACCTAAAATGTATTTATTTCACTTTGATTGTGACACAAGTTATTATTATAAATCACGTTCGGTGTATTCCTGAGTAGAAACAGTACTAAGCATATACGGATATAGTGTCCGTCTCACACATAACCGTGGCGGAGGATCTAATCCACGACCCTCTGATCGTTTGTTAACTCTCGATGGCATAAAAATTACGCTAAATACTCAACTCAACAAAAAAATGGTAAGGGAAGAGTGAACAAGTTCAGTTTTCAAGTGATATTTTAATACATGTACATTGTATTGTATTGTTGGGTGTTTATTGTCATTTTCAACAACAGTTCAGTGCTGGCACACATGGGTATCATGCTGAACTGAAGACCTTCTAGACAACTAGGCCACCACATCGGTTTATATTATGACAGGAAACAGCACCAACATCTTTTATAATCATATCACTACTTCAATATGGATGTTTTATATTCACAGTAATTCACTGCAAAAACTTTGGAATTCATTTAGATACATTTATTATTTTATCACACACACACACACACACACACACACACACACACACACACACACACAGAGTTTCTCATCAAACTACAATATTGCAGTAATATGCATATTTAAACACATAAACACAAAACGAGTTGAATGACTAACATGTACATATTTTAATATATAGACATAAGTATCACTTCTGATACTATTATAAAAATCCCACTTAAATGCAGGAAGGCGATGCTTAGATAACACTATGACACGATGGTGACGGCACGTCATCGTCATCGTGCTGTCTTGGCATCGCTTCATCACCATCGTGCCATCGTGTCATCACGTCATTGTCATCGTGCTTTCGTGTCATCAACACCATGTCATCGTACCATCACCATCGTGCTATCGTACTTTCGTGTCATCACCATCGTGTCATCGTGCTATCGTGGCATCGCGTATGCTTGTTGACAAAGCGATAGCACGATGGCCCTAACGGAACATCATACAAGTGTGATTGATGTGTTAAACTAGATTGGTACAGATTTTTGATTGAGTGTTTTGTACCAGGAGGACAATATTATTGTTTTGTGGTTGTTTTCCAGGCTGAGTGGCATTTCTGTTTCACAACATGGTTTTTTTTATAATAAGTAACTCAGTTGTTTGCTAATGGAGAAATTTTTAAATGAATTTCTCATAAGATTCAATGATTTTGAAAACGTGCCCATTTTGAAACTTTGAAAGGTATACATTGACATTTAAGCTGCATTTCATTTTGTGCTATCAATAAAAAAATAGAAATGTCCAATAAGTCACTAGGCATTCAAGGAATAAAACCGCCACAAAAACATAAATCAATCAATCAATATATCGAATAATGATAATAAGTACAAAACAAGTAGTGACAGGGTCTAAATTCATCAATAAATCAGACTCAGACTCAAAGTCTTACATTTTTGTAAAACTTGTAAACATACAAGTTAATGGTAAGAAATGTGATCATGTACAATATTCTGTTAAATAATCATTAAAACTGCTTGCTCCTGCAAATAAGTATAGTAATTTATTTGTTTAATAAAATGTTATTTGAATCTTATTTTTTTTTTCAAATTTTGAGTCTGCGTCTATATCTTGATGAATTTAGGTCCAGATATCGCTTGAATAAGATTTAACACTTCATATCTCAACTTATTATTTGCTAACCCAATTTTTTGAAATGCTATAACTTAATTTATATTGGTCATTTTGCATGTTCTCTCTTACCATAAAGTATTTTTCCTACTTGCTGTTTGGTCATTTAATATTCAAGGAATAATTAAATACAGAAATTGAGATGTTTTAGTTCTAAACTTGATGGGTTATAGTGAAACACGCCCCTAATAAACGTATTCTGTCTCTACTCGCCGTCGTCGGCATATGCAATGACGAGACGGTGTAATAGTGCCTGACAGGTCTAACCGTTTTATTAGGCGAGGCAGAGAAAAACACAAGCACGAGCACTGACAGGTTTTATTCTTGATTAAAGTCTCATCCTGGTTACAACATAAAACAATAATAAACATAATCATTTTATATACAGAACCATGCCATTCTATCTATAATTACAAGAGACTATCTACTAAAACGCATTTTAGCTACTATATCGCAATCAAAAGTATTGACTTACATTACAACTATGGTAAAGTTATAAAGATAAACAACATTACCATTTTTAGCACACACATATACATTATAATAATTGAGATGCCGGTGTTAATCTTTACAGATTGCCTAAACTGTTTTTAAATGTTACAATGAATAAGATGTAAGGAGGCAAAGAAAGGCTAACGCAACTGCTGTATCAGCTTAAATATGTCTTTAAAAATGAGTCACAATCACTTCAGATCAGATCTGAAATGAACTCATAAGCACCGACGTCTCAACATAGATAACACAAAATTTCCACCATTTCCGAACCAAACCTGTTAAATAATACATAATGGTATCATAAAAGTAAAAGAAGTCCTGCCATGATACCTCCTTCTAAGTAAGAAATGACTGTTAATACATGCAAATGTAATAGATATTGAAGTACATCAAGTTTGCTTTGTTTTAACACTATATTTATGTTTAAATGAATATGTTTTAAAGAAAGAAAGAATACTAAAACACGCTAAAAAATGAGAGAGAAAAAACATTTTGCAATAGATGACCGGTATGTCGTCTATGAAGGTTCAACAAGAGTTGTTCCCCTTTTCATACCACGTCTCTGTGCACGGTATCGAGGCATATTAGTTTTATTGATGGAGGTTGTATTTTAAGAATATTAAATTAAAAATTATCAGCATTTTCTTAATGTTAATTCGGAAAGATTAACCGATAAAGTAATATAAAATTGAAAATATATTGCTATGCGAGTAATAACGGCAGGTGAAGTGAATTAAACAAATGGATCTCTATCAAACGAATTTATTAGGACTGAAAATGGGAGCACACAATACTATATAAAGTAGGTATGGAAAAAACAGCGTGTCAGAGAAAAAATCAGTCAGTTCCACGTCTATGGTTATCAAGAATAATTCAAAGAAACCGGCAATCAATACATAATCGGCTAGTTTTCAAAATTGAAATAAATGGTAATGGTCCTCGCGCAAGTGTGTAATGTTGCTGTTGTACGGTGTTTAGCGTCGCTTTAAACAATTGTTTTGTCATATCGCGGCGGTGTCTACTTGTTCAGTGCTCTGATCGCTGACGCACTGAAGTAGCATGCCGCAGACACATAGTATGATGTCCCGCCCAGTCACATTATACTTACACTGAAGTAACATGCCGCAGACACATAGTATGATGTCCCGCCCAGTCACATTATACTTACACTGAAGTAGCATGTCGCAGACACATAGTGTGATATCCCGCCCAGTCACATTATACTTACACTGAAGTAGCATGCCGCAGACACAAAGTATGATATCCCGCCCAGTCACATTATACTTACACTGAAGTAGCATGCCGCAGACACATAGTATGATGCCCCGCCCAGTCACATTATACTTACACTGAAGTAGCATGCCGCAGACACATAGTATGATGCCCCGCCCAGTCACATTATACTTACACTGAAGTAGCAGTAGCATGCCGCAGACACATAGTATGGTATCCTGCCCAGTCACATTAAACTTACACTGAAGTAGCATGCCGCAGACACATAGTATGATGTCCCGCCCAGTCACATTATACTTACACTGAAGTAGCATGCTGCAGACACATAGTATGATGTCCCGCCCATTCACATTATACTTACACTGAAGAAGCATGTCGCAGACACATAGTATGATGTCCCGCCCAGTCACATTATACTTACACTGAAGTAGCATGCCGCAGACACATAGTATGATGTCCCGCCCAGTCACATTATACTTACACTGAAGTAGCATGCCGCAGACACATAGTATGATGTCCCGCCCAGTCACATTAAACTTACACTGAAGTAGCATGTCGCAGACACTTAGTATGATGTCCCGCCAAGTCACATTATACTTACACTGAAGTAGCATGTCGCAGACATATAGTATGATGTCCCGCCCAGTCACATTATACTTACACTGAAGTAGCATGCCGCAGACACATGGTATGATGTCCCGCCCAGTCACATTAAACTTACACTGAAGTAGCATGTCGCAGACACTTAGTATGATGTCCCGCCAAGTCACATTATACTTACACTGAAGTAGCATGTCGCAGACATATAGTATGATGTCCCGCCCAGTCACATTATACTTACACTGAAGTAGCATGCCGCAGACACATAGTATGATGTCCCGCCCAGTCACATTATACTTACACTGAAGTAGCATGCCGCAGACACATAGTATGATGTCCCGCCCAGTCACATTATACTTACACTGAAGTAGCATGCAACAGACACATAGTATGGTATCCCGCCCAGTCACATTATACTAACACTGAAGTAGCATGCCGCAGACACATAGTTTGATGTCCCGCCAAGTCACATTATACTTACACTGAAGTAGCATGCCGCAGACACATAGTATGATATCCCGCTCAGTCGCATTATACTAACACTGAAGTAGCATCCTGCAGACACATAGTATGATATCCCGCCCAGTCGCATTATACTTACACTGAAGTAGCATGCCGCAGACACATAGTATGATGTCCCGCCCTACGGACCAGACCTACAGCTGTCCTTTGAATGCTGAATGTCAAGCGACGACGCTTCTAGTACAAAATTATTTGGTATTACCCGATCGGGGATCGATACATACGTGTAAAACAATAAGGAAAAAATATACTGCTTGAAAAAGAAAATGTCAAACTTGATAGATAAAGAAAGGCAGTTAGAAAATAGAAAAGGCGCCTAATCCACAAACACTGGCGGGAATGCAACCACATGCACGCAGTATGGGTTAAACTCACGTAAGTGAAGTTCTTACAGACGATAGTTTCACCGAACTGGCAAACCACCTTAATTGCAATAGGATATTTTATCAATGTGTCTGTAAACCTCAAGTACCGCGGCGTGGTCTAGTGGTAGAGCGTCCGCCTCGCATGCGGAAGGTCGTGGGTTCAATCTCCGGCCGGGTCATACCAAAGACTTTAAAAATGGTACTAGAAGCTTCCTTGCTTGACGCTCAGCATTTACAGGAGAGCTCTAGGTCTGGTCGGCCCGGTGTCAGTATAATCTGACTGGGTGGGGTATCATACCATGTGTCTGCGGCATGATACTCCATAGTGACAGCGCTTAGAATACTGTCTCAAGCAGATGGCTGAAAAATTGTTGAAAGCGACGCTAAACACCATACAACTACAACAACTGTAAACCTTACTGCATAAAGTGAAAACTAACCGTGATCAACGATCAAATTTTTAATTGTCAAAACATTTATGAAATAAACAGTGTCAACTGAGTTTTGCATTGCATAGTTTAACAATTCTAGATAAAAACCCTTGTTCTGTTTTTTTAAAAAAATAAATGTTATACTATTATGTGTTTACCTATAACAGCTAATTGAATTGTTTTACTATTCCGTTGCCTTAGGCAACATACACGTCATTGTTATTGGGATTTGTTTGGAAACATATCAGTATATGCACATACTATAACAGCAATTCGTGTCATGTCTACTTATACATCAACATATTCCCCTTGGTACAATCCATAAGATACACATATCCAAATTCGAATAATTTTTCCGACTAGGGTTTAGTCAGATAACGAAAATCAAAGAAATTACAGCAAAAACGTATTTTTAATAGTATGTGGGTGGGTTCAAAATTATTATTTTCTTTGTATGTGTTTTTTTATAGCAATATCAAATATAAAAAAAACGGTCCATCATATCATAAAGTACATTTAAGAGTCATGTTCTGCCTTTCTGTATCTGCAGCATCACAACTTATTATTGCCATAGTAAGCTGATATGTCAGAGCATCCATATTTGTTTGGTGGGAAATATTGTATGATTCATGTTTATCATGTATAATTATATGTATTAGTTGTATGCAGTACAACACTGTAAAATTTACACTTTCAAGTGTAATAACGCAGAAGCCAAAACTGTGTGTGTATTTAAATACACAGAACTTGGCTCATCACAGCAGATTATGTATATATAATATAAATATTATTTTTTTCAGAATTGGGTTCAACGCCATTTTCAACACATTTCAGGTTATATATGGCATATCCAGATCTACTGGTGAAAAAATACCTCAGACTGAGACAGACTGAGTAGAACCACCGTCCTTCTGCAAGTTACTGGAAACTTTCTCACATAAAGTTAGATTATGTATATAACACATGCTGTTTTCGACTCAAAATTGTATTAGACTTTACTGTCAGATGTTGGCGTACATTGCAAAAAATCTCGTACCGGTCAATTTTAAAATAGCTTCATTTATCGTAAAAAGTGAATAGAGATTTTAAATATATGCCATCACATTCAGTTTGTTTTATTCTTTAAAATATAAAATTAAAATAAGAATTATTTAAAGATAAAAAAAATGTCGTGAAACATCAAATACGTAAAAAAAAAGTCACTGTAAGATGTAACAAAAATGTCAATCCAATGATGAAGAACGTATGAATAATGATTCCGTGCTATGATTTCTCCACCAAAATCCATTATTTGAGGTGCTGTCGAGAGTTCTAAGTAACATAACAATTTCAAATCGGAAATCTTCCAGGTGATAAATAAGAAGTGAAAAACTCGCTATAGAAAAAAACGATATAAAAAATGTTGTTTTTTTCTTTCATCAACACGCTACGAAAAAATCATATTTATAATGTATTATGTACATCCTACTTACTCCGTTTTCTCAATTAAAGAGTTATTTATATAATTTTAATGAAAAACTATTTTAGATAAATAATAAAATGAAGTTTCTATCTATATCAAGTGAAATTTAAAGTCTAGCCGCGAAGTAACATCTATAAAAAAATAACATAAATAAATTTTAAATCATGTTACCGTGGGGAAAAGAGGGAGCGTAACTGTGTAGTGAGACGTTAAAAGAGCGAAACAATATTATGTTGGCCTATTCTTATCAAGTTTTTATAAAGCCATATATTACTTTGAAATATTAAAACCAATAATTGGAAGTCAAAGACGTGTTCAACCTACACAATTACCACCAATAAACTAATTTCAATCAAACATTAAGTAAATAAAACCTGCAGTTATAAGATTGATCCAATAAACATTGAGGTTTTACGGCCTATCAAAGGTTTTACACAGTATTACGAACATACATTCTAGACTCCCTCTAAACACAGAGAACATAGAAGATATACTGAAAATTCACTGTCATTTTCTAGCCAATAAGTAGATTATGCATCAAGCACACTGATTCGTCCTTCCTTGTGGGTGTGTATTTAGGAACAACCAGCTCGCTTCATGCATAATACAGAATTAAAACAGAAAATGGCAGAGTTTGTTCATCCGACACGTTATGGATTGGAAGTAAGCATTAACGAGTTCATTTTGTTATTGAATTACCTTGAAACATTTTGTCTACCAGACTGTTATTGTATTAAGCCGTTTTATTCTCGTCATAACTCGTTAAAGTGTGCAATTTTTACAAGTTCTTAAAAATAAATTAATATTCTCATTTATTCCTAGAATAATAATTTGCCTTTGCTGCCAGACTTCTTTAACTGAATAGTAATTCAGGAGGTAATAACTATTATCAGTGTCCAAATAACAATGTAATTAGGCCACTGCTATATTATATATTATGATTTTAATTTGAAGGAGCACCGAAATGACTCCAGTATAGAATGTTACTTCCGACTCATTGGCAACCAAGAAGTTAAGTTAAAATGATGTTAACCTAGATCTCAATAATCTGTTAGCGAAAACTTTACATAAAATATGCAGGAAATGAAAAACAGAAATAAAAAATACAGTACAACTAAGTCCAAAGAAACCAACAATACATAGTGAGTGTATCATTTAGCCGCGGGTGGAGACGACACATATTTTTTCTACACTTTCGTTTACAACTTGTACGGACAGATGTTAAGAACAGACTGCCGTGCAAGGGAAACTTTTGGAAATATGTTCCCTATCCTCGGCGTGATGTATCTAGTAAACCTTGTGACCCCGGAATAAGAATATTTTAGGTGTGTTACAAAACAGGTGCGCATGGCTTTTACGCAGGCCAAGCAAGACAGATTTGAACCAAAAGACTAAAGTGTGTTTTCCCAACCGTAATTTAGCGAATCTTTAACTGGCAGAATAAGATAGGGTGATAAGTATCCCCTTAATGACGTGTCGGCAAAGTAAGTTCAATGATAAACAAACACTTAAGCTAGATGTCAAAGAAATTCCAAAGACTGAGATAATAATATCTTACAAGTATATAAAAAAGCTTTTTATAACATTAAAAATCAAATATTTATTATATGTCAACAATTTGTTATAAACTTCAGTACTTATTTATGTTAAATCGACACTTATCGCCTCTACATTTCAAACATCCGCAACTGATCAGAACGGTTTTTAAGCAATGCCGACGTAGAAATCAGCATGGTTCAGAGTAACATTTGACGTAACTATGGTAACGCATATATGCTTTTGCTAGTTAGCGATATTCAAACTTAAGAATTACAGGCTTATATTTCTCTTTTGTACATGTTTAAAGTAAAGATGCATGACTGAGACTTACGTAAGACATGAAGCAGATGTATCAATGTTAAATATCTCCATGTCAACTTGAAAATTATCTGTCGTTATGTTGTGTTTTTTTTGTGTGTTTTTTTGATAGTTCAAGATGCAGAAGACGCCTCAGTTCCAGGGTCTTCCTTTGGGATTTTAACGTGAACGTTCATTTTATACAATGGTTGTGTATATTGTATACGCTGAAAGCATATTAAATTCGCTGTATCTTACGTGTATCTTATACGATTAAAGACATCACGTATTTAATAGGATGATCATGTTAATGTTATACGATGAGAAAATGTGCAGATTATATAACAATTCTATAAGATGAACATATATATGTAACAGGATGAACGAATATTGGGATTTTCCACCATTGTTATGTAACTCTGGGTAAAACCAGTACTGAGTGAGAGGCATCGGATCGCGCTGGGGATCCAACCTGCAACCTCTGCCATGAGCGGCCAATACTCTATCCATTACACTATCGCCTCGCTTAAATGTGAAGTTGACACTTACCCCTGTGGTATTGTCATAAGGATATTGATTTAAAAGTGCCAAATTAATACATTGGAAAAGTTTTCCTAACTCGGCCTACGCGAACAAGTTAGACTAAATAGATTTAACGTTTAAAATTGTAACATATTTTGTGACAAATCGTGCAAGTCAAATTATTTCATTTTGATAACATTTTTTCTGACGGGCCCGATTAGCTCAGTCGGTTACGCGTCTGACTATCAATCCAGGGGTCGTGAGTTCGAATCCCCGTCGGCAACAGTCTCCGTGATGATTGATATACGACATTGCGTCTCATTATCGTTCGACTCTCGCCGCTGGTTCAAGTGGGAAAGTTTTAGTTGCTTGCGGAGATGGGGTGTGCTCGAGTACTGGTTAACCTTTTAAGGATCCAAGGAAACAGTGGTTATGTTAACTGATCGTCTGTTATCCCTCGATGGCATAAAAATTACGCTAAATATTCAATCTATCAAACAATCAATGATTACAATTTGATTCGTCATGTTAGTTATATATTATATAATTTATTTCATCTTAGAAAGAGCCCGTGTGGTTCCAACTAAGAATAGAATCACTGTCGATCTCTGCAGAGGGGTAGGAATCCTCCGAATGGGTGTCGTGTTCATTTTATCATTTTTTTGCAGGTTCACTATTGTGGTTAAATTATCTGTGTGGTTCCAGGGAGCCATATGAGTTATGTGAAGAATAGGATCACTGTGGCGTGTCGGTAGAAGCGACAATTTGAGTAATACGATAGAATTTGCTGAAACTCTGCAGTTCTGCAGGTATCAAGTTTTCTAGGTCCATTCTGCATATTCATTTGTTGATGTATTTTTTTAATATGTATGTTAATTTGTTGTTTTGCACATGTAGAGTGAACCTGGAATCTTCCTTCCTGTTGGCGTTGAATAACCTATAATGTGTTGGTACGCGGTTAAACCCCATTCATTCCTTCATCTTAGAAAGAAGTCAAATGACAACTGGTAAAAGTTTTCAAGCAGTATTTGCATGGTATCTTTTTTTCAGAAAAGGGATTTCTATCAATCTTACCACTTCGGTTAAATTTTTTTGGGAAAATTTCTGTGAAATAATTTTAAAATCGAACCAGTAGTTTCTGACAAGAAGATTTTTTAAGTTTTCACTGTAGCTTATATAGTAAACTAACCCCACCCCCTAGCTGTCGTTTTTTATGACGAATCAAAATGGGTTGAACAAACTTGGTAGAGGGTCACCCAATGAACATTTCTGTGAAATTATTTTAAAATCGAGGCAGCAGTTTTTTACAAGAAGATTTTTTAAGTTTTTACTATAGCTTATATTGTAAACTAACCCCACCCCCTGGCCGCCATGTTTTTTGACGAACCAAGATGGCCTGAACAAATTTGGTAAAGGGTCACCAAAGAAACATTTCTTTGAATTTATTCTAAAATCGAGCCAGTAGTTTCTGCCAAGAAGATTTTTAAAGTTTTCACTAATTAAACTTGCCACAACCCCTGGCGGCCATATTTTTTTGACAAATCAACATGGCTTGAACAAACTTGGAAGAGGGTCACCCGAGGAACATTTCTGTGAAGTTATATCAAAATTGGCCCAGTGGTTTCAGAGGAGAAATTGTTAGAAGCTAGAAGTTAACGACGGACGTCAGACGACGGACGACAGACGACGGACACCAGGTGAACACAAAAGCTCAACTGTGAGCCTTCGTCTCAGGTGAGCTAATAACAGCCCTTGAATATGTACATGTATTATGTTCTATGCAAGTCATTTTCACGAATATCTATCAGTGTCACAATGCAGTAGTACTTTGTTGTTTCACGGAGCATTATTACTTTGTTGTACCGCGAATCACCATTTTCACGAATATCCATCATTGTCACAATGCATTAGTACTTTGTTGTTTCACGGAGCATTATTACTAAATGTTGAACCGTGAATCACCATTTTCACGAATATCAATCATTGTCACAAAGCATTAGTATTTTTTTTGTTTCACGGAACATTATTACTTTGTTGTTCCGTGAATCACCATTTTCACGAATATCTATCAGTGTTACAAAGCATTAGTAGTTTGTTGTTTCACGGAACATTATTACTTTGTTGTACCGTGAATCACCATTTTCACGAATATCTATCAATGTCACAAAGCATTAGTACGTTGTTGTTTCACGGAGCATTATTACTTTGTTGTAGCGCGAATCACCATTTTCACGAATATCTATCAGTGTCTCAAAGCATCAGTACTTTGCTGTTTCACGGAGCATTAATATTACATTGTTGTACCGTGAATCACCATTTTCACGAATATCTATCAGTGTCACAAAGCATTAGTATTTTTTGGTTTCACGGAGCATTGTTACTTTGTTGTACCGTGAATCACCATTTTCACGAATATCTATCAGTGTCACAAAGCATTAGTACTTTGTTGTTCCACGGAGCATTATTACTTTGTTGTACCGTGAATCACCATTTTCACGAAAATCTATCAGTGTCACAAAGCATTAGTATTTTGTTGTTTCACGTAACTGCCTTTTTAAACTTCTTTCCCTCCTTTCTTACGTAAATCTATAATTCCATTAATTTTCATCACTAGTTAGAATAAGTATATTGTTAATACCGACGCTATATTTGTGTAACTGACGTTGGTTTTTTTTCGAAGATAAAGAGAACGGAAAGAGGGAATTGGTGTTTAATATCAATTTCAACACAATGCAGTTATATTGGCGAGTGAATGCTTCAGATGGAATCTGAGAAAAAAAACGTCTATCTGCAAGTTACTAGTAAACTTAATATCAAGTCGTCGAGCCGTACTAGTAAGACCCACAATCTCAATGGCGAGTATAACTCACCTTGACAATTTTACAAAAAATAACAAAGTAGAGTTAAATTGCATTACTGCTCATGTGTTATGAAGGTAACACAAACCCAAAATAAATTTTCAGTTATCATCTGGAATATTTTTGCTGTAATCCACAGCGTGTTTTGTTTTGACAAATCGTTATGCGGCAACTAGTGTTCATCGTGGAGAATAACTCCAACTTATGCATATGCAATGTTTCCGAAAATTCTGGCAAACATTTTCATTTGAGGTTATTTTGACAGAAACCTGGGTCTAAATTCATCAATAATCTGTGTCTGAGAATTGGACTCAGGCTCAAAATCTTGCATTTTTCTAAAACTCGGTATATAACTATATACAAGTATGTGTATTAAATCAAAACTGACTGTTTATGTAAATAACTATTGTAATTTGCTTGTTTGATAGTAGATACTACTGGAATCTTAATTTTTTGACATTTTGATCCCGAGTCCAAATCTCAGACTCAAAATATTGATGAATTGAGATTCTTGAAACAGCACCAACTGATAAAGCCCGATATAAAAGACCAAATTTAACTACTCAAGAGAACACTATGGATGGGTGTGTTGGTAAGGGTGACACGTGTTTATCTTTTGTTATTATGATATATCTCGGAAGAGGTTTACTTATTGATGGACTGATACCAGCATATAAGCAGAATATAAGATAGACATTTAGATGATGTGTTGTTCAAACCCAAAACTGACTAAACTGGCTAAGTGGTCATGCAAAACTCAGTATTTTTTTGCAAAAAAGTGCAACAGCGCATTTAAGCTTAGTTGAAAAGATGACTTGGTGAAATATTCTTACTAAAACACATGTGTGCCCGTTCATATTTTTTGCGCGCCTTAAACTGACATCCTTGATCGATCCGCCTTGATAACGATAACGCTCGGAAATGTGAAAAGCTGCCATTTTTTGTAAAGATATTTACTATTAATGTGTTTACAAATTTCAAATGTGAGTAAATGGCGTTTAAAAAGAACTCAATATATCGTTTAGATCTAAATTATGATTTATTTTAACAAAAATAGTGTATGAGTGTGCGAATTATGCGAAGGGCGAAAAATCACCACACACAAAGCCGTGACGTCATCTTATTGTTCACAACGGATGTTGGGCAGGCGCTAAACTTTGACAAGACAGTTGTGAAAATCAAGAAGGTATCCTTGTTTTATTGAGAGTTTTGCAATTATTTACATTGAATGCAATTAAATAGCTAATTAGTTATGCTAATAAATAATTTTGTGATAAACATGTGAGTATGAAAAACGACAAAGCAATTGGTTGCTTTTGGTGTTTGCTTTTGCTTTTGCCGGTATACCCTCGACTTGAGTATTATCACCAGTGTAGTGCTAGAAGAAAATTTAGTGGAAATTGAAAAAGATGAGTTAGAGCAGGAGAATTAGTAGAGAGTTAGTTTAAACTTATTTATTTTACTTCGATTGTGAAACAAGTTCTTACAACTTAGGCATATCACGCTCGAAGTCTTCATGGTTAGAACCAGTACTAAGCATATGCGGAAAAGTGTCTTGCTCAACTTAGTAGAGATAGAAGGAAGTAAAGAGAGGGAAAGAATAAAAGAGGAAAGAAGAGTTTAAGAATTAAATGAGCCGCGAGTGCTGGGCCTTGAAGGAATCCAGTGACTCGGCGAATCAGGTATGAGTAGGGAGCTGATTCCACTGCACAATGGTTCTCGAAAAAAAAAAGAAGAAAACCGTGTGTAATCCCTGTCCGCCTTTAGCTGATGGTATTGATGTTGGCATCTACCCGTGTCTCTGGTGAGGTATTCATCCTCATTTATGGCTACCAGACGATTCTGAATTTTGTAAAGCATGCACAATGTGGAGTCCACTCGTCTTTGTTCGACTCCAAATTATGCAGCATGTCAGTAACACTCAATGTGTTCTGGTACTTGTTCGTAACCCATCTGGCTGCTCTCCTCTGTACCATTTCGAGCTGGTAGACTAATCGTTGATTAGTTACGTTAGGTCACCTTCCTTGTCCTTGGTGGTGCACTTTGGGTCCCAGACTGTGGAACAGTACTCTAGTTTGGGAAGAACAAGTGATTTATAAGCTCTTTCTTTGATAGTCTGTGAGTCGATTTCAATGTTGCATTTCAGAAAACATAGAGTCTTATTGACTTTAGAGGAGACAGAGTTGATGTGTTTATTCCACTTTAAGTCTTGGCTAATGCTAACACAAATATACCTCATCAGTGGCACGAAGAGTCTCATGAAGAGAATAGCTGTGTAGAATAGGGGATCTTTTAATGGTGATATGGATCACCTTTTACTTGTCAGGGTGAAACGACATCTGCCAGTCGGCTTCCCATCTTTCAAGATTTTGAAGATCATCTTGTAGTTTGTTGCAATCATTGAGACCATGTTTGGTAAGATACAACAGTGTGTCATCTACAAAAAGACTGACTCTACTGCGGGTGACGTACTCCAGGAGGTCGTTTATATAGACCAGAAATAAAGCTGGTCCCAGGACTGAGCCCTGAGGGACGCCTGAAAGTACAGGGACAGATGAAGAAGCTGTCCTCTTGAGTACCACTTGCCGGGAACGCCCGCCAAGAAAAGAACTGATCCATCCCAAGGCTGAACCCTTCACTCCATAAGATGAGAGTTTGTAGAGAAGCCTATTGTGTGCCACCTTATTAAATGCCTTGGCAAAGTCCATTACCACTACATCATTTTGTCGGCCTTTTTTTCATATTAAAGGCTATGTCATGTACAAATTCAATGAGTTGACTTTCACAGCTTTGTTTTTCGGGAAAACCATGCTGGAGAGGATATAGAATGTTATGACGATTGAGAGAACAGCAACCACAAAAAAATATCTGAAATATTCAAAGGGCCTGATGATAACTCATTGATAAAATTATTCGGATGCAACATATGATATGCACAACTAGGCTTGGTACCGATCACTTTTGTGAAGTGTCATTGAATTCCAGCCAATGGTTGCCGAGAAAAAGCGACAACAAAAAATGTCTGAAAAATTCCAAGGGCCATTACTCATTGAAAATTACGATATATACAACTAGCTTAATACCAATCACTGCTGACAATATGCACAACTAGGCTTGATACAAGTTACCCTTGTGAAGTTTCATGGAATTCCAACCAATGGCTGCTGAGAAATAGCGATCACAAAAATTGTCCAGTCAGACAGATCAACCGATGAGCTTGACTCCTATATAGCCCCATATACTTTGTATCTGGAGGTATAATCAGTTGTAAAACTTAACAGGTTATCCTGTGGAAATACATATGTATCTAAATTATTAATCAAAATTTTAGCTAAGTTGAACACAGGTTCTTGTGTAACAACAGGGCTCTCGTTTGCCCGTTTTTGGGGGCAGTTATTCGGCCCCATTCACAATGCCAAAATAGTATCTATTTTCCCCAGTCCAAAATAACAAAATTCCCAAAAATTTTCAAATGCAATGAAACATAAACAAAAAATTTGGGGAAAAGTTTGGAGATTTTTTAATATTATGTTTTTAATGTAGTCTTCTAGAAGAACATCACATTTTTTATACATTCAAGATACAATACAATGGTAACACACATATTGTTTCGTATATTGAAGCATGTAATTATATAGAGAAAGAAATGCAACTGATTGAGATTTTGTGAACACTCACATATTCACGCAAAATCTCACAATATCTCTTTTTCAATTATCTTAATTTCCATTTGTCTCAGGAACACAAATGAAATTCTTACCAAAACAATACCATTTCCAGAAATTTGTGTTTAAAATTGTTCAAGTATTTTTTATTACAAAATTTGTATGCTGCAGCTTAAATATTTACAACAAATTATTTTGCATGATTAAAATATGTTTAAACATTCAAAATTACATACAATTTTCAGTTTATGTACAAGAAATGAGTTGCCTGTGAATTTTGAATGATTAATTTGCAAAAGTTCATCCTTCAGGTGATGTTTTATCAACATTTAGCCAGGAGGTGCAAGTTTCCTATCCTTCTCTACAAGTCCTTGAAATTTCTAATGAAAATTAATATTGAAAAGTTATCAGATAAATTGAAATGCACATATTAATTACTGTGTAATTTTTATTAAAAAAAAAATTACTCATTTAAATATGGGAATAAGATAGTGTAACATATAATAATCAATGATTGTTAATGGAAAGCAACTAACTTAATTTAGACATTATGTTTATATGTCTCTGATAAAAATCAAGTCACTGTTGAAAGTGTCAAATTAATTTGAAACCTAAGACGTTGATTATTTTATTGCAGCCAATTTGAAAAAAAAAGAGAGTAAAACATGGAACAAATTAAACAAATGTGACAATGTTACACACACCTTCCAATCGTGCAAACCCAGGTTCTGGAGAACATATTACAAAAATAATAAGACAGCACTATAAACCACAACCAGGTAAGTTATAGCGCTCAATTGTTGTACACATCCCTATTGTCTTATTTGGCAAAGGTTCTGTGAAAGACTGTGCAATCCTTCAGTGGGGATTTAAAGCAGTCCATTATGTGCAGGAGAGTCATATCCAGTACATGTAAATTGATTGATTGATTGAATATTTAGCATCATTTTTATGCCATCGAGGGCTAACAGACGATCAGTTAACCTAACCACTGTTTCCTGAGATTAACCAGTACTCAAGCACACCACATCTCCTCAAGTAACTGATAACTTTCCCACTTGAATCAGCAGTGAGAGACGAATGATAATGAGACACAATGTCATATATCAATCATCACAGAGACTGTTGCCGGGCGGGGATTCAAACTCACGACCCCTGGATTGTTAGTCAGACGTGTAATCGACTGAGCTAATCGGGCCCGGCTAGTACATGTATAATATCTCACTGGACTACTTTGTTAATCAGTGATTAAAATGCCTTTAAAGCTCCATTGGAAACAAGACCTCCTATAATAGTCAATTTATGATTGATAGAAGTATTTCAGGAGAAAGAAAAAAGTGTTGCTGAAATCCTTTTCTTCTATTGAGTCTGCACCTACAGCTTAAAAAACTAATACAAAATACCTTCAAGTAGCAATTCATGTTCCGGATGTTTGTAAACTTTTGACATTTTTATACATAGATACTTGCAACTTTATAGATATCAAATTCTGCATTTATAAGGGGGTTGTAATACATGCTTGGTAATTTTTATGGAGATATAAAAAAGTACCGGTATACCATTTTTATTTTTGTTTTTTTTCCTGATAAATTTAACTATAAATTTGCCAACTTGATCTGTTGGTAAAGCTGAGTTGATCTTTATAGATATAATTTAAATATGATAATGACAATCATATTAATTCAAATTTAATTTTGAATCTGTATATTATACATAAATGCAATTATTTGCTATGTATACTATAGCTATTGGCTGACAATCTTGAAAGACAGATATTTTATTCATTTAGTTTAGAGATTGAGATCAGTACAATGATATAGTTGTGACATTTGAAATCACTAGTAATAGTAATCATGTAATTCATCATTACTCAATATACTGAACGGAACAGTTAATCCGCCATCTGACATTTTGGGGTTTAGTTTAACCCTTTACTCCATAGATACATGTTTTTACCTGCACCAATCACAGAAGGCCTTTGAAATCAGTGCAGGAAGAGTTTTCCACTCTGTCAGTTAATATAAACATAATTCACCCGATAATTCAAAAGCCTTCTATTTTAGGTGTCCAAAGGCGTCTATATTAGAAGTGTCCGAAGGCGTCTATATGAAGTAATGGGTTAACCTGACATTTTATGCATTACTCATTTACTACACTGCTGCAACTTCAATTGAACAGTCTTTTAATTAACATTTATAATTGCATATTTACGCCTCCTCCATTTGAGGTATGGTGAAGGGGAATTAAGTGTTAGCTATCCGTCTTTTCATTAATTTTCTGCTTCAGGTAAAAAAATTGGTTTCCAATCAATAATTTCTGAAAGGGTGTATATATTTAATTAATATTTCATGTGTACGTGTACCTGTATAATTATAAAGTACAGGTCAAGTTTAATATTTGTCAATGTTGGTAATTTTTTACAGGAATAAATATTAGCCACTTTTGAATTTATTTTTTTTCGGTAAAAATTAGTTTAATCATATAAAAAGCCGGGACATTCATGTTGACAGACATATTTCTAGTTTCTTAACCATAAGATCATAATTATTGAAAAAGAAATGAAACCTCTTCATTGCCATTATTATACAAAAATGTAAGACTTTTATGTTTGTATATCAATTTGAATCTTTTGGTCATTTATTCAGCGCAACCTTACAGTCATGAGCTGGTACAATGTCGCACAGACACAACTTGTCAGAAGAGCAAACCAGAAGACTACTGGAAAGAGAATTTTCGTCGTCGCAAGCGAAACCTCGAAATGGGGTTCTATAGCATCCCAGCTGAACCATACAAGCCCATAGGTGGGGATATCATACTTGATCCATATGAGCTAGTGCTATCAGCACTACCAGGGAGCAATGACAGAAAGGTATGTTTTGTCATCACATGTACTTGCATACTAATATATCTTACATGATAAAAGTTGATAATTATTGAAGATTTGTATTGATCCAGTGGTAAGCATTTATTGGTCCAAGACTAAGATGTCTGTGGTTCGATTTGTTGATTTGTTTGGTTCGTTGTTCACAACGATAATAGAAAACTAAAATGAAAACACTACCCACATGAAAAATACAGGGACGATGCACAAAAAACAAACATTTTAAAAGGATGGTGTAACAGATGCTAATCTTACTCATGGCAAGGTAGCTTTTTGGTTGCAGTTTATTAAATAAGGTATACATTTATTGCAAGCTGCTTTATTGTTTGGATATTCAGCCATGTGAAACATAAAATTTATGAGTCAAACAGCACTGTTACTAAGAGACATGCAAAATGCTAAACCAGCAATCAATTACCATATTCATTGTCTTTAATTTATGCTTTTCACAGTTATGATTTTTTTTTTCAGTACCAACCTCGTGTGACAAGACGGGGGACAATTTATGAACCAGATACTTCTCGATTGCCAAGTATAGCTGATGAAAAGGTTAGTGGAAAGTTTTATGCATGCATTCAGGCTTCAGCCTAATAAGTATTTTTATCAAAGCACTAGAATGTGAAAAAATAAAGTGCTATTAGATTACATACCGCAGTTTGTTTGCTTAAATATTTAGCATCAGTTTTATGCCTGTGAAGGCTCACAGATGATCGGTTAACATATTAACCTTTCTTTCCCGGGATCCTGGAAGGTTAAGTGGTACTCAAGCACATTCAACTCTGCAAATAACTTGAAACTTTTCGCTTGAATCTACGGCAAGAGACGATTGATGATAATTATACGTATTGTCATTGTATCAATCATCACGGAGACTGTGGTCAGGTTGGGATTCAAACTCACAACCCCTTGATTGCTAGACATGTATGCTACTGACAAAACTTACCGGGCTGAGCCACATACAGCAGAGATCCTCTTTAAGTTCAGGAGAGCAGGTTTGAATTCCTTTCTACACATTGCAAGCAAGACTTACTTGTTTTACTTTATAAAACATGTTAAAGCAGAAAGTAAGCAACTTTCCCACTTGTTAAAGATACATTTTCTCCCTTGCATTAAAAAAACCCGCCATCCTAAAAATATTATTTTTTTACATTTTTTAATCATTATCCTTTAACACTTCAGAACTTGCCTTTTTCAAATTTATTCAATTCTTGCAAGGTTAACCGTTTGTTAAATTCAACACAGTTGAATAAGGTGTTCCAGCATCTTGTTGTAATCATGCAACAGTTTTGTTAAGCTTGTCATAGACTTTAAATTGCAGTGTGGTATCCTGTTATTTTCACACAAAAAAATGTGGCTTTTAAGGATCATTCATTTTTTGTTATTTGCCTAGTCGGGGAAGGGATCATCATGTGAAAGTGAGAATGCTGCAAACAACTGTTCATCTGCTGGTTTTAATGACATCAAGAAAATACTGAAAGAATCAAGGGAAAGAATTGTGAGTGTGCAAGCTGGAATGGCCTACGAGGATCATATAAAAGCTGTTGAGGTAATGATTTTTGCTTGAATCATATATTTATAATACTATGTATATATTCATACTTGTATACGTATAAATTGATCCATAAATCTTACTTCGTATTTATAGATGGGTGTGGGATAAATTTTTATTATTTTTTATAATTTTTTATGGATAACTTTTTAGGTACATTTTAGTTATTTTTTAGTTGTTTTGCAAATCAATAGTGTTGGGAATAGGAACAGAAATTTTTAATCAATTAATCACTTGTTTCAGTCAACCCATTAACAACTAAAACTGCGAATACGTTATAATAAGTTTTCTATATATAATAAAATGGAAACAGTCCCAGGAGCGGAGTTTTTTATTGTGACCTGTAAAGGTATAGAACCTTTGGTCTTCATCTTTGTCAGCCATGTTTGCAAGTTGGTCAATGAGAGGTTGATCAGCTGCCTGACTTATTTTCCTCAGTGTTCATTTAGTTGTCAGGATTTAGAACAACACAGTTATACTAATCAACAGCCAAAAATCCATCTTGGATGATCATGCCAATGGTTTTTTGTAACATTTTAGCGATAAATCAGAACAACACTAGCCAACTAAAATCCCTGCATCTTTGAAAATAGCTATAAGTATTGCATAATTATAAATAACACCAGTATTTAATTTATTTTAATATTTGGAACTTTCCTGATATTTTGATAATTTACTTATTTAGCTGAATCTTTGACTATTTCACAATTTGATTTTGCCATCCCGCATGATCTCAATCTTTATATAGGATTAAATTCTTTTTTTTCTCTCTCTCTTTTTTTATACATGTGTAAAGTCTCAATGCTGAATCAAGCTCAGATTAAATGATGCTGATACTTATCGGTATATATTTAACTTGAGACCCAAGTGAATTGAAATTTTAAATTCCCATTAAACTTACCCAAAACACAATTTTTGTCTCGCTGCGACAAAGGAGCAAAAACGAGATTAAGGTGTTGCTTTTCCGTCGACAGCAGTGAGGTCACACCTTTATATTTAGCTCCAACATTAAGTTTTCATTTTTTTCTCTTCCATGTGTGTATTAACGGTCAAAGCGGACACATTGAGACATATCATTCCATGGAATTCTTGTTGATAATACCAAAAATGACTGAAATTTAATGGGCTTGTAATATTGCTCAAACTACATATAAAAACATACCATCAATCAATATGCCTATTTCTTAAAAAGTGTTTCTTTACAAATATCTCAGATTGTTTTCCGACAATCTCCGCCAGTGTTCGACAGTACACAAAAGTATACACATTATTTGGATATTTTGATGTGCACATTATTCAGATTCTCTTAGATTCAGCAAAGAAAATATAGAAAACAGAGGGAGACATCACTATATGGTAGAAAATAAGACCACTTTACTCACTGCAGATTTTTAATTACACAGTTGAAGAATAGTGTAGTGTTATATATTTATGTGACATACCAGTTTATTTTTGAAATAAATGAAATGCAGTGGTAATGTGTAGATTAAGACCGTTAGATTTGGGGTCCATTAACAAGACTAGAAAAGTTATAGCATAAGGAACATTAGGCAGATCATTATTGAGTTTTCTCGTTAATAAAAAAATTATTGATGTCTGAAATAAAAATGTATCTTTTTCACAAGTGTAGTTAGCAATATATTATTTATATATATGCACTGAGTACCGAATATTGGTTTGGTCTGATAACTCTTGCTCAGAATCTGCCCTTGCATATACAGTCAAACCTGTCTTAAGAGACCACTAAAGGGAAATCTGAAAAGTAGTCTCTTAAGGCAGGTGGTCTCTTATTGAGGTAAAATGTTTTTTTGTTGTTTTTTTGTCTTTTTTTGTGTCTTATATAATGCATGTACGTGTACAAACTATTGTACATGTACATGTATGTATATGTATGTACACTATATTAATATTAACTAAACAACAACAACAACATTTTAATGATTCATTTGGATTTATATAAATTTTAAGTCATTTTATCATTTAATGTACAAATACATGTAAATATGTTCCCTACTTCTGTCTGAAAAGTTCAACACTACTTCTTACTGAAGAAGTCACTTATTATTTTCTGCTTCATAGTTTGACCATCAAGAAATAAATCATTCAATGACTCTTGTAGTGTCATTGTCAAGTTCAAAATGTTTGTATGTCCATTAGCTAATGCCCAAAACGGCAAACAGTCCATTCTCAATTTTCCAGTTTAACCTGATCAAAAAGTCCGATCAAACCTATTTAATATTTTTTGTCGTAATAAAAATAAACAACAATCAAACCTCAAACTGTCCAATCTTTAATTCCAATTTGATTTAAGTAATGACGATCCTTTAATCGTAATAAAAAAATCAAACATTTCAATTTATTCTTACGAAACAATGATCAAACATTGATATATACTTGGGGTTTGTAAAAACCATCTAAGCGGCTATTTAATTTCTAAATGCATGTCCCACATTCCCCATGCTATGTTTCTCTAAAGTGAATTCATCATATAATACTGACCAACTTATTTCCAAACAAGCTTCCTGACTCTCCGATTTCTGCCGAAGGTGTTATCAAAAAGAGACGAACAGTAATTTGTAAGCAAAACCCGTTATTACTTATGTACTTATAATGGACTTATCTATTTTTTTCGTTTGAAAATTTTGCAGTTGTCAAATAAATATGTGATAATCTGGAAGAGTAAAATTAACTTAAATTTAAACTAAAAATGACCATTTCAAGTTTAATGAGCCTTTAAACTAAAGTAAATGTGTCGGAATACATCACTGCTGTTCTCCTTGATATCAAATTAACTAGATCTAATATTCAATATTATCATAAAGGTTATTGTTTCCATTATCAGTTGAACTCTGCATCAGGGATTGCTTTTTTGTAAAATGAGGAAATATTTTGAGGTGGAAAAAATAAACACCAGCCTTTTATCTTCCAATGAGGACAAATAAAAAATTGATCATTCAAGAAAGTACCTTCACAGTGTAGTTTACATTTAATTTTGTACATGGTCAAAGCAGCTGATGTCATTGTTTAGGTTTTGTTTACACAAATTTTTAAAAGTGTCAACATTAACGAGGGTCATATAAATCTATGCTCATGAATTGATGGAAAATTTTGAACAAACAAGGTTTATGTATTTACATTGTCTCTTAGTCGTCTGTTACATGCTTTTATTTAAATTTTTTTCGTGTCGAGTAAATTGGTCTGTGGGGATGTTTTTGGCACATTAACGTTTACATTTGGTAAACTAGGATTGTTTAAGATCTTGTATCGTTATGACCTACTTCATTGTTTATCAAAACAACTCATGTGCTGATTTTGCGCCCGGTAAAATTCGCTGAAACAAAGAAATCAATAAAACAGTAAACCAAAGAAAAAAGCTAACAACTATTTTTGTTGTATTTTATTACCAAAATAAGTGCGGAACCGCTGTGCATGTCATTTTGGTTCATATAATATTAAACTGACCATCAAAATGTTGATGCTTCTTTATTTACGCGAGAAACATAAAAAGTAGTGCGGCTCCAGGTGTTAAATGAAAAGTTAAAGTCTTTAAAAAATTTGCGTTGTCCAATAAAAATGCTTTGAATATATATATAATAGTGAGATTGGAATAATTCTAATATAACTTTGTTTGTAAAAAAAACTCCTATATGTTAAACAAGAATTACACTAAAGTTTACATTGTTCAGAATAAATGCCGGGCAGAAGAAGCTCGCAAGCCAGTTGACACAAGCAGCATGGTTGTCCACTCCATCTCGTCGCTTTGTCTGCCTGTACAGATCCATTCACGACCAGGCTCTCGACTACAGAGGTCTAGGATATCATCCCCGAACTCTGGTCTTGCCAGCATGAGGGGAACTTCCACAGGTACTAATTTAGCTACATGTAATTGGTAAATTTTTTACTTTAACTTTGGAAGATAATAAATTCCTTTAAACATTGTGCACTTGTAAAACACAATTAGATGGTTTGCAGTGCACAAGGGCATAGCTCTGTATTGGTTTTGGACAGAATTATTTTTTTTTTATTTTTTAGTTCACCTGAGCAATGCTCAAGTGCCCTATTCTAATAGCCCTGTGTCCATCCCTCATCCATCGTCCATCTTTAACTTTTGCTTCAAACAACTTTTTCTCTGAAACCACTTGACTAATTTTCACCAAACTTTGTGTGAAGCATTCTTTAAATACCCAAAGCTCTCTCAAGTTTGTTAAAAGGATGACCCTAGTATGAAATTTGGCCCTGTCCCAGCGGTTTATAATTATTTTTTATTTAAAATTTCAAAAATCTTCTTGCTCCAAAGTCGCAAGGCCTGGAGCTTTGATATTTTGCATATAGTATTGATCACCTAATCAGTTTCAGATTTGTTCAAGCCATGGTCCTTAGGGTCAAAATTGGTCCCGCACAGGGACTTGAGTTTAGTCCATTGTGGCCAGCAGGGGCCCAAAAGCGATGAAAATGTGAAATTTCAAAAATCTTCTTCTCAAGAACTAATGAGCCAAATTCATTCATTTAATGATCTCTATGAGTAGGAGTTTCAATTTTGTTCAAATGAAGGGGTTCTAAGGGTTATTGCGACCCAGTATAGGGACTTGATTTTTACTAGGAATACTCTGGGAAAATAGTAAATTATGAATTTTTAAAAATCTGCTCCGAAAGTGCAAGGCCTAAAGCTTTGATATTTTGCATGTAGTATAACCTAATCAATTTCTTTCAGATTTGTTCAAGTCATGACCCTAGGGTCAAAATTGGCCCTGCCCCAGGGACATGTCAGTTTAACGTAGGGAAATTTACATTTAAAAATTTTCACTGGACCTGCGTTCTGAAACCCTTTCTGGATTCGATGTCCTTCTCCTTTCCTCACCTGGTGTTTGCATCACAATTAGTTTGATATCGTACTTGTATATTAAGGTACTAATTGGCATGTGTGAACTCTTATTGGCACAGCGGGGTGGGGTGTGATAAACCCTGACGCGCGACATGTGAATTTCTGAAAAGCTAGAACGCACTATGCGATGTCGAAAGTGTAAAAAAAAATTTATTTTGAAATTGGTTTTCAAAGAATTTATGTCCCCATGAATATGTCTTTGAAGTGGAAACCACGAAATTTAATACCCACGAAAATAAATGATTTCGCAGTATTTTAGGTATTATTTAAATTATCTTCATGTCTGGAATATTGCTTAGACATAGCAGTTGAAACAGGGTCTTTTAAAGGGTTAATTGTGAAATTTTAAAAATCTTCTCAAAAACTGATGAGCCAAATGTGTTAATATTTGGTTTAAATCTCCCCTATGAGTAGGGTTTTCAAACTTGTTCAAATAAAGGAATTAGGGTATACTGGGGTTCGATAAGGGGATTTTGATTTTTACATAGGATTACTATGGGAAAACAGATAATTCTGTTTTTCTCACCTATTTTGCGTATTATTTCAATAATCTTGAGGTCTGGAACATTGTTTAGTCATGACAGTTGAGACTGGGTCCTTTAAACAGGATTTAATATCCATAAGAAAACTATGTAAAAAAACATAATTCTATTTTTATCAGTTATTTTAGAAATTTATTTAATCATCTTGAGGTCTGGAGTGTTGTTAAGTCATAACAGCTGAGCCCAAGACTTTTAAAGGGTATTTACTATACATAAAGGGCCAGCAGGGACCCAAAAAGGGATAAAATGGCGAATAGTTAAAAATATTGTTTAACAATTTACTGCCTCCCTTTATATATATATTTTTTGTTGTTTCTGTTCAATAAGTGAATATGTATAGGTTAAAAGAAATTATCATAAAAAATGTCAATGGTAGTATTAAAGTATATATTTAAAATAAAATTAGTGGACAAAAGTCTTCCTATACATAACATTGGAATTTTCTGATACTGCTATATTGCTCCCAAAATGAACCAGTTCAAAGTGCGAGCATAAATAAAAAATATAAACTTGTCTTGATACTGTATGATTTTTTTTCAAATACTAATATGTAAGGAGTCTTCTTGAAGTTATGGGCAATGGTCCATTGGAGTCTTGTTGGGTGACCATTACTTTTAAGGAAATGCTATGAGAAAACATGTGAACAACTTGCTTTAATAAATGACAACAACTAAAGTTTGACTCCCCCATGTAACTACTTTTCAATTTGTCAATGATTTTAATTCTTTTCAACATATATGTTACTACATGTATATGAATTCCCTTTATTGCACTTTTGGTGCTCACTGTGCATGCTATGAACATTACAAATAACTCAAATAATGTGATGTCAGTAAAGATGAAACCCTTGTCTTTGTGAAAAATTTATTCTTTTATGTGGTGTCTGTAATGATGAAGACCTTGTTTTTGTGAAAAAGTTATTCTTTTATGTGGTGTGTAATGATGAAGACCTTATTTTTGTGGAAAAAAGTTATTCTTTTATGTGGTGTCTGTAATGATGAAGACCTTGTTTTTGTCAAACAGCTGAAAACAAGCTTATCACCATATGTGAGAGCATGAAATCACCATCTCCAATCCTGCGACGCAATGGTCGGCCTCCATCCAGTATCCTGCAGTCTCCCACACCATCAGCGAAAGGTGGAGATAAAAGACTGTCATTGATACAGTGTAGTAGTGGCATTACAAGCGCGTAAGTATAGTATTAGAAACTGTCATTTGTTTTAGAATGAGATATGGATATAAAATTTCAGTCTATTGTGTTGTTAAGACATGTCTTGTTATAGTTCAGTTGGTAGCATGTCTGACTAGCAATACGGAATCGTGGGTTCAAATCCTCACCCGGCTTCATCTCCATGATTATTGGTTGATGGTATTATGTCTCATAGTCATTTGTCTCTCTGCTAATTGAAGTAGTAAAGCTATCAGTTACTTGCAAAGATGTGTGTACTTGAGTACCGGTTAACCTTTCACAATTCCAGGAAAGAGTAGTAGGCAAATTGAAGTAGGAAAGCTATCAGTTACTTACAAAGATGTGTGTACTTGAGTACTGGTTAACCTTTCACAATTCCAGGAAAGAATAGTAGGCTAAATGAAGTAGGAAAGCTATCAGTTACTTACAGAGATGTGTGTACTTGAGTACCAGTTAACCTTTCACAATTCCATGAAAGAGTAGTAGGCTAATTGAAGTGGGAAAGCTATCAGTTACTTGCAGAGATGTGTGTACTTGAGTACCAGTTAAACTTTCACAATTCCAGGAAGAGTAGTAGACTAATTGAAGTGGGAAAGCTATAAGTTACTTACAGAGTTGTGTGTACTTGAGTACTGGTTAACCTTTCACAATTTCATGAAGAGTAGTAGACTAATTGAAGTGGGAAAGCTATCAGTTACTTACAGAGATGTGTGTACTTGAGTACCAGTTAACCTTTCACAATTACAGTTAAGAGATGTGGGCTAATTGAAATAGGAAAGCTATCAGTTACTTACAGAGATGTGTTTACTTAAGTACCGGTTAACCTTTCACAATTCCGTGAAGAGTAGAAGATTACATGTAATTGAAGTGGGAAAGCTATCAGTTACTTACAGAGATGTGTGTACTTGAGTACCAGTTAACCTTTCACAATTACAGTTAAGAGATGTGGGCTAATTGAAGTAGGAAAGCTATCAGTTACTTACAGAGATGTGTGTACTTAAGTACCAGTTAATCTTTCACAATTCCGGGAAAGAGTAGTAGTCTAATTGAAGTGGGAAAGCTATCAGTTACTTACAGAAATGTGTGTACTTGAGTACCGGTTAACCTTTCACAATTCCAGGAAAGAGTAGTAGACTGATTGAATTGGGAAAGCTTTCAGTTACTTACAGAGATATGTGTACTTGAGTACTGGTTAACCTTTCACAATTCCAGGAAGATTAGTAGACTAATTGAAGTGGGAAAGCTTTCAGTTACTTACAAAGATATGTGTACTTGAATACTGGTTAACCTTTCACAATTCCAGAAAAGAGTAGTAGGCTAATTGAAGTGGGAAAGCTATCAGTTAATTGCAGAGATGTGTGAACTTGTGTATCAGTTAACCATCAACAATTCCAGGAAAGAGTAGTAGACTAAATGAAGTGGGAAAGCTATCAGTTACTTGCAGAGATGTGTGTATTTAAGTACCGGTTAACCTTTCACAATTACAGGAAGAGTAGTAGGCTAATTGAAGTGGGAAAGCTATCAGTTACTTGCAGAGGTGTGTGTACTTGAGTACCGGTTAACCTTTCACAATTACAGGAAGAGTAGTAGGCTAATTGAAGTGTGAAAGCTATCAGTTACTTACAGAGATGTGTGAACTTGTGTATCAGTTAACCGTCAACAATTCCAGGAAAGAGTAGTAGGCTAATTGAAGTGGGAAAGTTATCAGTTACTTGCAGAAATGTGTGTATTTGAGTACCGGTTAACCTTTCACAATTACAGGAAGAGTAGTAGGCTAATTGAAGTGGGAAAGCTATCAGTTACTTACAGAGATGTGTGAACTTTTGTTTCAGTTAACCGTCAACAATTCCAGGAAAGAGAAGTAGGCTAATTGAAGTGGGAAAGCTATCAGTTACTTGCAGAGATTTGTGTATTTGAGTACCGGTTAACCTTACATAATTCCAGGAAAGAGTAGTAGGCTAATTGAAGTAGGAAAGCTATCAGTTACTTGCAGAGATATGTGTACTTGAGTACAGGTTAACCTTTCACAATTCCAGAAAAAAGTAGTAGGCTAATTGAAGTAGTAAAGCTATCAGTTACTTACAGAGATGTGTGTACTTGAGTACAGGTTAACCTTTCACAATTCCAGAAAAGAGTAGTAGGCAAATTGAAGTAGGAAAGCTATCAGTTACTTACAGAGATATGTGTACTTGAGTACCGGTTAACCTTTCACAATTCCAGAAAATAGTAGTAGGCTAATTGAAGTAGTAAAGCTATCAGTTACTTACAGAGATGTGTGTACTTGAGTACCGGTTAACCTTTCACAATTCCAGAAAGAGTAGTAGGCTAAATGAATTGGGAAAGCTATCAGTTACTTACAGAGATGTGTGAACTTGTGTATCAGTTAACCTTCAAAAATTCCAGGAAAGAGTAGTAGGCTAATTGAAGTGGGAAAGCTATCAGTTACTTGCAGAGATGTGTGTACTTGAGTACCGGTTAACCTTTCACAATTCCAGAAAAGAGTAGTAGGCTAATTGAAGTAGTAAAGCTATCAGTTACTTGCAGAGATATGTGTACTTGAGTATGTTAACCTTTCACAATTCCAGAAAAGAGTAGTAGGCTAATTGAAGTAGTAAAGCTATCAGTTACTTATAGAGATGTGTGTACTTGAGTACTGGTTTACCTTTCACAATTCCAGGAAGAGTAGTAGGCTAATTGAATTGGGAAAGCTATCAGTTACTTACAGAGATGTGTGAACTTGTGTATCAGTTAACCTTCGAAAATTCCAGGAAAGAGTAGTAGGCTAATTGAAGTGAGAAAGCTATCAGTTACTTGCAGAGATGTGTGTACTTGAGTACCGGTTAACCTTTCACAATTCCAGGAAAGAGAAGTAGGCTAATTGAAGTAGGAAAGCTATCATTTACTTACAGAGATGTGTTTACTTGAGTACTGGTTAACCTTTCACAATTCCAGAAAAAATTGTGGGCTAATTGAAGTAGGAAAGCTATCAGTTACTTGCAGAGATATGTGTATTTGAGTACAGGTTAACTTTCAACAATTCCAGGAAAGAGTAATAGGCTGATTGAAGTGGGAAAGCTATCAGTTACTTGCAGAGATGTGTGAACTTGAGTACCTTTTAACCTTTCACAATTCCGGGAAAGAGTAGTAGGCTAATTGAAGTAGTAAAGCTATCAGTTACTTGCAGAGAAGTGTGTACTTTAGTACCAGTTGACCTTTCACAATTTGAGGAAAGAGAAATAGGCTAATTGGAGTAGGAAAGCTATCAGTTACTTGCATAGATGTGTGTACTGGAGTACCGGTTAATCTTTCACAATTCCAGGAAAGAGTTGTAGGCTAATTGAAGTAGGAAAGCTATCAGTTACTTACAGAGATGTGTGTTCTTGAGTAATGGTTAATCTTTCACAATTCCAGGAAAGAGTTGTAGGCTAATTATAGTAGGAAAGCTATCAGTTACTTACAAAGATGTGTGTACTTGAGTACCAGTTTACCTTTCACAATTCCAGGAAAAATTAGTACGCTAATTGAAGTAGGAAAGCTATCAGTTACTTGCAGAGATGTGTTTACTTGAGTACAGGTTAATCTTTCACAATTCCAGGAAGAAAAGTAGGCTAAATGAAGTCGGAAAGCTATCAGTTACTTGCAGAGATGTGTGTACTTGAGTACAGGTTAACCTTCAACAATTCCAGGAAAGAGTAGTAGGCTAAATGAAGTAGGAAAGCTATCAGTTACTTACAGAGTTGTGTGTACTTGAGTACAGGTTAACCTTCAACAATTCCAGGAAAGAGTAGTAGGCTAAATTAAGTGGGAAAGCTATCAGTAACTTGCAGAGATGTGTGTACTTGAGTACCGATTTTCCTTTCACAATTCCAGGAAAGATTAGTAGGCTAATTGAAGTGGGAAAGCTATCAGTTACTTACAGAGATGTGTGTACTTGAGTACCAGTTAACCTTTCACAATTCCAGGAAAGAGTAGTAGGCTAAATGAAGTGGGAAAGCTATCAGTTACTTACAGAGATGTGTGTACTTGAGTACAAGTTAACCTTTCACAATTCCAGGAAAGAGTAGTAGGCTAAATGAAGTAGGAAAGCTATCAGTTACTTGCAGAGATGTGTGTACTTGAGTACCAGTTAACCTTTCACAATTCCAGGAAAGAGTAGTAGGCTAATTGAAGTGGGAAAGCTATCAGTTACTTACAGAGATGTGTGTACTTGAGTACTGGTTAACCTTTCACAATTCCTGGAGCGAGTAGTAGGCTTATTGATCATATGTTAGCCCTCAATGGCATAAAACTTACACTAAATATTCAATCAATCAATTCATTTTGTTAACAAGGTTAATTTTGACTTGTATTTTGTTAGCAAGGCTAAATTTATACACCACAGATCAGATTCCTGTTTAAATGTCAACAAAGTTACTGTATTTCACATTGGGACTTGTGTTTTGTCAGTAAGGACATATTAACTTCACACTTTAAGACTTGCAGTTGTCAGCCTGTTTAACTTTATTTCATATATTAGACTTGTTTGTGTTTTATCAACACAGATACTTTGATACCCATTTCAGACTCCATTTTTGTCATCAATGTTTAATATATTTCACATTTAAAAGATGTTTTGTCAGCAATGTTAACTTCATATCACATTTGTGACATAGTTTTGTCAACATGATTTGCTTACTGTCACATTTCAGTCTTGTTTTTTGTTAGCAAGGTTATTTATATCATATTTAAGACATGTGATTAGTATTTAAGCAACTTTATATCACACTTGAGACCAGTGTTTTGTCAGCAAATGTACCTTAATATAATATTTGAGACCAATGTTTTGTCAGCAAATGCACCTTAACATAACATTTGAAACCAGTGTTTTGTCAGCAAATATACCTTAATATAATATTTAAGATCAGTGTTTTGTCAGCAAATGTTCCTTAATATAATATTTGAGACCAATGTTTTGTCAGCAAATGTACCTTAATATAATATTTGAGACCAGTGTTTTGTCAGCAAATGCACCTTAACATAATATTTGAGACCAATGTTTTGTCAGCAAATATACCTTAATATAATATTTGAGACTAATGTTTTGTCAGCAAATGTACCTTAATATAACATTTGAGACCAGTGTTTTGTCAGCAAGTGTACCTTAATATAATATTTTGAAACCAGTGTTTTGTCAGCGAATGTACCTTAACATAATATTTGAGACCAATGTTTTGTCAGCAAGTGTTCTTTAACATAATATTTGAGACCAGTGTTTTGTCAGCAAGTGTACCTTAACATAATAATTGAGACCAGTGTTTTGTCAGCAAATGTACCTTAATGTAATATTTGAGACCAGTGTTTTGTCAGCAAGTGTATCTTAACATAATAATTGTGACCAGTGTTTTGTCAGCAAGTGTACCTTAACATTATATTTCAGACCAGTGTTTTGTCAGCAAGTGTACCTTAATATAATATTTGAGACTAGTGTTTTGTCAGCAAGTGTACCTTAATATAATATTTGAGACTAGTGTTTTGTCAGCAGGTGTACCAAAACATTGTATTTGAGACAGGTGTTTTGTCAGCAAGTGTACCTCAACATAATAATTGAGGCCAGTGTTTTGTCAGCAAGTGTACCTTGATATAATATTTGAGACCAGTGTTTTGTCAGCAAGTGTACCTTATTAATATTTGAGACTTGCGTTTTGTAAGCCATATTGATTTATGTCACATTTCAGACTGATGAGGAAAGAGAGACAGTTAAGAGAACACTTACTTTTCCTGAAGTCTGTATTCAGTATATTGACTGCATTACACAACATGAAGCTCAAAGATATCAGGTCAAAGGTCAGACATTGTAATTGGTATATCTTAGCATTCTGAAATAATCTGTTATAAAAAAAAAACTCATGCTTTAAACTGATTCATTTTACATTGATTGTGAAACAAGTTCTTACATCTTATACAAATCAGACAAATATTAAGTATTTGCGGATAAAGTGTCTTGCTTAGAGACTACAAACAGCCGTGGGGGAGGGTCAAATGCTGGATCTTGTCCTCCACACATTATAATGTATGCATGGTCAGTTTCATAAAATTACTTGATCTAACATTATGTAATGTGACTGTCAAAGATGAAATTATGGTATAAAGTTGATCACATTTAATGGACAACCTAGTAAAAGACTGCAGACCTCTTTATGAAAGACTAGTAATAAAAGTTCAAGGAAATTGTACTAAAAAAATATTTAGAGAGCATACTGGGGCCAAAAAATTGTAATTTTATTTTAGTATATACTTAAATACTTAAAAACAAATATCTACACAGGCAGGAGATCCTGATTTTAGACTGGCTTCAGTTAAAACTGCATACAGTTTAATTGGTTTTGGTTATACAACCAGTCAAAATTGAGTTAAGTATTCAAGTACAACATGAAAAATATTGTTGAACAAAAGTTAAAATCAAGGTAATCATATACTTTATGTAGACTTTTATTGAACAAAAACAATAAAATGTGATGTTAAATTAAGTTTTTTTGATATGCAATGTGATTAATATGCAAGTGTAAAAAAAGAAGACTAATAATGAAAATTACTTTTTTAAATAATGAAAAATATTTTTTTTACTTTTTTAAAATCCTTGTTTTTAACCTGTTCTTTTCCCTACCCATGTCCAAACTGTCTCAAGATTACTTAACTAGTAATAATAATGAGCCCATGTTGATCTTAAAACTTAATGAGAGAAAGTTTGCTAATAATTTGCAGGAGGCTGTGGTTCTCAGTTCAGATTCATTTTGAGGTCTTCATGAACTGATAAATATTAAACTGAATAATACATAAATATAGTTTGAACCTGTGATAAACGTATGTGGATGAGTGTCTTGCTCTGGGACATCACATTAAGGCACAGGTGAGGGATCAAACCTCCAACCCTCTGATCCTGGGAACAATAATAAATCTACCACTAGACCACAGGCTCCATATGCTACCAAGTATGACATGCAATGTAATGAAAATGGTGTTGAAAGTCATTCAAAGTTTATTTTAAATTGTATCAATTTTAGTAACAATACTTCTTGTTGAGTCTATGTTCTGTATATTTGCAGGTTCCTTTATCTAAGGATTGTGTTGAAAGGTTGCAAAAAGAAGGTTATTGTTACAAGGAGGAAGAAAGGAGCAGTAGAGCCAATTATGCGTTAGTAATTTTTGCAAAGTTTTAGATAAAAAGTATATTCGTGTCAGCTTTAAATACTTTTATCATCTTTCAGTTTTCTGTTGGTGACTAAACGCTTTGCTTTTGTATTATATAAATTGTTTTTTGTTTATTGCTTGGTATATTTTCACTTACTTTTAAAGGCGGTATATCTGGTAAATTATTATATAAATGAAAATAAATAAAAATAAAATGGATACAAAGCATATCTGACATAATAATTCTGATACGAATGATTTGGTATTTTAATTCCATCAAAACATGACAAATACAGTATTTTGATCAAAGTGGTGGAATTGAACTGGAAATCCCAATTCTAAATATAGATGGCAATATATAACTTATTGACAACACTCACCTTGTTATTTACTGTTTCTTAGATGAAACAAGTCCTATAACATGTCATCCATATGATGATCAAATTATGAAACCATGTGACTTGCGACCTACTTAACACAATACTTTGTAAATATAAGTGGGAAATCTAACTTAAGCATGTGGGCCAAGTTAGGTAATGTCTTTTGACTATAATTATCATAGTTGGCATGTTTAAACAGATATATGCTAATGGCAATATGTGATTTCCATGAGTATATAATCATATAGGCATGATATACTAAGTTTAGGCAAAAAAAATTTTTTTTTGCCAATTTATGATTTTTAAAAAATCCTGATATACTTTAATTTACTTTTAATGAAACTATGGTAACCTAAAAATTATCCACCTGATTTGTAAGAGCTATAGTTATCTAGAATTGTTTTGTTAAAAAAAAGTGTGTGTGAAAGATTATTGTAATCAAGTTTTGTACAGGTGATATAAAATTGTTTCTAGACACATGTATTACTTTAATACTATATGAGGGATTTAAAAAAACATGAGAATAGTGTAGTTTACAAAAGCAGATTAGTAGACCAGTGTTGACAAACTGGACTCTGACTCAAAACAGAGCTCTAATCTGTTGTGACTTTACAACAATCACATTTATTAGTTATAGTTGTATGCTGTTTAGCGTCACTTTCAACAATTTTTCTGTCTTCATGACGGTGCCTTACTGAGACAGTATTCTGAGTGCTGCAACACTGGGGAACCATGCCACAGACACATTGTATGATACCCAACCCAGTCACATTTTACTCACACAGGGCCCACTAGACCTAGAACTATCCTTTTAATGCTGATCACCAAGCATGGAGGCTTCCAGTGCCATTGGTATGGCCTGGCGGGGGATTGAACCCACAATATTCTGCAATTGAGGCCAATGCTGTACCACTTGATCGACCACACTGGTATCAATCACTTTTAAGAACAAAGCAAGCACGGTTAATCTGTGCACTGTACAAAACTCTTTTCAAGAAGTGCAACCAGTGGAGACGTCATTTAATCATAATTATACATGACGCCTGTGGGCTAAAATATCAAATCAATTGTAACCCCATAATTAAATAGGATCATATAAAATCATTTGATGTTCTCTTGAAAGTTTGTCATCATAATATTTCAGTGCAGTATTTAATGTACTGGTAAGTATTATTCTTACAAGATGAGCACCTTGTCTTTGTACATTCCAGGCTTCTGTTTCACCAACATTTATGTAAATACTTAAAGAAGACTCACCTATATCGCCGTTATAATTTTTTTATCTTACTAGTTAAACTGCACATTTATATCAAACATCATATATTATGGATATTCTGTTCAATAATTTATATCGCATCTTGTCTCTGGAGTGTAAAATTCATGAAATTTGTTGACCAAATATTGAATCATGGCCCACAATAAAGTCACTCATTGGCCAGTATCGGGTTATGCTAAAACATTGTTGAATAAAATGGAAAAATGTCGACCTGTGTTTTAATAAATTTCTTATAAATCAGATAAATTACAAGGACTGAATCAACCATTATCTTCGAATAGGACCTCACTCTTTGGGATTCAATAAAATGTTCATCATTTACTGAACTGAAGTTATAGGTGATGCATCTTCAAGATTTTGACTGGTTATTTATTTATTATAAAACCAATTTTAAAGCAACTGTATGCATTTTTACTTGAACCGGTCTAAAATCATGATCATCAAGCTGCTTTTTTTATTTGATTTTTTTTTTAGATACTTTGACATATACTTTAATGTGTTGGCTAAACAAAAGCCAGAATATACAGGTTCTTGTAAGTTTGGATCACCCAGATGAAAAATTTGTTTGAAATGACCTGTCTTGAGCCTCCCTGCAGTGTTCAAACTCTTTAACAAGATTTTCTTCCTTTCTTTCCTCTATCTCTCTGTCTTCCTCACAAGAAGCCGCTGGTTGACAAGAAAACATGGCAAGTGGTCGGCTACAAGTTTTAAGGGCACCGCCAGTCATGTAGGATCAAATGAGGACTTGCAGAGTGAAAATGGTGATGTTCTGTCAGACAGTCAAGGGAAAAAGCAGTTTAGCAATTTCATGACCTTTTTCATGAAAAAACATATAATGTACTTCTACTTTTATATTCTTTCAACCTGTCTGACATTTTATTTGTGTTTAAAACACCCAAATATACAATAGTTTTAATAAATTTTCACCTATCATGTTTTCTAAAAATTATATGTGTCTACATGATACCAAAAATGAATTTAAAATCACCCATTATGGGAACATACACTTAATCAATCTCATTAAAATCAGATCAACTTTAGCTTCAATACCCTACACATAGTAGATCTGACGACCATGCATAGGAAGTCACCTCAAATTGATCTTTCATATAATTAATATTCATAACAATTCAGCCAATCAGACTAATCGTTACATTCATAGTTTGTTGACATTGACATCATGACGTTGATAGATACACTTGACATTCGAGAAAGAGAAATATATATATATACTTTTACACATATAATACACATATCAGTCACATAGTGCTCTTTCCTGAGTGTGGATTCGGCCTTCATGATTGTTCTAAGCTGTGTGAATAAAAATGTACCGATATCGTCCCCGATTTCTAAATTTTTGAAAATCATTTATGTTAAAATCATTGGGGCAGCCATGATATTTTCGTCGTAAAAATTATAAACGCATGACAATCCCCATTATATAGCTAAATACAGATTTTTCTTTGGTAAAAATAGACTTCTACTTTCACTTTCAAAATCTTGAAAGCAATGCTGTGATTGGTTGGCGGAAAGGTCAATCTGAGGAGACCCTCCATGCATGACCATTAGATCTACTGTAAAGTAGTGTAGTGTATTGAAGCTAAAGTTGATCTGATATTAATGAGATTGACACTTAATAAGTGATTAACAACTAATAAGTTCTTCTAATAGTCAGTCTGTTAGTAATACAATGTAATATGTCTCCTATTATCACAGTATGATCCAAATGAACTAAGCATGTTCAAAAGAAAGAAACCTACATTATTAAGATTCAATATATTTTAATCATCAACAGTGATTGTAAAGTGAGCATTATCTTAATGTGATAATATATATATATATATATATACTATGTTATTGAAAATTATAGAAAAACATAGTGCAGTCAGTGTTAATCTGTTCATTACGATCTGATTCATGGTGATATTCAGTATTTTAAGACATTCTTTATCAATTTTAATTCTTGTTTCTAATCTATTATACGTTTGATTAACATTAGTTATTTTCTGTGATATTCTTATATTTTAGTTGTTGAATGTATATATGACATAGTAATAATAGTATAATAATATATTGTGTATGTTTATTTTTTATAGTAACTGTACTAACATGAAGTGATAATAATGTTTTAGTGTCTCGTAGGTCAAAATAAATGGCCAGGTTTTATTGTAAATATACTTGATTTTATTTTGATAGTTTAAAGTTTAAACTTATTTATTTTATTTTGATTGTGAAACAAGTTCTTACTTCTTAGGCAAATCAAGCTCGAAGTGTTCCTGGTTAGAACCAGTACTAAGCATAAGTGGAAAAATGTCTTGCTCAAGGACACCACACATAGCCGGGGTGGAGGATTGAACGCATGACTCTCCGATCATGGGTTTGGTGCTCTGCCACTTGAACATGCGCTCCAGGAATTTCATTTTGATGTTACTTTTATATGTGACACTCAAATAAACTATAAATTCTAACTAAAAGACAACACTTTTGATTCTAATTTGTTTAAATTTCACAATTATTGATAGTAAAATCGGATGAGTATTGTTGACCATATACATATAATTAATTATAATTGAGAAGAACTATAATAAAGGAATGAATTTTGAGCATAAATAAACCAGCAAAATAAAAAAAGGAAAATGTTGGAATGTTCAAGGACTTGTATAGAAGGATAGGAAACTTATTTATCTCTCTACTAAATGTTAATAAAAAAAACATGCAAAGAATTAATAAATTGCAAATTAATCATTCAAATTTTACATTCAGGCATTTGATTCCTTATACATAATATGTAACTTGTATGAAACCTTATATGTTTTATAATGTTTTAAACATGAAAAATGATCTTGAATTTAAAATACAAGTATTGCAGATTGAAGTAAAATTTTAAGTACTTTCTTTGATATTTTGTTGCAGTATACAAATATTGTAGTCATAAGTACTTCAACAATTGTAAACACAATTTGCTGGGCATAGTCTCGTTTTGTAAAGAATTCCGTTGTGCGATGAAAGAATTTTAATTTGTATTTCTTCAATGAATGTAATACACGAGCGTTCATAATACCTCAATCAGTTGCTTTTCTTTCTATATATAATCCTTCGCATGTTAAATGACTTTTTTTTGAATTCATAGTTTCATACTATAAGCATCTTGATTGTTGTTTTTAAGAATTTAAAATTTTAATTTTCCAGTTGAGAATCAAAATGTCTCTACCAGTTCGATCAGATTGATTTTTCTTTTCCTCCTTCAATTAAACACTAAATCAATTGATTAAATCAAGTTTAACACATCTCTTAACAACTAGTTTATATTGAGACAGTCATGGTCATGTTACAGTTTGAGATAATTACAGTTATTACACAGTATGAAAATAAAATAAGGAAGTTTTCATTAAGATGATGTTATGGATATGATATGTATTATGATTGTAAAGGACCTTGCATGGTTATTATTGAAATAAATTTATCAAATGAGTGCCAAGATATATATATAACCCGTATACAATATTTCCCCCTGATAAATACCCCTGGGTCTGATTTTTATATCTCTGAGATTTTGTCTCAAGAGACCTTTTGCGATCGCCTTTTGTCCATCGTTGTCCGTCCTACACAATTGACATTTTTTACTTCTCAAAAACCGTATGCTCAATGGTAATGAATTGTTGTATGCAGCTATGTTACCTACGGATGAATCAGATTTGTGAATTGCATGGTCCCCACCCCTCTGGGGCCTTGGGGGTGGGGTCAAAACAGTCAAATTAAAGGTAATTAAACTTTGAAAATCTTCTTCTTACTTTAGGAAGCACTGGGAAACAAATGGTGATCATGATCATGGACGTATATGGGTCCTTTATAAAAATTGTTAATTGCATGTTCCTGGGTCTCACGGTTTGGCTATGGGGGTGGGGCCTTCTTTCCTAAATCTATTTAATAGAAAATGACAAAAAATGCCATTTCTGATGACTTAATAGACTCATTAGAATGGTTTTTGGTGTTATTCGTTGTTGCTGACATGACGGTTAATGCTTATGCTTTATTGACAAAAGTTTGAAAATATTTTCATATAGCTTTACTTCATCAAGGATAATTAGTTGACCGTTAAGGCCGGTGGGCCTTTTGTTTAAGTGTGTTTCACAAACTCATACTTGTTAGGTTTCTTTATTTCAATCTGACTTGAATTGGTGGTGATGGTTAGGAAGGTGGTGTGGGATGTTTTGTTTATTCCGGAAAAATTAATAATAATAATTCAATAATAAATGAGCATGAATGTGAGATTCTGTTTGTCACAGAACACACAAAAAGTTGATTTACTTTCTCATTTCATGTCAATAATCAGGACTTATAAACAACATATCAGATTTTGTCAATCACCGTTATGATGTTGACGTATCAAAATAACATTTATTGACATCATTAACATGTTCAGGCAAGTCTGAAAGAAGCTTGGCATTGTAAATACGAGACCCAAAATATATAGAAAATGGTTATGAATCAGTATTGATATATAAAAACAACATCAGGGTCCTCTGTGGTCTAAGGTACCGTCTCAAGATCACTAACCTCTCACTGCTAAGGTCAAAGGTTCGAGTCTTGCAAACTCCAAAAACTTTATGTGAGAAAGTTTACCAGTTACTTGTGGAAGTATGGTGGTTCTACTCAGGGAACCTCAACAAAACTTGATTCGCCATATATAACCTGAAATGTGTTGTAAATGGTGTTAAACCCCCTCTAAAAAATATATATTAAATACAGTAACATGTGTTTTTAAGAGTTTATAAAATGCATGCTTTGTGGGAAAATATATTTTGTTATAAACCACTAGACTATAATATTATATAACATTGTTACTCTTTATATAAAGCCCATGTGGTTCCGGCTAAGAATAGAATCACTGCCGATCAATGCAGAGGGGTAGGAATCATCCTAATGGGTGTCGTGTTCATTTTATCAATTTTTTGTCATGTTCATTAGTGTGGTTAAATTATCAGCCCCTGTGTGGTTTCAGGGAGCCATATGAGTGATGGCAAGAATAGGACCACTGTGGCTCATACATGTCGTAAGAAGCAACAATTTGAGTAATATGATAGAATTTGCTGAAACTCTGCAGTTCTGCAGGTATCAAGGTTCTAGGTTCATTCTGCATATTCATTTGTTGGTGTATTTTTTTAAATCTGTATGTTTATTTGTTGTGTTTGTACATGTAGAGTGAACCTGGAATCTTCCTTCCTGTTGGCGTCAAATAACCTATAATGTGTTGGTATGCCGTAAAACCCTATTCATTCATTCATTCATTACTCTTTATATGTCATTTAGAGCAAAGTTTGGCAAGTCTGGACGGTTGTCCTCAATGGACGTGGATGAGAATCAGGATGTAAGTACCGGGGGACGCATGTCGGTCTTTGGCACAGTGAAACGTATCAATACCATGGATAACATCAGCAAAAACATTTTTGGAAGAAGGTATAGTACTGTGCAGCAAGTTTCGAATATACTGGTAATATGTTAATTGATAGATAGACTTCAGGTCTTATGCACATGTATACTGTGATGATCATTAAATAATTGACTAGTTTTTGGAGCCTAAGAGGTCAACAATGAGGCAGTTTTAATTAAAATGTACAAACCTCGAATTTGTCCTTTATCTAGTATGATCTTTGAATATTTTTAACAAGACTTAAACAACTTGCAAACTCGAGGATGAGATTTCTGTCTTATTTAAATCACAGTCATCTGATTTCTTTGTGTTCCTTACAGATACAGTCATTATACCCCCGACAAACGAAGTTTTGAGGGGGTATATTGGAGTCACCCTGAGGTCGGTCTGTCCGTTGCAATTTTCCTTGTCCGGAGCATCACTTGAAAAGTACTGGATGGAATTTCATCAAACGTCATACAATGGTAGAATATAATGAGAGGAAGTGCAGTGTACAAGAAACATAACTCTATTCTTGCTAATTACAGAATTATTGCCCTTTGATATTTTTTCTTGTCCGGAGCATAACTTGAAAAGTACCTGATGGAATTTCATCAAGCTTCATACAATGGTAGAATATAATGAGAGGAAGTGCAGTGTACTGGCTCCTGTTTCACCAATATCTTAGCTTAGTTTAGATTCTAAACTTAAAATCAAACTTAACTAAGTAAGTATACTAAACTTACCCAAAACCTGTTTCACCATCATTTAAAACTTAACTAAGTATTCCGCTTAGTCTGTCGCAACAATTTTAAGTATTTAAGTTTTTGCATGTGAATTTAAGTTAGCTTTGACGTCGACTTAAATTCTTAAGTATTTTACTTAAAGTTAAGTTTTTAAGTATCGGATTTATGTTGGTGAAACAGGTTTAGCATACTTAAGAAAACTTTGGTAGCAAAACTTAAATTTAATTTTTTTAATCGCTAAGTATGGCCTTAAGTTTGTTGGTGAAACAGAAGCCAGGAAACATAACTCTATTCTTGCTAATTACAGAGTTATTGTCCTTTGTTATATTTCCCTTTGATATTTTTTTTCTTGTCCGGAGCATAACTTGAAAAGTACCGGATTGAATTTCATCAAGCTTCATACAATGGTAGAATATAATGAGAGGAAGTGCAGTGTACAGGAAACATAACTCTATTCTTGCTAATTACAGAGTTATTGCCCTTTGATATATTTCCCTTGTCCGTAGCATTACTTTTAAAGTACTGGATGGAATTTCATCAAACTTCATACAATGGTAGAATATAATGAGAGGAAGTGCAGTGTACAAGAAACATAACTCTATTCTTGCTAATTACAGAGTTATTGCCCTTTGATATATTTCCCTTGTCTGGAGCATTACTTTTAAAGTACTAGATGGAATTTCATCAAACGTCATACAATGGTAGAATATAATGAGAGGAAGTGCAGTGTAAAAGAAACATAGCTCTATTATTGCTAATTACAGAGTTATTGCCCTTTGATATTTTTTCTTGTCCGGAGCATAACTTGAAAAGTACTGGATGGAATTTCATCAAGCTTCATACAATGGTAGAATATAATGAGAGGAAGTGCAGTGTACAAGAAACATAACTCTATTCTTGCTAATTACAGAGTTATTGCCCTTTGATATATTTCCCTTGTCCGGAGCATTACTTTTAAAGTACTAGATGGAATTTCATCAAACTTCATACAATGGTAGAATATAATGACAGGAAGTGCAGTGTACAGGAAACATAACTCTATTCTTGCTAATTACAGAGTTATTGCCCTTTGATATATTTCCCTTGTCCGGAGCATTTCTTTTAAAGTACTGGATGGAATTTCATCAAACTTCATACAATGGTAGAATATAATGAGAGGAAGTGCAGTGTACAAGAAACATAACTCTGTTCTTGCTAATTACAGAGTTATTGCCCTTTGATATATTTCCCTTGTCTGGTGCAGTACTTTTAAAGTACTTTTAAAGCCATCAGTAATAACAGTTTAATAACGTTCATGAAAGAACCAAGTTGATGAATACATGGAGTTCGAGCAAAGCAGGTTTGATATTGTATTCCTAGTGCTCTTGTTTGTTTCTTATCCATAAAATTGTTGTCCCTCAACATAACTCGAAAAAGTATAACATTTATTGATTGCCATGAAAGCTTGTACACTGCACAATAATTAAAAAGACCGTTTTTAATTTTAACAAAACCATAAAAAAATTAACAATACAAAAAACTCAATCCATAACATTCGCTTTTATTAAGAATTTTTTTTGTCTGGAGCATAACTTTAAAACTATTGCATATAATTTAATAAAATTTCATACAATGGTTAACCATTTTCTGTCATGGCGGCGTTCGGGGGTATTCATCACCTTCAGTGATAGGTCTAGTTTCTGTTGGTTTCTAGATAAAACTTTTTTTTTAGAAAGCAATTTTGCATGATTATATTCATGGAGATGTTCTACAGAGTTATATAATTTGATATTAATCAAATCTTATTTTAAAACATTTAAAGAGAACAATTATGATTTAATGAATTGTTGAAAATATCCCTAACAAATTAATAATCTACAATATTTTTAATGCAATTTGCTAAACTTACACATGCAGACGATCAAGAAATGCAACGAGTACGACTGCTGACCGCCCCCAGGTGGAAACTTGGGAGGATCTGTTGAACACTCAGGCGGCTGAATATAAGGAAGATTCCAACAATTTTGGATTCCAAGTTGGGCTTGTGACCAAATTCATGAGATGGTACAGGTAAGTATTGTCATGAGTAAACTTGGTGGGGGTTGTTTAGGGAAGTAGTCGCCAGAGTGACATAATGTAGGGAGCAGTCATTTTCTTAATGAGTGAAGAATATATATATCATTATGTTTTTTGATTTGTTTGTTTGTGATTACAATTTAGGTAACAAGGTAACACATTTGTTATAATACTTTGCTTTTTGTTTAATCAAACTGGAATAGAAAAAATAGCAGAACTTTGTCTGTTTAATTCCAGATTAAAGAAACAAAAAATTGAATTTACTTGAATAAAAATTGGAACAACAAAAACATTGGCATCTGTATATTGCTTGAGTACATCTAATTTGTAAAGTTATGCCCCAAATGTTGCTTTTGAGACATTTCACTCTTAAAAAATAGTAAAATTGAATGTGATATTTTTCGTTGATTTCAATCTTAAAATTTGTTGGTTTCAATGAAATATGAAAAAAAGTTCTCTTGTGAATACTGAAACGGCATCACTTGATGAAATAAAAATGATATTCTGATGTTTGTTTGTCACAAAATGTTATGCTCTTAATTTCAACTTTTTTTATTGGAACAATACATTTAAACTTTGTGTATAGTAGGCTGAGCCATTTCAAGGGAATTTATCAAACTTTTTAAAATTTTGAAATTGACTAAAAACATTTTTCCCAATAAACCATGCCTTTATATATACTCACTGACCCCATCTTATGAAAGGATATCTATTTAAAGAGGCCAAAGTATTTTGAAAACAGATTCCCCAACATGGACTACACTTAATTAGATTTCCTGATAAAATTCACAACATATTTTGTGATGCATTAAACTAGTCAAGTGATTTCATCTTGATATCAGTTTGATCTGTTATACAGGTTTAGGTGTAGTGAAAATTGTTTCTATCCAAATATCGTGAAACATGTGAACGAAGACTTTAAAGTGGACATAATCATGTTTTCTTTAGCTCTGTTTGAATAATTTTTCACATCAACACCATTCTGTAATCGAACTCCAGCATCTGTTATTTTTTTATCAGAATACAATAGAGCTTCTAAGGTCATATGATGTTTTCAATAGTTCCATCCTCTTTACATGTTAATATTTTTAATTGTATGTGATGAAAATTTGTTGACGGTACAAATCAAACGGACATGAACATACTGGTATTCTTGCATTTTGGTTGTTTTTTTTCCCACAACAATTCTGGCCTTTTTTCATGTTTACAATTATTATTTTACCTGAACTTATACATTTTTTAAATGAATATGATGAAATTTGGTGTACAAACATCAAATTGACGTAATATGTTTTTTCATAAGCTACTGTTTGCATAGGCGGTGGACAGAATTCATTGAATTTCTTGTTTTTATAATATTCTCAATTAACAACATTTTAATTGCATACTTTGTTCAATATTATTTGAATATAAGTTCATAATCAGATTTATTTAGAATTTATCTTTAATAAAAAGTGTTTTTTTTTATCTACTAGTATTTCAAACCAATGCCCTGCTTTTCCATGTATCTGCAGGCGTGCTAGCATAATCCCATCTCACCAAAGTGGTATTCCTTCGCCAGGTATGGACATGCCAGATCTGGCCTCCGACAAACAAGACAAGGGTATGTATGTAGCATAATATAAAAAATGTTTGAAAAGAAATAGTTACTGTACATTTGTAGATGTATTTTATGCCCTCAAAAAAGATGTCAGTTACATATATATATATATATATGTAAAATATATATATGGTTAAAATAAATAGCTTAATTTACCTCATGATACTATTCTATTTTAAAACAGTGATACTATATGTAAGATGTGTGACATGCATGACTACCAGCTACAGCAGTAACCATCATTGGCTGATCTGCATGTTCTGTCAAAAGGTGGCCAAGAAATTTTATTGAAACACCTCCAGTAAGTTGGCATCTCAAGATTGTGTCTTGGACACAGGTATCAAAGCACCTTTAATATCTGGTACCACTAGTACACTTTATCTTCCATTTGCATTTTTCCCTTCCTTGTGTGACTGCATGCAGTTATATGGCGTTCCTCCAATTAGATTTAAAAAGACACACTTGAAAATATGCAACTTGAATAATTAGATGAAGAGCGCATTTTTATATGAAGCCTAGAAATAGGTGCATGTAGCACTCTCTATACTAAAAAGGTTTGACTTCATAATCTGTTAGTAAGATCCAAAGGGATGTTGCAAGACCTTCAGTACTAAAGAACTGTGGTATAACTTTTAAGTTTTGGGGCTAAATACATCGAAATATATAACGAAACTGGTGATTTTGGAAATAATGGAATAAAGCGTAAAATTACACTTATACTCTTGATTTTTTTTGTGATTTGCATTATTTCAGATTGATTACAAAAAATGTACTTGTACATGAAAGCTCTATAAGTGGCGGATCTAAAACTTTAGATTTCATGGAATGGGTGGGGGCAAATTCGGACCATTAGAATTTTTAGTCGATATGGATCCATAAATGTATCCTTCTCACTAGACTCAGTGTTGTTATTATTTGTACTCTTTCTCAATCACTGTTACATAAAATAAAATTTTTAGGCCTATGCATAGGGCATGAGGGTTGTCGTATATTGTTTACCCCTTATGAACAGATCAGATTTGATATAACAGTGTCTTATTTTCAGACTATGCTTAGGTTTTTTTATCAGAAATAATACTCAATGTAATAAAAGTAGATAATTAGAAAGTATATGTTAATACAATTTAAAGGTGTTAATTGATACATTACAATATGATAAACTAGCAGAAGCATGTAAGCATCATCTGACCAAGTCACTGATTCACCTACATGAGTAATGCCCTTAAACATTTTTTCACGTGCCATACATATACAAGCCTCAGTACAAACTAGATTATTTGCTTTACATTAGTACAAACCAACCCTTTAAAGTGCTGATCTATTACATTTACATGATGTAAAATCCACCAATACACTAAGAGCAGGTTCCTTGAGCAGAAGAATTTTCAAAGTACCAGCTTTAGATATGAGAGACGTCAGTTTTGTATTGCTAGTAATTAATGCTTCTAAAACAGTGATTGGAAGTTAACTTAGTGATCCTTTAAACTTTTTGACAATGGTGACATATTTTGTTCCGCAGTCTGTTTTGACAGAGCAGTCGGTATCTGACATCATCAGCAGCACATTCAAGGTTATTGGGCATATACAAGGTACAGACGCACTTCTCACATGGACTGAAGCACCATTCAGACAATGTTCAGATTAACCTAACTGTGACAATTCTTCTCGGTGGCATCAGAGAACTTTCGTATATTAAGAGATATTCTCTTGCCTATTTCAACTAAATTTAAAAGTACTAATGAATCTAGTGATACACTGAACTGCAGGTAAGACAAAGCAGATGGATTGACCAAAGCCTTCTACGACATCATGAGTAGAAACGGGGCTCAACATCAGCATCATATGTACGTCTGCTTCCTCAGTATCGGACTTGAGGTATTCTACATTTTGTTGATGGGGTAGTCAGTGTATCCAAAACACTCTTGAACCTACAACCTGGAGAAAACTGCTTTCCCAGCAGGCAGTTTTCAGGTCCACTTTACACCACTGTAATAAACATAAAACTGGCTTTCTCTCAAAGTTCCATCTGTGTGTGCAAGAGAGAATGGAACAGTTGATAGTTCATAGGTCAGAACGTCTTAAGAAATGCTTCCCTGAAAGTGGATGCAATTATCAATCTACCAACCGGTTTTCTATCGACACTTATGGTTGTAATCTGTTCATCTTTAAATTTGACAGACTTCTTACTGTTCTGATAAAATGAAAACTGTTTTCAATTTCACACGTGGCAGTGGCTCCTAAAAAACATTTGCATTTCTGTTCAGTCTTTCATCAATAAACTTTTCCATGTTGTATCTTCCAGTTGTATCAACGGTCACAAGATGTTTAAGCATATCAGCACAACAACTCCAGTTGCTTTATTGACTTATATGTATCGTCTCTGTCTGTTTTGCCGCCAGAGAAGAAATGGGTTTGTCATCAGTCCTGATATTAACTTTCGAATATATTCTTCATCATTTTTCCAGATTATTTTTGTAACTTAACGTGTCACTTTCCAACATTTTGTGGCTGAAGATTTAGATGCTCTTTCATGGCAGGTCAGAAACCATCTTTCTTAAGCTCCTGGTCGTTTGGTTAGTCCGATGATTCTAACACTATTCTTAGGATCTTAGCTTTGTCTGTTGAAAATGGATTTAACAGGTGATTTAATCAACAAACAGTGTGGTTTCTTTAGCATACTCTTCAAGATCTATCTCATTCTACATCTACATCTATACCTTAAAGTGTCATACAGTGACAATGACTCAGTAGAAATTTACTAGAAACATATACGTATATATATCAACGTATGCCAGAGCTTCAATAAACCCAGCATACATAAATATCATAAATTCAATTATTCTAGAAAAATGGCAATTTATTCCTATTTTTAACCCAAATGTGTCACACAGTGGCAATAACTCGGTAGAAATTGACTTGTCAAGCGTATATGTATTTATATAAATGTATTGCAGAGCTTTTCAGAAAATGGCGATTTTTCCTGATTTTTCCCATTTTCAACCCAAAAATGTCACACAGTAACAATGACTAAGTAGAAAAATTACTTGTATAGCATATATGTATATATATATCAATGTATCACAGTGCTTCAATAAACCCAGTATACATAAATATATCTCAATTTTAAATATTCCAGAAAATGGCGATTTTTTCGAATTTTCCTATTTTTAACCCAAAAATCCCACACAGTGTCAGTGACTCAGTAGACATTGACTTGTATAGCATATATGTATATATATCAATGTATTGCAAAGCTTTTAAACCCAGTATACATAAAAATGTATTCTTTTAATTATTACAGAAAATGGCGATTTTTTTTCGATTTTTTTCATATTTTTAACCTAAAATATCTTGAAAGTGATACCACAATTCTTTTGTACTGAGGTCAGATAATGAACTATATGTATCTACCAAACGCTTCCAAGTGACAGATCTTTTTCTGTCCAAGGGGTGCTACGTAATTTTTTTTTATAATAGTTTGTTCTTGGACTAAATATAATAATTACTACAATAAGATCCACAAAACAGCAGCATGGTCCATTAGATATGATAAAATGTGAGTAATGTTTGTGTAGGTCCATATTGTAACTAATAGAGTGTCAATCTCTCTAGTCAAAGGCTGAAGGTTCAATTCTATTTTTGACCTAATTTCCAGTCTCAAAAACAACTCGCTGTACTGTTTCTATCCAGGAAGCAAACTCCATAGCAGTTCATAAAAGTTTTTAGATAACTTCTCACTCAAGCTAAAATAAATTAGTTTAAATTTTATATTTTGTATATTTGCTGTGTATTTCAGTTGAGAGAGAGAGTTCCTATATGCAAGCCCATTTGGGTTCTGCTGCTGGCCACACAGAGCGGACACGCAAGTTACCAATATGGCAACAAGTGGCCCAGGAGAAATCTACAGTATTCCATAATAAAAAGTAAGCTACATACAGTGCTAGTGATATAAGTGCTGATGTTACTTATAGCAAACAGACAAATTAACTTACTTCTGACTGCACAAATTGACAGCAGCAGTAAGTGACTACCTGGCTCCTGTTTTACCAACATATACTTGACTACTAAGAAAAGCGCCTAGATATCATGATTTTAGACTGGTTCCAGTAAAACTGCATATTGTTACATTGATATTGATAAAAACAATAGATACATAACCAGTCAAAACTTAGTTAAGTTTTAAAGTATTTAAGTGAAATGTTGGTAAAACAGAAGTCTAGTTGCTAACGGCAGCAGTAATTGATCCAGTTTGGTTGCTTGATACTGCATTGCATTACAAGATACTTTTTAGCAGAACTGAGACATCAAATCACATCAGTGATATCCAGGGTTTGAATCACATTATCTCAATCATATACATATATTCTGGATTGATTATTTTTCTTGCATACCACTACCCTCCATTTGAAGACACTACCCTCCATTTGAAGGTACTACCCTCCATTTGAAGAAACTACCCTCCATTTGAAGATACTACCCTCCGTTGGAAATCACTACCCTCCATTGGAAGACACTACCCTCCATTGGAAGTCACTGCCCTCCATTGGAAGCCACTACCCTCCATTGGAAGACAGTACCCTCCATCGGATGACACTACCCTTCATTTGAAAACACTACCCTCTATTGGAAAACATTACCCTCCATTGGAAGTCACTGCCCTCCATTGGAAGCCACTACCCTCCATTGGAAGACACTACCCTCCATTAAAAGCCACTACCCTCCATTGGAAGACACTACCCTCCATTGGAAGACACTACCCACCATTTCAAGACACTAACCTCCATTGGAAGACACTCCCCTCCATTTCAAAACACTACCCTCCATTGGAAGACACTACCCTCCATTTCAAGATACTACCCACCATAGGAAGACACTACCCTCCATTGGAAGACACTACCCTCCATTGGAAGTCACTACCCTCCATTTGAAGACACTACCCTCCATTGGAAGACACTACCCTCCATTTTAAGACACTACCCTCCATTGGAAGACACTACCCTCCATAGGAAGACACTACCTTCCATTTCAAGACACTAACCTCCTTTGGAAGACACTACCCCCCATTTCAAGACACTACCCTCCATTGGAAGACACTACCCCCCATTTCAAGACACTACCCTCCATTGGAAGACATTACCCTCCATTGGAAGACATTACCTCCATTGGAAGACACTACCCTCCATTGGATGACACTACCCTTCATTGGAAGACACTACCCTAGATTGGAAAACTCTACCCTCCATTGAAAGACACTACCCTCCGTTGGAAGACACTACCTTCATTTTAAGACACTAACCTCCATTGGAAGACACTACCCTTCATTTGAAAACACTACCCTCCATTGGAAGACACTACCCTCCATTGGAAGACACAACCCTCCGTTGGAAATCACTTCCCTCCATTGGAAGACACTACCCTCCATTGGAAGACACTACCTTCCATTGAAAGACACTACCCTCCGTTGGAAGACACTACCCTCCATTTTAAGACACTAACCTCCATTGAAAGACATTACCCTCCATTTCAAGACAGTATCCTCCATTGGAAGACACTACCCTCCATTTGAAGACACTACCCTCCGTTGGAAATCACTACCCTCCATTGGAAGACACTACCCTCCATTGGAAGACACTACCCTCCATTGGAAGACACTACCCTCCATTTGAAGACACTACCCTCCGTTGGAAGACACTACCCTCCATTTTAAGACACTAACCTCCATTGGAAGACATTACCCTCCATTTCAAGACAGTATCCTCCATTGGAAGACACTACCCTCCATTTGAAGACACTACCCTCCGTTGGAAATCACTACCCTCCATTGGAAGACACTACCCTCCATTGGAAGACACTACCCTCCATTGGAAGACACTACCCTCCATTTGAAGACACTACCCTCCATTGGAAGACACTACCCTCCATTTCAAGACACTACCCTCCATTGGAAGACACTGCCCTCCATAGGAAGACACTACCCTCCATTTCAAGACACTACCCTCCGTTGGAAGACACTACCCTCCATTTTAAGACACTAACCTCCATTGGAAGACACTACCCTCCATTGGAAGACACTACCCTCCATTGGAAGACACTACCCTCCATTTGAAGACACTTCCCTCCGTTGGAAATCACTACCCTCCATTGGAAGACACTACCCTCCATTGGAAGACACTACCCTCCATTGGAAGACACTACCCTCCATTTGAAGACACTACCCTTCATTGGAAGACACTACCCTCCATTTCAAGACACTACCCTCCATTGGAAGACACTGCCCTCCATAGGAAGACACTACCCTCCATTTCAAGACACTACCCTCCTTTGGAAGACACTACCCCCCATTTCAAGACACTTCCCTCCATTGGAAGACATTACCCTCCATTGGAAGACATTACCTCCATTGGAAGACACTACCCTCGATTGGATGACACTACCCTCCATTGAAAGACACTACCCTCCGTTGGAAGACACTACCCTCCATTTTAAGACACTAACCTCCATTGGAAGACATTACCCTCCATTTCAAGACAGTATCCTCCATTGGAAGACACTACCCTCCATTGGAAGACACTACCCTCCATTGGAAGACACTACCCTCCATTGGAAGACACTACCATCCATTGGAAGACACTACCCTCCGTTGGAAGACACTACCTTCCATTTGAAGACACTACCCTCCGTTGGAAATCACTACCCTCCATTGGAAGACACTACCCTCCATTGGAAGACACTGCCCTCCATTGGAAGACACTACCCTCCATTGGAAGACACTGCCCTCCATTGGAAGACACTACCCTCCATTGGAAGACACTACCCTCCATTTGAAGACACTACCCTCCGTTGGAAATCACTACCCTCCATTGGAAGACACTGCCCTCCATTGGAAGACACTACCCTCCATTGGAAGTCACTGCCCTCCATTTGAAGCCACTACCCTCCATTCAAAGAATGGTAAAGGAGCATTAAGTGTTACTTTTTTTTTTGGTCCATCTGTGCGTGTGGTAAAAATGTTTCTGAAGGGGTCATTTATTATACACTTCGCGTGTTCCTGTATTATTATGAAATACGGCACAAGTTCAATATTTGTCAACGTTGGTCTCATTTTACAGTAGTTATGGCCCCCTTTTCAACTGAACTTTCTGCCACAGACACTTTTAGTCTAAACAACTATTTTGTTGAGTCTAATATGGGATGAATATATTTCACACTGTTAAAATAACAGATACCTTAATGTCAGGTATAGAAGACTGTTATTTATCCTTTCGAAGATAGGTTAAAAAAAATATTTTCATGCAAAAATGGCCATATCGTATTGAGCTGTATTGAAACTTGATGATTCAGAGAGCAGCTATGCTAAAAAGCGTAAAAAAACCCAAATCTCATTGTCTATAGTAAATCAAATATTTTTTACACATAAGAACACTCCTAAAAAAACATAAAATTTTAAAAAATGGATATAAAAAAAAAAAAATTCCCCCTGCCCTGTCCGTTTTTAAGAAAAATTTGGATGATAATCTAGCAATTAATTTATAATGGCCTAATAAAAATTGTTTCATTTTATTGTTTAGGACATATAATGCGTTTTTTTCCTGATTTATTACCTTTAAAAAAGAGATTATATCGGGGGGGAAAAATGCTGTAAAATTGTCTTTAAAAAAAAAAAAATTCATAAATGGTTAAAATACTTTGTATCATTGTTAATAAATAAAATCTGAATGGCTTACTATGTCATATTTATCAAAGTATGACAAATTCGCTATTTAAATCCAAGTGGTAATCCCCATTCTAAGAATAGACAGCCTTTAAATGCTACTTTACTACCCCACCCCCTAAAAATCCTATATTTTATTAAAATTTACTATATTTCTATAGAAAAAAAATGTGTGCCTGTCAGATTTTGTGTTGTGCCCCTCTAAATTAAAATCCTCTATCCGCTCCTGTGTATATAACGGATCAAATTGAAACCGAAATAAAATCATGTGACTTAATTAATATGTCACAAAATATGTTGCACTTTTAAGCAGGAAATCTATTTCAGTCTAACCTAGGAATGTAGCCTAAGTTAGGAAATCCCTTTTTAATATATTATTTCGACATGTGTAAATTTAGGTCAATATGGGATTAGTGAGTATACATCATAAAGGCATATTGTATTGGAAAAAATGTTTTTAGCCAATTTTAAATTTTTTAAAAAATCTTCATATATTCTCTTTGAAAGAAAGATGTTTCGGCGTTGTGTATGCTTTAATTATCCTATTTATATTACTGTTTCAACATATGTAAGTACTTTTATAGCTCGCCGGGATGAAAGCTATTGCCATGCTATCGGCGTTGTCTGTAGACACCCGGGTTAAACTTTTGCGTTTAGTTGCATTTAAGTTTTGATGTTTACCTCCAATCTCAATCTTTGCATGGATGGTGAGTTTTTTTCCCATAGGCGAGCTTTGATGTCATCTGACAACTCTTGTTTTTTAGTTTAAAAGGAGTATATGAGGAAAAAAATGCTATAAATGACTTAAAAAATAGAATTATTTTTAAAATAGATAAAAAGCATCTCATTATCATAAAATAAATAAAATTCAGATGATTTGATATCAAATCCACCAGACAGTGACAAAATCAATGTTTCAATTGGAGTGGTAAACTTGAAACGGAATCCAAAAATAGACTGCACTTAAATACTGCTTGACGTCATCACATTGTCATCTGGATTCTTTCTAGAATGAAACAAATTTTACAACCTGTGGACCTGTATGACAGATCAATTTGTAATTTTGAAATCAAAATGAAACCATGTATATGATGCAACTTTAAGCAGGGAAATGTATTTTAGTCTTACCTAGGTGTGTAGCCCAAGCTAGGAAACCCGTTTTCAATATGTTGTTAAAGCATGTTTAAACAGATATCATTTCGGTATTGCGGGGTTAATGAATATAAATAGGCATGATCTACTGAAAGAAATGCTTATGGCCAATTTCAAAATTTCGAAAAATCCTGATAAATTCCCGTTAAATAATTGTCCATTTTATGGTGACAATACATTTGTTGATTTTTATCAAATGGAGATAAATCATGATTATAATGGACAGTTTTCATCTCTTTTGATTTCATTATAGTTTAGATAATCTTTGAACCCCAGTTCTTAGAAACTTTAAATAAAAAGAGAAAAAATAAGAAACTGTTGGGACTGTTCCTGCACAGAAGTATGCGACTCTCAGAGAGGCTGTTTTTAAACACACTGCATTACATTATGGCTGTTTTAGTATGGAAATAGCATCTCCTGAGACCTTTTTTTTATGTACAACATAAATACATGTGGATGCGGAAATAATATATCACACATCAAATTTTAATATGCTAAAATTATTACCTTACCAGAGTCACAGCTCAGGTCCCAGAGACAGTTGTTCTGAAGTTTAAAAGAGATTTAAACAAACTCAAACGATCTTTACAGAAAGAAAATACAGCAGAACTGGAGAAACTTGTCAGGTTTGTGTCACTTGTAATGTACGGACAACTATTCAGGAATCGTTGGGTATTACTACAGTACAATAATTGTAATCTTGAGCCCAAAGGATTTGCATGGTCTTTTCCAATCATATACATGTATATAATTTTTTTATTAATTTCATTTTATTTCTGATTCATAAAACATAATCTATTATATGCATGCCTACTGAAACTTTGAATCATTTGGTTGAATGTTTATGATTTTATGCACATTTTGTTATGTATAACACTGATTTCTTTTGTAAGTTTCACACTTTCGGTAAATTTTAGTCCTAACGTGCTCGTATCTGTGTTATGTGCAATACACACCACTTTACATTAATTTAGAGCATAATAAAATTACAAATAACTTAACATTTCAAATCTTGTAAAATATTGACATCCTTAATTCATTACTATTAATACATTTTGTTTGTTTTTGTTTGAATATTTAGCATCATTTTTATCATCATCTGCCATTGTAGTGGATGACATTCCAGGAAAGAATCTAATATAAAAAGGCTACTCTTGTTTTCAAATCTCTGAACAATCCAGCACCAGCTTATCTCCAGAACAAGTTCAGTTTTGGGAGTGACTTTCATGGCATTAATTTAAGGTCAGGTGACCAAAGTCAACTATATTCCAAACCCTAATTGCTTTCATACTCTGGTGCTAAAATTTGGAACTCACTTCCTGGTTCTCTTAGTAATTCTACATCTTTAGTTAATTTTAAATCAAATTATCTGAAGTGGATACAATCCACCAGTGTTACTTACTCCTAATGAAGTATATATGTATGACTCAATGTATTCTAATGTGCTTAATTTTTGTACCATGTTATTCTTAATTCATCTGACATGTGTACATTATTTAATGCTGATTTCTGTTTGTTCTTGTTCTTTTCATCTTTTCAAAATTCCTAAGTTTCTAGTATGTAAACTTATTTGTAAATACATGTATTGAATCTGCCACTAATTATGTTTTAAAATGTATATATGTATAATATGGAGACACACAGGGAAGATCCAGCATGTTGGACTGTGTAACCTCTTGAAATAAAGTCTTTATTATTATCTTTATTATTGTTATTATTATTATTTTTGAGGGTAACGGCCAAGTTTTTTTTAAAGAATAGGTCCGCCATTGGATATACAATGTTGTGTCTCATTATCATTTGTCTCACTGCTGATTAAATTGGGAAAGTTATCAATTACTTGCGGAGATGGGTGTGCTCGAGTTTTTAACCAGGTTAACCTTTCAGGATCCTAGGAAACAGTGGTTAGGTTAACTGATCATCTGTTAGCCCTCGATGGTATAAAAATGATGCTAAATATTCATGATAACAAGAGATCTCTGAAAAATATAAAGACAATGTTCATAAATAAATTACATATAAACAAAATATTGAACAAAACATATATCTTGTTCTATGTGTGTGTGTGAATAGGGTTTAAATGCCATTTTCAACACATTTCAGGTTAAATATATGGCATATTCAGTTTTATTGGTGAAGGAATCTGAAATGGACCATCCTTCCACAAGTAACTGTCAAATTTTCACACAAAGTTTTTGGAGCAAGCGGGACTCAAACCTACGACCTTAGTGGTGAAAGGTAAGTGATCTTGAGAAGGCGCTTTAGACCACTCTGCCATCGAGGATCCTTTATATCTGGCCAAAGGAATCTTAGTTTATTTTCTGTATTAAATACATAATCCATCTATTAAATATCAGAGAGAGAGTTGCCAGCTTCCGACTGAAGTATGGAGCATTGAGCCAAGAGAACTGTAGTGTTTTGCTTGAAGAACAGTTATTGAGAGTTCAGGAGGTGAAAGAAAATGTGAACAGATCGCAGCTGGAGAACTTTGATGTTCAACCTTCTAAATGGTATAATCGTTTTACCATTACATCATAAGCATAATATTTATTCATGCATGTTCAGGTCATTTTCTTCTTCACCCTCAGTGTCCATCTTGCATTGTCTGTCCTCAATATTTAGTTTGTATGCACTCTAGACCCCACAATTTTATTAGATCTTCTTCAAAGTTTATGAGATCTTAAACAAATCTTTGAACTGACCAAATCAAGAGGGAGGGGTATAGTGTAGTTGAGTGTTGACTGCATATACCAGATGTTGTGGGTTTGATCCACAACTTGACCCAATGCCGCTCACAAAACAACACTTGGTACTCAGGTTCTACCCAGGAAGCGGTCTCGGACGCGGACCCGGACCCTGACCCTGAGTTTTCTTCACAATCAAGCTTGAATAAATCAGTGTGAACTAAAGCAGATAATTAATGTCCAACTATTAGCACTTGAATCATCAATATTGCACTACATGTATTTGTCTTATGTGCTTTCAAGCACTCATAATTTCAATTTGATTGATATGAAATTCTCAAAACTATATAAGACTGACTAACTTAATCTCCATTGGAAAGAATTAGAACTTTACGTTTTGGGAAATAATTGACTACTACTATGGGACGGTTTCTTTTGAAAAGACATTATATAATTAAATGCAATGACATAACTGGTGGAAGGATGCTGTTCCCGTCATCGAGCAACCATAAGTAATCCTAGATATGTGCTAATCTCACATGAATAATTCCATTAGTTCACAGATGAAGATGAGAGAGCAAATCATTTTGAGACATTAAACAGAATATTTAGCTTGATGGGTTAAAGTTTTATTATTTCTCGCAAAACAGTTGTATCTTAATTGAATGTAAGTTTAATTATTCAATCTTATTTATCTTTTCTGAATTTTCTAGACAAAATATTATTTCAATATTTCAAAGTATTTAAATGTATGACATTGTAATTTTTTCCCACCAACTTTAGTGACTACAGAATGTCTTGCTTATATTTAGGCATAAAATCCTGTGTCTTTCATCTTTGCATTATCATTCTGTTTTGCTTAGATTCATGTATTATATATCTAGATACTCTCAGTAACACTACACATATCTTTATAAATATTTCCTACCAATGTTTACATTATATGCAGATGGTAAGCTGATGTTACAACAGGCTAATAATCCAATCAAATCAATAAAACTATTAACAATATAATTGCATGAATTATCCTGTCTTGTAGGTATGAAGAGTTAAGAGAGAAGACTTTGGCGCTTGTGGCAGCTTTTGACAACCCACAGATTGTAGAGACGATTACCAAGCTTCAGACACATGCCCACATGGATAACAAAACTGTGCCGTTAGCCAAGGTTTATTTTGCCTGTTATTTACTGTCTGATATTACAGCTACTTTGCATGGCAAACAAAACTGCCATTAGCCAAGGTTTATTTTGCCTGTTATTAACTGTCTGGTATTACAGCTACTTTGCATGGCTAACAAAACTGTGCCGTTAGCCAAGGTTTGGTTTGCCTGTTATTTACTGTCATATATTACAGCTACTTTGCATGGCTAACAAAACTGTGCCGTTAGCCAAGGTTTGGTTTGCCTGTTATTTACTGTCATATATTACAGCTACTTTGCATGGCTAACAAAACTGTGCCATTAGCCAAAGTTTATTTTGCCTGTTATTTACTGTCTGGTATTACAGCTACTTTGTGTGGCTAACAAAACTGTGCCGTTAGCCAAGGTTTGGTTTGCCTGTTATTTACTGTCTGGCATTACAGCTATTTTGCATGGTTAACAAAACTGTGCCATTAGCCAATGTTTGGTTTGCTTGCTTGTTATTAACTGTCTGGTAGTACAGCTATTTTGCATGGCTAACAAAACTGCCATTAGCCAAGGTTTGGTTTGTCTGTTATTTATTGTCTGGTAGTAAAGCTACTTTGCATGGATAACAAAACTGTGTCATTAGCCAAGGTTTGGTTTGCCTGTTATAAACTGTCTGGTAGTACAGCTATTTTGCATGGCTAACAAAACTGCCGTTAGCGAAGGTTTGGTTTGTCTGTAATTAACTGTCTGGTAGTACAGCTATTTTGCATGGCTAACAAATCTGCTGTTAGCCAATGTTTTGGTTTTCCTGTTTTTTACTGTCTGGCATTACAGCTACTTTGCATGGATAACAAAACTGTGCCATTAGCCAAGGTTTGTTTTGCCTGTTATTTACTGTCTGGTAGTACAGCTACTTTACATGGATAACAAAACTGTGTGGTTAGCCAAGGTTTGGTTTTCCTGTTATTAACTGTTTGGTAGTACAGCTATATTGCATGGCTAACAAAACTGCCGTTAGCGAAGGTTTGGTTTGCCTGTTATTAACTGTCTGGCATTACAGCTATTTTGTGTGGCTAACAAATCTGCCGTTAGCCAAGGTGCAGTTTGCCTGTTATTTACTGTCTGGCATTACAGCTACTTTGCATGGATAACAAAACTGTGCTGTTAGCCAAGGTTTGGTTTGCCTGTTATTAACTGTCTCGTATTACAGCTACTTTGCACGGATAACAAAACTGTGCCGTTAGCAAAGGTTTGGTTTTTAAAAGAACTCAGAGGTTTCACTGCACTGTCATTAAAAAGAACAATTTGGTCAACTGACAAGTTATTGTGAATCTTTATGAGCAGAATAATACATTCCTGCTATAGAAAAAATACTTTAAAAACTTTTCTATGTAGATTTTTTCAATGTGGAAATCCTAGACCTCATTTAAAATAAAACATGGAGTCCAAAGTTAACTGCATAGTGAGACCTGAACATGTTAAATTGCCAACTGACTTGTTTAGTTTAATATCTTGCTGTATGACTTTGTTAAAACGTCTACTATTACACAACATCATATATTATTGGTCGATTCAAAGAATGCTAATGGTGCATTAAGTTTACTCCTGTCCATTTGTCATTCGTTTAAAAGTAAACAATTGGTTTCCAAACAATAACTTCAGGGGTATAAATATTTATTAATATGTGATGTGCAGCAGGTGCTGTATTATTATCAAGTACAGGTCAAGTTTGATATTTGTCAACTTTTACAGGAGTTATGGCCCCTTTGTAGTGTTGAAAGACACATTTCTAGCTGTGTAGGACAGACTCTGATTATTGCATTTTATTACCTAATGTGATAGTAATGTTTACAAACTGACATATTTTTATTTCCCACTAAAAACAGAAGTAACACAGTTTGACAGAGGTCAGAATAATTTACCCACTAAAACAGAAGTAACACGGTTTGAAAGAAGTCAGAAAAATTTACCCACTAAAAACAGAAGTAACGCAGTTTGACATAGGTCAGAATAATTTAACCACTAAAAACAGAAGTAACACAATTTGACAGAAGTCAGAATAATTTACCCACTGAAAACAGAATAAAAAAACCGTATGAAAGAAGTCAGAATAATTTACACACTAAAAACAGAAGTATCCGTAACGCAGTTTGACAGAGGTCAGAATAATTTACCCACTAAAAACAGAAGTAACACAGTTTGACAGAGGTCAGAATAATTTACCCACAAAAAACTGAAGAAACACAGTTTGACAGAGGTCAGAATAATTTACCCACTAAAAATAGAAGTAACATAGTCTGACAGAGGTCAGAATAATTTACCCACTGAAACAGAAGTAATGTAGTTTGACAGAGGTCAGAATAATTTACCCACTGAAACAGAAGTAACGCAGTTTGACATAGGTCAGAATAATTTAACCACTAAAAACAGAAGTAACACAGTTTGACAGAAATCAGAATAATTTACCCACTAAAAACAGAAGAAAAACAGTATGAAAGAAGTCAGAATAATTTACACACTAAAAACAGAAGTATCCGTAACGCAGTTTGACAGAGGTCAGAATAATTTACCCACTAAAAACAGAAGTAACATAGTTTGACAGAGGTCAGGATAATTTACCCACTAAAAACTGAAGAAACACAGTTTGACAGAAGTCAGAATAATTTACCCACTAAAAATAGAAGTAACATAGTCTGACAGAGGTCAGAATAATTTACCCACTAAAAACTGAAGAAACACAGTTTGACAGAAGTCAGAATAATTTACCCACTAAAAATAGAAGTAACATAGTCTGACAGAGGTCAGAATAATTTACCCACTAAAAACAGAAGTAACACAGTTTGATAGAGGTCAGAATTATTTACCCACTTAAAACAGAAGTACAACAGTTTGACAGAAGTCAAGATAATTTACCCACTAAAAACAGAAATAACACAGTTTGACAGAGGTCAGAATTATTTACCCACTAAAACCAAAGTAACACAGTTTGACAAAGGTCAGGATTATTTACCCACTAAAAACAGAAGTAACACAGTTTGACAGAGGTCAGAATAATTTACCCACTATAAACAGAAGTATTACAGCTTGACAGAGGTCAGAATAATTTACCCACTAAAATCAGAAGTAATGTAGTTTGACAGAGGTCAGAATAATTTACCAACTAAAAACAGAAGTAACACAGTTTGACAAAGGTCAGAATGATTAACCCACTAAAAACAGAGTAATGTAGTTTGACAGAGGTCAGAATAATTTACCCAACAAAAGAAGAAGTAATACAGTTTGACAGAGGTCAGAATTATTTACCCACTAAAAACAGAAGTACAACAGTTTGACAGAGGTCAGGATAATTTACCCACTAAAAACAGAAGTACAACAGTTTGACAGAGGTCAGAATAATTTACCCACTAAAAACAGAAGTATTACAGTTTGACAGAGGTCAGAATAATTTATCCACTATAAACAGAAGTATTACAGTTTGACAGAGGTCAGAATAATTTACCCACTAAAAACAGAAGTAATGTAGTTTGACAGAAGTCAGAATAATTTATCTACTAAAAACAGAATACAGTTTGGCAGAGTTCAGAATAATTTACCCACTAAAAACAGAAGTAAAGTAGTTTAATAGAGGTCAGAATAATTTACCCACTGAAACAGAAGTAATGTAGTTTGACAGAGGTCAGAATAATTTACCCACTGAAACAGAAGTAATGTAGTTTGACAGAGGTCAGAATAATTTACCCACTAAAAACAGAAGTAACACAGTTTGATAGAGATCAGAATAATTTACCCACTAAAAACAGAGTAACGTAATTTGACAGAGGTCAGAATAATTTACCCATTAAAAGCAGAAGTAACGCAGTTTGACAGAGGTCAGAATAATTTACCCATTAAAGACAGAAGTAACACAGTTTGACAGTGGTCAGAATAATTTACCCACTAAAAACAGAAGTACCAGTAATGCAGTTTGGCAGAGGTCAGAATAATTTACCCACTATAAACAGAAGTACATGTAGCAAATGTTTAATGTTTTTTTGACAGAGGTCGGGCTAAATCAAATATTGTAATTGTGTATTTTTTCCTGTTTTAGTTTGACTATTCCACAAGATACACACATTTCATAACTCCAACAAACATTAGCTTATTCATTTAAAATTGGTCTAGAGTGCTCTTTATCACAAGAACTTGCATAGGATGTTGCCCCTCATCACCCCCCCCCCCCCCCCCAACCCTTCCGCACACACACACACACACACACACACACACACACACACACACACACATGTATTTTTTTAAACAAAAAAATGCATTGATATCAACATCCCCCTCCCCCCCTGTAACTTGCCTGTTTCTTTTCAAACTTAAACTTATACACAAGGTTGCTTGACACAGGTAGAACTTTACTGTGCCAAAACATTCTCCATCATCATACTTATAGTTTTAATATTTCTGGATATCCTGGTTGGTTGTAACAAGTGTTCTTGGGGAATGGCATTTTGCTTATATTATATATTGGTAATAACTGACTTTATATTAAAGATGTTGAATATAACAGGTCCCCATGGAGGTTTTGTCTGTCTAGTGCTTTTCTTTCAGGAAATCTGTTCGCTTTTTCATGAGGTCGTGTGTATTGTCATGAAATATCGAAATGCAAACACATACAAAATGTACATTGTCATTTACACACAGGATTACATTGAATTTCTTTCTTGATAAAGTACAATCAGTTGTCCCAGATCAATTGTTATTTTATATACTTCCAGGCCAAGTTGTGTCTATTGATGATGTCACTTCCTGCATATGACATATGTCAGATATATGTACAGAGAGCTTTGAAGGTAAGATCTCGGGGATAATTATTGATTTGTTCATATATTACAAAATATGTTTTAATATTTGTCTTCTATGTTTTGCTACAACACAATTGTACCTGTTGTATGGGAGAGAGTGTGTCAAGTCTGCAGATTGTAGGTTGGAAGCTAGGTCTGGTATTTAAGACTTACAGTGTTTGAATATTTAGCATCGTTTTTATACCATTGAGTGCTATACAAATGCTCAGTAAAGCTAACAGTTCTTTCCTGGGATACTGGAAGGTTTACTGGTACTCTTTGCCAGTAACTAATAACTTTTTCTACTGAATAAATCAAAGATGAGAGGTGATCAGGATAGTGAGATGCAATGCGTATATCATTCATCACAGAGACTGTGACAAGACGTGGATTTTCCTAATCTCGCCCAGTAAACTGAGCAAAGCCCTTGCTGAGTTTGCAGCTTTGTTGACAAGTGAGGCAGTAGTGTAGTGGATAGAGTGCAGACTACTGGCGCCAGAGATTGCGGGTTCAGTTTCATACAAAAAATGTTTACCTGGCTCTCAAAAAGAACATCAAGCTCTGGTTCTATCAGACTGTAGAATTATTGATATAAGCTCTGAGCTTACTGGTATATCAACTAAATTAAGTTGGCTCTTGTCTATTACTGTGTAAATTTACAAATTTGCATTATAGTGACATTTTATTTATTTTGTTTTACAGTTTATTTTTGAAAATATCCTTCTTGGACAGGAGGCACAGTTTGATGAATGGTTAAACCACAGGAAGATACCTTACGTAGTTCTGGACAACGACAACCAGATCCAGATCAAATAATTTATATGTGTGACTGATTTTCTAGTGAATAACAATATTGTATGTTTTATCTGTATTTTTTCATTGCTTGTCAAAAACAGAAAGAATATAAAAAAAAATGTAATTCCTGTTGAATTAATCAGATGTATCAGGCATTATTTATTTGATACACATCATTAGAACTCATTAAATGCCTGAATACATTGGAATATTGATCACCTTTAATTGCTACTTTTGTATTCTATGAATTATCAATTGTTAACTTAACCGATACATTTGTTGCTGTATTCCTATAACATTCACTTAAATATAACTTGAAAGAAACATTTAATGAAACAACATAATTTCAAGAAAAGTAGAGAACCAGTAATGTAACTCAAATAAACTAGACTCAGTCTGGTATTCCTTAAATCTTAAATTTGTTTACCTTGTTTATTTTTTTTTTTTTAATTACAAGTTAGTTAATATTTTAGGCCATAATAAATTAATTGCAAGATGATCATCCCACCATGACCCTTTTTGATTTTCATGAAAAAAAAAAATGAAAAAAAAATTTAAAAATAAAAAATAAACTCCTCCCTCTTTTTAAGAAAAATTTGGATGATAATCTAGCAATTAATTTATAATGGACTTAAACTAGAGATATTTACTCCAAAACGGATGAACCATGTGAATAAATACAAGAATCAATAATAAACAGCAATTTTATAAAAAAAATTCATTCAACAATATTTTAAAAGTTATATTTATCAGTACATGATATTTATCCAGTGTGTATTCAGACTTTCAAATTCATTTCTTTTTCTGATAGGTGCATTTCAGGTGACTTTCGTCAATTCTTGTTAAGGCATTCTGTTTATATGATGTGTTCATTTGTGACTTGAAGATCTACATTCATTAAATTTAACCAGTTTTACCCGTATGATAGAAGCAATTTCAAGTTAATAATTCTTTTTAATTTTAAAGATTTTTTTCTTCTCATGTACACTACATAAAAATGTTAATGATTTCATAAATATGAGGTTTAAGATGGTGACATAAGTTTGGAGATTAACACTTCCATAAGGTTGTACATAAGTTTGGAGATTAACACTTCCATAAGGTTGTACATAAGTTTGGAGATTAACACATCAATAAGGTTGTACATTCATATGTGTAAACAAGAGTAAAATCAAGTGAACATTACTTTGTGTACCTTTGCTATCTAATGTTTATCTTTAAGTTAAAATATTGCTTTGATGTGTAACAGTAAAATTGATATGAACTTTGTCGTATATACATGCCTTTTAAGGTAGCACATCAGGAAAAAAACACTAAATTATTTTTAAAATTGATACAAAGCATCTCATTATCAAAAACAAATGAAATTCAAATGGTTTGGTATATCAAATTCACCAAAACGTGTCAAAAACAATATTTTAATTGAAGTGGTAAACTTAAACTGAAATAACCATTGTGAAAATAAATAGTACCGATACTTAACAACTGCTTTATGACCTCACATTATCATTCGGACTCTTTGTAAGTTGATACAATTCTACATGTAAATCAGTATGACTGACTGAAATCGAGATCAAAATGAATTGTGCTACTCATTCGATACATCACAAAATATGTTGCAATTTGAAGTGGGAAATCTGTTTTATTCTTACCTAGGCACATAGCCCAAGTTAGGAAATCCATTTTCAATATATTATTTTAACATGTTTAAAGACTAAGATATCCTTATAGCAATATGGGGTCAACTGAGTATATATATATAGGCATGATAAATTGGAAAAACATGTCTGTACCCTATTTTAGACTTTTGTAAAATCGTGATATACTTCCTTTAATATCTAATGTTTATCTTCAGAATAATATGTATGTATTCTGACCATCAATTTTGTATTATGTTAAATAACAATTGAAGATGCTGAGATTTAGTTTGATATCAATACCTTGGTGAAGATTTAAAAAGTGGTTTTGCCCAAGTTTGTATCTAGTTAAAGAACAACATGGCAATGTTCTCATATTCTCTCATCAATCAACAACTATACATCAACGTGTCATCGTAACCAACAGAAACTTACAAAATTAAAATGTAATTGACACTTTTTTTGTCACAGTTGACCATAAAAATGAAAATAGGATGACGTTCAACCATTTATTAGAGTTATCTTACTTTCAAAAATAAAAACAGAATAAATGGCTTGCACATTTTAATTTCGTATATTTCATGCTTGCTTCATGTAATTGTCACATGTCTCTTTAAAAAATTAGGACCAGCCTTAAAAAAGTGTTTTTTTGCTGTGATCCAATCAACTTTATTTTTGTGTTTGGTAAGGTATGTTGCTATTTTTTTATTGCCAGTTTTTTATTTTATTTTATTGACACTTTGAATAAAAATGGACAGAATTCATGAAAAAAATAACAGCATTACTTTCAAAGTCAATAAAAACAGCTGAGTAGCAACAATATGAGAAGATATAAGTAGGAGCACGGCAAACATACATATTTTAAGCACAGCCTTATGTTCAAGATTTTCTCAACAATTGCATATATTGTTCATAAAATGATGTTCATATACACTTCAATCTTGCACATACTTGTTAAGTAAATTTTGAACAACTGAATATGATAATTTACAAATGATTTATTAGTAAAAGACAACAATAACTGTTAAATTCCTAACAATGAATTTTCTTGAAAAATGAATTGACTTACTTGGAGTTCGATTTCGCTGGTATTTATCTTGACTACTTCCTGGATCTGTGCCTGAACATATCGACATCATCAACATCATTACATTATATAGACATATCATTATATGGACACATGAATTGTGGAGAAAGCTGGCATAGTATGTATTTCAGCATCGAAAAGTGATATTTTTAATTAAAGAATTGTATTTCAGTTTTAAATGTAATTACTAGTTAATTAAATTGGTTTGCAATACTGAATAACAATTCATGAGTTACTGGTATTCAGGTATGGGAATATAGGAATCTTACATTGGTTGGAGGTTGGGATAGAAAATTCCGTCCCGAGAGATAACTGTTTTTGGAGGGAAAGTTACCGTGAAAACAGCTATCCCAAGGGACGGTATTTTCCATCTGAACCGAATAAGTCATCTAAGATTATTTTTCTTGCATACCAAACACATTGAATATTTTTTTTATTCAGAGTTTTATTTAATGTTACCACGATGGCTTTTAAAGGTCAAATTAAATATACGTTTTCATATGTTTTAATATGTCACGTCATAAATTGTTCCAACATAACAGCAGGGTAGGATAATAATAATAAAGAGTTTTATTAACGAGAGAACTCATTTGAATAAATTCAATCTTCCATGAGGATGAGCGCGGGGAATACAAATCACAATGAAATTTTCTCAGCAAATTGTGTTTTAAATTGTTGAAGTACTTATGATTACAAATTTGTATTCTGCAAGAAAAAAACCCCAACAAAATCAGCAATTTTACTTCAAACGGCAGTGTTTTGATTTAAGATCATTTTGTATGATTTAAACATTATGAAACATTTTAGGCTACAAACAATGTACATTTTACATATAAGAGTCTAAATGAGTAATTTGCAAAAATGATTAATTTACCAACATTTAGTTGTGAGATGCAAGCTTCCTATCCTTCTAGTTGAGTTTATCACTAAAACTTAAAAAATATTTCTTTATATTAATTTGTTGTTCATAGGTCCATGGTAGCTTAATTGCAGTACTATTGTTCATTACTGGTATATTGATAGTGCTACAATATGCTCAGAAAGCAATGTTTTGGATTTGTAACATGACATTTATAATATCAAGTTATAGTTCTATTTTTAACATGTAAAAGCTGCACTACCGTATTTTATTTCACAATTTTAAACGTATATTGTACTCATAGTTGAGATTACCTGTAGTTATCATTTTAAAAATAGTTACTCTTAATGAATGAATGAATGGTGTTTTACGGCACGTTGACACATAAATAGGTCATTTTGTGCTTGCATTACATCTAAATATAATTTTAGGTAATGGGAACAACATTTTAACAAAGTTTTTCTGCTTTATATATCCGGGTATGCATTGTGTTATAGATTTAGCACCACTAAGCCAATGCACGGGTTATTGTGAGATTACCTTTAGGCCATAATAAATTAATTGCTAGATTATCATCCCCCCTTACCCCCTAACTTTCATGCCGCCCCGACCCTTTGTATTTTCATATTTTATTTTTTTTTATTAAAAGAAACATCAAAAATTCTAAAAATAAAAAATAAAATCCTCCCGCCCTCCCCATTTTTAAGAAAATTAGGATGATAATCTAGCAATTAATTTATAATGGCCTTAGTGAAAAATTTTATATTGTGACCTTTTACTCTCATGGTCACTTTAACTGTTGTGGCTCACAGTTGAAATGTTGAACGGGACATGCCACAATGTTGATAAATTTCACTTTACATTGCTACTATAGAATGTATCTACAAGATTCAAATATAACATTAAAATATATGTATACATATGTTGTAAGTTTTGTTTCAATTTTTGGAAGGGACATAAATCTGTAATACTGTTTTACTCATATTTTCAAAACTGTTAAATTTTTACATTTCAAATAGTAAAATTTGGAGATTTAAGATAAACAGGTTCATAGATTTAATTCAGAAACCATGACCTTTCGACCTTGCTCATTAAACAAATTCAATTTTCAACTTTTTTTTATTGGTATTGATCAGTGGCACATTGGTGGCTGAGTAATCTGAGGTGCTGTCATCTAATGTCTACTAAACTGCACACCACTGAGATCTGGTTCGGGCCCAGTTTGGTCCAACTGTCATCTAATGTCTACTAAACTGCACACCACTGAGATCTGGTTCAGGCCCAGTTTGGTCCAACTGTCATCTAATGTCTACTAAACTGCACACCACTGAGGTCTGGTTCGGGCCCAGTTTGGTCCAACTGTCATCTAATGTCTACTAAACTGCACACCACTGAGGTCTGGTTCAGGCCCAGTTTGGTCCAACTGTCATCTAATGTCTACTAAACTGCACACCACTGAGATCTGGTTCGGGCCCAGTTTGGTCCAACTGTCATCTAATGTCTACTAAACTGCACACCACTGAGGTCTGGTTCGGGCCCAGTTTGGTCCAACTGTCATCTAATGTCTACTAAACTGCACACCACTGAGATCTGGTTCGGGCCCAGTTTGGTCCAACTGTCATCTAATGTCTACTAAACTGCACACCACTGAGGTCTGGTTCGGGCCCAGTTTGGTCCAACTGTCATCTAATGTCTACTAAACTGCACACCACTGAGGTCTGGTTCGGGCCCAGTTTGGTCCAACTGTCATCTAATGTCTACTAAACTGCACACCACTGAGGTCTGGTTCAGGCCCAGTTTGGTCCAACTGTCATCTAATGTCTACTAAACTGCACACCACTGAGGTCTGGTTCAGGCCCAGTTTGGTCCAACTGTCATCTAATGTCTACTAAACTGCACACCACTGAGGTCTGGTTCAGGCCCAGTTTGGTCCAACTGTCATCTAATGTCTACTAAACTGCACACCACTGAGGTCTGGTTCAGGCCCAGTTTGGTCCAACTGTCATCTAATGTCTACTAAACTGCACACCACTGAGGTCTGGTTCAGGCCCAGTTTGGTCCAACTGTCATCTAATGTCTACTAAACTGCACACCACTGAGGCCTGGTTCAGGCCCAGTTTGGTCCAACTGTCATCTAATGTCTACTAAACTGCACACCACTGAGGTCTGGTTCAGGCCCAGTTTGGTCCAACTGTCATCTAATGTCTACTAAACTGCACACCACTGAGGTCTGGTTCAGGCCCAGTTTGGTCCAACTGTCATCTAATGTCTACTAAACTGCATACCACTGAGGTCTGGTTCAGGCCCAGTTTGGTCCAACTGTCATCTAATGTCTACTAAACTGCACACCACTGAGGTCTGGTTCAGGCCCAGTTTGGTCCAACTGTCATCTAATGTCTACTAAACTGCACACCACTGAGGTCTGGTTCAGGCCCAGTTTGGTCCAACTGTCATCTAATGTCTACTAAACTGCACACCACTGAGGTCTGGTTCAGGCCCAGTTTGGTCCAACTGTCATCTAATGTCTACTAAACTGCACACCACTGAGGTCTGGTTCAGGCCCAGTTTGGTCCAACTGTCATCTAATGTCTACTAAACTGCACACCACTGAGGTCTGGTTCAGGCCCAGTTTGGTCCAACTGTCATCTAATGTCTACTAAACCGCACACCACTGAGGTCTGGTTCAGGCCCAGTTTGGTCTAACTGTCATCTAATGTCTACTAAACTGCACACCACTGAGGTCTGGTTCAGGCCCAGTTTGGTCCAACTGTCATCTAATGTCTACTAAACTGCACACCACTGAGGTCTGGTTCGGGCCCAGTTTGGTCCAACTGTCATCTAATGTCTACTAAACTGCACACCACTGAGGTCTGGTTCGGGCCCAGTTTGGTCCAACTGTCATCTAATGTCTACTAAACTGCACACTACTGAGGTCTGGTTCGGGCCCAGTTTGGTCCAACTGTCATCTAATGTCTACTAAACCGCACACCACTGAGATCTGGTTCGGACCCAGTTTGGTCCAACTGTCATCTAATGTCTACTAAACTGCACACCACTGAGGTCTGGTTCGGGCCCAGTTTGGTCCAACTGTCATCTAATGTCTACTAAACTGCACACCACTGAGGTCTGGTTCGGGCCCAGTTTGGTCCAACTGTCATCTAATGTCTACTAAACTGCACACCACTGAGGTCTGGTTCGGGCCCAGTTTGGTCCAACTGTCATCTAATGTCTACTAAACTGCACACCACTGAGGTCTGGTTCGGGCCCAGTTTGGTCCAACTGTCATCTAATGTCTACTAAACTGCACACCACTGAGATCTGGTTCGGACCCAGTTTGGTCCAACTGTCATCTAATGTCTACTAAACTGCACACCACTGAGGTCTGGTTCGGGCCCAGTTTGGTCCAACTGTCATCTAATGTCTACTAAACTGCACACCACTGAGGTCTGGTTCGGGCCCAGTTTGGTCCAACTGTCATCTAATGTCTACTAAACTGCACACCACTGAGGTCTGGTTCGGGCCCAGTTTGGTCCAACTGTCATCTAATGTCTACTAAACTGCACACCACTGAGGTCTGGTTCGGGCCCAGTTTGGTCCAACTGTCATCTAATGTCTACTAAACTGCACACCACTGAGGTCTGGTTCGGGCCCAGTTTGGTCCAACTGTCATCTAATGTCTACTAAACTGCACACCACTGAGGTCTGGTTCGGGCCCAGTTTGGTCCAACTGTCATCTAATGTCTACTAAACTGCACACCACTGAGGTCTGGTTCGGGCCCAGTTTGGTCCAACTGTCATCTAATGTCTACTAAACTGCACACCACTGAGGTCTGGTTCGGGCCCAGTTTGGTCCAACTGTCATCTAATGTCTACTAAACCTCACACCACTGAGGTCTGGTTCAGGCCGAGTTTGGTCCAACTGTCATCTAATGTCTACTAAACTGCACACCACTGAGGTCTGGTTCAGGCCGAGTTTGGTCCAACTGTCATCTAATGTCTACTAAACTGCACACCACTGAGGTCTGGTTCGGGCCCAGTTTGGTCCAACTGTCATCTAATGTCTACTAAACTGCACACCACTGAGGTCTGGTTCGGGCCCAGTTTGGTCCAACTGTCATCTAATGTCTACTAAACTGCACACCACTGAGGTCTGGTTCAGGCCCAGTTTGGTCCAACTGTCATCTAATGTCCACTAAACTGCACACCACTGAGGTCTGGTTCAGGCCCAGTTTGGTCCAACTGTCATCTAATGTCCACTAAACTGCACACCACTGAGGTCTGGTTCAGGCCCAGTTTGGTCCAACTGTCATCTAATGTCTACTAAACCGCACACCACTGAGGTCTGGTTCGGGCCCAGTTTGGTCCAACTGTCATCTAATGTCTACTAAACCGCACACCACTGAGGTCTGGTTCAGGCCCAGTTTGGTCCAACTGTCATCTAATGTCTACTAAACTGCACACTACTGAGGTCTGGTTCGGGCCCAGTTTGGTCCAACTGTCATCTAATGTCTACTAAACCGCACACCACTGAGGTCTGGTTCAGACCCAGTTTGGTCCAACTGTCATCTAATGTCTACTAAACTGCACACCACTGAGATCTGGTTCGGGCCCAGTTTGGTCCAACTGTCATCTAATGTCTACTAAACTGCACACCACTGAGGTCTGGTTCGGGCCCAGTTTGGTCCAACTGTCATCTAATGTCTACTAAACTGCACACCACTGAGGTCTGGTTCGGGCCCAGTTTGGTCCAACTGTCATCTAATGTCTACTAAACTGCACACCACTGAGGTCTGGTTCAGGCCCAGTTTGGTCCAACTGTCATCTAATGTCTACTAAACTGCACACCACTGAGGTCTGGTTCGGGCCCAGTTTGGTCCAACTGTCATCTAATGTCTACTAAACTGCACACCACTGAGGTCTGGTTCGGGCCCAGTTTGGTCCAACTGTCATCTAATGTCTACTAAACTGCACACTACTGAGGTCTGGTTCGGGCCCAGTTTGGTCCAACTGTCATCTAATGTCTACTAAACTGCACACCACTGAGGTCTGGTTCAGGCCCAGTTTGGTCCAACTGTCATCTAATGTCTACTAAACTGCACACCACTGAGGTCTGGTTCGGGCCCAGTTTGGTCCAACTGTCATCTAATGTCTACTAAACTGCACACCACTGAGGTCTGGTTCAGGCCCAGTTTGGTCCAACTGTCATCTAATGTCTACTAAACTGCACACCACTGAGGTCTGGTTCGGGCCCAGTTTGGTCCAACTGTCATCTAATGTCTACTAAACTGCACACCACTGAGATCTGGTTCAGGCCCAGTTTGGTCCAACTGTCATCTAATGTCTACTAAACTGCACACCACTGAGGTCTGGTTCAGGCCCAGTTTGGTCCAACTGTCATCTAATGTCTACTAAACTGCACACCACTGAGGTCTGGTTCGGGCCCAGTTTGGTCCAACTGTCATCTAATGTCTACTAAACTGCACACCACTGAGATCTGGTTCGGGCCCAGTTTGGTCCAACTGTCATCTAATGTCTACTAAACTGCACACCACTGAGATCTGGTTTCAGGCCCAGTTTGGTCCAACTGTCATCTAATTTCTACTAAACTGCACACCACTGAGGTCTGGTTCGGGCCCAGTTTGGTCCAACTGTCATCTAATGTCTACTAAACTGCACACCACTGAGGTCTGGTTCAGGCCCAGTTTGGTCCAACTGTCATCTAATGTCTACTAAACTGCACACCACTGAGGTCTGGTTCGGGCCCAGTTTGGTCCAACTGTCATCTAATGTCTACTAAACTGCACACCACTGAGGTCTGGTTCGGGCCCAGTTTGGTCCAACTGTCATCTAATGTCTACTAAACTGCACACTACTGAGGTCTGGTTCGGGCCCAGTTTGGTCCAACTGTCATCTAATGTCTACTAAACCGCACACCACTGAGATCTGGTTCGGACCCAGTTTGGTCCAACTGTCATCTAATGTCTACTAAACTGCACACCACTGAGGTCTGGTTCGGGCCCAGTTTGGTCCAACTGTCATCTAATGTCTACTAAACTGCACACCACTGAGGTCTGGTTCGGGCCCAGTTTGGTCCAACTGTCATCTAATGTCTACTAAACTGCACACCACTGAGGTCTGGTTCGGGCCCAGTTTGGTCCAACTGTCATCTAATGTCTACTAAACTGCACACCACTGAGGTCTGGTTCGGGCCCAGTTTGGTCCAACTGTCATCTAATGTCTACTAAACTGCACACCACTGAGATCTGGTTCGGACCCAGTTTGGTCCAACTGTCATCTAATGTCTACTAAACTGCACACCACTGAGGTCTGGTTCGGGCCCAGTTTGGTCCAACTGTCATCTAATGTCTACTAAACTGCACACCACTGAGGTCTGGTTCGGGCCCAGTTTGGTCCAACTGTCATCTAATGTCTACTAAACTGCACACCACTGAGGTCTGGTTCGGGCCCAGTTTGGTCCAACTGTCATCTAATGTCTACTAAACTGCACACCACTGAGGTCTGGTTCGGGCCCAGTTTGGTCCAACTGTCATCTAATGTCTACTAAACTGCACACCACTGAGGTCTGGTTCGGGCCCAGTTTGGTCCAACTGTCATCTAATGTCTACTAAACTGCACACCACTGAGGTCTGGTTCGGGCCCAGTTTGGTCCAACTGTCATCTAATGTCTACTAAACTGCACACCACTGAGGTCTGGTTCGGGCCCAGTTTGGTCCAACTGTCATCTAATGTCTACTAAACTGCACACCACTGAGGTCTGGTTCGGGCCCAGTTTGGTCCAACTGTCATCTAATGTCTACTAAACCTCACACCACTGAGGTCTGGTTCAGGCCGAGTTTGGTCCAACTGTCATCTAATGTCTACTAAACTGCACACCACTGAGGTCTGGTTCAGGCCGAGTTTGGTCCAACTGTCATCTAATGTCTACTAAACTGCACACCACTGAGGTCTGGTTCGGGCCCAGTTTGGTCCAACTGTCATCTAATGTCTACTAAACTGCACACCACTGAGGTCTGGTTCGGGCCCAGTTTGGTCCAACTGTCATCTAATGTCTACTAAACTGCACACCACTGAGGTCTGGTTCAGGCCCAGTTTGGTCCAACTGTCATCTAATGTCCACTAAACTGCACACCACTGAGGTCTGGTTCAGGCCCAGTTTGGTCCAACTGTCATCTAATGTCCACTAAACTGCACACCACTGAGGTCTGGTTCAGGCCCAGTTTGGTCCAACTGTCATCTAATGTCTACTAAACCGCACACCACTGAGGTCTGGTTCGGGCCCAGTTTGGTCCAACTGTCATCTAATGTCTACTAAACCGCACACCACTGAGGTCTGGTTCAGGCCCAGTTTGGTCCAACTGTCATCTAATGTCTACTAAACTGCACACTACTGAGGTCTGGTTCGGGCCCAGTTTGGTCCAACTGTCATCTAATGTCTACTAAACCGCACACCACTGAGGTCTGGTTCAGACCCAGTTTGGTCCAACTGTCATCTAATGTCTACTAAACTGCACACCACTGAGATCTGGTTCGGGCCCAGTTTGGTCCAACTGTCATCTAATGTCTACTAAACTGCACACCACTGAGGTCTGGTTCGGGCCCAGTTTGGTCCAACTGTCATCTAATGTCTACTAAACTGCACACCACTGAGGTCTGGTTCGGGCCCAGTTTGGTCCAACTGTCATCTAATGTCTACTAAACTGCACACCACTGAGGTCTGGTTCAGGCCCAGTTTGGTCCAACTGTCATCTAATGTCTACTAAACTGCACACCACTGAGGTCTGGTTCGGGCCCAGTTTGGTCCAACTGTCATCTAATGTCTACTAAACTGCACACCACTGAGGTCTGGTTCGGGCCCAGTTTGGTCCAACTGTCATCTAATGTCTACTAAACTGCACACTACTGAGGTCTGGTTCGGGCCCAGTTTGGTCCAACTGTCATCTAATGTCTACTAAACTGCACACCACTGAGGTCTGGTTCAGGCCCAGTTTGGTCCAACTGTCATCTAATGTCTACTAAACTGCACACCACTGAGGTCTGGTTCGGGCCCAGTTTGGTCCAACTGTCATCTAATGTCTACTAAACTGCACACCACTGAGGTCTGGTTCAGGCCCAGTTTGGTCCAACTGTCATCTAATGTCTACTAAACTGCACACCACTGAGGTCTGGTTCGGGCCCAGTTTGGTCCAACTGTCATCTAATGTCTACTAAACTGCACACCACTGAGATCTGGTTCAGGCCCAGTTTGGTCCAACTGTCATCTAATGTCTACTAAACTGCACACCACTGAGGTCTGGTTCAGGCCCAGTTTGGTCCAACTGTCATCTAATGTCTACTAAACTGCACACCACTGAGGTCTGGTTCGGGCCCAGTTTGGTCCAACTGTCATCTAATGTCTACTAAACTGCACACCACTGAGATCTGGTTCGGGCCCAGTTTGGTCCAACTGTCATCTAATGTCTACTAAACTGCACACCACTGAGATCTGGTTCAGGCCCAGTTTGGTCCAACTGTCATCTAATTTCTACTAAACTGCACACCACTGAGGTCTGGTTCGGGCCCAGTTTGGTCCAACTGTCATCTAATGTCTACTAAACTGCACACCACTGAGGTCTGGTTCAGGCCCAGTTTGGTCCAACTGTCATCTAATGTCTACTAAACTGCACACCACTGAGGTCTGGTTCGGGCCCAGTTTGGTCCAACTGTCATCTAATGTCTACTAAACTGCACACTACTGAGGTCTGGTTCAGGCCCAGTTTGGTCCAACTGTCATCTAATGTCTACTAAACTGCACACCACTGAGGTCTGGTTCAGGCCCAGTTTGGTCCAACTGTCATCTAATGTCTACTAAACTGCACACTACTGAGGTCTGGTTCAGGCCCAGTTTGGTCCAACTGTCATCTAATGTCTACTAAACTGCACACCACTGAGGTCTGGTTCAGGCCCAGTTTGGTCCAACTGTCATCTAATGTCTACTAAACTGCACACCACTGAGGTCTGGTTCAGGCCCAGTTTGGTCCAACTGTCATCTAATGTCTACTAAACTGCACACCACTGAGATCTGGTTCGGGCCCAGTTTGGTCCAACTGTCATCTAATGTCTACTAAACTGCACACCACTGAGGTCTGGTTCGGGCCCAGTTTGGTCCAACTGTCATCTAATGTCTACTAAACTGCACACCACTGAGGTCTGGTTCGGGCCCAGTTTGGTCCAACTGTCATCTAATGTCTACTAAACTGCACACCACTGAGGTCTGGTTCAGGCCCAGTTTGGTCCAACTGTCATCTAATGTCTACTAAACTGCACACCACTGAGGTCTGGTTCGGGCCCAGTTTGGTCCAAATTCTTAATGAGAAAGTTTGCCAGTGGAAGGATTGTGGTTCTACTGTCATTCGTTCTGAGGTGGCTGTATCTCCACCAATAAAACGGAAAATGCAGGGAGGGTTTATCTTGCAGCAACACTTATATTGATGACATCATTGTTTTTGCGTTGTGTTAAAACCTGTGTTTAAACACAATTTTTACACTTGATATACTGTTAACCCTTTACTTCATATAGATACCTTTGGACATCTCTAATATAGACGCCTCTGGACACCTAATATAGAAGGCTTTTGAATTATTGGGTGAATTATGTTTATATTAATTGACAGATAGGAAAACAGTGCAGGAAGTGTTCAGATTGCTCGTTACGAGCAATCTGAACTCTTCCTGCACTGTTTTCAAAGGCCTTCTGTGATTGGTGTTGGAAAACGCGTATCTATCGAGTAAAGGGTTAATTATGCCAATAAATATAAAGATAATTATAACAGAGACAAACAGCTTCCATAAAAATTACATTTGTTTTAATTTCTTCAATCAAATATGGAACTATTTTCAGGTGAATTTATCAAATGTAGGGCCTACACACATGACTTTTTTTGCTGGAATAAAATCAATTGTTGGTGTTGAAGAAATGAATACAAATATATCAAACAAACAAATAACAATGATAAATAAAATACCATCTTTGTCGTTGCTAGTCAAAAATATCAGATTCAGCTTGAAAAAATTAAGCGATTTCCAATGCTCATGCCTAATTTTTTTTCTCCACCTCACCTGATAAAGTTTGGACTATGAGGCATTAACATGGTATCTCTATATATCACCTGTTGGCTTTAAACTGGACTAAAACTGTTACTTTATAAAAACACAGTTTTCTTGGTGCCACAAACACAATTCAGTTTGCAGCTTGCGGTCTAGTCGTACAGCATCGTACCATAGAACATGGCCTCCAGTTGAATCCCTCATCAGGGCCATGTTTGATTGTGTCCTTGGGTAATATTGCTATCAGCGTATTCATAGTACTGATTTTATCCACGTTCAGTTTGGTTTGTTTATTTAGTCACAAGAATTGTTTTACAATCAATTTCAAATAAGTACTAGGTTAATCTTACGTACGATTTTCATTCATTCCTATATCGTTTTATTAAATATAACTTGTCTTTATTTTTCATTTTTGAAATAATAATATAATGTTTTTTTTGTGAGATAATAAATATTATAAAAACAATATTATCTTTTGCATTGTTGTTCTTTATAATTCATATCAATGTACAAAAAAGCATATGCAACTACAAATGTGTTTCATGAATTTTAATACCTGTTCAGTTTACATGGTAATTAGTTGTTCATGCCCACGTATTCATGTGTGATGGATTTGAATATGCATTTACAAAGTCTGGCTTCTGTTTCACCATCATTTGACTTAAATACTTAAAAACATAACTAAGTTTTGAATAGTTATTTATCTTTTATGTTATAAAAATGAACGAAACCATATGCAGTTTTACTGAAACCAGTCTAAGTTATGATCATGATTTCTAACATTAAATGTTTGTGAAACAGTGTCCAGGTTTGTTTATTTCAGCAGGACCTGACTAGCTCAGTCGTTAGCATGTCAAGGGGTCGCGAGTTCAATTCCCCTCCCAGCCACAATCGCCATGATGGTTGATATATGAAATTGCTTCTCATTATCATTCGTCTCCCACCGCTGATTCAAGTGGGAAAGTTATCAGTTACTTGCGGAGATTGGGTGTGCTCGAGTACTGGCTTACCATTCAGGAAACAGTTGTTAGGTTACTGATCATTTGTTAGCCCTCGATGGCATTAAAATGACACAAAATATTCAATCAATCAATCAAGCATGTTAATTTCAAAACAAAATATTGATGATACCTGCGCATCATGGGTGCCCTGTAATACCTATATATTTTTTTACTTTTCACCACTTTGAACAATTCTTGCCTGAGTTTGGTCTGTCCGGGATAAACACTTGGTTTCCGATCAATACCTTCTAGAGGTTTCTGTTTAATTAATATTTCGTGCGTATAATTGTAAAATACAGTTAAAGTTCGATACCTGTCAATGTCGGTCACATTTTACAGGGTTATGTACCAATTTTTACTTAAGTTTTAGTAACAAATTGGTTTCTGGTCTATAGCGGGGGCATTCGAGTCAACAGACATATTTCTAGTTTAATTACATTATGTTCGGATTGGTTTGGTAGAACATAAACATTTCAATCTGACACAGAAATAGGGGAAACGTTTCATATAATTTTTTTATGATTTTTTTTAAATATAGCACTCAAGAAATCGAAAGAGTTACATTTAAACACTCAATTCGCCAGCCATACGTACAGCCATCCGTTAAGTATACATAAACATGACGTTTAACAGGATTACAAGAAGTCGGGGTCCCACTTTCCATACTCTAAATCTGCCACTTCTTTCAAGTTCACTGGTGTCGCTTTATTGCGCAATATGTGAAAACGAAAGTAGATGTTAAACGACCCTTGTACGACACATACTAGCTGTGGATTTTTCATACAAGGAGATATCGTGAACTTAAAGGTAAATACTTATATATTAAAACAGCGAAAGTTTGTGAATGCTTTAGATTTTTGTAGTTTCATGAGGATTTACATAATTCAAAGTTCATACCTTGATTATATATGTTGGTATTTGTTTTTTGACTGAAACGTAGAAACAGTCAGTTATCAAAACCGAAAGTAGCATTTGGAAAAACAACAACGGAATGTATTTTTACACTTAAGTATTCAGTGTGGGTTTTATTAATTGTAATTTCATTCAAGTATATAGAAGACGACATGGGTCAATTTTCAATAAAAAAATTAATCCATTTTAAACACGTCACGAAGTATATTATATATAACATTAAATGTTATTTGTGGAGGAATACAACAGGGTGAATCTGAGCAGATCCACCGTCCGTCGACTAGTTACTGACAAACTTTGGACAGAGTTAGGCTCAAACCCACGACCCTAACCCGGTGAGAGATAAGCGAATTTGAGTCATGGATATTACCAAATTATGACATATTGTACGTAGTATTTTAAAAACAACACATTTTACGGGTCATTTTGTCGGCATATTTATTGCATTATTTGTAAAATAATTAGAAATGGAACCGAACAACCTGTCAAATTAAATAAGTTAAATTTGATAATATAGGTATACCGAATTTGCCCTCTTCATTAATCTTTACACACGTCACGTCACCGGGTGCAAGTTATACATTATGGAAAACGTGATAAATACTCCCACACGCATCTTATCAGGGGCGCATCAAGCATTTGGGTATTATCGGTATTACTATTTCAAATCCATCAAGGTGTTCGAAGACCCTTAGATAAGTCTAGTAACGCATGTTTTATTTAGATACGGCACGAAATTTAGTCGGGTGGATCTGTTTATAACCGGGTGCAAAAATGTATATATATTTAGGGACATAACCAAGTTTTTGGGACCGGGTGATACTTTTTTTTTCAAAATATTCTTAGGTAGGGGTAGAAAGTAAGTCAAATTTTTCCCTGTATTTCTTTGCGTTTTATTTACAAATTTTCCTGATTTTTTTATGACCCGGAAGTGGTGATACTGGTAACCAACATATGGCCTCGATTGCATCGGTTGGTAGAGCGGTATGGAGCACGGTAAATCAGATAACCATGTTTTTATTGGAAAAAAATGTGTTGACCACAGGGCCGCATAGCCATTTTATTTACATTCGTTATAAACTCTGATATCTAACTACAATAAATATTGATTTGAGAATAATATACTAGCAAACTCAATTATAATCGGTATCGTTTCAGGAAGTGACGTGCATGGTAACGAATACGAGTATTTAACCCGTGCAAAATGGCCACCGCATCCAACATTAGTATAGACGTGATTGAAGGGGTGCTGGCCGAGAGTAAGGTAATAAAATAAAAAATAAATAAAATAAAATAACTATTAGAAATGTTCTACTGATGAGTTGCTTATGATATTAAGATCAAGACTGAACGCTACTTTAGTGGCAGTGTGCTGGTACGTGGCCATTGTCATTTGAAATGTGTCATTTGAAATGTGTCATTTAAAAAGAAGGGCCGAATCCAAGTTGTGAGGACTTGTGTCCCAACCAATTTGCTTCTACATGTATACTTATATTGGCAATAAAAAACGTTTAAAAACCATGCGCTGGTATAGTGACACGAGGTTGTATAACTACATTATAATTTAATTTTTGCTGGTGATTACGGAAACCCTTTACAGTGGTCGGCCAGGATGTATGGGCTTTTAGACTGCGTCCAGTTTTCGACATTGCCTTATAAGTAGATTAAAGTATAAAAACACACATAACTTGGGGAGGGCCGAATCTTAGTTGGAAGAACTTGTGGCCCAACTAAATTTCAAAATCTTTTAAATAAAATAGTTTAAACTGAAGAACAACATATACTTAGCCTTATTTGGGAGAGAGGTGTTTGGTTTGTTTTGTAATAATGCGTTTCTATCTTCTATTACATTTGAAATTGAAGGCCGATGTACTCGTGAACAGTACAAATAAGGGTTTGAAACTGAATATCGGGGCACTGTCCAAGTCTCTTCTCAACGCGGCTGGGCGTAAACTTCAAAACGAGTGTTTCAAAACGTATCCAAAAGGCATCGACCACGGAAAGGTTGCCGTGACCAAAGGGTATCGTATCAAATGTCAGTATGTTTACCACGGAGCGTTGCCAGGCTTAGAGATGTTGGGAATTATCGACCCCATACAGGTGAGTTAACTATTTATAACAAATATAAACACCAATAACATTAGTTAACTTATATTTGCTGTACTGATTCAGCACAGGGACTCGGTTAACTACGTTGTCACGTTAAGGCCATTGCGACATATTTGTTTAATTAAGTAAAGTCGAAACAACGATCATCAGTGATGAAAAATCGAAACAACGATGATGAAAAGTCGAAACAACGATGATGAAAAGTCGTAACTATAATGGTGAAAAGTCGAAATTACGATGGTGAAAAGGTTTCGTTGTTTCGACTTTCCACTATCGTAGTTTCAACTTATCACTATCGTAGTTTCGACTTATCACCATCGTAGTTTCGACTTTTCACGATCGTAGTTTCGTTGTTTCGACTTTTCTTCATTTAACAAATATGCCGTGATGGCAAATATTGTTTTATAATGTCCGGATTGAAACAATCTCTCCCAGGGTACTTTGAGCCACATTCCACTCAAGCGATCAACATCCGTTTTTGTACGATTAATAACTCAATCATTTGTATTCAAGGTCAAAACTGATTCAGTTCACAGCCGTTTATGGAGTTAGTTGGTGAACAATTTTGGGAAATATTATAGCGAGAATTTATCTTTTGAAATTTTATTTTTAGTTAAATGTGCTTTTGAGAGGTGTCATGCATAAAGTTAAAATGTTAGCGTATATTTTAGATACTCCAAGAGTACATTTAAAACTTTATTCAAGAAGCTTGAAAATTTCAGAAATGTTCTATTTTCGCGATAGCAAACGTTATTGAAATGAAATGTGTTTGTAATAATGCTATAGCCATTTCTAGAGATCCTTTATTTGCAAAAGACAAAATGTAAAATCTTGCATCGAAATGTTAGCTCACAGCTATCGATACACAAATTATATTATTTTAAAAATTTTGACAATGGCTGTTTTCTTTTTCTTTGTCTAGATCTTGTGCGACTTTGTATGCGCGTGTCTTCAAAGAGCGCATGACGACAAAATGGCGTCGATAGCGTTTCCTCCTCTTGGCTGTGGATTTCTGGATTACCCACCAGAGGTCTCTGCTCAGACGATGTTTCAATGCTTTACCAAGTTTGAGGCGGATCACCCAGGCACCTCGTTACGATGTATTTACATCGTTATATTCCCAAAAGGAGAAGACTGGAAACATATAAAAAAAGTTTGTCATTTGGATTGTTTTATATATATAATTTCTTTACGCTCTCCTGTAATGGAGGATTAAAAAGTGATTTTATATTAATGTACTCTAGATTCAATTGAAAGGTATCCCATATACTTGCTTTAATTAACATGTTTACCCAAATCCTGCCACATTGTATACCGGACAGTCCAGTAGAAACGTTCTTCACTAATGATGTACGCAAAGTTCGAAGTTAATGTGTCCTCTATGTGACCCGGTCGCTGATCGAATCTCCCCCACCTGTCGATGATCCCGGTTGCTGATCGAATTTTCCCCCAAAGGTCGATGATCCCGGCCGCTGATCGAATCTCCCCCCCCACCTATCGATGATCCCGGTCGCTGATCGAATCTCCCCCCAACGGTCGATGATCCCGGCCGCTGATCGAATCTCCCCACAACGGTCGATGATCCCGGCCGCTGATCGAATCTCCCCACAACGGTCGATGATCCCGGCCGCTGATCGAATCTCCCCACAACGGTCGATGATCCCGGCCGCTGATCGAATCTCCCCACAACGGTCGATGATCCCGGTTGCTGATCGAATCCCCCCCCCCCCCCCACACCTGTCGATGATCCCGGCCGCTGATCGAATCTCCCCACAACGGTCGATGATCCCGGCCGCTGATCGAATCTCCCCACAACGGTCGATGATCCCGGCCGCTGATCGAATCTTCTCCCACCTGTTGATGATCCCCAATATAGGGTATTAGAGAGACCTGTTGCAGGCAATTATTTGTATTTACTGTCGCTGCTGCCCAAGTAAGCCTTCAAACAAATATATGTATTGCAGATATTTCTCAATGAATTTGATACTGGACCAAACAGGAGTACAGGAGATAAAGATGATTTGACTCTCTCCATGTCTAGAAGACAAGAACGATATCCAAAATCAGTAGTGCCCGTTAACGGTTAGTTCATCTAGTTTATCACTATTTTAATACGTTGTCAGTTTGATATATAACCCTTTGAGTTAATGAAAATGTGACTGCATTGTTCTTTTTTTATCATTTTGAAGTATATTTCCGTTTGTAAATTTTAGTACACTGAATAAGGGTTACAATGATGGTAATGTTTTAATGCAAATGTAATTACTGAGTAACTATGCCACGATTTGATACAGTGTATGTGAGAAAGCGATCGTCAAATTCATGTGAGAAAACTCTCGGATGTGGTCATGCTTGTGCTGGATATACCCAGGAGCCGAGTTGTCCCCCTTGTTTAGAAAAGGGGTGCTTGCCTAACCAACAGCAGAATGGGGAAGACGACTGTGTTATATGTTATACGGACGAGTTGTTTGCCGCTCCAGTCATTGTGGTAAGTGTAGAACGACAATTTACCGTCAAAGATATATAATTATTCTGCACACATGCACACACAAACATTTGGTTATAACATGGCGGTGAAACCTAAACGTAATGTGCAACTTTTCTTGTTTCGTCTTAATGGAAGAACCAGCATTGAGTATTGTTATTTAAATTTTTTTTATTAAGTTGTCATTTTTCACTGAAATTCGTATCATGTGTTTCATTTAAATTTTTACTATCTGTGTAACATATGGTGCAGCTCCGCGTTTTTTTATTTGTTCCAATATTCTCGGTTCAGCTCAGTAAATATTCTTGTTTCAAAGCAGAAATGACGCTCCAGATATCTACTTTTGCTGTTCTTGTATAACGTTTCCAGTAACATCCAGACTCCTGCTATGCCAACGTTTTCTTAAGTTTTCTGAAATACCTAAACAAATTAACTTAACTTTGGTTATTAATATTTAATCAGTGTCAATGTAACCAAATGCAGTTTTTTTCTTGAGTCAGTCTAAAATCATGATCACTTGACGCTTTTGTTTGATTTAAGTATGTTGGTTATCGTGAAACGGGAGTTTTACGGAAAACCTCCGTGAGTTTCGTATAAATATCTAAGGAACACATTATTAAAATATTTTATTTAACTATATTTAGCATATTTATGTTCTGATTTTGATCATTTTTCATGTATGTTCTATGAGTTTATGGTGAATGCTTGCACACATTGTTTAATTTGAACTATACTATGTTACTTTATGTTTTAATCATAAATAATTATTTATTAATTAAGATAAACAATCAAATTTATTCGTTTATTTTCATTTCCAATCTACAGTTGAAGTGCGGACATGTTTTCCACTTACATTGTGCAAATCGAGTCCTGGAGACGAAGTGGGTCGGTGCGAGAATAACGTTTAGCTTTATGACATGCCCTATGTGCAAGGTTTGTTTAACTTTATTGCATGCCCCATTCAAAAAGTTTGTTTAGCTTCATAGCATGTCTTATTTACAATGTGTGTTTAGCTTCATAACATGTCCTATTTGCAAGGTTTGTTTAGTTTCATGACATGTCGTATTTGCAATGTGTGTTAAGCTTCATAACATGTCCTATTTGCAAGGTTTGTTTAGTTTCATGACATGTCGTATTTGCAATGTGTATTTGCTTATTTAGTCATTTAGTCGATTTATAACATGAATACAGACGCATCAGTTATTAAAACTCCGTCCAAGCTTAACATTAGGAATTGACTTGTGTAAGTTATTGTGGGGTGGGGGGGTTATTATTTAAATTTTTGAATAATACCGTTTTTCAAAATGTCAAATATTTGTTATACAGATAGTAATTATGATAAAAAAACATTACTTATTAGTTACATCATTTATGAAACCTGTTCTTTCAGCAAACCTCAGTTGAATTTTTCTGGGTAGAACCAGTATTAAATATAAAATAAAAATATCATTTTAATCATAACACAAATGTACCACATAATATAATTAATAGCCTGTCGCCGTTTATGTTCATAGCAACCAATGGAACATCCAGAGTTGCAGCAGCTTCTTTCACCAATAATAGCTCTTCAGGATGACGTCAAAAGGAAGGCAATGATGCGTATCCAGTATGAAGGACTGGATAAATCAGACGCCGTGACCAAACCTGGAGGGGATTACTATGGGGATGCATTACGGATGGCGATGGAACGCTATTGTTACTACCCTTGCTATAAATGCGAAAAGGTAACCATAACATGGATGAAATATATATTAGTTTATAATAATCTATTTTAGTTCGATTGCAAAGAAAGCTCAAAAGTCGAACTACGATGATGAAAAGTCGAAATGATTAAGATTTTTCAACATCGCAATTGCAACTTTTCACCATCGTTGTTGCGGCTTTTCATCATTTCGTTGTTTCGACTTGACTTAATTAAAGAAATATGCCGAGATGGCCTCCACACTGGACACCGTACTTCCTGGATAGAACCAGTAAAGTGTCTTACACATAGCCGTGACACCGATGAGAGCATGTGTCCGATTCTGTAACACTGGACAACGCATTACAAAGGTGATAAACTAATTGGCATGAGAACCAAAACTGTAAACCCATTTTCTGCAAATTTGCCAATAAAATGATACATGATATCAGCAGAAAGCGGACAGTTAAATTGCGGATGGACATTTAACAAAACGTGTTTGTTATTCCGATTTCTATATTTTCAGTTGAAATTGACCTGTAATAAGCAACTATCTTTCTCAAAGGTTACTTTTGCTTTTTTCGTTGACTGGCTGGTTAAGACAGGATTGACTGTATTAATTTTAACAATACATATATTCAAGCCCTTTTTAACCATATTTATGTATATACTTAAATACTTAAAAACTTAAATCAATGAAAATTATTCAGGTGATCATGATTTTAGACTGGCTCCAGAAAACTGCATTTTGTTTCATTGACATGGATTAAAGTAAAATACAGTCAAAATTAACTAACGGTCTTAAGTATATTTAGCTATGTATGTTCATACTACGTATTTTACTGTTGTCGGAGCAGTTTAATGGAAACATACACACTACTTGTTGTTATAGGCGTATTTCGGTGGTACAGTTCAGTGCGATGCCAGTGCCCAAGACAGAGAGTTTGACTTGAAAGATCTTGTCTGTGCGGGATGCTCGGGAACAAAAAGAGATCAGGTATTTTTTATCACAAGATGTAAATATATCTGGAACGATTTTAAACCAATGAATTAAATTTGATACACTTTTAAAGCGATATCTGGAGATACTTTTACAAATATAAATTAAAGTAACTTCAAATATTCATCTACCTGATACTTGTACTCCGAATACGATACACACCTGTAAAGTTTGTAGGAATGCAGTCACCATTAAAATCTTCAAGATGAAAAAACGCTAAAATTATAATTTGAAATATATTACATACACCTGTCACTTTTGTTTTGGGGCGTGTGTTTCGGCCAAAGTTTTTTGTTGTTTTTGTAACAAAGTTTATGGGGAAAAACATAAAATTTAATAATGTATCGGTTGAAATGTTTTAATAATAGTAGTGAACTTCATTTTTCAGAATTGGTTGAGTCCGTTTTTGAAATATCATAAATAGATAATATTGGTGGGCAAATGCACAATTTTGATAGATGAAAAAATTGACAAATATTACTTTTCAGAAATTTATGTTAAAACATTGTTTAAAATCAGATGTGTTTGTTAAGAAATTCACAATATTTTAAACAAATCGGAAGTTATTGCCAATCATCTAAATGTTTGCAGTTTAAGAAACATTAAACTTGCACTGATTTAACATCGGATTTTGATGTAAAAATTGTTTTACCTGACAAATTTTCAAAAGTAAAACATGTTATTTACTACTAAAAAGATTGCTTTGGCTGAGACAAGCGCCACAAACTATGAGTAGAATTAAGGCATGTTCTAACGTCTCACGTACATGTATAATATATGAATGGTAATTACCAAAATCGTGTGTGTTGCTTAATTACATTTCTTTGATGATCCATAAGTATATGTTTTATATACACCACGCTTTGAAACGTATCCACTAAGTTTAGTGTTTTTTTTCCAGGTATGCAAAAAGCACGGGACTGACTTTATCGAATATAAATGCCGCTATTGTTGCTCCATCGCCATATTTTTCTGTGGTGGAAACACCCATTTCTGTAATGCTTGCCACGGACAAGCCTGGAAAATGTGGAATTTGACAGTTTTCCCAGGATGTCCAGCTGGGCCATGCGGGGTACAGCTCACTGGAACGTGTCCCCTCAATATAGAACACCCGCCAACCGGAACTGAGTTTTCTTTAGGATGTGGTCTATGCGCAAATGAACAGACATTTTAATAAACAAATTCAAGAGTGTAAGCAATGTCCTTTTGGTATTTAAAAAATAAACAGACTTCACAACATGTTTTATAATGCTTTATACCGCATATACAAATAACAATCCTGAAGAAAAAAAGAGAATAAGCCCCACTAGTAACTTCAATGTATGATCATCGTCGAATACCCAATGGTAATCCACTCCGATTCTCTCCATTCGTCATGTACGGAGAGAATCAGAATTGACACCGGGAGGAATGATATATAATAAACACCGTGCGATATGGTCACCACCGCTGGGAACACTTTAATGACTTATGTTTGCGTGTTGTTGTTGTTGTTGTTTTTTCAGTATATAAACCAGTATTATTTTCTTTCATCAAAAAACTATTTAATACGTATTTAACTTACGGTTAACTGTTGTTTTTACTATTTCCAGGTATGCAAAAAGCACGGGACTGACTTTATCGAATATAAATGTCGCTATTGCTGCTCCATCGCCATATTTTTCTGTTATGGACACACCCATTTCTGTAATGCTTGCCACGGACAAGCCGGAACAATGTGGGGTCTGACTGTTTTCCCAGTATGTCCAGCTGGACCATGCGGGGTACAGCTCACTGGAACGTGTCCTCTTAACATAGAACATCCGCCATCGGGAACTGAGTTTTCTTTAGGATGTGGTCTATGCGCAAATGAACAGACATTTTAAGAAACAAATTCAAAATTGTAACTAAAAATGCCATTTGGGTTCAGCGTAAGGAAACGTACAAACAGCATGTTTTATATCACATACGATATATGAGTAATGCTCCTAAGGAAAAAGAAAGAATTAGTTTACGATTCCAGTTGTTAACTTTGCGATATTGGTGATATCAGGAAAAAATTGTTGGCATATGTCTATATCAAAATATTTAATTCTCGATATCAAAAATAAAATTAATGTCTTAACTATATATATGAGTATCAAACACTTTATGTGAGAAAGTCTGCTGTTACTTGCTGAAGAACAGTGATCAGGGGCGTAGCTTGGCTGTAAACGATGTGTAGGCACAGTTTTAGGGGTCCGGGTCATGCTCCCTCGAAATTGTTTTCGGCTAGGCCGTCGTAGGTGCGTTTAGGCGAATATTTCTTATGATTTTAGGGGCCTCGTTATCCTTAATATTAACCTTGAATTCACTGTTTTATAACCAAATAAATTGATAAATGATATTATATATCTGGATTATATTCAAAGATTTTTTGTCTTGAATTTATAGTTTACCCCTGCTAGACGTTCGATTTTTTTTACATTTTTGGTATTTTTATTTTTTCGATTTCTCAGGAAAAAAGTGTAGGTACGTGTCTACAGTGCCTATAGGATTAGACACGTGTCTACAGTGCCTATAGGAAGCTATGCCGCTTGTGATTAACCTCGCAGATACATATATATGTATGTTGGATCTGCCTTTACTAGTGGGTTCGGTTCGCTTAGTCGGTAGCGCGTCTGACTATCAATCCGAGGTCGTGATATCAGATCCCCGCCAGGGCATTGTATCCGTTGGCTACACGACATTGTGTCTCATTAGCGTTCTTCTTTCGAGTACATGTTAACCTTCCAGGATCCCAGGAAAGAATAGTTAGGTAAACGGATAGCCTGTTAACCCTCGATAGCATAAAAACGAGGCTAAAAATTCGAGCAAACAAACAATCTTTGCGTTAAAACTGGGGGTTTATCCTCAGTTTTAAAAAAGAAAAAAAAACATTTCCTTATATTGTTAGTTCATTCCGATTTCGACGATTAGATTTCATAAATACAAACACATTTAGCATATCGAATTAAATAACAATTCAAACATTCATAAAATAGGTTCTCTTTATCGAGAATTCTTATTAAGATATAAAGGAATTCAACTTTGGATGTAAAAAATCTCACTAAATGATATCAAATATTGCATTTTCGATGTCAAAAATTAGCCTATTAATACTTTTTTCGTTGTTTATTTTTTTTATTAGAAATCGATATTAGATTATGTTTTAACATTGATTCTTGATTACCCAATATTAGCAGCTGGGTTTTCGATATCATCAATTTTAACGTTGAAAGCAAACTTTTTTCCACAAATGCATATAGATATCAAACAAACATGATTTGATTATGAAAATAAACTTAATATGTTTTGTTTGTTTTTAGCTGCATCATTCCTCAACATCAAATAATATGTTTTCATCGATTATATTGGTTATTGAAAAACAATTGCAATATATAATGACCATTGTTGATTTCGATTATTTAATTTAAATTTTGATAATTGTGAGAAAATTAGTTATTGATATTGGAAAACCAACAGCGATATCAAAAACTGATCTAGCAATATCAAATAGTGCCAATATTCAAATTGTAAATAAACATGTAATCCTGACTAAATATTAAGCAATTTAAATTAAAATGCCACATTTATACCATATTTGTATACCACATTTGTAACATTGCATGTTAGTAAATTTATACCAATCATTTTAACGTGCACAATTATGAAATACAAATATGAATATATATTTACTTTGTATAGTAAGACATACATAATATATACAATACATAATATATGATTATTTATAACCAATAAAGCGTTTAACTATAACTATATTCTTTTTTACTATGAATACAATATTTGCATATTGTTTCACATATAAATCTAATGTCATAATTATATTAAGTTCATCGGAGATCTTTGTCATAAACACACATTTGTACATTATTGATCCCGGTTATGTGCTAAAGGCGGTGCGGTATTTTAGGGTAGCAGATTATTCAAACTTTAAAATTTTAGTTTTTTTTACCATCCAGCTTTTCATTTCAAACAATTTCAACTTTATCATTGCTTGTCGCCGTTTTTGTTTGTTTACTTTTAGTTGAACTGTTCAGAAAAAGCGAGTTCAAATACAAAACCCCCTTTTTTCAGAGAGAACAAGAACCTTAACTCTGGACTGCATTTTGGCAGAGTTATACCCCTTTTGGATATAATTTTTCAGGTTAAAGCTTTTTTATCAGGTAAGATATCTATGCAACCACTCATTTGATATGAATGAAATTTCACACGTATGTTCAGCATCATCAACGGAACGCACAGAGATACAAACTATAACTCTGGGTTGCATTTTAAAAGACTTAAAAAATTTGGTTAGAGATGATTTACAGGTTAGAGTTTTTTGAGTTGGTACTTAATTCATCAACCTATCATTGGACATGAACTTCAAATGGGTGTTCATCATCTTCTAGGAAACTCATAGAGACAATAATCACAACTCATGATTGTATTTTGGCAGAATTTCCCTTTTAGACTTAGAAATTTTGTTGTTTAGCAGGTTAAAGTGTGTAGTACAAGGCGTTGAGCTAAGATGTTAACAAAAAGGGTCAGTTTGTGGTCGTTTCTTAAATTTGTTCAAAATCATGACCCTGGGGGCAAAATTGGCCTGCTCTGAGGGCTCAAAATTTTATATGGTGTTTAATTTTTTAAGAGACACAAATTTTTGTTTGAGGGAAAAAGGGAAACAGTAGTACCTAGGTAGACACTCAACCCTTAAGGTTCTGTATTTATATCATGAAGAAGTGATATTCGTTTTCGATGAATTCATGTTACAATGTGTACATTTTCTTAGGTTACGATCAATATTACGGAATCTCCCTTCCTCTATTGCTATTTTGTGGGCAGAATATCTAAATCGTGTTAATGCTACACGATGATTTGTATTACATATTGTTAATAAATAGTTTTCCGGTTCATAGGCTGTTTTAAATAACTTATATGATTCTAGTTTTGATGAAGTATCTATTTGAGAGTACCATGATTGTAAATATTGATCAATGATTCGTTCACTTACTTTTTCTACTTGGATATTTGTAACATTTGTGTTGTTCCAAAGATAATGGAAACCAAGATCATTTAATAGTTTTTTTACTCACCACGCCCACGAATTGTTGTTAATAACATTTCCGTAAACATTAATATCAGACCGTAAAACTTTAAACATTAAACTATTAAAGGATTTCAGTATTTTGAAATAATATTTTACTATTCTTATAGCTCTTATAACAGAGAAAGGTAATCTTGCCAGTTCACCATAAACAGCAATTTAATATGAACACGTTCAGTATCAGAGGCATTATAAAATCCCCAGGTTTCATAACCATAATTTAAAATGGGTGCAACCATTGTGTCGAATAATTTTATCTTTTCACTAATTTCCAATGAAACAATATCAAACATGGAATTAAGAGAAAATAATGCATTCATAGCTTGTTGCGCAGGGGCTTTCTGTGCCTGATAAAAAGACCCATTGGCAGATAAAGTTACACCTAGATATATAAATTTATCAACATTTTTTTAATTTTATACCATCGTAAAACATATCAACATTTTGCATTCTTGTACCAGTTTTGAAAGTCATAACGACAGTTTTTTCATTATGTACAGTTATACCCCATTTTCGACAGTAAATATTTAATTTATTTAGTAGATATTGTAATCCTTCCTTTGAATAAAAAAAATAAAACGGTATCATCCGCAAATAACAATAAAAATATTTGAAATTCGACAATTGTGACATTATCAAACGTTCAATTTGTTAGTGCGTCGCTCATGTCGTTTATAAATAAAATAAATAATAATGGCGACAGAGATTCTCCTTGTTTAACTCCCATATCACTATCGAAGAATTGGCTCAAAGACCCATTTACTTAACACTAGCATACATTTCTCTTAGAATTTTCACCATTTTAGTTGGGACACCATAATTTATCAACTTAAACCAAATACCATCTCTGTATACAAGATCGAACGCTTTACGGAAATCGATGAATGAACAATATAGTTTTGTCTGTTTGCGCTTAGGTATTCTGTTAATCAGGGTTTGTAAAATAAAAACACAATCTACTGTGCTTTTTTTGTTTCTAAAACCAAACTGATTATCTGTTAAAACATCATTGTCCTTAACCCTTTTTCTCAGTCGAACATCTAATAAAATAGTAAATATTTTAGAAAATATACTAAGGTAATACCACGGTATTTGTTTACATCATTTATGTTACCCTTTTTTGGTACTGGAACAATAATTAACTTCGTCCAAGATTCAGGATAAATACATTTATCAAACATAAAATTAAAAAGTTTACATAATTTGGGTGTTAAAATATCAATTCCATCAATAAACATTTCTGGTATAAGAGAGTCGATACCGGAACTTTTTTGCCTTTTAAGCGATGCTACTGCATGTTTAACTTCTGATAATAAAAATTCGCAGTCAAGTTGTTCAACGTGTTTTAAAACATTTTCTTTACTAGCTATTTCATCGCGTGTGTCATTATTACTAAACATATCAGATGAAAATAAATAATTAAAATGATTATAAAAATCTTCTGTATTTAAAGTTGACGACGATCCTTTCTTACACGCTTTTATACGTCTTATCTCATCCCATAATTTCTTAGGGTTGTTTTTAGATAATTTATGTAATACACATTTTTGTTAAACAGTTTATTTATATTTAGCTGTTCGTAATGACTCCTTCTACCGGCTAATACACCTCTTGTATTTATCGACCTAATTTTCGATACTCTTTGTTCTTGTTCCGTAGTTCTGCACGTGCGCGTTTACATTCCGATGTAAACCATCCAGAGTTAATGTTTTTATTTTTACAAGGTACTCCAAATATGGAATGCGAGCAATTGTACAGGGCATTTGCAAAATTATTTACACCTACATTGAAATCTATGCTTTCGGAAATTAAACTTTCTACGATATCTTCAAATTTACACGATTCTGCAGTTAATTTGTTTTTATATTGATTTGTTTATCTTCATCCCATCGCAAGTTAGTTTTAGTATGTAAATACTTTATATTATCAATTGTATGTTGCTTCTTAACTTTAATATTAACTTGTATTAGTGAATGGGGTGAGGATGAATAAATATCATGTACAATAAAATTGTCAATAATGCTAAATAACATAGTCAGTTAAACGTTCACCATTGGTTGACACATATGTCATACTCCCAATGCCGACGCCGTCACCCATACGGCCATTTACGATACGTAAACCACTACCGTGACATATATCAAGCAGTTTTTGACCAGATGAATTACAAACATTATCTTGAGAAACTCTATCTGGTAGGTTAAATGTTAAGTTCGAGTCAACATGGCTGTCAATTTATCATATTCATAACTGTCCTCAATGAAATCGTTTTTATGACAACATCTTGAATTTAGATCTCCAATGATTGACTTCTTTCTTAATTGTGAATATTTATGATAATAGTGTTCTAACAACTCAAAATATCCTATATCTTGCAAGTTAAAAAGTTACAAAGTTGGATGGTGGAATAAAGACAAAACATATATATATATGTCTGAAGATAGATTGAAAAAATCTTTACAAAGTTTTATCTAGATAAAACCTAGCACGTGTTATTCTAAGATCTCAATACCATTTAAGATTTTATTATTTACAAACATACTCCACCATGACCTCGTCTACTATTACCATTGATATTTCAGGGCTTGGTACATCAAAACATTTATAACCTTGCAAATCAAATTCATTAAAGTTATGTTGCCATGTTTCAGATATAAATACAATGTCAAAATTATGAACAAAAATTTAATAATCTTCATCATCACAACATAATTTTAATCCTTCAATGTTCCATGAAAATATGGATAAGTCATGACCTTCTCCGTGCCTCTAGTCATTGGATGCGGGCGAGTATAGTCTGTTGTTGATGAAGAGTTTGTCGGGAACTAGCACTGCACGTTTGTTATCCTTCCTGGCTTGAATCATGATCGGTATCAAGGATTTCCGGCGTTCCTGAATTATCTGGGGATGCTGATCAAAAACATGATATTTGGTTTAATTCAAATTAACTGTTTTCAAAGCAGCACTTTTCACTTCCAACTTGGAACTTGTGTTAAGAAAGTTGGCAACAATAGGACGAGTTTTGCCATGTACACGACCACCTATACGATGAGCTCTATCAATGTAAATTTTGTTGCGCACATCACTTATTTTCAATACAAACTCGCACATTTCATACACTTTATCCGCACAGTCCTCCGCTAAATTAGGATCCGACACATTGCTTGCCGGTATATTAAGCGATTGGGCATTCGTTTGACCACCGGTCTCCGTTTTGCTCTCATCACTGGGCTGCTCGCTAGAGGCTGCATTTGAAGATTCCATCGGGGTGTGTGCGTTGCCTGTGTTAGTTGAAGAAACTGATCCAAATTGAGAAGCTGGCTGATATACATGTTCATCGATGCCAAGGAAGATCATATTGTCTCTCATGGACCTGCATTGTAGATCTAGACCATCTTCAAATAGAGAGTCATTTTCAGTTTTTAATTCAGTGTTGCTGTGGGTTAGAACTTTTACCTCACTCTGTAGCTTCAATACACAAGATTTGTTTTGATCAACTGTGTTACTTATTTTATCATACTCGCTGCCGAGAAACGTCTGGCTATCTTCAGTGTCTGAAAGTTTTTTCATTGCCTGGTCTATACTATGTTTATTGGCAACAACGGAAGATTCATAATGAGAGAGCCGTAACAGAATATTTTCTTGCTGTGTTTAGATGACATCTAGTTTTGATATTTTGGCTTCAATGTTGTCTATTAAAGTAACTTTTGCCATAATGAATTCAAGTTTGGAATAGATATCGGTGTTCAGTGGTTGAGGTTGTGAAGGATTCATCAGAATGGGCGGCGCTGGATTTTGAAGAAACTGTGAACTCGGAGAGTTAAATTGAGGATTAAATTGAGCCGTATATTGAGTCTGTGGTGAATAAGGAAACGATGCCACATCATAACATGCTTTGAATATATTGACAAGAGGAAGGTCGTGGGTTCTATCCCCGGCCCGGTTATACCAAAGACTTTAAAAATGGTACTAGAAGCTTCCTCGCTTGACGCTCAGCATTTAGAGGAGAGTTCTAGGTCTGGTCTGCCCGGTGTCAGTATAATGTAACTGGGTGGGGTATCATACCATGTGTCTGCGGCATGCTACTACAGTGTGACAGTGCTTAGAATACTGTCTCAAGTAGACACCGTCGCGATATGATTGAAAAATTGTTGAAAGTGACGCTAAACACCATACAACAACAACAATAACATTGACAAGAGAGTAACAATCGAAAAACAAATGACCGCATGCATGATGAACCTTTCAAAAAAGGTTTTTAGAAAGCCCACCATCCTAAAGCGTTGCGCATCTTTCAAACAGCTCCACCATCTCCTCAAGCGTTACGCTGATTTTCCATCATAAAACTGTCATTTAGTCATTTAAAAGACCTAGTTTGATGAAAAGAAGGGTGTTGTTTATAAAAGAAAATGATATATTAAATTATGTCCAGTAAGAAGACAGTTTTTGCACTTTCAAAACACTCGTTCCAGTTTTTCCACAGAAAATCCCTGGAATTTCCCGAATGATAAAGAAAACGGCTACAGTCTGTAAAAGTTCGGTTCCTGCCAAGTGATCAGAAATGATACATCATCTTGCTCGACTCAGATTTTTCAAAAATTATCAATAAAAGTTAAAAATTGTTAGTTTTCTTACCGCTGGTCGCGAATCTAGCCACCATTTAAAGTTATTTCACCGTCATCCAACGTAACCTCACAAGCCTCCAGAAACGATTGGATACGGTGAAAATGTCTATGAGACGTAGATAATTGCAAGTGGGGATCAGAGGATCATGTACGGTGTACTGGTTTGTAAATTTGATATGAAGCACCGATGCTATTCAGGGTGTTGTTTTGTGCCTAGTTATTGCGGTATATCAGTGAAATGTGTGGTGTCCTTGAGCAAGACACTTTTCCCGCATATGCGTTGTACTGGTTCTACCCAGGAAGACTTCGAGCGTGATTTGTCTAAGTTGTAAGAACTTGTTTCACAATCGAAGTAAAATAAATAAGTTTAAAAAAAATAAATAAATAAAAATATCAGTGAAATGTGCGCAGATTATGCGTTTTATTGCTATTGTTGTGACGAAATTTAAAAAAAAAATAATTGTGTTAACACTGTTAAACTCGTCATATTTGAATTCAGAAATCAAGCATACCTAATGTTAAACCGGGCCAATTTTGTCTTGGCTCTGCCTTAAACTTTTGAGTTAAATTTCTTGCAAACAAAAGGCAATAACACAGTTTTATCTTCATTATGCAAAAAATATATATCTTCCATATCACACGGAATAAGTGAGAAATGTCTAATTCCTTGCATAGCCTCTGCATCGGCAACAGGAGGTCAAATGTTCGAATCGTGGTGGAAGCGTTTCTTTTGTTTTTCATTATATTTTGTTTGTTTATTCTGTGTTTCTTTTAAACTAGGCCCATTGGTATTTGAACTAATTGGGTCACAATCATCGACGTTGATTTCATATTTTCTGGTTAGGTATGCAGATTGCATCAGTACGGTGTCCCGTATGGGCCATCGCGGCATATTTATTAAATTAAGTAAAGTCGAAACAACGAAACTGCGATGGTGAAAAGTCGAAACAACGAAACAACGATGGTGAAAAGTCGCAACTACGATGGTGAAAAGTCGAAACTATGATGGTGAAAAGTCGAAACAACGAAAAATTTCACCATCGTAGTTTGGTTATTTCAGCTTTTCACCATCGTAGTTTCGACTTTTCACTATCGTAGTTTCGCGTTTTCACCATCGTAGTTTCGACTTTTCACCATCGTAACTTCGCCTTCCTGTTTCTCATGCGCAGACGAAATTAAAAGCATGGACGAATCAATAATTTATTTGTTGATCGATTGATTGAATTACTGATTTTCTTGTTTGCACATTAATTCATTTGCTCACTTACTTTGTTACTGACTGACTGAATGACGTACTTACTTAATGCCGTTTTGTACCTAAATTGAGCCGACAGTACAAGTAGCTATATAAGATATAATTCGCACTCATTTAGATCATATTAAATTAAGAGTAATTAATCATGTAAATTTTCGGTAATTAACTTGTTATCAGTATAACAAAATACAATAAATAACGAACAATACTTAATATTTCTTCCTTCCTCTCTTACTCCTCCCCTCCATCCCTCCGTTCATTCGTTCTCTCTCTTTCTCTGTCCCTATATCTGTCTCTCTCTCTCTCACACACGCGCGTGCGCAAACGCACGTACGCACGAACGAACGCACGTACACACACATACACTTTCTGGAGCTTTTGCTCTCCTCTAACACGGTGTCTGTCCTTTTGTTTACAGTTTTAACCTGTAAGGAAAAAAACGACAGGGTGATATGAGATGAACACCGGGGCGCGTGCACATTCTATACAAATACTGGGTCATCTCGGATACCTACATGTACCTGTCGTATACAAAGGTATCCATTATGTTATTAATGGTTTATTAAGAGAAGAGCAGTAATCAATATATATAGAATACGCAAACCAAATTAATTTATTTACATAAAGGTGTAATTATATAACGGTGTTGATAAAATATATCAACTAAACTTTGCTTATATAAAATACTTACCTATGTTTAACCCCACGTTCAAAGTCAGAAACTACGATGGTGAACAGTCGAAACAACGATTGAGAAAGCGCAAAACTACGATGGTGAAACGTCGAAACTACGATGGTGAAAACGCGAAACAACGATGGTGAAAACGCGCAACTACGATGGTGAAAACGCGAAATAACGATGGTGAAAAGTCGAAACAAGATGGTGAAAAGTCGAAACTACGATGGTGAAAACGCGAAACTACGATGGCGAAAAGTTGAAACAACGATAGTGAAATCGCGAAACTATGATGGTTAAAAGTCGAAACTACGATGATGAAAATTCGAAACAACGAAACTACGATGGTGAAAAGTCGAAACTACGAAATTACGATGGTGAAAAATTGAAACTACGATGATTAAAAATCGAAATGATTTCGACTTTTCACCATCGTTGTTTCGTTATTTCGACTTTTCACCATCGTAGTTTCGACTTTTCACCATCGTAGTTTCGTTGTTTCGACTTTTCACCATCGTAGTTTCGTTGTTTCGACTTTTCACCATCGTAGTTTCGTTGTTTCTACTTTACTTAATTTAATAAATATGTCGCAATGGCCCCAACTGGACACCGTACATAAGACCAGAAAACGGAATGAAGCACATTTTAATGCACAAATCATGTATGTTTACTTGTGATGGAAATGATGAACCGGAATATGGCCGGGTTTTTGGTATGGCCATAATATGATCAGGAAACGTTCATGACAATTGAAACATGTAACCTAAAATATAAAAATAAAGTAAAGTCTTGATCAAAGTTTGATGATTGACCTAATTCTACCAGGTCAGTTGTCCACGAGACCCTCAAACATGTATACGTCACAGACAGAAGTAACGGACCTCGAATAGTTCCCCCTCCCCTAAGGTCCGTTACTCCTTTATTTAAATAAAAAAGACAAATATATATTTATAATAATAAGCAATAGCTGTACAATGAATGCTTTTATTTTTCATAATGTTGGATATAGCTAATATGTCAATGACATAAAATATTGACTTTATCTATTTTAGATAATGTGTCTGTTTGTCTAAATGTATTATTTTTACAATGTACATGTAGAGATCACCATGTCATTTTCACGAAATATTAAGAAAGTTATCGACAAAAAAATTACATAAAGCCAAGGAAATATTAACAAGTCCTTGCTGAAGCGGACACTTTTCCTCCGATATATTGCACCGCTCCATAGCATAAAGTCACGGTGCTTCGCCAGCGTGAAATACATAGTATAAATTGGAGATGAAACTTTTTTAAATACATAATTGAACTTGGAGACTGACTTCTCTGACTTCTTTTTTTTTATATAAAAAGATGAGGCGAGTATTTTTCGCATTTGCATGTTTTCTGTTGAAATATATCCCAAGTGCTGATTACAATATTTTACATGTGTCTATAAAACCCCATGCTCGCGGAAAAACATGTCTGCTAGGGTCGGAAAGCCGTCCAAAAGGGTTCGGCGGTACACGTGACATACGTGTGGTTAATGTGACTAATACTGTCTTTGTTCTCGTTATTGTATAATTAATGTTCGGGCTCATCTGACATACACTTTATTGCTCCATTTCTACTTAACCATTGTTTGTCAGGGGTCGTATTCACCAACCATTCTTGAAAATATTCTAAGACTTGAGCTTGAAAATCCTAATTTCAACTTTAGATAATTAGTTTACCATGGCAGATTGAATAATAGTTACAGTTGTGTTGACTATATATTAGATGTCCATACATGCTTGCAAGTTTTTGGTCTCAAAGAATGGTCTCTAAAAAATTTTTAAAACTCATTCTTGAGTTCAAGTCTAGGAATATTCTTTAGAGTGGTTGGTGAATACCAGCCCTGGTTTCAGTATTTTAAGTACTTTGATTTAATTATGTGTTGTATTTAGTGTAAGATTATTTTGCCTTCGGGTGAAAATAAGCTTATATACAACAGCATATGGGTTGACACGGGGTGAGTGACTACAATTAACTTTCGGTGTGTTCAGTATTGTTATAAACAAGCACGTGATGTCACTGACCAATGGGAAAGGTTTCATTTTCGCTCAAATCGTAAACCCGCGGGAAGTGGTGTTAGAAAAATATCAGTTTGGACAGGAGACTCGGCCAACACACAGGTATTTATAATTTTATCTGCAAGTTTTTACATTAACTTGTATTTTATCGAGGTTGTAACCATATCTTCCCTTGTTCTTTCTCGTTCTTCCTCTTTTTCCATTTGTCACATCACACCAGTGACTTAATTACATGAACATGTTGAGAGAAATATGTGATGTTCATATTCAAACAGTATACCTCCAACCTAATATTAAAGTTACAAGCGCATACCTAGATGTTCACTTTTATGAAGTTATACATGAGCGTAATCAGTGACCTTCTGACATATTTGAATGTCACTGACTTCTTAGTGCATAATAAAAAATAAATATAAATAGTGAACATGTATTTAAATAAGCAATATAGTATATTACAGAGAGCAAGTAACAATATATCAGACCAATATTGAAAATATTATATTGACTTTAAATTTCAAAACTGAGAGACTACCGCACCGGATGGGCAGGAATAAACAAAAGGCCAGCAAATGTGTACCATGCAGTAGGTGGCCTACATGTAAATACATTGATTTGAGTTCTAGTGTTTTCGATCAAATCAGTCGTATTCAATATACTTTATTCACTCGGTTCACATAAATACATGGAATCATGATGGCGAGCAACGTTGTAAAGTGTTAAGGCTCAGTTAAGATGATGAGTAAAACATATACATTTCCAGTGACAGATAATGTACACTTATCACTGACATTTCAAATACTCTTAAAATCTAGGCCTGAAGTCAGTGACTTAATCAAAAACAGATGTAGATATGTCACTGGGCATATCAGGGGCGTAGCTAGCCTAAAAGTTATGTGCAAGCCCGAACTAGAGGGGTCCGGGCATGCTCCTGCCCTCCCCATGATTTTGTTTTTTGTGTGTAGAATAGCTCTGATAAGTCTTAGGCGAGTATTTGAGACATAAACAAATTTTGAACCTAATTTATTTTTGAATTTGTTAAGAAAAAAAATGCATGTGAAAATTATGTGCCGACCCGGACCTTTGGGCCTATATTAGTTACATAGCTAGTGTCTAAAACCTGAGAAAAAGAGCATCACATTCGCAATTTTTAGTGGGTGATATCCACGAAATACAAATACATATTCAATATATTTGACATTTCCTGTTTAACATTTATAATTGTTATCAACAATGAACAACAAATTATAACATTAAGTATTGAAATATATGTGATGACAACAATAATCAATAGCCATTTTAGTAGGGTTTTTTATTTACATATCAACCGGAAGTAAAATTCATGCTATTATCTTTTGGTATATTTTGGATAAAGTTGTCACACAATACATATTTTACGAAGTGTTTTAATAGTATTGTTGGTTTACATCATTGTTAAGAGTGTACTTTGTATGCTTTAATTGAAATATACAATGCATGTATGATGACAAATGGTTCACGACTGGTATTTACTATTTTATAGTCGAAGAATCGTCTGACATGCCATGATCCCCCACCCCGCGAGATACGAAAAGTAGCTTGTAAGTGGCACTTTATATCAGTGGGATTATTGTACAGCTATATGCTCAATGTTCAATATTATTGTCACATATTGCTTTGTGTGACACTATTAAAGTGACTATTGGTTGTGTATATGAGTCGCTATGTTTCGTGATAAATTTGTGTAATTTTCGAAATATAGTTCTTGTATACCTTATACAGCGATATACCTATTTCCGCAAATGCCCATGTAATAACAGTCTGTGAAGACATGCACAAAACTCCAACTTCCATTAGCATCGGCATTTGTTTGCATTTCGTATTGGCAACTGTTTATTACTCAGCATAATTAAGTAAACTTATTACTATTTATTACTGGCGCCATTCTTTGCATGGTTGAAAAACATTTAGACTCCTGGTGTTAGGTATGACCAGTATAATTGTTGAACAGTGTTGAAAGTGATGGAAATACCAAACAACATTGTAACTCCTTCTGTAAGTGTCACAATCCGAATCGTAGTGGAACAAATCGTGCTGCATCTAATATAATGAAAATGAACCTGTAAAGTACATTTAAGCGTTCATTTAATTTTGCAACTACATATGATACTAGTTTTATGCACAACTTCCATATGTGTGCGTGTTCGTGTATTTAAGATAATGCTTTATTGTACAATATTTATTTCGTTTCAAGTTTATCACTCCAATTCAGTTATTGAGTTTATCATGTTTTTGGTGGATTTGACATAGGAAACCATTCGGATTTTATTTTTTAACGGCAATAGAATACTTTTATCCATTTTAATTTTTTCTTTATTTTTTAAGAAATCTAAAGCATTTTAATTATTTTTTAAATTGAATGAAGTATTCTGCCAACTTTATTTTTTTATGTATTACAATATGCAGCCCTGTTTATTAAAAATTTACGTTACAATATATGGAAGGATTTTAAAATTACAAGCAAATGATCAACATGCTATGATGATGTGTCACCTGCAATACCCAGGCCAGTACATATGTCAAGGTCACACAAAGTTCAAGGTCACACTTTTAGATAAAACACATGGAATTATGTGTCCAGTTTGTTACATTAGTCCATAACTCGTGATTTCCATTGATATATTTAAATATATCTACTTTTAAAATATATCATTATTTTAGTTGAGACCTCTTGAGGGGCATGTGCCACTTACCAGTGATATTTCTTGTTTTTAATTTCTACAATCCTTACATATTGAGAATCTAGAAGACGAATTTCATCAACAAAGATATAAGTTAAATGTTTTCTTTTATCTATGGTGAGTTGTGTGATTGCTTTATTTCTACTAACCTTTTCTGCTGCTTTCTTTCAATTACAGATGTGATCACAGATGAAGAAAAAAGTCGATGACAGTAACATCTCAGATGGGAGTACTGGTAAATATCAATTTCTTATGTAATTACAGTGATTTTGTTTCCATTTAGATAACAGTGTTTGTTGTTGTTTTTTATTCTACATTAGTTACAAATGAAATATGAAAACTACAAAGTTATTCAGCATAGATAAATAAAGAAAGGAAAAACATGCTGGCACTATGGAATAGCCATTATAGCAATGGATCATTGCAGAGGGAACAGACTACCTCAAACTGAAGACAACATTGCCAGAAGGAAAGGGACAACACACTGATACAATATGGGATAGTGGATATACCAATGGATTGATGTGGTCGGAACAGACAACCTTAAACTGAGGACAACATTGCCAGAAGGAAGAAAGGCCAACACACTTGAAACAATATGGGATAGCAGATATACCAACGGATCTTTGCAGTAGGAACAGACTCTTCCTCAAACTGAAGACAACATTGCTAGAATGAAGACAGCACAGTACAGGGATAAAATATGGGATAGCTGATATACCAATGAAAAGTTGCAATGGTAACAGACAACCTCAGGCTAAGTCAACATACATATTGGACAAATGCTATTAATAAAGGGAAAGGAAAGAACCATCAGCAAGAATGAGCTAAATGTTTTGATCATATTTCTGCAAGCTGTCACAGATGAAGCATGAAGCGGTGATAGATCCATCCAAATCGTCATGTTTTCACCGCTGGCTTCAATTTATTGAATCAGTCAACCACGTCAACGATCTGAAAAAAACAAATATTTTGAAACTCGCTGACCAGGATGTGATTCTGCTGCTGTTTTTGGTTGATATGCCTCTGCAGGTTAAGAAAGAAGATGACCAGAATCACAGATGTAAGTACAACTTTCTTTCTTATATTAATTATGGTGGTGTTGTTTTTTTCTACGCGTGTCACAGAAGAAGAAATCAACAAACAAATATGTAAGATGTTACTTAAATTTTTTATTGTGCATTGTGCAATTGTTTGCTGCTGTTTTCGAATGCAGATACCTCCGCAGGTGAAGAAATAAGACGGAACAGCATCACAGATGTTAGAACAACTTTCTTTCTTTCTTCGGCTGGTGTCTGTTGTTCGTCGTCTGTTGTTAACTTTTAGCTTTTAACAATTTCTCCACTATCAATTTTGATATAACTTCACAGAAATGTTCCTTGGGTGACCCTCTACCATGTTTGTTCAAACATCTTGATTCGTCAAAAAACATGGCCGCCAGGGGGGGGCGGGGTTAGTTTACTATATAAGCTATAGTAAAAACTTAAAAAACCTTCTTGTTAGAAACCACTGGGCCAATTTTAATATAACTTCACAGAAATGTTCCTCAGGTGACCCTCTACCAAGTTTGTTCAAGCCATCTTGATTCGTCAAAAAACATGGCCGATAGGGGGCGGGCAAACTTAATTACTAAAAACTTAAAAAATCTTCTTGTCAGAAACTAAGGCTCAATTTTAAAATAATTTCACAGAAATGTTCCTTGGAGGACCCTTCACCAAGTTTGTTCAAACCAAAGTGATTCGCCAAAAAACATGGCGGCCAGGGGGTGGGGTTAGATTATATATAGCTATAATAAAAACTTAAAAAATCTTCTTGTCAGAAACCACTGGACCAATTTTGATAACTTCACAGAAATACTCAATGGGTGCCTTTCTACCAAGTTTGTTCAAGCCATCTTGATTTGTCAAAAAAACATGGCTGCCAGGGGGTGGGGCAAGTTTAATTACCGGTAGTAAAAACTTAAAAAATCTTCTTGTCAGAAACTACTGGCTCGATTTTCAAATAATTTCACAGAAATGTTCCTTGGCGGACCCTTCACCAAGTTTGTTCAAACCGTAGTGATTCGTTGAAAAACATGGCGGCCAGGGGGTGGGGTTAGTTTACTATATAAGCTATAGTAAAAACTTAAAGAATCTTCTTGTCAGAAACCACTGGGCCAATTTTGATATAACTTCACAGAAATATACCTTGGGTGACCCTCTACCGAATTTGGTCATGCCATGTTGATCCGTCAAAAAACATGGCTGCCAGAGGGGAGGGGTAAGTTAAATTAGTAAAACCTTAAAAAATCTTCTTGTCAGAAGCTACTGGTTCGATTTTAAAATAATTTCACAGAAATGTTCCTTGAAGGACCCTTCACCAAGTTTGTTCAAATGTAATGATTCATCAAAAAACATGGTGGCTAGGGGGTAGGGTTAGTTTAATTAGTAAAAACTTAAAAAATCTTCTTGTCAGAAACTACTCGCTCAATTTTAGAATAGTTTTACAGAAATGTTCCTTGGGTGACCCTCTACCAAGTTTGTTCAAGCCATCTTGATTCATCAAAAAACATGGCTGCCAGGGGGCGGGGCAAGTTTAATTAGTAAAAATCTTCTTGTCAGAAACTACTGGCTCAATTTTAAAATAATTTCACAGAAATGTTCCTGGGAGGACTCTTCACCAAGTTTGTTCAAACCATATCGATTCGTCAAAAACATGGTGGCCAGGGGGCGGGATTAGTTAACTATATAAGCTATAATAAAAACTTAAAAAATCTTCTTGTCACAAACCACTGGGCCAATTTTGATATAATTTCACAGAAATGTTCTTTAGGTGACACTCTACCATATTTGTTCAAGCCATGTTGATTTGTCAAAAAACATGGCAGCCAGTTGGCGGGGTTAGTTTACTAAATAAGCTGTAGTAAAAATTTAAAAAATCTTGTCACAAACCACTGGGCCAATTTTGATATCACTTCACAGAATTGTCCTCGGATGACTTCTACCATGTTTGTTCAAGCCATCTTGACATGTCAAAAAACGTGGCTGCCAGGGGGTGGGGCAAGTTTAATAAGTAAAAACTTAAAAAATCTTCTTGTCAAAACTTCTGTCTTGATTTTAAAATAATTTCACAGAAATGTTCCTTGAAGGACCCTTCACCAAGTTTGTTCAAACCGTAGTGATTTGTCAAAAAACATGGTGGCCATGGGGTGGGGTTAGTTTACTATATAAGCTATAATAAAAACTTAAAAAGTCTTCTTGTCAGAAACCAGTGGGCCAATTTTTATATAGCTTCACAGAAATGTTCCTTGGGTGACCCTCTACCAAGTTTGTTCAAGCAATCTTGATTCGTCAAAAAAACATAGCCGCCATGGGGCGGGGCAAATTTAATTAGTAAAAACTTAAAAAATCTTCTTGTCAGAAACCAGTGGGCCAATTTTGATATAACTTAACAGAAATGTTCCTTGGGTGACCCTCTACCAAGTTTGTCCAAGCCATCTTGATTCGTCAAAAAACATAGCCGCCAGGGGGTGGGCCAAGTTTATTTAGTAAAAACTTAAAAAATCTTATTGTCAAAAAACATGGTTCAATTGGAGGACCCTTCACCAAGTTTGTTCAAATCATAGTGATTCATAAAAAAACATGGCCGCCAGGGGGCGGGGCAAGTTTAATTAGTAAAAATCTTCTTGTCAGAAACTACTGGCTCGATTTAAAAATAATTTCACAGAAATTTTCCTTGAAGGACCCTTCACCAAGTTTGTTCAAACCGTAATGATTCATCAAAAAACATGGCTGCCAGGGGGCGGGGCAAGTTTAATTAGTAAAAATCTTCTTGTCAGAAACTACTTGCTCGATTTTCAAATAATTTCACAGAAATGTTCCTTGGGTGACCCTTTACCAAGTTTGTTCAAGCCATCTTGGTTCGTCAAAAACATGGCCGCCATGGGGTGGGGTTAATTTACTATATACCTAAGTTATAGTAAAAACTTATAAAATCTTCTTGTCAGAAACCACTGGGCCAATTTTTATATAACTTCATAGAAATGTTTCTTGGATGACCTTCTTCCAAGTTTGTTCAAGCAATCTTGATTCGTCAAAAAACATTTTTGCTTATTGTGCATTGTTCAATTGTTTCTTTTTATGTTTGCTAATCAATTTGCTGCTGTTTTCGATTGCAGACTCCTCCACAGGTTAAGAAAGAAGACGACCAGCATCACAGATGTAAGTACAACTTTCTTTTTTATATTGATTATGATGGTGTTTTTATTTTTAATTATTGTGTGCGCCGTTGTCGTTTTTTCTACGCGTGTCACAGAAGAAGAATGAAGCAGAAGAAATCAACAAACAAATATGTAAGATGTTTTTTGAAATTTTTATTGTGCATTGTGCAATTGTTTGTTTTTATGTTTGCTAATTGTCTTTGCTGATGTTTTCTCATATTAATTATGATGGTGTTTTTAATTTTAATCATCGCGTGGGCCGTTGTTTTTTTTCTACACGTGTTACAGAAGAAGAATGAAGAAGAAATCAACAAACAAATATGTAAGATGTATGTTTAATTTTTATTGTGCATTGTGCAATTGTTTCTTTTTATGTTTGCTAATCAATTTGCTGCTGTTTTCGATTGCAGACCCCTCAACAGGTGAAGAAAGAAGACGACCAGCATCACAGATGTAAGTACAACTTTCTTTCTTATTTTGATTATGGTGGTGTTTTTATTTTTAATTATCGCGTGCGCTGTTGTTATTTTTCTACACGTGTAACAGAAGAAGAACGAAGAAGAAGAAATCAACAAACAAATATGTAAGATATTTCTTGAAATTTTTATTGTGCATTGTGCAATTGTTTCTTTTCATGTTTGCTAATCAATTTGCTGCTGTTTTATTATATTAATTATGGAGGTGTTTTTATTTTTAATCATCATGTGGCCGTTGTTTTTTTTCTACAGGTGTTACAGAAGAAGAATGAAGAAGAAATCAACAAACAAATATGTAAGATGTTTCTTGAAATTTTTATAGCGCATTGTGCAATTGTTTCTTTTCATGTTTGCTAATCAATTTGCTGCTGTTTTCGATTGCAGATACCTCCGCAGGTGAAGAAAGAAGACGACCAGCATCATAGATGTAAGTACAACTTTCTTTCTTATATTGATTATGGTGATGTTTTTATTTTTAATTATCGCGTGCGCTGTTGTTATTTTTCTACACGTGTAACAGAAGAAGAACGAAGAAGAAGAAATCAACAAACAAATATGTAAGATATTTCTTGAAATTTTTATTGTGCATTGTGCAATTGTTTCTTTCATGTTTGCTAATCAATTTGCTGCTGTTTTATTATATTAATTATGGTGGTGTTTTTATTTTTAATCATCATGTGGGCCGTTGTTTTTTTTCTACACGTGTTACAGAAGAAGAATGAAGAAGAAATCAACAAACAAATATGTAAGATGTATCTGTAATTTTTATTGTTTATTGTGCAATTGTTTCTTTTTATGTTTGCTAACCGATTTGCTGCTGTTTTCGATTGCAGACCCCTCAACAGGTGAAGAAAGAAGACGACCAGCATCACAGATGTAAGTACAACTTTCTTTCTTATATTGATTATGGTGGTGTTTTTATTTTTAATAATCGTGTGCGCTGTTGTTATTTTTCTACACGTGTAACAGAAGAAGAACGAAGAAGAAGAAATCAACAAACAAATATGTAAGATGTTTCTTGAAATTTTTATAGCGCATTGTGCAATTGTTTCTTTTTATGTTTGCTAATCAATTTGCTGCTGTTTTCGATTGCAGACCCCTCAACAGGTGAAGAAAGAAGACGACCAGCATCACAGATGTAAGTACAACTTTCTTTCTTATATTGATTATGGTGGTGTTTTTATTTTTAATAATCGCGTGCGCTGTTGTTATTTTTCTACATGTGTAACAGAAGAAGAACGAAGAAGAAGAAATCAACAAACAAATATGTAAGATGTTTCTTGAAATTTTTATAGCGCATTGTGCAATTGTTTTTTTTATGTTTGCTAATCAATTTGCTGCTGTTTTCGATTGCAGACCCCTCAACAGGTGAAGAAAGAAGACGACCAGCATCACAGATGTAAGTACAACTTTCTTTCTTATATTGATTATGGTGGTGTTTTTATTTTTAATTATCGCGTGCGCTGTTGTTATTTTTCTACACGTGTAACAGAAGAAGAACAAAGAAGAAAAAATCAACAAACAAATATGTAAGATATTTCTTGAAATTTTTATTGTGCATTGTGCAGTTGTTTCTTTTCATGTTTGCTAATCAATTTGCTGCTGTTTTATTATATTAATTATGGTGGTGTTTTTATTTTTAATCATCATGTGGGCCGTTGTTTTTTTTCTACACGTGTTACAGAAGAAGAATGAAGAAGAAATCAACAAACAAATATGTAAGATGTATCTGTAATTTTTATTGTGTATTGTGCAATTGTTTCTTTTTATGTTTACTAACCGATTTGCTGCTGTTTTCGATTGCAGACCCCCTCAACAGGTGAAGAAAGAAGACGACCAGCATCACAGATGTAAGTACAACTTTCTTTCTTATATTGATTATGGTGGTGTTTTTATTTTTAATAATCGCGTGCGCTGTTGTTATTTTTCTACACGTGTAACAGAAGAAGAACGAAGAAGAAGAAATCAACAAACAAATATGTAAGATGTTTCTTGAAATTTTTATAGCGCATTGTGCAATTGTTTCTTTTTATGTTTGCTAATCAATTTGCTGCTGTTTTCGATTGCAGACCCCTCAACAGGTGAAGAAAGAAGACGACCAGCATCACAGATGTAAGTACAACTTTCTTTCTTATATTGATTATGGTGGTGTTTTTATTTTTAATTATCGCGTGCGCTGTTGTTATTTTTCTACATGTGTAACAGAAGAAGAACGAAGAAGAAATCAACAAACAAATATGTAAGATATTTCTTGAAATTTTTATTGTGCATTGTGCAATTGTTTCTTTTCATGTTTGCTAATCAATTTGCTGCTGTTTTATTATATTAATTATGGTGGTGTTTTTATTTTTAATCATCACGTGGGCCGTTAGTTTTTTCTACACATGTTACAGAAGAAGAATGAAGAAGAAATCAACAAACAAATATGTAAGATGTTTCTTGAAATTTTTATTGTGCATTGTGCAATTGTTTGTTTTTATGTTTGCTAATAAATTTGCTGCTGTTTTATTATATTAATTATGGTGGTTTTATTTTTGATCATCGCGAGCGCTGTTGTTATTTTTGTAAACGTGTCATAGAAGAAGAACAAAGAAGAAGTAATCAACAAACAAATATGTAAGATATTTCTTGAAATTTTTATTGTGCATTGTGCAATTCTTTCTTTTTATTTTGCTAATCGTCATTTGCTGCTTTTTTCTTCTATAAATTATGGTGGTAGTTTTATGTTTAATCGTCGCGTGCGCAGTTGTTATTTTTTCTACACGTGTTACAGAAGAAAAATGAAGAAGAAATCAACAAACAAATATGTAAGATGTTTCTTAAAATTTTTATTGTGCATTGTGCAATTCTTTCTTTTTATTTTGCTAATCGTCATTTGCTGCTGTTTTCCTATATTAAATATGGTGGTAGTTTTATGTTTAATCGTCGCGTGCGCAGTTGTTATTTTTTCTACACGTGTTACAGAAGAAAAATGAAGAAGAAATCAACAAACAAATATGTAAGATGTTTCTTAAAATTTTTATTGTGCATTGTGCAATTATTTGTTTTCATGTTTGCTAATGAATTTGCTGCTGTTTTCTTATATTAATTATGGTGGTGTTTTTATTTTTGATCATCGCGTGCGCAGTTGTTATTTTTCTACATATGTCAAAGAAGAAGAACGAAGAAGAAGAAATCAACAAACAAATATGTAAGATGTTTCTTGAAATTTTTATTGTGCATTGTGCAATTGTTTGTTTTTATGTTTGCTAATGAATTTGCTGCTGTTTTCTTCTATTGATTAAGTTGGTGTTTTTATTTTTAATCATCATGTGGGCCGTTATTTTTTTTCTACACGTGTTACAGAAGAAGAATGAAGAAGAAATCAACAAACAAATATGTAAGATAATTCTTGAAATTTTTATTGTGCATTATGCATTTATTTGTTTTTATGATTGTTAGTCGTCTTTGCTACTTTTTTCGTATATTAATTATGATGGTGTTTTTCTTTTTTAATCATCGCGCGGTCTGTTGTTTATTTTTTCTACATGTGTTACAGAAGAAGAATGAAGAAGAAATCAACAAACAAATATGTAAGATGTTGTTTCTTGAAATGTTTATTGTGCATTGTGCAATTGTTTGTTTTTATGTTTGCTAGTCGTCTTTGCTACTTTTTTATATATTAATTATGGTGGTGTTTTTATGTTTAATCATCGCGTGCGCAGTTGTTTATTTTTCTACACGTGTTACAGAAGAAGAATGAAGAAGAAATCAACAAACAAATATGTAAGATGTTTCTTAAAATTTTTATTGTGCATTGTGCAATTCTTTCTTTTTATGTTTGCTAATCAATTTTCTGCTGTTTCCTAATATTAATTATGGTGGTGTTTTTATTTTTGATCGTTGCGTGCGCAGTTGTTATTTTTCTACATGTGTCACAGAAGAAGAACAAAGAAGAAGAAATCAACAAACAAATATGTAAGATGTTTCTTCAAATGTTTGTTGTGCATTGTGCAATTCTCCCTTTTTATGTTTGCTAATCGTCTTTGCTGCTGTTTTCTTATATTAATTATGGTGGTGTTTTTTTTTTATAATCATCGTGTGGGCCGTTATTATTTTTTTTCTACACGTGTTACAGAAGAAGAATGAAGAAGAAATCAACAAACAAATATTTAAGATGTTTCTTAAAATTTTTATTGTGCATTGTGCAATTGTTTCTTTTCATGTTTGCTAATTAATTTGCTGCTGTTTTCTTGTATTAATTATGGTGGTGTTTTTATTTTTAATCATCACGTTGGCCTTTTTTTTCTACAACTGTTACAGAAGAAGAATGAAGAAGAAATCATCAAACAAATATGTAAGATGTTTCTTGAAATTTTTATTGTGCATTGTACAATTGTTTTTATGTTTGCTTATTATATTTGCTGCTGTTTCCTTATATTAATTATGGTGGTGTTTTTATTTTTGATCGTCACTCGCGCCGTTATTATTTTCATACATGTTCTACAGAAGAAGAATGAAGAAGAAATCAACAAACAAATATGTAAGATGTGTCTTGGAATTTTTATTATGCATTGTGCAATTGTTTCTTTTTATGTTTGCTAGTCGTCTATGCTACTGTTTTCTTATATTAATTATGGTGGTGTTTTTATGTTTAATCATCCCGTGGTCCATTGTTTATTTTTCTACACGTGTTAAAGAAGAAGAACGAAGAAGAAATCAACAAACAAATATGTTAGATGTTTCTTGAAATTTTTTTTGTGCATTGTACAATTGTTTCTTTTTATGTTTGCTAATTGTCTTTGCTGCTGTTTTATTATATCAATTATGGTAGTGTTTTTATTTTTGATCATCGCGTGTGCAGTTGTTATTTTTCTACACGTGTCACAGAAGAAGAAAGAAGAAGAAGAAATCAACAAAAAAATATGTAAGATGTTTCTTGAAATTTTAATTGTACATTGTGCAATTCTTTCTTTTTATGTTTGCTAATTGTCTTTGCTGCTGTTTTATTATATCAATTATGGTGGTGTTTTTATTTTAATCATCGCGTGCGCAGTTGTTTGTTTTTCTACACGTGTTACAGAAGAAGAATGAAGAAGAAATCAACAAACAAATATGTAAGATAATTCTTGAAATTTTTATTGTGCATTTTGCATTTGTTTGTTTTTATGATTGTTAGTCGTCTTTGCTACTTTTTTCGTATATTAACTATGATGGTGTTTTTTTTTTAATCATCGCGCGGTCCGTTGTTTATTTTTTCTACATGTGTTACAGAAGAAGAATGAAGAAGAAATCAACAAACAAATATGTAAGATGTTGTTTCTTGAAATGTTTATTGTGCATTGTGCAATTGTTTGTTTTTATGTTTGCTAGTCGTCTTTGCTACTTTTTTATATATTAATTATGGTGGTGTTTTTATGTTTAATCATCGCATGCGCAGTTGTTTATTTTTCTACACGTGTTACAGAAGAAGAATGAAGAAGAAATCAACAAACAAATATGTAAGATGTTCCTTAAAATTTTTATTGTGCATTGTGCAATTCTTTCTTTTTATGTTTGCTAATCAATTTTCTGCTGTTTCCTAATATTAATTATGGTGGTGTTTTTATTTTTGATCGTTGCGTGCGCAGTTGTTATTTTTCTACATGTGTCACAGAAGAAGAACAAAGAAGAAGAAATCAACAAACAAATATGTAAGATGTTTCTTGAAATGTTTATTGTGCATTGTGCAATTCTTCCTTTTTATGTTTGCTAATCGTCTTTGCTGCTGTTTTCTTATATTAATTATGGTGGTGTTTTTTTTTTATAATTATCGTGTGGGCCGTTATTATTTTTTTTCAACGCGTGTTACAGAAGAAAAATGAAGAAGAAATCGACAAACAATTATTTAAGATGTTTCTTAAAATTTTTATTGTGCATTGTGCAATTGTTTCTTTTTATGTTTGCTAATCAATTTGCTGCTGTTTTCTTGTATTAATTATGGTGGTGTTTTTATTTTTAATCATCGCGTTGGCTTTTTTTTTCTACACCTGTTACAGAAGAAGAATGAAGAAGAAATCAACCAACAAATATGTAAGATGTTTCTTAAATTTTTTATTGTGCATTGTACAATTGTTTGTTTTTATGTTTGCTTATGAATTTGCTGCTGTTTTCTTATATTAATTATGGTGGTGTTGTTTTTCAATCATGGCGTGCACAATTGTTTTTATTATCTACAGTGTCACAGAAGATCAATCAACATAGTAGGATGTTTTATTTTAAATGTTTAATTGTTTATTCTCTTCTGTATTGTGTATTTATAGTACCATATGTGTATCAATCGTCCTAGCTGCTATTGTTGATTTCAGTAAATGTCACAGATGAAGAAAGGAGTCAATGCTGTCAGACCAGACCAGCCAACCAGATATGTCATCTAGGATCCGCTGCACATAAAGAAGTCACTAAAGGTCAGTATTACCAATGTTTTGTGAATATAATTTTTTATATTAGGATATTGTTATCTTGGCCTCAGGAGCATTCTTGCAGTAATTCTCACAATGGAACATTTATTCATATTAATACTGATAATGAAATCAAGGAAGGTTAGCTACTCTTTTTTTAATATCTTGTACAACCTGCAGAAAAATGCGCTACACTAAGAGAGTTTGGTTGGTTTGACCCAACTGTCAATCCAAGGATATAAGTCCAGTCTCCTTGTTGATTGATATTCAACATAACATGTTATTGTTATTCATCTCCCATTGCTGATTCAAGTGGGAAAGTGACAAGTGTGCTCAAGTATTATTAACCTTCAAGTACCCAGAAAAGAGTGGCTAGGTGGCCCTCAATGGCATAAAAATTACACCAAATATTCAAAAAATCAAACCAACAGGTGTTTTACTAAGATTATAATGCGAACATGTTAAATGTTGTTATTCTGTGTAATGCATCAACATGGTAGTATGTAGAAGTATGCTAAATAGTGTTATTTCTATAATATAATGTTTATATTGTATATATAGGGATGGACATGAGATGGACAAGAGAAATAAAGCCACACAACCCAGAATCTAGGATGGTGAAAGAAGGTGAGCTACTCGTCTCTTAATATCTGGTACAACATGCAGAGAAATCAGACACTTCTAATGAGAAACAGCTACACCATTACAGTTTGGTTGGCTGGGTCAGACTATCAATCCAAGGGTCATGATTATGAATCCCTGTTTGTCCAGTCTACCTGATGATTGCATGTCATTGTTATTTGTCTCCCATTGCTGATTCAAGTGGGAAAGCGACAAGTGTGCTCTATTTCTGGTTAACTTCAGATATCCAGAAGGGAGTGCTAATACATGTAGGTTAACTGACTGACTGTCTGCAAGTTCTTGATGGCATAAAAAAGAAGTCAAATATTAAAAGAATCAAACAGGATTATTATTCAAACTTGTTAAAAATGTTGTTATTCTGTTTAATGCATCTACATGTAAATTTGTATAGATATGTTTAATGTTGTTATTTTTACATATAATGTTTGTATCATATATTTATATATTCAGACATGTGAAATGAAGCCAACAACATAAGTCACATCCTCCATGAAGATGAGAGATCATGTGAAATGGGTGCCCTCCTTAACAGACCATTTACAAGCCTGCCATTGATATCATGTCCTTTAGTCTTCTAGGATCCGTTGCTCGCAAACAAATTAAAGCAGGTCAGTATAAATATTACAATGCTGTCTGGCTCATTGTTGCATTAAATGTTAAAGCCAATTGTTTGGTTTAACCCAAATCAAATAATCATTGTTTGACTAATGCTTAACATTGTCATAGATGAAAAATAAAGAAAACAAAGTCAGCAAACAAAGATGTTGATAAACTTTTCTATTATTCTCTACCCTGCATTGTGTTGCTGGTACATTTACTTATAGCTTGTATCTTTTTATTCTAGATGTCTTAGATGAAAAAAACAACAGACAAGGAGTACCAGCATCAGAGACGTAAGTAACTTTTTTTCTATCTTTTCCTTAATTTTAGTTTTGCTTCCATTTTTCTGAATGTGGCAAAATTGCCATTGTTTTTAGTTCTACAAACTTCACTGATGAAGAGTGGAGACGACGAAACCCATCAACAAATATGTTAGTCACTGAGGAAAAATAGAGACAATGAAATCCATCAACAAATATGTAAAACTTTTCTTTTCATCTTAAATGGTTTTGTATTCATCTTTGATAACCAGGTTTGTAGTTGACTTTAGCTGTACACGTGTTACAGGTCAAGAATGAAGATGACAACAACCATCAATAAAAATGATAGTGAAATGTTTTCTGTTTTCCAACCTTCATTGTTATTTTATGTTTGCTAACCATTTTTACTGTTAATTATGTTTGCTAACCATTTTTGCTGTTATTTTATGTTTGCTAACCATTTTTGCTGTTATTTCATTCAGGTTCACTCACAGTTGAAGAAAGAAGTCGTCAAGAGTGTAGGCTAATTTGTTTTCTTTTTCCATTTTCTTCTGTATTGTGTAGTTATGTTATTTTATTATAATTAACCATTCAAGGAGCTATTGTTGTTCCAGATGTTGTCACAGAGAAGCCTGTATCCTAGCCAACAGACCAGACCAGACCAGACCAGACCAGACCAACCTATCAATATCATGTCATCTAGGATCCGCTGCTCATCAAAAATTTAGTAGAGGTCAGTATAAAAAATATTACAATTTCCTCTGATATCCTCATGTGCATTCTTGTAGGAATACTCACACTGGGATTGATTTATGTAATTTTATACTGAACTTGAATCTGTGAAGGTGGGCAAAATATATTTTAGTATCTGGTACAACCTGCAGAGAAATCAGGCCTATACCTTTTCAACAATAACTGAATGATATTATTAGACTACAACTGCTGTAGTTTTACTTTAGATTGTTATTCTGTACAATGTGTCTTAGTTTGTACATTCAATATAATGTATATATCATATATCCAGAGATGGACATGACAAATGAAGCCACACACAATCGGGTCACTTCTATCTTTACCATCCTTCATGAAGATCATGTGAAGCAGGTGTCCACGGCAACAGACCAAACCAGACCACTGAGACCAGCCAGTCAGCCATAATGTCATGTCCTCTAGTCGTCTAGGATCCGTTGCATACCAAATATTGAATGCAGGTCAGTATAAATATATTCACTGTTCTGCAATAAATATGAAACTAAACTGTTTCTATTAATCTCTTAAGGTGTGCTGTGTTACCGAGTTATTAAAAGCACAAAATAATTAATGTCAGTGTAAATATTACAATGCTTTCTGGCTCATTTATGTGTTAAAAGTAGAAACTTATTATTTTGTTTAAACCTGACCATAATACTAGTAATCGTTATCACAGATGAAATATAAAAAAAACGAAGTCTGCAAACAATGTAATAACTGTTTCTGTTGTTATGTAAAGTGTGCTGTGTTACTGTGTTAAAAGCAGTCTCCGTGTCTTTTATTCCAGATGTTGTGATAGGTAAAGAAAACAGGCAACGAGAGTTGGTATCACAGATGTACATGTAAGTGTTTTACATGTGTCGCAAGTGAAGAATGACGACCATGAAATTCATAAAAAATGTAAGTAATATTGCTTTTATTCACCATCTTGCATTGCATTATCATGAAAAAATATGCATTGGTAAGTAACCTGCTTTGGCACTTCTGTCAATTATAAAATGACTGAAGACAATGAGAACCAGTATCATGGAAGTAACTTTTCTAACATTCATTATTTTGATTTCTAACTTCCATTTTTACATTGTTACAGTTTTTCACAGAAGAACAACGAAGACGCTGAAGTCCAGCAGTATATGGATGTGGTATGTCTCCATATTCTAATGAGTATTGTGTCCGTGTGTTTCATGTTAACATATAATCATGCTGCTTTTGTATATCTTTGGCATTGTCGCTGATGAAGAAAGAAGTTGATTAGAACTTGCAACATAGACGTAATTGTTTTTTGTATTTGTTCCATTTTGTATTTCATACTGAATATTGCAGATAATCTGCACTGCATGTATTTCAGATTCTTTCACAGAAAAAGACGGAATATTCTGTAATACATACAGAAGTGATTTATATTGTGAAATGTTTTTATTTATAATCATCTTTGTTTTATTGTTTTTCACTTTTATTTACCATATTTGTTGTGTCTTTTAATTCTGACTGCTTTAACAGATGCAAGAACCAGTATCATATGTCTTATGAGGCAACCGCTGACAGATGTAGAACCAGTATCATATGTCTTGTGAGGCAACCGCTGACAGATGTGAGAACCAGTATCATATGTGTTGTTAGGCAACTGCTGACAGATGTGAGAACCAGTATCACATGTGTTGTTAGGCAACTGCTGACAGATGTGAGAACCAGTATCACATGTGTTTTGAGGCAACCAATGACAGATGCGAGAACCAGTATCACATGTGTTGTGAGGCAACTACTGACAGATGCAAGAACCGGTATCATATGTGTTGTGGGACAATCACTGACAGATGCAGTTATACTAAAGATTAATGAAAAGCCACCAATATGTAAGAAAAATATATATTTTCATTTGTATTTTCTTATGTTAACTATTCATAATGTTCGTTTTGTTTATCTGAGATGCTAACACAGATTAAGAAATAACTGCTCATATTTCAAATTCAATCTAAGATAAAGGCAATATACTAAACATGCAGTAATGCAGATAGAAATAACGAGTAAAGTGTTTTATTCTCAGTTTTTCTTATTTAGGACATTTTTCTCTTATCGGGTTATTAAATCATGAAAGTAAACATCGAACACCAAATGAGGAAGATGAGCTACTTGTATTGCAGCGTCTGATAGTCAACTCAAAAGTAAAATTGGGCAGGGAATATCCAAAATGTGAAACAGACTCCACATTGAAGTACAACTACAACTTTACTGTAGATTATTTACGTTGACATGTTAAATGTTGTTAATTGGTATCATGTTTAAGCTTATACAATATAATGTATTATGTAATTAGGGATGGAATGCAGCCACAAAACCCAGGTTACTTCCTTCTCTACCATCCCCCATAAAGATGAGAGAGAACACCAAGCTGGTGTCCTTAACTGACCCGATTTACCAGACTTTGATATTGTGTCATCAATGATCCGTTGCTCACAAATGAACAAATTGATGCAGGCAAGTATAAAATGTATTTTACATGTATATTATGATGCTGTGTATTTGCACTTAATATGCATTATTGTAGTGGTGTCTGCCTTACTCAAGTAGCGAAGTGGAAAGCACTTGTATCATTGTATTATATTTGGTATAAACCCATCTGGAATTGATCAAAATGCAAGATGAGTGTTTTTATTTAGAGCAGCTGTAATTGACGTGTAAACTGTTGCAAGTGTGTACATTATTTCTGAGTATTGGTGTGTGTGCTTATATGTGCTTATATTATATACAAGACAAAACATAACGCATCCACAAAATCAAATGATGATGTAACAGGACTGACCTCATCAATTAACTAACCACTTAGAAAACATGTCATCAAGTGTCTGTTTGCTACTCAACAACACATTAATACTCAAACAACACATTATTGTAAGTATTATGAAGAGTCTACATTAAACACATGCCTTGTCATCCAGTCTATGTAGACAGTACATGTAAACTTTATACTTGAATAAATCTGGATAACTTAATGACACATCACTATTGTCCATGAAAATGAAAATGGGAAATTGCCATTCTGATTAAAAGGCAGAGTTGCCTACATTCAGGTACGATAAGGCCAAAAATGTTGTCATAGATTAGAAACTCCCAACACGCGACTATCATGGTACTGATTTGTCTACTCTTGGATATATTTGTTTCTGATTTTAAAGACCAGTCTAACAATGAAATCTAATAGTACAAGCCTAAAATTATTTGGTTTGATGGCCAGGAATTTGAACATCCATGAATTTTCAATGCAAGGCCGGCATTAATCATCGTCAATTACATGTAAATAAATGTATGAAATACATCTTAGTTTAAATGTATATATTTTGAATTTTAGAATAACAACCTGGAGCCAAATATATTCGGGTCAACACATCAACATTATCGCTGTCCACAGACAGAGATTAAGATGAGACTGTCATCCTGATCAAATCGAAGAACATCAAACTGTCAATAACATGTCGCATGGAAGTGGAGCGTTGGTCTGTAAGTAGCTCTAAAATATTTTACATTTGTAATTTATAAACAAGTTCATATTTAAATTCAGTCAAACCTGTGTTAAGCAACCAGTCAAGGTGAGGAGAAAAAGTGGCCTTTTAAGACAGGTTGTTATTTAATGCAGGTTAATTTGCTCTGAAAGCATATACATGTAAATGGGAAATAACAAATGTGGCTGCTTGAGACAAGTGGCTGCTTAATAGAGGTGACCACTTATACAGGTTTTACTGCATATATCACAATGTTTACTTATTGAGGAAGTCAGCTCTATGCTTGTTCTTTAACCACTAATTAACTAAAATAATATGTCCTACACGAGACTTCATATCACAGTCGCTCTCAATACTCTGGCAGTGATCTGTTTAATCTTAAAACTACTCTTGCTGTGTGTGAAAAATTAGAAAGTATATCAGGCTGGCTATTGAACCTAGTGTGGCAAACAGTAATATTGTGATATTTTTGGTGATGAACACGTGCATGTTAACAAGTTTTAAAGGCCTTATACCAGGTTTTCAGAATAATTGTTTATGTTATAGGACAAGACGCCTCTGGTACTGTCACATAATGTGGTGTGAAAAGTTGAAACCATATGTGAGGCAGGCATGGTAACCTACCATTGTCAAAATGCCACCTTTGAAACATACGTTCAGGTAAGAAAAATAAAGCGCAGCCCATTGAATACATAATATATATAAATTGTTTAAATGAGGCAGTGAATGCTCATTCTCGCTCACTTGTTACCACATGACCTTACGGGGATATGACACCACTGTGATCATTCTTAGAACTATCAATTAATGCAGAATGCCAAATAAGGAAGGTTATTATTCTAGTCACAGTCTAAATTGAAATACAGATGGAAGTTGACCTATATTGTGTTATCTTTGATTTTTTTGCTGTATGTTACTGACATATTGACTGTTGTAAATATATATTTCATATTTACATGTTACACAATACATTTAAAGACTGTTTTTATCCTGTTTTCGATAAACACCACAAATACCCAAATGAAATTTGTTTTAAACGGCCATTCAGATAATAGATACCTCTTGAATTTACTTAGAACCAGACCCATACAAACATGGTAAATAAAAGGAAAATGTTTAGTGATCGAAATTAAAAAAATAAACATATTCAATATGTTATTACAGGAATCAGCTACGATGTCCAGATTACATCTTTAAGTGGAAATATGGAGATAATGGTGGAACTACATGTACCAATTAGTCGCCATGGTGGACATGTTTACTACACTTTCAGACAAAGATGCATTTGTAAATATTTGGAACATACTCGGTGGTGAGTAGAAATAAGTTATATAACATAAACCATACTGTTTGTTATCCTATATCTCAAAACAAAATCAGTGGGCATGACTTGGAGGAAACAATGAATCATGCGTGCCATATAAGGTTACCCATGTTACAATGCAATATACATCTAACAATGCAGTATACATCTAATAATGCAGTATACATCTAACAATGCAGTATACATGTAACACTGCAATATACATCTAACAATGCAGTATACATCTAACAATGCAATATACATCTAACAATGCAATAAACAATGTAGTTTACATGTTACAATAAAATATACATACTACAATGCAATATACAAGTTACAATGTAATATACAGGTAACAATGTAATATACCTGCTGCACTAAAATATACCTGCTAAAGAACAGTTGTAATGGATTAATTGCAATCTTACATCAAGAGGGTTGCAGTATATCCTGTGTTTACAAATATGTAATATAACATTGTTTGTGTGCGGTGGATAATCTGGTTTTTTTTATGTAAATGTATACATTGTCTGTGCATTATTGTGATATGCCGATCAAATAACTTTCTTATTTTTTTTCTCTCTCCAGGTGATTTCTTCAAATGGGATGGTATATTTCTTACTTTTCAACCACATGCAATGGGCTCCAGTTGGACATCAACAGACAATACGATGTTGGCGGAATAACGCTTGGTTCATAAAACATTATAACTACACTGCGGTCCTGTAATAACACGGTGTGATATAACATGAATTCTGTACATATACATAGTACAAAAATTATCCTCAGCAGGATTATGAATGTTTGTGCTGAAACTATGCCAGCATTGCCATTTTTAACACTGTGAATGTGAACGTTTACGAGATAATCTTGGAGGGGAACAATGTCAGGACTGTGGCCACTGTGATGATGTTTTGAAAAACTTATAATAAAGTTACAGTTGAATGTTTTTTATATTTAATGGATATGTAATTTTAACATGTTAAGCTGTGCATAATTATATAGATAGGTGAGATATTAGTTTGTTTGATTATTAGCATCATTTTAATTCCTTTTGAAGGCTAAAAGTCAGCGAGCTAATACAAGTATCTGGTAACTTTCACACTTGATTCAGCTATGAGAGACAAATGACAGTGAGGCACAACGTCATTGATCAATCATCATTGAAACTGGCAGAACATAGATTTGAACTTGTGACCTCTGGATTGATAGTCAGATGCACTACTGACTGAGCTAATCAGGCCCAGCAAAATTAATTTGAGAAAAATTTAAGTTGTATCTGTTTTCATGAATTTATAATCCATGTGTTTCTGGGTAAGAACAGAATCCCTATCAATCTCTTCAAATGGATGAAAATCCTCCAAATATGACTGTGTTGTGTCCCATTTTATAACGTTTGTCATTTTTATAGTGGTTTTTCAATTCCTGTGGTATCTCTGAAAGTTATATAGATTTATTCAATATATGTGATACATTTTACAGAGATCATTGCTAGTTGGTCACTCGATATCTGATTTGGAACAGGATTTCTTTTTTTTATTCAAACTTTATTTGGAAATTACTATTGGGTTACCTGAGACAGTCTCGTGTGAAAATTATTTCGTAAATATTAGCACTGGTCTCTCCCTCTTTTGGCAGTTATATTTCTTAATTAATATTTGTTTTTGATTCAGTATGGATTTATTTGTCGGTAAAATAATCATATCATTGTATTGTCATTTGTATAATACAATGTAATGATAAGTAGACTCTGACTGTTGAACTCTTAGCAGAATGACATAATTAACGTTCCATGTTTTTTTTGTTTTTTCAAAATATATTGATTATAATCAATATTGCATTTAAACATATTGGGTTAAAACTATGATATGTTTACCTATAACAGCATTTTTATGGCATATCTTTACTTTATTAGTTCTGTTAAATTATTTTACATTATATTTCTTTCAAACACCAGCAGGATTTATTTTATTGAAATTAACCTTAGTTGTTATAGATTTTTGTATTCAGTGTGTTAATTTGTTTGTTTTATACTGAAGTAAATAATTCATAGACTTGACTCAATTTATGTGCGTCCTCCCGGGCCGAATGGTCTAAGACATTTTTGTCTCATGACCACTTCCCTATCAACACTGAGGTCATGGGATTGAGCCCAGTTCGGTCCAAATGATTTAAGCGACGAAGTTTGGTAGTTACTTGTGAAAGGAAGGAAGTTGTTTTAACCCTTTATTTCATATAGACGCCTTTAGACACCTCTAATATAGACGCCGGTTGATACCTAATATGGACGGCTTTTGAATTATTGGGTGAATTATGTTTAAATTAACTTACGAGCAATCTGTGACCTCTTCCTGCACTGTTTTCAAAGGCCTTCAGTGTTTGGTGCGGGAAAATGCGTATTTATGGAGTAAAGAGTTAACTCAGTTTCATTTTGAGGTCTCCATCCTCCAATAAAACCTGATAAGCGATGTATCTTGAAAATTGTGTTTAATGATTGGAAACAGGGAAATGTTTCTGTGGGGTAGTCACTTGATGGTGGTGATAATTAAAATTATCTTTGTTTCTGTTTTGTTTTTTAAAATGCATTTACCACTTTTAATGCTTTTTGTAAGTTGAATGGCACTATTGGCATATTTGGAAAAAAATGATGGTTGGAAATTGGGGTGTGAATACATTTTGTCTGAAGTCAACTTTCACTTTAAGTTTTAATTATAAATTGTGAATATACATGTAACCATGATAGTTGTACAATGCAAAATTTGTTCATATGTTTCAAAATATGAAAATTGTAAATTATAGGTGAAATTGCTACATTTTTACAATAGATCATTGAAAAATAGTCAAGCAGAACTAGCTCAGTTCATTTGTTATGTTTCCTTGTATGATCATCCAGTGGATGACAAATATTTGACATAGTTCAAGCATAGTTATGAAGGCATGTTATTCATTCTAACAAAAAGGTAAAATAAAACAATTATATTATGAACATTGTATTCTGTTGTTATTAATATTCCATTATTTATTTTAAGTCCATTTGTGTTTTATGAGAATATGATCATTTTTATTTCTGTTATATTTATATATCCGTCAGTTGTATAGATTGAGGAATATCAAAAAAACATTATGAATCACTGAGCATATTTGCTGTACTTTTGCATGTGACCAGTCTCCTGTTTCACCAACATACTTAAATACTTAAAAACGTAAGTCTAAAAAAGTAACCAGGTGATCATGATTTTGGACTGATTCTAGGTAAACTGCATGGTTTCATTGATATTTATTATATAATACATAAATAACCAGTCAAAACAGTATTAAAGTAAACTTGGTGAAACAGTATGGAGACAGTTTGATGACAAAAATACAGACATGCTATTCTCAAGTTTACAAAAGTGTCGATAAAATTTATAATTCTTAGCTCGCGTATCCATATTTCACAAAAGAACGTCTGCTTCTCCAACAATGACATAATGACATCAATAAATCTAGATCTACATCTCTCCAAAGATGAAACAACAAGAACATGACAGAAATGCCCATTTACAGAGTCAATGATGTGAAGTCGATAGTTGGACACTTTAAAGTTTACATAAGTAATTTTATAGAGCTAACATTTATAAATGAATTTGCACTGCCCGTTTATGTAAATGTTAACTGTTTTCAAAGGCCTTCTGTGATTGGTGCGGGAAAACGCGTATCTTTGGAGTAAAGGGTTAAAAGAGTGTGTAACACCCTAGTTATTTGGGCAAATATGACAGGTCCGTACTTAATCATTTTGTTTTTTTGAAAATTCACGAATTTATCCACTTCATTGCCCCTGCTGGTGTGTTATGGATGTTTAAGACCCTTTAAAAATTATACAAAATTTTAAAATTTGCTAAAAACATTTTTTCCAATATACCATGCCTATATATACTAATTGACCCCGTATTGCCAAAATGATATCTATTTAAACATGTCAAAATAATTTATTGGAAAGTCAGAAGACAATGTGAAGGTTGTCAAACAGTATCAATTTAAGTGCCGTCTATTTCTAGATTGGGGATTCATTTCAAGTTTGCCACACCAAATATACATATTGATTTTGTCACGTTTTAGTGGATTTTACATACTAAACCATTCGAATTATATTTATTAATGATAATGAGATGCTTTTTAGCCATTTTATTAAAAAAAAATTTTTTTAAGACATTTATAGCATTTTATCATGAAACACTCACTTTAAAGGACTAAATCTAAGCTGCTATGGAAAGACAATGCTTCATACATCAACATGATTACAAGTTATTGCTGAAATATATGATTGATTGAATATTTAGCGTCATTTTTATGCCATCGAGGGCTAACAGACGATCAGTTTACCTAACCACTGTTTCCTGGGATTAACTAGTACTCAAGCACGCCCTATTTCCGCAAGTAACTGATAACTTTCCCACTTGAATCAGAGGTGAGAGACGAATGATAATGAGACACAATATTGTATATCAATCATCACGGAGACTGTTGTCGGGCGGGGGATTCGAACTCACGACCCCTGGATTGATTGTCAGAAGCGTAACCGACTGAGCTAATTGAAAAAATATGATAAAATGAGAATAACCTGTTTCTCCATAGTATTTCTAGCAGCAGAGAATGTCAAAATATAATTTCTTAGTATTTCTACTGGTATGTCAAAACATTAATCCCTTCAGCGTGTTTAAATTTACTATAGTAATGTATCTGTTGCTTTTTTAAATTCCAACTCGTGGGCCTGGGTAGCTCAGTCAGTAGTGCGTCTAACTGTAAATCCAGTAATAATGAGTTCAAATCCTGGCCCAGCCACAGTCTCCGTGATGATTGATACACGGCATTGCATATCATTGTCATTTGTCTTCCACTTCTAATTCAAGTGAAATAGATACTAGTAACTTCTGGAGAGTGGTATGCTCGAGTACTGGTTAACATTCCAGGATCTCGGAAAAGAGTTGCTAGGTTAACGATCGTCGATTAGCCCATGATGGCATAAAATGATGCTAAATATTAAAACAAAACAAGTTGTGCAAATCTGATTTTGTAGGCAGTAGAGTGGACATCAAAGTTAGGTTTGTGGTGCAGGCAGTACAGTGGCCAGCACTGTTGTTTGTGTTGTAAGCAGTACAGTGGACAGCAAAGTTAGGTTTGTGTTGTAGGCAGTACAGTGGACAACACAGTTAGGTTTGTGGTGAAGGCAGTACAGTGCACAGCAAAGATTGGTTTGTGATTGTAGGCTGTACAGTGCACAGCAAAAGTTAAGATTGTGGTTATAGTACAGTGGACAACAACGTCAGAATTATGGTTTTGTGTTAATGGGCAGTACAGTGGACAGCAAAATTGAGTTTTTGGTAGGCAGTAATGTGGACAGCAAAGTTAGGATTGTAGTTGTAGGCATTACAGTGGACATTAAAGTTAGGTTAACTTTGTGGTTGTAGGCAGTACAGTGGACAGCAAAGTTAGGTTTGTGGTTGTCGACAGTACTGTTGATAGCAAAGTTAGGATTGTGTAGTAGGCAGTACAATAGACAGCAAAGCTAGGTTTGTGGTTGCAGGCAGTACAGTGGATAGCAAAGTTGGGATTGTGGTTGCAGGCAGTACAGTGGACAGCAAAGTTAGGTTTGTAGTTGTAGGCAGTACAGTGGACGGCAAAGTTAGGTTTGTGGTTATAGACAATACAGTGGACAGCATAGTTAGGATTGTGGCTGTAGGCAGTACTGTGGACAGCAAAGTTAGGATTGTGGTTGTAGTCAGTACTGTGGATAGCAAAGTTAGAATTGTTGTTATAGGCAGTACTGTGGACAGCAAAGTTATGTGTGTGATTATAAGCAGTGCAATGGATAGCAAAGTAAGGATTGTGGTATAGCCAGTACAGTGGATAGCAAAGCTAGGTTTGTGGTGTAGGCTGTACAGTGGACAGCATAGTTAGGTTCGTGGTGTAGGCAGTACAGTGGATAGCAAAGTTATGTTTGTGGTGTATGCAGTGCAGTGGATAACAAAGTTATGTTTGTGGTGTAGGCAGTACAGTGGAAAGCATAGTTAGGTTCGTGGTGTAGGCAGTACAGTGGAAAGCATAGTTAGGTTTGTGGTGTAGGCAGTACAGTGGAAAGCATAGTTAGGTTCGTAGTGTATGCAATGCATTCATTAAATTATCAACCACTGTGTGCTTTGACAGTGTCAAACAAATGGTGCAAATAATATGACCACTTTAACTCCTACGTGTTATAATAGGTGACAAATTGAATATCTGGATAAAATTTGCTGAAAATCTGCAATTTAGTGGGTAGCGGAATTCTAGATACATTTGTATATTCATTTGTTGATTGTTCGATCTGTATGTTAATCTGTTGTTTTTGTAAATGAGTGAACCTGAAATCTTCCTTCCTGTTGGCGTCATATTACCTAGTATGTGTTTGTATGTCGTAAAACCTCAATTTAGATTAGTTATTTTAAGCCATCTCTTTTCTAAATTCGCCTCTACCAGGACCTGGTTCATCTACTCAAAGAGTAGATGTGTTAGCCAATAGTTACACCACAGAGGTAAAATAAATTTGTACAGAGAGAATGGTTACCATGCCTTTATCATAATGTATTAAATTATGTGTTACTTTTTGTGTAAAATTACATGCAATGGGCTGTATAGACATAATAATAACTATTGTAAAAAATTGAATTATTACTTTACGTGTGTTGACTCAAGTGGTGATTGAAGTTTGTCTTGTTGCCGGTAAACATGATGAATTAAGTAAAAGTATGATGTTTAAAACTTAAAAATCTGAAATCCTTAAAAAGTTGTAAACAACTAATATCACTACTCTTCTTTATCATATAACTTCAGTTACTTGAAAAAAATATTATGTGATAATATTCAGTCAGTAGCAGGTAGCCCATAACTGGGAAAAAGGAAATATGTATCACTTGATAAAAAATACAGAGAAAATAAGATCAATATTAACGATCATAAATGATGGAACGATTTCAAATTTTATTGAAAAAAAAAAAAAGAAATATCAATTTGAATGTGTAGCAAACTTTCGTTGACTCGTATGTGCATCTTTATATGCATACCAGCTTTGTTTGAATTAGCAATGTTGATGATAATAATGATACTGATAACTGATTTGCCTAAAATTACAATGACATAATAGCAGGGGCGGTAGTAAATGGATAGAGTGTTGACCGCTCACGCCAGAGCTTGCCGGCATAGATCCCCAGTTTGACCTGATGCCTCTCATAAAACAACACTCAGTACTAGTTCCATCCAGGAAGCGGACTCAAGAGAGGTTTATATAAGTTTTGAGCTTTCATCGCAATCGAGCAAAAATAAATTATTATAAACTAATTGACTACATATAATTATAGCCAACACACCATAACTGGTTCTCACCTATCCACAATAGTCGGTCCTCTTGTTGTATATTGGTTTATTACACCTTGTAAATTGCATGCCATATAACACTATACTTAAAATTAAGGTTGACGAACCACTACCTGTTTTCAACACAAACTTATGATAGACGAACCGGTGAGAAATACATTTTTTTTCAGGTCTGTATCGTTAAATGACTTTCTTACTTATATTTTTTCATTGCATTCAATGACCCTGTAGATACTATCTGTAAATATTGCCAATTGTGTAGGAAGTTGAAATATGCGTGCGCAATATTCATAATTCTAGGAAGTGATCAATTTCAGGTTGTGGTCGAAAACAGATAACGGCACCGTACATCTTATGGTTTAGCTTTAATTTGTGTACTTCTCTGCAAATCTACACCCCTCTCACACCTTCCTCTAGATCTCGCAATGCATGATGTGTTGGCTTCGTAATTCAGTTAGGCGCGCTCGCCGTAGTCTAGTCTGTACATTATGTCTGTTTATTCACAAATAATTATCTCCTTATATATATACTTCTGTCCTCAAAATCATGATTGTATTTTGTTAGTGCCAACAAGGAATTATATATATAAGTCCTTAGTGTTAATTGTGTGCATACGCTCAACTTTGAAGCTCCTTGTACACAAGTGCAAGAACTAAAAACTATTCCGACACCGCTATACAACGCTTCAGCCTAACTGGTCATATTTCCCGGTAACTTTAAGACCGGACAACGAAGTAGCAATCCGAGCAATGCTCGGTCGTTTCCGCCTGCGTCTGAAATAGTCTCAGTCGTGGCGTTGTTCCGATTGGTCGAAGTAGACGAAAGAAAGCCATCACGTGCTTGACGACGACGTCAAAAAGCTTGCGTAACAACACTGTTACCCAGCAGCGCAGTCTTAAAAACAAACCAATTCACATTAAGAGCACACCGCTTAGTAGGTGCATATTTAGAGATATAAACATGGGTAAACGAGGTAAAAACAACCCGGGATGGCTGTCCCGACAGGTAATATAGTTTTCAAAAGTAAAATCGTAAGAAACTGTTGCAGATCTTTTGTTTTGAAGTAAAAAAAAAAACAATAAGGTAAAGTTATATGCCCATTTCAATATATTTTTGTCGAATAATAGAAACTTTTCAGTGAAATGAAACCTTGCAATCTTAGAGTTTCAATCAGCGAATGGCATTTTATAGAATTACTCTGAAGAAAAAAAACAACAACACGTTTTCCTGTTATTATATTTTGATTGTGATTTATGTTAAAAAGTTAAATAAGCCTGTACATAACTATAGTATTGATTTAAATTTATTTCACGCCATGTTAAAATACTTGAGACTTTGGGTGTATACTGGGAAATGAAACAATTAATCACATGTGTATGTTCGAGTGTTTTAGTGTTGGAATGGATTCGGACTTCGGACCCTCCCAGTAATAATCAGAAATTGATTGTTGGGAGTAATATGTAGATGTTGATGACTTTGTGACATACTACACAACGTTTCCGGATTTCCCTCTCTCATCCCAGACACGCTATCGGCTTGAAACGTGATACTAACTTGAACTACATGCATGCTATATTGCTACTCGTCTCCTGCTCGGGTGCATACATTATCTCTTATTCGTTTTAAAAAAAAACAACGGTTCGGTAGCGTAGTGGATAGCGTGTTGACCGTTCACACCAGAAGTTGGGAGTTTCGATTTCCAGCTCGACCATAATGCCTTTAAGAAAACATTACTCAGCCCGAGTTTACCTAGAAAGCGGACCCGAGACCGGTTCATGTGAACGTTTATTTCATTCAAACTAAAATAAATTAACATCGCTAAAATACGTGAGTGATGTCTCAATAAAGGGGGTATCATTATAGTCATTCTAACTTTTAATTTCAGTTAAGCAATTTTCGACAACAATTTCTGCGATTACTCGGAAGAGACCAGTCTGGTCCGTATGTTAACGAAGGTAGGGTACCCAGCAGTTGAGTTGTTACACATCACACGCTTTGTTACATTTTGTAATGAGATTCAGAAAGTCACAATATACACTATGGTCCTGGAGTGTTTTTGGTCTTAAATTCATTAATTTTACATTGATTGTGAAGTTATTTTACCTTAGACAAATCACACTCGAAGACTTCCTGGGTACAACCAGTACCAAGCACATGACGATAAAGTATCTTGTTCAAAGACCCATAACTGTGACGGAGGATCGAACCTACGAACAACCACCCCCACCCCCTGATCCTGGATCTACCACTAGAATACGCGCTCCACTGATGTGTTTGTAACACACCTAAATTTACCGACCACGTTCTATGTACTGTTTAATATAACATATTGGAAATGCAGGTCAGCATGTCATGTTGAATTATATTTTGTATCTGTTTATGTCTCAAATTTATCAGAATTCGCAGATTGCTTGTATTGACAGATGTGTTCTATTTTACGACAGTGTACGGAGTAAAGACACAGAGCACCCACACGTCACTTATTGACAACAGTGCATCACCGGAAAAAGTAGTGGTAAGTATAAATAAGTATATGCAGAATAAAGACGGAGTTAGTGCGAGAAACATGCCAACACACCGCCTTCTTCTATTTCACTTATTATATTGAGGTTAAGAAATGTTTAGATGTAATGAATTCATTTTATATTTTAAACACAGAATTAAGTCTAAAAAATATTTATTGAAGAAATACCTATATAGCATAACCTGAACTCAATTCATCAGTCTGAAATGTTAAGTGTAAATTTGTTCAACGATTTACATGCTGCACAACGAAAGTTTAGTTTACACATAGCATATATATCTCGCTACATAGTTGCGCCCATTTTAATAACGGCAACATGATTCTTGCAATAAAAATGTCTTAAGTATGCAATTTTATTAGAAAAGGTTCATATGTATTGCTGCCGATGAGTAGAGCAAACGCTTGCATATATATATATAAAGAGAGCATATACTGCAATAAAACATCACTAGAGTTAAAAAGTGACATTAAAAACATTAGAGGTGTCATTGCATTGTCTATAATTAATGTGCATTTCTTGCTATGGAAAAAATACTTTAAATATGTTCTCTGGGTTTTTTTAACTTTGGAAATTATAGACGAGGCGCGTAGCTTGGCATACTCAGTTACTCTGCTCTGTAACATTGGAAATGGAAGTATTATAAAAATGAAAAGGCTTAAAAGAACCAATAAAAAACAGGAGGGCTACAAGTAGATAACCTGCTTAAAAGTTGCAGTATGATCTGTTCCATACACTGAAAGTCCAACACGTGCCCTTTGTGTAAAAATGTGCAGCCCGAGAAGCCAAATCCGGACTGACATGCCCCGCCGCATGTTAATATTTTGTTTAAGTAATGAATCTTTAGCTCAATAAAAAAAGTTTGAAAAGTCAGCAGACGCCATTATCTATACTTATATTTCTAAAATTATCCCCGGACCCCCATCAGCGGAAGTGGGAGTCGCCCTCGCATACCTTATCCTTGAGTTACTTCCAAACTTGTCACGCTACGCCCTTATAGACCTTATTTTATATAGAACGTAGAGCAAAATCAAACTGTGTAGTAAAACCTGTAGAGGTATGACTGTAAAATGTTGTACCCACAAATACTATGAATTATCTAAATTTTCATTCCATGCAGATTTCCATAGTAGATGCATCTGCACGGAAGTCTGTACGGTGTAACACGCACGATACGGACAAAGAACTTGCACTGATTTACGGACAAACTGCTGAAAGAAATACGGTTGGTACATGTGAAAACGAATATCTATATTGTGAATTATTTGTTTTCATATAAAGTTCATGACTTTGTTTAAACAATAAATATCAAGAACAAGCACCGGACTATGTAAATACTTTGTTATCTAAATGTTCTTCAAAACGTGGGGAAAACTTAAGATCGTCTACCATTGATACATTACATTTTCATAGATTTCACAATATATTGTGCAACAGGGCATTTTCTATATGCCGTCCTACAGAACGGAATAGGCATCCAACATCAATACGCCATTCAAAATAAGCGAGTACACTGATGGCTTCACATAGGGCTCACTTTATGCCTCTCACATGAGAACATGTACCTACCTTAAATAGTCATTAAATCTAATTAATTAGTCAAAAACATATTTTAGATACTATTAAATTATTAAACTTTTATACAATATTCTAACATCTGAATTATGTTTTATACTCATTCAACTGAATTGATAAACAGTTTTTTATTTTGTTTTATGTACATTATTGAGTTTAATACATTATAAAAACTATTAAACATATTTTTAAAAATACGTTTTTACAATTAAGTTTAATCGAATGTGCAATTACTGAGATTCTAGAACAACGATATTTTATATAGTTGACATGTTAATTTTATTTTTAAATGGGTTGTAAATCATCAGTAATGTGTTTGTTTTAAAGGTCTTTACGTGAACTGGCTATAGAGCCAAATATGTTATCCTGAGAAAATAAAGATTTTATTATAATTGTGTGTTTAAATTCTTATGGTACATGTAGTAGGAGCATTTCAATGGGATGTAAAAGTATATGCTGGCCCCTCCAACCTGAAGATTGGGAGGGGGGGTGTTTAGCCCACTGCCCCCCGGCTCCTATTTCTATGATTCTATATTGCAATTCATGAAGAAACTGACCGAATACCATTATTTCAGTATAATCATTTCTTTTAAAGGTAAAAACAACCGGAGATGAAAACGTTCTTAATGAAACGCCTAAAGAGAAGAATCATCTATCAATACACACAGGCGACAACGACGCCGTCTGCACGGAAGATTTAGACAAGAGGTGTAAGGGAGCGGAATGCGGCGGGGATCACGGAGACGGATACACCAATCAACTTAAATCACAACCGTCTATTCTCAGTCACATGTTCGGGGATGGTACGTAGTCGTATATTTTAGGGTACATTTGATGTAGTATGGTAAAAAAGAGTTTTGTGCCTTCACAAAAGCATCCATTGGTTAGAACTTGTAAAAGGAACGGCAATTAGAGGGATTGGAGTGTAAGCTCGAGTTTGTACGAAATAGGTTTCTCACATAGAATGTTTCACATTATGTTTTAATATTACGTTTATAAGTTTGCTTGCAATGTAGACACTTGTCCAGATAGACAGGCAGGCCAGGCCAGGTCATAGGCCACAGGTCAGACCAGGCAAGACAGGGCAGGGCAGGGCAGGGCAGGGCAGGGCATGGCAGGCCAGGCCAGACAGGCAGGCAGGCAGGCAGGCAGGCAGGCAGGCAGGCCAGGCCAGGCCAGGCCAGGTCATAGGCCACAGGTGAGGCCAGACCAGACCAGACCGACATCCCGTTTATATTTCTGAATTCATCAAGACTGCCACCGCATGTTAAAACACCTTCATTAAGACAAATATGGAGAGTTAATGTGCAGGTCACAAGAGCGTTGTATTATATTTTAAAATGATATCAAACTTACTTTGTGTATAGGCATTGATGAAGACAAGGCATACAGTACAGAAGTAACAGCGTCTTCCCCCGAAGAAACTTCAATATATTCCAGTAAATACGATGAAGGTAACCTTTTATTACGTGTTGTGCGAGTGTTCCGTGTCTTCAAGCAAGAGATAATAAAAACCTTATTTAATAAATCTGGCACATAGAGTTTTACTAGCAAAGGACAACTCAGATTGAATTTGAGTAGAACTACCATCCTTCCGCAAATAACTGAGTAAATACACACTTTCTCACAAATAAATGTTTGGACCAAGCTGGGCCCGAACCCACGCCCTCAGTGGTGAGGGGAAAGTGGTCGTTAGACGGCAGCGCTTCAGATTACTTAAACAAGGACACATTTCTTAATATTTTAAGTTTTCAAGAAACAACTTTTAACCTTTAGCTAAGTTAATGTTTATAAATTCAATTCAGGCCTCGAGGTTATAAAATAATGCCAATGCCTAACTCAAAGTTTAAAATCATTTCCAGGATTCACATAAAAACACGAATTAACTGACAACTCAGTTAATATACCAATAATTAGTTCATTATCAGAAGTAAAACATGTAAGTCAGTTTTTATGTCAAGTTAGTTTTATATTTTTTCAACTTTTTATTCATAGATACGTTCGTGGACAAGCTCGTGACACAGACCTTGAATATGTGTGTATCTGAGATTGCAGGTTCGTATTTCCTGTTACATAGTCCCATTCATATATAGACGTCACATGTTTTTTTAGTGTGGATTCGTGGGTTCTCCGTGGCCGAGTGGTCTAAGGCGCCGTCTCAAGATCACTTACTTCTCACCGCTTAGGTCAGAGGTTCGAGTTCCACTCGCTCAAAAACCTTAATGTGAGAAAGTTTCCAGTTACTTGCAGAAGGACGGTGGTTCTACTCAGTCTGAGGTCTTCCTCCACCAGTAAAACTGGACATGCCATATATAACATGAAATGTGCTAAAAACGCGTTCATAAAAAAATAGTATCGATTCAAGGAACTAGATCTCTAATCTTTGATGGATTTAGTGACTTAATTACATATATTATACATCTCTGCTTAAGTCTCTGATGAAGTACAGTTTTATTAACGCAAATGTAGAAGTTTTAACATAATTATGTTAAATTATTTGTTATACACATATTTAATCGCCTATAACAGAGGTATTTTTCCAAGTGACAGAAAAAATGTAAACTGCCGCTCCTTTTTGATATAGGCCATAGTGTTTTAAATGGGCCAAAATCAAAATATGTATAAAGTTCGTTCGTTGGTTCACTTTCTACCCACTTTACAAAAAGCTGGGTACCCAAATTAAAATAGTTATTATAATTTGAAGACAAGTGTTTTTTTATTTCACCAACGCAAAGACATACTTGTATGCGTCCAATATTCATATTATTTTCAATATCGAATATTTCTCACCACCTGGAAATGATTTTAAAAACACAAATTAAAGTGGAAACACTCGACTCACTCTCGATTTTGAAAGTACTTATACCGATTTGTTGTCGAGAGTAAAATTTATTTCCGTTATCTTGTTATAAATTATAAGATCATTCGTTGTTTAGTTGAGTAGGGAGAAAGTTGTATACTCTATGGTTGCCTCTGACAACTCAGTTAATATACCAATAATTAGTTCATTATCAGAAGTAAAACATGTAAGTCAGTTTTTATGTCAAGTTAGTTTTATATTTTTTAACTTTATATTCATAGATACGTTCGTGGACAAGCTCGTGACACAGACCTTGAATATGTGTGTATCTGAGATTGCAGGTTCGTATTTCCTGTTACATAAGTCCCGTTCATATATAGACGTCACATGTTTTTTTAGTGTGGATTCGTGGATTCTCCGTGGCCGAGTGGTCTAAGGCGCCGTCTCAAGATCACTTACTTCTCACCGCTTAGGTCAGAGGTTCGATTCCTACTCGCTCCAAAACCTTTATGTGAGAAAGTTTTCAGTTACTTGCAGAAGGACGGTGGTTCTACTCAGTCTGAGGTCTTCCTCTACCAGTAAAACTGGATATGCCATATATAACATGAAATGTGCTAAAAACGCGTTCATAAAAAAAATAGTATCGATTCAAGGAACTAAATCTCTAAGTCTTGATGGATTTAGTGACTTAATTACATATTTTATACATCTCTGCTTAAGTCTCTGATGAAGTACAGTTTTATTAACGCAAATGTAGAAGTTTTAACATAATTATGTTAAATTATTTGTTATACACATATTTAATCGCCTATAACGGAGGTATTTTTCCAAGTGACAGAAAAAATGTAAACTGCCGGTCCTTTTTGATATAGGCCATAGTGTTTTAAATGGGCCAATATCAAAATATGTATAAAGTTCGTTCGTTGGTTCACTTTCTACCCACTTTACAAAAAGCTGGGTACCCAAATTAAAATAGTTATTATAATTTGAAGACAAGTATTTATTTCACCAACGCAAAGACATACTTGTATGTGTCCAATATTCATATTATTTTCAATATCGAATATTTCTCACCACCACCTCTCTCTCCCATCCCTACTAGTGATCTAATTACGTGTAAATAACTTCCCTGCCTGTGCACAATTATGAAAACTAGGATCGGAATAGAGAAGTCTGTCAGACACATTATACTTGGTTACACTGGACCACAAAGAACATAAATTGCGGAATGCTCCACCAACATTAACCCACCATAATGAGTATAATAAACACAGCTATCAAGCCTCTGATGGCCAATCATATTCTCCTCTTTTCTTTCTGTGTGAACTGGTCTTTTTTTCAAATAATTCAGACATGATAAAGTTTATATTATGAAATATATTTCTGAGATTTAGGCCATTACAAATTAACTACTAGAGTAACATCCAAATTTTTCTTTAAAATGGGGAGGGCGGGAAGATTTTATTTTTTATTTTAAAATTGTTGATTTTTTTATTTATTTTTTTTTTAAATTATTTTTTATGATGATAAAAAGGGTAAGATGGCATGAGAATTAGGGGACGGGCGGGGATGACAATCTAGCAATTAATTTATTATGGCCTTACCTTGGTGTTCTCTTTAATTCATATATTTTATATGTGCATACTATATGTGTATGAAGGACATTGTTTCTTTCTTTCAGGTACCTCGGCAAACAGCCACGCTTAAAAAGTTCATCAAGAAATGTAAAAAAATGAAATTATTTGTTAATTTTGGATGTAAAATAAGAAAATTATTTGTTAATTTTGAATGTAAAAAATGAAAATTACTTGTTACTTTTGAATGCAAGAAATGAAATTATCTGTCAATTTTGATATTACAAAAATTGTTTTTATAATGAATCGATTATTAAATATTTTTAATTTGGGATTGTATGTGTTTTCTTAATATTCTATCGCATCACATTGTCAGTCCCATACTTACATTGTTCAAGTTAAACGACAATAATTGATTATATTTCGCTTAGAGGATAATATAAATGTCAAGGTTTCCCTTTTACAAAATCAAGGAATTATATACTGTAATGATAAAGAAGGATATATAACTTGCATGTTGATAAAATAGCATGTGAAGAACTAATAATTTAGCAAATTAATCATTCAGATTTCACAGGCAACTGATTTCTTATACATATACAATGTAAGCTATATATAACCATAGATGTTTAAAGTTCTTATTTTCATTTTTAGTATATGGTGAAGTTTGAAGGGTAATCATGATAATTGAAAATGAGATTATGATTGAATACGTGAGCATTGATAAAATGTCAATCTGCTGCTTTTCCTTCACTAAACAAGTGCTTGCAAAAACACAATCTTGGCCGAGTAGTTCAACGCTATAAGGTGAACTTTTTTATGTTGGTTATCTTTTAAATTCAGATTTCATGTCAAGTACAATGGTTTAGAATAATAGAATTATTATCTGGAATGTATTCAAGCGAGTGGTTTATGGGGAGGGTTGGTAATTGCCTCTCTCTGCTGATTTCAGGCAAAGTTTGTTCTGAATATATTAAGTAAGAAAGATTTCTGGTTACTTGCCAACAAACAGTCATTTTATTCCGATTCATATGTATGGACATACGGTCTTCTTCAAGCAATATCAATTGTTACCAGTGGAACTTATATTTTTTTAAACATGTCATTAAACCCATTTTTAATTAATACAAAATAGTTCACTAATAATCCTTTAAACTTAGCAGACAGGACTGTCTGTTCTTATCTTGTTTGGAAACTAAAGTTTCTATGCAAGACGTAATTTGATGAGTGTTACAATTCTACTATTCAAGCTCACATGGGGCGTGTTCGAAGTCATAAAGAGAAAATTGTATTTGTATGATATCGAAGTATCGTTGATTTGCCATTATACTGTGTTTAGCATCGCTTTCAACAATTGCCTAGTCATAACAAAACAGTGTAATTTAGGCAATATTCTAAGTGCTGCCACACTGAAATATTACAACACAGACATGGTATGCCATCCAGTCACATTATACATACACCAGGCTGACCAAACCTAGAACTATCATCTTAATGCCGAGTGCCAAGCTAGGTAGCAAGCTTCTAGTAATGTTTTTAAAGTCTTTGTTATGACTTGGCCAGGGATCGGAACCACGACCTCCTGCATGCATGGCAGACACTCTTCCACTAGACCATCACTGTGATATAAAGAGAATTGATTGATTGAATATTTAGCTTCATTTTAATGCCATCGAGGGCTAACAGACGATCAGTTAACCTAACTACTCTTTCCTGGGATCCTGGAAGGTTAACCAGTACTCTAGTTCACCCCATCTCTGCAAGTAACTGACAACTTTCCCACTTGAATCAGCAGTGAGAGATGAAGGTTAATGAGGCACATTGTCATGTATCAATCATCACGGAGACTGTGGCTGAGCGGGGATTCTAACGCATGACACCTGGATTGAGTGATACGCGATAATGAGTGAGCTAATCTGACTCGGCTATAAAGAGAAGAAGTAACATAATTGTAATTTAATATTGTTTATTTGCCATTCTAACAGCACTTCCAGTTCAATCATTTCAATTTGATAGCAATTACTCAATATTGTATAAATTATGCAGTCAAAATTAAGGATATCTATTAATGTATTTCTGAAAAAATATTACAAACCCATTACACAATACAAATTCCTACTCAGAAAACAATGTTAAAGGGACACCACAGCAATTTTAATACTTCTCATTTCAGCTTGAAATTAAAATACCCCAGTATGTGTGCAGACCCCGAGTTTTTTTATTTAAGAAAGGGGCATGGTTTGCACATTATTGGTCATCTGTGACCAAAAAATGTCAAGTGTATTTTCATCTAGGAAAAAAATCCAAGAAAAACATCAATTTGTATTTTTTTGCTCATATTTTCAAAACTATTCAGTTTTAAACAAATTGTTAATAATTCATGAACCATGAACTTCAAGTTGCAGGTGCAGATGCTTGGTGATTAAAATTTTCATATAGTTTTGCTTTCAATGGTCAAAAGATTGATGAGCGCACACAAGTAAAACATAATTTTAACATTGACATTGTCTCCCTTTAGATGTAAATGGGAAGACAGGAACTTTCATCTGTATTGCATTTCACAAAGTAAACGTATAGTAAGCATTGTTCATAATATTATAAATATTAATCCAGACTAACTCAACCCAAGATTGAATATTTTATGAATCGGTATGTTTTCTGAAAATACAATCTTAAATTCATGTGGATGACCATGAAAAATTTAATGAAAGTTTCTTACTTTACATTTACAACTGATTTTTATCGTAAGTTTTTGTGTGAAATGCAACCCAGGACTGTTATAACACACTCAGTGCTAAAACGCACACATAATATAAAACAGTTATAAAGATGTACCATGCATTGTTCACTTATACTAATTCTATCTTACAAAAATTAATGTAATCAAGTCAGTAACATGTTGATTGCAATTTGCGACCTGTTTAATCAGAATGTTAAAATGATTTCTATCAATAATTGTGACTTAAATGTACAAGTTTTGCCATTTTGAACAATTCAGTTTTATATTATTCAAATGAACACAATATAATTATTCAACAAAATCAACAACTCACAGTTATTACCAAAACTTGTTGTGATATGAACTATAAAAACAAGTTTCAGTAAGATATTTCCATGTACACTGCATACCATGAGGGACATTTTAAATACCAAAATATCTGCGGACAATTTCACCAAACGTCTCAACTTAACATTGGCCTCACTTTCTCTAAATATTTACTCGTTACACATTCAATTTAAATGATAACAAAGGGAACAAAGCTTTACTCAGTGGTAATACTTGCAAAATGTTTAGTGTAATTGAAGTAAATATAGAATTTTAGAATAGCAAGTTGACAAAAATCTAAAGTTGAGATATTTAGTGAAACTAGGGCCTGGATGTATACACCTACCAATGTTTAGATAATGGAGTGTATAAGATAAAACTATATCGTTCTATTACAAAGATTTTTCAATACAAGAAGGGTTTTTGAAATATTTAACTGATTCACTAGAGGTATATGACAGAGGCTATCATGTACACAAATTACATTGATTGGAATCGATAGCTACATCGATTATTGATAGTGGGTGAAAATTGGTGCCATAGACTAAAAAGAAATTTTGCTCTAGGTCAATTTCAAAGAAAGCTCAGAGTTTATATGAATCTCTTTTATTGAGTCCATTTCCTTGGTAAAACCAGTACTGAGTGTTGTTTCCTGGTTAGAACCAGTACCTAGTGTTGTTTCCTGGACAGAACCAGTACTGAGTGTTGTTTTTGAGAGGTTCGAGTCTATTCCGATGACCTCCTGTTTAATTCACTACTTACTGAGTACAAGAGTTGCACAGTAGGACAAAGCCTTTTAACTGAATTTGTACAAGGTCCATATTGAGTCATGTATTACCACCATGAATACAATAATATTGTGGTAATTAATGAAAACTCCATGTTTACTTACTATTCAGATCAAACAGCTGATAATATTTTAAGTATTAACTGATACAGAAATCGTAATGCAATAAATTTGAGAAGCTGACAGCGTTTGATGATGCCCTAAATGACTAAACAGATAAGAGCTGTTGACCATTTTACGATTGCACTAAACTCAGATCAGTAAAAAACGTTTATCCAAAATCAGTATTATAGAGTCGACAATTCTTTCCGTATTTCATCCATAAGCACATCTCTTGAAATTTTCCTCTGAAATAGATAAAAAGATACAAATTTATATACTTTGAAATAAGAGTAATAACAAGAAATAATTAACAATGTGATTATTCCAGAGCTCATATCTCATATTGTTTGGAGAAAAAAGTTTTTTATCTATAGAAAACAATAGGATGTCCCCTTTTATTTTCTATCAGTGACCTTAAGCTTACTGTCTTGAAAAATAGTAAAGTTGAACATCTTTGTGAGAAGATTTTGTATCAAGTTTCAAGGCTATAGTGGTGGTGCAAAAATGAAAGAAGTTTATGGAAGGTGAGCAATGCAATGTCATAATAATTTTTCTCTTCTAAACAAGCCAAAATCATACCAATAAAATGACATATGACATTATGTTAACATCTTATAACTTATAGCCAACTGACTATAAGAGACAGTCAGATGCATGACCAAACAAGTTGCAATTACCATACTGCTCTGAATAAACACCCCAAGGGATGATGCATTTTTCAAAAGGGGAGCATTTATTATTATCATTTATTTTAAGTATGTTACAAACAATCTTGTATTTAATAATTGTTTCACAAACAAATAAACATTACAATTAGGATTGTTTTTTTTAACTGTTACTGGTGGGGACACATTTATAAGGGGAGCGGGGAGCACTTATTCGGGGGAATATGGTATGCATATTTTTTTTCTTTATTTTTTAGAGCAATAAACTGTACCAAGAAATTCAGTCACATAATGGAAAGGTAACCTTAATAGTGGGAGTGAACTGGTTCCCTGCCATTCAATTTTCTGTTATTCTATTCTTTTAAACTAATAAAATACCAGATAACAAATAAGACTATTACATACCTCGGCCCTTGTGATGACATTTCTCATGGTGACAGTGTTACTTTCTATCTCTGACTGTCCGATAATCAATGCTAATGGAATACCATTGGTTTCACAATACTGAAACTGATCCAGGGGCTTAGGGTTCTTCTTGTACGACTGCTCCGCCTGGAATATATACAAAAAATATAGGATAAATACCGTAATTAAAGACAGAATACAAAAGCCTACAAATCTTCAGATTTACATAAATCAGCAAAGTGCTTTCCGAAAATATCCAGAATTGGTTTCACTAAAATCAATCACGAATACAATTATTTATAGATGACTTTTGTGAACACTTATTTCTATAAAGTAACACGAGTTGTTGTAGAAAATTGCATCGATTCTTTCATGTTACAAGGGTTTCTCTCAGACAAGGTACAGTTGAATCATTTCATGGACATAAAATGTAAAATCAAGGCCTCTTTTAACAATTATTATCAATAGTAGAATTTTTATTAAAGAAAAAAAAAAGAGAATTCTGCAGAATCAAATGTCTCCACTCCCACACGAAACATATGTAATAGAATGGAGAAGGCTATCACTTTTAGCCCAATGCTACAAAAATAATTTTAACCCTTTGCTCCATAAGCATTTTATTGGGCTCTTCCAAATTGAAAGCATAAATTCATAACGTATCAGCAATGGGTTAATTATGTTTATAATAAATGACAGAGTGGATGAGCAATCTGAACTCTTCCTGCACTGTTTTCAAATGCCTTGTGTGATTGGTGCGGAAAAAACGCGTATCTATGGAGTAAATGGTTAAATTGTTTAGGTTGATGGTAAATAACACAGCTTCTATCAGAAAAGTACATCCATCTTGACAAGTGACTGATAACTTTCTGAATCGAATCAGCAGTGAGAGACTTATAACAATGAGACATAGTGCTGTTTATCAATTATAACATGGCTTGGCATGGATTTTATAATTTCAAGATCCCTGAATTGATAGACATATGTGCTACCAACTGGGCTAACAGGCCCAGATTAAGAAGAAAAGACTTCCCTTTTCTTCAAATAGTCAAGATAAAGTGCACAAAAGTACTGAAATATTTGAAGATTTAAGGACCACAACACAACTCAGACATTAATCATCTGATAAGTTATACAAGTAAGTATGGTGAGGATGGAGATGCAAGAGTGTACAAAAGGTGAAATAGTGCAATTTTTATGTTTCATACTACCAAATTCGGCCGGTTCAAGAACTTAGATATTATAGTTATACGACTATGTAAATCAAGGTAAGATCCAGTGAATAATTCAAGTGCAGCAGTGCAAAAGCTTTCAAATGTTAATGAACAATGGGCGATCAGAAAAGCACATCCTGAGATTTGCTCAGGTGAGCTAAAAATAACACATTAAGATGACACACCTTTATATTTGCATCCCATAGTTCACGACACAATCTCATTCTGTGCTCCACAAGGTTCTTCTGAGCAGAAACAACATAGACCTCTGTCCCTGTGGTCCTGATCTTTGTGTTGTTAGCCTGAAATAGAAATAATATATAATGCAAAACACACTTCTGATTCATTAACAATATTTTTTAATTTTACTTTAATTAAAATGCCTGAAAAGTTAACTGAGTTTTGGTAATGATGTAGGTGCCTGATTTGCTGGCATCTTTTGGTTTACTTTTGATTCAACATATTCAAGGTGCAGACACTCATCTTTTTCCAAAGAGAGACTTTGTACAAGCTAGAAATAGCTTTCTTCTCAATTCTGCTGTTATGTACATCTGTGTAATGTATATATGCTGATTACAAATAAATATTGTTTAAACCAAATCATTTAAGACGGTCAAAGTCAGTGATGTAAACTTATTTTAGTTGATGGTGATCAGTTTGCAGGGTCTATAGTATTACTGAAAAACATGTATGAAAATTTAGGTAAGTTAGCCGTATACATTGTTTTTATAACATAATATGAATGTGCTTACCAAGTTTTGTCACTATAACACAGGTAGTTTGTTCAGAGACAGAAAAAGCTGAGCTAAACATAAAACTTTAACCAGCAGATGACGACGACAACAACGACACCAGGGTCATGACAAAAGCTCCCCACCCCCGCCAAAAAAGAGCTAAAAATGCTACTCAAACAGGATTTATCACTGAAGAACTAAGTGCTCCTGATTTAGACATGTATAATTCGCAACATTTCCAAAAAAAAAATGTACAGGATGCTAAACAATCAATAAACAAACACTCTGAATTTATGTTTAATATTTGACAGACCCATAGCATGGAATCAACTTTTTATTAATCTCTAAAAAATGCAATATCATGCAAACTTTCAAGATTATAAACTAAAATATGTTACTTGTAAGCTTTAATACTTCGATAATTTTGTAGATAAAGAAACATCCAAAACCAGATATGTGTCCATCGACACAAACACCACCACTATTGCTCGGAATCTAATTTTTTTACAGAAAATTAAAACAGGGCCATAGCTCTGGACATGTAAAATTTTATCGATTACTACAAATACTGTAGAATCTGGAAAATAAAGGCATACTTGAATATAAGCGTATACCAAAAAGAAGTGCATACGGCCTTACCCTCAACTTATATGTGACAATAAGTGTAATTTAAACGCTTACCATCATTTTATGTTAGAAATAGGTGGATATCCCAATACAGGTATACAAACAAATTAGTGGTTAAAAATTTCTAACGGTCGTGATCAATTCTGTGATAATTGGTTACTAATAAGGTGACAAGCATTGTTATACCTAACAGTTTGTTTGTGGCCATTCTGTGTACATTAACTATGGATAAAACTCCTTTAAAAAGAATATCGTACTCTCGAGAGAAAAAGGTGGTGATAATTGAGTTTTATAAAAACTGTAAAAACTTGTGATATAAATTATAAAATTAATGGCGGTAGCACCCACACATATCAGTACTAATATTAATATTTTACTTTCATAATCAAATTGTCGAAAATAGGTGCATAGGGCTTATGTATAAGCGCATATCAAATATAGGCGCATAGTTTAGTGGTTCAGTATAAGCGTATACCAATGATAAGAACATAAAAGTGTCACTAAAACTAATATAAGCACATAGTTTTTTTTACGCGTATTAACCAGATTCTACAATACTGAACTTGATCTGTATTTTATTATCATAAGGGTAAACATGAAATAATTTATATTAATTTAATACATAAACCCCTTTTGAATCTATTGAATTGAAACCAATTTATACTGGATGCATGGACAGACAAGACGGGGGTAACCCTTCATGCCCCTTCACTATTTTTCAAACGTTGGGGACATAAAACAGTAGGTAAATCTTACAATGAAACTAATAAATTAGTCTTTGTTGGAAAAAGGCTATATTCATATCTATATAACGTAATATTAGAGCCTTACTTGAGCCCTTTGTTCCATGATGGAGAAAACTCTCTCTATTCCAATACTAACGCCCACACAGGGCACTTTCCTCCCCTTGGGGTCAAACATGCCAACGAGTCCATCGTAGCGACCTCCTCCAGCAACACTGCCCACACTGACACTTTCCTCCTCTTTGCTTCCAGCCGAAGGTTTGTGGGCATAACCTGTTGTAGACAATGAAATATATGGATACATTTTGTAGCAGACCAAATATTTTTTATTTGATTTATATTAATTTATTTAAGATCAATTGTGAAGTAAGCCCAGAGTTTTTGTGAATGGCTCTAAAGTGTCCTGGTTACAACTACATGTACATGTAGACTAAGAGCTGAATGTTGAATATGAAATGCTATCTGGTCGAGTCTGGTATGAGGTCAACACTCTATTTACTATACCAACTCACAGCTTGACCATATGAAAATAGTTTTTTGTTGTTGAATATTTAGCATCATTTTTACACAATCTATGGCTAGCAGATGATCATTTAACCCAACCCCTTTTTCCTGAGATCCTGAAAGTTTAACCAATGCTCGAGTACACCCATCTCCCCAAGTCACTAATAACTTTACCACTTAATCTGCGGTAAGAGACAAATGACAATGAGAGGCAATGTCATATATAATCATCAAGGAGACTGGGCAGGGATTCATAGTCTGACTGAACTAACTGGGGCCCATGAGGACTAACAGATGATCAGTTAACACAACCAATCTTTCATGGGATTCTGGAAGGTTAACCAAGACTTGGACAAATAATAAATCAAGAATAAGCTAATAAACTGTGTTTTGACTTGTTTGGTTAATATATATCCATGTCGTGAATAATTACTGCCGTGTATGCTTCATATTCTGTTATGTGTACATATATGTAATACACCAATATTGCCAAAAGCAATGTTTACCAGAATTTGAAAATAAAATCTATACTTGAATCTTAGTATTTCATTTCTTCAGTTTCAAAATGTGACTTAGCGGTAAGAACAAAATATGCACAGTGTATTTCAATCCGAGAGATAAAATTGAAAGGAAATCTCAATTAAAAAATTGTGAGATGAAAAAAATCTTACTGATTGCACTAATGGTGGATGATATTGAAATAAAAATAAAATCACATGACTCGTTTGAAACATCACAAAAATAAGCAATTTTATGTGAGAAATTATTTGTGTCTAAACTGAGTGTTGTCCCTGAGTTAGGTAATCCTTTTCGATAAATTATTTTGGCATGTTAAATAGTTGTATCCTAAAGGCAATTCGGGCTCAGGGGTTTTATATAGGCATGACATATTGAAAAAAAAAGAGCTGTCAAAAGACCAACAAAGCTCGCCTCTGGGTGTCTAAGTCTAAAAAGGGACATAACTGTGCCAAAATGCAATCCAGAGTTATGGTTCTCGTCTGTGTGTGTTCCATTGATGATGGTGAACACACATGCAAAGTTTCATTCACATCCAATAAGTGGTTGCATAGATATCTTAAACGTAAACGCAAAAGTTGAACCTGGGTGTCTACAGACGAAACCGACAACGCGGGGGTCATGACAAAAGCTCTCCTTGGACTTCATCCCGGTGAGCTAAAAAGGGGTTTTGCCAGTTTCAACAATCCTGATATACTTCCTTTTCAAAGTGCATTTTCTGCATTAATCATTATTATCTGATCCCGATGTTTGGGTTAAATCTGCCCTCTTACTCTACAGTAAAGACCAAAGGCACATACCTTGCAAACAAGCTTCGTATATAACTCCTGTGTAATAATCTAGACCTCGTGCCAAACTCAGGTCAAATACCACCTGGAATAACAACAACTTAACTTTATTCCCCTTCCCATTGACAGTCCTGAGGAAGTTACTACCAACATATGTAACATAATATCTTGTATAGTTATAAATATTTGACAATAAATGATTTGTGTCATTATGGTCATTATTATTGATAAAATCATTAATGAAATACTTTTACATACATGTATGTATATATTCTAAAACTGTAAATATTGCTAACAATAATGGTTGATAATGTGGTTCTGAATTTCACCCAGCATTACTTTACCCTTCCAGTTTAGTGTTTTTAGTAGACATATACCCTGATATATAAACACACTGTACCTTATCAGATAATCCGTACAGTTCATTGTACTTTATCTGATATTCTGTACAGTTCACAGTACATTATCTACACTGTACCCTATCTGATATTCTGTACAGTTCACAGTACTGAAGGGGATATATACACTGTACCTTATCTGATATTCTGTACAGTTCACAGTACGTTATCTACACTGTACCTTATCTGATATTCTGTACAGTTCACAGTACTGAAGTAGATATATACATTGTACCTTATCTGATATTTTGTACAGTTCACAGTACGTTATCTACACTGTACCTTATCTGATATTCTGTAAATTTCACAGTACTGAAGTACATGTAGTATATACATTGTACCTTATCTGATATCTGTACAGTTCACAGTATGTTATCGACACTGTACCATATCTGGTATTCTGTACATTTCACAGTACTGAAGTAGATCTATACATTGTATGTTATCTGATATTCCATAAAGTTCACAGTACCTTATCTACACTGTACCTGATCTGATATTCTGTACATTTCACAGTACTGAAGTACATGTAGTATATACATTGTACCTTATCTGATATCTGTACAGTTCACAGTACATTATCAACACTGTACCATATCTGATATTCTGTACATTTCACAGTACTGAAGTAGATCTATACATTGTATGTTATCTGATATTCCATACAGTTCACAGAACGTTATCTACACTGTACCATATCTGATATTCTGTACATTTCACAGTACTGAAGTAGATATATACATTGTACTTTATCTGATATTCTGTACATTTCACAGTACTGAAGCAGATCTATACATTGTATGTTATCTGATATTCCATACAGTTCACTGTACCTTATCTACACTGTACCATATCTGATATGACGTACAGTTCACAGTACAGAAGTAGAGACATATACCTTATCTGATATTCCATATAGTTCACAGTACTGTAGCAGCAGTTTCAGCTCTTGCAGACCTTCAATGGCAGATTTTTGACTTTGTAACTGTTCATCCTTTAGCAACTCTTCCAGGGTATCTAGACTGCCTGTAAAAATCACAATATGTGTTACATGTATTGATGGAGGAATGTCAAATACATGAATAACTCTTTCAGGGTATCGACTGCCTGTATGAGAATCTGGCCTGGGTTTTACTAACCATTTTATCTTGAGATTATGTTATAATTTATTAATATTGATCTTTTTACATTTATGCTTTACAAATAAGTGGGGATTTGTTATGACTTCAATTCTGTATGGTCATTTGTTGAACAATGAGTTCCAAGTAATCATCTACAGAAATTGAGATTTTTGATATAATACATGTACACTCAAAATTCCAGAAAAACGAGATGGGCAAGAACTTTGATTTGTTTTGAAGATGTAACAGATGCGTAGAAGAATTCAAACTTGGTAGAGGTTCACCCATGGTAAATGTCAGTGAAATTACATTGAAATCAGGTCAGTAGATTCTGACAAAAAGGCTTTTGAAGTTTTTCCTATAGCTGCCTATACATGTATATTAAACTAGCACCTCACTGTGGCGATCATGTTTTTTAACAAATCACAACGGTTCGAACAAACTTGGTAGAGTGTCACCCAAGGAACATTTCTGCGAAATTGTTTTAAAATTGATCCAGTGGTTTCTGACAAGAAGATTTTTTTAGTTTTGACTATAGCTCATATAGTAAACTAACCCCACCCCCTGGTCGCTATGTTTTTTGACAAATCACTACGGTTTGAACAAACTTGGTAGAGATTCCTCCAAGGAACATTTCTAAGAAATTATTTTAAAAATGAGCCGGTAGTTTCTGACAAGAAGATTTTTTAAGTTTTACTATAGCTTAAATAGTAAACTAACTCAAGCCCCTGGCCGCCATGTTTTTTGGCGAATCAAGATGGCTTGAACAAACTTGGGAGAGAGTCACCCAAGGAATATTTCTGTGAAATTATTTTAAAATCGAGCAAGTAGTTTCTGAAAAAAAGATTTTTTAAGTTTTTACTATAGCTTATATAATAAACTAACCCAACCCCCTGGCCGCCATGTTTTTTTACCAATCATGATGGCTTGAACAAACTTGGTAGATGGTCACCCGAGGAACATTTCTGTGAAATTATTTTAAAATCGTGCCAGTAGTTTCTGACAAGAAGATTTTAAAGTTTTTACTATAGCTTATATAGTAAACAATCCCCACCCCCTGGCTGCCATTTTTTTGATGAATCAAGATGGCTTGAACAAACTTGGTTGAGGGTCACACAAGGAACATTTCTGTAAAGTAATATTAAAATTGGCCCAGTGGTTTCAGAGCAGAAGTTGTTAAAAGCTAAAAGTTAACGACGGACGACAGATGGTGACGGACTTGCGACGGACACCAGGCGATCACAAAAGCTCACCTGTGAGCCTTCCGCTCAGGTTAGCTAAAAACAACTTTCCACATAATGTAGTTGGACTCATAACCATTACTTCAGTTATACTGAAACCGTGCCATAGACCACCAGTCCTAGCCACAGAGGAGACCAAAGGCAGGGACAACACTTAATGCTTTTTCACAATTCTTCACATGGCGAGGGCATAACCTTAAGCAAAGTTTTATTTACAAAATATACATTATAGCAAGACACAGGTAGCACAGTGATATATCACTTCAGTATATTACCATTGAACTTGACAAAGTAGCCAATTTTGTCTGCAGCCTCTGGACTAAGGCCCTTTTCATCCACCATCTCTGCCCTCACATCATCCCAGAAAGTCTGAATAACAAATAATTCAAAGGTTTTACAAACATTTCTCATTAATTTGTTACTAGAATCTTAATCTTTTGGTTATTAAGTTGTTTTATAAAAATAATACCAGTAGTTACAGAGGCAGGAAAATGTAAATGTTTGCTAAAATTGCTCTCTGGTCAAAGGTTAAGGTTTCAACTACTTAAGATCAGATGTCAAGGTCACTGTAACTATTAACAACTGCGAGTCAGGATAGTCCTGGACAGTCAACTAATGTTAAGTCTAGTACATGTAACTAATGATGTGACCTTAATATATGAGAGGCAATTGAACATTTTTGAGACAAAGCCTATATTTCTTCATGTTTATATTTTAGCTAATTTAATTTTACTTCAGCAATTCAAAGTAGCCTTTCCTAGCTGTAACACAATCTCAAAATTCAATCTTTAAAGACATTTTTAATACAGTCTTCAACGGGTTAACTCTGCAGATACTATAGTTTACATGTGCAGAATAATATTTCAAATCAAAACCATGCATAGATTATATTTTCAGTTAGTATATAACACATATGTCAGACCTGGTCAGCTCAGTCAGTAGTGTGTCTAACTATCAATCCATCTCATTGCGTCTTATTGTTATTTCATCTTTTACCACTGATTCAAGTGGGAAAATTATCAGTTACTTGTGGAGATGTGATCGAGTACTGATTAGTCTTCCATTATCCCATGAAAGACTGGTCAGGTTAACTAATCGTCTGCTAGCCCTGGATGGTATGAAACAGAAAATATATTCAAACAAATCTTACCTTGTCTAGCTTATCTACAGCTGAACATATGGTTCTGAATTTGTCATCAGGTACGCCACAAGCAGCAAACATACCATCTAACAACTTCCTGTGATTCACCTACAAAACACCAACACTTCTTTTAAAACTTATCTGTGTTTACATGTATCAATTGTGAAACAATTTCTTGCAACTATACACAAAATCATGTTCGCAATTTTCTTGGGTAGACCCAGTTCTAAGCATATAAAATCTCTTGCTCAAGGACACCTCTAAATCTGTGACCGAACTTCTACCACTGAACCACATGTTTAATTACTTCAACCAACCTTCATTAATTATATAGACATTAAAAATGGTTTTAATATTTAAAATAAAGATTATTACAGTCACAATAGACAAAAAAACATTTGCTTATCATTTGCTATCCAAGTTTATATTATAAAGTGTCCAGTTAATCAATTGTTTAAGAAGATTCGGGTTTGATCCAGGATCAAGCCTGATCAGACTTCTAAAACAGTCCTAATAATCTTTAAGTAAAAATACTATATGGTTCAGTGAAAAATATAAGATCATTGTAGAACTATGACTGTGTATAGAATTTGGTTGAGAATATCATGTGTCTATGATATGATAAACAGTAGTGACATGGCTAAAATACTGTAGACAATAATACGCATAATATGCCCCACTCACCCAACAGACCCAAAGTGTGGATAACATACATTCAGTAATTTTTCACAGATTTACAAGTGTAGATTGGTAAATAAAGTCATTCATTATATTGCTTGGTGTAGCCCATATAACTCTCAAGTCTCATATGAAAAATGCAGAGCTTCTTTCTGATTTGAATATATAACATCTAAAAAAAATTTAAATGATGAAATTTTCATTGAAAATAACATTATCTAAAACATTTTTATTCTTGTACCTTATAAAGATGACCTTAAAAATAAATGGTAAATGCACCAGGCTTCTGTTTCACCAACAAATTAAAGTATATACTTTAATACTCTTAAAACTTTAATGTAATAAAAGCATTAAGTTGATCATGATTTTTGACTGGTTCTAGTACAATTACATATGGTTTAATCGCCATTCATTGAATTACATGTATTACAGTAATAAATTACCAGTCAAAACTCAATGATGTGTCAAAGTGTTTAAGTAAAACTTAAGAAAATGTTGGTGACAAATAAATTCAATAATAAATGTGCACCCATGTGTGTACAAGATCATTTATATGCATATCATGAGTCAGCGCATGAAGAAAGGTAAATGATCAGTCTGAGATCAACTGCAACAAAACTACTACATACTCTGATTTTGAATTCTCCAATCTCAAGTTGTGTGAGTATTTCTGCGACAATTTTCACACATTCTGCATCAGGTATCATAGCGTCATACTGTCCCGCAATGTCAAAATCCTGCGAAAAAGGAAGAAATATTAATAAATAAAATGTATTATTTAGACTCCATCATGAGCACCCATGCCAGATAGAAAAAAATCTCATGAGGGGTCAGAACTCATGCAGGGCTGAAGCTTGGTCCCTTAATCAGTACAAGAGGCACATTATCTCTGCAAGTCACCAGGTGTGCCTGGTACTGTATAACTGCATAGCCGATTCCAGGAATGAGGATGAGATGGGCTGACCGCCATTATATAACCATAAAACCCCATTCAAACAAAACAGACTTTATATAGGCAAGCAAGAGATTATCAGTGACTCTCTTGCCAAATACTTTGATCACAAGAATATTTAGTGGGTTTGAAGTTTGGATGGAAAAATCCATCAAAAGATGAAATGTTTAATATTTCAGACATGAAAGAACTACAAATGATATTTTTTCTTGCATACCAAACACATTGAAGAATTAAATTTATTTAATTTTCTAGACGCTTTAGCTCGGTTGGTAGCACATCTGAATTTCAATCAAGGTGTTTAAATCCCTGCAAGGCCACAAACTCTGTGATGATTAATAAACAACTTCACAGTTCACCGTCATCCGTCTCTCACTGCTGATTCAAGTGGTAATGTTATCAGTTACTCATGAATATGGATGTGCTCAAGTACAGGTTATCTTCCTTAGGTGGTATTCACCAACCATTCTCAAGAATATTCTTAGACTTGAACTCAAGAATCAATTTTGGAAAACATACTTTGAGACCATTATTTGAGGTCAAAATTTGCAAGCCTGCAGGGAAACCTGATATAAAGTCAGCTGTACTCTCACAATTACTCTATCCCAGGAAAGTGTGGTTAGGCTAACTGATCCACTGTTAGCCCCATTCTGGCATATAGCTGACATTAAATCCTCAAACAAACATTTATTCAATTTATCATTAATCTATCATGAATTTTTAACTAACATATTTCACATCACAGATCCAAAGTTATCATTTTGATCATACAGTGAGATAGAAATATCTCATATAAGTAAAAGTCTCCTTTAATCCAGTATGCGAGAACAAAGAATCTCACATGGGTTTGAGGGTTGGATTGGAAATTGTGTCTTGAGGGACAACTTTTTTGGCTCCGAAAAAGCAATGAAAGATTATTTTTCTTGCATACCAAACACATTGACTTTAAATGTCATTTAAAGTCATTTTACTTTAAAATCATCACTATATTTTCACCACAATGAGCATATTATGGATGTTGAACTATCATTATATTTTATAATGTCACATCACAGGTTCCAACGGCACAGCGCAAAAATATTATCTCAGTCCTGGGGCAAGAATATTATCTCAGTCCTGGGGTAAGAATATTATCTCAGTCCTGGGGCAAGAATATTATCTCAGTCCTGGGGCAAGAATATTATCTCAGTCCTGGGGCAAGAATATTATCTCAGTCCTGGGGCAAGAATATTATCTCTTTCCTGGGACGAGATAGAAATATCTACCTTTATTTAAGTAAAAATGCAGATATCCTTATCTGGCATGCGAGAAAAATAACTTCAGACTAGTGATAGTCATTTAGAGGCCATACTAAAACTGTATGTCTTAATAGTGGAATTTTATTATCCATAGCCATGATTCAGTCCAAATTTACTAGAAAGAACAAACACTTACACACTGATAAAACTCCCTAAATCTTCCCCTTGTCATGGCCGGGTTGTCTCTTCTGTACACCTTGGCTATATGGTACCGCTTTATGTTAGTGATTTTGTTCATGGCTAAATAACGTGCAAAAGGCACCTGCATATTCATTAAGGAATTTTCATTTTCAAATAAAGGAAAAAATCTTTGAAATTTTCTCATTAATTTCTACATGATTTTCTTAAAATGATTCTTTGATAAATTTGTTCACCCGTTTCTTCTACTTAATAAAGTTAATTTTTCAACATTGCATGATTTAACATTCATTGATAATGACAATTTTACCAATCACATTTACATATGTATTCTTAAATTATAAGTATTGCTTACAACAGCTTTGGAATTCACCTGGTGCTTCTTTATACTTCCAGTATAAATACATGTATGTATACATGTAAAATACATGTATGTATACATGTAAAATACATGTATGTAGGTGAAACACGAGTCAGGGCATATATTGAATACTAAAGTGAAGACAAAATAAAGTTGAGCGCGTTCGTTGAAAGTCCTTTTTCTCTGATATAACTGACATTGTACAAATTATTACAAGGTATCTATAAGGTATCTATAAGGTATCAATAAGGTATCTATAAGGTATCTATAAGGTATCAATATTGTTATTAACGACACCCCAAAAATCAAGCTTCTGCTATTTATGTTGTCATCTACAACATTAAGAACAAGTTTTTTTTTAAAAAGGTGGGAATACTAAATTTCTAGTTTTGCTTAACAGACAATGTCATATAAAGGATACAGTTAAATCATATCTCAGTGACAACAATTCTCCGCCTTGGTCTTTTAAATCATATATCAGTTTGGAATCCTCCCCATATTTACCAGTCAAAGTTTCCTGAAAAGATATTGTGATAATAAAAATTGATATATAATGTGTTTTAGTATAATTTAATTTCCGTTTAATAAAGTACAAGTTTTCAAATTTATAATATTAAACAACTATACTTACATTCTAAAACACATTAATATAATTAAGGAATTCAAACAATAATGCTGAAAAAAACTGATATACCGGGTAGATCAATTTTACTGAAAACATGTCAGTAACAGTCAAATACATGCTATTATATATCTACCATTTCTCTTAAATAATTGAAGAAATTGAACTGTGTAGTCAACAATTGATCCTCTTATAAAATAGGCCAAAAGTAAGAAATAATATGTTTGCTGTAACTCTGCTTTTTATGGAAATACGAGGTATGTCCCAAAAGTAATAGGATGCATTTAGAAATATGCCTTTTAGTGTTTCAATCAAAACAAAACTTGGCATGAATACTTTTCAATTTTTAAAATATAAGCATGTAAAATTTCAATATCATGCACCACCATTTGATATTAATTTTGACAAGCCAAAACGTATAAGTAACAAAGTATGGGGGAGTTTGACATTATTAGTGTGACGTCAAGTTGAAATTCAAATGAAAGACAATCTTTTTTCCGAATTATGAACCGCTGTGCAAAACACAATTTTTGTGGTACTGCACCCACTATTGGTACATATTACGATACTATGATGACTCGTAGATCCTAACCACAGAATGTACACTAAGGCACATGGTCCGGAGGTACTGAAAGTGCTTTTCATCAAGATCTGACTTGAATCCCAGGAAAACCACACAGTATTTCGGTCGTCCAGATGGCTGATGGTCAGTTACTTTTGTCTCACCATTGGAAACCCGTTTGTACCACCAATAGATAAGACTCCAGGATATGCTTTCTGTTAAAGAGTTGTGTGAAATAAGCTCCAGAGTTTCCTTTGGGGTCATATTTCACCCAACACAAAATTTTACCAGACTCCAAATTTCCACTCTAGACGTGACGTTGTCCGATTTTTTTACTATTCAAATTCGCACTTGTTCTTTTGAAAGTGTGCACAATATTCAAATGTTTATCGATATCGTCGAATTTTTAAACGACATTTGCACATGATCTGAAATTACGTCCACTGTTATTTTATAACATTTGGCGCGATATTGAGGAAGTTGTCTGCTTTTCAAGGCAATGTTGTTTTTTTTAAATGGCGTCTAATTTCAAAGTCCCCCGTACTTCTAAACTCATGATACTATGGTGATTTTTGCATGAACTTTATGATTATTGAAAGATGATTTGATGTTTCATGACAATAGATGATATGTTAATCTATCCATTGATACCATTGGTTTGCATGTAACGCTCAAAATACAAAAATGACAGGGTCATCCTATTACTTTTGGGACATACCTAGTATGCCAGCCAAAAACAGGGCTGGAAAATTCCACTTGTTTGCAAGCCTTGATAAGTGAACATTTGGTCAGGATGAGTAGGATTTAATTTGTTTTTTTTTTATTTTAAGCATTCCCCCCAAAAATTGTTGGAAAGTGAGGATGAGTAGCTTAAATAAGAAATTTCAAGCCCTGAAAAATATCTTTAAGTCTCTCTTCAAACAAAACATTTTTGTTTACAATTTATAGAATTTTTCTGCTACCTATATTTAATAAATAGTTTTAGACTATTTAAAACATTTTTTTTCATCTACTTATATGTTTCTACCCATTTCTGAAATCCTCGGTTGGGAAACAGCAAAAGAAGAATTTTTCATTGATGGCATACCATACTAAATTTATATAAAATTGGATACTTACTTTAAGTTCGAACACTGGCGTGTCTATGGTTTCTGCACCGTGACGTTTAAAACAGCTGATAATGGTGTTGAATACACCTTCCCTTATTGCCATCTGCAAGGGATTGTAGTCTCTCGTCCCCTGTGAGCAGAATAAAAAGTGTTTAAATTACTAATAAAAATACTGTAGTACAATTTAAAGAGAGTTTATGACAGCAAATGTATATTTCCTTTTCATTTTTAAACTGGACTACCCACACTATTGTTTTTGCTGGAAAATGAGTTGAATAGATGACAAAACTCCTGTTAAATTTGACACACATTAACAAATAACTTTTACAATTATGCAGGTACAAAAAATTAATTACTAGTTAATATATAGACCCCTTCAGAAGTCTAACAACCAAATATATTGTCTCAGACGTTCTAACAAATTGGTATTGAAGTGGCTTCTTTGCGCCCAGCTGATTACTTGTGTGGCCACACAACAGATTTTAGCCACATAAAAGCATTTTTAAGTGTCTAGAAACAGCCACATAATTTTTTTTCCAAAAGTTTTTCAATCATCCAGTACACTAAACCATAGACACTTAAAAACCCATTTGTGTGTGCGCATGGACAAAGAGACGGACGAATTGACAAACATGGGTAACATTTAAGTGTCATTTCACATTATTTGAATGGCAGAGCATTAAAAACAGCAACAACAATATTACATTAATTATTGTTAATAAGTGTATGTTTGTACAGTAGAAACGTGTTATCTCAATATCAGTTGAGTTGATTTTACAGTAGTGTCAATATTTTTTGCCATCCCCAACTTTTCCCCTTCTTTGTGTATGTAAATACATTCCCTTTTATTCCATATTGTCCGTGTCGATATATTGGCTATCTCAATCACAGTTTTAGTTCCCAATCATTTCACACCTTTAATTGAATGTTTGTCTTGATATAATAATTGTTAACATAATATTGTGTTTTTTCCACATTGTGTGAAAACATACGCATGCTATTTTTCAGTTTGTTTAAGATGCGACACTAATTACTGGTCTATGGCAAAGGTGTCACTTTTAATGACTGACATAATGTTGCAAATACAGTGTCATCGATTTGGGGGATTGCATGTAAATTGTAAAAAAATCATTTGATTCAATCAATCAGCCTCAACTTAATCTCACATTGCCAAGCAATTCAAAGAAGCCAGATATGAGCATTTATCACAACAGTGTATTTCTACTGCAGAGACAGTAATATGAAAGTGAAAGTTCAACTGACATAACACATGACAATTATCAGGTGATGAAAATAAATATTGATATTGAGACAAAATCTGTATTGATACTTGAATATTTCAATGTTTTTTGGTAGACCCTCCAATATCGAGACAATGAGTTTTAACTATTATGTAATATATATATATATATATATATGTATTCCAAGTTTGGACATTTAAAGCAATTTCAAATATTTTTAAATAACTGTTTATAAAGGTATAAGTTTCACATTTGATGGTTACAATGTAAACTACATAAAACCAAATGTGATAAAACTGTATTTACCTTTGGACATTTTAGATCAAACTTTTTTGCTGGTTTATCACCAATCTGTGCTTTCAGCTGCAATAATTTGGCAACCTCTTCTGATATCTGAAAATAATTGTATGTGTACAAAAAATTATTTTGAAAACATCAGAGAAAGAGACAAGAGAGTAACATAACAGTTCTGATAAACCAAACAGTCCTGTTAAACTAAACAGTTCTGGTAAACCAAACAGTTCTGATAAACCAAACAGTTCTGATTAACCAAACAGTTCTGATAAACCAAACAGTTCTGATAATCCAAACAATTCTGTTAAATTAAACAGTTCTGATAAACCAAACAGTTCTGATAAACCAATTAGTTCTGATAAACTAAACAGTTCTGATAATCCAAACAGTTCTGATAAACTAAACAGTAAAAAACCCGGCAAGCCGTTTAAAAAAAAATTGTTTGCCATGCTCCTTCAAGAGACAAGAGACTCTCTTCAGGAGACAAGAGAGTAACATAACAGTTCTGATAAACCAAACAGTTCTGTTAAACTAAACAGTTCTGATAAACCAAACAGTTCTGATAAACCAAACAGTTCTGATTAACCAAACAGTTCTGATAAACTAAACAGTTCTGATAATCCAAACAATTCTGTTAAATTAAACAGTTCTGATAAACCAAACAGTTCTGATAATCCAAACAGTTCTGTTAAACTAAACAGTTCTGATAAACCAAACAGTTCTGATACACCAAACAGCTCTGATAAACCAAACAGTTCTGATAATCCAAAAAGTTCTCATAAACCAAACAGTTCTGTTAAACTAAACAGTTCTGATAATCTAAACAGTTCTGATAAACCAGACAGTTCTGATAAACTAAACTAAACAGTTCTGATTAACCAAACAGTTCTGATAAACTAAACATTTCTGATAATCCAAACAGTTCTGTTAAATTAAACAGTTCTGATAAACTAAACAGTTCTGATAAACCAAACAGTTCTGATTATCCAAACAGTTCTGTTAAACTAAACAGTTCTGATAAACCAAACAGTTCTGTTAAACTAAACAGTTCTGACAAACTAAACAGTTCTGATAAACCAAACAGTTCTGACAAACTAAACAGTTCTGATAAACCAAACAGTTCTGATAAACTAAACAGTACTGATTAACCAAACAGTTCTGATAAACCAAACAGTTCTGATTAACCAAACAGTTCTGATAAACTAAACAGTTCTGATAATCCAAACAATTCTGTTAAATTAAACAGTTCTGATAAACCAAACAGTTCTGATAATCCAAACAGTTCTGTTAAACTTAACAGTTCTGATAAACCAAACAGTTCTGATAAACCAAACAGCTCTGATAAACCAAACAGTTCTGACAATCCAAAAAGTTCTGTTAAATTAAACAGTTCTGATAAACCAAACAGTTCTGTTAAACTAAACAGTTCTGATAATCTAAACAGTTCTGATAAACCAGACAGTTCTGATAAACTAAACAGTTCTGATAAACTAAACTAAACAGTTCTGATTAACCAAACAGTTCTGATAAACTAAACATTTCTGATAATCCAAACAGTTCTGTTAAATTTAACAGTTCTGATAAACTAAACAGTTCTGATAAACCAAACAGTTCTGATTATCCAAACAGTTCTGTTAAACTAAACAGTTCTGATAAACCAAACAGTTCTGTTAAACTAAACAGTTCTGACAAACTAAACAGTTCTGATAAACCAAACAGTTCTGACAAACTAAACAGTTCTGATAAACCAAACAGTTCTGATAAACTAAACAGTACTGATTAACCAAACAGTTCTGATAAACCAAACAGTTCTGATAAACCAAACAGTTCTGATTACCAAACAGTTCTGATTAACCAAACAGTTCTGTTAAATTAAACAGTTCTGATAAACTAAACAGTTCTGATTAACCAAACAGCTCTGATAAACTAAACAGTTCTGATAATCCAAACAGTTCTGATAAACTTAACAGTAAAAAACCCGGCAAGCCGTTTAAAAAAAAAATTTGTTTGCCATGCTCCTTCCCCATCACTCAAAACTGCAGTTACTCAAATTTTTTTATTGGCCTCCAAAATGTCTTTTTTTCATGATTTTTATCAATATTTTATTGAAAATGACTACACCAAATAAGAATCTGGCAAAATAAATTTAGCTACCTACCTACCCCCATGAAATATACTGGGCGGCACAGCAAACAAACATTTTTTTAAGGATGACTCTATTGTAATAAACAAGAATGTTACAGTGTTGCTATGATGAACAAAATTTAACGAAACTATACATATACTATAATGGCATAGAATATCAGTTCTAACCGACTGGAAGGTTACAAAGTCATTCTAATGACAGAAAAATAGCATACCGGTAATCATTCTGATGATGAAAAAGTAACACAAACATTCTGATGATTGAAAAAGTAACAAATCTAATGATGATGGAAAAAGGAACACAATCATTCTGATGATGGAAAAGCAACACAACCATTCTGATGATTTAAAAAGTAACACCACCATTCTGATGATTTAAAAAGTATCAAGGAAAGAAACACAAAACTTGGCTCATCAAGGGAAGAAACACAAAATTCAGATTATCTCACTTACTGAACCTTTTTTCACTAAAGGAGATTTATTTGGATCTAAACATATGGTGTGATGAATATCACCACTTCCCTCCATCTTAGACAGAGCAGCCTTCTCTGCCTTAACTGAATGGCATGTTATCTCCATGACAACCAAAATAATCCAACTCCAAATTTATATGTTGAATTTAATCATATAATAAATAATCCAACATCAACTTTCAAAAGCTTGACAATAAATTTGGTATGTCAATAGTTAAACATTGCATGATGAAATGTTAACACATTCACTGTACACTAGTACATACTCAGTTCAACTTTAAACTTATCTCATGTTAAAGGTCTGTGAATATAACATTTGGTGGCATAAGGACATAAAGGGGCACTGTTTAAGGGGTATTTTATTAATGTTCTAGATGATTTATTTCACACAATACCATGTACAGGTATTATATGTGGATATTTTGTGGGAGCAGGGGACATATAAAAAATTTAGAGTTTAGAGAGTGAGGGAGGGGAACAAACACCTTTTTTTGGGGGGGAGGGGGTGTATACATGCACTGCTGCTATAACATCATGAGGGAAAAACAAAAGGTCATTTATTCTTTTATCATTTACACAAATATCATAAATAAACCATTCATTTTTACAGGTACAACATAGACTGTTGTCTAAAATTTAATATGGTACATGTAGTGTACTATAAAAATGATTTTTGCAGAACTATTAGCAGTAACAGTTACAATACTGTCCAGCACATGTGGGCTGTTTTAAAAAAAATGGCTAGTTTTAGTTTTTCAGTAGCTTCTTTCACATTATGCATTATTAGCTGCTAATTCAATAATCTAAAAATGCCAAATGGTGTCATAGAGTTGTATGTAAAATTTGGTCAAGATATATTCACAGAAAAAAAAGTTATGTCCATAAAACATGCCAAAAATGTCAAGAGTGCAACAAAAAAGCGTGACATTTTAAGAAAAGCTTAAAATTCAAAATGTTATTTCAGTGTCAAAATGTGGGTGAGAGAGTAAAATATTTATTTTTATTCAAGTTGAATGTCTTGGCTATAAAAAAATATAAAACTAAGGAAAATATAAGAATGTTTTAGACAAAAAACAAGGCTGAAAAGGAATAAGGGCAGTAATGTTATTTTCATAAAAAAATCAGTATAAATCTATGTAAATGACTAGAACTTATTGAAACTAATGGTATTTCATAACTTACTCTTGCTATTATACAGTTATATGTATTAATGACTTAAACAAGTAATAATTCATCATCATATATTTAAATTCTATTTTTAGCATTGTATATTCTTAGATGACCCAAATTAGGTCAGGAGTGAAACATTTGCACTTAAATGAACCACTGTGTTTAAAAATAGAACATACATGTACCCAAATGCATTTTTCCAAGAAATGTGTGTCTTGGAGCAATCACAAGTGACAGTCATGAGTGAAGTTTGTGTTTGTGTATTGAGTATATGGCATGTCTGTAAATGTCAGGAGTGAAACGCGATTTTTAATTTTGGTGCTATTTTGTAAACTAGCATATTATAAAGCAACACTGTTCAGCTGTGGATTTTTTTAATTTCTGGGTGATGATTTGCGGATAATACTACAATCTAATTCATATAAGGTAAGTGTTTTAATGCTTTGAAATAAAATTGTTATAATAATAGTTAATAAGTTGAAAATATATCTTATAAATATATATGTCTAAAAAGAAGAACGCATTTTTCTGTATGATTTTTATGTTTTTCATGCTTATGTTTTATCAAATGTTACTGCATATTACTGCAAATAACAAATTGCAGCATATATCTTTTCTTCTTAGCATGATTTCTTGCATGGGTAAAAATGTTTCACTCCTGACATTAAAGTTGTAAAATTGCATTCATTTATTTTATAGAGTAAATATAAAGCAGCCAAGATGAGCACGCTTATTGTTAGCCTTCCAGCCATCAGAAAATCATTAAGAAAAATAAAAAAAACTGAATGCAGAGACAAAAACCAATATAATAACATCCACAGAAAGAGTTTGAAAACATAGACAGAAGTTGAAAAAGGATGAAGAACTACTTGAAAAGGCGAAACTTAAAAAAAAAAGCAAATTGAAAATTCAAAGAGACAGTCAAGAAAGAAAGAGAATCAAACACAGTTGTAGATGAAAGAATGAAAGCTAAACAGAGAGAATGGAAAAAGAAAAGTAGAAAACGCAAAGCCGCCAAATCTAGAAGAGAACAGAAAAGTATAAGCTCCCAGACAAAATCAAGAAGAACAAGAAAGCAGAAAAATGTAAACATTCGAAAATCTGCCGAAAGAGCATGCAGGCATCTACCAGAAAGTCCTAGAGCTTGGGCAAACACTATGGATCATATAGTTAAGAATGCTACACCACGAAGGCTGTCACATATGAACATGGTAACAACGAACAATACAGAAAATGTTGAAGAAGTATACTTGCACTGAACAAGGTAGCACAAGGAAGTTCGAACAATGATCTGCAAACAACAATCAGAGAACTATCTGACATATCTGTATGTCCCTATGACAAAATTCCAGCCAGAAAACGTGTAGACAGAGAATGTCAAAATTGTGGAACTGATTCCATACAAAACTTGTATTAACCATTAATCAACAATACTACCCAAAACCTAAAAGTGAAGTATATCCAGTGGGAACAGGCATCAGAGATGTACACAAATAGAAAGGGTGAAACCAAGAAAACGAAGTGTTGGATCCAAGCAGAAAAGAAAGAGAGTATGGAAGAGATAGTAGAACATGTCACCCTAAAAATGGGCACATTCACCAGCCACTTGTTCAGGGCTGATTTTCAACATAGACAATTTTTTTACTCTATTTTAACAACTAAGTGTTGATACAAAAAATGACTGATTTAAAATGGACATGACCAAATTAATAGTTTAATTTTGATCTCCATATCTCAGATATGCACCCCAGGACTTTGTTGCAGTCAAACTGAGCTCACGCAGAAACAAGCAGTATCTGTATTTGGCCAAGGTAATACTAAAAAATAAGTTTTTAGAAACTGACACTTCTAACATAAGATAAGCAAGTTTATATGTTAAGTTTATTAAATATGTGTACTATTTAGCTCTATTTTCTACATATAATCTTGAAATTTACATAAATTTACAGGTTGTCAAGTTGGATGAACCGGAAATACAGTTGAGGTTCCTCCAGAAGACAGGCCGTCCGGGAGTGTATACATGGTCAAATGATGACAGTGTTTTTTTTTCGACCATTTTTATAGCCGTTATTGGGTCATATTCCCAATGGCAAATAGTATCTTTTTTTCCCAATTGAGTGGTAAAAATTCCCAATTGAAAGCTTCAATAATTGTAAATTGAAACTTGTCATAATTCCTTGATAAAATAAAAAAAGATTTCCCCATTCTGAATTGAGTATGACATATTCCTTTAATTTAATGGCCAGAGGAGGAAGTGTACACATTTTTATGCAGTTAAACAGTATATTTAATGCAAAAGTTTTCCCAATATTATTGAAAATGCCGCTAAAATTCCAATTCCAAGGGTATGGGTCATCTTCCCAAAATGCAGGAAAAAAACACTGGATGAAGTTTCCTGGCAGTCAGTACATGATATTTTACAAACTGTAACTCAGCCTAAACTGTTACCTTGTCGTGTAATCAAAATGGAGTTCAACATACCAGAGTTTGAACGTGCAGAAGGACTAATTCCTAGTGTTTAAGTTGACATACATGTCAGGAGTGAAACATGTTGACATTTTATGTTTTCAGAAGTTATTATGGTTATATTCTGTTAATAGTACAGTGTTACTTTAATATGCAACAAATCAGTACTATAATGACCTGTTCTTATCAAATTGTTTGTGAGTTAACTCAAAGTTGAAACTCTGTTGATGTTTCTTGTATCAAATTCATCGTTGTTATTCTTAAAGTGTTAAAAAATCAAAGTTTCAGTATCAACACTGTTGAATAGTCACTTCATTTCAGCATTACAATAATAAATTAAGGTATTATTACACTTGTGTTCTATTTAATTCACAAGATTAAGTTGTAATCTAAGTTATGATAATAATGTGAATTATGTCAGGAGTGAAACATTTATTCATTAAACTGCTATATGTTTATATCAGTTCTGTAAGGTGAAATGTTAAGTCATGTTTATGTAATACTCTGTTATATTTACTTGTTATTCTTTAAAATATAAGGAAAAGCAGTTTTTTTGTATTAAGGTTACACAATTTAATGAGAAAAAAAACTTGCTTCTTCATAGTAGCCATTAAATTGGGCTAAATAATGGCGAAAAAAATAATTTGATTTTTTGGGGGGGCATATTGCTTGCTCGAACATTTTTTTCATTTACTTTAACACCTAAACTAAGAAAACTGAGCATAAAAAGACACAACGTAAAATGTTTTTGTTTCTGCAGTGACTTTAAAGATAGTACATGTTGTTTACTTTTTTTGTTGGGTCAGCTGAATTAAAGTTCAATAAAAAAAAAATATTTGTTATATTCTTTGCACGCAACCATTTTTGTAGACTGCAATGACGTCTTATTATAATGAGGTAATCAAATGTTTACTCAGACCTGTTTGAAATTTTGACCATTTTTACATGTTTCCTGCCATTTTTTTTAAAACAGCCCATGTACCAAATCAATGTTACATATATATGATGCTTTAACAGCTCTTACCTGATTATTGGAAAGGCAGTAAATGGTTGGTTGAAGTTTCACGTGTCGTAAGTTTAGAAGTCGACGATGGAATCGACATATAGGCAACATCATGGTGACAATTGTAGATTGAAGGAAGGACAGACGGCAGATATATGGATATGCAAATGAGAGAAAACCGCAATCAGCAAATCTGGTAAAATAATGAAAATAATACAACTGTCTTACCACAGTTGTAGTGGAATTATATACATACTGGGTACAATATAGAAATCAATGTCCAGATGAGCTTTATTTCATTTTCTTATTTTACCTCTTATTTTAAATTTCAATGCTTTTTTTCAGAAAAATTTAATGCATACAAAGGGGGATCAGAAAGTTTGTAGACTTTTGCCATTTTTTTTATTTATCATTAAATTGTAATAATTCTCAGAAAGCCGGTGCTCCTAAATGTTTGCAGTAATATTGCAAAAATTTGATAATTTTTCATCATTTGTCTATATTCTATAGTAACTATGGAAACATCGATTTACGTAATCAGGGCAGTTTTTGCTTTTTTCTACCTGTAATATTCAAACAAGCATAGCATTGTCAAAACAAGTTTTATTTTTAAATAAAAAATATCAATGTGTGCTGTATTGTATGCTTGTTTATATCCTTTATAAAAATGGCACCAGTAAGGCGCATCTCAAAATGACGTCAATATTATGATGTTATGGAATGCCATTTTGTTGAAACAAGATGGCTTGGGGCACTAGAAAATGGCTTAGCACGCGGAATACCACAGTCTGTGAAGTTCTGCTCCTTGTTAGGTAATACATCTGCCCAAACAGAGAAAGAAAAGTATGCATGGTGAATCTAATGTTTCAAGGTCTCTAGTGTTTAAATGTCACAAAATTAATGTTTGATATGGGAAGTCGATTTGAAAACATATTGGAATTAAAGCATGTTTTACAGAATATTGTGTCCAGTATACAATCTTCGGATTTTGTTAATATGTTCACTCAATGGTGTAAATAGTGGCAAAAAAAGGTGAAGACCACGAAGAAGAGTATTTCAAGAAGGAGTAACTCAGTAAATTTGATACAAAAGCACCTGATTAAAATATTGATGTCAGTTTTTGTTGAATACAATGTCATTATTTTACCCAAACATATCTAACTGCTATGCTTTGAATAGCGCCTTATTTTTTAATATTTGACATATCATGCTAAAATTTTCAAAATATATCCCATATACATTTATTTCAAATACAATAAAACTATTGTATATTGTATAATTCATATAAATAAGTTATAGCAAAAGTCTACAAACTTTCTAATCCCCCCCTTGTACATACCCTCAAATAGTGCTTATCTGTATCACTGAACGTCTCAACAAGTATTATTTGGGGCATTTGATTCACAAGTGTTCTCCTTCTCATTTTGAACTTGGAGGTCATTTGTTCCAAATCTGATGAGACTTTGTTATAAACTTTTGTGTTTAACATTTATTAATAATTGTTCATTAATGGTTTGTTTGAACATTTAGAATAATTTTTATGCCATTGAAGGCCAACATTTGATCAGTTAAGCTAACCAATATTTCCTGGAATCATGGAAGGTTAACCAGTACTCGAGAAGACACATTTCTGCAAGTAAATGATAACTTTCCCACTTCAGTGCTGACAGACGACTGACGTGTAATGCAACTTATTGTTATCGATCATCACAGAGACTGTGGCCAGGCAGAGATTTGCACTCACAACCTCTTGATCTGTAACCGGAGTAGCTAACTAGTTGCCCAGCCTGATGAATGGTGGAATAAAGGGACTCATCATAAAAGAATAAATTTACTAATGCCCAGTTCACAATGCAAAATATTTATTTGCCATAAAACTATATAGGTAAAATGTTGACGACACAGGATGCCCCATGAAAAGGAAATAATATAACTGCAGCATTTAAGATCAATTTTATCCTTTTCCACTTTTTGTTGAAATTGGTGTCAACATACTTTTGGCTCACATTTCATTCAAAGTGTAAAATAAACAAATAATCATCACATATCAAAACACCACAAACAACTCAGCATTTCCTTGGGATTTTCCCCCACCCACCTTCTTCGAGTCAAGTTTGGCCCCATTTTGTATGTTTTTTCTCCTAGAAATAACTGAATGAGGGTTATGTTTGCCTTGTCCATCTCTTTCTAGTCATACTTCCATCAATTATGAATTGATTATCGTAGGAACTTAAGAATCCTCATTTCCATGGGAGGTTAGTCTTGAACATTTCAATCATTTATTAACAGAAGTTCCAACAGCGAGATCTTAAACATGCACAGAGTATAAATCTTCCTCCACACAGGACCAATGCTGTACATCCCCTCTGAATGATGTTAAACCTTTATTTGATAGCATCTGTGTATTCTGGACCAAGGTGGAAGTGTGTTTGAACGACCATGTATCAACTTTGAATTGAACCATGGGACAATAGATCTTGAAGTTAGCATGCCAGATATGCCGGCTGGTGTTATATATATATTACTTTATTCTCTATGCGGGGTGATAGTGCAGTGGATGAAGTGTTGGCCATTCACGTAGAGTTTATGGGTTTGATCCTCTCAGCAGGATCCGTTGGCCTCTCAAAAACAATACTCAGTACTGGTTCTACTCAGGAAGCGGACTCAAGAACAGTTCATATAATAAACTCTGAGTTTACTTCGCAACTAAGCTAAGATTAATAGTATTAGATAAAATATAAAGTGATCTTTGATGAGGATGCATTAATGACTAGGATATCCTATTTGTTTTTAAGGGTTTCACTATTTAGCGACAAGAAGCCTCAAGAGCTTTATAAGTAATAAAAGTTACCGACAGGAAATAACCATGTGTTTATTATACCTATATAAACACATATCAGTTGATTTTTTTAAAACTCCATTCATTAATAAAGGAATAATTGAACTTTGTTTTTCCGTTGCAACACCAACAAGATGATCCGCCATTTTGCTAATTCAAAGGATAGTAACCTGTTAGCATCAAGAAGTGTCACAAACTATATATCAATCTACATTGCATATAACTATATACTTATCCTACACTTAATAAATAAATTACTATAAGATACATAAAAGATTTTCATTTTTTTTTTATTTATATGGTTATGCAACAAGCGAGGTGCCAAGGACTACATAAATCACATCAAGAAGTGTAAAATTAACTTTAATAGCATCAAGAAGCACGATCTTGTATAAATATTAAATTATCACGGACTATATGTCTAGATAGCATGTAATTGTATACAAAAAGTAAATTCCTATCTTTCATAAGTGAGTAATATTTTATTTGTATTTGATAAGCATCTAGAAATGTTTCATTACAGGTAACATCACTATTTAGTGACAAGAAGAGTCAAGAAGTGAGAGGTGCTATGGACTATATAAGTTTTCTTATCCTTGTTTTTCTTTATTATTTTATTGTATTTTTTTTTAATTGAACTTATTTTCTGATTGATTAGCGTCAAGAAACAAATTTACTGTATCAAGGTAAAAGTGTATCCAGGTCACACCACAGGGGGCACTGCCTACACTGCCTATAGGAAGCTACGTGCTTGGGGTGTTAGACCACGCGAGAGGTTAACCATGTCTCTATATGTATATGCATTTAATAGAAAAAAGAAGGATCTATGTAAAATTGTATCCGTTCTATATCTGTTATTAAAATGAAAATTTCTATCCTGTCCATTGTCTCTTTGGGAATGAAAATGTTGTCCTGTTTTTTTTTTCAACTGCACTTACTTTGGAATTATTAATTTGCCATCAGTTGAAGTTAATACTGTTTCAAGTTTTCTTGTTTTGCTTAAATGTAAAAAATTCTGATATAATTTTGTCTTTTCAATTTCTTTTTTTTATGATATGTAGCAATATGTAGTGAGTGGGACTTGCAGACTTCTTGGTTCAACCCAAAACTGGCTTGACCATCATCCCCCACCCCCCTCTCCTCCACCCCCTTTATCAAAGATTCCTGTGTAACATCTCTTTTCCAGCACATCTATCAAATAGGGTTATTTTGATGGCTTCCAGTTAAGATTTAATTTCAATATATGATTTATAGATTCATGGTGGTTATTTATCCAGTTAATAGGTACCTGATCATCTGTTTTATGAACATTATACATAAATTCTTTAATAAATGGTAGAAGTTTTTCTGTTAAGTAGGGTCCGACTTGTTTTTTGTATTTGGCTCAATTTTATTTGCTTTTTTAGAAAAGGCCACCCAAGTTTCTAAAGATGGCAAACTGTCTGGTCCAAAAATGTCTTGGAACTATTTTTTTTTTATTGTGTTTCAGGCATGCCATTCCGGCTTTAGTTTTTAATTGTCTTTGAGATTTTCTTCTAAATGTTGTATGCAGAGTGCGAGTTTCGACCAAGAAAATTTACTAATGCTTTTTCTTCTTTGGACCCTATGTATAAATATAAATTATTTCTTCCTAACTGAAATTCTTGAATAATATTAAGAGATTTCTTGATGCTGATTTTGTGCAATAGGTCAACATGTAATGAAACGCTTCTTTTCAGCTTTAGCAATGAAACACAACTACCATTAATAAATAAAACTATTTGAATGTAATTTATTTATTAAAAAACTAATTTACTGAGTATTAATGAAGAGAATGCATATAATTAAGTGTCAGATACACCAATACAGCCTGTGATGCTTCTTGAAGCTAACAGGTTTTTGCATAAAATTTAACAAAATGGCAGATTTTCTTGTTGGTATCGCAATGGAGAAACACAGTTCAATTAGGACTTATAACTGATATCTTTTTATAGGTATACTGGTCATACCTAAGTAATAGCGCGAGTCTAAAAAATTTCAACCATGTAAAGAATGGCATCAATACTAAACAGTAATAAGGTTATTTATGTGAGCCGAATAAAAAAACAGTTGCCGATCGAAATGCAAACAAATGCCATCGCTAAAGGAAGTTGAAGCTTTGCGCATGTCTTCCCAGATTATTATATGGGCATTCGCAGTAATAAGTATTTCGCGGTATTAGGTATATATATGATAAGCTCTTGTGACTTGTCGCTTAACAATAGCGAGACCGTTTTCTTAATTTTCAGACTTTGTAATCATACCGTATCCTTGTCAGCCTTTTCAGCTTTCAGTTTTCTTACGACTTCTCCTTGTACTTTGATTTGTTCTTGAATGTCGGCTCGGTCTGCCATTTTTGCAAATATTTGTTTTTGTTTTAGCTGTCAAAATTACACAATTCTACGTCACTCAACCAATAAATTATTTCTACACTTGGCTACAAATATCTTTGACAGTTTCACAAATATCTACACATTCTTATAAGGTTTTTGCATTTTTATCTTCTAAATGTAATAAAAACGTCAAAATTAACGCAGTCAGTGCTAGCAGATTTATGTTAAATTAATAAATATGGTAAATATTCAACAACATGAGACTGCACACCGGTATTTCGTCAACATGTGGTGTTTTAGAGTTACTTCCCTTTTCGTTTCCTTTCTACCGAAAACAAATTTTAACTAATAAAAACGTTGCAATTACCAAAAAGAAACATAATATTTTCATCGCGACAATGATATGAAATACATCTAAGATTGTTTGCAACTTACAGTTTATTTACCAGAAATCAGTTGGCTATGAATTATGAATGATTAATTTGCCAAATAACTAAACATTCGTGTGCTATTTCATCAACATTTAATTAGAAGATGCAGATTTCCTGTCCTTCTATACAAGTCCTTGGTTTAATGCGGGAATATAATGTTGGTCTAAACCTAAATAGGAAAGGCACATTAGGAAACCAATGTACAATATAGTGTTTTTACATAGACATCATTGTAGAAGTAAGATCTATTTTTGCCAATTGTAAAATTTTGAATAAAAAAATGAAATATTGCCTTTAAGGATATAAAACGTTTAATCTAACAATGCTCATTCGATTATACCATATCATAGTCTATAGCCACTGTGTAAGTTTGGTAATGATAAATACAGGAGCTCCAGTACGTACAGACACTTTTGACAGGTTATACAAGTTTGGTGTGAATCATATGAGAAATGCATCATATAGAGAGTACACACGGAATGTAAATCAATAGACAGACTTAGTGCAATCCGGATAGTTCACACCAGGTCTTTTACCCGGGAAGACATAAAACATTGAGTGAAACTTCATATAGTCTATGCTTAAAAGTTCATTTGGTACTCAAAAACACCAATAACCTGCTATAAACACTTCCTAGGCTATAAAGTTTGACCTCAATTTTATTTTTATATTAAACTTGCCTTGTAAGATGATCTTTGTTAAAGTTGTATAGAGGACAAATATTATACTCATGAATAATCAACCTTTTCATATTACATACAATGCCACTAGATTACCATTACATGATCGAAACATGTGTTGTTTAGATGTTTTACAATTATTTAGGATATATTTTCTATACATTAACAATCTGGAAAAAATATTAAAATCATACATTAAGCAAAGTATGGCCACAAAATCCCCGTGTCTGATACATTTCGTGCTAAGATATCGAACATACTGAGATTTAATATGCATTTTGCTAGCTTTATGTTATTATGATAACTTTAGAAATCAACATGAAAAGCAGAAGTTGCAACTCGTAGCTAAATATTATATTAATGCAAATTTGAATAATAAAGACAAGTTATTTCAGATAGAGTAATGGTCAGCTTCCAAGGATAAACTTGATGATTAACACATTGGATTACCTAGCATCGTAGCACAATTGATGAACCTTTCATCATCAAAAAATGTCATACAAATATTTTGAAATCTCTCAACAATACTCTTCTACCTTTAAATATGTAATTTGTCTCTGATACACAATCGTCTTTCTTATTTCTGAAAGTGCATACGATTTACGAAAAAATGTTTGATGCTTTCCATGAGTGGACTGCTGAAAAGTAGACTTCAGATGGATACTTGATCGGAGGGTCGTGGGTTCGATCCTCCGCCACGGTTATGTGTGGTGTCCTTGTGCAAGACACATTCTCCGCACATGCTTCGTACTACTTCTTCCCAGACTTCGAGTGTGATTTGCCTAAGTTGTAATAAATTGTTTCACAATCGAAGTAAAATAAACTGATAAGTTTAAACTAATACTCCAACAACAATATAATTGCATGGTTTGCAGCCCAGTCAGCTAGCAGATCGCTACTTTCTATGACACCAGGTTTTTTGGCCATTTAAGAAACTACAAATGCTCTTATATTGCTCATGGTCATCTACTATATTCGTTCAAATAATAACCATTGTATCATGGCTGGTCCCGACCCGGGGCATCAGACTTTTTAAATTATAGTTTAATTTCATATTTTGTATTTAGTATTAAGACATGGACCCTCATAGGTTTATTCAAGTCATGACTCTGCGGTCATTTGGTTCCCCGTAACAGAGACTTATATCAAGGAACTATAGAATAAACTAAATACTCGTGTAGTCTTTTGTGACGATAGCAGTCATTCTGTCGTACGATGTCCATCCATTATGTTGTCTTCATTAGAGGCCGTTTAGTACCTTTAAGGGGTCAGGATGGGTCCGAAAGTTGTTATAGTTATGAAGATTTAGTTATTCCAAGAACTGGCGAGAATTTTATCAATACTTCGCACATAACCACTGTAGAAGAAGATTTTAAGTACTACCTAAATAGGCTAGGGTCAATAAAGGTTTTTGAATTTTACATTTGAATGCAATAGTAAAATGAAAAATAAAAAACTCTTTTCTCACATTATTTAAAATGCATTTGACATACAATGTTATTCATTTTCGACCATTTTCAACTCCTAAAACTGAGTGTGTGTTCCAGTGTGGTAATGGAGTCTTACACATGGTTAGTAAATACACTTATCTTGGTAAAGTACTGCAAGAACATTTGGATTTTAATGTAACAGCTAAAGCTGTCGCGCAGAGTGGAAGTCGTGCCCTTGGTCTTTTAATTGCAAAATGTAAATTGATTGGAGGAGTCCTATATAACGTATATACAAAACTTTATGACTCCATTATATGGCCTGTAATTAATTATGGGGCTGCAATATGGGGTTGTAAATCATATTCATGTATTGATGCTGTTCATAACCGTGCTATGCGATTCTTTCTTGGGGTTGGCATATATACGCCAAATTCAGCAGTAGTCGGTGAAATGGCTTGGCAACCTACTATTGTTTGTCAGTGGAAAACTATTTCTACATACTGGTGTCGTCTATCCTCCATGAATGAAAGTAGACTCAATAAACGGATTGCACTGCGGTCTTACTCAAAAGCTAATGTTTCCTGTAAAAATTGGATGTACATTGTAAAAAAGCAGTTTTTATCACTTAATCTTCATCAGTTTTCAAATATTAATGTTAATATCCCTGTGCGTACTCTTGTTGATAACGTCACAAAGAAAGTTCTGGATATGTATACCAGTGGTTGGTTTTCATTTATAAGACGAGTAGACAGTATGTCTGATAAAGGACGAAACAAACTACGCACCTACCGTTTATTTAAAAATCAATTTGAAGTTGAAAATTATTGTAAAATTCTATTACCTTTAAGGCATAGGTCCTCTTTTAGTAAGTTTCATTGTGGTGTTGTCCCATTAAGAATTGTGACTGGTAGATATGACAATCTTAGGTTAGAAGATAGAAAAATGCCCATTTTGTAATACAGTGGAAGGTGAATGTCATGTAATTTTAGAATGTCATCTTTATAATGATCTTAGAAATGCTTTATTTGAAAAAGCAGCTGCAATAAATGATATTTTTTATAATCTATCAATTGTTGATAAGATAGAATTTTTATTTTCCCACTCTTCTTTGATTCGTGTCTGTGCCAAAACCTGTTTTAAATATATTACAAAGACGTGAATCTTACCTTTGTAAATAATGCATTTTTTGTTTTATATGTATAATGTTATCTTTTTATCAACTCTTATGTGTATGCTGCAAATCAGTTCTTTTCTGATCCAATCAAAGGGGATAATCGATACTTTAAGATATTTTTTATATTGCCTAATAGTGCTTTTTTTCTTGTCAGAATTTTAAAATATTGTTTATCTTAACACTTTTTAATAAATCGATTTGCAGCATCACACATAGTCTTATTATGTAAATAGTTAATTGTATTTTGCATTGTGTGATAGTCTCTTGTAATTCATATATTTGAATGGCTATGTACATATATTGTATGATATTAATGTTATTGTTATTGCGATTTACATAGATGATACTGAAATAAAGATTAAATATACAGCATTGACGAGATGCCAGTACATATTTGTTTCATTAAAACCGATTAAGTTTCCTGAGGGTGCTGGAGTTGGAGCTGGGTGCACAACTGAAAGTGACGATGATTTTTCAACCTAAGTTCATGTAGAATATATACCAAACTCCGCTTATCGTCCCAATGCCCACCCGGAGCTACGTTTATAACGAGTTATTTGCACATCGGGCGTGCTTGTTAATTATTACCACCTTCCATCCATAAACTGGTAAACAACTAAATTAATATAAGTATTATTTGGCCAAAATCATTATACACACTTCACGTACCGTTAATTCTTTAATCAAATAGCTTTGCCACGTGATTAGATAATTATACTTGTTAGTCTTTAAATAATTGCTTTACGTATGTTTTATTCTGGAAATTATATATATTTCACATGCTTGTGTTTGGTGTGCTGAGGTCTATCAAAAGACACATCTATAAACTGGTAATACTTATACACTATACTTTGAAGGAAACAATTAGATTGACACCAATACTTACACTAAGAGCTGCCCGAGAGAACCAACGCTGGCCTTGATATCTAAAGTGTCATTGGTCAGTATGTACGCGAAGAAAATCAAACATTTTCAATATTTTGGAGTTTAATCAGCATCATAATTGAACATATCTGATTGTCCACAACACAATTCTAGGGATATAAATGCTTTCAATTTTTAATAATAATTACCTTCTATCAAATATTGAAAACAGAATACACTTTCACTGCTAATTCATATAAAATAGACATTCTTACATGTTCTCTGCGCTTTAACGGCTATCAAACTTTTATTCATGTACACTTAACTGTAATATAAGGCTTTAAATGTACAAACATGTCTGATTAGAACCAAAGTTACATATTTTTTTTTAATTTTGAATGTGGTTGAACGCCATTTTCAACAAATTTCATATTACATGTATATACGGCATATCCAGTTTTATTGGTAGAGGAATACCTTAGAATGAATCTGAGCAGAACCGACGTCCTTCTGCAAGTAACTTGCAAACTTTCTCACATGGAGCGAGCGGGACTCGAACCTACGACCTTGTAGTGAGAAGTAAATGACCTGCCTCAAACCACCCGGCCACGGAGGACCCTACAAACTATTTCAACAAAAGACTTGTTACGTTATGAATGTAGGATCGAGCCATTGTTTTAAACAATATATTTGATGAAGGGCTGCCAAAAATGAGGTCGTCAGAATTTCAGAAAGAGTCCTAATGTTAACTCAAAATATATCTTAACAACTTAATTATAATAAATATTCAACAAAATAAACATTAACTATTTCAAAATGTACAAATCCTGATGATTAATAAACTGTTTACAGTCCACCTAATTATTTCAATGTTTCTTGTATGCTTGTAATATGTATATTTGTAAATATATTGGCAATAAAATATGTTTAAACTTAACACGGTCGTTTCTATTTAATCAATGATAGACAGATTATCCTATTGCACTGTTTGTTTATTATCGTATACCAGGAAGAATAACACTCGACGGTTTATTTCACTGTCCCAGTGTGTTTCCGTGAATTGATTATATGTACATTATCAAATAAAGTTAAATCGTTTGTTGAAGGGCATATTGAAAACGAAAGTAGAAAAAGAAATAAGTAAGGTTGTTAGGATAATAATACACACCAGTGTGAGGAAACAGGAACACAGAGTAGTGGAATAATTGACTTGATTCAGAATGAACCGGGACAAAACTGCATTAGAGAAGTTGATATACTTTGTTGAAAACAACTATCTTCCTTCAGCTGAATCAGTTCGCGGTGGTGCAGAGGATGATTTAAAATGGCTAAAATCTTCTATATACATGCCGGATAAAAAAGAACTGCAAGTATATGATGACCTGATTAAACACGTGAAAAACCAAGACAATGGCCACGTAACAAAGAATTTAACTAAACGAGCAAGGTCACACTTTGAGGAGCATGTTCGCCCATTGTTACAGGTAAGATTACAGTATTTATAAATAAATGTTAGTAAGTTAACATTGCTTTTATGTAAATAGATAGGCAGATAGATTGACAGACATGCAGACCGGATGTTAATTGAAATGCAGATATATTAACATATATGCAGACCGGATGTTAATAGATAGGCAGATAGATTGACAGACATGCAAACCGGATGTTAATAGATAGGCAGATAGATTGACAGACATGCAGACCGGATGTTGATAGATAGGCAGACAGATTGACAAACATGCAGACCGAATGTTAATTGAAAGACAGATATATTAACATATATGCAGACCGGATGTTAATAGATAGGCAGATAGATTGACAGACATGCAGACCGGATGTTAATAGATAGGCAGATAGATTGACAGACATGCAGACCGGATGTTGATAGATAGGCAGATATATTAACATATATGCAGACTGGATGTTAATAGATAGGCAGATAGATTGACAGACATGCAGACCGGAGGTTAATAGATAGGCATATAAATTGACAGACATGCAGACCGGATGTTGATAGATAGGCAGATATATTGACAGACATGCAGACCGGATGTTAATTGAAAGACAGATATATTAACATATATGCAGACCGGATGTTAATAGATAGGCAGATAGATTGACAGACATGCAGACCGGATGTTAATTGAAAGGCAGATATATTAACATATATGCAGACCGGATGTTAATAGATAGGCAGATAGATTGATAGGCATGCAAACCGGATGTTAATAGATAGGCAGATAGATTGACAGACATGCAGACCGGATGTTGATAGATAGGCAGATCGATTGGCAGACATGCAGACCGGATGTTAATAGATAGGCAGATAGATTAACAGACATGCAGACCGGATGTTTATTGAAAGGCAGATATATTAACATATATGCCGACCGGTTGTTAATAGATAGGCAGATATATTGACAGACATGCAGACCGGATGTTAATTGATAGGCAGATAGATTGATAGACATGAAGACCGGATGTTAATAAATAGGCAGATAGATTGGCAGACATGCAGACCGGTTGTAAATAGATATGCAGATAGATTAACAGACATGCAGACCGGATGTTAATAGATATGCAGATATATAAACAGACAGGATGTTAATAGATAGGCAGATAGATTAACAGACATGCAGACTGGATGTTAATTGAAAGGCAGATATATTAACATATATGCAGACCGGTTGTTAATAGATAGGCAGATACATTGATAGACATGCAGACCGGATGTTAATAGATAGGCAGATAGATTGATAGACATGCAGACCGGATGTTAATAGATAGGCAGATAGATTAGCAGACATGCAGACCGGATGTTAATAGATAGGCAGATAGATTAACAGACATGCAGACCGGATGTAAATAGATAGGCAAATAGATTATAAGAAATGCAGACCGGATGTTAATAGATAGGCAGATAGAGTAATACACATGCAAACCGGATGAAATAAATAAGCAAATAGATTAACATCTATGCAGACCGGATGTAAATAGATAGGCAGATAGCTTAACAGACATGCAGACCGGATGTTAATATATAGGCAGATAGATTAACAGACATGCAGACCGGATGTTAATAGATAGGCAGATATATTAACATATATGCAGATCGGATGTTAATAGATAGGCAGATAGATTAACAGACATGCAGGTCGGACGTTGATAGATAGACAGATATATTAACATACATGCAGACCGGATGTGAATTGATAGGCTGATATATTAACAGACATGCAGACCGGATGTTAATAGATAGGCAGATACATAAACATATATGCAGACCGGATTTCTATAGATAGGCAGATAGATTAACATATATGCAGACCGGATGTTAATAAATAGGCAGATATATTAACATATATGCAGACCGGATGTTAATAGATAGGCAGACAGAGTAACACACATGGAAACCGGATGAAATAAATAAGCAAATAGATTAACATCTATGCAGACCGGATGTAAATAGAAAGGCAGATAGATTAACAGACATGCAGACCGGATGTTAATAGATAGGCAGATAGAGTAACACACATGCAAACCGGATGAAATAAATAAGCAAATAGATTAACATCTATGCAGACCGGATGTAAATAGATAGGCAGATAGATTAACAGACATGCAGACCGGATGTTAATATATAGGCAGATAGATTAACAGACATGCAGACCGGATGTTAATAGAAAGGCAGATATATTAACATATATGCAGACCGGATGTTAATAGATAGGCAGATAGATTAACAGACATGCAGGTCGGACGTTGATAGATAGACAGATATATTAACATACATGCAGATCGGATGTGAAATGATAGGCTGATATATTAACAGACATGCAGACCGGATGTTAATAGATAGGCAGATACATAAACATATATGCAGACCGGATTTCTATAGATAGGCAGATAGATTAACATATATGCAGACCGGATGTTAATAGATAGGCAGATATATTAACATATATGCAGACCGGTTGTAAATAGATAGGCAGATAGAGTAACACACATGCAAACCGGATGAAATAAATAAGCAAATAGATTAACATCTATGCAGACCGGATGTAAATAGATAGGCAGATAGATTAACAGACATGCAGACCGGATGTTAATAGATAGGCAGATATATTAACAGATATGCAGACCGGTTGTAAATAGATATGCAGATAGATTAACAGAGATGCAGACCGGATGTTAATAGATATGCAGATATATTAACAGACAGGATGTTAATAGATAGGCAGATAGATTAACAGACATGCAGACTGGATGTTAATTGAAAGGCAGATATATTAACATATATGCAGACCGGTTGTTAATAGATAGGCAGATACATTGATAGACATGCAGACCGGATGTTAATATATAGGCAGATAGATTGATAGACATGCAGACCGGATGTTAATAGATAGGCAGATAGATTAGCAGACATGCAGACCGGATGTTAATAGATAGGCAGATAGATTAACAGACATGCAGACCGGATGTAAATAGGTAGGCAAATAGATTAACAGAAATGCAGACCGGATGTTAATAGATAGGCAGATAGAGTAACACACATGCAAACTGGATGAAATAAATAAGCAAATAGATTAACATCTATGCAGATCGGATGTAAATAGATAGGCAGATAGATTAACAGACATGCAGACCGGATGGTGATAGATAGGCAGATATATTAACATATATGCAGACTGGATGTTAATAGATAGGCAGATATATTGACAGACATGCAGACCAAAGGTTAATAGATAGGCAGATAGATTGACAGACATGCAGACCGGATGTTGATAGATAGGCAGATATATTGACAGACATGCAGACCGGATGTTAATTGAAAGACAGATATATTAAAATATATGCAGACCGGATGTTAATAGATAGGCAGATAGATTGACAGACATGCAGATCGGATGTTAATAGATAGGCAGGTAGATTGACAGACATGCAGACCGGATGTTGATAGATAGGCAGATTGATTGGCAGACATGCAGACCGGATGTTAATAGATAGGCAGATAGATTCACAGACATGCAGACCGGATGTTAATTGAAAGGCAGATATATTAACATATATGCAGACCGGTTGTTAATAGATAGGCAGATAGATTGACAGACATGCAGGCCGGATGTTAATAGATAGGCAGATAGATTGATAGACATGCAGACCGGATGTTAATAGATAGGTAAATAGATTGGCAGACATGCAGACCGGATGTAAATAGATAGGCAGATAGATTAACAGACATGCAGACCGGATGTAAATAGAAAGGCAAATAGATTAACAGAAATGCAGACCGGATGTTAATAGATAGGCAGATAGAGTAACATACATGCAAACCGGATGTAAATAGATAAGCAAATAGATTAACATATATGCAGACCGGATGTAAATAGATTGGCAGATAGATTGACAGACATGCAGAGTGGATGTTAATATATAGGCAGATAGATTAATAGACATGCAGACCGGATGTTAATAGATAGGCAGATACATTAACATATATGCAGACCGGATGTTAATAGATAGGCAGATAGATTAACAGACATGCAGGTCGGACGTTAATAGATAGACAGATATATTAACATACATGCAGACCGGATGTGAATTGATAGGCAGATATATTAACAGACATGCAGACCGGATGTTAATAGATAGGCAGATACATAAACATATATGTAGAACGGATGTCTATAGATAGGCAGATAGATTAACATAAATGCAGACCGGATGTTAATAGATAGGCAGATATATTAACATATATGAAGACCGGTTGTAAATAGATATGCAGATAGATTAACAGACATGCAGACCGGATGTTAATAGATATGCAGATATATTAACAGACAGGATGTTAATAGATAGGCAGATAGATTAACAGACATGCAGACTGGATGTTAATTGAAAGGCAGAGATATTAACATATATGCAGACCGGTTGTTAATAGATAGGCAGATACATTGATAGACATGCAGACCGGATGTTAATATATAGGCAGATAGATTGATAGACATGCAGACCGGATGTTAATAGATAGGCAGATAGATTAGCAGACATGCAGACCGGATGTTAATAGATAGGCAGATAGATTAACAGACATGCAGACCGGATGTAAATAGAAAGGCAAATAGATTAACAGAAATGCAGACCGGATGTTAATAGATAGGCAGATAGAGTAACACACATGCAAACCGGATGAAATAAATAAGCAAATAGATAAACATCTAGGCAGACCGGATGTAAATAGATAGGCAGATAGATTAACAGACATGCAGACCGGATGTTAATAGATAGGCAGATAGATTAACAGACATGCAGACCGGATGTTAATAGATAGGCAGATATATTAACATATATGCAGACCGGATGTTAATAGATAGGCAGATAGATTAACAGACATGCAGGTCGGACGTTAATAGATAGACAGATTTATTAACATACATGCAGACCGGATGTGAATTGATAGGCAGATATATTAACAGACATGAAGACCGGATGTTAATAGATAGGCAGATAAATAAACATATATGCAGACCGGATTTCTATAGATAGGCAGATAGATTAACATAAATGCAGACCGGATGTTAATAGATAGGCAGATATATTAACATATATGCAGACCGGTTGTAAATAGATAGGCAGATAGATTAACAGACATGCAGACCGGATGTTAATAGATATGACGATATATTAACAGACAGGATGTTAATAGATAGGCAGATACATTTACATATATGCAGACCGGATGTTAATAGATAGGCAGATATATTCACAGAAATGCAGACCGGATGTTAATATATAGGCAGATAGATTAACAGACATACATACCTGATGTTTATAGATAGGCAGATAAATTAACAGACATGCAGACCGGATGTTAATAGATAGACAGATAGATCAACAGACATGCAGACCGGACGTTAATAGATAGGCAGATATATTGACATATATGCAGACCGGATGTTAATAGATAGGCAAATAGATTAACAGACATGCAGACCGGATGTTAATAGATAGACAGATATATTAACTTATATGCAGACCGAATGTTATATATGCTGACCAGCCGACCGACAGGACAGGGCAGGCAGGAAGGTAGGCAGGCAGACAGGCAGGCAGACAAACTGACTGCATAAGAGAATTCATGATAATCGAAAAATCTTTTTACTGCGTAAGCATATATTTAATTATTACTTAGAAAATTTATTCTTTTACAGCGTATTTTGAAATATTTTTCCATTCACAGAAACAATGTTTTTTCCGTATTTAGAATTACAATGAAATATGTTTTGCATTTGTATAGGATATATTTTGATAAAATACATTGATATATATATCTCAGAGATCCAATGTAACCTAAAATTTATATTTTGAAACTCCTCATATTCTCCACACACCGTCATAAAAGGAAAAACATTTCCCATTAGAAATGTATTTTATTGAATGCATGCATGATATAAATAAGAAATTATATATGACCAACCATCAAAAGATGCAACAATCATAGAATACACTAACCTAATCAGCGTAAACACACTTAATATTGGAAATAATTATAACAAGAGCTGTCAACGGACAGTGCGCTCGACTGTTGAAAGCTCTTGTTTTAAAATAATGTCTATCAAATGACTGAGGATGATATTTTTTTTTCTAAAATGCTTAAAAAAGATCAATAATTCTGCCTGAAACAGAGTTATCCCACTTGTATCCGTAATGGTAGAAGGTTTTGGTATTTCATCTATGTATGTCTATTAGTTATGTAAGCAAATTGTCCAATTATTAAAATGGCTATACAGCTACCTAAAGTCAAAACCATGCTATTCTACTTGAAAGCTCTGTTCCTTTTTTATATATATTTATTCTACATTATTCTACATCTTTCATTTAAACTGTAATGGTCAATACTTAAACACGACATACAACTAAAACATTGTTCATACAAGGTTCCCATCTTGTTTCTTAACCCACACATTCCAGGACTATCAAATCCCACCTTCCTGCCTAAAACCCCAACCCTCTATTTCACATTCCAAAACTCAAACTATTAGCCTTTCCCATCCAAAAAACTATTCGCTTGCAACTTGCATTATTTTAAATGACATAACAGTGACAACTAATTCATATACAAGTCACGTTGTTCACGGACATATATGTGTATCTAAATTTTGGATACACGTATACTTCATGACAACTTAACCACTCATCAGAAGTTCAAGCCACGTACTAACCTCGCTGTATACTAATGACCATTAACCAATATCCTACATAAGCATTATATCTTGGTTTTAAAATTTTATTTTATCAAACAAATAAAATCAATAATACTGAGTGACTGACTATAAAACACTTGACCCATTGGTAAGGTCGCCAAAATAATGTGAGTTTCATTTATGTATGATTAGTAGTTACTGAGATAGGATCGTATTAGAACACTTAAGGCAAGTAAAGAAGGGACCATAACTTTGTCTAAAACTAAAAGCGAGTTATCCCATTTATCCCCTTCCATTGACTTATGGGTAGTAAATCTAGTAAATTAGATATGGACCTGTTGAAACACTTAAGCAAGATTTTCAATTGAATTAATAAAAGTGAAATATCTTTTTAAAATCAAAATTGAGCTATCTCACGTGTCCCCATTAGTCCTTTTAATGGTAGTATAGTGAAGACACGTGAAGTTTCATGAATGTAATGCTAGCATATGAGATATTTAAATGTTACCGTTCAGTCCTCTTAATAGTGGTGTTCGCACACGAACATTTCATTGACGTATGTGTAGTAGTAACTGAGTAATGAACTTGCTAAAAACTTAAACCGAATTTTATAAGTAAAAATGGGACACAATTCTGCTTAATATTAATAATATTAAAATGGAGTTATCCCAATTGTCCCCTCGAGTCTCTTTTTTATAGTGATGACAAAAATTGGATGGAGTCTCGGGCTTCGGCAGGAAAGCTGAGAAAGACAACATATCGTTTTTTAAAAAAATGAGACGGGGCATGGTAAAAGGGGAGGGGTGTGGTTGGGTGGTGGAAGAGTTTTAGTTACGGGCTCGGACAGGAAACTTGTTCAACATAGAGTTTTATTTTTTTAAAACGTGATGGGACAAGGACCAGTACCAAATTTGAAATGGAATAGAGAATTACTTATTAAATGATAACCTTTGAAAACAGAGCAAAACACTAATATGAGCAAAAGAACAAATATGGGTGGGGCAATTGAATTGGTTGACGCCATCGCCGATACTGTTACCAGCGCGAGTATAATAAACCCTTTTTAAAAAGATCGAGGTAAAGCGTACAGTACATGCATAGATACGCAGTAACAGCAGGGGTCACCGCATAGATACGTAGTAGCAGCAGGGGTCACCGCATAGATACGTAGTAGCGGCAGCAGGATTCACCGCATAAATACGTAGTAGCAGCAGGGGTAACCGCATAGATACGTAGTAGCAGCAGGGATCACCGCATAGATATGTAGTTGCAGCAGGGGTCACCGCATAAATACGTAGTAGCAGCAGGGGTTACCGCATAGATACGTAGTAATAACAAGGATCACCGCATAGATACGTAATAACAACAGGGATCACCGCATAGATACGTAGTAACAGCAGGGGTCACCGTATAGATACATAGTAACAGCAGGGGTCATCGCATTGGGACGGTCAGCAGCAAAAGACGGCGCTGCCCAACTTCCCTCTACTCCCGTTGTCATAATATATAACAAGACAGCGTAAGGAAAAGTACAATTCTTGATATGTTTAAGGAAAAAAAAAATTTAAAAGTGTTTGTTGTTGTATTTGCAAATGCGAGAAATATTTCTGTAGCAAAAAATGTAGAAAACGTCTTACGTCATTGAACGATAGCCATGTTTAAAGATTTTTTTTAATTAATAACAACGAATAAATTAAGTAATGTTAACCCGTAAGTTGTACATTTGGGCACTTCCAAATGAGCAAGTTAACAGTATCGAAATAAAATTCCTACGCCTTTCTAATTGGATTGATATTATTGTAGCGTTTGATTTATTCTATGCAACAATTTTTAAAAATGACATAATACAATATCCGCAATCTATTGTTATTGTTTGATGAGTTTCTGCTTGCTTATGCAAAATACATTAAAAATGAAATACGAGGAATATCATGTCGCGTATGACCATTTTGGCGGTGAGCAACATTGCAAGACATAAGCAGGGTTAACCTTTGACATAAAGTCCGGCTAAAACAATAGTACATAGTATTGTAGTGTAAAACGTGAAAACAAATTTATACCATGACATGGTCCTCAAAGGCAGGAAGTTTTATACTCTTGTCTACAAAACTGGACAAGTCATCAACATACATCAACGCACATCACTGCCAATGCATCTTCAATTTAAGTACAGATTTAAATATTCCATCATTATCTTTCTATGAAAGATATCAATATCTTTTGTTGTTGTATACCATCATTGCAGTAACAAATTGACAATTATATAACAGAAACGCCCCCATTTTCATAATTATTTTTGTACTTACGTTAATAATGTAAAATTCATTTAATATCTACTGTAACAGTTCAATATATCTCTCGAAAACCAGTCTTAGATTGATATATTATATAATTTTGATCACACTGCTTCATTAGCCTCGTATATGAAATGTTCATAAATATTTCACATTATTTTGATTAAATACAATGTTATGGTAAGGCAACACGTGATTAACAATATTCTTAATAAGTTCTATGCAAAATACAATCAGACCTATGCATGCAGAATACAATCAGACCTATGCATGCAAAATACAATCAGACCTATGCAAAATACTATCAGACCTATGCTTTTTAATTTAACTGATACCGCCTACACTTAATCGGATTTCTACGTCATTAAAAGGGATATTTAGTCTATGACAGTTAATAATGTAAGCAATGTTTCCATAATAACCATCCAGAGCATTTACTTGATTACTTTCATTACTTTCGTTTTGAAATAGACCTTTAAAATGTTCACACCATATCAAAAGTTTAAAGCCGTCATTTTGTGATTTCATTTGTTGTCCACATTTAACTGCATAGTTTGGAATTTTAACCAGCATCAACTAATTTTCGCCTATCTGCAGGGCAAGTTTACAGTTATTTTAGCTAATCCCACTATTTCATTTCCTGTTTTGCTTAACTTTCATTATATCAGCGACTGTCCAATAAAGAGATATGAAGTCAGGTAATACATCTATTGCAGTCAGCTACATATGACTGCATACATTTTTTAATTTTTTTTTTATTTCCATACTACATTAATATACAATTTATAATTATAAACATAATACAATTTACATCCTTCGTATATAATATTTGTTTATGAACGTATTATTAGAAACAAAGTTTAGGAATAGGACAGAATAGATCGGAGAGAAGAGAAAAAGAAGGTAAAATATTTTTTAAAGAAAGCAAGTCTCTGTGAATGTTTCTATTTAATTTTCATTCATCGTCTTAACTCAATATCATGCATATACCAATTTTGAAAGCGCGTGTGTGTGTGTGTGTGGAGGGGGGGGGGGGGTTAGTTCTGTCTATTTCATGATGTTGCATGATACACATGACTGTATATGTACTACCTGAATGTTATCATCCAATTTTGATAACAGCTCACAAAATAATTGAATGATTTTGTTTTCCCTGACGTCATCTTTTACATGTATTGTATCATATCAATAACAGAATCGACATGCGCATAGCACACAGCCAAACACATCACCCCCGGTTAAAAATACAGACTCGAACACGTTTCAAGACAGACAAAGAAACCCTGATAACAATGAACAAAAACAAGGAGGAAAAGGCAAACAAGGAAACGATTCTGGTCAAAAAGCACAGGCTGGGCATAACAGTATTTCTGTTACAAAGACGACACAGCACGGACTTGATAGGTAAATGCAATGGATATATTCAATCTTTGTTTTTTCGAAATGTCAGAGTGATGAACAATACCGCTTATTCGTTTTACTTTCAAACACTGAATTAACGATGTTTAATGATTTTTCATTATTTTAAGGAATAATTTCCCAACAGATGCTTTTATGTGGCTATAATTTTCTATGTGGCTAAATATAAGTCACACAATTAATCAGCTAGGAGCAAAGACACTATTTAAATACCAATGTGTTAGAATATCTGTCCATGTGTTCGTCCGTTGTTACGGTTGGCCGAATTTTGATAACAATAAGCAAAAATAACTATCCACTAAGTACGATATGTATACATACAAACTTAATAGTTTTTTCTACGAATTGATAAAAATTTATACTTTTCGCCCGTCTGTGACAATAACTTTGCAATGGTAGGCCGGGATTTTGATAACTTTTACAATTGGTACAAATGACAATCCGCACGATATGTCTTATTTACCACATAGTAGTATTCATTTTCTTAATAATAACAATCTGCACACAAAGTTATTCCCACAATACGATACAAACATAAATGGGACAACAATGGCCACATAACTATTCACTATTTACATTGTTTTTAATGATTGGCCGGATTTTTATATTAAAAAATGGTACATACGATGTTTCTTAAAGGGAACATATTAGGAATTTTCACAATTTTAAATTAGCTAAAAAAAATTTCCATTATACCATGTCAATATATACTCACTGACCGCGCCAAAAAGATATCTATTTAAACACACCAAAATAACATATTAAAAAGGTCTTTCCTAACTTTGGCTGCGCGCCTAGTTTACACTAAAATAGATTTCCTGCTTAAAATGGCAAAATATTTTGTGACGTACTCGTATTAAATGAGTGACGTGATTTCATTTTGATTTCAATTAGATCCGTAATACAGATTTACACGTTACGGTATTAAAACTTTTTTCATCTTAGAAAGAGTCCGAATGACGACGCAAAGATCGACAAACAGTTTTTAAATACTGTCTATTTTTAGAGTGTGGAATTTCGTTTTTAATTTAGCACTCCAGTTATTGTCACGCGTTGGTGGATTTAACATACTAAACTATTTCGATTATATCCATTGGTGATAAAGAGGTACGTTTTATCCAGTTTAATAATTATTTTATTTGTTAAGACATTTATAGCGTTTTATCCCGATACACTCCATTTAATACTCAAACATGTTTGTGCTTAGCATGATTATGTTAAAGACAAACCCAGTATGATTGATATTTAAGTCACATGCAAGAAAGAGACATCAAAAGTGTCATGTGATATACAGATTCATACTTTGATTGTAACTATTAAATAACAATAATATACTTTTAACCAGTTGTTATGCTGAACCCGGCTAGATAGCTTGATCAGTTGGCTGGCTGTCAATCTAGGGGAGGGATTAGAGTTCGAATCTACGTTTGGCCACAGTCTCTGTGATGATTGGTCATGAGCTTTGTCTCTTTACTTCTCTGAATATGTGAATCCGTGGTCAATGACTTGCAAGAATACGTTATGATTGTAATGGTTAACCGCATTGCAGAGATCAGAAATGACGATGAGGTGGGCTAACTGTCGTTATATAACTGGACTACCGCGGAAATAATGAGTAAAATATCATACTAATAAAATTTAATATAATTTTGAATTTGTCTATCTGTAAGTAAGCAGTAAAGATATAATATTATGTGGCTGATAAGAGAATTCGGGTGAAAAGTAAACACATTTTTGTAATAGTAGGAGAAAAAGTTTAAAAAAAAACAACATCTTATTTTGCAGAGGACATCATAGCAACTGGCGTCAGTACACACCGGAAAACTTTGCAACCGGCTTCATGAGAATGTACGATGAAGATTGGCTTGAGGCTAATTTTCGTGCGAAAAAACATCTCAAGGACGAAAAAACGACTACTGCATTCCTGCTGAAAATAGTACAGGTAATAAACAGTGTGCTTATGCTCATGCATTATTTTATGGGGTTTATACACAACAATACCCAGTTTTATTTGTGGAGGCAGACCACAATTAACTTGAGTAAAACCACCGTCCTCACAAATAACTGGCAAACCTTCTAACATATAGCTTTTGAACTGAACTTGGCACGAATCCGCGATTGGGCGATGAAAGGTAAGAGGTAATCAGACAACAGCACCTTACACCACTCCGTCACGGAAAGGCGTTCTTTTTGCATAAATTGATACGCTATGAGCTTGCTTATCAAAGAAGAATGCATTTAGTCGTCCTGTATCTTATCAAAGCAGTTTCAAATACCAGCTGGACAAATTTTCCCGCGCTTGAACCATCAGTATAACATACACACTGATACCAAAACTCCTATTGGATTGTAATTTGATAGCAATTTTTAACAGGGACCAGAATCTCCCGTAAGGGCCATCGCGGCATATTTATCAAATTATGTAAAGTCGAAACAACGAAACCACGATGGTGAAAAGTCGAAACAATGATGGTGAAAGGCTAAATTTTAGAATGAAATGTTAAAAAATTACATCTGGCATCAAGTAAATTGTCAACATAGAAAGTCTGTATTTTTGGCAACGAATATCTTCCACATGTAATTATAATTGTTCATAAACGATTCGCGAAGCAGAATTCAATGCATAGACTATATTTAGCGCACTTTAACACACGTGTTACACCCAACATCATGAACGTACGTTTTCGTAAGTGTAGCTTAAGTGACGTCGAGCGTTTTACATAATTGCGCATGATCAACAGGAAGGCGAAACAACGATGGTGAAAAATAGAAATACAATGGTAAAAACGCGAAACAACGATGGTGAAAATCGAAACTACGGTAGTGAATCGTCGAAACTACGGAAACGCGAAAGTACGATGGTGAAAACGCGAAACTACGATGGTGAAAATTCAAAACTACGGAAATGCGAACATACGATCGTGAAAAGCCGAAACAACGATGAAAAGTCGAAACAATGAAACTACGTTGGTGAAAAGTTGAACTCATTTCGACTTTTCACCATCGTTGTTTTGACTTTCACCATTGTAGTTTCGATTTTTCAATATTTCATCACCGCAGTTTCGTTGTTTCGACTTTACTTAATTCAATAAATATGCAGAGATAGCCCTAAACGGGACACTGTAAGAAACAGCAAAAGAGCATCGTAATATAACTTACATTGACCTACGTTTAACAGCTAAGGTACAATATCAAATTAATAAAAAGCATGTCCGAGACTCGAAACTATGAGTAGTTTCTCTGACAGGTGGGATGCTCAGCTGACTTTGTCAACCGACTCGCTGACATTTTTTTGTCTGCTAAATTATTTAAAGAGCATGAAATGGGATTCTATGCGCTTCGATATATTTATAATAATACATTAAATTACTGCAGTTTTTTTTAACTTGCCCGCTTATGCTTCTATTGTTGTTGCTGTTTCAGCTACAGTTTTGTTGTTGCTGCTAGTACCGCTACTGTCGATGTCGTTTTTGTTGTTGCTGCTGTTGGTGGTGTTAGTAGGTGGTGATAATTTCATGATGCTCCATGTCTTTTTTGTAGGTGGCTTACAAGGAATGCCGCCGTGAAGCAGAGGATCAGATTGAACAAATGAAAAACTGTGCACTGCAGATTGTCATGGGAAAGGTTTGTATTATAGTATACCTTTCTATCAGCTTATATAATAGAAATTTGAATAGAAACTATTTAGTTAAGCCCAACGTTGTCCATGATCATTGTACCATAATATAATTACAAATATGTATTTTATAGTACTATGGCAAGTATGTTAAATGGTATAAATATTCTTTGTATTCTTCAAAGGGGACACGCTAGTATTACGTCATCTGTGACATTATAAAATATATCTCAGCAAGTGTTTATTTTGACATTGTTTCGGGAGAGATTGATCAGACTTTGAAATAACGTTTAACAAATTATATAAACAACTTGGATGTAGTCGAATATATACTTCATATCCAAAGCTTGTGAAAGTTAATAATGAAGAATTCTGAGCTTCAAAGTAGCAACATTGCAGAGGAATAACTTTATTTTAATATACACTTAAAAATCTCAGTGTGTGAATTGTCGTTAAAACTGTATTTTTATTACCTCAAAGAACTCAGGTTTTTTTTAAAAAAGAGTTTAAAATAATATGCTGCAGGAAGTTTAATTCAACGAATGTGTACGACGTGCAAAACTGTATAAGGGAGCTAATGATTCGCGGTGGTTTTGTTTTGCTATTTCTACCATAGTAAAAGCGTGAATGTAATTTATTTCTCCCACAAATGACATACAATTATGTAAAAACTGATTGTTCACGTTTCACTACACAGTTGTGCTCCTTTTTTCGCCACGGTAACATGATTCGTACGCTTAAAAATGTCCTATGTAATTTATTTTGACATACAATGCATTTAAAATGGTTCATAGTGGTTTTGATTTTTTGCTGCAGGTGAGTAGAGCAAAAGCTGGCATAGCATATACTGCAACATCACTGGTGCTAAAATGTGACTTTGATAAGATTGTAACAGCTTTTAATGATTTCTTTTTTAATTTTTAAAAGCATGTTAGGTTGTCACTGCACCTTCTTAAAAACACAAAGCTGATCAACCTACCAGTTATTGTACACTTTTTTTGTGGGGATATTCCAGCTATAAAAATACTAAACCTTATTTTATATAAAGCAAACAAAAAAAATCAACTGTGTAGTGAGACCTTAATGATACAGATTTGGTTACGTTAATGCATAGGAGGTAGTTGGTAAACTATTTAGGATAACTCGATTGGATTCTCGTTCAACAATGTTTGTGTATACATTTTTCAATGATCATTAAAGAGATATGGTCAAATCCGTAAAGAATGAAATATAGAAATTTTTGTAATTATATATATATATATATATATATATATATATATATATATATAAATACCAATAAATGCAATCGCGATTATGTACGATTTTAAAAAATAAAAACATCTCTATCTTGATCAAACATGATGGTTACCATCACAACTATTCAAATATTCCAGTTTTTAACCAGACCTAATGTAGATACAATTTTGGTTGTATTTTATGGATATTCGAAATATATATGCGTTACATTCAGAAATTAAATAAAATAATTCACACTACTTTATTCAGAAATAGAAAGTTGTTGGAAATTTAATTGATATATAAATAGCAATTTCAAATCTTTGTGTTCAAATGTTCATTCTAAACATATCTTACGTGTTCATCTTTTTAAAGTTATCCACACTAACTGTCTTTACAAGTTTATCATGTTATTCCATTCAGTTTGGTAAAACTAGTCATAATTCTTTCAATTACAATGAGACAATACAGTAAAAAATAAACAAATCTGAATAATAACAATATTATCAGGTATAATGCGCTGACTCAGATTACCATATAAGTATATACCAACTTGCATATACGAGTATGTTTTCAATTTCAGAATACAGAACTGCCGAAACCTCCGCCGAAGGCTGATGTAAGTCTCTTGACGCAGTACAGGAAAGACCATGCTGATGTATCTTTGGACAGAATTAAACACGTAACTAATTTAACTAATTTACATATCTGTGTTTAGTGGAACCTAAACATAAACGTACTAATGTTTAATACAGTATAAGATAATGGAAAAGGAATTCGTAACAGAAATACTAGTAGTAGACGATGTTGTTGTATGATGTTTAGCGCGACGCAGCAATATTTCAGTCATATTGCGATAGTGTCTACATGAGTATCATGTCGCATACACATGGTGTGATACCCAACCCTGTCACCTTATACTGACAACGGGTCAACGAGAGCTAGAAGTATCCTCCAAATGCTTAGCGCCAAGTGAGGAAGCTTCTAGTACCATTTTTTAAAGTATTTTGTATGACCTAGCGGTGGATCGAAACCACGACGTTCAACATACGAGGAGTACACTCTACCACCAGACCACCGCCGCAGTTATAGTAGTAGACGAATAAAAGGTAGTGACATAAGTAGTAATAGTAACAATAGTTGCAGTAGAACAAGAAAAATAAGAAGAAAATTTAAAAGAAAAAAAGTAGCAATAGTATAAGATGAAATTATTGGATTAGCCTGCATAGAAACAATTGAACCGACAGATGAAGTAAACCGATTCTTTAATTTATAAGCCTGACAAATAATTTAAATATATTATTACTTCCAGAATTTCGCCAGCAGTCTTCGTGACATATACAAATCATTTAATGTACAACGTGAAGATGCTATTGACGTATATGCGTTTTTGTGCGTGGAGATCACATGGTGGATGAATGTACAAGATCCTCCCATTTACATGATATGTGACGACAAACGCGAGGAATTCGACGATAAAATATACGCGCCTATCATAAAGTCGGGGAAAAGGGTCAATTATATAGTATGGCCACCGCTTTTACAGTACGAAGATGGTCCTGTATTGCAGAAAGGTCTAGCTATTGGTCAATAATCAACAAATAAGAAGAACATGAATTAACTGTGCACTTCTTCATACGACTACAGGAAATATATTCATTTTAACATGTTTGTTGGAGATAAAAATACACGATACACAACTGTAATCAAACAATTTGACTATGTTTTGTGGAAACCATATGAGGATGTTGCACTTTTTTATGTTTGTTTTTATTTAAGTTTTTATAAGGTTGTAGCCATTCTTTGGAGAGTGATATATGTACATATTGGACAATATTAAATAATTTAATCCAAAACCATATACAATAACAATAAGTAATTGATGATGTTATCAAATACTAACAATTTTAAATTAATTTAACAAATAATTCTTAAAAATACATGGCAATTACCAATACGTTTTCTGTGCCTTCTAAAAGTGTTTGCAGCAGACGTACTTGTATTTGTGACCATTTTTATTTAAATAACGCTTATATGCTTTATTAATGTATAAAGAAAATCTCATTTCTATTACTTTTAATGTACGACAGAACCAAGAGCCTATCGTGACTCATATTTACGACCAGAGAGGATTTTTTTTTTCAATTTGGGAAAGTCACATGGGGGCAAGGTCTGAGGAGTAAGGGTGCGTGACAGCACTGTTACTTTCTCATACTTCAGGAAATCCGTTACAAATACAAAGGTGTGCACTGGGGAATTGCCATGCAAGAGGCAAAAATGTTTGAATCCAGTGAATGGGCGACGTTTTTCGTAATATTTTTCCAGCATTTTAGTACCACATCACGATAGTACATTCCAGTCACACATTCACCCTTGTTTAACGGTACCTGTATTGCTAAACCTTCAACAGAGAAGAAAATTACATACAAGTTTCTTCTTTACATTCAATATCCGTTGGATATGACTGGCCTTCTGTCATGTTTGGTGGTTCATAAGTTGTTCCCGACCTTTCGCACTGGTTCGAAATAGTGTAACCATGTTTCGTCACCAGTGACTCAAATTGCAAATTGCCTTTGGTTATATCCAGGGAACATTTTAAGCAGTTATTTTGGCAGTTTCAATACGTGCCTTCATTGGTCATCAGTCAACAAGTGGAACACCAACATGGCAGAAATTTTCCTAACTTTCATGATTGTTCTCAGACATTGTATCGCCCATACTTTCGAACAATTTCTCTAATTTTTAACACGATCTCTTTGCATGTTGCAGTCTTTTGCCGATGAAATTTTGCTGCATTTAAAGCAGACTACACCAGAATCAAATTTTTATTTTTATATGTGATTTCATAAAAAATATATGTTAGAGAACAACAGTGTTTAGTTCCAACTTTGATACAAGTCCAAAAATCTTCATTATTTGCTACTCGTTTCCAAACCATTTTTACAACAGTGGTCAACGACAACATATATTTTAATGACTATAACTCTGGAATCCAATGTTTCAGCAGGCACATGTATATATAAATGTGTAGGTTTTGAATAGAGCTATCCATGGGCATATCGGTGTAAAGTTCACGAGAATTTTGTGCGACTTAACAAATACACAATGATTTAAGGATTTTTTAAATATTTATGCATATAGGTCCTTATTTAAGGGTAGAATTTATATGAAAGCAATATATTCCATTAAACGACTTACTTCCAAGACATATTGCTTCTCAGTCAAACAACGCTTTACAGAATAACAGTTTTCATCTAACAATCTTAATCAGCGACATATATCTGTACATCGTCGTTTTGAATTATTATCATAAATCGTATAATATATATATACTTGTTCTGAATTATATGCGTTGTGTAATATATACTGTTGTATTTAAATCGTCGTCAACTTTATGCAATGCACACCGCGCCATATATATATATATAAAAGAAACAAGCGATGCACAGATATTATCGATGCCTTTGCAGAAATCAGAGCAGCAACAGCAGATCTATTGAAGGAACAACAAGACGGCTACAAAGACAAGTACAAAAAGACATCTTATCAGCATTTATAAACGCAAGATATGAAAAAATTAAGAAACGACAAGAAACTGTGTGAAATAATAATACCAAAAAACTACTGAGGAAGCTGAAATATAATTTAATCGAAATGTGTTTAGTAACGTTGCTTCAACTAGTTTACGTGCAGTAATGATAATACAAACTGGGTACACATCTAGAAGTTTGATATCAATTACCAAAAATGGGTCATTCAAATTAAAAAGATGCAACATTGCAATTCTATTACGAGTTGTTTTATTGACATTTCCCGCCAATGCTCCACACATTTAATGCCCCGTTTTAATATCCAACCAGTGAAAAAGAACAACATTGATAGAGCCTATGTGTATTCTGTGGGTGTTAAGTAAAAACAACCAATTACAACCCGTGTCTCTTATAGTTTCGACAAAACTACTTACCACTGTACAAATTGTCGTATCAAGATCACATTCAGTCCTGCATGTTTTCGTTCTGTCGTCGTCTGTGTAGATAGCACTGTTAGGTTTATTAAATTAACAAAGATGATTAGCTCGTTGTTTGGTCTGAAAATGGTTTTGGCCAATATGGTTTCTAGAACTCGTTCTACATACGAGGGATAATCTAGAAGCTCGTAGACAAATCTCATATTATGAACATGACATGTGATTTATTTGGAGATTTACATGTATTATATTTAATCTAACTGCAAACTGTATGCAAAGTATGAAGAAAATATATAATCAAATAAAACAGTAACATGTATTTCAAACTTGTCATGTACGCCTATCTGCCGCAGACCAGATTTACGTTACGTCGTAATTTTCCTACTCTTACTCGTCGCTCCACTCATACTCTTTTAGCAATTAGAGAACCCTGCGAGGGCTTTCAGCATGCTATTTATTATTTATTATCATTAACGATTGTTTTTTTTCACATATTTATCTGTCGAATTGTTCAACACTTTGAGCTGCGGCACTAATCCTGTATGTATGTTGTTATGGATACCATAACATTATTACTGACATAAGAAAAATACTAATACACTGTATATCGATGACAAATAAACCAATACTTAAGCTGTGAAAAATATAGTTATTTACTTGCATTTATTAAATTTGTCCATGAACTTCTGGATGACCCCTTGTAGTTATAATATATAATGATTCCGTAAGTCAATGGGCGCTCTCACACACAACAAATAACAAATATCATTGTTTGTTTACAATAGCTATACTTTACACATTACAGAGAATGTAAACAAATATTTCTTTAGTTATTTTTATTATTTAAGACATTTATTTAAAAAGAAATCTAGCATATAATTTTGCCATTTTCAGACAAAAAAACGTCATTAATCAATGACAATTAAACAGTTACCATATACGAGGGGTATGTAAATCGTATTATTTGCATACTGCATTTAAAATTGTGAACGTATTAAATTTAATTGTACACTTATATTTAATACACCATTTCTGAGTATGTTAAGAAAATTGCATGAAAATATCTCTTAAGATAAAATTTCTATTTAGAATACAACAACGCCATATAATGCCGAGCGGCGCAGACTAACGTCGAACCGGGAATGTATATATTAAGAGTTTGTGATAACATCTCGATAAATTATACTTTATTACATGGCATATTTATTCTACATTTTAATGTTAATACATTTATTAACAGACGAATGATGTATAACTCAACACTGGCACACAATAATATAAACGTTAATTTCTCATTACGAGGTTAAAATACACAATGATTTCTAAGGATAAAATTATGGAACACAAACATGGTCGTCAGACCTTACAAAACAGTATGTCACCAATTGGAAAAAAAGGCATCAATTGTGTTTTAAACAAAGTCCCACATTTAGAAATTTAAAACAATATTTTTTATTCTATGCAATCAGCACATTCAATATTGGTTGGCAAGAATTGGACAATCGTAGTCATTAATACAGTGCATCAGTTTTGTTCTGGTAAAAACAAACTGTAATGGGCAAATGAAACTAAGTGTTGTTTTACTCGAATCAAAGTTGTTATCTATTTTCGAAGACACATTAATCATAGTCACGTGATTCCTATTCTGTGATACGATAATTACATGTTATCGCAAACATCGCTAATTGTTACCCCACTACCCGCAACAATTTACTCACTCGGTTGCCTCTGTCCAAATTTTCATTTGTATCCTATTCTCCACAATTCGTTTTTTAATGAACATTTCCTTCATGCCATGACCTTCTACTTCCAGCGTCATCATTTCGGTGTCTTTGAACTCCACCTCGCCATCATCGTTTTCCGATGGCATTTGGGTGGAAAATACTTTTGCCATTGCCTTCTTAATTTTTACTTTTCTAAAACAAACCAGAAACGCATGTGAGTGATATTGGTAGTTTTTGCACGTATTACAGCCAAAAGTGGCGAAATATTACGAATGAATGAATGAATGAATGAATGAATGAATGAATGAATGGTGTTTTACGGCACGTCGACACATAAATATGTCATTATGTGCGCGCAAAGATTAATGAATGTGATGACAAAAATAATTATATTAAATAAATATGGTTAAAATTTATTAAAACTATTTACAAACAAATAAATGAAATTATTTACAAATAAATAAATAAATGAAAACATCAATTAAATACAGGGAAATCAACGATATATTAAATCATTTAACCCGTCAACGGGTTTTAAACTAAAAATGTTTAAACAGTTTAACCTCTTTTAAAAAGGCAAATATACTGGTTACATTAACTTTATCAAAAAGCTCTTTCATACTATCAACCCTGTAGTACTTCGCTCTCATTGGAGCAAAGTCAGCACAGTCGATAAGTATATGCTTAACAGTAAGCGGTGCAAAACAGGGCACACACTCTGGGACAGCTTCACGCTTTAAAAGATATGAATGGGTACAGCGGGTATGCCCTATTCTGCACCGAGCTAAAATAACTTCTTCTCGACGAATAATCCTATTGCTAGGATGCCATTCGCCAAGTTTTGGTTTGATATAATGTAATTTATTATGTATGGCAAGATCCTAAGAGGACTGCCATGAACTAAAAATATACTTTAAATATTTATTAATATTAGATTTAAAATCTGTAAAAGGTAGTTTAAAAAATGAAATATTCAAGCTTAAGGCCGCTTTCGCAGCCTTATCAGCTTTATCATTTCCACTTATTCCTGTATGACCAGGAAGCCAGCAGAGAACAATAGTATTTACTTTACATAGTACATTGTATTTATTTAAAAGTTGAAGAACAAGAGGATTATCATCTTTCATGCCGTCTATAGCTTGAAGAGATGAAAGTGAATCAGAAAATATAATAAACTGTTTTTTATCAGATTCATTAATGTAGTTAAATGCCAAATCAATGGCTTTGAGTTCAGCTGAAAAGATGGAGGCTCCGTTTGGTAAACGGCTCTTTGAGATGTGCTGTCCCGTAACAGCAGCTGCAGCCACGGTATCTCCATCTTTAGAACCATCTGTATATACTTGACAATAATGATTGTAAGACGATTTGACTTCATTAAACTTACTTTGGAATATAGTGGAGTCTGTTTCAGATTTTTTGTCTTTACAAAGTTCAAAAAGGATTTTTGGCTTTTCCAAAGTCCATGGTGGTATTTGTGAGACTTTGAACTTAGCAATTAAATTAAGATCAATATTGGCTTCGGTGAGTTTTGGTTTGATCCGGATACCAAAAGTTCGAATAGCTTTAGGTTTTCTATCAAATAGAGTTTCATAATAGTGGTCAAAAGTAATATTAAAAGCAGGATTAGATGGATTTGAATGAAGTTTAATGGCATATTGAAGAGCCAGTTTGTCACGTCTTAAATACAATGATGATTCATTTGCCTCTACATAAAGACTGTCGGCTCGGGACGTACGAAAGGCACCAAGGGCGAGTCGTAGTCCTTGGTTGTGTATAGGATCAAGCATCGCTAAATAAGACTTGCGAGCTGATCCATATACAATAGAGCCGTAGTCCAATTTTGATCTGATTAGAGATCTGTAAAGTCGAAGTAAAACTTTACTATCTGCACCCCAATTAGTATTGGCAACAACTTTTAATAAATTTAGTGCTTTATTACACTTTGTCTTAAGATATTTAAGATGAGGAATAAAAGTAAGTTTACGGTCAAAAATAAGACCTAAAAATTTTGTTTCCTTAACAACAGGTATAGGTGTCCCATCTAACGTTAGATTGGGATCATCGTGATGTTTACGTAGTTGACAAAAGTGCATACAATTTGTTTTAGACTTAGAAAATTTAAAACCGTTTTCATCAGACCAAGTCTGAAGTTTATTAAGGCATTGCTGTAGTTGCCTTTCAATAGTTTTCATATTTTTTGAACGCTAACAAATTACAAAATCGTCAACATATAAAGAGCAATCCACACCAGGATTTATACTCTTAACAATATTATTAATTTTAATATTAAAAGGTGTGACAGACAGAATACTGCCTTGTGGGACGCCCATCTCCTGTTTGTGAACATCGGAGAGGGTTGTTCCCATTCGGACTTGAAACTGTCTATCATCTAAAAAGTTTAAAATAAATGTAGCTAAACGGCCACGAAGGCCCATATTATGAAGATCTTTCATAATGCCATACTTCCACGTGGTGTCGTAGGCTTTCTCCAAGTAAAAAAATACAGCGACTAAATGTTCTTTCTTTATGAAAGCCTCCCTAACAAACGATTCAAATCTAACTAAATGGTCTGTAGTGCCCCTTTGGCGTCGGAATCCACTTTGATACTTAGTAATTAAGTTGTTGGATTCCAAGAACCAAACGAGGCGACCATTAATCATACGTTCCATGGTTTTACAAACACAACTTGTCAAAGCAATTGGACGGTAATTAACTGGATCCGTGTTATCTTTCCCAGGTTTGGGTACCGGAATAACGATAGCTTCCCTCCAAGACTCGGGGAAGTTTCCAGTCACCCAAACAGAGTTAAATATATCAAGTAGAATTAATAAGGACGATTCGGGTAAATGTTTTAAAAGTTGATAATGGATATCGTCAGGACCAGCTGATGTATCATGTGCCTTCTTTAAGGAATTTTTCAATTCACTCAAAGAGAACTTCTTATTATATTTTTCTGAATTATTTGATTTGAAGTTTAGTTTCTGCTTTTCAGTCTGATGTTTATGTTTTAAAAATTTTGGATTGCAATTAGTGGTAGATGAATTTTGTGAAACAGTATCTGCCAAAGTATTAACGATGTCTTTGGCAGATGTGGCAGTATGATTTTCAGTTTTTAAATGGTAAACGCAACCTGGAGGAGTACCCTTACCGTTGATTTTTCGGACCATGTCCCACGCCTTCTTAAGGGAAGAACGAGAATTAAGCCTAGAGACGTAATCTCTCAAGGACTTTCTCTTACTCTCCTTAAGAGTACGTCTTGCTTTCGCACGAAACACTTTAAAATTGTCTAAATTATGTTGTGTAGGTCGTAAATTAAATTGACTTAAAGGTTTTTTACGATCCTTGACTGCATTCTTGCAGTCATCATCATACCATGGTTTTTGAGGGCGTTTTGGATTTGTCGAGGTTTTTGGGATAGATTTTTCTGCTATACTGTATAATATTGATGAAAACTGACCAGCAGGATCATCCGTATCGTTAAATAAATCAGGCTTTAACTGTTCTTGGCAAAGAGATAGGAACATATGCCAATCTGCTTTGCTAAGTTTCCATCGTTGATTTCTATCAAGAAGTGGAGGTCCAATATTTTCAAGAAATATTGGATAATGGTCACTCCCGCAGAGGTCATCACCAACACTCCATGAAAAGTCTAACAAAAGTGATGGCTCACAAACTGATAAATCGATGGAAGTTTTCGATCCTGAAGCAGGATGTAAATATGTATGAGATTTATTATCATTATAAAGACATAGGTTATTGTGATTTAAAAAAGATTCAATTTTATTACCTTTATCATTAATGTCTTTACAACCCCATATGTAGTTGTGCGCATTAAAATCCCCCAAAAGCATAAAAGGTGATGGCAATTGTGCAATGAGTTTATCGAGATCCTTCGGATCAAGGGTTGCACTTGGTGGTTAATATAAAGAGCAAATTGTAATAACTCTATGCATTGTAACACTAACTGCAACTGCTTGCAGATTAGTGTCTAATGCAATAGTACTGTGTGGGACGTTTCTATTGACAAGAATAAACACGCCGCCAGTTGCTTTTTCGCCTGTATCGCATATTGTATTATATAAAGAATATTGTTTTAAAGTAGTTTTATCATTTGACTTCAAAAATGTTTCTTGAAGACAAAAGGCAATAGGGTTATGTTCATTTAAAAGTAAACTAATCTCATCATAATTTGGTTTTAAACCTCGACACTTCCATTGTATTATTTTATTTGAAGTGTTCATTTAGGTGGAAGTATAGGTGCTAAAGGGACTTTCAATTTAGCAACCTTGGAGGAATCCGATGATACATCATCGGTTTCCATATCCAGGTATGAAAATTTATTATGCAACTGTACAGGGTCATCGGACCCTTCCAGTTGCCTCCCTGCACAAAATTTCGCAGTGGCCAGATTTACTTTTCCAGCCCTACGTGTAGAATTTGAACTCTTGGTGTCACCGGAGCTCGACAAAGTCGAGTCCTTGGCACCACCAGAGCTCACAGAAGACGAGCTCTTGGTACCACCAGAGCTCGCAGAAGACGAGCTCTTGGTGCCAACAGAGCTCGATGTCTTAGGTGAATTCGGGACATTCCCCGAGTTCACCGATTTTTGGTCAGATTTGTTATTTAATGTTATAGATGGTTTAGGTTTGATAACTGGTTTAAATGTAAGTGGTGAGGAAGTCTGTGTCTCTGAGGAGACTTTAGACGTACCAGGAATGGTAGCAATACAAGACGTTGGTTTTTCACTTAGCCAGGTGATGTCGGTTTGTGTTTCCATACATCTTGTTGATTTTTTCTCAACATGTCTACTCACATCAGCATATGATTTCCCTGATGGAGTAGATGGAGATTGGAGTTCAACAAGATGCCTGGGAAATATTACGAATCGTCGAACAGAGCTGAATTAAAGAAGCAGCAAATAAATATGAACCTAATGTAGAACCAAACTGCATATTTCTGCAGCATCAAACAGGGTCGAGTTGATAATGTTTCAAACTGGGCTGTCTAAGAGTAAGTATTAAATTGGCAGGATACAGGATTTCTGAAGTATCATCAAACGAGAATGTTATGAAGCAGCAAATAGGGCGATATTAACGAAGCATCAAATGGGCATTGAGCGGTCGAATACAGCTCGTTTCGGTTATTAGTAATCGGGGGAACTGCGGGTAAAGAAAGGAAATGTATCTGAACGATAGGATAACCAGTCCGCATACAGCTCTAATAAATGAAATGTGTATTCAATTTTTTGAAGTTTGGACATGTGGTAGATGTGATGACGAGACCACCGTCCGGCTAGTTTATTTGGTAGAGCACCAAATTAGTATTGCTGTGGTTTAAGGTTTGAGCCTCACATGGGGTCCACACTTCCCCGCAGGAAGATAATACAGTGAGAATTATTGATGACTTCACCAAAACGCAAACATCTTGTAACATTGACATATCTGTCAACAAACAAGATCGTTTAAAGAACCTAATGCGAAATAAGTTTATTATACCCAAAGTTAAACGACTGTCCGAATGACATAACTGTAGATACTGAATGGAAGAACAATACAGGAAACACAAGTATATAACTACACTTGCTGCTCACATTATGGTGGATATTTGCTTTAGCTTTTTTTCAAAAAAGCGGACGGATATACAAGGGCAAAACTTAAAGGCGATGGAATTAACCTTTTCACACTTACAACTTACTGCAAATCATTCGAATAAACCTAAGTCGCGACAGTTTATAGAACATGTATATAAAAGTATCGTAATTCATTCGGAACAAGTGTCGCTACCGACGAAAACAGAGATACATACCTTTCGGATATATCTGACGGTGACCTATATCCAGAATATGAAGAAAGAAGCTAGATGGAATGACCAAGTTTCATATATATGAAAATTTTATGAAGAATGACTAGTAAAAAGGGTAGTAAGGCAAAATGAAAGAATGAAATGTATGAAGCATAACAAACACTGGAATTCATGTATTGGGTATGAAACAAATTTCTATCCAAATCCATAGAAAGCATTATGAAGCCAAACAGGACGCTATTATGGAACAGAGGTGAATGTAAGAGGGTGGAATTAATAAAGCATCAACTGAGAAAAAACATTAATAAAGCATTACACGGGCCGTTATTTATGATGCATCAATTACACAACGAGAATGTAATGAAACATTAAACAGAATTGGAGTTGCAAAGTGTCAAACATGCAAAATTTATGAAAGATATCACAGTAATGTAAAGCGCTTCAAACAGGGCAGGGATGAAATATAGCACCAAAAAATAGGTGGGGATTAGGTGAGGCAACAAAAAGGCTTCTGTTTCACCAACATATTTTCTTAAATATTTAAAAGCTCAACTAAATTTTGACTGGTTATTTATCTATTATATAATCAATATCAATGAAACCATATGCAGTTTAAATTGAACCAGTCTAAAATCATGATCGCCTAACTGTTTTTCATAGGTTTAACAGTTTAAACATTAAAGTATATGTTGGGGAAACAGGAACCATATGTGAATTAAAATAAACATCAAGTAGGGTAGCGTGGAATTAATATTCAAACAAGGTGGCGTGAATTGAGGACTCGAATAGAAGATTTGAAACACCAGAACAGGGTGAAATTGAAATGAGGCGTCAGTAAATGATAATTTTACGAAACCCAGGCACAGAGATGGAATTAGTTGTGAATGAATAGTAAATTAAATATATTTTTATAAATATACATTGTATCACAGAGTGATGAGATCAAGTTAAAATCAATGAATATATATGAGTATGATATGAAATGTATTCACAATATATTTTGAATGAGACTTAGCGTCATTTTCAACACATGCCAGGTTTATGTATTTGTCATCCATTTTTTTTTTGTAGAAAACATTAAAATGAATCTGAGTACAACCACCATCCTTTCACATGAAACTTTCTTACAAAGTTTTTAAACCGAGCGTGGCTCACCCCAGCAATGTGGGGTAAAATCTTCTTAAACGACACCGCCTGAGATCATTCGGTCACGGGGGATGGCCGTCTCAAGATCACTTACCTCCCATCGCTAAGGTCGTAGGTTCGGATCTCGTTCGCGCCAAAAGCTTTATGTGAGACAGTTTGCCAGTTACTTGCTGAAGGACGGTGGTTCTACTCAGATTTATTCTGAGGTCTTCCTCCACCAACAAACCTGGATGATATGTCATATATAACTCTGAAATGTGTTGGAAATGCCGTTAAGCTTTATTCGGTTACGAAGGATCCTTTAATCAAAATAGGAAATTGCTTCTTACCATTACAGATTTTCTTTGATTCCACCATAAAAAGAAATAACAAAGATAATAAAATAGAGAAACGCATTATTCTTGGTATCGTCTGCAAACGAATGTGCCGAAATATAATTCTGCCACTTTCATATCAAAATGAAAATCTGCCACGTTTGTAGCGAAATGAAAATCTGCCAGCACATAAAAACATGCGTCGTTATAAAAGGGACACTTAAGACAATTTCCACAAATTTTTATTCATTTTTTTCCATATTACATACCTTCATTATATAAATGTGGGGTTAAAATAACCCAGTGTATAAATAACCTTAGTTTTGTTTCTATATAGGAAAGGGGAATGACTCTGGTAAATTATTGAGAGGCATCCCTAATAGTCATTTGTGACCTAAGGAACTAAATATATTCAATCGCATGAGTTATAATTTGCATGACATAATCCATTCAACAAAACATCAATTTGTATTGTTAAGATATTTACACACATTTGCAACACAAGCTTATAAATATAAAAATATTAATTCTTTATTTTAGACACTATCACTTGAAAATATGTCTGTATAGTGATATGTTTACAGAGTGTAAATCCGCCCCACTAGACTAAAATCTTGGATTCGTCCCTGATTTTCGTACAGAAAAATCATATGAATGTTTCTCGGAACACGATATCATGTAAGCCACAGTTCAAGTTGGGTGCAAAGTATAATATACAGCCAGTTTAAGACTTGAAACTCTGACCTTTTGTTGACAGGGTGAATGCTCAGCAAACCGAGATAGCCAGACTGCTAACATATATTTCTCTCCTTAGATGTTTCGTATTTGGATATTCGACCTGTTGTCCATCTTCTCAGGAGACAACAAACTCTTTAAGAGTCCTTGTGTGATTATTAAATAGTTATATTATTCGTGATATTGTCACAAGAATATTTGGGAATGTTTGCAAAGGAAGACAACACACAGAACTTGTATGTGGGGAGACTCGAGAGAAAGAAAAGTGATATACTTTCGGATGTTGAACATTATTTTTATGTCATCGATCACTATTAGACGATCAGTTAACTAAACCACTCTTTCCTTTGATCCAGTACTTGAGTGTTCCGATCTCCGCAAGTAACTGATCAATTTCACACTTGAATCAGCGGTGAGAGACGAATGGCAATGAACTGAAGCACTTGTCTAGACACAGAGCATCCGCATCTCATGCGGAAAGTCGTTGGTTTGATTCCCAGCCGGACCATATAGTGGAAAAGTGGTACTAGAAGCTCACTCGCTTGGGTTCAGCATTTAGAGGATAGTTAATCAGTGTCGATGTCAGCATAATGTGACATAGTGGTGGTATCATGTCATGTGTCGGCGGCATAATACTCCAGGGTGGCAGTGCTTCGGATACTGTCTCAAGGAGACACCGTCGCGATATAACTGAACAATTGTTGAAACACTATACATCAACAACAACGAAAAACAATGAGATGTAATGTTGGATATCATATATCTTGGCGACTACCCGGAATTGGATTCGAACCCGCGACTCTAAATCGATAGTCAAGATTCACTAGCAATAAAGCTTACCGGGCTCGGCTGCCGAATTGTAAAACTTAAAGTAGTTTTTCAGACTGCAATTTGGCCACAGTCTCTGGTTATGTGGGAAAGAAGCTTGACAGTTTGGTTAAACCCCGGAACGATGATTAAATGCATTGAACACCATTACATCAGTGAGATACTGTTGACGAAAGGTGTATACTCTCAGACAAACACTAGACAGCAATTCAAGCTAAAAACCTTTAATGTTCAATTCGAAAATATCAATTATTATCCATGTGTGCTTAATGTATAAACAAAGACTTTACAGAGAGGATAGAGCACGTGTGTCCAGTCCTGACTAATTGTTGGTGATTAATGATTGATTGATTGATTGATTGATTGATTGATTGATTGATTGATTGATTGAATATTTAGAGTCATTTTTATGACGCCGATGGCTAACAGACGATCAGTTAACCTAACCACTATTTTCTGGGATTAACCAGTACTCGAGCACACCCCCGCTCCGCAAGTAACTGATAATTTTCCAACTTGAATCAGTGGAGACTGTTGCCGGGCGAGGGATTCTAACTCACGACCCCTGTATTGATAGTCAGACGCGTAACCGACTGAGCTAATAGCGCCCGGCGTCGATGATTAAATAGCAATCGTATATTCCTACAGCAATAAACAGAAAATTGATAGAGCGGACACGATTTGTGATAGACAGTCGAACATACATAATTGTAAAAATAATGATAATACCTAGACCTCAGGTCTGCTATTAAAATGTTGCTTTAGGACAAGTTACACGTATCAGTGCCTAAATTATAGTTTATATGTCTCTGCAAGTAATAAACACATATTTTTAACAAACAAAACTAACATTGTATTGATTACTGAAAAAGTGTGTGTTCATACACTATTTAAAGCTTAAACATTGACATTTTAATTTGATATATTATTCTACTTTTTTTTCGCATACCTGCAACTATTGTACTACAAACATTAATTCATGTTAGGTCAGTTTATCAGCATGAGGCATATTGGAAATCCGCGAAGTGTTCCGAATGTCTATACTAGGCTGCTCGTTTTGTACTTGTACAGTGTTAGTCACTGGAAATACGAGATATGTGGGGACGTTATTGTTTTATACATGAAGGTTTACTGTGTGAAATCGATAGACGCAATACAATAAAATACTTTATGTTATCATTAAAAACTACTTCTCCGAAAAAATATTTATATTGACATGGTCACGGGTATATAATTAACAGAAATACCAAATTTTATTTGTTAGAACACTACTCAGTGTGTTTCTACCAAAAATAATATAAACATACAACTCATGGTCGGAGTGTGAACCTTTACATCGTTCTTATCAGTAATATACATTTTAAAATCTATTTCACTGCCACTATTGTGTTACAACATAAAATACATAAAAATACACAAATAACATAATAGTTCCATCTCATACGCATTTTATGTGATGTGTAACCTGACATAACGTTGAACGTAGTCATTAGAGACTTGACACAGACATTTAATGAGAATGGTGCAAAAAGGGTTGATTCATTGATCAAGAACCACATCATGCTGAACGAAAGATGTCCTCCAGTGGTTCTATACCCGGGTCGTGATAGCTAGACTGAAATCCCACGATGGCAAACGGAAAGTTATGCAGAAAAAAGTTAATTTGAGGTCACATAAACAAAATTCCAACGTCTTTGGCTGACCGGCTGATGAGCAATAGTTTCCGGAAAATTCTAGGTGCATTGAACTAGCAGACTCTTATGGTACGAGGCTCTCGTGTTGTTCGCGATCCATCTAGCAATAATAACGACAATTCATGTCGTTCCGACCATGTAAATTCTCGGACTAGCAACCCTGATTCTCGCAATTCCCAAACTAAGTCTACACGTGAAAATAGTCATGGTCGTGATGGGAGTTGGAAGAGTTACATATGGCAACAAGAGAAACGGAGGGCATCGAGGCAGCTTCCAGTCAAACCGTAGGAATTAACTAAAGGCCAGGTTTTGGAATGTCCGCGGATGGAATAGTGACAGTAACTCTGATAATAATATATTAAGATCTTCGTGTGTTGAAAATAATGACTGTGATATAATAGGTGTAGCAGAAACACACCTTTTAAAAGATGACATTTTACAACTTGACGGTTATCAATGGTATGGTTTTAATCACAACAATTAACATGTAAATGCTAAAACAGGCGCAGGAGGAGTAGGATTCTTTATTAAAAAATGAAATTTGTAATGAATTTGATATTTCTATTTTAGAGTCTTCATTTGAAGGATTTTTTTCGTTAAAAATGTGCCATAAATATATTGATTTTGTTTTAATGCCATGTGTTTGCTATTTACCTCCTTAAAATTCATTTAGACACGTTGATGTCAACTGCCTTTTCGACAGTCTTTTAACAAATATATATCAGTATCAAAATGATGGCTTACTGTATGTTTGTGGTGATTTTAATAGTAGATGTGGCGACATGGATGATTTTATTAGCGGTGTAGACCAGGTACCTGACCGAAATGTTATTGATTATAAAACAAATTTTTATCGTGAAAGTTTTATCGAATTTTAAGTTAATACAAATATGTGCATTTTTAACGGCCGAAATTGTATTCACAATGATTTCAATGGGTTTGTCAGTAGTAGACTATTGTATAACAAGCCATGATGAGGTAGCATTATTCTCTGATTTTTCCGTGACAAGAACCTCTGATATTTTTAATCAGTCGGGTCCTCTCGGTGTACTAGTTCCTACTTGTTTACCTGATCAATCTTTGCTGACGTGGAATATTAATATAAACCCAGCACCCACAAGTTTGTATTAGAACAGTAACGTAGTTCATAACGTTTATGATAAGTTTCATGTGCCGAAAGTACCTAAGTGATACAATAAATGAGGTAAATGTTGCTATGAATAAAATTGAATAGGGATTTAGAACGCAAAATTATATTGATCTTGTTTATAATGATTGATGATGTAATATCCTGAAACAAAGTATGTATTAGTCGGTTCCTTACAGATCCATTAATTCAGGATAAAGTAACAAAAACATTAGACCAGGTAAACCCTAGTGGAGCAATGTTTTAACTGAACTGAGGTCTCAGATGTGTAATGCTGAAAAGGAGTGGGTTAAATGTTCTAACACCCAGCATAAACTTATGCTTAAAGCAGAGTATACGCAACAGCGCAAACTGTTTGATAGAGAAGTACAACGATCAAGCGTACATATCGATATTCATTACAGGACCAGATTTTGACGAATTGTAATGTTGATCATTTGGTAAGATAGGTATTAGCCAGAGTAAGGCTAAATCGATTCCTATGGAAGTGTTATTAAGTGACGGTTCTACGTCTACATGCAAAGATGATGTACTTAATAAGTGGAAATCTGATTTAAGTGATTTATTTAAAAATGTAAATTCAACAGACGTTCCAATAGAAATTAGTTATACAGACATTGATAATAATAACCATATTTGTCATTCAATAATAATATTTCTATTTTGGAGGTTCAAAAGGCAATTAACGAGGCTAAGAGTGGAAAAGCAAGTGGAGTAGATGATATACCGAGCGAGGTATTTAAGAACGATACCTCTGTTTTATTTCTTCATAGTTTATATAATGTTTGCTTTTCTAATGGAATTGTTCTAACTATTTGGGGAAGGTATATCATAAACCGGATACCAAATCTGCAACAACTGATCCAAGAGATCCATTGTCTTATAGGGGTATTTCTTTAGCTTCTGCTATGTTTAAGATATATTGCATAATTTTAGATGATAGATTGAGTTCATTGGATGAACGAAATGATATGATTGCAGAAGAACAAAATGGTTTTCGGAAAAAACGAAGCACCATTGACCATATTACCTCTATAACAAGTATAGCTGAATCTAAGAAAAAAAATGAAAGATCTACTTTATGTGCTTTTATTGATTTCCGCAAAGCATATGTTTTTTTTTTATAGCGATATGTTATGGACACGCCTTAAAGAAAGTGTTATATCCGGGGAAATGTTATGCGCAATAAAATCGCTCTATTCGTCTGTATCTTCTTGTGTTAGAGTAAATTCTTTAACAACTGAGTGGTTCGATGTTCAGTGTGGTTTAAGACAAGGCTGTATCTTATCGCCTTTATTATTTAATCTTTATATTAACGATTCAGCTATATATCTTAAGACCATGAACATTTGGATTCAAATAAATAGTGAATGTTTATATATATTCATGTATGCTGATGATATTGTTTTGTTCGCAGAAAACCATGGTGATTTACAAATTGTATTAAATGCATAACATGACTGGTGTAGTTTAAATGATATGCATATTAATGGTACAACAGCAATATCATCCATTTTCGACCTAGTAGCAAGGTCTAATCAACAGTTCACGTGTGGAGAGTATGCATTAAATATTGTAGATATATATATATATATAGGAATGTTGTTGCACGAACATTTAGATTTTAATGCTACAGTTAAACATGTTTCTCAAAGTGCTAACCAGGCATTAGGTGTTCTTATTGCTAAGTGGTAGTTAATGGGCGGAGTTCCGCACAATGTTTTTACAAAATTATTTGATTCCATTGTTAGGCTAGTTGTTAGTTATAGATCTGCCATTTGGGGTCATAAAAGTTATTGCCCATTACTGTAATTCGAAATCGAGCCATACGTTTTTTTTCTTGAAGTGGAACAGTATCCACCAAACTCTGCAGTCATTGGAGAAATGGGTTGGGAGCCTGCAATAGTACGTCAGCGTGTTAATATTGCGTCTTATTGGCACAGACTGTCTGCAATGGGTAGTACTCGACTTAACAAATAAAATTGCACAATAGGCAAACAGTAAAGCAAACAGTTCTTGTAAAAATTGTTTTTTTTATGTTAAAAAGTTGTTAAACTCACTTGGTCTTCAACAATTTAAAACTATAGATACACGTATAGATAAGCTAAGTTTTGTCAATATTTTGAGGGAACGATGTTTAAATCAGTTTTTAATGGAATAGCAATATTCTATTCTGAGAGATAGTAGTGCTTCTGGAAAGGGTCGAAATAAGTTAAGAACATATCGTCTTTTTAAACACGAATTTAAAACCGAATTGAATTGCACTTTGATTTTACCAATAAGACATCGTTCAGCTTTCAGTAAATTCATATGTGGAGTAGCTCCAATACGCATTGAACTGGAAGGTATGAACATCTTAAAGAAAATGATCGTAAATGCACGTTTTGTAATGTTGTGGAGGATGAAAGTCATGTTATTTTAGAATGTACCAAGTATGATGATATAAGACAACTTTTAATCGAAAAAAAAACATGAAATTTTTGATAACTTTTTAACAATACAAAAGCCTGATAAACTCGTCACTTTATTTACTCATCCAGCATTGATTCGAGTATGTGCCAAAACCTGTTTTAAAATATTGCAACGTCGTACCTTTTACCTATGTAAATAATGTTCTCTTTATTTTAGTTATTTGCTATTATATTTTTTCATCTATGAAAATATTGCTAATAAGTTCTAAGTTGATCTGATCAAAGGAGATAATTGTTTTTTTGAGATATTTTGTTTAATATGCGCAATAGTGCTCTTTTTCTTCTTCAGCTTTTTTAATAAAAAACTTGGTTTATTGCAGATTTTAGTATAAAGATAAGTAATATTTTACATAGCTTTATCATGTCAAATAATTGTAATTTGGTATGCATATTTTATGTTTAAAATGTCTCTTATAATTATTTTTGAATGACTCTGAACAAGTTTAAACGTTCATGTATATGTTTTATTATCATGTTATTTGTACATAGATGAGACGAAAATAAAGATAAAACTACATAATCGTCTTTAGCAATTGTAATAGCGAGTCTGTTTGGTACACGTATTTATTTCACTTATACGGAACTTGATTCCAAAACGACTGTTAGTGAAAGGTGGACATTAGGGCTGTCAGTTATTAGAACAACAAGTCTGGCTTTTCTGAAGTTCGGAGCAAAATGATACACATTCATAAAATGAGCTTGAAACAAAACCCGCTGTGATACGTGTTAAAAGCGCGATCCATGTATATCGTCATTGAACGTACGGTGGAGCACCCTTCCACCTAGCCCCATTCAATAATATTACTCTTGTTTGTAAAATGTTTTTTTCCGCAGAAACACACAAGTGGGCAGTCACGTGGTCAGCTGCCAATACTGCCGATTAAATACACTTCCAAACGGTTTTGGTCAAATCACCTTTATTTCTTTCCAAAACATTAAGTTGTGCCAAAGTTAAATTCAATATTTGAAAGAATTATGATAGAAATGCAATTTAAGTTATTTTAAGTTTCAGAGACACATAATTAGTTATGTTGTAAGGCTCATTGATTCCTTTGCTGATACATGAACAGATTAAGACTGGCAATCTGTATGACAATTAAGACGATCAAACCCGCGACCTTTGAAGTAAGCGGTCAACACTCTTTCAACTGCGCTACCACTCTTCTTAGAACGTATAGTGCTCTTTAAGAGACTCACACCAATGTTAAATTCCATTCAACATAAGTTTCTGTATCAAACGAAGCATTCCGTTATGAAAGTATAATAACTATATGAAAATATTAATACCAATATTTTGTGCTATCGGGGGCAAATAGACGATTAATTAATCAAACTAGTCTTTCCTGCGATCTTAGAAGGTAAACCAATACTCGAGAACAATCATCTCCGCAAGAAACGGTTTAATTTCACTTGGAATCAGCAGTGAGAGACGGATGGCAATGAGACGCAATGTAGTACATGTATATAAATCATCACGGAAATTTTGGCCGGCCGGTGAGTCTAATATTGTAATTTTAACAAATAAAGTCGTATTAGATTTTAATGTACCATGCTTAAAAATATAAAATGATATTTTTTTGTAAAAACCGAACACAGTTTTGATATTAATACTCAAGATGGAAAAGTAATTGACTTGAAAACCTCAACTAATAAACAAATATACAACTATTTAATTAACGTTAAATTTACAAAACCATTTGTTCATGATTATTAGAATATGCACCTAAATGCAATATTTAATTGGAAAAATGTATGACGCTTCATTCACACTTTATATGACAATAGGATTAAACAGTTTAAATATAAACCGATTTTTAGAATAGTTCCTTTTAAGGAAATGCAACATATGTGGAAAATAATTTTTGTAATGTATGTGGTGAAATAGAAACATACACACATTTTTACATTAATTGCCAAGAAGTAGAATCTCTTTGGACACATATAACAGATATTTTTAAAAAATGTGGCGTATCAACAGTAATGAAAACTTTGAAAAACATAGTTATTGGATACAAAATTAGCTACCCAGAATATAATAATATAAATACTATTTTAGCCCTTACAGGATTCTGTATTTATAAAGCATATTTCGTAAGTAATTGCAGAAGCACGAGTGTTGATGTATTCGCATTATTTAAATACGAATATATCTTATTTTTTCAATATTTAGAAAGGAGCAAAAAATTATCAAACATGCCATATTTAAATTGTTTAACAATTCATTGAAAGATTTCTAACATACTTGAAATTATTCATGATATGTTTATAGGTATGTTAAATGAGTTGACTAAAAGTGTAAAATATGCAATGTTTTGTGAATATGTGATGTTTTATAATGTAAATTATGTTGTAAATATTGAATAAAAGTTTTATATATATAAAAAAAAGAAGATATTTCTTTGGGTATGTTTTTTATTATACTGAGGTATTTAATTTCATATTTGACTTGATAAGGCTAAAAAAAACATAACTTTCCGGTTGGTTAATCTTTAATCTTTACTGCCGCTCCTATTTTTTCCCAAATTTAAAAAAAAGCATAAACATTACTTTCATATTGTTATTTATTTTTCGTCTAAATCATTTCCGTTAAACAGACACTGTATTATACTTAACAAAATGTGGGTTTTGAATCTTCTAATGTGTGTGCTGTACGATAACAAACATGGCCGCCCAGAGAGACAGAGAATACTGCCCCGAACAAATTCTGTTTAGCACAGTGAATCTTTAAAGTACCTATCTCAATAATTTAAGTTGGTTAACATACAACTACAACCCATGATCGGCTTGCTCTGAACATTACAAGTACCTCGAGAGTGAAAAAAAAAAGAAAAGACAATCATACTTGGTATACACTATTTTTTTAGGAGCTAACCAGAAACAGATATATAATGTTGGCCTAAGAAGTTTTAGAAATTGCTTTAAGTGAAAAGGTGTTAAAATAGCGATGTGTCCCTTAAAATAATACAATTTTGTCATTTAACTAATATTTTAGATTAACAGTAAATTGTTCGAATGTAAGTGGTCAGTGACTGACTTTCTATTGATTTCTGAGATACGTGTGCATTACTTCCATCAATATTTGGAGGGAAGAAAAAAAACACAAAACGCAATGTGCGCAGGCACCTTTTGTCCGCTTGATGCATTTTGTCCGCAGAAAAAAAAAACAACAACACAACGTCAAATTTTGTCAACATGTCGACTTTTGTCTGCAGAAAATCTAGGACAATGAATATGTCTGTCCACATCGAAACAAAAGTCGACGTATTTCTTTATTATGTAGATATAAAGCGTTGCGAACCAAAAACTCCAAGCTGACAATAACGTCACAGGCGTGCAAATAGCCGACATCTATTTACACATGATTACAAACGCGGTTTTTTTCCTAACTGATTTTAACATAATACTGGTGATATACCATAATGAATAGAGATGTGAGTAAATTAAAATGTTGTTGGTTAAAGGAAAGACGTAGTATTGGACCTAGAGCAGCTTTTATGTAAAATAAAAAACAAAAGAAGGGATGTTAAGAACGTCTTAGCAAATGACAAAACCCATGATAATTTTTTTTGTAACTTTTATTTCAATTTAGTTGTACAAAAACAGAAATATTGATACAAAATAGTTCATGACAATTATATATACATTTAGAAATTTCTAATAGCCATTGAGTGTCTCACTGTCTGTGGGAAATGAATGAGTAACAAACAGTGCCCACTAGATCCAGATAGTGTGTTTGTGTAGTTTAAATCTCAAGGGCTGTATTATCAAGATTAATAAAAATGTTCAAACAGAAATCCCCCCCCCCCCCCCAAACAATTTAATTTCAGTTTCTCTTTAAATTATTATTTGCAATACTTCACAGTTAATTTATCACATACAGTCATAACACCTCTGTACTTAATGATAAACTATAACTTGCAACATAATCAGTAAGTGTGATGTTTTAGCATTTAAAAGTATCGCTGAGGAAACATCAAAATATGTTAAATTAGTGAAATCGGGGTCAACAACTCAATAACTACCAGACATTAAGATAACTTGTACATATATACATTTGTAGACGTGCAGAACAATATACATGTAATTGAAATCAATTTTCACAATTTAATATAAAGTAGTTAGTTATATAGTGGAATATCATTAAACATTTGGCAGGTTAATCATTTGTATTAGAGATATTTTGAAACAATAAGTGTATAAGCTTAAGTTCTGCAAATTCCTGAGCAAATACTACACAACTTAAAAAGTGCAAAATTTCATCTACAAATCTTTAATAAGTACTCATCCAGTCTAACAAATATCGATGAGAGTCAACCTTGTAACGTTATCAAAATGCTTTTCACTTGTTGTAATGTATACACTATAAAGCAACAATACATGTTAAATTGAATGTTGGAGTTCATTTATTTATGATAGATGAATGCATAAAAAAACAATCCAATTGTCATAAAACAATCTGCTTTGAATCTTTTATCTGACTTTGTAAACTTATTATTTTGAGAAGAAAGTAATGCTTTATTGATGTATATAAACATTAAAAAATTATTCTTATTGCAGGTCTAGTCTTGATAATGAGCAGTTAAATATTATAGTTGATTGGAGAAAAGAAAAAAAAAGGAAAAAATAAAAACACTCTGGGGAGGGGATGGGGATTGATATAATTAATTATCTACAAAATATATATGTATTTGTAATCAAACAAATGTGTCTAAATTAAAACTGAAAGAGTTACATGAAAAATGTTTCAAATTTGTATCAAGATATAAGTGGCTTATAGTCATTCCAAATAATATCAAAATTGGGTATTTTACAATTTATTGTTGCAAGATACCGTTCTGTATTATACAGATTTATAATATGTTTTTTAAAGTTGTCAAGTGTAGGTTTAACTGTTTTAAGTTTCTGGGTGTAAATAAATTTCTTTGCAATTAATATTATTTTATTCAAAACTTTGTCAAAAATTTTATTTCCGAACATAATGTCTGTATTTGTCCAATTTAAATTAGTGCCTATACGTTTTTCGCGAATATGGTTCATCAAACAGGAGATAAATTGTTTAGAAATGTCACATTCGATAAAAATATGTTTAATTGTTTCTATTTCTCTGTTGCATAAACTGCAAATATCAGAATCCTTTATTTTCATTTTTTAAGAAGAGAATTGGTTCCTAATATTTGGTTTTTTATTCTGTACGGAAACCATTGTAAGTTTGTGTCATTTGTTATGTTAAATGGAAGGCAGTAAAACGAAATTGGTTCTTATATCCAAATCATTTTCCCATTTAGCAGCGGATTGAGGGATTATATTTTCTTGTATACAAGACTGATAAATTGCCCTACATCCTTTTGTATCTTTCATAATTATTGATATTGATAAAGGGCATGTAGGTGCCCCTCCATTACTAGCTTAATGAACAATAGAAAGTTTAAATAAGTACCTTTTAACAGATGCTAGCAATCCTTCATATTCTTTGAAGTTTGTATTTATGTTGTACCTATTAATAAAATCAGTCAATGAGTAAAAATTACCATTTGCGTTCATAATATCATTTATCAATAAAACACCTTTAGAGAACCAATGGTTATAAAATATACTTGTGCCTCCGACCTTAATGTTTGGGTTAAACCAAATTGGAATTTTATGAAATGTGTACCAATTTGCAGGCTTTAGTAGGTTTGAATATGTTTGATAACTTCTAAAAATATCTTTCCAGAAGGGATTATGTATTCTATTTATGTGTCTACTAATAAAGTCTGGGCCATATGCACCAACATTTGACATGAATGGGTACATTGAGTTAAATATATCTAGATATTTTTTATTTGAGTTTAAAAGGCGTCTTATCCATGTGAGTTTTAATGAGTTAATAAAAAGGTCTATATCAAACATTTTGAGGCCCCCTTTTATGTAAGAGTTGCAAATTGTAGTTCTTTTCACCTTATCCGGTTTATCATTCCAAATAAATTTAAAAAATAAGCTTTTAATCTCTTTAATTTTATTAGAGTTAGGGTTTGGTAGAGCTAAGATAAGATGATTAATTTTTGATATGGCTAAACTTTTTAAGATTGTTATTTTACCAATTGGTGTTAATATTCGTTTTGACCAATGGATAAGAAGTTGTTTTATATCATGTATTTTATCATCAAAGTTCACATTAATCATTTTTTCTAAATCTACTGAAAATCGAATACCAAGGACAGTAAATTCATTGTCCCAAGAAAGATTATATTCTTCACATAACTTAATATTACTATTTTTCCTTGAACCTATCCACACTGCCTTAGTTTTATCAACATTGATATTAAGGCCGGAGATTTCAGCATAGAATTTGAGTGTTTGAAGTGTGTTTACAAGTGATTTTTCTGAACCATCAAGCATGAGTGTTGTGTCATCGGCATATTGTGAAATTAAAAAGTTTGTATTGTCAATCTGTATTCCTTTTATATTAGGGTTATTTCTGATTAGAACAGCGAGGATCTCTGCACATAAAATGAATATATATGGGGATAATGGGTCTCCTTGTCTACAACCTCTTTGTAAGTAGAACCACTCTGACAAGTGTCCATTGACTATTACACATGATTCTATATTTGTATAAAATACTTTGACCCATTTAATAAAGGATGGACCAAAGTTAAAAAATTTAAGAACAGCAAAAATAAAAGCCAAGGCGACCGAGTCGAATGCTTTCTCAAAGTCAATGAGTAGTAACATGGTTCTTTTCTAAATAAAACATTAGATCATACAATAATCGAGTATTTTCGCCAATGTATCGGCCTGACAAAAATCCTGTCTGATCCTCATTAATAATAAATGGTAAAATATCTTTCATTCTTTTGGCTATACATCCAGATGCTAACTTGTAAGAAACATTTAAAAGTGAAATTGGGCGCCAATTTTTTAAAAACGATTTATCTTTGTTCCCCTTTGGTAAACATGTTATGACCCCTTGCTTTTGTGAAATTGAAAGTTCTCCCTTAGTATATCCCTCATTTATAGTACGCAGTAAAAAATGTCCTACGTCAATCCAAAAGAATTTGTAAAATTCAACCGTATATCCGTCAAAGCCGGGACTTTTTTCATTTGACGTATTTTTTAAAAAAGCTAGCAATTCCTCATAGGTAATGGGACCCTCAAGTAATGTTTTCTTAACTTCATTCAATTTTGATATATTTAAATTTGAAAAAGTATCATTTAAATTTATGTTTTTAATTTCCCTGATTGAATATAATTCTTTATAGAACCGTTTTGTTTCTTTAAGTATTGCATCTTGTGTTTTTAAAATTTGACCATTAGATGCCTGAAGTTGTAACATTGATTTTGATGTATAGTTCCTATTTTCTAAATTGCAAAAATATTTCGATTTCTTTTCTCCTTCTTGCACCCATTTTGCCCGTGATCTTATTCTTATCCCTTCTAATTTTTTCTCTCTTATATCAATTAATTCTTTTTTTTTTGATTCTATTAAAGTATGGTTTTGTAAGATTACTTTTTCTAGGTTTTCAATTTCATTATAAAGTATTGCTTCCCTTTGGTCTTGTTGTCGTTTGATGTAAGAGGAATGAGAAATAGTTATTCCACGAATTTCAAATAAAAGCACTTCTAAAAATAGTTGATCACATATATTAAATTGTAACTCCGCATTTGGAACATTATTTATATCATTATTAAAAGTCTCTTAAAAGTATTGTAATTTTACACGGTTTATTGTATTCTTTATTTTATCAATATAGCTTATATCTTTTAAAAGTGAATTGTTGAATTTCCAATATGATTTTCCTTTTTCAAATTTTCCAAATTCAAGTATTAAACGGATCAGAGAATGATCAGTTCTATATCCTGGTTTTATATCAACATGATAATGATGAAAACCATGATGCTGGTGATTGGGATGATGATGGTGATGATGATGATGATGATGATGATGATGATAATGATGATGATGATGATGACGATGATGATGATGATAATATTTTCTTTTTTATTACGCTGATGTTGATCACGATCTAGTAAGGTACCTTTTTTCGGAACATTTGTCGACTGGCTCAAAATAATATACCACTAAACAGTAGAGCAATAGTAGGCATAACTAGTGTGCATAAAATACCAGTTTTTGTAGAATGAGGTTAAACGTCATTTTGAACACAATTATAAGGTTATGGTTGCATATCCAGTTTTATTTAATGATCACAAACCCAACATTTAATGCGCTATACCAGCGTTGACGTTTTTCTTTAAAGCGTTTTGTGACGTATGGTAGGTTAAATAATTGAATATTAAAAAAAATCAAGATTGTCAATTTTTCTTAAACTCTCACAATGATTGTACAATATATTGTATAAAATCATATAAAAATTATCCAGAAATCGCTTGGTTTATTTTAAGTAATTTTTATATGAAGCCGTTTTTCCGAAAAAAATATCGAGAAATACAGAATTTGGCCTTCGTCGTATGTTTTGCATTTTTTGCAATTGTAAATCTATACATCTGTCAAATGTGTACGTGGTGATATATGTTTCTATTCTGTACATTAGTTATAACTCAACTGAGGTAGAAAAATACGCGATTTTGCTGCTATAAATTGGGACGTCAAAATGGCTGAACATAGCCATGTTTACAACGTAGCATATAACTATTTGAACCAGAACGCGTTATTCACAGACACTAAAGATCACGATGTAGTAGTAAGGATGTTTCGACGTGGAGGCTGTGTAGGACCTTATTATTCCTAGATCATATTCCTCACAGGTCTGGGGAAAATAGGATCCTATTCCTCACAGTTTCAAACTGTGACATATATGATTGACCAAAATGGTAGTAAACAAGAGAATCATATTCTTCACAGATTTTGTCGATGACATTGCTGTTTGTAAATTTGATAATAAAAATATAATAATAAAAGGAACTAAACACTAATAACAATAATAGTATGATACAAGTAATAACAACAACAACAACAACAACAACAACAACAACAACAACAATGTTTATAAGAAGGGGTAGTAGTAGTATAAGGAGGAAGATAGTCAGTAGTTGGTAGTGGTTGTGATGGCGGCGGCGGTAATTGCAGCAGCAGCACCAGCAGCAGCAGTAGTAGCATACGTAATAGTAGTAGTCGTATATTGAACTGATTCGAGAAAAAAGTTTGCGGGTGCATATTTCAGGGACATTATAACTGCCCGGCTTAACTGACGTTAAAGATATATTTTATCATTTGGACAGGCTTTGGTATACCGGCTGACCGACCGAAAGGGACGACCACCTACAGACCGACTGACATGTACACAATAAAATAAAACTGTATGCACTTCTTTGAAAATGCATAATTAATGTAATGAGTTATTTATTGTAACGAAAGCCTTATACTAGTTGTACGTTATATTTGGGCAAGCTTAGAAGTTTATATTATATGTCCCCCAACGCCAAACACTTACAATAACCACTACTACGCCATTGAAAAAACAACAACAACACCAACAAATCTTTAAAATTTTGTCTTTATCTATCTTGTTCGGATTGTGACCCCGGGGGTTGAACTGTTACACTTACGTTAAAGTTCGACCATATCAGGCAGGCTCAGAACAGAACTATCTTTAAACCAAAGCTCTGTTGGCACTGCGATTATTACTGCTTGCATGAAATTAAAACGTTGGAAATACTTTTTCCATAACATCTGTCTATGAAAACCAGTGACTTATTGAGAAGCTCTCCCATTTCAAAAAGTATTCTATACTAAGAATGTTCAATTTTGCAAACAACATGTACAGTCATAAATCCCTACTTATAATTTCAGATATGTATGAGTCTCGGTCAATGAGGATATTTCTTATTAACGTACAAAGTACATAGTCTGCTCTATTACAACATACCAACAGTATTATGATTAATTAATAATTACAGTAGAAAAATATATAAATAGTAAATACGATTGTAGAGTGGTTGACAATACGTTGCGGGGATGGACGGATTTCACACATTCCCGCGTCTGTTTTTAAAAACACATAAGTAACCCGTATACATCATCGGAAAGTCTTGATTTAGTTCAGGAACCAGTCTATCTTTGCAAATCCTATTCATGATTACTTAATTCACAACAACAACCATACTGCCATATACCACTACTTTTACACTTACTATTACGCTGCCAACAAGAATGATTACTATTTCCACTTTTACAGCATCAATCAAGTCGAGAACTAACAGCAGCACCAGCAAAAAACAACAACAACAACAACAACAACAACAACATAATTGATGATTCTTTATAACTATAATATAAACGCATACATGTATAGCAACAAAATATGTCTGCAATGCCGACAATAGCAATCTGTGACAAATGTGACTCAGTTTTAAAAAGGTAATTTGTTGCTAAAAAATCATGCAATTTTTTACCTGTGAGGAATGTGATTCCATGGTACATACAAAACCGACTTCGATCATAAATTTCCCAGGACCTGTGACATATATGCTCGAAATGTGTGACAAATGAGACCTTATTTTGCCCAGCTGTGTGGAAAAGGATCCTATTTTTCCCAGGTGGGAAGAATATGATCTGGGAAAAATAAGGTCCTACAGGCTGAAGAACAAGGTAGTCTTCACCAAGTTCTAGAATGGCGGTTTGGTACTTAACGCGAAACATACCTCTCTTGTTTTATGTTTTGGTAGTTCTGATGGCTGTGTCATACATCCTGTTTGAATTGCTGTTTATATTATCATTGTTTTAGAAACTACATTGTTTCATTCGACGACTCATTGGTGTGTATTGTTTATACATATACCTGTTGTAAACGTTTATGAATTTTAAGCATTTTAAGAATTTATGTTTGCGAAATAAAAAGATATACAAAAATATTACGGCATTTTACAGATATCACCCGATTGTAGTGGTTGCCAGATTAAATTAATATATTTCATGAAATAAATCTACGTTTTAAGATGTAGCGATAATCTTTATCTTTGTTTGTATCTTTTTTTTTTAATCAAACTGAAGGCGAAATCTTTTTTTGTGAGCCTTTTCCTTTTTTTTGTTTGTTTGTTTTATTTTTAAAAACCAACCATGGGTTTAAAAGAGAGGTAACTGTAGTTGAAATATTTCCCCTTATTTTCCAAATCACAGTCAGGTAAAGGTGAGAAATATTTGTAGAAATCTTGAAAAATGACATTAGTCATGTAACACGCTCATGATCGTATAGACAGTTCTCGAGGATGAACGTTGAAACAATTTGCCGATTGCTGATTTAATCCAAAGGTACAGATAAATTTGAAAACGAGGATCATATTATTCATGAATTGTCACGTGATCAATGTTTTTAAACAACAATGCATGCACTCCAATGTGGCTATGATAAAAACTATAAAATCATGGAATAATATACCAGTCTTATAAATGTGTTTTATTTTATTATGCGAACTTGTGTCTGGCCGCGTGGCCTAATGGATAAGGCGTCTGACTTCGAATCAGAAGATTGCGAGTTCGAGTCTCGTCGTGGTCACATATTTTATTATTTCATTGTAAGGAAATTCGACTTTTGATTTAACCAATAGTATCCTGACGTCAGTATTCAATTCTTTGAGGCATGGATCATAGTCGAAAATAAATAAATAACTAGAAACGTTTGATCTAAAACAGTAAGTAAACATAAATAAAACCTAGACCCATAGAATTTTTATAATATGTCTTTACAACAAGATGATTTTTTCGTTGTTTTTTACTTATATTAAATCACTCTTTTTATCAATATGCCTAATAAAACATTAAACAATTATATAGAGAGTAATATGCATTCTTGAAAGACCTTGTATAAAGAAACATTAAATATTGTTCTATGCATACAACAAAAAGATGATGAAAGAAAACGGTATTTGAATAAATGAGAAAAAAGTATTAATCGCCCAACGTGGGGCTCGAACCCACGACCCCGAGATTAAGAGTCTCGTGCTCTACCGACTGAAAGAAACATTAAATATTGTTCTTTGCATACAACAAAAAGATGATGAAAAAAAACGGTATTTGAATAAATCAGAAAAAAGTATTAATCGCCCAACGTGGGGCTCGAACCCACGACCCCGAGATTAAGAGTCTCGTGCTCTACCGACTGAGCTAGCCGGGCTGTTATATTATGTTAATTCAGCAACATTCTATCGATATTGTTATTTATTTACACTTGAAAGTTACTTATTTGTCATGCGGAAAATAAACGTTTCTTTAAAGTAGCATGCATACTAACATTAGCAACAGTGTTGTAAGCTGATATCATCTGTCTCTTTGGCACAATTGGTAAGCGCGTTCCGCTGCTATCCTAAAGGTTGTTGGTTCAAGTACACCCAGTCAGGCTTCTTTTTGTTATAACAAACACAAACAGCATTGCATTGTATGCTCTAGATCATGTATTTGTTACCCCGTTAGAACATCACTCGCTTTCTACAACAAATTGTTTATGCGTAAATTTAGTTAGAAGGAGAACAATTATATCGTTACGAAAATACTAAACAGAACATGTGTTAAATGTATCCCATGTTTTATACTGCCTTGTGTATCCCATATTCTATACTGCTTTCTTTACTGGGGAAATGTGTTAACTCGAAATAAATACATATTTATGTGTGTTTGAAATAAAACAAAACATATTATTATTATATTTTAAATTTAAAATGAATATTTTTTCGCAATAAAGAAAACTCAGTTCAAGTTAAAAGTGTTAATACATATCAGAGACTGACCGTGTGGCCTTTTGGATAAGGCGTCTAACTTCGAACCAGAATATTGCAAGTTCCAGTCTCGTCGTAGTTAAATTTATTTATTATTTCATAATTAATAAAGGAACATGAGTGTTGAATTATCAAACAGTATCCTGACAAAAGTCTAGTATACTAGTTTATGTGGCGTTGACCGACATCAAAAATAATAAATAACAAGTAAATGGTGATCTTAAACATGAAAGTAGACGGGTATAGTGTTTTGTAATGAATAATGTCCTCATACGAAGAAAAGGCATTGCCTTCTATACTCCAAATCCACCTTACTAAAAAACAAGAGGAATACTAAGGCGAATGGTAAACTGAGGACAGATGCGCTTTCGAAATGGTCTAATCAACTAGTACTGCCTCAATTACAGATTATATTGAAGATCTTGGAAGATATTTCAGGATAAGACTTTGTGATTTCATTTTCTTGCTTTGCGGATAGAAAATTAGGAGGGTCATCCCGCCGATATTTGCTTTGCAGAGACATCCTCAAATGCAGGAGATAGTTGTGTCTCTTTTTTTCAGGAGAATACGTTTAAGGGTCTCGAGAATTGTACAGATAATTTACTGCATGAAAAAGACAAATTGAAAGCAGTTATTGGGATCATGAAAAAAAGCAAGCTCAACAATGACGAAGGAGCAATGATACATTATTTTGAGCTTCGCGGGGAGAGGAAAATTACAAACTTAGTTGGGTAATTTTAAATTAAACGTATTTCGGATAGATGACGTTGCAATTTAGTGCGACGTTTCAAGACTAACCGTGGCAACTTAAAACACAAGCTAAATCTCCACTCCGCTAAAGTTTATGAATTTGTCGAGAACACTGAATGCTGACCTTTCACTGTCAAAATTGTATATCAAAGCTTCATCAGTTGTCGAGCATCTAACAACTTATATTTCAAACCCTTACAAAAGATGATCTCAATGGGTTCACAAAATACGTGAATAGTCATAACACACTCAATGGAGTGGTGAAAACAATCATGCAGGACGCACAGTATATCAGCAGGAAAATGCGAAGTTGAAAGACTCTATATCATACCTTCAATCTCAGTCTATGAGAAGCAACCTTATATTTTGTAATATCGAGGAAATCCCACACGAGAAGCCTGCAGAAACTGAAACGATTGTACGTGACTTCCTGGTTGTTAAGCTGAAATTGGCTAAGGAATATGCCCAATCTCTTGGTATTGAACGAGCCATATGATTGGTACATTTAAAGCTGGCTCCAGAGCCAACGGAAGTCGGAAGTTTACACTTTACAAGGACCGTGAGACGATCCGAAGAAAACGCACTGAACTGAGTGGGACCCGTTTCTACCTCCACGAACAGTTCCCTCCGGAAGTGGTAGAAAAGCGTCGACGCCTGGTACCAAAGATGAAAGAGACAAAACAGCAGGGGAAATCATCGTGGATATTTTACGATACCCTATTCATTGACGGCAAACCAGTTAAAAGTGAATAGGACTGGCAGAAGAATGGACCTAGTGTGTTTGTGTGGAATTGTAATGGACTTACTGGAACTAAGTTATCGGACGAAGACTTTGTGAACTCACTAACATGTAATGATATTGTTGTACTATCAGAATCTTGGACAGACAGAACTTTTGATGACGAATTATGTAACTTTTCTTGTTTTAACCATTATAGTAAATTTAGACACAAAAATGCAAAGCGTAATAGTGGGGGGATTGTTATTTTTATTAGAGATAGTATTTTACCAGGAATATCAGTTTCAATCTGATATATATTTATGTTGTCTTTATCTCTGGCCTGACGATTCACCGACATATAGGCTTGTTGAGGATGATCTATTTGATTTAGTTTCAGAAGATATCGTTTATTTTGAATAATTATGGTCTGTTTTCTTGGCTGGTGATTGGAATGCACGCGTTGGTAGCAGATTTGATAACATTACTTGTGATTCAAATGTTAATAATCTCGATGACAATGAATATAGACCAGATACACCACTATGCAGGGCCTCTAGTGACAATTTATGTAATAGCCGTGGTCTAAAACTACTAGATATGTGTAAAGCTTTGTCATTAAGAATAGAATAGAATATTAAGAATAGCCAACGGCAGACTCGGACATGATTTTAACAAGGGAGAATTTACGTATTTTAGTCGTAACTCACACAGTATTATTGATTACCGTTGTGTTGAAAGAACGTGACTTCTCACTTATTCACGATTTTTCAATAGGTAATTTTACTACCTATAGTGACCATGCACCGTTACAATTTACTATTTGCAGGCGTCCTGTTAATAGAACAGAGCATAGTGACCATTGTTCACAACGGAAATACCATCTTATAGATGGAATAGTGATCAACGCGATACATTTCGCAGGGGATTAGTTGGCAATTTATCCACATTTAATAGAGTCACACGCAATGTTAACATTAACGAACATACCTCGTCGGACGAAATGATAAACAGTTTTTCCGATATTATATGTTCCGTCGCAGATCCTCTTTTTAAACATAACAGTAATAATAATTGCCGTGTCTCTAGTACAAAAAATGAAGACTGGTTTGATGCCGAATGCGTTGAGGCACAGCGTATTTATAAACAAGCGTTATCTATCTATAAAAGAGTTAAAACATATGAACATCGAATTGAGCTATGTAAATTTACAAAAGCATACTCAAATATTATTCGTAAAAAGAAACGTGCATTTATCTTAAAACAGTCCAAGGAGTTTGAAAATCTGTGGGATATCAAGTCCTCTTTTCTCAGTTATTTGTACTATTTTAGAGGGGAGAGCCGTTACCAACGTTTTTATAACTAATGGCCTAATCACATTGCTGTAAATAAGATGACAATAAATCATGATTAACCCAAAACTTCATTCCCAACAGTTTTCAGGTGTATTCAACTTGAAATAAGACAAGCTTCGAGTTTAATCATATGTGACCATAGATGTTTCAAACTAGAAATACATACAAGAAAAATACCGTCTAAATAATACAAATCAATGTCATTACGTCGATCTTTCAAAATATAATTACACAAACTACTCTCCATATATTATTAAATGTAGTTGTAGTAATATATATATATATTGAACGACAAAACAATATCGACCGATTACTTACTGTGTTACTTTCACGGATTGTTTCAGCCTAATATGTGCACGTGCATTTCATGCAATACCTGTCAGATAAACATGCATTTTTGTAACCGTTAAGGAATGGAAACCTTTGTTAATGATTAGTATACCGACCTTTAGTAAAATATCAGTTGCTATTGTTTCCCTCCGCGACCCTATGGTGGTTTTACGGTCTTTAGAAATATGCTGGGGTATTTGTCGCTCAGTGTTTAAACAACCGTTTCTGCATGAGCTTCAAACATTAGTACCGCACCTCATCACAACAGCCAAACGTGCCAACTGAGTGCGCCAAAGATACAGGTGATATGATGGAGGCAGATCGCAGCATTGGTACTAGTCGTATCGTTAAAATCACCGACGATACTAAAATTTATTAAGCCTCGAGGAGAATGCTATCATGATGTTTCTTCAAATTAACTGATCAGAAATAACACCAGCCGCGAATTGAGTGACATCATTATACAGAGCCTGCAAGCAATGGACGATTTTTGGTTAGGTGGCATGAGCGACCGAACCCTATATAAGGGCCAGTTAAGAAATTGATCTGGGCGCTGCCATATTGAAACGTCACGATCACGTGTTAAAAACACGGCATTCGCCACATGGAGGTCGCTACTGTTTTTGTAAACAGTGCATCATGGGAATATACGAACCGCTATACTACTTTCCGGCTAAAAGGAAAGTTGAAATGCGGTGTGTTTAATAATTGATTGTAACGTTTTAATGTACTAATTGAGATCACTATGAATTGTTCTTTGCATATTTAATCAGGAAAAAAAATGTTAATGCCTTAAATCAAGGAATTTCCTTGCTTAAATGAGGTCTTGAAACTCATCTTTTTTGACAAATTAGCGTCATTTCTGACAGATTCATACCGAGTTAATGTAAATAATTTTCAAATAACGATGTATTTACTCAATTATTATAATACGCTGAACCCATAACAATGGAAATAATAACAAAATTAAACAAAATTAAACAGCTACAGTTGTTTATTTTTTATTCGCTACAACAGAAGTATAAAGATAGTTTACCGGTGTGACATATTTTCAGCACGTCGTCAGAATCAGATATATCGCTGAATGCACAACAGTAATTTTTAACTGTTGTTTTTAAAAATAATATATCCACAAATTAATTTAAAATACGGATACGAATTATTTTAAAATATATTATTATCACAGTAGTAAATTGTATAGAACATAGGAGTAAGTAAGTACGTTAGATAATAAATAACGTAAGTTTCTTTTTAAATATGCAAATACATAATGATTGAGATCAGTACATTTAAACATCAAAGTTACTATTAGGCACTCCTGCAGCCGGGAATTCGCTGTGTCAGCCGGAACCTTGTCAGGATTTGGTATCACCCGTGTATTCAGTACCCTGTACAAGGAACCAAACTTACACATTCATTCACTTTAATTGCCACATCGTTTATAAGACCTAACCATTGGCTGCTTTTTAAAAGCAGCCAACTTGTTTTAAAATTGGATTTGATCCCCAGAACTTTATAAGTTATTGACAAAGAACACAAGTTTGGTAAGTTTGATGTTGATGTGTTCAATTTTATATAAACATTTCATAATTGCGAAGAATGATAATAATTTCGATGAAATTTTGCGTACATATTTTCTTCAATGCAATTAATTTTTGTTGTTTTCTAAAGTATTCAGTATAAAAAAAATACAGAATTGTTTACTTGGTTTGAATTGCAACAGTGTTTGCGTGCCTCCATTTTTCATGATACTTCACCCAACTTGGCTTTTCGTAACATAGCCGGTAGTGTCCAAGACTCTTAATCTCGGTGTCGTTGATTCAGTACCGACGTAGGCGGTTATTATTTTTTGTTTTCTGAATTCTTCAAATACATTTTCATATATATTATTAAATAACATAATACGCATAACTGAATTGAAGTAATTTAAACGAAAATACGCATTATTATAATAAGCGTTAATATATAGCCAATATTGAAATCACATGTTTAATTTAGCAATTTTAATTAAAAACGAGATTTAGTATGAGTGAAAGTATACGACAACAATCTCGTTTTAATCACAAATGATAAGACGTCTCTGTGTAAACTGATGCATTGCAACATAATTGATCAGTATATTATAGTTTAGGCTTAATATCAACAGTTAATTGGTATTATGTATACTGTTTGGTTATTCCTGACTCGCATTTTCTTATTATGAATAATGAAATAATAAAAAAAAGATTTAACGACACTCGAAATCGCAAACTTCTGATTCGAAGTCAGACGCCTTATCAATTAGGCCACTCGGCCAATCTTTAAATGGAAATCAATTTTATTCATAATGAGCCATCATAAATCCATTTATACTAAATACTATAATATTTTTTTTAATTGTGGGAACTCTAAACTCCCATCATATAGAATACAATATTTTCATCTTATGCATGTATGCTGTTTGTTAATTCCACAATCGCATTCCTTTATCATGTGTTATAAAATAATAGAATAAAAAGTGACCTTTATGAGAGCCGAACTCGCAATCTTCTGATTCGGGACTTTATCCATAAGGCCACGGACCAGTCTCTGATCTGTACACAAAACTGGAAACCAATTTTACTTATTATGAACAAGTTATGCATCTTTCATTAAAAATAACGTTTTATTAGTTGAAGCTTTCAATTCCGCCATAGAGAATACACTAATTTCAACGCATGCACGTATGCTGTTTGTTAATTTCACGCACGTATTTTCTTATTATGATCTATGAAATGATAACATGTGACCAATATAAAATTCGAACTTGCACTGTATATTCTGTCAGACGCCTTATTCATGTCATGCCGCGTGACCAGTCTCTAGGTTTAGTGGTACATTAACATAAATAAATATGTATTAATTTGATCAAACATGTTTGTTCCAGTATTGAGACATCAAGTATACATATCATTACATACCATTGGGTGGATTTAACACCTTTATCATTCCAGTATTACATACTTAACTCTATAGCATGTTTTGGATTTAACACCTTTATCATTCCAGTGTTACATACATAACTCTATAGAATGTGGTGGATTTAACACCTTTATCATTCCAGTGCTACTTACATAACTCAATATTATGTGGTAGATTTAACACCTTAATCGTTCCAGTGTTACATACATATTTCTATATCATGCGGTGGATATAACACCTTTATCACTCCCTAACTCTATAGCATGTGGTGGATTTAACACTTTTATCATTCCAGTGTTACATACATTACTTAATAGTATGTGATGAATTTGTATAATGTAAAACAAAGATTACAAGATAAGTTCATTCAAAATTTACATTCTCGTCTTCGGATCTCAAGTAGAGCGAATACCTACACTTTAATTTTTGATAATTTTGCTTTAAAATCTTACTTGTATATGGTAAATACAGAAAAATACAGAATTGCGTTATCTATGTTAAGACTCTCATCTCACAATTTACAAATAGATGATGGAAGATGGCACAAACCTCATAGTATACCTTTAATGAACGTAAATGTACTACGTGTGATACATTAGAAGACGAATATCATTTTGTAATTGAATACAGATTGTATAATCAAATAAGAAACACATATATAAAGAAATATTATTGGAAAAGGCCAAGTATGCTTACATTTTTAGCACTTATGCAAATTCAAAACGAAAACACTTTTATATGTCTTAGTGTTTTCGTGTTTAAAGCTTTTGAAATAAAGAAAAATGAAATATTCAGTTAACCCAACTTACAATGCTATGTTACAAGTTTACATAACTTATATGAAATATAAAAACAATAACAAAGAAAACATTTATGAATATAAATGCATCTTAATTCAATTATTGTATTAACAGTTTATATGTTGGAATATTTTCATCAGCAATACTAAATTATGATTGAAATATATCACCTTCTCCGCACAAATAAGACGAAAATTACGAAACAGTTTTATGCTTATATGACACTGAAATGGAAAAAAAAACAAGAACAAAATAATTGAGTTGATGTGTGTGCCTGTTCACGTCCAAATATGTGCGCGTGTGTGTGTGAGTGTGTGAGTATATGAGTGTGTTAGTACGTCTGTGTGTTGTATTTAGTTGTACACAATTCACATGTAATTACTGCACCATTTGTTGTATCAGTTGTAAATATATAAAGTATGTTGTTTCTTCATGGGTCTTATGGCCTATTGGAATTTCTGAATAAAAGATATATATATATACCATGCAGTGGATATAACACCGTTATCATTCCCGTATTACTTACATAACTATATATCATGCGGTGGATTTAACAGCTTTATCATTCCAGTATTACATACATAACTCTTTATCATGCAGTGGAATTAACACCTTTATCATTCCCGTATTAAATACATAACTCTATATCATGCGATGGATTTAACACCTTTATCATTCCAGAGTTACATACATAACTATATATCATGCAGTGGATTTAACCCCTTTATTGTTCCCGTATTACATACATAGCTCTACATCATGTGGTAGATTTAACACTTTTATCGTTCCAGTATTACATACATAACTCTATATCATGCGGTGGATTCAACACGTTTATCGTTCCCGTATTACATACATAACTCTATATCATGCGGTGGATATAACACCGTATCATTCCAGTAATACATACATAACTATATACCATGCGGTGGACATAACACCTTTATTATTCCAGTGTTACATACATAACTTTATATCATGCGGTGGATTTAACACCTTGACCATTCCAGTGTTACATACATATCTTTATATCATGCGGTGAATATAACGGAATATATTGGACCTATAGCGGCTTTTATGTAAAATAAAAAACAAAAGAAGGGATGTTATGAAAGTCTAAGCAAATAACAATACCCATGATAATGATGAAAACTATGATGATGGTGATGGGGATGGGGATGATGATGGTGATGATGATGATGATGACGATGATGATGATGATGATAATATTTTCTTTTTTATTACGATGATATTGATCAGGATCTAGTAAGGTACCTTTTTTCGGAACATTTGTCGACTGGCTCAAAATAATATGCCATTAAACGATAGAGCAATAGTAGGCATAACTAGTGTGCATAAAATACCAGTTTTTGTAGAATGAGGTTAAACGTCATTTTGAACACAATTATAAGGTTATGGTTGCATATCCAGTTTTATTTAATGATCACAAACCCAACATTTAATGCGCTATACCAACGTTGACGTTTTTCTTTAAAGCGTTTTGTGACGTATGGTAGGGTTAAATAATTGAATATTAAAAAAAATCAAGATTGTCAATTTTTTCTTAAACTCTCACAATGATTGTACAATATATTGTATAAAATCATATAAAAAAATATCCAGAAATCGCTTGGTTTATTTTAAGTAATTTTCATATGAAGCCGTTTTTTCCGGAAAAAAAAATCCAGAAAAACATAGTTTTCGATTTTCGCTAATATTTGCAGAATTTGGCATTCGTCGTATGTTTTGCAATTTTTGCAATTGTAAATCCATACATCTGTCAAATATGTACGTGGTTATATATGTTTTTATTCTGTACATTAGTTATAACTCATCTAAGGTAGAAAAATACGCGATTTTGCTGCTATAAATTGGGACGTCAAAATGGCTGAACATGGCCATGTTTACAACGTAACATATAAATATTTGAACCAGAACGCGTTATACACAGAACTAAAGATCACGATGTAGTAGTAAGGATGTTTCGACGTGGAGGCTGAAGAACAAGGTAGTCTCCACCAAGTTCTAGAATGGCGGTTTGGTACTTAACGCGAAACATACCTCTCTTGTTTTATGTTTTGGTAGTTCTGGTGGCTGTGTCATATATCCTGTTTGAATTGCTGTTTATATTATCATTGTTTTAGAAACTACATTGTTTCATTCGACGACAAACAACTACAGTTCATTGGTGTGTATTGTTTATACCTATACCTGTTGTAAACGTTTATGAATTTTAAGCATTTTAAGAATTTATGTTTGCGAAATAAAAAGATATACAAAAATATAACGGCATTTTACAGATATCACCCGATTGTTGTGGTTGCCAGATTAAATTAAATATTTCATGAAATAAATTTACGTTTTAAGAGGTAGCGATAATCTTTATCTTTGTTCGTATCTTTTTTTAAATCAAACTTAAGGCGAAATCGTTTTTGTGAGCCTTTTCCTTTTTTTTGTTTGTTTGTTTGTTTTATTTTTAAAAACCAACCATGGATTTAAAAGAGAGGTAACTGTAGTTGAAATATTTCCCCTTATTGTCCAAATCACAGTCAGGTAAAGGTGAGAAATATTTGTAGAAATCTTGAAAAAGGACATTAGTCATGTAACACGCTCATGATCGTATAGATAATTCTCGAGGATGAACGTTGAAACAATTTGCCGATTGCTGATTTAATCCCAAGGTACAGTTAAATTTGAAAACGAGGATCATATTATTCATGAATTGTCACGTGATCAATGTTTTAAAACAACAATGCATGCACTCCAATGTGGCTATGATAAAAACTATAAAATCATTGAATAATATACCAGTCTTATAAATGTGTTTTATTTTATTTTATTATGCGTACTTGTGTCTGGCCGCGTGGCCTAATAATATTTTATTATTTCATTGTAAGGAAATTCTACTTTTGATTTAACAAATAGTATCTTAACGTCAGTATTCAATTCTTTGAGGCATGATTCATAGTCGAAAATAAATAAATAACTAGAAACGTTTGATCTAAAACAGTAAGTAAACATAAATAAAACCTAGACCCATAGAATTTTTATGATATGTCTTTACAACGAGATGATTGTTTTCGTTGTTTTTTACTTATATTAAATCACTCTTTTTATCAAATATGCCTAATAAAACATTAAACAATTATATAGAGAGTAATATGCATTCTTGAAAGACCTTGTATAAAGAAACATTAAATATTGTTCTATGCATACAACAAAAAGATGATGAAAAAAACACGGTATTTGAATAAATGAGAAAAAAGTATTAATCGCCCAACGTGGGGCTCGAACCCACGACCTCAAGATTAAGAGTCTCGTGCTCTACCGACTGAAAGAAACATTAAATATTGTTCTTTGCATACAACAAAAAGATGATGAAAAAAAACGGTATTTGAATAAATCAGAAAAAAGTATTAATCGCCCAACGTGGGGCTCGAACCCACGACCCCGAGATTAAGAGTCTCGTGCTCTACCGACTGAGCTAGCCGGGCTGATATATTATGTTAATTCAGCAACATTCTAGCGATATTGTTATTTATTTACACTTGAAAGTTACCTTTTTGTCAGGCGGAAAATAAACGTTTCTTTAAAGTAGCATGCATACTAACATTAGCAACAGTATTGTAAGCTGATATCATCTGTCTCTTTGGCACAATTGGTAAGCGCGTTCCGCTGTTATCCTAAAGGTTGTTGGTTCAAGTACACCCAGTCAGGCTTCTTTTTGTTATAACAAACACAAATAACATTGCATTGTATGCTCTAGATCATGTATTTGTTACTCCGTTAGAACATCACTCGCTTTCTACAACAAATTGTTTATGCGTAAATTTAGTTAGAAGGAGAACAATTATATCGTTACGAAAATACTAAACAGAACATGTGTTAAATGTATCCCATGTTTTATACTGCCTTGTGTATCCCATATTCTATACTGCTTTCTTTACTGGGGAAATGTGTTAACTCGAAATAATAAATATTTATGTGTGTTTGAAATAAAACAAAACATTTTATTATTATATTTTAAATTTAAAATGTATATTTTTTCGCAATAAAGAAAACTCAGTTCAAGTTAAAAGTGTTAATACATATCAGAGACTGACCGTGTGGCCTTTTGGATAAGGCGTCTAACTTCGAACCAGAATATTGCGAGTTCCAGTCTCGTCGTAGTTAAATTTATTTATTATTTCATAATTAATAAAGGAACATGAGTGTTGAATTATCAAACAGTATCCTGACAAAAGTCTAGTATACTAGTTTATGTGGCGTTGACCGACATCGAAAATAAATAAATAACAAGTAAATGGTGATCTTAAACATGAAAGTAGACGGGTATAGTGTTTTGTAATGAATAATGTCCACATACGAAGAAAAGGCATTGCCTTCTATCTTCCAAATCCACCTTACTAAAAAACAAGAGGAATACTAAGGCGTATGGTAAACTGAGGACAGATGCACTTTCGATATGGTTTAATCAACTAGTACTGCCTCAATTACAGATTATATTGAAGATCTTGGAAGATATTTCAGGATAAGACTTTGTGTTTTCATTTTCTTGCTTTGCGGATAGAAAATTAGGAGTGTCATCCCGCCGATATTTGCTTTGCAGAGACATCCTCAAATGCAGGAGCGAATTGTGTCTCTTTTTTTTTTCAGGAGAATACGTTTAAGGGTCTCGAGAATTGTACAGATAATTTACTGCATGAAAAAGACAAATTGAAAGCAGTTATTGGGATCATGAAAAAAACAAGTTCAACAATGACGAAGGAGCAATGATACATTATTTTGAGCTTCGCGGGGAGAGGAAAATTACAAACTTAGTTGGGTAATTTTAAATTAAACGTATTTCGGATAGCTGACGTTGCAATTTAGTGCGACGTTTCAAGACTAACCGTGACGACTTAAAACACAAGCTAAATCCCCACTCCGCTAAAGTTTATGAATTTGTTGAGAACACTGAATGCTGACCTTTCACTGTCAAAATTGTATATCAAAGCTTCATCAGTTGTCGAGCATCAAACAACTTATATTTAAACCCTTACAAAAGATGATCTCGATGGGTTTACAAAATACGTGAATAGTCATAACACACTCAATGGAGTGGTGAAAACAATCATGCAGGACGCACAGTATATCAGCAGGAAAATGCGAAGTTGAAAGACTCTATATCATACCTTCAATCTCAGTCTATGAGAAGCAACCTTATATTTTGTAATATCGAGGAAATCCCACACGAGAAGCCTGCAGAGACTGAAACGATTGTACGTGACTTCCTGGTTGTTAAGCTGAAATTGGCTAAGGAATATGCCCAATCTGTTGGTATTGAACGAGCCCATAGGATTTGTACATTTAACACTGGCTCCAGAGCCAACGGAAGTTGGAAGTTTACACTTTACAAGGACCGTGAGACGATCCGAGGAATATCAGCTTCAATCTGATGTATATTTATGTTGTCTTTATCTCTGGCCTGACGATTCACCGACATATAGGCTTGTTGAGGATGATCTATTTGATTTAGTTTCAGAAGATATCGTTTATTTTGAATAATTAGGGTCTGTTTTCTTGGCTGGTGATTGGAATGCACGCGTTGGTAGCAGATTTGATAACATTACTTGTGATTCAAATGTTAATAATCTCGATGACAATGAATATAGACCAGATACACCACTTTGCAGGGCCTCTAGTGACAATTTATGTAATAGCCGTGGTCTAAAACTACTAGATATGTGTAAGATTTTGTCATTAAGAATAGAATAGAATATTAAGAATAGCCAACGGCAGACTCGGACATGATTTTAACAAGGGAGAATTTACGTATTTTAGTCGTAACTCACACAGTACTATTGATTACCTTGTGTTGAAAGAAAGTGACTTCTCACTTATTCACGATTTTTCAACACGTAATTTTACTACCTATAGTGACCATGCACCGTTACAATTTACTATTTGCAGGCGTCCTGTTAATAGAACAGAGCATAGTGACCATTGTTCACAACGTAATACCATCTTATAGATGGAATAGTGATCAACGCGATACATTTCGCAGGGGATTAGTTGGCAATTTATCCACATTTAATAGAGTCACACGCAATGTTAACATTAACGAACATACCTCGTCGGACGAAATGATAAACAGTTTTTCCGATATTATATGTTCCGTCGCAGATCCTTTTTTTTTAACATAACAGTAATAATAATTGCCGTGTCTCTAGTACAAAAAATAAAGACTGGTTTGATGCCGAATGCATTGAGGCACAGCGTATTTATAAACAAGCGTTATCTATCTATAAAAGAGTTAAAACATATGAACATCGAATTGAGCTATGTAAATTTACAAAAGCATACACAAATATTATTCGTAAAAAGAAACGTGCATTTATCTTAAAACAGTCCAAGGAGTTTGAAAATCTAAAGAAACGACAACCAAAAGAATTCTGGAAATTTTTCAAGAAAAATAATAAAACTATGAAAAATAATATAACTACGCAAGATTTTCATAACTATTATTCCAATTTATTTGATGACATACGTTCGACAATAAACGATGACGTCGAGCACTTTAATGAAAATAGCGATTTTAACATTAGCAATCCGACATTCCATGATCTGAATGTATCCATTACATTGAACGAAGTGGAATATGCAACTAAACATTCAAATAGAAACAAAGCCTCGTGTCCATGCGATAATCTGTTGAACGAATATTTTATCGAATCATTTGACATATTGGGTGGACACATGACGGATATGTTTAACATGATATTTAGTGTTGGATACTTTCCGCACTCATGGTTATTGGGATATTTTGTACCTATACATAAAAAGGGAGATACGAACGATCCGAATATTTATCGCGGGATTACCTTGCTAAATAATTTTGGAAAACTTTTCACTAGTATTCTAACCTATAGAGTAGAAAAATGGTTCGAAGAGAACAAGTTTTTATCAGACACACAGTTTCGTTTTCTTAAAGGTTGTAGAACGGTAGATGCCATTTTTGTTTAACATAACTTAGTTCAACATTTTATTAACAATAAAATGAGATTACCGTGTGCTTTTATTGATCTTAGAAAAGCGTTCGACTCTGTTCATCGCAATGCATTGTGGTTTAAACTTTTTAACATGGGACTTGACGGCAAAATTCTCGTCATGTTTCGGTCAATGCATATTGTGGTAAAATCATGTGTTAAACATTGTAATACATTCTCTGACTTTTTCCATATTTCCGTTGGTCTACGACAAGGTCAAAATAATTCTCAAGCATTGTTTGCTCTCTTCCTTGAAGATCTGGAGTTACTTTTACAATATGGAAACGATTGTGGTATAGAAATATTCGAACTCTGTTTGATAATCTTATTATTTGCCGACGACATGGTTATTATTGGGAGATCTACTGTAGAATTGCAACAAAACTTAAATAAACTTTACGAATACTGTCAACTAAAGGTCAACACAGCCAAACCTAAGGAAGTCGTATTTCGCAAACGGAGTGCTACTTTTCACGATGAACGTTGGTTCTACAATAACGAGCCTCTAGAAATTACAAATGATTTCAACTACTTGGGGGCTGTGTTCAATTATACTGGTTCATTTGTACTAAACAACCAGTGCTTAATAGGTAAAGCTCTTAAGGCAATGAACGTACTTGTTTGTAACATCAAACAGCTAGAAATAATTCCGAGCATCTTCCTACAATTATTTGACTCATTTGTCGGATCGATTTTAAACTATGCTAGTCCAATTTTGGGGTTCTATATGTCGAAGAAAATAGAAAGAGTTCACCTCAAGTTCGGTAAAATTATTCTTGGTGTTGGACCAAATGCTTCAATATATGGTGAACTTGGTAGGGTGCCACTTTACATAAACAGATACGTACAAATATTAAAATATTGGTTTTCTAAAATTCCTTGCTAAAATGAGGTCTTGAAACTCATCTTTTTTGACAATTTATCGTCATTTCTGACTCATTCATACCGAGTTACTGTAAATAATTTTCAAATAACGACGTATTTACTCAATTATTATAATTTTATCTTCCGTTCTTATTCATATTTATACCTAAACTTATGTGTGTATATGTACATTTGAATGAATAAATATGTTTAAACCAAAAATATAAAATGATATTTCTTTGGGTATTTTTTTTTATTATACTGAGGTATTTAATTTCATATTTGACTTGATAAGGCTATAAAAAAAACCATAAGTTTCTGTTTGGTTAATGCTTAATCGTTACTGCCTCTCCTATTTTTTCCCAAATTAAAAAAAAAGCATAAACATTACTTTCTTATTGTTATTTTTGTTTGTCTAAATCATTTCCTTTAAACAGACAGTGTATTATACTTAACAAAATGTGGGTTTTGAACATTCTTATCTGTGTAATGTACGATAACAAACATGGTCGCCCAGAGAGACAGAGAAAACTGCCCCGAACAAATTCTGTTTGGCACAGTGAATCTTAAATGTACCTATCTCAATAATATAACTTGGTTAACATACAACTACAACTAATGATCGGCTTGCTCTGAACATTACTAGTACCTCGAGAGTGAAAAAAAGAAAAGACAATCATACGTGGTATACACTATTTTTATGGGCTAACCAGAAACGGATATATCATTTTGGCCTAAGTAATTTTAAAAATTGCTTTAAGTGAAAATGTGTCAAAATAACGATGTGTCTCTTTAAAATAATATTTTTTTGTAATTAAACTAGTATTTTAGATTTACATTGAAGTGTTCGAAGATAAGTGGTCAGTGACTGACTTTCTATCGATTTTCGAGGTACATGTGCGTTACTTCCATCAATATTTGGAACGAAGAAAAAAACACAAAACGGCAGTGTGTGCAGGCGCCTTTTGTCCGCTTGACGCATTTTGTCCACAGAAAAAAAAGAAATACGTCAAATTTTGTCAACATGTCGCCTTTTGTCTGCAGAAAATTTAAGACAATGAATATTTCTGTCCACATCGAAACAAAAGTCGACGTATTTCTATATTATGTAGATAAAAAGCGCTGCGAACAAAAAGCTCCAAGCTGACAAAAACGTCACAGGCGTGCAAATAGCCGACACCTATTTACACATTATTGCAATTACAGGTTTTTTCCTTACTGATTTTAACATAATACTGGTGATATTCCATAATGAATAGAAATATGAGTAAATTCAAACGTTGTTGGTTGAAGGAAAGACGTAGTATTGGATCTAAAGCGGCTTCTATGTAGAAAAAAAACAACAAAAAACAAGGGATGTTAAGAAAGTCTTAGCAAATGACAATAACCATGATAATGATGAAAACCATGATGATGATGATGGGGATGATGATGATGATGATGATGATGATGATAATGATGATGATGATGATGATAATAATAATAATAATAATAGTGATGATGGCGATGATGATGATGATGATGATGATAATATTTTCTTTTTTATTACGATGATGTTGATCACGATATAGTAAGGGAGCTTTTTTCGGACCGTTTGTCGACTGGCTCAAAATTATATGCCACTAAATAGTAGAGCAATAGTAGGCATAACTAGTGCGCATAGAATACCAGTTTTTGTAGAATGAGGTTAAACGTCATTTTGAACACAATTATAAGGTTATGTGTTGCATATCCAGTTTTATTTAATGACCACAAACCCAACATTTAATGCGCTATACCAACATTGATGTTTTGCTTTAAAGCAACACATCCACGTTTTAACTTTTACAAAAAAAAAATTAATCGAGTTATTAGCACATTTCCCATACAAACATATGATCAATTAGCTGTATATGAGCATATAAACGCAATCCCGGACAAAATGATGCCCAAATTGTAATGCGTGACTAACTCTTTATAAAACAAGCGTGTAACTCACCCGAGTCAAAAAAAATTGTCAAAATTACTTTCAAGGCAGGTAAAGTACACTACGCAGTAAAACGTGAAGTTTTTTAATACGACTCGCATAATTCAATATGTAGCCAAGTTGGAAAAATAATTTATAAAGCATTTGTCACGCTTTATAATTTGGACATTTTTTTTTATAATTCTAAAGCGTTCTGGATAGTGTTTGTTAGCACATATACAGCTCACTGACCATATATTTATGTATGGGAAATGTGTTCACAACTCAATTGAAAAACTTTTTAAAAAAGTTTAAACGTGGATGTGTTGCTTTAAAGCGTTTTGTGGCGTAGGGTAGGGTTAAATAATTGAATATTAAAAAAATCAAGTCTGTCAAGTTTTCGTAAACTTTCACAATGATTGTACAATATATTGTATATAATCAAATAAAAATTATGCAGAAATCGCTGCGGAACGAGTTATACACAGACACTAAAGATCACGATGTAGTAGTTAGGGTGTTTCGGCGTGGAGGCTGAAGAACAAGGTAGTCTTCACCAAGTTCTAGAATGGCGGTTTGGTACTTAACGCGAAACATATCCCTCTTGTTTTATGTTTATGTAGTTCTGGTGGCTGTGTCATATATCCTGTTTGAATTGCTGTTTATATTATCATTGTCTTAGAAACTACATGGTTTCATTCGACGACAAACAAGGACAGTTCATTGGTGTTTATTATTTATACCTATACCTGTTGTAAACGTTTATGAATTTTAAGAATTTATGTTTGCGAAATAAAAAGATATACAAAAATATTACGGCATTTTACAGATATCACCCGATTGTAGTGGTTGCCAGATTAAATTAATATATTTCATGAAATAAATCTACGTTTTAAGATGTAGCGATAATCTTTATCTTTGTTTGTATCATTTTTTTAAATCAAACTTAAGGCGAAATCTTTTTTGTGAGCCTTTTCCTTTTGTTTGTTTGTTTGTTTTATTTTTAAAAAACAACAATGGGTATAAAAGGGATGTAACTGTAGTTGAAATATTTCCCCTTATTTTCCAAATCACAGTCAGGTAAAGGTGAGAAATATTTGTAGAAATCTTGAAAAATGACATTAGTCATGTAACACGCTCATGGTCGTATAGACAGTTCTCGAGGATGAATGTTGAAACAATTTGCTGATTGTTGATTTAATCCAAAGGTAGTTACAGTTAAAGAGTAGCATATTATTCTTGAATTGTCACGTGATCAATGTTATTAAACAACAATGCATGCACTCCAATGTGGCTATGTAAAGATAAAATATAAAAAACTATAAAATCATGGAATGATATACCAGTCTTATAAATGTGTTTTTATTTTATTACGCTAACTTGTGTCTGGCCGCGTGGCCTAATGGATAAGGCGTCTGACTTCGAATCAGAAGATTGCGAGTTCGAGTCTCGTCGTGGTCACATATTTTATTATTTCATTATAAGGAAATGCGACTTTTGATTTAACAAATAGTATCCTGATGTCAGTATTCAATTCTTTGAGGCATGGATTATAATCGAAAATAAATAAATAACTAGAAACGTTTGATCTAAAACAGTAAGTAAACATAAATAAAAACTAGACCCATAGAATTTTTATAATATGTCTTTACAACGAGATGATTGTTTTCGTTGTTTTTTACTTATATTAAATCACTCTTTTTATCAAATATGCCTAATAAAACATTAAACAATTATATAGAGAGTAATATGCATTCTTGAAAGACCTTGTATAAAGAAACATTAGATATTGTGCTATGCATACAACAAAAAGATGATGAAAAAAAAACCGGTATTTGAATAAATGAGAAAAAAGAATTAATCGCCCAACGTGGGGCTCGAACCCACGATCCCGAGATTAAGAGTCTCGTGCTCTACCGACTGAAAGAAACATAGGTTTGTTCTTTGCATACAACAAAAAGATGATGAAAAAAAACGGTATTTGAATAAATGAGAAAAAAGTATTAATCGCCCAACGTGGGGCTCGAACCCACGACCCCGAGATTAAGAGTTGCGTGCTCTACCGACTGAAAGAAACATTAGATATTGTTCTATGCAAACAACAAAAAGATGATGATAAAAAACAGTATTTGAATAAATGGGAAAAAAATATTAATCACCCAACGTGGGGCTCGAACCCACGACCCCGAGATTAAGAGTCTCGTGCTCTACCGACTGAGCTAGCCGGGCTGTTATATTATGTTGATTCAGCAACAGTCTATCGATATTGTTACTTATTTACACTTGAAAGTTACTTATTTGTCAGGCGGAGAATAAACGTTTCTTTAAAGTAGCATGCATACTAACATTAGCAACTGTGTTGTAAGCTGATATCATCTGTCTCTTTGGCACAATTGGTAAGCGCGTTCTGCTGTTATCCTAAAGGTTGGTGGTTCAAGTACACCCAGTCAGGCATCTTTTTGTTATAACAAACACAAACAGCATTGCATTGTTTGCTCTAGATCATGTGGTGTATTTGTTACTCCGTTAGAACATCACTCACTTTCTACAACAAATTGTTAATGCGTAAATTTAGTTAGAAGGAGAACAATAATATCGTTACGAAAATACTAGACAGAACATGTGTTAAATGTACCCCATGTTTTATACTGCCTTGTGTATCCCATATTCTATACTGCCTTATTTACTGGGGAAATGTGTTAACTCGAAAAAAAAAACATATTTATGTGTGTTTGAAATTAAACAAAACATATTATTATTATATTTTAAATTTAAAATGTATATTTTTTCGCAATAAGGAAAACTCAGTTCAAGTTAAAAGTGTTAATACGTATCAGAGACTGACCGTGTGGCCTTTTGGATAAGGCGTCTGACTTCAGACCAGAATATTGCGAGTTCCAGTCTCGTCGTAGTTAAATTTATTTGATATTTCATAATTAATAAAGGAACATGAGTGTTGAATTATCAAACATTATCCTGACAAAAGTCTAGTATACTAGTTTATGTGGCGTTGACCGACATCGAAAATAAATAAATTACAAGTAAATGGTGATCTTAAACATGAAAGTAGACGGGTAATAGTGTATTGTAATGAATAATACGAAGAAAAGGTATTGCCTTCTATCATCCAAATCCACCTTACGGAAAAACAAGAGGAATACTAAGGCGTATGGTAAACTGAGGACAGATGCGCTGCCGAAATGGTCTAAACAACTAGTACTGCCCCAATTACAGACTATATTGAAGGCCTTGGAAGATAAATCAGGATAAGACTTTGTGTTTTCTTTTTCTTGCTTTGCAGATAGAAAATTAGGAGGGACATTCCGTCGATATTTGCTTTTCAGAGACATTCACAAATGCAGGAGCGAGTTGTGTCTTTTTTTTTTCAGGAGAATACGTTTAAGGATCTCGAGAATTGTATGGATATTTACTGCATGGAAAAGACAAATTTAATGCAGTTATTGGGATCATGAGAAAAACAAGCTCAACAATGACGAAGGAACCAGGATACATTATTTTGAGCTTCGCTGGGAGAAGAAAATTACAAACTTAGTTGGGTAATTTTAAATTAAACGTGATTCAGATAGATGACGTTGCAATTTAGTGCGACGTTTCAAGACTAACCGTGGCGGCTTAAAACACAAGCTAAATCCCCACTCCGCCAAAGTTTATGAATTTGTCGAGAACCCTGAATGCTAACCTTTCACTGTCAAAATTGTATATCAAAGCTTCACCAGTTGTCGAGCATCTAGCAACTTATATTTCAAACCCTTACAAAATGATAAACAGTTTTTCCGATATAATATGTTCCGTCGCAGATTCTCTTTTTAAACATAACAGTAATAATAATTGCCGTGTCTCTAGTACAAAAAATAAAGACTGGTTTGATGCCGAATGCATTGAGGCACAGCGTATTTATAAACAGGCGTTATCTATCTATAATACAGTTAAGACATATGAAAACCGAATTGAGCTATGTAAATTTAAAAAAGCATACAAAAATATTATTCGTAAAATAAAAACGTGCATTTATCTTAAAACAGTCCAAGGAGTTTGAAAATCTAAAGAAACGACAATCAAAAGAATTCTGGAAATTTTTCAAGAAAAAATAATAAAACTATGTAAAATAATATAACTACGCAACTATTTTTCCAATTTATTTGATGACATACGTTCAACAATAAACGATGACGTCGAGCACTTTAATGAAAATAGCGATTTTAACATTAGCAATCCGACATTCCATGATCTGAATGTATCCATTACATTGATCGAAGTGGAATATGCAACTAAACATTCAAATAGAAACAAAGCCTCGTGTCCATGCGATACTCTGTTGAGCGAATATTTTATCGAATCATTTGACATATTGGGTGGACACATGACGGATATGTTTAACATGATATTTAGTGCTGGATACTTTCCGCACTCATGGTCATTGGGATGTATTGTACTTATACATAAAAAGGGAGAAAAGAACGACCCGAATAATTATCGCAGAATTACCTTGCTAAGTAATTTTGGGAAACCTTTCACTAGTATTCTAACCAATAGAGTAGAAAAATGGTTCGAATAGAACAAGTTTTTATCAGACACACAGTTTCGTTTTCGTAAATGTTGTAGCACGGTAGATGCCATTTTTGTTTTACATAACTTAGTTCAACATTTTATTAACAATAAAATGAGATTACCGTGTGCTTTTATTGATCTTACAAAAGCGTTCGACTCTGTTTATCGCAATGCATTGTGGTTTAAACTTTTTAACATGGGACTTGACGGCAAAATTCTCGTCATGTTTCGGTCAATGTATACTGTGGTAAAATCGTGTGTTAAACATTGTAATACATTCTCTGACTTTTTCCATATTTCCGTTGGTCTACGACAAGGTCAAAATAATTCTCAAGCATTGTTTGCTCTCTTCCTTGAAGATCTGGAGTTATTTTTACAATATGGAAACGATTGTGGTATAGAAATATTCGAACTCTGTTTGATATTATTTGCCGACGACATGGTCATTATTGGGAGATCTACTGTAGAATTGCAACAAAACTTAAACAAACTATACGAATATTGTCAACTTTGGGGACTAGAGGTCAACACAGCCAAAACTAAGGAAGTCGTATTTCGCAAACGGGGTGCTACTTTTCACGATGAACGTTGGTTCTATAATAACGAGCCTCTAGAAATTACAAATGATTTCAACTACTTGGGGGCTGTGTTCAATTATACTGGTTCATTTGTTTTAAACAACAAGTGCTTTTAAAATAGGTAAAGCTCTAAAGGCAATGGACGTACTTGTTCGTAACATCAAACAGCTAGAAATAATTCCGAGCATCTCCCTACAATTATTTGACTCATTTGTCGGATCGATTTTAAACTATGCTTGTCCAATTTTGGGGTTCTATAAGTCGAAGGAAATAGAAAGAGTTCACCTCAAGTTCTGTAAAATAATTCTTGGTGTTGGACCAAATGTTTCCAATGCTTCAATATATGGTGAACTTGGTAGGGTGCCACTTTACATAAACAGATACGCACAAATATTAAAATATTGGTTTAAAGTTATCCGTTCAAATAATTTGATAATTACCAACATATATAACTACGTCTTAATCAACACCAACGTCCGTGGTGGATCATGGCCTTTTAAAGTAAAACATCTACTAGATACATATGGTTTCTCCGATATATGGTATAATCCTAGCCATGTAAATGTACCTTCCTTCATAAATAACTTTAGACAGCGTGCTATAGATACTTTCCGTCATGAATTGTATGCAGATTTAAACAGTAACAGAGCGCTTAATATATTTTATGTTCGCTTAAAAACGACTTTTGAATATGACGCATATTTATCAATCATTGTTTCTTCAAAGCTTAGAAAACTCATTACGCGAATGCGTATATCTGCAAACAATTTACGCATAAATACAGCTCGATTTAGGACGAGAGTGCCACGAAATGAACGACTGTGTCAGATATGTCCCCGAAAAGTCCATAATGACATTGAAGATGAAATACATTTTATGCTCAATTTTTACAATTATTAAATACCAAAAATAAGAAAGAGTTGAACAGTTTGTGTTTTTATATCAGACTAGCCACTGTCAGACGAGACAATCTATTTCACACTTTAGGAGTTTCGTAATCCACTTGTTTAACTATTCTATAACTTATTTTCTGATTCATACTCCGCTTTTTTCTACTATGAACCATTTGTATTGCTTCAAATTAAATTATCATATTACATCTGTGTGCGAGTTTTTGTGCGCGAGCGTTTATACGTGTGCGTGATTGTTTACATATATGTGTGTGTGTGCGTGAGAGTGTGTGTGCGTGTTTAAGAGAGAGTGTGTTGAATATGTGACATACTATTTGTAAATTCATTGTTGTACGACTATGTACTATCATGTATATGTCAAATAAAATGTATTTCTGTTCTGTTCTATATCACAACCAATTACGTTTAACGGGTCATAAACAAAAAGTATTTAAACAATATATCATTTTGTGTCATGTGTGTAGGTATATCTGTATTACAGGAATATTATTTTGTTTGCCAATTACCGATGAAAATAATATCTAAAATTGTAAAACATTTTATTAAATCTTCAAAAATACCAGAATCCTCATTATGCTAATTGCTTACATGATGAATAATACAGAGTAATATGCAAAAAGATAACCAATACAGCATAAGCATTTAAAGGTCAATATTAATATCTCGAATACTTAAAAATAGTTTTATGACAACAATGGTTACTAAATTGATCAAACAGTGTTAACAGATTTTGCTTTTGTGTTACAGGTATGCAGGGTGTCTAAATGCATCTATTTTCATCCCTGTTCTGTTTACATTCTTTTATTTTCATAACCTCATAAGAACTTACTTTGGTTTGTTTTAAATGTACTATTATTGTTTCAACTGTTTTAATTGATGGATAATTGTGTACACACTCTGTGTATTTTCTTTTCATTTTGTATTGAGATTATCACACATATATTAACATGTGGTATGTCAAGTCCTCTTTTCTCAGTTATTTGTACTATTTTAGGGGGGAGAGCCGTTACCAACGTTTTTATAACTAATGGCCTAATCACATTGCTGTAAATAAGATGATAATAAAACATGATTAACCCAAAACGTCATTCCCAACAGTTTTCAGGTGTATTCAACTTAAAATAAGACAAGCTTCGAGTTTAATCATATGTGACCATAGATGTTTCAAACTAGAAATACATACAAGAAAAATACCGTCTAAATAATACAAATCAATGTCATTACGTCGATCTTTCAAACTATAATTACACAAACTACTCTCCATATATTATTAAATGTAATTGTAGTAATATATACATATACTGAACGACAAAACAATATCGACCGATTATTTTCTGTGTTACTTTCACGGATTGTTTCAACCTCATCTGTGCACGTGCATGTCATGCAATACCTGTCAGATAAACATGCATTTTTGTAACCGTTAAGGAATGGAAACCTTTGTTAATTATTAGTATACCGACCTTTGGTAAAATATCAGTTGCTATTGTTTCCCTCCACGATCCTATGGTGGTTTTACGGTCTTTAGAAATATGATGGGGTATTTGTCGTTCAGTGTCTAAACAACCGTTCCTGCATGAGTTTCAAACATTAGTACCGCACCTCATCACAACAGCCAAACGTGCCAACCGAGTGCGCCAAAGATACAGGTGATATGATGGAGGAAGATCGCAGCATTGGTACTAGTCGTATCGTTAAAATCACCGACGATACTAAAATTTATTTAGCCTCAAGGAGAATGCTATCATGATGTTTCTTCAAATTAACCAATCAGAAATAACACCAGCCGCGAATTGAGTGACATCGTTATACAGAGCCTGCAAGCAATGGGCGATTTTTGGTTAGGTGGCATGAGCGACCGAACCCTATATAAGGGCCAGTCAAGAAATTGATCCGGGCGCTGCCATATTGAAACGTCACGATCACGTGTTAAAAACACGGCATTCGCCACATGGAGGTCGCTACTGTTTTTGTAAACAATGCATCATGGGAATATACAAACCGCTATTGAAAACCTAGTCATGTTCTACTACTTTCCGGCTAAAAGGAAAATTCAAATGCGGTGTGTTTAATAATTGATTGTAACGTTTTAATGCACTAATTGAGATCACTATGAATTGTTCTTTGCATATTTAATCAGGAAAAGAAATGATAATGCCTAAGGAATTTTTTAAAATTCCTTGCTTAAATGAGGTCTTGAAACTCATCTTTTTTGACAAATTAGCGTCATTTCTGACAGATTCATACCGAGTTAATGTAAATAATTTTCAAATAACGATCTATTTACTCAATTATTATAATACGCTGAACCCATAACAATGGAAATAATAACAAAATTAAACAGCTACAGTTGTTTATTTTATTCGATACAACAGAAATATAAAGATAGTTTACCGGTGTGACATATTTTCAGCACGTCGTCAGAATCAGATATATCGCCGAATGCACAACAGTAATTTTTTACTGTTGTTTTTAAAAATAATATATCCACAAATTAATTTAAAATATGGATACGAATTATTTTAAAATATATTATTATCACAGTAGTAAATTGTATAGAACATAGGAGTAAGTACGTTAGATAATAAATAAGTTTCTTTTTAAATATGCAAATACATAATGATTGAGATCAGTACATTTAAACATCAAAGTTACTGTTAGGCACTCCTGCAGCCGGGAATTCGCTGTGACAGCCGGAACCTTGTCAGGATTTGGTATCACCCGTGTATTCAGTACCCTGTACAAGGAACCAAACTTACACATTCATTCACTTTAATTGCCACATCGTTTAAAGACCTAACCATTGACTGCTTTTTAAAAGCAGCCAACTTGTTTTAAAACTGGATTTGATCCCCAGAACTTTATAAGTTATTGACAAAGTACACAAGTTTGGTAAGTTTGATGTTTATGTGTTCAATTTTATATAAATATTTCATAATTGCGAAGAATGATAATAATTTCGATGAAATTTTGCGTACATATTTTCTTCAATGCAATTAAATTTTGTTTTCTAAAGTATTAAGTATAAAAAAAATACAGAATTGTTTATTTGGTTTGAATTGCAACAGTGTTTCATCAAAATAAACCAATGAGTTTCCACTTGCGTGCCTCCATTTTTCATGATACTTCACCCAACTTGGCTTTTCGTAACATAGCCGGTAGTGCCCGAGACTCTTAATCTCGGTGTCGTTGATTCAGTACCGACGTAGGCGGTTATTATTTTTTGTTTTCTGAATTCTTCAAATACATTCCCATATATATTATTAAATAACATAATACGCATAACTGAATTGAAGTAATTTAAACGAAAATACGCATTATTATAATAAGCGTTAATATATAGCCAATATTGAAATCATATGTTTAATTTAGCAATTTTAATTAAAAACGAGATTTAGTATGAGTGAAAGTATACGACAACAATCTCGTTTTAATCACAAATGATAAGACGTCTCTGTGTATAATTATTCATTGCAACACCATTTATCAGTATATTATATTTTAGGCTTAATATCAACAGTTAAATGGTATTATGTATACTGTTTGGTTATTCCTGACTCGCATTTTCTTATTAAAAATAATGAAATAATAAAAAAAAGATTTAACGACACTCGAAATCGCAAACTTCTGATTCGAAGTCAGACGCCTTATCAATTAGGCCACTCGCCCAATCTTTAAATGGAAATCAATTTTATTCATAATGATCCATCATAGATTCATTTATACTAAATACTATAATATTTTTTTTTAATTGTGGGAACTCTAAACTCCCATCATATAGAATACAATATTTTCATCTTATGCATGTATGCTGTTTGTTAATTCCACAATCGCATTCCTTTATCATGTGTTATAAAATAATAGAATAAAATGTGACCTTTATGAGTTGAGACATAAGATACCCGAGTTACGAGATGAGAGATGCAAGTTAAGATATGAGATACCCGAGTTACGAGATGAGAGATGCAAGTTAAGATATGAGATACCCGAGTTACGAGATGAGAGATGCTAGATAAGATATGAGATACCCGAGTTACGAGATGAGGGGTGCTAGTTTCGATATAAGATACCCGAGTTACGAGATGAGAGATGCAAGTTAAGATATGAGATACCCGAGTTACGAGATGAGGGGTGCTAGTTTCGATATAAGATACCCGAGTTATGAAACGAGAGATGCTAGTTAAGATATGAGATACCCGAGTTATGAGATGAGGGATGCAAGTTAAGACATGAGATACCCGAGTTACGAGATGAGAGATGCTAGTTAAGATATGAGATACCCGAGTTACGAGATGAGGGATGCTAGTAACGCTAAGAGATACCCGAGTTACGAGATGAGAGAGGCAAGATAAGATATGATATACCCGAGTTATGAGATGAGAGATGCAAGTTAAGACATAAGATACCCGAGTTACGAGATGAGAGATGCAAGTTAAGATATGAGATACCCGAGTTACGAGATGAGAGATTCAAGTTAAGATGTGAGATACCTGAGTTACGAGATGAGAGATGCTAGTTAAGATATGAGATACCCGAGTTACGAGATGAGGGGTGCTAGTTTCGATATAAGATACCCGAGTTACGGGATGAGAGATGCAAGTTAAGATCTGAGATATCCGAGTTACGAGATGAGGGGTGCTAGTTTCGATATAAGATACCCGAGTTATGAAACGAGAGATGCTAGTTTAGATATGAGATACCCGAGTTATGAGATGAGGGATGCAAGTTAAGACATGAGATACCCGAGTTATGAGATGAGGAATGCTAGTTACGATAAGAGATACCCGAGTTACAAGATGAGAAATGCTAGTTACGATATCAGATACCTGAGTTACGATATGAGAGAAGAAAGTTACGATATGAGATACACGAGTTACAACATGAAGGATGCTAGTTAAGATATGAGATACCCGAGTTACAAGACGAGAGATGCTAGTTAAGATATTAAATACTCAAGTTACGAGATGAGGGATGCTAGTTAAGATATGAGATACCCGAGTTACGAGATGAGGGGTGCTAGTTACGATATGAGATACCCGAGTTATGAGATGAGGGATGCAAGTTAAGATATGAGATACCCGAGTTACGAGATGAGGGATGCAAGTTAAGATCTGAGATACCTGAGTTATGAGATGAGGAATGCAAGTTACGATAACAGATACCCGAGTTAAGAGATGAGAGATGCTAGTTACGATATGAGATACCTGAGTTACAATATGAGAGAATCAAGTTAAGATCTGAGATACCCGAGTTACGAGATGAGGGGTGCTAGTTTCGATATTAGATACCCGAGTCACGAGATGAGAGATGAAAGTTAAGATCTGAGATACCAGAGTTACAAGATGAGAGATGGAAGTTAAGACATGAGATACCCGAGTTACGAGACGAGAGATGCTAGTTTCGATATAAGATACCCGAGTTACGAGATTAGAGACGCAAGTTAAGATATGAGATACCCGAGTAACAAGATTACAGATGCAAGTTAAGATATGAGATACCCGAGTTACGAGATGAGAGATGCTAGTTAAGATATGAGATACCTGAGTTGCGAGATGAGAGATGCAAGTTAAGATATGAGTACCCGATTTACGAGATGAGAGATGCGAGTTAAGATAAGAGATTCCTGTGTTACGAGATGAGAGATGCTAGTTAAGATATGAGATACCCGAGTTACGAGATGAGAGATGCTAGTTAAGATATGAGATACCCGAGTTACGAGATGAGGGATGCTAGTTAAGATATGAGATACCCGAGTTACGAGATGATGGATGCAAGTTAAGATCTGAGATACCCGAGTTATGAGATGAGAATGCTAGTTACGATAAGAGATACCCGAGTTACGAGATGAGAGATGCTAGTTACGATATGAGATACCCGAGTTACGATATGAGAGAAGCAAGTTAAGATCTGAGATACCCGAGTTACGAGATGAAAGATGCTAGTTTCGATATAAAATACCCGAGTTACGAGATGAGAGATGCAAGTTAAGATCTGAGATACCAGAATTACAAGATGAGAGATGCAAGTTAAGTCATGAGGTACCCGAGTTACGAGATGAGAGATTCTAGTTTCGATATAAAATACCCGAGTTACGAGATGAGAGATGCAAGTCAAGATCTGAGATACCAGAGTTACAAGATGAGATATGCAAGTTAAGATATGAGATACCCGAGTTACGAGACGAGAGAAGTTAGTTAAGATATGAGATACCCGAGTTACGAGATGAGAGATGCTAGTTAAGATATGAGATACCCCGAGTTACGAGATGAGAGATGCCAGTTAAGATATGAGATACGCGAGTGACAAGATGAGGGATGCAAGTTAAGATATGAGATGCCCCGAGTTACGAGATAAGAGATGCAAGTTAAGATATGACATACCTCGAGTTACGAGATGAGAGATGCAAGTTAAGATATGAGTACCCGAGTTACGAGATGAGAGATGCAAGTTACGACATGAGATACCCGAGTTACGAGATGAGAGATGTAAGTTAAGATATGAGATACCCGAGTTATGAGATAAGAGATGCAAGTTAAGATATGAGATACCCCGAGTTACGAGATGAGAGATGCAAGTTAAGATATGAGATACCCGAGTTACAAGACGAGAGATGCAAGTTAAGATATGAGATACCCAAGTAATGAGATGAGAGATGCAAGTTAATATATGAGATACCCCGAGTTACGAGATGAGAGAGGCAAGTTAAGATATGAGATACCCTAGTTATGAGATGAGAGATGCAAGTTAAGACATGAGATACCCGAGTTACGAGATGAGAGATGCAAGTTAACACATGAGATACCCGAGTTATGAGATGAGAGATGCAAGTTTAGATACGAGATACCCGAGTTATGAGATGAGAGATGCAAGTTTAGATACGAGATACCCTAGTTATGAGATGAGAGATGCAAGTTAAGACATGAGATACCCGAGTTACGAGATGAGAGATGCAAGTTAACACATGAGATACCCGAGTTATGAGATGAGAGATGTAAGTTAAGATATGAGATACCCGAGTTATGAGATAAGAGATGCAAGTTAAGATATGAGATACCCCGAGTTACGAGATGAGAGATGCAAGTTAAGATATGAGATACCCGAGTTACAAGACGAGAGATGCAAGTTAAGATATGAGATACCCAAGTAATGAGATGAGAGATGCAAGTTAAGATATGAGATACCCCGAGTTACGAGATGAGAGAGGCAAGTTAAGATATGAGTACCTGAGTTACGATATGAGAGATGCGAGTTAAGATATGAGATACCTGTGTTGCGAGATGTAGGATGCAAGTTAAGATATGAGATACCCGAGTTACGAGATTAGAGATGCTAGTTAAGATATAAGATACCCGAGTTATGAGACGAGGTATGATAGTTTAGACATGAAATACCCGAGTTACGAGATGAGAGATGCAAGTGAAGATATGTGTACCCGAGTTACGAGATGAGAGATGCGAGTTGAAATATGAGATACCTGAGTTACGTGATGAGGGATGCTAGTTACGATAAGAGATACAAGGGTTACGAGACGATAGATGCTAGATAAGATATGAGATACCCGAGTTACGAGATGAGAGATGCAAGTTAAGATATGAGATACCCGAGTTACGAGATGAGGGGTGCTAGTTTTGATATAAGATACCCAAGTTATGAAACGAGAGGTGCTAGTTAAGATATGAGATACCCGAGTTATGAGATGAGGGATGCAAGTTAAGACATGAGATACCCGAGTTACGAGATGAGAGATGCTTGTTAAGATATGAGATACCCGAGTTACGAGATGAGGGATGCTAGTAACGCTAAGAAATACCCGAGTTACGAGATGAGAGATGCAAGTTAAGATATGATATACCCGAGTTATGAGATGAGAGATGCAAGTTAAGACATAAGATACCCGAGTTACGAGATGAGAGATGCAAGTTACGACATGAGATACCCGAGTTACGCGATGAGAGATTCAAGTTAAGATGTGAGATACCTGAGTTACGAGATGAGAGATGCTAGTTAAGATATGAGATACCCGAGTTACGAGATGAGGGGTGCTAGTTTCGATATAAGATACCCGAGTTACGGGATGAGAGATGCAAGTTAAGATCTGAGATACCCGAGTGACGAGATGAGGGGTGCTAGTTTCGATATAAGATACCCGAGTTATGAAACGAGAGATGCTAGTTTAGATATGAGATACCCGAGTTATGAGATGAGGGATGCAAGTTAAGACATGAGATACCCGAGTTATGAGATGAGGAATGCTAGTTACGATAAGAGATACCCGAGTTACAAGATGAGAAATGCTAGTTACGATATCAGATACCTGAGTTACGATATGAGAGAAGCAAGTTAAGATCTGAGATACCCGAGTTACGACATGAAGGATGCTAGTTAAGATATGAGATAACCGAGTTACAAGACGAGAGATGCTAGTTAAGATATTAAATACTCAAGTTACGAGATGAGGGATGCTAGTTAAGATATGAGATACCCGAGTTACGAGATGAGGGGTGCTAGTTACGATATGAGATACCCGAGTTATGAGATGAGGGATGCAAGTTAAGATATGAGATACCCGAGTTACGAGATGAGGGATGCAAGTTAAGATCTGAGATACCTGACTTATGAGATGAGGAATGCAAGTTACGATAACAGATACCCGAGTTAAGAGATGAGAGATGCTAGTTACGATATGAGATACCTGAGTTACAATATGAGAGAATCAAGTTAAGATCTGAGATACCCGAGTTACGAGATGAGGGGTGCTAGTTTCAATATAAGATACCCGAGTCACGAGATGAGAGATGAAAGTTAAGATCTGAGATACCAGATTTACAAGATGAGAGATGGAAGTTAAGACATGAGATACCCGAGTTACGAGACGAGAGATGCTAGTTTCGATATAAGATACCCGAGTTACGAGATTAGAGATGCAAGTTAAGATATGAGATACCCGAGTTACAAGATTACAGATGCAAGTTAAAATATGAGATACCCGAGTTACGAGATGAGAGATGCTAGTTAAGATATGAGATACCTGAGTTGCGAGATGAGAGATGCAAGTTAAGATATGAGATACCCGAGTTACGAGATGAGAGATGCGAGTTAAGATAAGAGATTCCTGTGTTACGAGATGAGAGATGCTAGTTAAGATATGAGATACCCGAGTTACGAGATGAGAGATGCTAGTTAAGATATGAGATACCCGAGTTACGAGATGAGGGATGCAAGTTAAGATATGAGATACCCGAGTTACGAGATGAGGGATGCAAGTTAAGATCTGAGATACCCGAGTTATGAGATGAGAATACTAGTTACGATAAGAGATACCCGAGTTACGAGATGAGAGATGCTAGTTACGATATGAGATACCCGAGTTACGATATGAGAGAAGCAAGTTAAGATCTGAGATACCCGAGTTACGAGATGAGAGATGCTAGTTTCGATATAAAATACCCGAGTTACGAGATGAGAGATGCTAGTTTCGATATAAAATACCCGAGTTACGAGATGAGAGATGCAAGTTAAGATATGAGATACCGGAGTTACGAGACGACAGAAGTTAGTTAAGATATGAGATACCCGAGTTACGAGATGAGAGATGCTAGTTAAGATATGAGATACCCCGAGTTACGAGATGAGAGATGCCAGTTAAGATATGAAATACGCGAGTGACAAGATGAGGGATGCAAGTTAAGATATGAGATACCCCGAGTTACGAGATGAGAGATGCAAGTTAAGATATGACATACCTCGAGTTACGAGATGAGAGATGCAAGTTAAGATATGAGATACCCGAGTTACGAGATGGGAGATGCAAGTTACGACATGAGATACCCGAGTTACGAGATGAGAGATGTAAGTTAAGATATGAGATAAGCGAGTTATGAGATGAGAGATGCAAGTTAAGATATGAGATACCCCGAGTTACGAGATGAGAGATGCAAGTTAAGATATGAGATACCCGAGTTACAAGACGAAAGATGCAAGTTAAGATATGAGATACCCAAGTTATGAGATGAGAGATGCAAGTTAAGATATGAGATACCCAGAGTTACGAGATGAGAGATGCAAGTTAAGATATGAGATACCCTAGTTATGAGATGAGAGATGCAAGTTAAGACATGAAATACCCGAGTTACGAGATGAGAGATGCAAGTTAACACATGAGATACCCGAGTTATGAGATGAGAGATGCAAGTTTAGATACGAGATACCCCGAGTTACGAGATGAGAGATGCAAGTTAAGATATGAGTACCTGAGATACGATATGAGAGATGCGAGTTAAGATATGAGATACCTGTGTTGCGAGATGTAGGATGCAAGTTAAGATATAAGATACCCGAGTTACGAGCTTAGAGATGCTAGTTAAGATATGAGATACCCGAGTTATGAGATGAGGTATGATAGTTTAGACATGAAATACCCGAGTTACGAGATGAGAAATGCAAGTGAAGATATGAGTACCCGAGTTACGAGATGAGAGATGCGAGTTGAAATATGAGATTCCTGAGTTAAGTGATGAGGGATGCTAGTTACGATAAGAGATACAAGGGTTACGAGACGATAGATGCTAGATAAGATATGAGATACCCGAGTTACGAGATGAGAGATGCAAATTAAGATATGAGATACCCGAGTAACGAGATGATGGGTGCTAGTTACGATATGAGATACCCGAGTTATGAGATGAGGTATGATAGTTTAGACATGAAATACCCGAGTTACGAGATGAGGTATGCTAGTTTAGACATGAAATACCCGAGTTATGAGATGAGTGATGCAAGTGAAGATCTGAGATACCCGAGTTACGAGATGAGAGATGCAAGTTAAGATATGAGATACCCGAGTTACGAGATGAGAGATGCAAGTGAAGATCTGAGATACCCGAGTTACGAGATGAGAGATGCAAGTTAAGATATGAGATACCCGAGTAACGTGATGAGAGATGCAAGTTAAGATATGAGTTACCCGAGTTACGAGATGAGAGATGCAAGTTAAGACATGAGATACCCGAGTTACGAGATGAGAGATTCAAGTTAAGACATGAGATACCCGAGTTACGAGATGAGAGATGCTAGTTACGATATGAGATACCCGAGTTACGAGTGAGAAATGCAAGTTACGATATGAGATACCTGAGTTACGAGATGAGAGATGCAAATTAAGACATGAGATACCCGAGTTACGAGATGAGAGATGCAAGTTACGATATGAGATACCTGAGTTACGTGATGAGAGATGCAAGTTAAGATATGAGATACCCGAGTTACGAGACGAGGGATGCTAGTTACGATAAGAGATACCCGAGTTACGAGATGAGAGATGCTAGTTACGATATGAGATACCTGAGTTACGATATGAAAGATGCAAGTTAAGATCTGAGATACCCGAGTTACGAGATGAGGGTTGCTAGTAACGATAATCGATACCCGAGTTACGAGATGAGAGATGCTAGTAACGATATGAGATACCTGAGTTACGATATGAGAGATGCAAGTTAAGATCTGAGATACCCGAGTTACTAGACGAAGGATGCTAGTTACGATAACAGATACCCGAGTTACGAGATGAGAGATGCGAGTTAAGATATGAGATACCCGTGTTGCGAGATGTAGGATGCAAGTTAAGATATGAGATACCAGAGTTACAAGATGAGAGATGCTAGTTAAGATATGAGATACCCGAGTTATGAGATGAGGTATGATAGTTTAGACATGAAATACCCGAGTAACGAGATGAGAGATGCTAGTTAAGATATGAGATACCCCGAGTTACGAGATGAGAGATGCAAGTGAAGATATGAGTACCCGAGTTACGAGATGAGAGATGCGAGTTAAAATATGAGATACCTGAGTTACGTGAAGAGGGATGCTAGTTACAATAAAAGATACCCGAGTTACGAGACGATAGATGCTAGTTAAGATATGAGATACCCGATTTACGAGATGAGGGGTGCTAGTTACGATATGAGATACCCGAGTTACGAGATGATAGATGCTAGTTAAGATATGAGATATCCGAGTTATGACATGAGGTATGCTAGTTTAGACATGAAATACCCGAGTTACGAGATGAGAGATTCTAGTTAAGATATGAGATACCCCTAGTTACGAGATGAGAGATGCAAGTTAAAATATGAGATACCCGAGTTACGAGATTAGAGATGAGAGTTAAAATATGAGATACCCGAGTTACGAGATGAGAGATGCTAGTTACGATAAGAGATACCCGAGTTAGGAGATGAGAGATGCAAGTTAAGATCTGAGAGACCCGAGTTACGGGATGAGAGATGCAAGTTAAGATATCAGATACCCTAGTTACGAGATGAGAGATGCAAGTTAAGATATGAGATACCCGAGTTACGAGATGAGAGATGCCAGTTAAGACATGAGATACCCGAGTTACGAGACGAGGGATGCTTGTTACGATAAAAGATACCCGAGTTACGAGATGAGAGATGCAAGTTAAGATATGAGATACCCTAGTTACGGGATGAGAGATGCAAGTTAAGATATGAGATACCCGAGTTACGGGATGAGAGATGCAAGTGAAGATATCAGATACCCGAGTTACGAGATGAGAGATGCAAGTTAAAACATGAGATATCCGAGTTACGAGACGAGGGATGCTAGTTACGATAAAAGATACCCGAGTGACGAGATGAGAGATGCTAGTTACGATATGAGATACCTGAGTGACGATATTAGAGATGCAAGTTTAGATCTGAGATACCCTAGTTACGGGATGAGAGATGCAAGTTAAGATATGAGATACCCGAGTTACGGGATGAGAGATGCAAGTTAAGATATGAGATACCCGAGTTACGGGATGAGAGATGCAAGTTAAGACATGAGATACCCGAGTTACGAGACGAGAGATGCTAGTTACGATAAAAGATACCCGAGTTACGAGATGAGAGATGTTAGTTACGATATGAGATACTTGAGTGACGATATGAGAGATGCAAGTTAAGATCTGAGATACCCTAGTTACGGGATGAGAGATGCAAGTTAAGATATGAGATACCCGAGTTACGGGATGAAAGATGCAAGTTAAGATATGATATACCCGATTTACGAGATGAGAGATGCAAGTTAAGATATGAGATACCCTAGTTACGGGATGAGAGATGCAAGTTAAGATATGAGATACCCGAGTTACGAGATGAGAGTTGCAAGTTAAGACATGAGATACCCGAGTTACGAGAAGAAGGATGCTAGTTACGATAAAAGATACCCGAGTTACGAGATTAGATATGTTAGTTACGATATGAGATACCTGAGTGACGATATGAGAGATGCAAGTTAAGATCTGAGATACCCAAGTAACGAGATGAGGAGTGCTAGTTACGATATAAGATACCCGAGTTACGAGATGAGAGATGCTAGTTACGATATGAGATAACCGAGTTACGAGATGAGAGATGCTAGTTAAGATATGAGATACCCAAGTTATGAGATGAGAGATGCTAGTTACGATATGAGATACCTGACTTACGAGATGATAGATGCTAGTTAAGATATGAGATATCCGAGTTATGAGATGAGGTATGCTAGTTTAGACATGAAATACCCGAGTTACGAGATGAGAGATTCTAGTTAAGATATGAGATACCCCGAGTTACGAGATGAGAGATGCAAGTTAAAATATGAGATACCCGAGTTACGAGATTAGAGATGAGAGTTAAAATATGAGATACCCGAGTTACGAGATGAGAGATGCTAGTTACGATAAGAGATACCCGAGTTACGAGATGAGAGATGCAAGTTAAGATCTGAGAGACCCGAGTTACGGGATGAGAGATGCAAGTTAAGATATAAGATACCCTAGTTACGAGATGAGAGATGCAAGTTAATATATGAGATACCCGAGTTACGAGATGAGAGATGCAAGTTAAGACATGAGATACCCGAGTTACGAGACGAGGGATGCTTGTTACGATAAAAGATACCCGAGTTACGAGATGAGAGATGCAAGTTAAGATATGAGATACCCTAGTTACGGGATGAGAGATGCAAGTTCAGATATGAGATACCCGAGTTACGGGATGAGAGATGCAAGTGAAGATCTGAGATACCCGAGTTACGAGATGAGAGATGCAAGTTAAAACATGAGATATCCGAGTTACGAGACGAGGGATGCTAGTTACGATAAAAGATACCCGAGTTACGAGATGAGAGATGCTAGTTACGATATGAGATACCTGAGTGACGATATTAGAGATGCAAGTTTAGATCTGAGATACCCTAGTTACGGGATGAGAGATGCAAGTTAAGATATGAGATACCCGAGTTACGGGATGAGAGATGCAAGTTAAGATATGAGATACCCGAGTTACGGGATGAGAGATGCAAGTTAAGACATGAGATACCCGAGTTACGAGACGAGAGATGCTAGTTACGATAAAAGATACCCGAGTTACGAGATGAGAGATGTTAGTTACGATATGAGATACTTGAGTGACGATATGAGAGATGCAAGTTAAGATCTGAATACCCTAGTTACGGGATGAGAGATGCAAGTTAAGATATGAGATACCCGAGTTACGGGATGAAAGATGCAAGTTAAGATATGATATACCCGAGTTACGAGATGAGAGATGCAAGTTAAGATATGAGATACCCTAGTTACGGGATGAGAGATGCAAGTTAAGATATGAGATACCCGAGTTACAGGATGAGAGATGCAAGTTAAGATATGAGATACCCGAGTTACGAGATGAGAGTTGCAAGTTAAGACATGAGATACCCGAGTTACGAGAAGATGGATGCTAGTTACGATAAAAGATACCCGAGTTACGAGATGAGATATGTTAGTTACGATATGAGATACCTGAGTGACGATATGAGAGATGCAAGTTAAGATCTGAGATACCCGAGTAACGAGATGAGGAGTGATAGTTACGATATAAGATACCAGAGTTACGAGATGAGAGATGCTAGTTACGATATGAGATACCCGAGTTACGAGATGAGAGATGCTAGTTAAGATATGAGATACCCAAGTTATGAGATGAGAGATGCTAGTTACGATATGAGATACCCGAGTTATGAAATGAGTGATGCTAGTTACGATATGAGATACCCGAGTTACGAGATGAGAGATGCAAGTGAAGATCTGAGATACCCGAGTTACGAGATGAGAGATGCAAGTGAGGTTCTAAGATACCCGAGTTACGGGATGAGAGATGCAAGTTAAGATATGAGATACCCGAGTTACGAAATGAGGGATGTAAGTTAAGACATGAGATACCCGAATTACGAGATGAGAGATGCAAGTTAAGACATGAGATACCCGAGTTACGAGATGAGAGATGCTAGTTACGATAAGAGATACCCGAGTTACGAGTGAGAGATGCCAGTTACGATATGAGATACCTGAGTTACGAGATGAGAGATGCAAGTTTAGACATGAGATACCCGAGTTACGAGATGAGAGATGCAAGTTACGATATGAGATACCTGAGTTACGTGATGAGAAATGCAAGTTAAGATATGAGATACCCGAGTTACGAGACGAGGGATGCTAATTACTATAAGAGATACCCGAGTTACGAGATGAGAGATGCTAGTTACGATATGAGATACCTGAGTTACTATATGAGAGATGCAACTTAAGATTTGAGATACCCGAGTTACGAGATGAGGGGTGCTAGTTACGATAAGAGATACCCGACTTACGAGATGGGAGATGCTAGTTACGATATGAGATACCTGAGTCACGATATGAGAGATGCAAGTTAAGATCTGAGATACCCGAGTTACTATACGAAGGATGCTAGTTACGATAAGAGATACCCGAGTTGAGATGAGAGATGCTAGTTACGATATGAGATACCTGAGTTACGATATGAGAGATGCAAGTTAAGATCTGAGATACCCGAGTTACGAGATGAGGGGTGCTAGTTACGATATAAGATACCCGAGTTACGAGATGAGAGATGCTAGTTACGATATGAGATACCCGAGTTACGAGATGAGAGATGCTAGTAACGATATGAGATACCCGAATTACGAAATGAGAGATGCAAGTTAAGATATGAGATACCCGAGTTACGATTTGAGAGATGCTAGTTACGATATGAGATACCCGAGTTACGAGATGAGAGATGCTAGTTAAGATATGAGATACCCGAGTTACGAGATGAGAGAAGCAAGTTAAGATAAATGATACCCGAGTTACGGGATGAGGGAAGCAAGTTAAGATAAATTATACCCGAGTTACGAGATGAGAGAAGCAAGTTAAGATAAATGATACCCGGGAAGCAAGTTAAAATAAATGATACCCGAGATACGGGATGAGGGAAGCAAGTTAAGATAAATGATACCCGAGCTACGAGATGAAGTATGCTAGTTAAGACATGAAATACCCGAGTTACGAGATGAGAGATGCTAGTTAAGATATGAGATACCCGAATTACGAGATGAGAGATGCAAGTTAAGATATGAGATACCCGAGTTACGAGATGAGAGATGCGAGTTAATATATGAGATACCCGAGTTACGAGATGAGAGATGCTAGTTACGATAAGAGATACCCGAGTTACGAGATGAGAGATGCAAGTTAAGATAAATGATACCCTAGTTACGAGATGAGGGAAGCAAGTTAAGATAAATGATACCCGAGTTACGGGATGAGGGAAGCGAGTTAAGATAAATGATACCCGAGTTACGAGATGATGTATGCTAGTTAAGACATGAAATACCCAAGTTACGAGATGAGAGATGCTAGTTTAGATATGAGATACCCGAATTACGAGATGAGAGATGCAAGTTAAGATATCAGATACCCGAGTTACGAGATGAGAGATGCGAGTTAAGATATGAGATATCCGAGTTACGAGATGACTGATGCTTGTTACGATAAGATATACCCGAGTTACGAGATGAGAGATGCAAGTTAAGATATCAGATACCCGAGTTACGAGATGAAAGGTGGGAGTTAAGATATGAGATACCCGAGTTACGAGATGAGAGATGCAAGTTAAGATATGAGATACCCCAGTTACGAGATTGAGAGAAGCAAGTTATGATAAATGATACCCGAGTTACGGGATGAGGGAAGCAAGTTAAGATAAATGATACACGAGTTACGAGATGAGAGAAGCAAGTTAAGATAAATGATACCCGAGTTACGAGATGAGGGAAGCAAGTTAAGATAAATGATACCCGAGTTACGGGATGAGGGAAGCAAGTTAAGATAAATGATACCCGAGTTACGAGATGAGGTATGCTAGTTAAGACATGAAATACCCGAGTTACGAGATGAGAGATGCTAGTTAAGATATGAGATATCCGAATTACGAGATGAGGGATGCTAGTTAAGATATCAGATACCCGAGTTACGAGATGAGAGATGCGAGTTAAGATATGAGATACCAGAGTTACGAGATGAGAGATGCTAGTTACGATAAGAGATACCCGAGTTACGAGATGAGAGATGCAAGTTAAGATACGAGATACCCGAGTTACGAGATGAGAGATGCAAGTTAAGATATGAGATACCCGAGTTACGAGATGAGAGAAGCAAGTTAAGATAAATGATACCCGAGTTACGGGATGAGGGAAGCAAGTTAAGATAAATGATACCCGAGTTACGAGATGAGAGAAGCAAGTTAAGATAAATGATACCCGAGTTATGAGATGAGGTATGCTAGTTAAGACATGAAATACCCGAGTTACGAGATGAGAGATGCTAGTTAAGATATGAGATACCCGAGTTGCGAGATGAGAGATGCTAGTTACGATATGAGATACCCGAATTACGAGATGAGAGATGCAAGTTAAGATATGAGATACCCGAGTTACGAGATGAGAGATGCGAGTTAAGATATATGATACCCGAGTTGCGAGATGAGAGATGCTAGTTACGATATGAGATACCCGAGTTACGAGATGAGAGATGCAAGTTAAGATATCAGATACCCGAGTTACGAGATGAGAGATGCGAGTTAAGATATGAGATACCCGAGATGAGAGATGCTAGTTACGATAAGAGATACCCGAGTTACGAGATGAGGGATGCTAGTTACGATATGAGATACCCGAGTTACGAGATGAGGGATGCTAGAGACGATAAGAAATACCCGAGTTACGAGATGAGAGATTCTAGTTACGATATGAGATACCTGAGTTACGATATGAGAGATGCAAGTTAAGATCTAAAATACCCAAGTTACGAGATGAGGGGTGCTAGTTACGATATAAGATACCCGAGTTATTAGATGAGAGATGTTAATTACGATATGAGATACCCGAATTACAATATGAGAGATGCTAGTAACGATATGAGATACACGAGTTACGAGATGAGAGATGCAAGTTAAGATATGAGATACCCCGAGTTACGAGATGAGAGATGCTAGTTACGATAAGAGATACCCGAGTTATGAGATGAGAGATGCAAGATAAGATATGAGATAACCGAGTTACGAGATGAGAGATGCAAGTTAAGATATGAGATACCCGAGTTACGGGATGAGAGATGCAAGTTAAGACATGAGATACCCGAGTTACGAGACGAGAGATGCTAGTTAATATATGAGATACCCGAGTTACGAGATGAGAGATGCAAGTTAAGATATGAGATACCCGAGTTGCGAGATGAGGGATGCTAGTTACGATATGAGATACCCGAGTTACGAGATGAGAGATGCAAGTTAAGATATGAGATACACGAGTTACGAGATGAGAGATGCAAGTTAAGATTTGAGATACCGAGTTACGATATGAGAGATGCAAGCTAAGATATCAGATACCCGAGTTACGAGATGAGAGATGCTAGTTACGATATGAGATACCCGAGTTACGAGATGAGAGATGCAAGTTAAGATATGAGATACCCGAGTTACGAGATGAGAGATGGAAGTTAAGATATGAGATACCCGAGTTACGAGATGAGGGATGCAAGTTAATATCTGAGTTATTTTAATGATTTAAAAAGGACGTCATATGAATAATTCAAGAGAAATGCGTTATTGCATATTCTGTGATTTACTTATTGCAACAGAATATCACTTTCTTCTAGTATGTCCATTATATAGAATGCTATGTTTAAAATATCTGGCAAAGAAATATTTTTAACTTCCGTCCTTGAGCAAGTTTAATATATTAATGTCTAGTGAAACTGAAAATACTGTACGCAATTTAGCCATGTTTATATATTATGCATTCACTTTGAAAAAATCACACATACAAGGTATCTAGCTAGTTTATTGAATATGAATGTATGTATATATATATATATATATCTGGAATGTGTGTATAAATATATTAGTAACTGACTTAATTATATCACATGTGCATACTACTATGCATTGTATATATTTATTTATTATTGTATTGTGTATGGGCCGGTGGCCTTGATACAAATAAAGTAAAGTTGAAAGTTGCAGTGGCGGGAAACGGCTTTTAAATTGTTTTATATGTACGTTGAATATACCTCCATGAAACTAAGCTCCGAAAATGCTTTCACGTTGACATGAGCTGACGATTCCGTGTTTATAGAGTTCGAGTCAACCTTTGAATAGTATGTGCGCTAGCTAAACATCTAGACCATGTGGAACTGGCATATTTTTGTCGTTTGAGTGAACAATTCTGGATTTGTTTTTGATGATTCTCTTTGGTGTGACAGCCGTTATTCACAGAGGATATTCTTTTTGTGACCGGATATTTGCATGATTTGATTTGAAGGAAATTGTCATTCCGCTTCTTAATAAAATAGTTTCTACCACTGTTGTTTGTCAGTTTAATGTCCGTGTGATACCGGTAGATTTAGTCATGCGTATCGTCATAGATTGGTTGTTGTTTACCCCGACTGCATTTCTCAGAGGACGAGATCATTGCTTAGCCACATAAGCAGCATAGAATGGGTGTCTCGGCTCGGAATAGTGTAATGATCTCTTCTGAGCATATACCTTGTAAATACGAACAGGGCATTTACAATAATCTACTGTATTTGCCCAAAGCTTAGGTCGGACAAGACGAACATTTATTGTTGGGTTGTCTCCGCCCCCGATACAATTGTCAGTCTCTCAGCTTCAGACTCTATTTTCATGTACATGTCCGTATCACATAGTCACACATAAAAAGTAACGAAGCCACAATGCACAATTTCAGTCACAACGCCCAGGTCTTTCCTATAAATATGCGTTGAATTACCGAAAATTAGGTCAACAATGTGTGTTTTGATTTTTTTGAAAAACCGTATGAATACTTTGGTCGTATTATTACACTAGGTTAATATAGCAACAATGTCATAGGTTATTACACTTTTGCATCGTAAGTTATGTGATAATTCTAATTAGAAATACTTCTTTTTGAACATTGTATACTTCAATTTATATATTATTATGTGTTGCGTGTTGTTTAATCGTTAGAGTTACCGTTTCTTAACGTCCAGTACGAATTATTATCGTCTTTTGTGACAGACGAACTGTCCAATACGAAAAAACTATCTGGATTTTCTGGACTCTTTCGATTTGAAGCGTACACTAATGATTATCTATGTACTACCACTTGATACAAATGCTCAAAGTGGTTTGGAAAATTTATTGTAGGTGGTAAATAAACAATTAATTTCTTATATTCATACATATCGTAGACGTACTCGATAAACACCACATTGGTTTGTTCCGCATTTATCTTACAATGATAGAAACGTTGAGCACGGCCTTAAGTTTAGGATGGTGAATGGAACAGCATAAGTGACGTGCAACACTATACACTGATGATTAAAGTACACACAAGAAGTTTCTACATTTTTATTTACACATGCATCAAATTTAGTGCTTAGTTATATTGAAGAAAAAAAAATCTTAAAATTTAATTGAAAGAACAAGTAATAAAAGTGTGTTAAAATAAAAGAAAATTTCAATAATATTAAATGATGAAACAAAAAAGAAACACATGGATGATTTTGTTTGTTCAGTGCCAAACAAATAACACCATTAACATCATGTAGAGGATAAAAGGTAATCATACGCAATACTGACTTGACTGCATTTTAGTGATGAAATATATAATGAAATTCTTACATTATGTTCACCAATACTTATACTATGACATGAGTATTTGGTTGTTTTCGACTTAAATTCATTTAAGTTAAACAATCATATAGACATAGAACTGCGTTTCTTTTTCGTTTCAGTACAAATGTAGCAACATATAATATTTGTACTCCGCGTTACATCGTATAGCGGAGTACCTTTGTCCTGGCGTTATTGTTATACAAAACCTGTTTTGAACGCTCGAGTGATTCGAGGTTACATATAAATATAGATTTTTGGCGGTAAGAAATCAGTTCTAGCGATTCACTCTGAGCGACGACATCGGGAAAAATTAAATTTAAATGGACGACACGGACCCCACCCAATTTGATGATCGATCGACAATGGAAAAAATTAGGCATTCAAGCAATGATAGACGAAAGGATGAAATTGTCTTTGCAGGAGCATAAAACTTCGATGCTTACAGATATGGGGAAAACGATAGAAAAGATAAGTGGAAATTCTAATTTTAAACAAATGAATAAAATTTCAAGCATGTTGACCGGTACACAAACTTTTAAACGTGACCATACCGGAAGCCCAATACAGCACCGGCTAGAAACGTACAAGGTTCAGTTGCTACGCAACAAGCGCCTCGTAGACCCGGATTATGTTTCGCCTGCGGGAAGCCAGGAAACTGGAGAGGAGCAATGGAAAGTTCTGCGAACAGTTTCAATAATAAGATAAGTATTTTCAAGAAAAATATTATTCAGAATGAAAAAGTATTTCGGATTCAAGATCCGGATATTCCAATATCACAAAGAGATAAAGAGTCACAAAATAGTGACGTCATTACTGGACACCGTAGTACAGTAGAAACGTCTCCGGTAGGTAGATTAAAACAAAACATGTCAAAATGGAGAGAAGCTTCAGGTAGTACATACATATTAGATGTAGTAGAAAATGGCTACAAATTGCCATTCAAAAGTGTTCCAGACAGTGTTGTTTTGAAAAACAACAAGACCGCACGAGATAATTCACGTTTTGTTGAACAAGAAATTCAAAATCTAGTACTTAAAGGTATAGTTAGTGAAACTGATAGTATTCCTCATGTAGTAAATTTTTCTAACCGTAGCCTATAATAGAAATGGAAAACCGAGGTTAGTCTTAGATTGTAGACACATAAATCCATTTTTACATCAATTCAAAGTTAAATTTGAAGACATTAAAGTTGCAGAAACATTATTTGACAAAAGATCTTTCTTATTTACTTTCGATCTTAAAGGGGCCTATCACCATAAAGACATTTTTTCAGAGCACAGAACATATTTGGGGTTTTCATATTCAGAAAACGGGCAAACGAAATATTATGTTTTCAATTCTTTGTCATTCGGTATAAAAACGGCGGGTCACATATTAACGAAACTTTTGAAGGTAGTTGTTACATTTTTAAGAGCTTACGGACATAAAATCATTATGTTCCTTGATAATGGGATTGGTGGTCATTCAGATTATGAAAAAGAAATTCGCTCAAGTGAGCTTACCATGAAAACGCTGGTTGTTTTTGGTTTTTTGCTTGCGAACGATAAGTGTAATTGGGTACACGTAGATTAGTTTGGCTTGGACATGTTATAGATATGGAGCAGAATATGATATTCATATCAGATGAAAGAATACACAGATTAGAAAAAGCATTAGATTCTGTGATATATCAAGTTAGTCGAGATAGAGAAAATCTAGTACCAGTAAAAGTGTTGGCAAGAATTGTCGGACATATAATATCAATACAAAGTGTAATAGGTAACAAAGTTCGTTTAATGACAAGAGAATTGTTTAATTGTATCAATGCAACAGTTAGTTGGAATGCTCCTGTAAAAGTTACAGGGTAAGCTACGAATGAACTCAAATTCTGGAGAGTCAACATAAATACGTTAAACAGAAAAGGAAAGAAATTAAAGGACAGTCATGTTTGTTTGTACAGGATATTTGTCGATGCCAGTGCTTTTGGTTACGGCGGATACGTAGAGAAAAACGTAGACGTGAGTTATTCAGTTACTCATAAAAAAGTAGAGGTAGATTCAAGAAGCTCCCGGAAGTGATCAGTACAGAATGCGCAAACTTCTCACAGGAGAAAGATAAAATAGTTTGCGAAATGTCCCCGGATGTGGACTTCTTAACAAGCAAGGTGTCCTCAGAAGAGGACAGTTTAGTTTCTGGTATGTCACTGGATTGTCACTAGTTTGTACTGTATCCCCGGAAGCGGACAGTTTGATTTGTAGCATGTCACCGGAAGCGGGTAGTAAGGTTTGTAGCATGTCCCCGGTAGCGGACAGTATGCTTAGTAGTTTGGCCCCGGAAGAGGACAGTAGGGTTAGATGTATGTCCCCGGATGAGGACACTATAGTTTGTAGCACGTCTCCGGAAGCAGACAGTTTGGTTAGAAAAATGTTCCCAAACGTAGACTGTTTGGTTAATGAAAAGTTCCAGGAAGTGGACAATACAGGTAAACATGTGTTATGTTTTAATACAAATAAAAATTGTTTTTCAAATTTCAAACAAATAGGTGGAGACACGGAGGTCATAGGGCAGTGGGATACTCTGGACCAAAACCAGAGTTCGACCTGGCGAGAAACCGAGGCAGTTAATAGAGAAATTCAATCAAAAGCAAACGTTTAGCGAAATTCCTTTGTAAAGGTTTATTCCGATAACAAAAATGTTAAAACAGTGCTATTAAACGCTAGTCGAAAATCAATAATCCATAGTGTCGCATTAGATGTACAAAAATTATGTGAAAAAGAAAATATTGTTTTGTGTCCGGAATGGATTCCTAGGGAAAATAATGAAAAAGCAGATTATCTGAGTAGATGTTTTGGTTGTGACGACTGGTACATTAGTCAGAGTATATTTGATTATTTAGAAAATAAATGGGGCCAACATACAGTAGATAGATTTGCATCGCATTTAAATAATAAATGTGTAAGATTCAATTTACGTTGTTGGGTTCCAGGCACAGAAGCAATTGATGCCTTAGTTCAGCCCTGGGGGCAAGATATAAACTGGTTGGTTCCCCCACCAAGGTTGGTAACCGCTTGCATAAACAAGCTAGTAGAAGAAAAGGCTATGTGCACTTCAATTATTCCATTGTGGAAGAGTGCACCATTTTGGTCATGTTTGACAAATAGTGATGGAAATTTTAGGGATTTTGTTAAAGAAATGAAATAATTAAAAAGGACAAATGTCGTTTTATCAGGATCGGGAAACAATGGTCATTTTACCAAAAATCCATTACCATTCGATATGCTAGCACTAAGATGTTTCACTTAAGAAATATTCGTTAACAATGATACAAAATGAAATTTAAGAAATGTTTGTTAAATGCAACACCATTTTAATTTTATCAAATCTTTGACAGGTGTTGGTTTGAAGGACACTATCAAACATAAACTAGACGAGGCGGGAATACATGGAGAGTTGCAACGATCAGTAACCGACAACATGAAAAGTTATCGCTTACAATCGAGAGCAGACAATACAGTGAAAAAATATCAGAATTCTTTTGATCAGTTTAAATCTTACTGTGAAAAAAAAAACACAAAAAAAACGGTCTAGTATCCAAACCGGCTTTACCTATCAGCGTAGCCATATACTTTACTAGTTTAATTGATCAGAGTAAAACGTACAATGTCGTGTCTTCAGCTTACTATGGAATAAAATGGGTACACAACATCAATGATCTTGAGGATCCGACAGAAAACAGTATTGTGAAACAATTGTTAGAAGCAGCAAAACGTATAAGTTTTAAACCAGTACAGAAGAAAGACGTTGTCAGTTCAGAATTGTTGCAAACACTTTGTTTAAAATATCAGGATAGCGTTGATATTATTGAATTGAGGGATTTGTCAATGATCATGTTAGCCTACGCAGGTTTTATGCGTATGAACGAAGTCAGTAATTTGCGGTGCAATGATGTAAAATTCAATTCCGATCATGTAGTCATAAAAATAAGGCAAAGCAAAACAGATATTTATAGGGACGGTTCAGAAATAGTTATTGCCAAAGGCAGTTCTTCAGCATGTCCGTGTGCTATGTTACAAAGTTATATGTCAGCAGCATATTTGTCGATACTCTCTGATGATTTTTTATTTAAACCTACTTTTAGATCAACACACATTGCGTCTCTTATACGAAAGAATAAAAGGTTCAGTTACACAAGGGCAAGAGAATGTATAGTTAACAAGTTGAAAAGTGTTGCACCGGGCCTTAAACTTGGTACACACTATTTAAGGGCAAGTGGTGCTACGTTAGTAGCCAACACGTCCGGTGTATCAGACAGATGTTTAAAGAGACACGGTCGTTGGAAGACCGACGTTGCAAAAGACGGTTATGTAAAAGATTCTTTAAAAAAAAAGGTTATCTGTTACAAAAATGTTGAAATTATAGAGAATTTCAGACTTAAAATTGTTGTATATAAAGAGCATTGAATTTGGAGTTTTCAGTCCCTCTATACTTTGTAAATTTCTATAAATGCGTCTCGCAAATCGCAAAAACAGTGTCTGTTGTTGGTTGAATTTTTGTATGGTAAATAGATAGGACCGTCATTTCTCACACTGATTGAAAATACAATGTGAACGTCTTATTAAATAATATAAAACCAACTTATCGCTTGAATAAAACTTCAACAAAAACATGTTTGTAACAATAAGTAAAAAGCAAAAAGGATTGCAATTCCTAAAAATATATACAAGTCATATACACTTCATAAAATAAGCAAAAGAAGCTTTAATGTGTTCAATTTAAAAATAACAGGTGTAAATTGTATTCATTGTCAATTGGGATATAGGTGTCAACATTTGATATTTCTATTATGTTGTAATGTGATTTTTCCTTATGAGTATATAAGAACTAAGTAATATAAAATCTAAAAAGAAACCCCTTATTTTTTAAATTCACAACAACGGAATTTACGATTTTTGGGATCTTTTCAGATGCTCATTCACAATGCATGATATATTCATGGAGATAATTATTTGTGAATAACCAAGACATAAATGTACAGATCAGATTTCGGCGAGTGCGCCTAGCTTCAATGCAAACCATAGATACGATGATCTGAAAATATCCCAAAAATCGTAAAGACAGAGGCAGAGGCCTTGATATTGTATCTATGGTTTGCATTGTAGCTTTGCGCACTCGCCGTAATCTGATCTGTACATCTATATATACACACATTGCTTCACATTGTATTTACTTGGACAAACAACACCACGTGGCCCGTTGGAGCAATGGTCGTTCTCACGTCAGGTCAATTAGTTCATTTGGAACAACGTTTGGCCATTTTCGCAATAAAACGTCATACAGTACAAGGATTCTATTTCAAATTGTAAAGGGTTGTCTTGATTGATTTCACGACGCATACGTTATCTGCTCGAAACAGAATAAGCATTGCAATACTTGAGTAACGAACTGTAGGCACGTGGTTTGCAACCTCATACATTTACAATTATAATGCCGACAAGTTTTAGAACTTACCGTCGAAATGCTTAACCACTACCCAGGAAGGTTCTAGTACCATTTTATGATACTGTTATTCAATCCCAGTTCTATTAGCGTTGGAAGACATTCAGAATGAATCTGAGTAGAACCAAGGTATTTCCGCAGTTAAGCGACCACGGATGACCTTGTGTTAATGTTAAAAATATACAACATATATTCCAATGGGAAGAACCTACGTAACTCGCACCTAATAGTTCCCACCGACCGTCTGAGTATAACAGAAGTCTAGTTCACTGGTATCAATTTAGTATGACCTAAACCTAAACAGTTGAGCGTCATGTCCGGTAACGTTTGCATTTAGAATGAAGCGCACCTGTTTTGAGGTAATCTGGAATTATGTTGATAGCAATTTTTTAAAAAACGTTAAAATAGATTCCTCTAATACCCAGACGGTCGGTGGGACTATATCATATGCACATGTACCAAAAATTGAAATTAACGAGCTTTAAAAACAACGTCCCGGCAAGGTATTTAGCGGTTTGTATGACGAACGTTCTTCCCCTTGTAGTCTTTAGAAATAAAAGTTTCGTAATTTAATTAAAAGAAATCGAATGTGCACGTATCATATTTTGATTGAAAAAGGTCGAATATGCACGTTTCGTAATCTGATGATAAACGTTGAATGTGCAAGTCTTGTAACCTATTATAAACGTCGAATATGCAAGTCTTGAAATAGTCACTTGTGTCAAAACTGTAATCTAGATTTAACACGTATTTTAAAAATTAATATTGTAAAATTTATCAGTCAAACAAATTCATGCATTTATATCGAAATGGATTGTTTTGGTAATTCTATTTTCAAACAATTATAATAGAAAGCTGGACAGTAGCTCAGTGGATATCAAGTGCATCGGTAACGTTAGTGATTCTGCGTTCAATCCTGGGTTCGACCCAACGACCCATCTAAAATAACATCAAATATTGATTCAACCAAGAAAACGGTCCTAAGGCAATTCATAGTTTAGTGTGGAGACTACTTTACAACCAAGAGAAAATCACAATAAAACTGTAGGCCATCATTTCTAAAATTCCTTTAGGCAATTTCATGTGTTGCTTAGTTTTGAGAATAAAATATGCTTTGGTAAATTTTCATATTCGTGGTGTATCGAAGTGATACTATGTGGTTTAGGAACCGCTTTTATAAAATCGTATTTTCTCTGGGTTTCTGTATGCTTTGCGTCTTTGAAATAGTCATTCTTGTCATTTTCTTCAAAATTACTCGGATACTCAGGGTTATCATGCCAGTCCGTAGTTGACCCATTTACTACTGTCATTTGTGTGTTTACCTGGTCCGGACTTACATTGCCAAGTGTATCAACTGGCAGTGCAGATAAAGTATTACTAAACGCTAGATCGTTACTGGCAGTCCCGGACTCAATGTTGTCAAATCCAGACTTTCTTATTTTAAATACACGTGCACGTACTACCAGCACAATTATAACCACAACAACAAAAAAGCCCCCCGCTGAAATACCAATTATGATTTTTATGTCCAATGACTCTCTTGGTTCATCAACAACTTCTTTAGCTGCCACGGATGTATGCTCATATGTTTTTGTTGTTTCTGCGTCACCGTAGGAGAAGTCGACGTCAGCGTTGACTATGTTTGACGTTTCGCTCCTGAGCCCGTTAGCATCCTGTGCAATAAGCCCTATAAAGCAGGTTCCGTTACATTCTTCAGTAGTCAGAGTTATATTTACATATTCCATCTCACCCGATGGCTTTGGAGAAGCTATATCCAGTACTAATAATTCACCCGTTGTGAAGTTATTTCGAAGATTCCTGGATTTTTTGTCAAGTCTGAATTCATAACTATCAGCTGTGTGCAAAAAGAAAAAAAACATTATAATTAGTTAAATAAACTGTTAAATTTATATGTAGCTACGAAAAATACGTTTTAATCGAACGATAGCGGAATCGCTTCTACGAGCGGCATATCAGCAAATAAATTATATAGACCTATATGCATTCCATACCGAACAAGTAAAGTTTCGCAAAGATGATATTCAACTACATACCTTGTCCAATATCCATATCATCACCAACAGCAGTCCACGACAATTTATAAGTTATACTGTGTTCACCACGCTCGATATTTTTAACAGTCAAGTCAGTAATCCTAGCTGGTGGAGTCGTGTCTAACTTGTCGGCTTCGTAGTTTGTAACAGTTATCTCCCCTGGGAGTGATTGACGATAAAAATCATTCAATTTCAGTATCTTCAACGGAATGTCTTGAATATCTGAGGGTGAAATGGATGTAAAAAGAAAATAAAAATATCGTATACACATGTGTGTATGAGGGATTATCCAGAAGTTCATGGACAAATTTAATAAAATTCATATTCATGCAAGTACATTGCTTTATTTTGCACAGCCCAAGTATTGGTGTTTTTGTCGTCGATGAACAGTATTTTAGTGCAATTCTCATGTTAATAATAATGTTATGGTCTCCATAGCATGATGTATACATGGTAAGTGCCGCAGCTCAAAGTATGGAACAATTTGACAGATAAATATGTGAAAAATAACAATGATTTCCCTGTAAAACAAGCGGTAAATCATACATTACACGTCATCAATGTCTGCATAGGTCATTCAAGTAATAGTATGGTGCCTAAGTTTTTGGAGTTTAAAAAAACTTACATAAAAAAGGCAAACTCGTTAATAAGCAAAACTTCCGTCTGAGGAAAAGGTGAAACAACGAGCGGAAATAAAGTTTTGTGTCAATATTAGCGAAACACTTATCCAGGCGATATATATGCTTAGTAAAACTCAGAAAGTTATTTGTAGTGTGTTTTGTAGTCTATAAATGGCACAAACGAACGGTACAGTGAGGAATAAGAATCAATAATGGATGATAACATGTGTGGTCGCCCTGTGACAAAATCGTGTCAATGTCACATCAACTTGGTAAAAGGTGCCTCAATAAGGATTGCTGTAATAAATTCATGAACTATGCTGTGAACTAAGTATAGGTTACAGTACAGTGCACATGATAATTAAGAATGATTAACATGCAAGTCCTTAGAGTCATCACAGGGTTCCTCGATTGCTAAAATGTATGAGTTGAGCGACGAGCAAGAGTAGGGAAATTACTTGTGAAATAAATTCTCGTCGCAACGACGTAACGTAAATCTGACCTTCGGCAAATACACGTACATGACATGTTTGAAATACATGTAACTATTTTATTTGAACATATATATTCTTCATATTTTGCGTACGGTTTGAAGTTATATTAAATATAATACATGTTAAACTCCAAATAAATCCGACATGTCATCTTCATATTATGAGATTTGTCCACGAACTTCTGGATAACCCCTCGTATGTAATTTGTATCAATGTTTCGTTTATTTCACTTTTTAATATGTTGCGGATTATTAAATGTGATTAAATGATAACTAATTAACCATATATCAGTTATATATACTAATATATACATGTAACAGCGATTGCAATAAGGATTTTGAAAGAAAGCCATGTTTTTCAAGTTTAACATAGTTACATTCTACATAAATAACTTATACAAACCTGAACAAAGTTGTACATGGAATTCTTCCGTCGAGGTTGAATTGTCTGAAAAATGTTATTAGATATGCAAGTTGAACATCAAATATGTAAGAAAAGTTCTTCGTTATAATATGTATACACAATTTAATCAATAGCTTTCTAATTATTTTATCTGTTCAAGTATTGTTTGATATATAGGAAAACAAAAAATGAAAATGTCGTCTACTGTTTACAGTTTATTGTCTTATGAATTTAATACAATGAAATATATATATATATATATATATATATATATATATATGCTTATCCTATAACTAACGATTAGGTTAGCACATGCGTGAATTAACCCATGATGTTATCAATGCAACTGAATACTGACGTAGACTAAATGTTTACAAAAAGGTCAAATTCTGATATTAGAAGCGATATGATATACATACATAATGTCTGCAAAGACGATGATATATTCAAGTCCATTACGTATATATAAGCAGTACTGTCGCCATTGGCATCTACCTTTACGTTGTAACGGCCGTTACTTTTAAAGTACCTCTTTATCAAGTATGCGGAATAAACACCGTCATTTGCTATCACGTCGGCGCCTGAAGAAATGAAAAATAATATTTATTATCCATGATTAAAGCTCACATTGAAATCTTTTCCTTCTTCACTTAGCTCTTATCTAGTATATAAATTAATATTTGATCGAACATATTCGATTTTGAAGAAATTAGTAAATAATATTGATAAAGTCTCAGGGCTAGATTTTATAATTAAATTTACTTTTGATTTACTGAATATTATTATGAAATTGAAGATGTCTCAAATGAGCATATCAACTTTCAATTTATACATCTTTGAACGAAATATGTTCCTGTATGCGAAATATCTTAAGATCAAACTGATATAAATTCACCTGTTCCCGTATCGTGCAAAACGATCATTACTTTATTGAAACTACTATCCGAACCAAGGACGGCTGTCACATTGACGTTTAGCACGGAACTACCACCCTTTTCAATGTTTGTATAGATTTTGATTTCCGTCGAACTTTCCATATCAAATGTAGCATTTGACAAACGTGACGTCACTCGAATGACTTCTGCATCCAATGAAACTGGTTCACTTGTTACAGAAAGAGTCACTGTTACGTTATATACTGACTGGGTTGTTATAACGTACATGTACTCACCTACCTAACGACAAAAAAACATTTAAGAAATATATTAAAGATATTAAAGCACATTCAACAAGATAAGACATACTCAAATTGTGTTTTCCCTTGAATACCAGCTCGAAAGAACTGTTGTAGAAAAAATAAACTCGAAGCGAATTAATGCGTCTATAAACAGTATTGTGAGAGTACAATTGATCTTATAGAATTGGTTAAAGCAATAAAATGTATCTATGCAGATACGGTTACCGTTAACGTTCGGACATTGTGTTTTTGCTATGGATCGTAAATAAATAAAAAAGTAAATCGAACCTGTTAAACTGGGTAACAGTATTATCATTATTAGGATTTTAGGAAAACTTTGATTTATATTGGTTTTATAAGTATATACCTCAACGTCAAGAAAAGATATTCTATTATTTTCACATTTGATTCAATTGCTATGATTTTAATTTTGTATCCTTTCGGAAAGTAACTAAATACGATTTAACAGTAGAAACGTTTCAAAAACTACTAAAGATGCTCCTATAAAATACAAACACGAGAATATAATTATTAACTTATAGAATCACAAAAAATAATAACAACATTTTCAATTAATTCTTCATACTTTATAGAAAAGCCTCTGGAAGTAAGTAACCCAAACATGACAAAATCACAAAAGTCCAGACTTTGCTCTGTGGAATCTAATCATGATAACTACCTCTGCTACGCCTGATATTTCTAACGTTAGGATATCTGAAGATCCTGTAGCATGATATAAAACATCGTCTGGACCTGTGACGTTTATAGCTGTATGTGTTGCAACGGAAAGCAGAACCGTTACTTTACTTTGTCGTCCTAAACCATCGTCGATTTGGAAGGTCCCAGAAAATGGAGATGACGAACTTATAGTACGCATTTCTGAAAAAACCTTCAAAGAGAAATGATATCAAATATATCAGCACATAGCTGATGAAGTCTGTGCAGTATACTATTAGTCAAAGATTTGTTCTGAATAATGAAATATATTCATCAAAGATGTAAAATCCATGCCAAGAGAACCACCTATATTGTTGGAAACATGTTGTTGTTTAAAAACATGTAATGACATGGTTTATAAATCATATTCATTGATCGATGAAGTTGTAAAGTAAGTAATGTTATACTTTAAACGTTATGAACGGTTTGACATTTTTAGATATTAATTGTCATCACAGGACTGAAAACAAATTGTCTTGAAGATGATGGGTGTTAACATCATTTATTTATAAATATAATGTTTTTGTTTATTGTGAAGTTCAACATGTCAACTAGAAAGGTCATTACCTTTTCCGTACCCTCAGCGTCGATGTTTCCTAATGTAACTGTCTGGCCAAGAACATCGGCCAAGAATATCGAATTTGTGTCCAAAGAAGTGAACAAACTTATTCCTCCAGTGTCCTTCGAAAGTTGTGCCATACCGTCATCCGCAGCATCGGTAATTGCAACTGTATGTACAATAATTCCCTTTTGTTGAAGTTCAGGTGTGATTTGAAGATATGGATCGCTTGCTCCATCAGAAAGAAGAATGATTTCAGTTCCTTGTGTAGCAAATTTGGTTTCTATCTCCTTCATTGATCATATATAATGGAGTTAACCTTTATTAAAATTGTCATACATATTGATTTGAATAATGTTTCAGTATCGCTATCTGATTGGCAGAAAAGTTTGTCTATGATTTATCATATTTATTGTTTAAAGCATCTGTATTTCATATTCATAACATACTATTTAAAACGAAAGTCATACTGCCAACGCACTAAAGTTGTCATTGGCTGGTTAAGATGATATACTCTCTATACTTGTATTGATTCAAAGTAAGTTATGTTAACTGTAATCTTATTTGAAATGATGTTTTAATAATACTGTGACATCAGTGTCATACGTGTCAAGTGTCTCCAAGGTTTTATGTCTGAAACCGGTTTAGTAGTAAATTGACATTACGAAATATTCATTTTTTAAAAATATTAACAATAATATTAAATAAAAACAACCTTGATTGTGGTGTACAATCCGCTGTATATGTTTGTTTCACCACCTGCTGTCACCGGTACTTTATTTTTCAGATCTGTTCTTGTTGTATTATCTTTGATCTCTGTCAAAGGGGCTATTACAGTGGCATCGCTACTGAATTTCACAATCCCAACCCAACTTCCTACTTCAACTAAAATATCTATAGCCACCCACGCCGCCTGTCGTTGTTTTAATATCTTGTCATACTGAAATCAAATATTAGTTTATTACTGATAACTTTATATTGAAATGAATGATAGTGCCACTGACGCTTATGTTGTATTTTCACATTCGTGATTATTTACATATTACACAACTTTTAAAATCAGAGTTGTTAATGTACATACTTACAAATTTCGTATGTATTCGATATGTCTTTATATCCTAACAATGAGCTAGAAATTATATTGTCCTGAAGCAAACGATACAGGAGTGTGATAAACACAGCTATGTTTCAGGTATTACTCTAGTATAATATCACTGCCGATTCATCGCTCGAGGTTGTCCGTATATATATATAAAATATCGATCAAATGTCCGACTTGACTGAATATCAAAATGACGTTATTTACAGACGTTGACGTGATATTATGACTGGCAGCACTATGTAAAGTATTTGTATAGCACATTAGATACGCGTTTTATTTTTACGTTTCTCATAGACGCAAGTGTACAGTTTTGTGATAAAAGGAATCTTACATTTGTGTTCTCGTTAATAAATTCAATAATTAATGAATACCCATGTGAGATTTTTTAAGAAATATAAGATCTTTTGTCGCAGTTGATATTACAAAATGAATTCACATAATAATTGCGGGTCTTAAATACACACGTTGTTAGTAAATGTTCAACATGATATCTTAAAGCATCATTTAAAACGTACATCCATACTGCCAGAAACGTCGAACACAAACACACGGATTCTTCCTGTTGCTTGCAATAGATGAAATGTCGGAGTGGTGTCCGTGGAAGAGTTTACCGCCTCATTTACTGTATAAAAACAAGTTACATTATATGGAAGCCATTTTGTATTTACGGTTGATTTTATAATTTCACATGCTTGTTATCTGTAATGAAACTAAGACTGAGTCCTTATTTTGTTAATAGAACATTTTGATTTGGAATAATGTTTCAACTAGGTTTTGAATTTGATTTCTTTTCCTTTCCAAACAACAAAGTTGCACTGTATATTTTCCTAACCATGGTCGCAATAGATTTAACAGATTCATTTTACCTGCCATGCTTTGTATATACATTACATTATACCAGGAGATGTTGGTATTTATTGTACTATGCGAGATTGGTTTATATTAAAGTATGTTTGCTAAGATTTTTCCAAGTTTTTTTTATATTTATGAAGTTTATATCTTAAATTATAGCTGACTTCATTTTAAGAAACCATGTTTTTGTTGCAGTTTATGTAGATATGATGCATTGAACAATTTAAGTCACAAAATTTCCTTTTTTAGGAATTTTCGAAATCAGTCTCAGAGGGATAACTTTAAGCTGAATAACGTTTTATCATAAGATAACTTATCGTTTTCTTTCGTTTCGAATAGCTGCGTAAATATAAGAAAGTACATATGTAACTCGAACTTCCACAAAAGCTCTTGGCTTAATTATTCTTAAACTAAGACTTAACCAATATTATTTTCTTATGTTATCAAATATAAACAGATTTAAATATCAACATATGCACTCGTTAATCTGATATCTCTCTATTTAAAATGCTTCATAATGCAAGCGGGTATATATATTTTCTTTGAAAGTGCTTACATAAGACCAATAGAATGACCTCATTTTTTTCAAAATAAAAAAAAAATACATTTGAAGTAGGAATCATCATAAAAATTACACACCATTAAAACGAGCATGGCAATATACATTTTCAGTGATCATTGTCATTTTATTTCACAATGAATATGGTTTTTAACGTAATTATAAAAAAGTATTACTTTGATATTATGAGCCAACCTTCTTAGGTTTCTACCCATTGGCATTGATGTTTACATTCCAGAGATTTATCCCTTACTGTGTTTAACATTGATATATTATTTTGTATTTCAGAGTAGTTTCTCATAATAATGTTTGCACTTATACTAATCGGAGAAGTAAACATGTACAACCCAAAAATTATAGAATATTCATTTTAATGCACACAAATGGACAATGTACGTTACACAATTGAAATATATAATACAATTTTATAATCATCAAAAGATGTCTATGGATAAAACCGTATTCTATTTCTACTGAAAAAAATTATTTGATATAAAACATTTAAATAAACATATTAATACAAATCTGTCACCCTCCTTGCATACGAGATAACAGTGTCGTAATGTTGTAAATTATTTAATTATTGGACGATGTATTTAATTTATACGCATATATTATATTTTATCACGAGGTAAACCCAGAGCTTCTTGTGAATCGCTCTCAAGTGTGTTTCTCTGGCAGGACCCGTATTAGGTGTTGTTTTATGAATAAAAATTCAACGCTGTGATCAAACCAGTAGCCTATGGAGAGTTAACAACCAACAACCTACCATAACACCCATCCCGGCACCGGCTTAATAGGTTATAAAAAATGCTTACATGTATAAATAAGAAAAAAAACCATCATAACGTTCCAATCTAGCCTTAATTATAAACACAGTCATGTGAGTCAATATGTTTAACTCACCGCCATTAAAGTCCTCGTGTTTTCTAAGGACTTCCCATACACTCTGTCCATTGCAGATTTTGTTTTGCAGATTTGGAGCGTCACTGTTATGACGTACGCCGGCAGGGGTTGTATCAGCGTCTTCCTCACAGAATTGGGCCATCTAATGTAGTGAAATAATCAAACAAAGACATGTTTTTAATGAACGATAACATTTTTATACTGATGCATATATGTATGCGAAAACCGCATCAAGTAATAAGAACATGAACTTGATCAATCTCAAAATGACAAGTTTGCACACAGGGAAACGATATGAATAAATATCAAGAAGTACAACATCAAAGAAACTAACACATTGTCATAATTGAAGCCAAGTCAGTTAAAAAAACATAAATACCGATTTTATCCATGGTGTTCCCATGAATGATCCTTGAACTTCCGGTTGATCTTTATATGGACAAAAACGACAGCTTGCTGGTAGTTGCAAACTGTTGAGATCACATGATATAATGACGTCATCGTGTACCCTGTAAGCTTTCCCTTTTACTGACCTCGTACACCTGAATATGTGAGATACAACAAGACACATGGTTTTATACCTCCTCATAACAAATAATGTTGCATCTTGAAAACAATAAGTGAAATGGACGAAAATCGAACAGATTGATTTAACTATTTACAAGTTATATGAATTATGTTTTTGTTTTCATTAAGTTTTCCCTTACTATTCATACTTATTATATAGCATATTATTATAGACACGACATGTAGATAAACTCAGCATTGATACCAATTTAAATACTGACTACAAAAAAAGTATACCTTTTAAATGACATGTTGACGATTAATACCAGTCTATGTCATTGACAACCACAACCTTAACAAAACATAGCGTGATATGTTTATGCGATTATTCAAAATGTCTGATCTCATGTTCTTTTAAGACATTTAATTAAGGACATCTGCGGAATAATGTCTGAACGATTAGAAAATATTTAACGATTATACACGATAACAAGATCTACTTACCACACTTAAACTAGAGTTATCTAAAATCCTATCTTACCGTTATACCATACACTTCATAGCATTGAATAAAATTAATACATCTATAGTCATATCAAAGAACAAACCTAGCTATGGTTTGTAAAACATTTACAAACGGACTCCGGCTGGTTCATATGTTGGATATGTGTGTTTCAAAGCCGTGTAAATGTAAAACTAATGATTAAAACCCCAAATATATAAACGACTTAGATTAGTATCTAACGATTTATATTAGTATCACGCGAATTATATGAATACATAATATGACAATCTGTATTAGTATATGACAGTCAATATAAGTATCTGAAAATTCATATTAGTATATGACGATCGGTTTTAGTCTATATAAGTCTCTGACGATTCATATACTAGTAAGTTGCTTAAGACACATATATAAGTCTCTGACGATCCATATACTAGTAAGTTGCTTAAGACACATATATAAGTCTCTGACGATTCATATACTAGTAAGTTGCTTAAGACACATATATAAGTATCTGACGATTCGTATAAGTCGCTTAAGACACATACATAAGTCTCTGACGATTCGTATAAGTCGCTTAAGACACATACATAAGTCTCTGACGATTCGTATAAGTCGCTTAAGACACATATATAAGTCTCTGACGATTCGTATAAGTCGCTTAAGACACATACATAAGTCTCTGACGATTCATATAAGTCGCTTAAGACACATATATAAGTCTCTAACGATTCGTACAAGTCGCTTAAGACACATACATAAGACTCTGACGATTCGTATAAGTCGCTTAAGACACATATATAAGTCTCTGACGATTCGTATAAGTCGCTTAAGACACATACATAAGTCTCTGACGATTCATATAAGTCGCTTAAGACACATATATAAGTCTCTAACGATTCGTACAAGTCGCTTAAGACACATACATAAAACTCTGACGATTCGTATAAGTCGCTTAAGACACATATATAAGTCTATGACGATTCGTATAAGTCGCTTAAGACACATACATAAGTCTCTGACGATTCATATAAGTTGCTTAAAAATATATAAGTCACTGACGATTCGTATACTAGTAAGTTGCTTAAGACATATATATAAATCTCTGACGATTCGTATACATCGCTTAAGACACATACATTCATTATCTGAGTTTCTATATTTATATCTGAAGAATTACACTTTCATCATTATCGGAAAATTTGTATAAGGATATGATCTTATTGTTCAAAGTATTCTCTGTCTAACTTTATTTGTATCTGATGATATATATTTGACGTTCCATATTAGTATAGGCCAATTGAAATACGTATCTGACTATTCATATTTGACGTTCCATATTAGTATAGGCCAAATGAAATACGTACTATCTGACAATTCATATTTGACGTTCCATATTAGTATATGTTAACTGAAATAAGTATCTGACTATTCATATCTAACGTTTCATATTAGTATATGACAACTGAAATAAATATCTGGCTATTCATATAAGTGCCTCACAATTTATTTTACTGTCATAGGTATAGATACTGTAGTTACCGATAAAATGCATACAATTAACACTGCAACTCACGTGACAGGTTTCCACAAGCCATCTTCGTTATAGAAGTTTATCATTTGGTTCGGCTTATCAGCGTTTGGATGTGGTATGGAGGGAGCTTCACTGAAAACGCCCCAGTGTAGTTGTGCCCATTCTTTTAACATCACTTGTTCTGGAAATATATATTTAAAAGGTTACTTGTTGGTATTGCTGATTCGCATGCATTTCAAATGTACATTGATGTATTTAATTAGACTATTATGCGACTTAAAATAAAATCATGATTAAGAATAATTGGTGGTTATATAGTATAAAATATTAACATTGAACAGATGCATAAGCAATGTTAAACGGATTAATCACATTTTGTTTCGATATGCAAAATATAACGCTAACCTTCTAAGTCTCATATAAAGAACAGATACACAAACAAATATCAAACAAACCTCTACTTTAACATTCTTTTTACTTTAACCATGTTGTCTGTTTTACTGTCTGGAAATACATTTGACAGTGTTTAATCTTCTTTGTAGGCTTATTTTACCATATGTGTGTCTTTATACACTTCAATTTACTTTATGTCATTGATATCGGTACTAACCACTCTTATGTCGGCAATCAAACTGTTTTGGCGTAATGCAGTTATACCGTCTCTAAGTGGTTAATTTCCATTCATACCAAGACTTCCCAAAACATATTTTAATTATAACTTGGATACTATTTTCAAAATTTAATTTTATTGATAACAATTAGGAAATGTCCGATCATTTAATTATCTTATAAATATGTATTTACATTCATTACGATTGTCAGACTTATAACACTTTATATACACTTATCACAAGTACAGATGCTTATATTTGTAATCCGTACTTTTCACGTGTCTTCATTGATAGTTTAACAGTTACAAATAATGAAAAAGCAGTTACTTCAAATCGTGTAGATTTCCTGTATAATGCACCACACCATTAGAAGTGTAGTTCCGGTAGCTTATACTGGATATAGCATAGTGTTGAAACAAAATCTTAACACAAATGTATGTAAAGGGACAACAACACGAAAACAACAAGAAACAAAACACAATTCAAATATATTCACGATTAAATGTATCCGGACATGCATTCCGATTCCTGTTTTACTTCCTGATTCAGCTGCTAAAACATATATAACGAAGTATATGAGTTTATGATAATGCACAGGACAGTTTAACAATAGAAGCAACCATATATGGAGAAGCATGTTTGACGAATGTAGGTAATAACAAGATGTATTGTTTCAGGAAGACCCCGAAACGAATCTTTGTCAAATAACCATCCTTTCGAAATGAGCTAGTAATGGATCTTATATATTTTTGGGACCGGGCAAGACTCGAATCTACGACTTCAGTGGTGAGAGGTACGTGATCGTGTAGCGACATCTTAGTACCGTTGGCCACAGAAGACGCCTGTGTGTTAAACAAAGTATCGTCATGCAATGGCTAATATTATGCCAAGTACTTGTCATGAGTTCTCATAAAAATAAAAACGTACACTTCGTTTAGTATATTCAAATTCGTTTATTTTTAAATTTGATGAGACATCAAAATTTGTGATGAATATATTTCACTTTTTGGATTGATTTTCTTGAAGTGCTGTTTGAATATACATCGACTTGCACTTGCTAATTATGTGAAATATTAACTATTCGATTTATTAGTCAACGTTTATAAAATACACATTTTTTATACAATAAACACTATTTTATTTTTTTACAAACTATCATTGGAATTCGGATATATTCGAACAAATTACCATTAGGTCCATACAAGGTTTCTCCTATTTTTAGGAATTCCGGTGTCATATGCATGAACCAGCCTGGTTTGCCACATTCCGGATTGCCCCTTACATACGGGGCATCGCCACGTGCTTTGTTTTTCCTGTCTACCCGGATGTGCTCCGTGAAAGAGTTCACTGATGGTATTTTTCCATAGTCTTGTGAGGTGGTCCACCGTTTTGGAACAACTATTGTAATATTCCTGAAATACGCCCGGTTCTTAGTGGCAGTGAACATCAATTTTGAAGTGTCCGTTAGTTCTTCCTAAGTTAAAAGGAATAAATATATAAGCATTTGATACTCTTAGACTAGTCAAAACCTAATTTATGCCTACAATTACATCCGTACCTCAAGTCTCCAAAATGTGCTCTATTTCATATCTAAATGTACTAAATTTAAGATCTATTACGAATAAAATTAACCAACCTCATGTATACTGTATACACCCCGTCCAACGTCTACGTTACATAAGCGGCGACTACGCCGCCATTTCGAAGCTAACTACACACGATAAACCGGTACCTCCTGTTGTTTTTGTGCACGAGGTTGGGCAGTGAGGTAAGAAAATCTCATTATATCCATATTTTTATTTCGTTATATAGCCGATACGAGCGGCATTGTACATGTATTTAAGTTTCGAGAGGGCATGCGTTTTTGAATGGGAACATGGCCGTTTCCTCAAACATTCGAAAAAGTGACGGATTGAACCACTTTCAGATTGAAAACGCGTCATTTACAGCTCAATTTATTACTTCAGAAGCATTTCTGGATCTACTTCACGTGTTTAACATTTGTTTTATATATCAATATACCAAATTATGTTAGAAAACAAATCAAGTTGAGGTAATAAGGAAGCTAAGTGTGAAATTTTGCTAGCATAAGTAGGTGCCTCATAAATAGTGCATTACTTAAGTCGGTGCATTGTGTCATAACAATATATGAAATACTGTGGTTGTCGTCAGTTCTGAATTTGTTGTCTTTTTGTCGTTATATATACTCATTTTATTTATGTTTTCGGATTTAAATTATTTTTATAAAAAAAAATAATAACTATTTAAAGACGATCCGGAACCAAATTCGTTCTTCATGTCAATTACATCATGTGTCACTCCTACTTACACGTATGTAAGCGTGTATGTATGCTTGTAAATAACATCATGTGTCACTCCTACTTACACGGATGTAAGCGTGTATGTATGCTTGTAAATAACATCATGTGTCACTCCTACTTACACGGATGTAAGCGTGTATGTATGCTTGTAAATAACAGCATGTGTCACTCCTACTTACACGGATGTAAGCGTGTATACATGCTATCATTGTATGGCATAAAATCTGAGTATCTTATAAACGAATGTCATATAAAAAGGGCATGTTGCCAGTCATAAACGTTGGTATTTTCTAAACATGGAGAGCATGGCAATTGTCAAAAGTTGACAAACGTGCAATAGACAGACACATTGTAATCATATACCATATAAAAATGATATTGATTATACAAATAGAGTGACGTCTAAACCCTTTCTGTTATCTACAACACTGTTTGCCCATAAAACATAGCCACACCCAAGGTGCTACTACTATTATCCATTAAAATAGGCATGTGCCCTGTTGCAACTTAAACTGACCTAAATTTGGTCTCGCTTGAAGGAAAGGCGATGCATTTAGGAAATATTTTTCCTATTTATGTAAGTTCATCTGTGAGATCGTATGTGCGTTGGATAAATAATTAGATCAGCGATTTGCATTCTGTTCATCCCGTAGTAACCATACATAAACAGCCGATTCTTTAAGACATTTGTTTAGGTATTTTGAAATGGCCACGGGTCTGTCCTTCATTTGACTACTTTAAGACTGATAAATGCTAGTTATTGTTTGAATGAGAAACATCACCTATATGGTGTCATTACTTTTAACATTCTCTATTCATATTACTTGATTACTTAATTATCTCACTCTTGTTTAAATATTTTCAGATGAAAAATGAGAAAGAAATATATGCTTTCAATTCGGTGGTGACGATGTTGGGTCTTCCTGCTTGCAAACGTTTTTGAGCAAATCATGCACGTAATTATACTCTCCATTGTTTATGACTGTCTGGAAAAAGGGAAATAATGTAAACATGTATCACACATAGAGGCGTGCTACATACCACGGGATATTTAATATATAGGCTCAACTGTTCAATTAAGCCGTACAGTTCCTTTTATCAACACGACTAACGATATAAAGATATACATATCTAAAATAAAATGTTTACAAGTTTAATGGTGATTTGAAGATCAGCTTCTTGTATGTTGTTTTTTCAATTGTTTTAGTGGACCGTCTCCTTTCTCGTTGAAATGGTTACTTACATAGGGCATCCACCTTGTAGATATGGACTTGTTTATTTATATTTATACATAGTCTTTTTTGAAAAAGTGTTTAACGCCATTTGCAACACATGCCACGTTATAATATGGCGAGCCAGTTTTATTAGTTAAGGAAGACCGTGTTATGAACCGGAGTAAAACCATCATCCTGTAGTAAGTATCCCAGATGAATTCGAACCTACGACCTTGGCGGTGACAGGTAAGTGGTCTTGACATGGCGCCTTAGATTACTCACCCATAGCCACAGAGGATCTGGTTCATTTAAGAGATAAACAAACGTGCAAAAATCCATCATAATTTCACAAGGACCTGAAAGACATACGATCTCGTATATCAAAAGATTGCACTTTTGTGGATGTTTGTCTTTACAAACAAAACAGATCAAATCATGTGCATATATCCCTTGTATACCGAATACGCGATATACCGCAAATGCCCGTATAATAACAATATCCAAGACACGGGCAAAGCTCCAACTTCCTTTAGCGTCGGCATTTGTTTACATTTCGTACCGGTGTAAGGAAGTATTTTGACCCCAATAGAATAATGAACCCCGGTCGATGTTTTATAGAAAAAATGACCCCTTTTCTGTAAAATAACGACTCCCCTTATAAAATATTAACTCTCTTTGTAAAAAAGTGACCCCCTTTCGAAAGAAACATATTTTGTTCTCTACTTCTGCTACTACTACGACTACTGATGGAGCTTTTATTAACTGTTTCAGCAAATGTATTCATATTTTTTATTGAAATATACATTTGACAGATTTCTTTGCTTGTTCAACCACCCTGTCAAAAAAATATTTATGATTTGAATACACCAATTTGAACAAATCTAATCGGCAAAAATCAGTCATTTAATTCAAATGAAAAAAATGTGTCTTCCACCTATTTGATCAGATGTTAAGCTTCGGCGCAGTTTCTTTAGAAGATACCGCTTCTCTTGATTTGTAGAAGAATGCGACCACGTGCAACTAGTGTCACGTTCTTCCAGGATCAAAGGCCGTGATGCCGAACCAACTTTTCGGCATGATCAAAGCTTTCGTCTTGTCTATATAAGGGCTAGTTCGTAGACATGTGATCAAACTCCCAAAAAGGACCACTCATAGTATGTCGAAATTGAAGTGTTTTTAAAACATGGGACTTATCCTGAAAACATTAAGGAAAGTAAGTCAAGAAAAAGAACTTTCTGCGCAAGTGTGCAGCATTTGTTATTGAAGAAGACGCGTTGTTTTACAACTCGGAAAGAAACGGTCCTACTTAAAGTCATTAAGAAGGGAAACACGAAAGAAATTATAGAAAGTACTCATTCCCAGCAGCATGGCGGTCGCCTCGGAGTTCTAAAGACGTGAGTAAATTAGTTTGTCTTACTTCCTTTTTAGTATAAAATATATGTCATAATGTGCTCGATAATTATTCACTGGTCAACCGATGATGTTAAATGTGGAAATATGTTAAAGGGGCATGCCTCCAGATCAACATCAAAATTTCAAAACTTTTAAAACAGATAGCAATTGATAATAGGATAATAGATATTGAAAATGATAACCCAGTATTGTTTTAATATATATTTTAATGTGTATGATACAAAGTACAGATAAATTTCTTCTACATTGTATTTTATTTTAAATTTTAATAGCGTGAATAACGCTTTCGATAGTTTTCTACATATATTATTGACTAAAAGAGTGAGGCTGTAAATAAAAAGTTCCTTAAACACACAGACTCACTTTAAACTTTCTTTCTATGACAATTACTAAAGAAAGCCTTTTTCGAAAAATCTTACATAAATCTGGAGACGTGCAGCTTTAAAAATCAAAGTTGACATTTATGGAGGTCGTGTTTTATTTATGATAATTTGTATTTATTCAACAGTTGTATTTGAATTATAATTATTATGAATGTATAAATGCGAATCTCGTAAGAATGATGATGAAGAATGACCATGTTGTTTTATGGTTCTTAATTTCTACTAACACCCAACTCACCCATCAAGGGGTCTTAATCTATCCTTATGAAATTTGGATATAATGTGTATTACCATAAGTTATTGGCCACATTGCAAAGTTGGCCAGGTGGGGTTAAAATCCAGGTCAAATAATAGTCAAAATCTTGTGAGCACTATAGAGGCCACAATTTTCGCCTGATCCTCATGAATCTTGGAGAGAACGTTTGTCTAAATAAAATCTCTGCCATGTTTGAAACCGGGTCAGGAGGGGTTAAAGACTAGGTAACTTACAGTTTTGGCCTGATCCTCATCAAGCTTGTTTACATTTTAAGAATGGTGCTACCCCTATTTGTGTGTCAAGTTTGAACATAAGTAGAGCGATTCAAGCCCTCATGGGACTCTTGTCATTCAATGTCGAGTATACCCTCTCATTTAAGTTTTAAGTCAAATCAAAAATCCATATGACCGCACCGTTCAGTAAATCGGCCAGTATATTTAAAGGCTTATAATGCCTATGAAAATAAAATATATTCTTTTCTTGTTAAACCATATTTTCATTAATTGTTCTCTCATATATTAGTCATAGGTTTGAATATTTGACTCACATTGAAGAAAGTATTAGTGAATCCATTATTTTGATAACCTCCCTTTATGATTCTAACTGTATAAGTCAATGTGTAATATTAAAAGTGGTGCTTTCTAACCATTTAATTGTGCATATTTTCTTTTTGGACAGCTGTTTTACCTGTTTTTAACATAAAATCAAAAGCCTTAAGGAACTTTGACAAATAAAACGTGTAAAATACGTCGCTTGACATTCACGTGCAAAAGATTGCGTGACGCAGCTTTGTCAGTTAAAGTGCATGGTTTCTTTTTGCGTCAGTATGTTTCATTTTAATCCAGTGATATTCTGCATTGTCTATGGGAAAGAAGATAATGCACATGACTACTGGGTATAAGATTATCACATCGCGGGTCAGCCTGTCCGTCCGTCTGCCGCAAATTATAAAGTTTTTGTTTAAGTTCTTTGTTTCCAATTGAATAAAACGTTCGCGCACACAAGAACCTATTATTGTATGCACATATGAGAATGAGATTTGAATTTATGAGAATGCGTTGTGTTTTTACTTCATTCAGATGGGAGAAAATTGCCGAAAGGTTTAACTTGAAAGGCTGCTATGAGGAGTTTAAGACATTTATCAAAAGCTGTGACAAGTGTCTACGGAAAGCTGACTTGGACAAAGCAAAGAAACCACTACGGTTGACACCAGTTCCTTCGGAGGCCTTTAAACAAGTGGGCATGGATGTGAATCTTTCATAGAGTTAACATGTAAAGGAGAAAAGGTATAATCAAACAGAAAAACAGCACAATCAAAACAGAAACAGTAGCATGACTCTTCCATATCGGTGGACACGTTTTGTGTCGGCGACCAGGTTCTAGTGCATAACACTCGAAATAAAACTCGAAAACGAGGGAAGCTTAAAACAAAGTGGAAATAACCATATCGTGTCACAAACGTAAGTGGGAACGGAACATATTTCTTAGAAGGGCTTAAGACATCTGTAAGTGGAAACAGACTTACGATTTACGTGACAGGCGAGGATGAAGATGATAAAAGTGCAGCTGAAGGAGATTCTCAGAAAGTGTTTGCGACGGAAACGAAGCATGATGTAGGGTGTGAAGAGCAAAATGTTAATACAGAAAGTAAGGACGAGCGTCAACTTCTTCTTAAAAAGAGAAAGGTTTCTGATGTCGGTGATGTAACCGTTATTTAAGAAAGTGCCAATGAATCGTTCAAATTTAAGCTGGCAAGAACAAAAATTAATGTCCAACGTTTTTCATGCGAAGGTGAAGAAATCATACTGGCCAGGACAGGTACATATCGCGCGGCGCAAAACCAACACGTACTGTTTCCATGCGCGGAGATGGTAATTGTCTGTTAACAACATTCACCGACATCGTATTTGGTGTACAAACAATGCATAGATTACTCTGATACGTCCTTGTTGAGTTCATGAAAGAAAATTAAAATTTAATGAGAAGTGTTGTGCGTGATCCAGTGGATCGTTATCTCGACCAGTCAATGATGGCCACTGATGATACATGGGGAACTGAAGTTGAGATTTTCGCATTTGTAACAATAACTCGAACCATCGTTTATGTGTATTCGAGATATGGAGATAGCTGGAAGTGGTTAGACTATAAACCATTGTCTGATGAGGGTGTCAACTCCTGGGCAGTTTTCATCCAGAACACAGGCGACCATTTCGTCCCAGTGTTAGATGTGGAGGGCGAGGAGTTTTCAAGTCCGCCGTATACTCGAATTCGGAACATCATTCCAGCAAAGTACTACAGGCTCTTAAGCGACGACATTTTAGCCATAGGGACGTAAAATTGTTGAGGGAAAGAGACAAAAGTGTGGCCAGTGTCTATTTCAAAGAATTCACAAACGAGATGATTTGGAAGGATTGTTTTTACGCGAACATTTTTAATCTTGTTTGTGACTGATGTGACGTACACGATTTGCTGAGCTAAGAACGAGACAGTACTGATTTAAAGTATGTGATATATAAACATTCGATTAGAAACAATGTTCGATGTTCAACATAAAATTATCACTATTTCATGGCGATGTTTAAACAAATATGAAGCGTATGCTGTTATTTTTTCTCTATGTTTCGTTGATAAAACTTTTAAAAATTATTTCGTACAAAAAGCAGTTGCACTGTAACAGACAAAAAGCTGTCAATAAAAAAATGGTTGTTATACGTTTTGTAATAAAACACGTATTTCCTTGTTAAAATAAAGTTTTATTATGCTTTCCAAAGGAGAGCATATAGCTGCCGGTTTGTCTGTCCGTCCGTCTGTCTATTCTTTCGTCCGTCGCACCTTTGCCCGAAGAAAAATTCCAGAGATTTCAATGAAAATAGAAACACAGATAGATATTAATGAGAAGAAGTACAGAGCGTAAAACCTGCATGTTAGATTTGGCAGTGTCGTCTGTCCATCGATCTGTCCGTCTACCTTAGGCCTGTCCGGGGTTCATCTCTAAAACCATGTATAGCATTTCCGTTTAAGGGGTATAACTTTCCCCGTACAGATTGCAAGATGTCATGCGAAAACACGGATACATAATTTCAAACGATGACCAATATTTCTGTAGAGTGTTTGGACCCTGTGACGAAACTGGTCAAAATATGCAGGGCATAAAAAACCTTAACAGATGCTAGGATGGGCGGACGGACTGACGGGAGCAAACAAATATGGAAGTTTTCTTCACCAAAGTGGGAGCATGATTTATTTCTGGTTTGTTTGTTTGTTTGTTAGGAGTTCAATGCCCGTTTGTCAACAATCTTCAGTCATGGCAGTTTGCTTTACCATCGTTCCTGGTTTTTTTACCAGTACCAGACCCCTATCCTCCGTAAGACATTGCCAATCAGCCATAATTTATTATCTAATGTTAAAAATGAAAAACACGAAAATTAGGCCTGGCGCATCCGGATATCGACCCCTTATCTTTTGATTTATACCAGTCCACTATGCTCGCCGTTACACCACCGCAACTTGACTTCATTTTCGTGTCAATTTTACTTTAATAGCGTACACATCAATCGCTAACCACACTGTGACTATATATACGCAACTTTAACTCCAGTAAAGTTGTAGATTATACTAAACTATATCGATTTTTAAAGATGTACATGATCGCTTTTTATACAAAATTCGCTGAAATGTAGAGACGAAGGTGCTATTCAGACATATTCGAAAAAGGTCAATTCTCTGTAGTATATGGACTGTATCTATGAGCGCTCACTTTACGCACTTTTTTTTCTGAAGTTAAATTACTTGTCCATGTATATTGACCATGCTTGTCAAAAGGAACTACAGTAGTTTCAATGGAGATAATTGTGATAAATTAGCATGCAGCATCGCAAAAATGTTGAATGGTGACTTTGGAAGTATAGTCACAACCCTCCTAAAATGAACCAAATTCAGTTAAAATTAATCTCCCTGACAGTCCGCATGTAAGTAGTAGTTATTTTCTACAAAATGAATGCAGAACAGCTGTGCTATTACGGTATACAAGAATAAATTCTTTCAAAACTTTATCTCGCGTGACACAAAGTCTTGTCAGAAGTGTTATTATGACACCCACAGCTGGTCATACTGCTTTTTCATAAAAAAAAATGGTTCAACGTTATAGACAGTACATGTATAAAAGCAAAATCAGATAAAAGTATGCATTTAATTGTGCATTTATATATTCATATTAAGCATATCTATGGAAGATAGCAAAACATGTATTTTAACGCAAGTGACACTACGATATAAAATAAACCGTAAATACAGAGTACGTAAATACAATGCATGTACTGCTCAACCACCAACAGTTTTGTTTTGTACTTTGTTTTAAATGAAACGTTACCTGACAGGACGTTGCTGTATTATCAGCAAATTAACATATATTGCAAGTGTGGTTATTTTAATTCATGTGGGGGAGTCATAATAGTAAGACCAGGGAGTCATTATACTACATAAAATATTGACCGGGTAGTCGTTTTTTTTCTATAAAATAACGACCGGGGTCATTTTTCTTTGGGGGTCAAAATGCTGCATGAGGGTTATTTTACTTTATATGGGGGAGTCATAATATTATGACCGGGGAGCCATTATACTTTATAAAATATTGACCGGGTAGTCGTTTTTTCAATAAAATAACGACCGGGGTCATTTTTCTATGGTGGTCAAAATGCCGCATGAGTGGGCATTTTATTTCATGTTGGGGAGTCATAATATTATGACCGGGGAGTCATTATACTATATAAAATATTGACCGGGGGTCATTTTTCTATGGGAGTCAAAATACTTCCTTACACCGGCAACTGTTTATTACTTAGCATACTTAAAGTAATTTTATTACTGTTTATTAAATTAAAGCCATTATTTACATGCTTGAAAAAGTAATAGGTATGACCAGTATATATTTAACGGACATCATCTGCGGAGCAGTATATTGATACAACGAATAAAAATATAATCCAGCACTAGTCAGCGTCAACAGGCAAAGCAAGTTATTTGCGTATAAAAATATGTTCAGCTTGCACACCTCGTGTTGTCCGGAATCGTATATCAAACCGGAAATGGCTGGTGCCTTACTTATGAAAAACTTTACGAGAGCGAAATCATTCCGGATGATGACGGAAGGGTCCAAACTCCACGGACTAATTCACTCTACTTTCGGTTCAGAGAAAGTGACAGTCAAGATACGTAGACTGGCTAATTACTGTATGCAGGCTGGAATCGCGTATTCTTTTGAACGAAAAGATGTTGCAAATATCAACTTTTATACTGAATTTGTCTAAAAATATATCGTATATGTGTTTTAAATAGTCGGGGTCAGTGACCTCGCTTGTGCCAATCAGATCCTTAGCCAAACTAACTCTTAACCATAGTCTACCTATTTTTTATTCTTACGCCAACGAACATCTTTTAAAAGATAAACGTTTCGTCAGAGTAATGGCGTCAACATTACTTGTATGACATTTTGCTCCCTATGAGACGGGGCCAGGGTAAAAATTATATTTAATGTGTATTGATTGATCAGGCAATATGTGTGAAGATAAACAGTTGTATTTTCTGGTACATAATTTCAGTTTGTACGTTAGAATGTCAATTTCCTCATATATTGGGCGTTAAACACGCATTCAAAAGATAGGGTAGTTTTGTGATAACGGCCATCATAGAGAGCCCCTTTGACTGAGATTGTCGTCTGTTCCAATTGGATAGCCTACGTATGGTATATTCTCATAATCTTCGACTCTTAACAGCTAAAGGAAATATTATAAGAACAATGTTTAATATTTAGCGTCATTTTATGCCATCGAGTGCCGATAGACGAATATTACAATGTAAGTAGTGTACATGTATTACTCGAAGAAGAGGTAGCCTAAGGTATTCGGGTCTGAAACAGTTGCGATATATCGTACAGCATTGTGAGATGGATACTTATGTTTTAAAACGGAAATACAAATGTATTTGTAAAGTAATAACCAAGATCACGCCTACCAATCGCACAGCCTGCGTTGTAATACAACATCGAAGTTTTAAGTCGGGGGATTTCTGGTTCCGCAGGCGGGGGAGCCGATTTTAAGAATTTGATGATAAATGTTCAATATTTTCATGAAATGCGTTTTACTAAAAACATTTTTCGAAAATCGGAGAATGTCATCGGATGATCAGTTAAACAAACTTATAAGTGACGGAAGTTAAGCTCAATTAGTTATTTAATGAATATGTGAGCACTTCTGAAGTGCCCACAAAAGTGCCCAAATTACTGCACCTGACGATCGTCTTCTGTCATCTTCTGTCGTTTTTTCAATCAGACAAGCCCTGTCTTTAAAATAAATGCTTTCCAAGTGTAGACCATATAATATAGTTTACGTACGCAGAAAGTTACAAAAAAGTCCGCCGTTCTATGAAGAAAAATACAGTTCAACGCAGACGGATACTTTACAACGCAGGGGTGCTATGCAATAAGAACAAACTGTCCATGTTTGCTTTGGCTTTTTTAAATCGCATAGTCTTATTTTAGCGTTATTAATGAAACATTTCAAAAGTATTACTTGTTCATTCATGGTTAACATAAACCTAAACGTCGGCCGTCCACATTTTCCTTGTGAACACTCCTGCTATTTCATTGGTGTCTGATTAAACTGAGTAGCAATTGCTATGCCCATAAAATATTGTTTTTCTTCTTGAACCAGCCAAAGCCATCAATTAATGGCAGAATGGCACTTTTTTAATCAGTCAAATATTTCAATTAGATCCGAGTTATGTCTTTTGTTATTAACCGTTCAGATGAACGACATAAGGCTAACAACATATGTGGACAGGGTGGACAAATTAACATACATGAACGTATAGCTTTATATGAGTAGGGTTCAGTTAAGGATTCATGACTCCTTAACTGGTTCCTACTAATATAAAGCTATCAGTTCATTAATGTAAATTTGACCACCCTGTCAAGATGTGTTGCATGTAATTCCATAGTATATAAGTCATGGTCGACACCAAATTTATTGGTTTGGCAGTGGCCTTGATATTGGATATATGTAGTCTATATATATACACCATAACATAAAAAAAAATATATGACTACTTAGACTTTGGACTAGAAACTTAATCATATGATGGTCATAAGTGCATCTCTGTATTGTCATAAATGAACAACTTCAATTTCAAGGGCCCTTAATTATGATATAACATGTAAGATCTAAACATAGGATCTTAAGTTTACTCCGCGATTGTTCATCTCAGTCCCCTCTTCCTTCTGAAGAGGTTGTTGCTATTGTTTTCCTGATGGTGCTTGATTTTTCCAACACCATTTATTTTCATTATCAACAGCTATGTTTTTTTGAAAACAACAAAGTGTATGACTGGCTCATATTGCCTTAATATCAATTAAAATTCAGCATGACATATAGGCCTACACACTAACTTCACCTCAGAGGGCAATATATCGGTACCAGTTCATCTAAATGGATCTATAGTTGAAATAATCATGTACCAGCATGCACAGTTTATCACAACTTGATACCCTTTTATGAAAACGAAGAAAATAAATCCCTTAGGGCGTGCAAATTTTGCCCCAAAGGTCATGGTTTTGAACAAATTTGAGAGACTGGACCGTAAACTGATCCTATTTATCAACCATCTAAGATTAAGGCCTTGTACTACACACTTAAACACTAAAAACAAAATGTCTAAGTCTAAAAAGGAAATAATTCTTTCAAGCGTTTTGATTTTTGGAGGATGTTTAACACACACAAGTAAAGTTTCGTTTCTGTCCAATTATAGAATGACGAAATAGGTTCCAAATCAAAAATTTTAACCTCTAAAAATCTCTAACCAAATTTTCCAAAAGGGTCATAACACTGTAAATATGCAACCCAGAGTTATGGTTCTTGTCTCTGTGAATTCCATTGATGATACTGAACACACATATGAAGTTTCATTTATATCTTATGAGTAGTGGCATAGATATCTTATCTTATAAAAAACTCTAACCTGAAAAATTAAGTCCAAAAAAGGGCCATAACTCTTCCAAAATGCAACCTAGAGTTATGGTTACACATGTGAAGTTTCATTTATATCAAATGAATAGTTGCATAAATATCTTAACTAATAAAAATACTTAAACTTGGGAAACCAATGACCAGGCCGAGCGAGTACAATAACTCCACCCCCCCCCCCCACCCCCACTCCCCCTATTCTACGAAAAGTCGAGCTTAAACATAAATCGTGAGTACATGTATCAAATCTTGTCTTAAATATCAACTCAATATTTCAACTGATTATTTCATTGCCAGTTGGTTCTCGTCCCTGTGAAATACGATTCAGTGCATTGCGCAGACTTAAGAAGTGGTCAAGAACTAAACTTATTGAAGACCGCAATAATGGTAAAGCAATGATGTGTGTTAATGGACCGAGCATTGAAATCAATAGCCTTGACATTCTTAAGTTATGGGGCTCTTCTTGGCACAGGATAATTTCATTAGCTTTTGATTAACATTAAAACAGTAGATATTAACGCAATATGTAATGGGATATGTATGTGCAATGTGACAATACAACCTTGTAAAACATACTGCTACTATATAAGATACGTTTCAGCACTGGTCTCTTGGTAAAGCATCCGCCTCGCACGCGGAAGGTCGTGGATTGGATCCCCGATCGGATACTAGAAACTTCCTTGCTAGGCGCTCAGCTGTTAGGGGATAGTTCTAGGTCTGGTCGACCCGTTGTCAGTAAAATGAGATAGGACGGGGTATCGTATCATATATCTGCGTCATTATTATCAAGTGTCGACCCGTTGTCAGTAAAATGAGATAGGACGGGGTATCATACCATATATATCTGCGTCATTATTATCAAGTGTCGACCCGTTGTCAGTAAAGTGAGATAGGACGGAGTATCATACCATATAGCTGCGTCATTATTATCAAGTGTCGACCCGTTGTCAGTAAAATGAGATAGGACAGGGTATCATATCATATAGCTGCGTCATTATCATCAAGTGTCGACCCGTTATCAGTAAAATGAGATAGGACGGGGTATCATACCATATAGCTGCGTCATTATCATCAAGTGTCGACCCGTTGTCAGTAAAATGAGATAGGACGGGGTATCATACCATAATTATAGCTGCGTTATTATCATCAAGTGTCGACCGTTGTCAGTAAAATGAGATAGGACGGGGTATCATACCATATAGCTGCGTCATTATCATCAAGTGTCGACCCGTTGTCAGTAAAATGAGATAGGACGGGGTATCATACCATATAGCTGCGTCATTATCATCAAGTGTCGACCCGTTGTCAGTAAAATGAGATAGGACGGGGTATCATACCATATATCTGCGTCATTATCATCAAGTGTCGACCCGTTGTCAGTAAAATGAGATAGGACGGGGTATCATACCATATAGCTGCGTCATTATTATCAAGTGTCGACCCGTTGTCAGTAAAATGAGATAGGACGGGGTATCATACCACATAGCTGCGCCATTATTATCAAGTGTCGACCCGTTGTCAGTAAAATGAGTTAGGACGGGGTATCATACCACATAGCTGCGTCATTATTATCAAGTGTCGACCCGTTGTCAGTAAAATGAGATAGGACGGGGTATCATACCACATAGCTGCGTCATTATTATCAAGTGTCGACCCGTTGTCAGTAAAATGAAATAGGACGGGGTATCATACCATATAGCTGCGTCATTATTATCAAGTGTCGACCCGTTGTCAGTAAAATGAGATAGGACGGGGTATCATACCATATAGCTGCGTCATTATTATCAAGTGTCGACCCGTTGTCAGTAAAATGAGATAGGACGGGGTATCATACCATATAGCTGCGTCATTATTATCAAGTGTCGACCCGTTGTCAGTAAAATGAGATAGGACGGGGTATCATACCATATAGCTGCGTTATTATCATCAAGTGTCGACCCGTTGTCAGTAAAATGAGATAGGACGGGGTATCATACCATATAGCTGCGTCATTATCATCAAGTGTCGACCCGTTGTCAATAAAATGAGATAGGACGGGGTATCATACCATATAGCTGCGTCATTATTATCAAGTGTCGACCCGTTGTCAGTAAAATGAGATAGGACGGGGTATCATACCATATAGCTGCGTCATTATTATCAAGTGTCGACCCGTTGTCAGTAAAATGAGATAGGACGGGGTATCATACCACATAGCTGCGTCATTATTATCAAGTGTCGACCCGTTGTCAGTAAAATGAGATAGGACGGGGTATCATACCACATAGCTGCGTCATTATTATCAAGTGTCGACCCGTTGTCAGTAAAATGAGATAGGACGGGGTGTCATACCATATAGCTGCGTCATTATCATCAAGTGTCGACCCGTTGTCAGTAAAATGAGATAGGACGGGGTATCATACCATATAGCTGCGTCATTATCATCAAGTGTCGACCCGTTGTCAGTAAAATGAGATAGGACGGGGTATCATATCATATAGATGCATCATTATCATCAAGTGTGACAACGCTCATAACACTGTCTCGAGTAGACGACGTTGCGATATGACTGAAAAAATATTGAAAGCGACGCAAATCACCATATAAGCTAGTCAGGTTGTTGTTTTTGTCGGTGCTTTTATTATTGATCAAGTTAGTATTGAACTTACATGTTCATGCTACAGTTTATATAACGATGCTTATGTTATTTCTGTTATTTTTGTTGGGAAGATTATGTAATTGCTATAATTCAATATTTTTTATAAATAAACATATATAATATTTTTCTGATCAACATTTGTAACAAATCTCACCTTGATCCTATTGATAAGTTCCATGTCCTCCTCTATTGCTTCAGTGATCACCACATTAACCCCTTCATACCCGTTGTTTACTAATTCAATCTTTGAATCACTGATACTCACTGTACATATGAAGTAGATTAATAGGAACATTACACTTGCCATTTTTTTAAAAACTCAGTTTGTTAGCTTATAACAATTGAATATGTTTATATCTCAATATATAAGTAAGCGTTTTATATTCGTTGGCTCTTACGTTAGCGTGTGCATGTAAATACGATGTGCCGCCGAACAAGGAAGACATTTAAATACGTTTCGGAGGGTTGTTACTGCGCATCGCTACGCGCATAGTTCGTTTCTGTTACTTTCAGTTTCGGGGTCTATTTTCGCCGTTTAGTTAATTAAAAGTCGAGTCGCATTAGGATATTTACAAAGCCAAGCATTTTCATTTCGAGATTTCAGAAATGTAAATTAGACAGGTTTTTGTCAAGGAAGCGATAGACAAGCATGGAACAGTATATAGTTTTTCGGTCTAAACCACCAAAAGTGCTTGTACATAACGAAGTCGAAGAAATATACGAAAATATTATCAATACTCGTAGTGGAAACATTTTGGATGACACATTTTTGGATATAAATCATTCGTGAATTTGCTCCAAAGCGCTGAATACATAATGAATTTACCTGATACCGGGATGGAGACAAGGAAGAATAAATCTTGAACTTTGACATTTAGCTGATCTGATACATGTAAAAGTTTGGTATTGAAGGACATTATGGAAGACACTAATACTGGTCATACCTTATACCGCGAGTCTATTTTTTTCCAACTATGTAAAGAATGACATCAATAATAAACAGTAATAAGGCTACTTAAGTGAACCGAGTAATAAACAGTTGCCGATACGAAATGCAAACAAATGCCGACGCTATTGGAAGTTTTGAGAGCTTTGGGCATGTCTTCCCAGAATGTTATTATACGGGCATTCGCGGTAATAGGTATATCGCGGAAATATGTATATAAGGGTCAATGTTATACATAAACTGTATATGTGGAAGTATAAGAACAGTGGAAACACACAAGACACATCGATTAAAAATTCCAATATCATTTGACATCAACATAAAGCAATTGAGTATAAGGTAAATTGATGCTTTGTCATAACTCACTCATAAATATCGATGTATCACATAAAATGATAACTTACTTTATGATTTTCATAGATGAACAACTATAAAAAGTGATTGATTGATTGAATATTTAGAGCCATTTTCATGCAATCGAGGGCTAACAGACGATCACCTAACAACTGTTTCCTGGGATTAACCAGTACTCGAGCACACCCCATCTCCGCAAGTAACTGATAACTTTCCCACTTGAATCAGCGGTGAGTGACGATTGATGAAGAGACATAATGTCATATATCTATCATCCTGGTGACTCTTGCCGGGCGGGGATTCGAACAGTTTCCTTACATTGAGTAAATGTTAAAAATAAATTTATACACTGTCACGTTTTGTGTTTCCTGTTAAACAGAAAATTGTTACATGAATTACGAAAATAAGAAACTATTCAACACATTTCAGGAATGCTAAACAGAGGCTCAGGTTACAGATGGATTAAGATGTCGGTGCTTGAAATACCTATAGTGGTTTCATAAACTATGAAGAGACATGAAAATGAAGTTTCAAGGCCAATCAATATCGTGACATAGACAGCGTGTACAGAAGCACTAAATGAAGGAGTGACAGTCATCAACTGGAGCCAACGGTAATTATTAATGTAGTTTAACCTTTTCAGCTTATTTCTACTATGGAATAAAACAAAATAATCATGAGTATAACAGAGGATCTAAGGGGGAACAAACCTGTGACCACTTGTTTGGCACACCCAATATCCGTGCAAGTAACTGACAACTTTCTCACTTGAATCAGTGATTAAAGATGAATGAACATGAGACATGATGTTGGAAGTTGCATATATTTAAATCATCACAGAGACTGGTCAAGCAGGGATTTGAGCTTGCAACCCCCTTGACTGCTTGTTACATAACATAACAGTTTCATTCAGTAAAAAATGTCCACATACACGCATCGTTGTAACCATAAGATTATGTTCAATGTTTAGAACACACATATCATAACAGGAATTGCTGCTCAGTTATAGCCCTTGAGTTGTCAAACTATACTATATATTGTGCATTTTTATTAAAATACATCGTCGGTTTTTTAGCCAGACCGATTAGCTCAGTCGTTAGAGCATGATTCTCCTAGCTCAGGGTTGAGAGTTTGATACCTGATGCTGGCTAACATACAGTGCTAACAGTCATTCAGATGGGACTTTAAACTGAGGATCTTTATGATGGTGCTATACACCGAGCAAAAGAACCAGGTGAAACATATGTTTGGGTTTCTATGATATTTATTTCCTGCACTATTCCCCGCAAACCTTAAAAGACTAAACTATTCACTCTTCTAGGTGCATCACCCATGTGGGAAACTGGTGGCGATGTAAATTAAGCTTACATACAAATTGTCAAATAAACATTGTCATTTATTTCTTTATCTCATATAAACTTTCTTTAATTTTCAGTGATGAAGTCAGTCAAGTAATAAACCTGGACCAGGCCACTGTATTACAATATGTGTTGCCAGAAGCATGAATTGTGACAGTAAATCAGATATTGGGGCCATGTTAAGAAAAAGTATCCGAAAAATATATGATGTTTTATTCAAAAGTCTGTAGGAAATGCACATATTATGAAAAATTAAAAACAATCAGTACCAGTTCACCAGTGTTCTAAAATTGGTTTGAAGTAGCCCAGTACAGGAATAAAAATGTCCAAGTTAATGTAATAATAATAGATGACGTGTGGCTACTATAGCCAAGATAAATACCAGAAAAAATGACTTGAATGGACTCGTAGATAAAACTCTGAAGATATTATATTAAGTAGCAGGTCACTGGTGATCCAACCTTGATTGACAGTACATGGTTTTACCACTGGGCCTCTAACATTTCAAACTATTACTCACAAATATTGATGTTCATCAATTACCCGGTATATATGAAATGTATAAAAGCAACATAACAGTTATTACATTATAAATTACAAATATTGCAATTGCTATGTAGTGCATCATTTACAAATATGAAAGTTACCTCTGCAATGGAACTTCATTTATTAAAAATAACAACAGATAATGTTCACCATCTTGACAATTTTAGGCCACTTTATTGAAAGGGGAAGTAACATTTAGCACTGTAGCTTAGTAACAAGATAGGTGACATGTATTTTTTATTTTATGATATTGTTTGTTGCTGCGCTTCTTTGTAGAAAGTATGAAACAATTCTCCGCGTTAGAACATTTCTTGTTATTGAATTGGTGTGAAAATGCATATATTGCGGCCATTTTATGAAAAGGGGAGGTAAGATTTAGCAGTGTAACTTTGTAACAAGCATGGTGATTTGTATTTTTTTTTTATTTTATTTTCGATTTGGTTTGTTATAGTGCCTCTTTGTAGAAAAATGAATCAATTATCCACGTTAAACTGTTTTTAATATTGAATTATTGTGAAAATGCATCGATTGCAGCCATTTTATGAAAAAGGGAGGTACTATTGAGCACTGTAACTTAGTAACAAGTATGGTGACTTATATATCTTTTATTCTATTTTCTGATTTGGGTTATTATAGTGCCTCTTTGTAGAAAGAATGAAACAATTGTCCGCGTTGGAACTATTTTTTATTATTATTGAATTGGTGTGAAAATGCACCGATTGCGGCCATTTTATGAAAAAGGGAGGTAACATTCAGCACTGTAACTTTGTAACAAGCATGATGACCTTTATTTTTTATTTTATTTTCGATTTGGTTTGTTATAGTGCCTCTTTGTAGAAAGAATGAATCACTTATCATTGTTAGAACTGTTTTTAATATTGAATTATTGTAATAATGCATTGATTTCGGCCATTTTATGAAAAAGAGAGGTACTATTTAGCACTGTAACTTAGTAACAAGCATGGTGACATATTTTTTTTTTCTGATTTGGTTTATTATATTGCCTCTTTGTAGAAAGAATGAAACAATTGTCCGCGTTGGAACTTTTTTTATAATTGAATTAGTGTGAAAATGCATCGTTTGCGACCATTTTATGGTTTATAATCGTAGCAATTTATGAAAATCATTGCATGAAAGGTGAAACCCAAAATAGCATCATGAATTTTTCTGTTTTAGATACTTTATTATTTGATACATGGATGACAACAATATTTTGTTGAAATATAGTACTCTTTTTGTAAATAAAACATAATTTATAACTTGCAACCCTTTGCTGTCTTTTCTTAAAAAAATGTAAAAAGATGTAGTTTAAAATTAGTCGTAGCAAACAATTAAGCATTGTGACATGTATATTTTATTTTATTTTCTGATTTGGTTTATTATAGTGCCTCTTTGTAGAAAGAATGAAACAATTCTCCGCGTTGGAACTTTTTTTATTATTGAATTGGTGTGAAAATGCATCGATTGCGGCCATTTTATGAAAAGGTGAGGTAACAATTAGCACTGTAACTTTGTAACAAGCATGGTGACCTGTATTTTTTATTTTATTTTCGATTTGGTTTGTTATAGTGCCTCTTTGTAGAAAGAATGAATCAATTATCCACGTAAAAACTGTTTTTAATATTGAATTATTGTGATAATGCATCGATTGCGGCCATTTTATGAAAAAGAGAGGTACTATTTAGCACAGTAACTTAATAACAAGTATGGTGACATATATTTTTTATTCTATTTTCTGATTTTGGTTTATTATAGTGCCTCTTTGTAGAAAGAATGAAACAGTTTTACGCGTTGGAACTTTTTTTATTATTGAATTAGTGTGAAAATGCATCTTTTGCGGCCATCTTATGATTTATATTGGTAGCAGTTTATGAAAATCATTCCATGAAAGGTGAAACCCAAAATAGCATCATGATTTTTTTCTGTTTTAGATTCTTTAATTTTTGTATCATGGATGACAACAATATTTTGTTGAAATATATCACTCTTTTAGCAAATAAAACATGATTTATAACTTGCAACCCTTTGCAGTCTTTTCTTTAAAAAAAAAAGCAAAACGGTGTAGTTTAAAATTAGTCGTAGCAAAAAAATTAAGCATGGTGACCTATATTTTTTTCTAGTGTTTTAAACTTGTCTTACTTCGAAGTACGTGTAGTGGAGCGCGTGGTCCAGAGATAGAGCACCGAATCCATGATCTGAGGGTCGTTGGTTCGATCCTCCGCTACGGCTATGTGTGGTGTCCCTGAGCAAGACACTCCGCATATGCTTTGTACTGGTTCTCTCCAGGAAGACTTCGAGCGTGATTTGTCTAAGTTGTAAGAACTTGTCTAACAATCGAAGTAAAATAAATAAATTTAAACTAAGCAGTTGTGTGCAAAATTTAAAAAAAATCTCCGCGCTAGAAGTGACTCGAAGAAATGTCTTTAAGTCGGCCAGAGGATTAAGTGGTGCAAACTTATTCGAGAACAAAAGATGGGGAATTTATAGTTCAGATCCATAGTCGTAATATATAATGATACTATCGGTTTTAGCTGGATCGTTTACAGTAAGATAGTTGTAGTCATACATTTGTATGACAATGGAGAGGCCAGAAGTCATCATTTGTATCTAATTATTTGTCAGCTAGCAACATATCTATTCGCTTACAGACGTTGTGTTTATGCAGAGTACCGAAAACCAGTAAAAGTTATAATATTGTTTTATCATTATTATTTTGTCAAACTGATATATATTAGTATGACATTTAATCATTTAATGTAATAAACTATACTATTACTTTCTTTGCTACTGTTACTACTACTACTACTACTACTACTACTACTACTACTACTACTACTACTAATACTACTGTTACTACTACTACTACTACTACTACTAATATTACTACTACTACTACTACTACTACTACTACTACTACTACTTCTTCTTCTACTACTACTACTACTACTACTACTACTACTACTACTACTACACTACTTTTAATACTGCTGCTACTATTACTTTACTACCACTTCAACTGTCACTACTCTACTAACGATAACATCTACATCAACAACAACTACTTCTACTACTACTACTATTTCTAATAATACTGCTACTATTACTTCTACTACTACTGCTATCATTTCTACTACGACTAGTAGTAATAATAATATTAGTAGTATTACAGTAAATAATGGTAATAATAATAGGATTTGTAGTATAAAATACTAAATCAGCATATTGAATGGGACTGACTGGTGGTGTTTATTATGACAATGTGATTCTTACGGTGACACCGTCTTGCTTTCTCTTTTCAACAAAAACGGTCTCCATTCGACATATGCTTTTAGGGCTCTTTAAATATGAAGAAAAACTATTACTTTATATACATGTATATATATATGTCGCTAAACAACCCTCCAACCCATCCCTGAGAAACAGTCGTTGTGGCTTGCACATTTATATTTTCATGTCAGATGAGTGTAAAGATAATCGAGTTGGGGTCAATATTTGTTAAAAAACCTTCGTCATGGCTTTAGACAGTGGGTTCATAATTGCAATATATCGCAATCTCAGCAGCCAGCGTATAATGATCGATGTATAAACATTTTCATTTAGATGATTGTGATGTTGAAAAGCTGTCTTTGTGAATGTCTGTTCCCAGGATTCATAGTGTCATGTTAGTAGTTACAATTCACTAGATCTGATGTGATTTCTAGATAATTTGTTCGTGACTGTATACCTGTAATCCATATTTGCCAAACTTTCTATTTTATCTTGAAGCCATGGCCATGCTAGAACATTAAAATGAACTATTAATAAAACTTACGGTAATGATAATATAATTATGTTGACAAATTATCGATAGTACAGACAAGTTTACTTATAGTCCCAAGCAAGCCTGTCAACGTGATGTGTCCGTTTGTACTCTTAATAGTACGAATGACTTTTGAATTACTTTATCAATCCTTTCAATCCAGACTTTATCCTGGAAAATATGCCAGATCAACATCCGGAGGGTAGAGTGGATGCAGAAGTATCTCCCAACCAAGAGCCTGAAAAATGTCACGATGGGGTGTTATGATGTAACACCAAGTTCTCTAAGTTTTACGATTTTGCGAAAAGCTTTCATAAGATCAGGTTTCAGGAGCTAAAGAGATGATAATACAAATAAATGATTTAACGTGAAATCTATCAAATTCTTTTAAAATAGTTGATTATCTTTGAGTAGTATATGGTCTGTCTGTCTGTCTGTCTGTCTGCCTGCCTGCCTGCCTGCCTTGCCTGCCTGCCCAATCAATCCATCCATCCATCACTCCATCCACCCATCCATCCTTTCATCAATCTATTTTTCCATCTATCTAATCTATGTCTTCTCGGCAACACCTACGGTCAGGTTCTTAGTGGTAGAAAAATAGGTTTATTGTATTCGTTTATTCATACGTTGTCGCTCTAATTTTATTCAAAACAACAAAAATGTAACAGACTGTTTCGTTTAATATACTATTTTAAAACATAAATCCCTGCAGAACTGGTCTCGTGGTGGATTGTCATCCTCGCGCGCTAAGCCTTTAGAGGATAGGTCTATGTCTAGTCAGTCCAGTGTCAGTATAAGGTGATAGGACTGGGTTTCATACCATATATCTGCGACATGATCATCCAATGCTATAATACCATTCATTTCTTATATCACACATTTTCACTTAATGACGTATATCACACTTTATTATCTCTTCATAATAATATCCGTTATGACGTGTGATATACGTAATGAAGTGATAATAAAAAGTGAATATACGTAATTTAGTGATACTATAGTGTTATACATGTAATGGTATTATAATTTAATATGACATACATGTACGTAATGAAGTAATCATGTAATGATCAGAAGTGATAAATTAGTGTGATACATGTAATGAAGAGATAACCCTGTGTGATACTTGCAATTGAGGGATCATCTAGTGTCGTACATATAAATAACGTAATGAAGTGATAATATAGTATGTTTTACGTAACGAAGTTGTAATAGGCCATTATAAATTAATTGCTAGAATAGCATCCGCGCCCGCCTCTTAATTTTCATGCCGCCCTTCTCTTTATTTTTTTAAAAAAAAATAAAACATTTAAAACGAAAATATAAAATAAAAAATAAAGTCCTCCCGGCCTCCCCGTTTTTAAGAAAAAAATGGATGGTAATCTAGCAATTAAATTTATAATGTACAAATGAAGTGATAATATAGTATACTACACGTAATGAAGTGATAATAAAGTGTGATACACGTAATGGAGTGATAATTTGGGGTTATTTGTAATCTGAATTTATAACCTAGAGTGGTATACGTAATAAAGTGTTAATATAGTGCAGTATACGTGATGAAGTGATAACCTGGTGTGAAAAACGTAATGAAGGGATAGTTTATTGCGATACATGTAATGAGGTGATACTCTAATTTGGTATACGTAATGAAGTGATAGTTCATTGTGATACATGAAATGAGGTAATACTCTAGTGTCGTATACGTAATGAAGGAATAGTTTAATGTGATACGTGTAATGAACTGAAACTCTAGTGTCGTATGCGTAATGAAGGAATAGTTTATTGAGCTTCGTGTAATGAAGTGATACTTTAGTGTCGTAAACGTAATGAAGTGACAGTTTATTGTAATACGTGTAATGAGGTGATACGCTAGTATCGTATACGTAATGAAGTGATAGTTTATTGTTGTTTTTTTTAATTTCAATCACTGAAAAGTGATCCATTTAATCACCCCGTAATAGGTCTGTGAGGGTCGGGGTGGGCCATCCCTCAACAAACCGTACAAATATATATATCAGTCAAGTTGTAACATACATTCATATATATACACTGAAAGGAAAAAGAAAGCATACATTTTGGTTTTTGAAATTATTTCATTATTGACTAAGTTTATTCATGTGATGAAAAAAAAAACTGATTTTTGAAATGAATTAGATGTTTGTTTTTTTGATTCAACAAATATACAAAATTTATATGTAATACATTTTTTGTTCCTTGACCTGTCGACGTTTATAGGTATGTATACTTTCTTTTTTTCTCTCACCGAATACACATATATACATTAATCTTAAAGGGACACACCATTCTAAACAAATTATAGATTGTAGCTCGAGCTAAAACAAAAATCAAACAGAAATAAAATATAGTTTGACACAGCAGATGATAGTATAAGAAAATTATGTTGTCTAATGACGGCTGGCTTGGTGTAGGACCTTAATAAATATTAAATATGTATTTTGGTGTATCCCTTTTTATAGAAAAGATAAAATGGCAATAATTACATGAATTTTATTATATTGGGGTTGTTTTTGTGTGGTTATATTTATTAGAGGTATCTATAATTGGAATGGTTTATAAACACAATTTTTTGTGTGTTAATTGATGGTGTTTATTGAAAGCCAAGGAGAAGACTTTAAAAAAAAATATCAAAAATACCTCGGTTCATTTTATATTTTTCTAGTAAAATTTAACTTTATTTGAGAATCAGTAAACACAAAAGAATCACCTATTTCTTAAATTTTATAAAACATGTGTTTTCAGTTATTGGATTGGTTGAATATTAGTGTAAAATATTTCTCATTTGCATATATTTCATGAAAAATTAAGCAGATTCACATACAAACTAAAATATTATGTCAATTATGTATATAAATATACAGAAAGAATAAGTAACAAACTTATATGTGAATTCAAGAGAGACAGGTGTGTAGTGTAAGGATTTTTTTGTTGTTGATTTTTTTAAAAATCAAATATTAAAAAATAATAAAATGAAACAACAATTGTTTTGAAAGAAACATATTTAAGAGTGTACATGTGTAAACACTATTTCCAAGCAGATATTTATAGTTTAACATAGTCCCTTATAATTATAATGATTCCATTTGTGACACAAAAAATATAGGCTATATTATTGATGTAAACAGTAGTAAAGATCTTATATTATTGCAAAATTTGCTTTCACAAATAAGATAAACTCTAGTTAGAGTACACATGTGTTCTATGACCAGATGTAAAATTGTTATATAAATACTTTCCTTTTCTTTTAATGAAAAATAAAACAGAAGTTGGATTATTATAATACAATATATAAGTAGAAAAAACCCCAACAAAAACAACAATAGAAAAAATCGAGGCAGCAGGAGATTTTCACTAAAGTACTGTCTACACAAAATAAGCAAAGAGGCCATCCTGGAGGGCAACTTTTATAATACATAAATCTGAAAAATGTAAAATTAATAGTCTTTATTTTTAAGATATAAGGGGAATGTATAGGTTCCATAACAAATCAAATTTTTCCACCTCAATGTTATTTTTGGCAATACATCGTTCTGTTTCATACAACATTTTAATATAGTGTTTGAATGGTTCAAAAATAGGAATATTGTTTTTCATTTTTTGACAGTATATGAAGTGTTTAGCAGTATATAGCAGCCTATTCATAACAGTTTCGAATTTCATACTGCCAAAGATTATGTCTGAAGATGACCAGTCTGTATTTATTGTATTGCACTTTTCATTCAGATAATTTTTAAAACTTTGAAAAAATTGTTGCGTTACTATGCAGTCAATAAATATATGTTTAATAGTTTCGGTTTCTCTTTGACAAAAGGAACATACATCGGATTCTTTAATCTTCATTTTTTTAAGCAATGAGTTTGTTCCAAGAATTCTGTGATTAATTCTAAATTGGAACCATTGTAAATTTGTGTCTTTAGTGACATTGAAAGGAAGAGCGTAATACTTACTATCTCTCAGATTAATTCGAATATTTAAATCATTCTCCCATTTTTTTTTAGAAGTTGGAATATAATCTTTATTCATGAAATGTTGGTAAATTGTTCTACAGCCCTTTTTATCTTTCAGGATTGTTGACATTGTATATGGTATTAAAGGGTTAAGGCAAATGCATGATAAATGTTGAAAAGATAACTTATCTAAGTAGTGTCTGGCTGATGCTACGAGTCCTTCAAATTCGATAAAGTTAGTGTTAACACTATATTTTTCAGTGAATTCTCTGTATGTGAAGAAATTGCCATTTGTATTCATTAAGTCATTTATATAATATATTCCTTTTTTAAACCAATGTTTCAGTAAAATACTAGATCCTCCGACCTTAATATGGGGGTTGTGCCATAATGGAGTGGACTGAAAGTTATTCCAGTTTCTAGGTACGATATTTGTTGAAAACTTTTTATAAATATTAAATATATCGTTCCAGAAAGGGTTATCTATTCTATTAACATGTCGAGAAATGAAATCTACTCCAAATGAAGAGAAATTTATAATATAGGGGTACATAGTTTTAAAAATAGATAAATATGGTTTGTTTGACTGAAAAGCCGTCTTATCCATGTCAATTTCAAGGAGCCAAAGAAAACATCAATGTCAAACATTTTTAAACCACCTTTTTCATATCACTGGTATATAACTGCACGTTTTATTTTTTCTGGTTTACCGTCCCATAAAAATTTAAAGAATAATGATTTTAGTTCTTTGATCATTGCACAAGTTGGACTTGGCAATGCCATAATTAGATGGTTTAGTTTTGATAATGCTAAACTTTTTATAACTAATATTTTGCCTATTGGAGTTAAAATTCTCCTTGACCAATTGGCAAGAAGTTTTTTAATGTCTTGATTTTTTTCTTTATAATTAATATTTATTATTTCATTTAAATTTACAGAGAATTTTAAACCTAATATTGTGAATGTATTTACCCAAGAAAGATGCCATTCCTCACATAATTTTTCTTGACAGTTTTTTCTTGATCCTAGCCACACCGTCTTAGTTTTTTCAATATTCATTTTAAGGCCGGAGATTTCTGCATAGAATTTTAAAACTTTAAGGGTATTTAACAATGATTTTTCTGTACCATCTAAAACAATTGAGGTGTCATCTGCATATTGTGAAATCAAAAATTTATTTTCACCAATATCTATACCTTTGATACCTGGGTTATTTCTGATCAGAACAGCAAGGATTTCTACACATAAAAGGAATATATAAGGAGATAGAGGGTCCCCTTGTCTACAACCTCTGTTTAAGTAGAACCACTCAGATAGGTGTCCATTTATAACAATACATGATTCTATATTTGTATAAAATAATTTTATCCATTTTGTTATTGAAGGGCCAAAGTTAAAGAAATTGAGAACTTTAAAGATAAACGACCAGCTTACAGAGTCAAAAGCTTTTTCAAAATCAATCAGAAGTAATAATCCTGGTTTATGTTGTTTTTCTAAGTAAAACATCATATCATATAGTAACCTGGTGTTTTCACCTATATATCTTCCTGGTAAAAAGCCTGTCTGGTCTTCATTTATAATAGATGGCAAAACACATCTAATTCGTTGTGCAATAGCTGCGGATGCTAGTTTATATGCTACATTTAAAAGTGATATTGGGCGCCAGTTTTTTAAAAGCTGTTTATCTTTATTTCCTTTAGGTAAGCAAGTGATTACACCTTGTTTTTGTGTGACTGAAAGTTCATCTTTGTCAAACCCATCATTTATCGCACGTACAAGAAAATGGCCAATGTCTTTCAAAAAAAAACTTATAAAACTCTACTGTAAAACCATCAAATCCTGGACTTTTAAAATTTGACATATTCTTCAGACAGCCTAATATTTCTTCATATGTTATATGACCTTCAAGTGATTTTTTCGAATCATTATTTAGTTTAGGAACATTAATATCAGAAAATATATTATTTAAATCTACTTCTACAGTTTCATTTTGGGAGTATAATTTTTTATAGAATTTTACTGTTTCCTTAATAATTTTATCTTGATCGTTTATTGTCTGTTCATTATTAAGTTTTAAACTCAACATTGATTTAGATACAAAATTTTGGTTTTCTAAATTACAAAAGTATCTAGACATTGTTTCCCCCTCTTGAATCCATTTTGCTCTTGATCTAATTTTCATACCTTCTAATTTTTTTTCTCTTATATCATTTAATTCTTGTCTCTTAATTTCAATAGTATTTTGATCACATACAAGTTCTTTTTCAAGTTTATCTATTTCTTCATAAAGTAATTGTTCTTTTTTGTCTTGTCTTTTTTTATTGAATGATGAGTATGATATAGTTTTTCCTCTAATCTCTAGTAACAATACTTCAATAAACAATTGGTCATTTATTTCTAATTCTAAATTTTTATTTTCGATTGTGTTAATGTGTAAATGTTGCGTTTTCTTTGAATATTGTAGTTTTATTCTGTTTATTATTTGTTTTATTTCATCGACATATTTTTGGTCTTTTAACAATGAATTATTCATTTTCCAGTATGATCTCCCCTTTTTGAATTTGCCAAATTCAAATGTCAAAATTAATAAAGAGTGATCTGTTCTGTATCCAGGCTTAATTTTTACTGTATCTATATCTGTTAAAAGTGAATCCGAAATAAAAAATAATCAAGTCTTGCTTTCTTTGACGAATTTTTTTTAAACCAAGTAAATTCCTTTTTTTCCTTATTTTGATCTCGCCAACAATCAATTAAATTACATTCAACCATTACATCAATAAGAACATTTCGAGCGTTTGGGTTATTTATGTTGACATAGTTAAAACAATCTAGATCAGGGTTTAAGACCATATTAAAATCACCTGCAATAATGAACAAACCGTCATAATTTAAAATGTCATTTTTAAGGGTTGTATAAAACATTGGATCATCCCTATTTGGGCCATAAATATTAATAAGTGTAATTTCTTTATTTGAAATTGTAGTTTTCAAGATTAATTTATTTCCATCTTTGTCAGGTTCTACCGCGTGAATTTTAAATTCAAAATTATTATTAAAAAGGATAGCTACCCCTCTTGATTGACTGGAATAGTTGCTGAAATAGCATTCATACCCCCACTGAGTTCGTATATAATTAACTTCTTTGTCTGTAAAATGGGTATCTTGTAAAAAATATACCGAATAATTTTTACTTTTCAGAAAATCTAAAGTGCCTTTTCGTTTGTTTTTATCGCCAAGCCCTTGCACATTCATAGATGCAAATGTTACTTTATTTGTCATAATGTTATATAAAATGGACTACTAAGAGGGAAGGAAACCTTCACTGTTCCTATCAGAAAGACTCCAGACTTTATCACCTCTTTATTCTCCTTATACCTCATTTGTTGTGACATTTCATTTAATTTTTCAACAGATAGGCGGTATAATACTAAAAAAATATTTCCCTCCAGTAATGGCTTGCTTTTTTCGAATCTCATTTACTTAACAGCAATGTAAAATATTTATGAGAAGAGAAGATTTTATTTGTATCTATAAAATTTATATGGGTTTTCCATGTAAACAACTTAAATGGTGGTAACTTCCACTTATATACAGGTAATAGCATGTAAACAACCTAAATAATGATTTACAGACAGTAACAGTGTACATAACCACAAAATTAAACACAAAAAGCACCTTATATTACAATTTTCAATATTACAACAGATGTCTGATCAGAAGGATTGTTCTGTGGGATGATCACTGTTTCACAAGATCGATTAAATATACCATGTTGGTGTGTTATCTTTTCATATCCCATTTTCACCTCCTACAGCTTTGCATTTTCATTATCTGTTACAAACATACATTTTGGTAGACTGTCAACTTCCAAGTCTGCAAAAATTGCATAAATAGTAAATATTTTTAAGAAAAACAAAATAAAACAAAAGAGAAATACATCAGCAATCTGACAACAAAAAATTATTCATGATATACTAGTCTATAGGAGTACCAGGGTTCTCCACAGAAAGGAATGCAAGTGCCAGGGTAAGAGCGCATAAACCCCTTCAACAAATTTTCAAGCAACAAATACATTTTACTAATAAAACTTGTATTAATCAGTTTAAGTTATCATAATTAGTATATTTCCTTTTAGGCATTAAAATGAGATGATATATGCAAAGAAAAATAATGATTTAGAGGAAAGTATGCTTTTGTAAAATGTTGTTTAAGAATTCAAGCACTAGGGGAATACGATTTCTGACAGTCAAGTGCTGGGATGCCCCTGCGCTTAAATGGCCTGTGGAGAAGCCTGAATACTTGTCATTGTATAGAACATACATAGAATATCTGATGACAGTAGTGGAATATTTAGGATCATATGTTCAATGTATACTATTAATTAGTCATTAACAGAATATACAGAAATAACGGAGTATTCAACAATTTAAATCTTAGAATAGCCGTCAAGAGTATTCAACAATTTAAATCTAAGAATAGCCTTGACTAGGCTATAATGGTTTCAGACTGGCCACAGTTAAACATCACACAGCCCATATGTATTTATTATAATAGATAAATTACCATTCAATGCTAAGTTAAGTTTATTATTTAAATAGAATATTTATTTAACAGAAGTCAGAATAACTAATGTCAATAATAAATTAACTGGTAGTAATTTAATTAACATTAATCATACAGTCTAAATATAGTTAAATTACTTAGACCTTAAATGCTGATCATATTCATTGAACAAAACAATTTTTTATTTCCATTAAAGCTTGTAACATTTAAACTCAGTCATAAAAATAGTCTGTAACTAATATTAGAATTTTATACTTATATAAAACCATTTGACGATTCTGTTTTCTTATTACACACACACTGATATGGTTCTCTACACTGTATCTGTAAAAGTTAGTTACAGATTCTGTTATTAGGTTTCATATTAAATACCATATATACTATTTACATCATTGTATCATTGTTATAAAGTGTAGTCTATCAAACAGTACATGTGAGTAAATAAACACCAATATTACTTTCAATAATTAAGTTAAATCCCACTTATATTTAAAGTCATGTTCAAGAATAACAAACATATACATGTAACAGGATGAGAAATATATGCAGCCAGTCCGGGACTTGGTCCCTGGGCCTCGCTTACTGTGAGGATGCTCTACCGACTAAGCTAACCAGACCGCTTACCTATTAGGTTTCATATTAAATACCATATATACTATTTACATTTGCTGAAAGAATCTATCATTGTTATAAAGTGTAGTCTATCAAACAGTACCTGTGAGTAAATAAACACCAATATTACTTTCAATATAGTTGATAGTGATAGTTTATTGTGATAAATGTAATGAGGTGATACGCTAGTGTCGTATGCGTAATGAAGTGATACTTTAATGTAATACATGTAATGAGGTGATACGCTAGTATCGTATACGTAATGAAGTAATTGTTTATTGTGATACATGTAATGAAGTAATTGTTTATTGTGATACATGTAATGAGGTGATACGCTAGTATCGTATACGTAATGAAGTAATTGTTTATTGTGATGCATGTAATGAGGTGATACTCTAGTGTCGTATACGTAAATAAGGAATAGTTAAATGTGATACGTGTAATGAAGTGAAACTCTTGTGTCTTATACGTAATGAAGAAATAGTTAATTGAGGTTCGGGTAAAAAAGTGATACTCTAGTGTCGTATACGTAATGAAGTGATAGTTTATTGTGATACGTGTAATGAAGTGATACGCTAGTGTCGTATACGTAATGAAGTGATAGTTTATTGTGATACATGTAATGAGGTGATACGCTAATATCGTATACGTAAAGAAGTGATAGTTTATTTTGATACATGTAATGAGGAGATACGCTAGTGTAGTATGCGTAATGAAGTGATAGTTAATTGTGATACATGGAATGAGGTGATACGATAGTGTCGTATGCGTAATGAAGTGATAGTTTATTGTGATACATGTAATGAGGTGATACGCTAGTGTCGTATGCGTAAAGAAGTGATAGTTTATCGTCATACATGAAATGAGGTGATACGCTAGTGTCGTATGCGAAATGAAGTGATAGTTTATTTTGATACATGTAATGAGGTAATACGCTAGTGTTGTATGCGTAATGAAGTGATAGTTTATTGTGGTACATGTAATGAGGTGATATTCTAGTGTCGTATGCGTAATGAAGTGATAGTTTATTGTTATATATGAAATGAGGTGATACGCTAGTGTCGTATGCGTAATGAAACGATAGTTTATTTTGATACATGTTATGAGTTGATACGCTAGTGTCGTATGCGTAATGAAGTGATAGTTTATTGTGGGCTATTTCGACCAAATCAGGCGAAAACATGGCTTCTCTTCCCGCCGCAAATGCCGCCCCTTTGCAAATACTTTGGTTTCAATGGACAACCTAGGTATCTTTTACACACCATGGCTTGCTCGGGGACACCAAGTTTTTGAGTCTGGCTCATCTAGAAGGCGGTCAACGGGTGTCGGGAACATGTGCACACACACAAAGTTGCATATTTTTGGCTTTTTGACCAAACCAAGCGAAAACATGGCTTCTACTCCTGCCGCAAATGCCGCCCGTTGGCAAATACTTCAGTTTCAATGGACAACTCATGTTTCTTCTACATACGCTGGCCTGCCCGGGGACACTAGGTTTTTGGGTCTGGCTCATCTAGAAGGCGGTCAACGGGTGTCGAGAACATGTGCACACACACAAAGTTGCATGTTTTTGGCTATTTCGACCGAACCAGGCGAAAACATGGCTTCTCTACACGCAGCAAAATGCCGCCCCTTGGCAATTACTTGGGTTTCAATGGACAACTTAGGTATCTTCTACGCACTCACGCCTGCCCGGGAACACCAAGTTTTTGAGTCTGGCTCATCTAGAAGAAGGATAACGGGTATCGGGAACATGTGCACGCACACAAAGTTGCATGGTTTTGGCTATTTGGACCAAACCAGGCGGAAACATGGCTTCTTATCCCGCCGCAAATGCTGCCTCTTGTCAAATACTTGGATTTCAATGGACAACTCAGGTATTGTTTACACACCCTGGTCTGCCCGGGGACACAAAGTTTTTGAGTCTTGCTCATCGAGAAGGCGGTCAACGGGTGTCGGGAAAATGTGCACACACAAATTTTCATGTTTTTGGCTTTTTGACCAAACCAGGCGAAAACATGGCTTCTATTCCCGCCGCAAATGACGCCCTTTGACAAATACTTGGGTTTCAATGGACAACTCAGGTATCTTCTACACAAACTGGCCTGCCCGGGGACACTAAGTTTATGAGTCTGGCTCATCTAAAAGGCGGTCAATGGGTGTAGAGAAAATGTGCACATACACAAAGTTGCATGTTTTTAGCTATTTCGACCAAACCAGGCGAAAACATGGCTTCTTTTCCCGCCGCAAATGCAGCCCCTTGGCAAATAATTGGGTTTCAATGGATAACTCAGGTATATTCTACACTGACCTGCCCGGGGACAGCAAGTTTTTGGGTCTGGCTCAACTAAAAGGTGGTCAACGGGTGTCGGGAACATGTGCACACAAACAAAGTTTCATGTTTTTGGCTATTTCGAACAAACCAGGCGAAACCAAGTCTTCTCTTACCGCCGCAAATACCGTCTCTGGCAATTACTTGGGTTTAAATGGACATCTCAGGTATCTTCTACACACTCTGGCCTGCCCGGGGACAACACGTGTTTGAGTCTGGCTTATCTAGAAAGCAGTCAACGGGTGTCGGGGAAATGTGCACACTCACAAAGTTGCATGTTTTTGGCTATTTCGACCAAATCAGGCGAAAACATGGCTTTTATTCCCGCTGCAAATGGACCCCCTTGGAAAATACTTGGGTTACAATGGACAACTCAGGTATCTTTTAGATACCGTGGCCTGCCAGGGGACACCAAATTTTGGAGTCTGACTCATCTAGAAGGCGGTCAACGGATGTCGAGAACATGTGCACACACAATAAGTTTTTGGCTTTTAGACCAAACCAGGCAAAAACATGGCTTCTATTCCCGCCGCAATTGCGGCCCTTTGGCAAATACTTGGGTTTCAATGGACAACTCATGTATTTTCTACACAAACAGGCCTGCCCGGGGACACTATGTTTTTGAGTCTGGCTCATCTAGAAGGCGGTCAACGGCCATGTTTTCGGCTATTTCGACAAAACCAGGCGAAAACATGGCTTCTATCCCCGCAGGAAATTCCGCCCCTTGGCAAATATTTGGTTTTCCATGGACAACTCAGGTATCTTTTACACAGTCTCGCCTGCCCGGGGACACCAAATGTTTGAGTCTGGCTCATCTAGAAGGCGGTCAACGGGTGTCGGGAACATGTGCACACACACAAAGTTGCATGTTTTTGGCTTTAAGACCAAACCAGGTGAAAACATGTATCCTCTTCCTGCTGCAAATGCTGCCCCTTGGCAAATAATTGGGTTTCAATGGACATCCCAGGTATCTTTTACCCACCCTGTCCTGCCCGGGGACACCAAGTTTTTGGGTCTGGCTCATCGAGAAGACGGTCAACGGGTATCGGGAACATGTGCACACACACAAATTTGCATGTTTTTGGCTATTTTGACCAAACCAGGCGAAAACATAGCTTCTCTTCCCGTCGCAATCGACCCCCTTGGCAAATACTTGGATTTCAATGGACAACTTATATATCTTTTACACACCCTGGCCTGTCCGGCGACACCAAGTTTTCGAGTCTGGCTCATCTAGAAGGCGGTCAACGGGTGTCAAAAACATGTGCACATACACAACGTTGCATGTTTTTGGCTATTTCGACCAAACCAGGCGAAAACAAGGCTTCTATTCCAGCCGCAAATGGACCCTCTTGTCAAATAATTGGGTTTCAATGGATAACTCAGGAATCTTTTACTCACCATGGTCTGCCCGGGGACACCAAGTTTTTGATTCTGGCTCATCGAGAAGGCGGTCAACGGGTGTCGGGATCATCTGCACACTAATAAAGTTGCATGTTTTTTGGCTTTTAGACCAAACTGGTCGAAAACGTGGCTACTCTCCCCGCCTCAAATGCCGCCCCTTGGCAAATACTTGAGTTTCAATGGACAACTCAGGTATCTTTTACACACGCTGGCCTGCCAGTGGACACCAAGTTTTTGAGTTTGGCTCATCTAGAAGGCGGTAAACAGGTGTCGGGAACATATGCACACACAGAAAGGTGCATGTTTTAGGCTATTTCGACCAAACCAGGTGAAAACATGGCTTCACATCCCGCCGCAAATGGACCCCTTGGTAAATACTTGGATTTCAATGGACAACTTATATATCTTTTACACACCCTGGCCTGTCCGGCGACACCAAGTTTTCGAGTCTGGCACATCTAGAAGGCGGTCAACGGGTGTCAAAAACATGTGCACATATGAGTTGATACGCTAGTGTCGTATGCGTAATGAAGTGATAGTTTATTGTGGGCTATTTCGACCAAATCAGGCGAAAACATGGCTTCTCTTCCCGCCGCAAATGACGCCCCTTGGTAAATACTTGGATTTCAATGGACAACTTATATATCTTTTACACACCCTGGCCTGTCCGGCGACACCAAGATTTTGAGTCTGGCTCATCTAGAAGGCGGTTAACTGGTGTAGGGAACATGTGCACACACACAAAGTTGCATTATTTTGGCTTTTAGACCAAACCAGGCGAAAACATTGTTTCTCTTCCCGTCGCAAATGCGGCCGCTTGGCAAATACTTGGGTTTCAATGGACAACTCACATATCTTCTACACACTCTGGCCTGCCCGGGGACACCAAGATTTGAGTCCGACTCATCGAGAAGGCGGTCAACGGGTGTCGGGATCATCTGCACACTCACAAAGTTGAATGTTTTTGGCTTTTAGACCAAACCAGGCGAAAACATGCCTTCTCTCCCCGCCTCAAATGCGGCCGTTTGGAAAATACTTGGGTTTCAATGGACAACTCAGGCATCTTTTGCACACGTTGGCCTGCCTTGCGACACCAAATTTGTTAGTCTGGCTCATCTAAAAGGCGGTCAACGGGTGTCGGGAACATGTGCACACAAACACAAAGGTGCATGTTTTTGGCTATTTAGACCAAATCAGGCGAAAACATGGCTTCTCTTCCCGCCGCAAATGCCGCTCCTTGGCAAATACTTGGATTTCGATGGACAACTTAGGTATCTTCTATACACTCTGCCCTGCCCAGGGACACCAAGTTTTTGCATCTGGCTTATCCAGAAGGCGGTCACCTGGTGACGGGAACATGTGGACACGCACAAAGGTGCATGTTTTTGGTTATTAAAACGAAATCAGGAGAAAACATGGCTTCTCTTCCTACCGCTAATGGCCCCCCTTGGCAAATACTTGGATTTCAATGGACAACTCAGGTATCTTCTACAAACACTGGCCTGCCCAAGGACACCAAGTTGTTTAGTCTGGCTCATCTAGAAGGCAGTCAACGGGTGTCGGGAACATGTGCACACACACAAAAGTGCATGTTTTTGGCTTTTTCGACCAAATCAAGCGAAAACATGGCTTCTCTTCCCGCCGGAAATAACGCCCCTTGGCAAATACTTGAGTTTGTATGGACAACTCAGTTATCCTCTACACACCATGGCCTTCCCAGGGACACTAGGTTTTTGAAACTGGCTCATCCAGAAGGCGGTCAACGGGTGTAGGGTACATGTGCACACACACAAACGTGCATATTTTTGGCTATTTATACCAAATCAAGCGAAAGCATGGCGTCCCTTCCCGCCGCAAATGCCGCCCCTTGGCAAACATTTGGATTCCAGTGGACAATTCAGGTATCTTTTCCCACCCTGGCCTGCCCAGGGACACCAAGGTTTTGAGCCTGGCTCATCAAGAAGGCGATCGCATGGTGTCGGGAACATGTGCACACACACAAAGGTGCATGTTTTTGGCTATTTCGACCAAATCAGGCGAAAACATGGCTTTACTTCCCGCCGCAAATGGACCCCTTGGCAGATACTTGTATTTCAATGGACAACTTAGGTATCTTCTACACACCATGGCCTGCCGAGGGACACCAAGTTTTTGATTCTGGCTCATCTAGAAAGCGGTCAACGGGTGTCGGGAACATGTGCACACACACAAAAGTGCATGTTTTTTGCTATTTCGACCGAATCAGGCGAAAACATGGCTTCTCTTCCCGCCGCAAATGCCGCCTTCGACAAATACTTGGATTTAAATGAACAACGCAGATATCTTCTACACATCCTGGCCTGCCCAGTGACATCAAGTTTTTTAGTCTGGCTCATCTTGAAAGCGGTCAACTGGTGTCGGGAATATGTGCACACACACAAAGGTGCACGTTTTTGGCTATTTCGACAAAAGGCGAAAACATAGCTTCTCTTCCCGCCGCAAATGGCCCCACTTGTGAAATACTTGGATTTCGATGGACAACTCAAGTATCTTCTAATCACCCTTGTCTGCCCAGGGATACCAAGTTTTTTAGTCTGGCTCATCTAGAAGGCGGTCAACGGGTGTCGGGAACATGTGCACACACACAAAGGTGCATGTTTTTGGCTATTTCGACCAAATCAGGCTCAAACATGTCTTCTACTTCCGCCGCAATTGCCGCCCCTTGGCAAATACTTGGGTTTCAATGGACAACTCATGGATCTTCTACACACCGTGGCCTGCCCAGGAACACCAAGTTTTTGAGTATGGCTCATTAGAAAGGCGATCAACTGGTGTCGGGAACATGTGCACACACACAAAGATGCGTGTTTTTGGCTATTTATACCAAATCATGCGAAAACATGGCTTATATTCCCGACGGAAATGGCCCCCCTTGGCAAATGCTTGGACTTCAATAAACAACTTAGGTATCTCCTACACACCCTGGCCTGCCCAGGGATACCAAGTTGTTTAGTCTGGCTCATCTAGAAGGTGCTCAACGGGTGTCGGGAACATGTGCCCACACACAAAGGTGCATGTGTTTGACTATTTCAGCCAAATCAGGCGAAAATATGGCTTCACTTCCGCCGCAAATGCCGCCCTTTGGCAAATACTTGGATTTCAATGGACAACTCTGGTATCTTCTATATACCCTGGCTTGCCCAGGGACACCAAGTTTTTTAGTCTGGCTCATCTAGAAGGCGGTCAACGGGTATCGGGAACATGTGCACACACACAAAGGTGCATGTTTTTGGCTGTTTCGACCAAATCAGGCGGAAACATGGCTTCTCTTCCCGCCGCAAATGCCACCGCTTGGCAAATACTTTGATTTCAATGGACAACTCAGGTATCTTTTACACACCCTGGATTACCAGGGACACCATGTTTTTGATTCTGGCTCATTTAAATGGCGGTCAACGGGTGTCGGGAACATGTGCAGACACACATAGTTGCATGTTTTTTTTTGCTATTTAGACCAAATCAGGCAAAAACATGACCTCTATTCCCGCCGCAAATGGCCCTTCTTGTCATATACTTGGGTTCCAATGGACAACTCAGGTATCTTCTACACACCCTGGCGATCAATCGGATACAGGCGACGCTTGAGCCGGACTGCGCTGTCTTCCCGGCGCCCAAAATGACACCCCCTTGCCAAACACTTGGGTTCTGTGGCCTCTTCCAATCGAAAACTGTCGTTCTGGGCTACAATTAAAGAGCAAGCTTTTGAGTGTGTGTCAGATAGAACGCCCCTACAAGTTGTTTTACTTTTGTGTCTTTTGCAATGCTAGCCTGTTTCTCGTGCGTTTTGGGCGAACCGTCGAGGCTTGGGCGCCTTCACGGCACACACAAATACACTCCCTTGCCAAACTCTTGGGTTCTTTGGCGCACTCCAAGGCGCTAGTATGGTGTCTAAGCTACATTTAGATGGCAAGCTTTTGAGTGTGTGCCAAACAAAACGCCTGCACGAGTTGTTTAACTGATGTTAACTCACGACCTCTTGATTGATAGTCAGACGCGCTAACGACTGAGCTAATCAGCCCGGCATTTTGGCTGGAACGTTACTAAACTGGTATACAGAGCCATACTCAGGAGAGCTTCTTACTTGGTATGAGCACTCTTCAATACCCATACAAATCATGTTGCCTCTCATGAGTGTATTTGTGTGTGTCGTGAAGGCGCCCAAGCCTCGACGGTTTGCCCCAAACGCGCGAGAATAAGGCTAGCCTTGCAAAAGAGACAAAAGTTAAACATCTCGTTCAGGCGTTCTATTTGACACACACTCAAAAGCTTGCTCTCTAAATGTAGCCCAAAACAAAGACTTACGCCTGGGAGTGCGCCGTAGAACTCAAGAGCTTGGCAAGGGGGTGTCATTTTGGGCGCCGTGAAGACCGCACAGGCTGTCTCAAGCGTCGCCTGTTTACGATCGATCGTCCTGCCTAATACCATAAAAGCAAACAAGTCGTGCAGGCGTGCTACTAGACACACAGTTAAAAGCTTGCCCTCTAAATGTAGCCCAAACACCCAACTAGCGCCTGGGAGTGCACTAAAGAACCCAAGAGTTTGGCAAGGGAGTGTATTTGTATGTGCCGTGAAGGCACCAAAGCCTCGACGGTTTGCACCAAACGCGCGAGAAAGAGGCTAGCCTTGCAAAAGACACACAAGTTAAACAACTCGTACAGGCGTTCTATTTGACACACACGTGCCAAACTCTTGGGATCTATAGCGCACTCCCAGGCGAAAGAAGTCGTTCTGGGCTACATTTAGAGAGCAAGCTTTTAAATGTGTGTCAAATAGAACGCCTGTACGAGTTGTTTAACTTTTGTGTCTTTTGCAAGGTTAGTCTGTTTCTCGCGCGTTTTGGGTAAACCGTCGATGCTTGGTCGCCTTCACGGCACACATAAATACACTCCTTTGCCAAACTCTTGGATTTTTTGGCGCACTCCCAGGCGCTAGTAGGGTGTCTGGGCTACATTTAGAGGGCAAGTTTTTGAGTGTGTGTCAAACAGAACACCTGCACGAGTGGTTTAACTGGTGTGTCTTTTGCAAGGCTAGCCTGTTTCTCGCGCATTTGGATCGGACCAGGGAGGCTTGGGCGCTTTCACGGCACGCACAAATACACCCCATTGCCAAACTCTTGGATTCTTTGGTGCACTCTCAGGTTCTATTAGGTTATCTGGGCTACATTTAGAGGGCAAGATTTTAACTGTGTGTCTAGTAGGACGCCTGCACGACTTGTTTGACTTTTTGTCATTAGGCAGGGCGATCGATCGGAAACATGCGACGCTTGAGCCATCCTGCGCGGTCTTCCCAGCGCCCAAAATGACACCCCCTTGCCAAACTCTTGGGTTCTATGGCGCACTCCCAGGCGAAAGTAGTCGTCTCGGGATACATTTAGAGAGCAAACTTTTGAGTGTGTGTCAAATAGAACGCCTGTAAGAGTTGTTTAACTTGTGTGTCTTTTACAAGGCTAGTCTGTTTCTCGCGCGTTTGGGGTGAACAATCGATGCTTGGTCGCCTTCACGGCACACATAAATACACTCCTTTGCCGAACTCTTGGGTTCTTTGGCACACTCCCAGGCGCTAGTGTGTATGGGCTACATTTAGAGGGAAAGCCTTTGAGTGTGTGTCAAATAGAACGCCTGCACAAGTTGTTTAACTGATGTGTCTTGTGCATGGCTAGCCTGTTTCTCGTGCATTTGGGTCGGACCGTCGAGGCTTGGTCGCCTTCACAGCACGCACAGATACACCCCATTGCCAAACTCTTGGTTCTATAGCGCACTTCCAGGTTAAAGTAGTCGTTCTGGGCTACATTTAGAGAACGAGCTTTAAAGTGTGTGTTAAATAGAACGCCTGTACGAGTTGTTTAACTTTTGTGTCTTTGGCAAGGCTAGCATGTTTCTCGCGCGTTTGAGTCTAACCATCAAGGCTTGGGCGCCTTCACGGCACATACAAATGCACTCCTTTGCCAAACTCTTGGATTCTTTGGCGCACTCCCAGGTGCTAGTAGGGTGTCTGTGCTACATTTAGAGGGCAAGCTTTTGATTGTGTGTCAAACAGAACGCCTGCACGAGTTGTTTAACTGATGTGTCTTTTGCAAGGCTAGCCTGTTTCTCGCGCATTTGGGTCGGACCAGGGAGGCTTGGGCGCTTTCACGGCACGCACAAATACACCCCATTGCCAAACTCTTGGGTTCTTTTGCGCATTATCAGGCGCTAGTATGGTGTCTGGGCTACATTTAGAGGGCAAGCTTTTAACTGTGTGTCTATTAGGACGCCTGTACGACTTGTTTGACTTTTTGGTATTAGACAGGGCGATCGATCGGAAACAGGCGACGCTTGAACCAGCCTGCGCGGTCTTCCCAGCGCCCAAAATGACACCCCCTTGCCAAACTTTTGGGTTCTATGGCCACTCCCAGGCAAAATTAATCGTTCTGGGCTACATTTAGAGAGCAAGCTTTTGAGTGTGTGTCAATAAGAACGCCTGTACGAGTTGTTTAACTTGTGTGTCTTTTGCAAGGCTAGCCTGTTTCTCGCGCGTTTGGGGCGAACCGTCGATGCTTGGGCGCCTTCACGGCACACACAAATACAATCATGAGAGGCAACATGATTTGTATGGGTACTGAAAAGTAAGCTCATACCCAGTAAGAACCTCTCCTGAGTATGGCTCTGTATACCAAGTTAGTAACGTTCCAGCCAAAATGCCGGGTCCGATTAGCTCAGTCGTTAGCGCGTCTGACTATCAATCAAGGGGTCGTGAGTTCAAATCCCCACCGGGTCACAAGCTCTTTGATGGTTGATAAACGACATTGCGTCTCATTATCATTCGTCCCTCATCGCTGATTCAAGTGAGAAAGTTATCAGTTACTTTCGGAGATGAGATGTAAAAAACTGGCAACTGATCGGTAGTTGGTTAATCGAATCCCCAACTACCAACTGCTAACTAATTACCTTTTAACTTTAAACTCATGTGTTTACAGCGATGACTATTAATATATTGGTATCAGTATGTAAAATTTACAGATGTATTACATGTAAAGCAACTGTATCTAAGCCATAGTTGACACAACTTCCATGTCGTTGGTTGATTCTATAGTATTGTGTCATGTTTTGCGATGTAGCTAGGCGCGCTCGCAAAGTTTACGGCATTATGCCAATATGACAATCAATCCTTGGACCAATAACTGAGACAATATGAAATCAATTCATTGATAAAATTATAATATATAATTGTATCATATTTACATTATGTAATCTTATTTATATAATACGATGTATAATTATATCATAATTATTGATGGCATCTTAAATTTGTTATATAACAGTATATCATATTTTAACCAATATGTGCCTAATTGCTTCTATAACAAATAAAGATGTTGATGTCATATACATGAACGTTTTCCATTTATGAGACTGCTCTTGCGTGTGAAGACACGTGTGGCAAAAATGGAAACAGTTGCTATCCGGAACTCAACCAGCACAAGCATTTCGACAGATCTGAAATGTCCTGTACGTATGCTCGTACACCAGAACTCGATCACGTATTTCATGGTTGATAAAAATCCTACAACAGGGTGTGTTGATAAGACAAACCTAGATATTAGTGAAGAATGTGACCAAATAAACTATCCTGGATGGGGAAGTCTTCTGCCAGTACTTTCAGACGTGAGAAAAAAAAACAATATACAGAAATATGCATTGTGCAGACTGTAACGGGGCAACAGACGTAGTCTACTTAAAGATTAAACATGCATGTCCCTTAGTAGGAAATGTGCTTGGTTCATCTACACGTACTAGAAATAACTTTCCGCCGTTCGCAGAAAATGGATGTTTTGTACAATTTACCGCTGTTAATAAAGATATGCAGGCAAAAATTGAAAGTGAACTTGCTTCAAGATACTATAACAACATGTAAAACAAATAAATATTCCATTCCGAAGAGTTTACCTCTGTATATGACTGAAGTACAAGAGGCATGTGTAAATGGTTTCTATTCACCGTTTTTGATTAATTGATTAATTAATTGAATATTAAGCGTCATTTTATGCCATCGAGGGCTAACAGACGATCAATTAGTTACCTAACCACTGTTTCCTGCGATTAACCAGTACTCGAGCACATCCCATCTCTGCAAGTAACTGATAACTTTCTCACTTGAATCAGTGGTGAGAGATGAATGATAATGAGACACAATGTCGTATATCAATCATCACGGAGAGTGTTGCCGGGCGGGGGATTCGAACTCACGACCTCTGGATTGATTAAATTATTAAATTGATTAAATGCTTTGACGAAAACATTTTAAAGACAAACCCTACTTTATGTTGCGTTGTTAGATGCTGAGAAGGCTCCGTGCCTATTCTCTGCATCTGCAGAACACGACATGGATCAACTATCGGCATGTGATGCACAGGTAGTTTTTGTTTTTTTTAATATTAGTTTGACCCCTTACATCATGAAGGTGTCCACGCCTCAAATACGGTCGCAAATTTCTAAATTGTATAAGAAGTATACTTAACAATATTCTAACACACTTATACGTTTTATTCGTAAAATTCGCTCTCGAAACCAAGTTAGTCGAGCGACAATTATTCAAATTTAACTTACAATTTAGCCGAATGACGCAAATCGGCAATTGGTGGGCTATAAAATTATTGACATTTGACAAATAGTAAATTTAAAACGACAAAGAAGTTCGATTAGCTATTTAAACTACTGTTTGAACTATTGATGGTGACGTTTCATTGTAAATAAATGACGTAGTAATACATGGAACGCTAAAACGCAGTGATGTTACCGACGGTTTTAAATACCCGTAAATCTAAGAGCACCAACCAATGAAATCACAGGAATGGTGAAGGGTGTTAGAATACATTTGTTAAATATCGTGGTCTGTATTGAAAAATGGAAATAAATAAAATATATAAAAAAAGATATTTATACGAGATAAGATGAATCACCACGATGTTTTTCGATTTATCTATTTTTCTCCCACAAATTCCTCGCCATTTTACCGATAACAAGCATAAATGACCCTAAATTTAACAAGGGAAACAAGGTTCATCAACTTATTTTATATCTATTTCTAGGTAAAAAATAGAAGTTACTTTATGAGTGTAAATTTAGTGGGTAGTTGGCAGTTGGTAGTTATTCGAGTCAGTTGTCAGATATGCACAAATGAGGCGATTTGATTTAACAAGGTATGATTGACATATAGCTCAGAGTTTAATTATGCATGCAGTACAAACCAATAACAATACGAGTGCTTATACACACAGCATAGTTTAAGCTTCAAATACTCATCGAACGTACGTAACCTCATTTCTTTGAAAATGCCTCGGAACTATGTGTCAATGCAATCGTTAAATTTTTAAAGAATCTTTTTCAAACTTTTCAAATATTTAATTCAATTGATCTTTAAGATCTCTTTCTTCATTTTTTCGAAATGTTTACAAATCGTTTAGAAAGCTATTGTTTTATTTTAACATCAGGGCGACTGCAGGCGTGTGCACTGCCCTGTTGGCCAGGTCATCATTAAAGGATCATGTAATTATATCAGTGACTCTCTGGAACAGTTCAATCATATGATGTGGCAATCACTTTCTTTGGAAACAAGTACGCTACTAGAAGAATCGAACCTTTTCAGCGCTGACAGAACAAGAAACAGTTCACCAAATACACAGGGTATTAAAAACTGCATGGAATGACAAATGTTGAGAACATTATATCGGATATGAAACAAATGTTCTGGCCGATAATATCTCATTTGTAAAGCGCTTCGTTATACACGTTAGAGTACCATCTTGAGGCTTCTAAAATCAAAACGAAAAAAAATAACAACGATATTAGTTAGAGCCTTGATCATAAAGAACTGGCTATTTCCATTGACAATAAGACAATAAAAGCGTTTCAAACATTAGCTGAATTCAAAAATCTTGACTAAGACAGTAACGTTAATTTCCGTTTAAATTATCGAAATAGCATACAGTCTGAATATAACCCAAATGATCTTAATGTTGACAAATTCTTCAAACTTTCGGCGACTGAATCGGTTCCACTTTCAAAGAACCGCTTTTCAATAATATACGACATGTTGTTCTGAAAGCAAATTGAATTGAACAAAACCGAAATCATTAGCTACACACATTATGAACTGGGGTTTTTTACAAGAAGACTGGTGTTTATCTGTACGACTCTCAATTGGCCGTCTCCACACCCCCAGCTGACTACCCCACTGTCAGTATTTGTATGTCTGATTCTGGGTTTGCGCTTTCTCCTGGTCGGACGTCGAAGATGCCAGCCTCATATATACTGGGAATAAGTTCTGTTAAAAGATTTTAGTTTTTAATAGGCAATTTCTGTACAAAACATAGGCTGAACTCAAAAAGCACGCATCGCAAAATGTGATTTTAATCGGACGATAGCACCATCTTACATATCTTAGAATAAACACAAATGCCTTTTACGTTCTGATACATCTTCTGTGTTCAATTTGTCACGTTACCAATTTTGTAAATGAACACTGTGTTTGTTGAAATTTCGATTTTTAAAAGTATATATTGTGCTGTTATCCTATATTTTATCGATTATCTTATACTTTATCTAAGGATCATATCAGTTTTCTCCAAACAGGATGGTATCCTTAACGTTTATAATAAAAGTATGGTTGTAAGTAAATCACTTTTAGTTGCATTTGATCGACTTTGTTATTAAAATACCATTACTGTAGTAGGCCTATTGAAAGAAAGCGCTTTAATCTACGTTTAGGAAGTTTATGGGGGTGGTAGTGTTGATGGAAGGTTAACGCCATATTCAACACATAAATATTAATACAGGGCATGTCTAGTTTTAATGGTGGAGAAATTCTTCGGAATAAAACGTCGGTTTGAATACATTACAGATTATATAAGTTTGTATTATGGACATGATATCCAGTGTTAATGATAGATCTAGATCTTCGAAAATGCCTCAATATCGTCCTCCCTTAAACAAATGGCATCATTTTTTTCATGTGGTTTTACGAAGCTGGGCTTGAACCTCAGTGGTTATGTGATCTTGATACAGCGACGTATACAGCCAACCCAGGAGTTCTCCTTGGAATGAATCATTGACTAGATCATGATGTTGCAGAACATCTATCAAATAAGGTCTATTCTTGTATTCTATAAGCTTCGTGCAATTCGCCAGTGTATAAAATGGTGTTGTTGTTTTTTTCAGGCGGGATACTTACAAGAGGGTGACATAATGTATAAACATTGAACTGGAGGTAAAATACTCTTCTCATTCTTATGATTGTTTAAGTTGTATCAATGTAAGGGAAATAACAATCGCAACGAATGATAAATATTGCTTAATCAGTTACTTCCCTTCAACTTTTTAATTCTGAGGTAGCCATTTTTAATTAGTAATGGAATTGTTTTAAGCGGTACCAGTCGGAAGTACCTGTCTTATAATAGAAGGATGTAGCTCTGCAGGACTGCGTTTCACAAAAAAACATACGACAACATTTGATGTAAACGTAAACCAACAATTATTCATAACATTTTTAATATTCATCCAAATGAACCCGAAATTGGCTCAAATCATGCAGAGAATTATATATTTTCTGGAAATATAATCATTTTAAATGTCAATCAAAATTTAAACATTATACGAAAAAATGAAAAATTTACTTACAGTGATTTGTATCGTAATTGTTTTTTTTAAAACGCAGCCGTTATTCGTGAGATGTCAGATTCTGGGATGGACTATTACAATGTAAATCAACATGGATACGTTTGATTTTCTGTATTGTTTTAGCAATACTTAATAATATATTGCAATTTGATAAACTCTTTTCAAGTGAGATACTTAGTGTAAATTGATAAACAGTTTTTTCTGTTCCCCATATGTCTACAATACATAGGTCAAGCAAAGTGTTGGGTTACATAAATGATATCATGGGACATACGGTCATTGTATTGTTCAGACAATTTTGAAATCTATTTAAATTATACAAATTGTATCAGTTAAAACATCTTTACTATTGCTATCCAAGTCACACATTAAGTAATATGTGTAAATAAAACCAATTTGTTTATACTCACTTGGAGGTCATAATTTACTCTCCTTTTACAATGAAAAGAGAAGTTGATAGTAAGTCAACTTCGATAATCACTAAACAATAATATAATTACAAAATACCTCTTTAATTTAATACGACCCACTATATTCACAACATTTCCTTCTTAGTACTTTACTTATTAAAGATATTAAAATGCATGTCTCAATTTTGTGAAAGCTCAGTCAAATGTATTTCGTTGCATCATCAGGTACAAATGAGATATGCATAATTATACCACCGAACTATTTCCAGCCGCGCGTGTGGATTTGATTGCATGTACTTTTCGCCATTTATTATATCAATTTATATACATGTAGTTAAGAAAAGAATTGTATTATTGCACGTTTATAGGATGTGATCTTACATGTACCCTGTGTAAAGTAAGTGATCTACATGTAACGTTTGCTCATTGCAAGTAAGTCTATATCTCATGAGTATTTAACAAATGAAGTACAGCCCTTATTTGTATTTGTATTTGAAACGCCCAATATTGTATCAATTTACATTTGTATTTCATACGCCCAATCTTGTATCAATTTACATTTGTATTTCATACGCCCAATCATGTATCAATTTACATTTGTATTTCATACGCCCAATCTTATATTAACCTACATTTGTATTTGATACTCTCAATGTTGTATAAACTTACATTTGCATTTGATACGCCTAATCTTGTATTGACTTACATAAGTATTTGATACGCCAAATCTTGTATTGACTTACATTTGTATTTGATACGCCAAATCTTGTATTGACTTACATTTGTATTCGATACGCCAAATCTTGTATTGACTTACGTTTTTATTTGATACGCCCAATCTTGTATTGACTTACATTTGTATTTGATACGCCCAATCTTGTATTAACTTACATTTGTATTTGATACGCCCAATTTTGTATTGACTTACATTTGTATTTAATACGCCCAATCTTGTATTTACTTACATTTGTATTTGATACGCCAAGTCTTGCAATAACTTACATTTGTATTTGATACACCCAGTATAGTATTAACTTACATTTGTATTTGATACGCTTATTCTTGTATTAACATTTATTTATATTTGATACGCCCAGTCTCGAAATAACTTACATTTGTATTTGATACGCCCAATCTTTTTATCAACTTACATTTGTATTTGATACGCCCAGTCTTGTATTAACTTACATTTGTATTTGATACGCCCAGTCTTGTATAAACTAACATTTGTATTTGATACAGTCAGTATAGTATTGACTTACATTTGTATTTGATACGCCCAATCTTGTATCGACTTACATTTGTATTTGATACGCCCAATCTTGTATCAACTTACCGTTTTGTAAAAGTTATTCATTACCCTATGACGACAAGTCAATGTTTAAATCCGTATGTTTACGGTGGTTAATGAAACGGTAAGACTTGTCTTCTTCGTGTCCTAGTGTTTACAGCTAGACTGCAGTAAACTACACATTAGATCCAGTCTTTATAGGCTAATCTATTATAACTTCTCACTAGCGTTATTATTTTTGGAAAATGCACAACGCTAAAAATGACCGTTTACGGCTATTCAATGTTCTTGCACACCGAATAAGGGTATCCACATTTTTACCGGGGTTGGATATTTCTATCTCACCCTAGGGCCATGATAAAATTTTCGCTCAGATGTAAATATTAAATTATATAAAAAAAAATATTGCCCATACCAACTTATAAGAATCTTACATGGGTTTGAGGTTCGGATAGAAAAGTCCATCCCTTGACCAATGTTATATTCTTACAATGTGGTATGGACAATATTCTTTAAATAATTTAATACCTACATCTGCGCTATAATTCCTTTATTGAACACATATACAAGTTCGGCCGTCAATAAACTATTTCCCATAGACAGTCAGATTCAGCTTCGGACAAAATTTTGGATATAAATAAAAGACTTGGACTTTTTTGTTACGCGTTCATGAGATATGAACTTACGTTTTAAGAGCAATGTTTACCTGAATATCGCCGGTATGCACGTGCTTTGCAGCTGGAATGAGTGATTTCAATTCATGAACGTATGATAAATCTTAATGTATTCCTTAAATGAGGGATAATGTCTATATATGCTCATGGTGACATTTATTCATCGCGCTTCCAAGATAGAAGACATATGGACATACAGTGGTTACATGTAGTTAATGGATGGCGTTTACACTAGTGAAATTTTCAAGAGTGACAAAATTCAGAACATACACTTCACTACATTCTAATTAATTTAAATATACAGATAATTCAATCAACTATATTTCGGGATTCGAAACCACACCCCCTACGGCGTTAGCGTCTAGCACATAGATCTTTTTTAGTCTGTACTACGGACCTTGAGTCCGTTAAATAACAATGTTGGGAAAGCCAAAATTGAGAACGTCGATTGGTCAGTTGTTTCACTTGAACGTTTGAATGACGTCACAGTTAAGTAAGCGTTCAACTGCTATGAATTGTAGGACATACTTCCCAGCTTTTTCATTGGTGGTTAATAGACCTGATTCGGGAGATATCAGGTTCTGCGATAGACTAGATGTTTGTATATTTACCTAGCCGTCGAGGAAAATAATCGTCCCCTATGACGCGTACTTGGCCAAATACGAACCAAACATGGCCAGTATGAACCAAAACAGGGTCAATACTACTATAACCAGTTTACAATATAGGCTACGAGAAAAAGTGTCATAAATGTAGTGATATATTTGTTATGTTAAATGGTCTCCTAATAGGCATATTGGTGCCCACCTCGCACTTGTGCCTATATTACAATCATTGGACCAATAATTGAACCATTGGAAAGTAATTCATCAAAGCTTTTCTTATAGTCAAAAAATCTTAATAATTATTTGATAGGCTTTTGTAATAAATAAACTTGTTATGATTAATTACCGTCGAGTGTTGATAATTTATGTTAAACTTATTTATTTTACTTCGATTGTGAAACAAGTTCTTACAACTTAGACAAATTACGCTCGAAGTCTTCCTGGGTAGAACGAGTACAAAGCATATGCGGAAAAGGTGTCTTGCTCAAGGACACCACACATAGCCGTGGCGGAGGATCGAGCCCACGACCCTCCGATCATGGTTTCGGTGCTCTACCACTAGGCCACGGGCTCAACAAAGAGTGTTGGTAGTTTTCATTTTGGTTTTAAAAAAAAAAACATTTTTAACCAATGACAAGCCAGCGATTTCAAAATAAAATATTCAAAATATTTCCTAACTGTACGAAACTGACTCACTTATTCATTAATCAGTATTTTTTAAAAAAAATCCGTCGGAGGTCATTGGCTCTATAAGCCGGTCGGTCTTAGACCATTCATTAACCTTCCAACGAATTAAGTTATGTGCTTTTTCCGCTACGTTTTAGTACCACAAACTTAATTTCGTTAGAAGAACAATAAATGAGCTATAATCTAAAAAAGTCGACCACAAACAAATAAAACTTTTTTATAGAAGTAAAGAAATTACAGAAAAAAATGCAATGTTTTTTCCCTGTAGTAAGGGTAGCTTTATTTTGTCCTGCAGCATTGCATCCTGGTAGGCACATAAAACACGTGGTACAAAATTTAATTTACACCATTAACATTAAACATATAAAACGAATATATAACTATATACTATAAAGAAAATGAAGAACAAATATACACGGATCACAGTAACATGCGGAGGTAAGAATGTTACATATAACGACACGTATGTATATATATTAAATAATGGAATGTTACTCTTTAGGCTTCCGTTGAACTCGTTACAGCACTCGGCCATTTCTGCTTACATTCAAATTAAAGCGAAAATGACCTAGCACCAAGCGAGTAAGTAAATTCACAGAGGATGACTCAATTGACAAAGGCAATTTCCCTTGAGTTCCTTGAGTGTTTGTTTGATTATGTGTTCCCATTGTGTTTAAATAATCAAACAATCGTTAACATATAAACATACAATGTAGACGGAATCAAGATTTGTAAGCAGGCGGAGTCTGGTTGACTCCACTTATTTCACTGTGAAAATAGTTTACTTCAAATATTTTTCTAAAAAGTCCTTTCATTTTGTAATAATAATGGAATGGCTGCCCCTTCTCTGGATCCGCCGTTGATATATGTATATTTATAAAATATTTAAATAACAGCAATGTGATCACTTGATGAAGGACTGATAGGAAATCATAAAACATATGCGTAAAATAAACATAATACATATATTGAAACGGAGTGAATGTTTCCAATATAACCACTCAATGTACAAGCAGTCTCGCAACTCCAACGACAAATTTCACACCATGTTTACAGTAAGTATACTGTCTTGTAAAGGAAACCTGCACTAAATAAACTGTCCCTCTTCAAGCACCACAGCAAGTTATAGTAGAAAAGCATGTTTCATAATATAAAAGGCAAAGCGTGAATACACGGCAAATGCAGGCAAAATCATATTTCAACTTTGATAACTTTCTCATATTGACATTTTACAGAAGAGAGTTGTTCCCACGAAAGTTGTATAATTTTAATCGAAAGCTATTTTAGATCTACATATAACGTTGTCTGAATGATTTGAACTTCTTTTTTTTAAAAATGAATCACTTACCATTTGTCATGTTGCACTATCTCACCCCTTAAACATATCGTTGTGTGTTATAGAAAGCACATCCTCTTTTAGAGTTGAGGTTTTATCAAAGGTTATATATTTAAGTAGAATTATTAACCTTTGACAATAATTAGATTTATTTCTGAGATTTAAATATTGTTGATTATATTCCACAATGCCCTTTTAATACGAATGTCTCCTGTCATTATCTTGTGGTCGAAACTATGTTTATAAAAAACACATTAAAAACACCAAAGGCACAAAGCGCAACATTTACGTTCGTGATGTAACTCCTTATGTAATATATATGTCATATCCCAAGAACGCATACTCACGAATGTTCATTTTAGGTTCGGATATACTTTGCAATAAAATTAATGTCACCGAGATATTGCAATTGGTTATGATGAATATAATCTCCCTTTCTACTGCAACAATTCTCGTCATTTTAAGGGACGCAGGAGCACAAAGTATATATACTATTTTTTGATTCATCAATCGATCGAACCTCTTGATATAAATAAGATATTAAATAATTAATAATGGAACCAGGTTGTATAACCCAGCTGTATTGATAATATAAATAAAAGAATGAACTTCGTTTTTTAAAACAATCATGAGATATGAACCTTACATGAACCCCTTCATATATCATTTGCACGTGGTGCATGAAAGTTCATATCTTATGAACGTTCAACAAATACAAATCATTCCTTTAGTGTCTTATCACACATTTGATGTTATATACATATGCGCAATATTGTTATATGAGAGACACAATGTGTTGATGTAGTTTAACGTGTTTGTTTAAATGACCTTAGTGTTGCCTGTCATTTAAAGGTACTCGGACTTGAGACATCCCCTTTGTTTTTAATTCATGCACGAATGACTTGCGCAGTGTACATCAAAATATAGAGCGATTTTATGTAAAAGAACTCCGGGCCAACATGCTTACATTATTAGATTGAAACGAGTTTCTATGCTTTAAACTGTCAAAAAATCAATGTATGTTTCTCTGGTAGTGTTACTGGTGTGGTCGTAACCTACGACCTTGATTTCCGTTCCACCAAATATAACCTCTAGGTCAACGGAGCGGGTCTTATCACCTGTCATATCGGGCATCTCAACGACGAGGCAGCCGCATTTCGTAACACCCCCTTCATCGGTATACTTCACCTTTTTCTTGGAAGACTTGTAAAACTCGAATATTATACCTTTCTGATTGGTAATTATGGGAGTGTAACTCTCTTTCCAGATCTCGTTATGACCTATGACCTCACCAGCTTCCGCCCAGACTTGTAAAATATTTTTACACAACACCATTCCATCTGATTCGACTTTTAAATCTTCGCGATGATCGCCAACCTTGAACGGAAGATAGGAGCCAACACCGTATGTAAATCTACAGATTCGCTGGCATATTGAGCTAGGGTCTCTTCCGAAATCTACAGCACCTCTTACCACTGCCAAACTAGCCTCTTCCGGTATAAGAACACTTACGGTCTCACTGCTAAACTCGTCTTTGATAGATCTTTGCAGTCTACTCGATTCCGCAAAACCACCGACAAGAAATATATATTTAATGTCCTTCATCTTAGATTTTTGCATCAATGTTTTCATGTGATCATTAATTTGAGAAAGCGCGTCTTGGAAAAGCTCGTTTACAACTGCTGCTGACATCACTAACTTACCAGACGAGAACTTTATTTCCGCTTCCGCTTCGGCGGCAAATAGCTTAATACATTCTTGTACGGAGCGGCCGAAGTGTTTGTAATTGCAAAAGTTGTATGGTAAGGACACACGGATGCTTTCACACTCTCCTCTTTTCTTTATTTCAAAGTCCTGCAACAATTCAACAAAGTCTTTTGGAAACTCGTTCTGAAATGCTGAGATGAAATCTTCTCCAAATATCTTGGTCAGGAGATTGATAAACTGGTTATCAATAACGGTACCACCCCAAGCTCCACCTGTGGCTCTGAATAACTCCCGAATACGACCATCCTTGCGGATTTTGTGCGCCACGATGTCAATTGTACCGCCTGTAAATCAATAAAATTACATGTCAAGATTCAAGTTCAAATTTGGCCACTAAAACGTTTGATTTCTATAACGAATATTTTGAACTTATTCTTACTGCATCATTATATATAAAAATTAAATTGGACATTAACAATAGTTTTATGTTTCAATTTCATTACCATACTGCTCTCTCTCTCTCTCTCTCTCTCTCTCTCTCTCTCTCTCTCTCTCTCTCTCTCTCTCTCTCTCTCTATCTCCCTCTCTGTCTCTCTCTACCACCTACTTACAATTGTTTGTTTTAACATAGAACGTGTACTGTGTTGTTTTATACACCGTAAACGTGTTTCTTATACCGGAAGGGTAGCATCTAAGATGGAATAAATTGTGGTCCAACCCTATTTCAAAATATGTGATTTAAAATATATACCATACTACCATAAACTTCCATACTGGTATAGAACAAATACATGCATTTAATTAAAACTATATTTCTCTCAAAATAACGATGTAGTCACTTCTGTCCAAACACTTTATGTAAAACACGTTTTGTCATTTACTTGCTAAATGTCGGTGGTCCTACTCATCTGTTATGTAATAACTGGATTCTTCCTTAATCAATAAAACGTCTTGCCATATATAACAATTGAAAATGGCGTTTAATGTCATCCTCTGAAAAAAACACCGTTAATATGGACAACCCCTCGATGGGTGGTATACTACATACCTCCTGCATCTACTACCAGATATTTGGTGCCCGGCTCAAACGATGGTTTTGTCAGACTGTCCCCGCTGGACATGAATGTACTCATGGGAAGAGTGCGACAGTGAAGTGACGCAGCTTCTGGTTCAAGGGCAATGACGAGTTGGTTACTGTAGACGGTCTCTATTAAATCTCCCTAAAATACAATGTTTATTGATTGTAATTTCCAAGAGGCCCAAAGCGGAACAGCACCTGGAGCCCTCTTAAAAGAAGTTAGATGCAAGTTAGTTATATTGATTAAAATCAGACGTAAGAACCGAGTGCGTTCCTCTTAACTGGCCAAATATGCATTACGCTCCTTAGAGTTATATATATTCTCTCTAAATCGGTATATACATCACCACCACAATAAAATACAAATTCTATTAACCAGTTCAAATCTTTATATCTACAATGGAGTACAAGTTCCTAGCAACTCTAATAAATGGAGTAGTTCTCATCAAAATTCACACACACACACACACACACACACACACACACACACACACACACACACACACACACATATATATATATACTTGTTTACTTCTTTTGTTTATTTGTTAAATTAATATTGTACTTTGTCAATATGTTGAGGGCGTCATGGAAGATTGAATTTATTCAAATGAATTCTCTCGTTAATTAAAGTATTTATTATTATTATTATTATTATTATTATTATTATTATTATTATTATTATTATTATTATTATTATTATTATTATTATTTAAATCCACAAATGAGATCCTGATTCGACACTGTGCTGTAAGATACATTTATATGGTCTACCAGGAACAGTATTATAAATCCTGCCATTCCATATCATGCCACAGGAATGTAAGCCACCCCGAACACAGAACATTGTACAAACACATGGTTCCCGCAGTCAGGGAATAGTCAGGGAATTTGATAATTATTTCAAGGCCAGGAGAAGTAAATTGTGGTTAGAGAAATTCATGCTTTTAGTCAAAATCCCAGATTGGATGTTTGTTATGCATATGGCTATATTCTAAATGATGATTTCTTGTAAAAAGGGGACATACGTCAAATTTGGTGAATGTTCACTGATGCAACCCTGAAAGTGTGCTCAGTATCAAAGTAAAATGCACAGGGACAATTGGAACAACATTTACTTGCTAAGTGTGTGAATTGATTTAAGAAGATAATGATCAACTTTACAATAATGTACAATCCACTAAGTATCGCTCATCATTAATAACAAGCAGAGCTCGTGGTCCAGTGGTAGAGCACCGGACCCACGATCGGAGGGTCGAGGGGTCGATATTCCGCCACGACTTTGTGTGATGTCCTTGAGCAAGACACTTTTTCCGCATGTGCTTAGTACTGGTTCTACCCAGGAAGACTTTGAGCGTAACGCGTCTAAGTTGTAAGAAATTGTTTTACAATCGGAGTAAAATGAACTTGAAGATAAATTTCACTACATATTAATAACATATACATCACTCTATGAGTATTATCAAATGAACAAAAGTTATATCATAAAATATACTTGACGCATTTAAAACGCACGTTTTGGGTATTGAATCAAATCTAGATATTTGAGTTTTAAAGGACGACATTAGTTATCCTTAGATGACTTTAATGAAGTTTATTTACCGATAAAAATAAAAAAAAAATCAGTGTCTTTTTTAAATGTTGATTTGTCTGTAATAGCTTTCGTACAAAATACTTCTATAGTATAATTATGGTAAATAATATTAACATGCAAGCATGGTTTTGAGTATATCTGTCTCATGAATTATGAGTTAAACAGTAAATACATGTATAACACTTGAATTAATGCAAATTATGACTGAACGAAAAGTCGATTTCTCATCATCAACATCACTATAACAATTGGTTAGACATGTAACGTCACGAAATTGGCATACTTATGTATTTAAATGTGTCGAAATGTACTTTGTCAATCACAGGTGTAAGATTATCTAATATGGACACACAAAACAATTGATAAATCCGTTTCAATGTATTTAATAAAGCATTTAGATGTTCAGAAATACCACCATTCAGGAACCTTTTCACAAACTGTTTCACTCTAATAATAATTGAAAACTTTTAACGTAAATTGTAGCTCAAAGTCCCAATCAATAATTGCTCATATCGTTTTCTGAACGGTTGAAAAAATCAGTCAAACATCACTGTTTGCATTTTTCAATTTTGCGGGAGCACCCCTAATTCTCCTTTACATTCCATAGCAGAGGGGAACCATTATTTTGACATCACCAAGAAAATACTGAATTCATGATAGTTAATTCTCATACCATATTAAACATGTCTGTTGTACAACTAAAGTATTAGTGGGGGTTGAAGATTTGTGAGACGCACACATAGCTTCTAAATATTGATTGACAGCGAAACCATTGTTATAGCTTATAGGCATAACACCCTGAACTATTTTGAAATTGTTAAATATCTCCATCTGTCTTTCCACATGAATTCACAAATTTGCAATTGACTTAGTTGCCTATCGTTTTCTTTGTTTAAATGGGGGAATTATTTAACCTACCTTTTGGAGTGGTAAGGTTTGATATAAGAAAACCTTTGTTAACCATTTGTTTCATCCCCATCTTCACTTATACCGACCAAGCGTCATTCACTAAGTCAAGGCAAGGCGATACTTGAATAGACGGCCGTTTTAATACACGTACAGTATACATCATCGCTAATAATGATCTTCAACTTGAAAATACATTTATTGGTTTGCTGTCTTTCAATACTTATAAAAACGTACCAATGTGTTGTTTTTTTTCTTTTTAATTGCAGGCCTTGATCTATTGAAGAATTTGAGCCCAGACACATTCTGCAAATTTTGTTTTTTTCACTGTGTTTTGAACAAAACTGTTACAATGGAGCCCATTAGGAAATGTAATAGTTGTGTGCGACGATTATTATAATATCATCATTACCATCACCGACGTCGTTGTCAGCTTCATCATTACCACCACCACCAAAAACATCACCAAGATCATCATCATCATCATCATCATCATCATCATCATCATCATCATCATCATCATCATCATCATCATCATCATCAATGCCATCTTTAACACCACCACCATTATCATCATCATTATCAAATTCGCTAATCATAACTATCTACAACAGCAGCAGACTGTACCATCATCACCATCAGCAGCAGCATCATCATCATCATCAGCAGCAGCAGCAGCAACAGCAGCATCCTCATCATTATCAACAACAACAACAACACTATTTACCAGCATCACCGTTATCACCATTACATACTATCACTAATAATTGTACCTACCCGATGTGCAGCCTCCCTCATGAACTGTTTTGCGTTTTCGTCCCAGATGGCTGGCACGGTGAGCACCCATCTTATCGTCTGCGGGTCTGGGTCGTATTCTAGATTAGACTTCATCGCACGCATCAGGTGATCTTTCATGAAGCGCAGGGACTTGGCAAACATGTCCACCGCCAACTGCTGTTTGCCCTTGGCGTCTTCAAGTAGAATATCCGTATGAAGGTCCTATAGATAAATGTACGGAGAATTTAGAATATAGTTGTACAATACATTTAACAAGGGACGTTATTCTTTATTCTATATCCGACCATATTTTATAATTACACGTATAATCAGTTGTCATGGTATTGATTGAAATGTAATGTCTACAAAAGACCAGACGGAAATTTGTTTTGCTAAATGTCATAATACATTTCCGTTAAAAGTGGTAATTAAACAATTATCTAAAGTGGATGGTGCATTGTGATCTATAAATAAGAATAGGTCTGGAACTGAGATAAGAAATACATTCTATTGAGTATCGGTAGTGTTCACATCGAAGACAAAATAAAATATCATGGACAAGATATTCTAATGATTATTATGTATTCCATAATGCAAACAAACACTATCATTATTATGATTAGGAGTAGTAGTAGTGGTGGTGGTGGTGGTGGTTGTAGTAGTAGTAGTAGTAGTAGTAGTAGTAGTAGTAGTAGTAGTAGTAGTAGTAGTAGTAGTTGTAGTAGTAGTAGAAGAAGTAGTAGTAGTAGTAGTAGTAGTAGTAGTAGTAGTAGTAGTAGAAGTAGTAGTAGTAGTAGTAGTAGTAGTAGCAGTAGTAGTAGTAATAGTTGCATTAGTAACAGTAGTAGTAATAGAAGTACAAGTAGTAGTAGTAGCAGTAGCAGTAGAGTAGTAGTAGTAGTAGTAGTAGTAGTAGTAGTAGTAGTAGTAGTAGTAGTAGTAGTAGTAGTAGAAGTACAAGTAGTAGTAGTAGCAGTAGTAGTAGCAGTAGTAGTAGTAGTAGTAGTAGTAGTAGTAGTAGTAGTAGTAGTAGTAGTAGTAGTAGAAGCAGTAGCAGTAGCAGTAGAAGTAGTTGTAGTTGTAGTAGTAATAGTAGTAATAGTAGTAGTAGTAGTAGTATCTTCTAGTATTTGTAAGTATAAACGGAAGTTCAAAATACAGGGCGTCACTCGGCTGTTAACACGATATCGTGAGTACATTATATGAGCATAATGTAATTTGTTAATTAACGGACGTATTAATTAGGCCATCACACACGATCGTTCTCTTGCGTCATAAAACAGGAGTTTCTTAGGAAGTACAGTACATTTCTCACGTGAACTTAGGGCGCGAAAACAAATATGACACGTGACCACAATATTGAATAGGATGCAATGTAAATGGGGAAAATAGCAAAGAAAGATAAGAGTGTGATAAAGTCCAAATGAATGTGAAGTGTACACTTCAATAACATTATGATTTTGCATCAATGCAAACAAATAAGAAACAAATTGTGATATAATGCTTTTGATTTGGAACCTGTTACTTACTGTTTAGAGCCCTGTTTCACCTTATTGAAACTACATGGGCTATTGGTTATGTATAAGTTACTTTTTCTATCAATATAAAACACAAAAAAACTACAAATTTGTCATGCACGGAAGGTATAGTCATTAGTAATGAAATTACTTACTTTATTGTCGAAAAGTTTCATCTTGAACCTATCAAAATAGTAGTATTCGTCTGCTTCTTCTTCAGTCAAGTCATTATATTTTGACACCGCTTCAAACCCGAACGCTTCAAACTCTCCGTCTGGTCGGAGCAGCAGACACGTTGGCGTCTTGTGGAGCAAAAATCCCTGCGTTTGACCCCAGTTTTTGTTGGTGTAAATTTTCTCATTGTCGTCCGAGAAAGAGTACGCGTATCCACTAAAGGTGGTCCCGAAGTCTATAGCAGCCACAATGTTATATGTGTCGCCTGGAGTTGAAGCAGTCGACAATGGTTCAGAATCCTCATTTCCGGTTTCCGGTTCAACCTCGGCGTTTTCGTCTGGTTTTGTGGTTTCTTCTTTTTCATCACAATCTGTGACAGACGCTTGTAGCTGTAAGTCAGACGACAGAGATTCTTCCGTTGTTTCAGTGTCCGCCATCTTGAAAACTGCCCCTTTACCCCTATATTTCCTTTGTCACTTATTTTTACGTTTTCAATTATATTCCCACATTTCTCATATCCTTGTGTACGCTCATCAGAATCGACTCTGCAATCAATAGCGCGGTTAGATTTAGTATCCTTTATGAATATTCAAGTTTTCTGGAATTCCAATAATAGTCTGCGTGTGTATCGGTTTTCTGCGACCCCAATATTGGCGTATGTAGGATATTGGATTGCAACTGTCTGAAAATATCAATACTAGTTATACCGTGATTTCATCGAACACGCGTCATCATATTTAATTATCCAACAACGCAAACTTCTATGTCTATTACAGGGATCATATAGCGGACCTATTTATCATTTTTCCAGATTACATAAAAGAACACATGTATATATTATGCATATGCCATAATATAAGATATATACCATGTACTAAGTATTTCGATCGAATAAAGATTGTACATGCATAAACTCCATATTGTGAAATCTTTAACAGCCGAGTTTCCTATCCTAATACATATTATTACTCAGCAAATAATTAATTCTTATTATAATGACTGTATACGGAACACGTCTTAACAGAGGGGAAAACGCATAGTTTACCAAACACACTCGTTAGTATTGTTGCTACGGAAATAAAACACTTGGGAAAAAACGCTTAGTCTGGTGACTGAAGCTATAAAACTAGCTTAAAACAAAACAATTTGTTTCCTTATACAGTTTTACTTTCTTGCGTTTTTCTTAATATAACATGTTAAAAACAATCACTTTAGTTAAACCCAAACCGCACAAAAACGATCTCCTTAATAAAACCCAAACTGCACAAAATCGATCTCCGTAACAAAACCCAAACCGCGCAAGATTTCAAGTGAGCATATTTTAAATCATCAATTTAAATTCCTTATCAGTCCATTTTAAGGATGATTCATAGAAAATTGTTGGCTGGTGCATTTCAAACAAGTTACCAATAATAAGGCGTTGATTTTCTCTTAGCTCCTATCCTCGAGGCGCTGTAAAACAGGCTATTATATGACTGACTCATGCTTTCAAGAATCGATAAGCGACAATCCATTACCAATGCCATGCTGCATAGAGTTTTCTGTTCTGAGACTTGTTCCCCATCACCATGCAGAAAGCTGACTAAAACAGCACGGATAATCGATGCCATGCTCGTATATGCCGGATTTGGAATAATACCAAATATTTAATGATTTATGGTGCAGTTTGCAAAAGAACAAGATACAGACGAGTGTAGATTGGACAGGAGGTTTGTTATTTTTTTATTTCTTATCTATTAATTTTAAATGTGTTATCCTTCCATGTATTGATTTGTATTGTTCTTTTTAAACAGGTACCTTAGCAAGACACGGGTGTATTTAATTTTCATATTGTAATTAGTTACTGTATTAATGTCGAACTGTATCACAGTGACGGCTACATAAAAAGGGAGCACTCACTTGAACGTTAATACTAAATAAACAATGGCGTCGCTGAGATCGTTTAATGTGTCCAGGGTTAAAGAAAAGTATAGTTCAGGAGAAAAATCACAATAGTTACATTCCCAATGATTTATAAAGAAAATGGTCTTAATTAAGGCTACTGTCAACAGGTCAGTATTTACTTTCCTTGGTTTATTTCATTTAGAATTAGATTTAATGTCCTTTTCAACGCATCGAAATAAAATATGTGTTAACACATTTTTATTGGTGAAGGAATATCTGAGTAAAACCGCCGTCCGTCCGCAAATAATTGATAAAATTTTCATATATTCTTTACCGAAACGGACTCGAATCCACGACCAAAGTGTTTAGAAGCTCGTGATTTATCTTCTATGGTTCGAACCATTTATTACTATCATGTGTTTTAACGATCGGTGCTATGTGTTATCGGTGTATTAAACCGCACACTGGTCACGCAAGATGTGAATGTTAATGGTGGGCATATGTATCTATGATATACATATATATATATATATATATTTATCTTAGTGGTGCGGTAGTGCAGTGAATATAATTGAACCGCTCACGCAAGAGGTCGCGGGTTCGTTCCCAGGCTCGATCCCATTGCTTCTCCAAAACAACACCAAGGTGGTTCTACCAACGGAACGGACTCGTGAGCGAGTCGTACATGTTCTGAGTACTTCGCATTCATGCTAAAATAAATGAACAAGTTTACTCTACAATATAACTATTGAACATAAAATATTTAAGCAAACTTAGTCAACAAACAAATGTATAATTTGGAGCGTAAGTTCGAACTTAAAACTTCAGCGGTGGAGTTATTTATTTCATTATTTTGTTTTGTGCTTACGCGTCTGACCATCAGTCCATGGGTCGTGTTCGGATCCTCGCCCGGCAACAGCTTTCGTGGTGATTGATATACGACATTGTGTCTCATTAGCATTCGTCTCTCACCGCAGATTCAAGTGGGAACGTAATCAGTTACTTGCGAGGATGGGTGTGTGCTGGTACTGGTTAACCTTTCAGTATCACAGGACACAGTAGTTAGGTTAACTGATCGTCTGTTAGTCCTCGATGGCATAAAATGACGCTAAATATTCAATCAATCAATTATTTTGTGCTGTGCCCTCTGTAGTGCTAATATGCATATATTTCTTTAATGTGCTCCTATCATAGATTCAGAATCCATTTTATATCTAATTACTCACAGATAAATTAATCATATCACACAAAGACAGACGTTCCTCAGTTTTCAAAGTTTAATACATAGGCGTAGGAGCCGGGGGGTGGGGCAGGGAAGGCCAAGAGTAGCCGGGTCCCCCCCCCCCCCCCACCCCATCCCACAATGTTGAGGTTGGGGGCCAATATACACTTTCATACATCCTCATACACTCTTTCCTCAGGTTACCCTCACCCCCAAATAATTGAAACGCTCCTACGCCCATGTAATAAATGTTCTCGTGACTCGAATGCATTAACTTTATTGCCAGTAGTAGTAATTGTCGTTTGTAACACGAGACTTGAACTTTTGTGAGAGGCCGCACAGTAAATGTTAAAGTCAAACTATTTCCCAAATATTTAACAAAATTTCCATTTTGCAAAAACGTTACTTCTTGGTGAAAACTTTCTTTATGCTATTGATGTGTTGATAGTCTTATTTTTGGCAGGATTTTCACGCCGAACATCGCTGAATTATATCCATAAATTATTTTAGAAACACTTTTTTAAAATAAGAAATTAAACGCAACACGAGTATAATAGTGGTAGAAAAATATACTTTTAACGCCATTTTCTACACATTTTAGGTTATATATGGCATATCCAGTTAGACTTCAGACTGAGTCAGACCTAGTCAGACTGAATAGAACCACCGTCCTTCCGCAAGTTACTGGAACCTCTCTCACATAAAGTTTTTGGAGCGAGCGGGACTCGAACTTACGATCTTAACGGTGAGAGGTAAGTGATCTTGAGACGGCGCCTTAGACCGCTCGGCCGCGGAGGACCCTTTAACATAGTATACACACATAATGTCTATATTTTAGTGGTAATTAAAAATTACAACACAATTACATTATTTAATTTAAATTCTTGTATTATATACATGTAGAAATATATTTACACATTTCAGGCACAAAACATACCATTAATTATATCCAATAAATATGGCGACTGACGGAAGCAAGGATTTAAGAGCGGAGGCAAAGAATTTTTGCGACTCCCTTGCTAATGTGTTCATGAGAAAAAAACGTGACCCGCAAACACAACATCTTCTAGAAAAGTCCAAAGCCCTGATAGAATCACTATTGACTGAAAAGCGACCTAAAACTGAACGACCGGCAATAGCGCCAAAACCGTCACGTGCTCCCGGAACACCAGGTCAGCTATGGGTTAAACTTGACGAACTTAAGAGAGAAAATGACGAGTTAAAAAAGCGGATTCATGGAAAGAGTCCCGACGAAAAAGGAAGTCCAGGAAAAGCCCAGGGTCCAGGTGATGTAATTATTGCTGAGATGCATAAAACAAAACTGGAAAATGATACCATTAAAGTTCAGTTAGAAAAGGCGCAAACTTTAGTTAAAGAACTTGAAAAGGTAAATGAAAGTGTGAGAGACGAATACAAAAGAGCAAGGATTGCCCAGGACACGGCACAGAAATCCCTAGAAAAGATCAGAAAAGAGCAAAAGAATCTAGAATCATCGCTTAGCTCGGTGCAGACAGAAAACGATTCGCTAAAGAAGAGGTAAGATACATGTTGTTTAGTTTATTTAAATGTAGAAATGTATACTAAACAGAAGAGCTAATAAGCAACTTTTTTATTTTTTAAATCTTCGTCCAAACTATTGAGAAGCGTTATCAAAATTGGTATTTAACATAAACTGACAATTATCTATTGATTTGGCATAACTGTGTTCTTTTTTAATAGTCAAGTCCAAATATCAAAAGAATACTTTTTTGAGAAATTTTATAAAACGTCAGGTACATAAAATGTCAGGTGGCGGGTTAGCTGTTTGGTAGGCTATATAATGAAATCAACACTTTGGTAAGTGTACCGTAAACGATCAGGTTTTCAACAATGACGGTGTCAGTTACCCATACTATACAACTAGTCCTACCATGTTCTGACATCTCCATGGAGATAAGGCTTGTTTTTATATCCGTTCTGCTTTGTGCTGGTATACTTTTGTATGAAAATGAAATTAGATTAATGGTGTTTAAACCAATTATTGTGTCAACATGAGAGAGAAACATCAGTGTGGTTTGAACCAGGATGTAAACTTTGACTGACCGCGACAAAGACATATTCATACCAGTAACGGTTGATGGATTGTTTAAAAATAAAATGAAGAAATGTTTTAATTCAGCTTGATCAAATGCAGGTATCTGAGATATGTGTCATATAAAACATAAAAACAGAAATGAAAATAGAAATAAACATCTAATCGATATTCTGATAAACTGCTGCTGAAATCGCCTTTCGTTTAGTAAAGTTTAATACTAATTTATAGTTTGATTGCGATATAAGTTGAATGTGTAGTTCACTTCCTAAGCAGAACCAGTGTAAAGTGTTGTTTTTGTGGAACCACTGCCTCGAGCTTGGAATGGTATCTGCGACCTCTGGTGTGAGATGCGAACACTGCATTACCGCTTCGCATTCCAAGTGTTGATTCGGTTTCGTTCATGCCGTTCTTTTAGCCGCCATTCCAACCGTATAAAACCCACTAACAGCAGAATGTATTTTCTACTTTTTGGTCGCTTAAAACAGTAAGTGGTTTTTTGTGAACGAGTTGTCCAAAGCTACTTACTTCTCTCTCACCATTGAAGTCGTTATTTTGAGTTAAACTGGGTCCAAATATGTTAGGTGGTAAAGTTTACTAGTTACTTGCGGAAGGATTCTGGGCCTAAATTCATCAATAGTTTGAGTCTGGGAATCGGACTCAGACTGAAATCTTACATTTTTTTAAAAAAAAACTTTTAAAGTAAACATGTACTTATGAATAAGAAAGGTGATACTGTGTCGTTTTCTGTTAAGTAATTGCTTAAATTGACTGATTCTGTAAACAGAGATAGTAATATGCTTATTAAATAGATGTTAATTGAATCGTAAATCTTTGTCATTTTGAGACAGAGTCTAAATCGCAGACTCAAAATATTGATGAATTCAGGTCCTGGTCTTCTCCTCAGATTTATTCTGGAGTCTCCCTTTAGACCTATAAAAAGTGAAAATGGCATAGACCTCAATTTGAAGAAGGTATTAACAAGACACGTTGTATCATCTGCAGGTTGACACACAGCGTGAAGCCTATGAAACGGTCGACAGATAATAGATTTGTCGAGAACATAAACGAACGATGTCGACCAAGCAATATAGCTGTCCAGTACAACAATCTCGAGTCGCAGGAGTGGATGGACGCCAAGGAGAGCCTGGAGGATGCCGGATACGATAATGAGGACACCGTCACACAGTTTCTCTGTGCCGCTCTAACGGTTCGTTTAATTCCTTTTTGTTCTTTACTTTCTTTGGGCGGTTTTTTGGTATCATTAATTTGTCAAGAGGATAATGCTCTCTACACACATATGTAGTTGGTTCATCAACTTGACACGAGACCTCAGTGGCTGACTTATATCAGACGATGCCTCAAGATCATTAAGACTCATGTGGTGGGATCAAGCCTAGTTCCATTACAAAACGTTATGTCAGAAGGTTTGCCACTTACTTAGTGAAGGACGGTGGTTCCAATCAGATTAATTATGATGTTTTCCGTCGCCGAATGTAGTGGATATGTTATATATAACATGCAATGTGTGGAAATGACAGCGAACGTTAGTTCCTATACGTCTCCCGCATTTCGGTATTCAGCTGAAAACTGACCATAACTATAACGAATATTGATAAGTCGCATTCGAAAATACCGAAAGACGACACTATCCCAATTTGTATCTGCTTGTTAAACTTTTTAAGCGTCTATTGTATGGTTTCACTGAAAACAATATGCGGCATTTCAAGACAGCTTCTGAAATGCTTCTGTTAGTAAATCTTTCAACATCTATACGGTTTGTTTTGTGTTTTGTGTATACTAACCATGGTGAATAATGTGTTTTGTGACTTCAAGTCATTGAGAATGTGTTTTGTAACGTCGAGCCATGGAGCAAAATGTGTTTTGTAACTTCTAGCCATGGAGAAGATTGAGTTTTGTAACTTTTAGCCATAGAGAAGAATGAGTTTTGTAACTTCTGGCCCTAGGGAAGAATGTGTTTTGAAACTTCAAGTGATAGAGAAGAATGTGTTTTGTAACTTCTAGCCATGGAAAAGAAAGTGTTTAGTTAACTTCTAGCCATTGAGAAGAATGTGTTTTGTAACTTCTGGTCATAGAGAAGAGTGTGTTTTGTACCTTCTAGCCATGAAGAAGAATGTGTTTTTAACTTCAATCGATAGAGAAGAATGTGTTTTGTAACTTCTACCCATAGAGAAGAATGTGTTTTGTAACTTCTAGCGATAGAGAAGAATGTGTTTTGTAACTTTAAGTGATAGAGAAGAATGTGTTTTGTAACTTCAAGCGATAGAGAAGAATGTGTTTTGTAACTTCTAGCCATGGAGAAAAATGTGTTTTGTAACTTCTAGCCATAGAGAAGAATGTGTTTTGTAACTTCTAGCCATGGAGAAGAATGTGTTTTGTAACTTTAAGTGATAGAGAAGAATGTGTTTTGTAACTTCAAGCGATAGAGAAGAATGTGTTTTGTAACTTCTAGCCATGGAGAAGAATGAGTTTTGAAACTTCTAGCCATAGAGAAGAATGTGTTTTATAAATTTTAGCCATAGAGAAGAATGTGTTTTGTAACTTTAAGTGATAGAGAAGAATGTGTATTGTAACTTCAAGCGATAGAGAAGAATGTGTTTTGTAACTTCTTGCCATGAAGAAAAATGTGTTTTGTAACTTCTAGTCATAGAGAAGAATGTGTTTTGTAACTTTTAGCCATAGAGAAGAATGTGTATTGTTACTTTTAGCCATGGAGAAGAATGAGTTTTGTAACTTCTAGCCATGAAGAAGAATGTATTTTGTAACTTCTAGCCATGAAGAAGAATGTGTTTTGTAACTTCTTGTCATAGAGAAGAATGTGTTTTGTAACTTTTAGCCATAGAGAAGAATGTGTATTGTAACTTTTAGCCATGGAGAAGAATGAGTTTTGTAACTACTAGCCATAGAAAAGAATGTATTTTGTAACATTAGTAATCGAACCCTACTGTTGATGCGAAGATAACTGAGTTATTACTCAAACATGTTTTACATCCGACGCATGTATTATTACTTCAGATAAGTTACGACGTCAGTACTGACTTACTGGCCGACGTCGAGGCAAGCATTTCGGAAGTTTTACAGAATCCGTGTAAAATAATGGTGAGTTTTCCAGTATTTGCAACATTGAAGGTTAATGATTGTTTCAATGGTACGCCTGAGGCAAATGGACTAGGTTACAAGAGGCGGATCCTGATTTTATTATCAGACGGGGTTTACTATTTGTAGTGAGGTTGGATTGTTGCCTGAAAATGCAAATGTCTTTTTGAAAATAATGCATATTTTTTCACTGAGGTGTATGGAAATTCAATTTATATATAACATTGTGGATGATAAATATTTCTGTGGCTTCATTTTTCTTTAAAACATGCAAATTCTTTATAAAGGAAACAAACTGGAAAATACTTGACTTTGGGAATGTTGTTTTTAATTGGAGAATGGTGTTGATTTGGGGAACCTGAGGTGGTATAACCAAATCTGCATACATGATTTTTAGTGACGTGGATCTAAGATGTGGATGAAACTGACCGAGTGGACGCAGTGCCTAGCTGTATGAAATTGAAAAAAAAAAACACAGACTGACTTAATTTGAAAAAAGCCAAACACTGTTTAATCACAGTGTTACACTGATTTTCATATTTAATTAAGTGTGTAACTCTACAATATTTGAAGCTGAGAAAGTTAGTCACGGTAGGGTTAATTCCAACACGAATCATGTACCATACTGTTTACCTAGCATCGGTTTGTCAATGGGTCCAAAACACGCATTTCACTACGTTTAAAATATTTCATGACTATACAACTTAAACATTTTTGAAAAAAGAGCATAGATAAACAGTTAACAACACTTGTACAAATGTATCATTTGTTCGTAACTTCCTTTTTAAGGTTTTGTTTACTTTATATTACCATATCGGTTACTTTTATACTTGTTTACACTGGATGTGCTTAAATGAAATCTCGGTCAGCCGTACATCAACATATGCGATCTTGTACACATAAAGGGTCTTTCACACCTAGCCGATTTGGGTCGCCGATGCTATACCGGAGCACAAATTTTGTGATTTTCGGGGATCGGTACTAGAACGGCAGCACAACGTCAGGACATCGTCAGAACATCGGAGAAAAATAAAACAACAGTAGAAATTTTTGAACATGCTAAAAAATTGCCGCCATTGCGCTGCCGGATCAAGCAACGGTACAACAACGGCAGTACCACGGCATGACTTTGTTTGTATCGGTAAAGCACCGGTAGTACCACGGCATGGCTTCGTTTGTATCGGTAGAGCACCGGTAGTACCACGGTATGACTTCGTTTGTATCGGTAGAGCACCGGTAGTACCACGGCATGACTTCGTTTATATCGGTAGAGCACCGGTAGTACCACGGCATGACTTTGTTTATATCGGTAGAGCACCGGTAGCGCCCCGTAATTGATCGGCAGCTTTCTCGCCGGAGCTCCGCCGATTTTCTCGCCGTTGAAAATTTTTGCTCCGATTTAGTCCCGGCGAGGTACATCGGTAGTGTGTGACAGGCCCTTATGACCAGTTAAATTGAATAAAAGATATTGGATCACTTTGTCGGATACAAGATATCGTCATCCGCTGTATTACCTTGTAGTGGTTGCTGATTTTTAACACTTAACATGTTATATATATGTCATATCTACATGGGTGGAGTAGGACCTCAGACTGAATCTGAGTAGATTCAACGGGCTTCCGTAAATAACTGGTAAAATTTCTTGCATTTGGTTAGGGGTGGGTACCGAGCTGGACTCGAACGCATGACCTCACGGTTATGTTGACACACATTTTATGGAGGTTGTGGGGTAATGGGAGTTGTTGTTGCTGTTGCTGTTGCTGCTGCTGCTACTGCTGCTGTTGCTGTTGCTGGTGCTGGTGCTGTTGCTGTTGCTGTTGCTGTTGCTGGTGCTGTTGCTGTTGCTGTTGCTGTTGCTGTTGCTGGTGCTGGTGCTGGTGCTGTTGCTGTTGCTGTTGCTGTTGCTGTTGCTGTTGCTGCTGCTGCTGCTGCTGCTGCTGCTGCTGCTGTTGTTGTTGTTGTTGTTGTTGTTGTTGTTGTTGTTGTTGTTGTTGTTGTTGTTGTTGTTGTTGTTGCTGCTGTTGTTGTTGTTGTTGTTGTTGTTGTTAAAACAAATTTTTACGTATTTTAGCATGGGAATTTCCTACCAGGTTGTGCCAAACAACAAAACAAGTTGCCTGAAGATTTGACAAACAGTATTAAAGAAATACTTAGACAGCACGTAGACAACATCAATGCAGAACCGTTAGTTAACGTGAGTGATTTATCTTCCTAATTTGTTATCTATATTGTAGTTGTGCCAAATAGTCTCGCTATTTTCCAGGGGGAATTTATCGATATATCTAAGGGGAAAATATCAATTTTGTTAAGAGAGCAATTTCGATATTTCTAAACGAACAAAGTCAACTATTTCTGATGAAACAATTTCGGTACTTCTAAAGCAACAATATCGATATATCTAAGGGAACAATATCGATATATCTCAGAAAACAATGTCGATATTTCTAAGAGAACAATATCGATATATCTCAGAAAACAATGTCGATATTTCGAAGGGAACAATGTCGGTATTTCTAGGGGAACACTATTGATATCTCATTGAGAATTATATCGATATTTTTTAAGGAACTCTTCACAATAAGACGAAATTTATTAGTTAGAATTGTTTGAAAATTATACTGTAGAAAAAATGATACATATACATGTATAGACTAGTAATTATTTTAATTAATATAAATGTCGTTATGTGCCATGTCAGAACGACCGTCATGTTATGATTGAGATAGTAAAACGAAATAGTGTTGTCTTCGTATTGACACGAAATATAGAATAAAATTAGCGATAGCGATAGCGATAAGAAAGCACAAGGATGTGTGTCACTGGAGATCCGGAACAATGTTCCTATTGTTTGCTATTGTTTGCATCAGTAATAACCGGCATTTTGTCATAGATCGAGGCTGGTGAATATAAACAATGCACTAGTTTATTGTTTTACATATACCGTGAGTACATGTACATGTTCACCTACTTCATTTACGAAAGTAATGTGTGGGATTCTAGTATTTTTAGCATTGTCCAGTATATCACGGTATGTTATTGTATGTTATTGTTTACCTAAACAATAGGACAATAGGATACTTTATCTCGGTGATCATTTACTATCATCAGAGCTTCGTTGTTCTGTATCCACCAGGGCTGCGTTCAGTAGACATCAGTGCTGCGTTCTTCCGTATCTATCAGAGCTGCGTTCTTCCGTATTAATAAGGGCTGCGTTCAGTAGCCATCAGAGCTGCGTTCTTCAGTATAAATCAGGGTTGCGTTTTTCCGTATCCACCAGAGCTGCATTCTTCCGTATTTACCAGGGCTGCCTTCAGTAGTCATCAGAGCTGCGTTCTTCCGTATCTATCAGAGCTGCGATCTTCCGTATTAATAGGGGCTGCGTTCAGTAGCCATCAGAGCTGTGTTCTTCAGTATAAATCAGGGCTGCGTTCTTCCGTTTCCACCAGAGCTGCATTCTTCCGTATTTACCAGGGCTGCCTTCAGTAGTCATCAGAGCTGTGTATTTCCGTATCTATCAGAGCTGCGTTTTTCCGTATTTATCAGGGCTGCGTTCTTCCGTATCCACCAGAGCTGCATTCTTCCGTATTTACCTGGGCTGCCTTCAGTAGTCATCAGAGCTGTGTTCTTCAGTATAAATCAGGGATGCGCTCAGTAGCTATCACAGTTGCGTTCTTCCGTATCTATCAGGACTGCGCTCAGTAGCCATCAAAGCTGCGTTCTTCCGTATCCACCAGGTTTGCGTTCAGTAGCCATCAGAGCTGCGTTCTTCCGTATACTCCAGAGCTGCGTTCAGTAGCCTTCAGAGCTGTGTTCTTCCGTGCCCATCAGGACTGCGTTAAGTATCCATCAGAGTTGCGTTATTCCGTATCCATAAGGGCTGCGTTCAGTATCAATCCGGGCTGCGTTCTTACGTATCCATCAGGGTTGCGTTCAGTATCCTTCAGAGCTGCATTCTTCCATCCCACCAGGGCTGCATTCCGTAGCCGTCAGAGCTGCGTTCTTCGTATACATGGGGTCTGCGTTCAGTAGCCATCAGATCTGTGTTCTTTCGTATCCACCAGGGCTGCGTTCATAAACGTAAATGGACGCTACATTAATGCCCTTTAAATAAACAAATTTAATTTTAATTATGTCTCTGTATGTTAGTGTTTACATAACCAATGGGATAATTTAACTCTGTAGTCATTATTCAGTATCCACCAGGGTTGTGTTCAATAACCATCAGGGCTGCGTTCAGTATCCATCAAGGTTGCATTCAGTATCCACCAGAGCTGCATTCAGTATTCATTAGGGCTGCGTTTAGTATGCATCAGGGCTGCGTTCAGTATCTATCAGAGCTGTGTTCAGTATCAATCGGAGCTGCATTAAACTTCAATCAGGGCTGTGTTCAGTATTCATCAGAGTTGCGTTCAATACCCATCTGAACTGCATACAGTATTCTATAGGGCTGTGTTCAGTATCCATCAGGGCTACATTCAGTATCCATCAAAGCTGTCTTCAGTATCCATCTGAGCTGTGTACAGTATTCTTTAGGGCTGTATTCAGTATCCATCTGAGCTGCGCTCAGTATCCATTAGGGTTGCGTTCAGTATCCATAAACGCTACGTTCAGAATCCATCAGGACTGCGTTCAGTATCAATCAGGGCTGTGTTCAGTTAGCGTAGTTGTTCTTTGATTTATTCATAAACGTTTGTGTCCCTCAAATAAACGAATTCTTAATCTGGCTTCTTCGATGCTGTCTCCCTAGTCATTTCTCTTTAAGTCACGAGTTTAAAAACAAGCAACCCCTTTGTCTTAACGCCATCAGCCAGCATTAAAACTATAAATGTGTTTTATGTGTTCATATGTCTTATATGAATATATGTTATTTTGTTGGAGGGTGTGGGAAAATGCATGAGGGTGTGGTTATATAATTATATAAACAAGGTTCAAAGCCCGTACTTGTACTAAGGCTCTACTAACTCAACTCAAACTAATATTTGACTGTTCAAACTAGAAATATATCCTAAAATACGGGCTGGTAAACAGAAAAAAGAATGCAGTTTCCGAAACAATTTATTACAAAAAATGTTTCCAGTTTCGATTCTCTCCAACCTTTTTATCTCTAAATGTCAAAATAACTAGAGTAAGCGATATGTCAGAAAACCTTTGCGGGACCCACAATGTCTATACACTCAAAATGTATGAAGACTTCTCAAGATCTGCCAGCATCTGCATTTTAAACAGTTTATGGAACATATTTTTCATCATTACCTGCAAGTCGCTGTAAACATTTTACTTGTTTTACATTTTTAATTGGCCTTGTCATTGTGAACATGTTTAGAAAACGGCGATACTGAAGATCGACTGTAAAGTGCAAATAAATGGAACGCTCCCAGTATCTGAATCCTGGCGTCATTGGTCAGATACGATGTTTAGAATGAACACAGTAGCAGAATCATTTTAACAAAGTTAGTTTGGTGTTTTAGCTGGTGTGGGTGTTTGGTCAGACATGGGGTAATCCAAACACGGTATTGTATTGTCGTGTGCGTTCGTTAGTGCTAACAAAAAAAACAAACGTTCGTATATGTTGCATGCAATGTGTTGACATGTATACGACTATTTTGGTATTTTTTCCTGAAATGAATTACATGTATATCTTTGTATATTTTCGGACAGAAATGTAAAGACAAAATTCTCCAAGACAGTCGATGGCAGATTTTCGAATGTATCCTGAACAACAAACCAATACTGAGATACCTAGAACAGTGCGTGCGAATCACCTGGCAAATGGTTGCGCAGCAGACACCGATGTGGTTATGCGTGTCAGATACAGATTTTGATGACGAAATACACAAATTGTGGTGGTCTTGCAGCCAATCAAATGCTAGAACAATCAGTTATTTCATCTGGCCAGCATTATATGATTGCAAATATGGTAACTTAATGGTGAAAGGTTGTGTTTATACAAGCAAGCTGACGGTGTAAACTATGCTATGGATGTGGAAAGAAGAATGAATGTCTACAAAAAATGTGTAAATACCTGTGATAATAAGGCACAGTATCAAAAAACAAAATTAACTTTAGATCATTGTTGTATCACATTTAGTTCATGCGAATGAAACCAGAAGGTATATAAAATAAAAATTATACGATTCTCTCAAGCGTCTGTATGGCAAATAAGCATATTCTTTCATATGTAAACCATAAGTTTTTTTTATTTCATATCAGAATGATAAGTGTTTTCTTTCATATGATAAGTATAAGTGTTCACTTTCATATGAGAATTATAAGCATTTTCTTTCATGATATGTGAATCATAAGCATTTTCTTTCATATGAGAATTATAAGTGTTCTTTTTCATATAAGAATTATAAGCATTTTCATATAATAATTATAAGCATTTTTATATGAGAATTATAAGAATTTTCTTTCATATGAAATTCATATGATAGGAATAGCAGAAAATAAGCATATGATTGCATATGAGAATCATAAACACATAGGCTTTCATATGAGAATCATATGTAGCTCGGTTGATTATGTACATGTGGTACGACGGCCGGGTTAGATAGAGTCCGATAAGTGACTGTAAACATCATACACACATGCCATTTAGTCACACTAAAAAATCATCACAATTACTTTGATAATAAATAATTTTACAAATGATATGAAGTCAATTTTTGTTCAGATTAAACATACTTTAAAAAGAGCTTTTTACGGGCTATTATTACAGAAATGCATTGATAACAATACTAAACAGTTATTGTAATAAAACACATTCGGCTATGTGTCCAAATAATACCAATCTTAACGATGCACATGCGCAGTTGAATGATAAATTGCAACGATGTCAAATATATGCATTAAACGTTAATTGAGTGAAAACCAAGTCATGTTGCTTTACTGTTTTATAATAAATTGTCAACGATCTAAAACGATTGACATTTATATCAAGAGAGTGGGCCACGTTGTATTCTTTACTGCTATATATTAATATTTAATACTCTGAAAATACTCTCAAAGATGTGGATTGATATTAAAATGAGTGAATGTCAAGTCATGTTGCTTTCTTTTTATAACCTTTGTAAGTAAGGAGGGTCATCGTCGCCGAGTGGTCTACGGTTCTGTCGTCTAAATATCACAGTTTAAGACCTGGGTTCGGACCAGCTCGGTCCGAAACATTTATATGAAACGTTTGGCAGTTAATTCATTCCAATTCTGAGCTCTTTCTCCGTCAATAAAATTGGACAAGCTATATATAACCTACAATGTGTTAAATAACTCAGAACTAAGGTACATTTCTGACATCCCATTTTTCACAGAACGCAATTTCCACATTTGTGAAGAGTACAAACGCATTTTTCACATGTGTGAAATATTCGACCGTATTCACCGATAATGAAATGGTAACACTGTCTGTTTCTATGCCTTACTTACGACCGCAATTGAAACAAGTTTCCGGTAACCAATACCTGACTTAAAATCGAATATATATAAAAGAAATAAGGTCAAGTAATATGAAGAGTGATTGTTGTGAATACGAGTTACGAGATGAGAGTTGTGTGATTAGAGATGAGAGTTGTGTGGTTAGAAATGAGAGCTGTGTGATAAGAGATGAAAGTTGAGTGATTAGAGATGATGGTTGTGTGGTTAGAGATGAGAGTTGTATGATTAGAGATGAGAGTTGTGTGATTAAAGATGATGGTTGTGTGGTTAGAGATGAGATTTGTGTGATTAGAGATGATGGTTGTGTGATTAAAGATGAGAGTTGTGTGATTAGAGATGCCAGTTGCGTGATTAGAGATGAGAGCTGTGTGGTAAGATATGAGAGCTGTGTGGTTAGAGATGAAATTGTGTGATTAGAGATGAGATCTATGTGGTGAGAGATGAGAGCTTTGTGGTGAGAGATGAGAATTGTGTGGTTAGAGATAAGAGTATTGTGGTTAGAGATGAGAGCTGTATGGTAAGAGATGAGAGCTTTGTGGTGAGAGATGAGAGCTGTGTGGTAAGAAATGAGAGTAGTGTGGTGAGAGATGAGGGCTGTATGGTGAGAGATGAGAGTTGTTTGGTTAGAGATGAGAGATGTGTGGTGAGAGATGAGGGTTGTGTGGTTAGAGATGATAATTGTGTGGTTAGAGATGATGGTTTTTGTTGTTATAGGATGAGAGCTGTGTGGTGAAACATGATATATGTGTGGTGAGATATGAGAATAGTGTGGTGAGAGATGAGGGCTGTGTGGTGAGAGATGAGAGTTGTTTGGTTTGAGATGAGAGCTGTGTGGTTAGAGATGAGAGCTGTGTGGTGAGAGATAAGAGATTTGTGGCGAGACATGAGAGCTTTGTAGTTAGAGATGAGAGCTGTGTGGTTAGAGATTAGAGTATTATGGTTATAGATAAGAGTTGTGTAGTTAAAGATGAGAGTATTGTGGTAAGAGATGAAAGCTGTGTTGTAAGAGATGAGAATTGTGTGGTTAGAGATAAGAGTATTGTGGTTAGAGATGAGAGCTGTATGGTAAGAGATGAGAGCTTTGTGGTGAGAGATGAGGGCTGTGTGGTGAGAGATGAGAGTTATTTGGTTAGAGATGAGAGATGTGTGATTAGAGATGATATCTGTGTGGTAAGAGATGAGAGCTGAGTGGTAAGAGATGACAGTTGTGTGGTAAGAGATGACAGCTGTGAGGTTAGAGATGAGAGTTGTGTGGTTACAGATGAGAGTTGTGTGTTAAGAAATGAGAGCTGTGTGGTAAGAGATGAGAGTTGTGAGGTAAGAAATGAGAGCTGAGTGGTTAGAGATGAGAGTTGTGTGATAAGAGATGAGAGCTTTGAGTGGTAAGATATGAGAGCTGTGTGGTAAGAGATGAGAGCTGTGTGGTAAGAGATGAGAGCTGTGTGGTTAAAGATGAGAGATGTGTGATTAGAGATGAGATCTGTGTGGTGAGAGATGAGAGCTTTGTGGTGAGAGATGAGAGCTTTGTGGTTAGAGATGAGAGCTGTGTGGTAAGAGATGAGGGCTATATGGTGAGAGATATGAGCTTTGAGGTGAGAGATGAGAGCTGTGTGGTTAGAGATGAGAGTTGTGTGGTTAGAGATGAGGGCAGTGTGGTGAGAGATGAGAGTTGTTTGGTCAGAGATAAGAAATGTGTGATTAGAGATGAGATCTGTGTGGAATGGAATAATGAGAGCTGTGTGGTAAGAGATGAGAGTTGTGTAGTGAGAGATGAGAGTTGTGTTGTTAGAGATAAGAACTTTGTGGTAAGAGATGAGAGTTGTGTGGTAAGAGATGACAGCTGTATTGTGAGAGATTAGAGTTGTGTGGTTAGAGATGAGAGTTTTGTGGTGAAAGATGAGAGTTGTGTGGTAAAAGATGAGAGTTCTGTGATAAGAAATAAGAGTTGTGTGGTTAAAGATGAGAGTTGTGTGGTAAGAGATGAAAGCTGTGCGGTAAGAGATGAGAGCTGTGTGGTGAGAGATGAGAGATGTGTGATTAGAGATGAGATCTCTGTGGTGAGAGATGAAAGCTTTGTGGTTAGAGATGAGAGCTGTGTGGTAAGAGATGAGGGCTGTGTGGTTAGAGATGAGAGCTTTGTGGTGAGAGATGAGAGCTGTGTTGTTAGAGATGAGAGTTGGGTGGTTAGAGATAAAAGTTCTGTGGTAAGAGATGAGAGTTGTGTGGTTAGAGATGACGGCTGGATTGTAAGAGATGAGAGCTGTGTTGTGAAAGATGATAGTTTTGTGGTGAGAGATGAGAGCTGTGTTGTGAAAGATGAAAATTGTGTAGTGAGATATGAGAGATGTGTGGTGAGAGATGAGAGTTGTGTGGTGAGATATGAGAATTGTGTGGAAAGAGATGTGAGCTGTCTGGTTAGAGATGAGAGCTGTGTGGTAAGAGATGATAGATTTGTGGTAAAAGATGAAAGCTGTGTTGTTAGCGATGAGAGTTGTGGGGTTAGCGATGAGAGTTGTGGGGTTAGAGATGAGAGTTGTGTGGTAAGAGACAAGAGCTTTGTGGTGACAGATGAGAGTTGTGTTGTAAGAGATGACATCTGTATTGTAAGAGATGAGTGTTGTGTAGTTAGAGATGAGAGTTATGTGGTTAGAGATGAAATTGTGTTGTGAGAGATGAGAGCTGTGTGGTGAGAGATGAGAGCTGTGTGGTTAGAGATGAGAGTTGCGTGGCGAGAGATTTGAGCTGTGTGGTTAGAGATGAGAGTTGTGTGGTAAAAGATGATAGCTTTGTGGTAAGAGATGAGAGCTGTGTGATTAGAGATGAGAGTATTGTGGTTAGAGATGAGAGCTGTGTGGAAAGAGATGAGAGTTGTGTCGTGAGAGATGAGAGCTGTGTGGTTAGATTTGAGAGCTTTGTGGCTAGAGATGAGAGTTGTGTGGTTAGAGAGAGATGACGGCTGTATTGTAAGAGATGAGTGTTGTGTGGTTAGAAATGAGAGTTATGTTGTTAGAGATGAGAGTTGTGTGGTTAGAGATGAGAGTGGTGTGGTTAGGGTGAGGGCTATGTGGTGAGAGATGAGGTTTGTGTGATTAGAGATAAGAGCTGTGTGGTTAGAGATGAGAGCTATGTGATGAGAGATGAGAGTTGTGTGGTTACAGATAAAAGCTGTGTTGCAAGAGATTAGAGATGAAAGTTGTGTGGAAAGAGATGTGAGCTGTCTGGTTAGAGATGAGAGCTGTGTGGTAAGAGATGATAGATTTGTGGTAAAAGATGAAAGCTGTGTGGTTAGCGATGAGAGTTGTGGGGTCAGCGATGAGAGTTGTGGGGTTAGAGATGAGAGCTGTGTGGTAAGAGACAAGAGCTTTGTGGTGACAGATGAGAGTTGTGTGGTGAGAGATGAGAGCTGTGTAGTGAGAGATGAGAGTTGTGTTGTAAGAGATGACATCTGTATTGTAAGAGATGAGTGTTGTGTAGTTAGAGATGAGAGTTATGTGGTTAGAGATGAAATTGTGTGGTGAGAGATGAGAGCTGTGTGGTGAGAGATGAGAGCTGTGTGGTTAGAGATGAGAGTTGCGTGGCGAGAGATTTGAGCTGTGTGGTTAGAGATGAGAGTTGTGTGGTAAGAGATGATAGCTTTGTGGTAAGAGATGAGAGCTGTGTGATTAGAGATGAGAGTATTGTGGTTAGAGATGAGAGCTGTGTGGAAAGAGATGAGAGTTATGTCGTGAGAGATGAGAGCTGTGTGGTTAGATTTGAGAGCTTTGTGGCTAGAGATGAGAGTTGTGTGGTTAGAGAGAGATGACGGCTGTATTGTAAGAGATGAGTGTTGTGTGGTTAGAAATGAGAGTTATGTTGTTAGAGATGAGAGTTGTGTGGTTAGAGATGAGAGTGGTGTGGTTAGGGTGAGGGCTATGTGGTGAGAGATGAGGTTTGTGTGATTAGAGATAAGAGCTGTGTGGTTAGAGATGAGAGCTATGTGATGAGAGATGAGAGTTGTGTGGTTACAGATAAAAGCTGTGTTGCAAGAGATTAGAGATGAAAGTTGTGTGGAAAGAGATGTGAGCTGTCTGGTTAGAGATGAGAGCTGTGTGGTAAGAGATGATAGATTTGTGGTAAAAGATGAAAGCTGTGTGGTTAGCGATGAGAGTTGTGGGGTTAGCGATGAGAGTTGTGGGGTTAGAGATGAGAGCTGTGTGGTAAGAGACAAGAGCTTTGTGGTGACAGATGAGAGTTGTGTGGTGAGAGCTGAGAGCTGTGTAGTGAGAGATGAGAGTTGTGTTGTAAGAGATGACATCTGTATTGTAAGAGATGAGTGTTGTGTAGTTAGAGATGAGAGTTATGTGGTTAGAGATGAAATTGTGTGGTGAGAGATGAGAGCTGTGTGGTGAGAGATGAGAGCTGTGTGGTTAGAGATGAGAGTTGCGTGGCGAGAGATTTGAGCTGTGTGGTTAGAGATGAGAGTTGTGTGGTAAGAGATGATAGCTTTGTGGTAAGAGATGAGAGCTGTGTGATTAGAGATGAGAGTATTGTGGTTAGAGATGAGAGCTGTGTGGAAAGAGATGAGAGTTGTGTCGTGAGAGATGAGAGCTGTGTGGTTAGATTTGAGAGCTTTGTGGCTAGAGATGAGAGTTGTGTGGTTAGAGAGAGATGACGGCTGTATTGTAAGAGATGAGTGTTGTGTGGTTAGAAATGAGAGTTATGTTGTTAGAGATGAGAGTTGTGTGGTAAGAGATGAGAGTGATGTGGTTAGGGTGAGGGCTATGTGGTGAGAGATGAGGTTTGTGTGATTAGAGATGAGAGCTGTGTGGTTAGAGATGAGAGCTATGTGATGAGAGATGAGAGTTGTGTGGTTACAGATAAAAGCTGTGTTGTAAGAGATTAGAGATGAAAGTTGTGTGGTTAGAGATGAGAGCAGTGTGTAGAGAGATGAGAGTTGTGTTGTGAGAGATGGGAGCTATGTGGTGAGAGATAAGAGTTGTGTGGTAAGAGATGAGAGTTGTGTGGGTAGAGATGAGAGCTATGTGGTGAGAAATGAGAGTTGTGTGGTTCGAGATGAAATTTGTTTGGTTAGAGATAAAAACTGTGTTATTAGAGATTAGAGATGAAAGTTGTGTGGTGAGAGATGAGAGTTGTGCGGTGAGAGATGAAATTTGTGTGGTTAGAGATAAAAACTGTGTTGTTAGAGATTAGAGATGAAAGTTGTGTGGTTAGAGATGAGAGCTATGTGATGAGAGTTCAGAGTTGTGTGGTTTAAGATGAGAGCTGTGTGGTTAGAGAAAAAAGCTGTGTTGTAAGAGATTAGAGATGAAAGTTGTGTGGTTAGAGATGAGAGCAGTGTGGTGAGAGATGAGAGTTGTGTGGTGAGAGACGAGAGTTGTGTGGAAAGAGATGAGACTTGTGTGGTTAGAGATGAGAGCTATGTGATGAGAGATGAGAGTTGTGTGGTTAGAGATGAAAGTTGTGTGATTAGAGATAAAAATGTGTTGTTAGAGATTAGAGATGAAATTTGTTTGGTTAGAGATGAGAGCTTTGTGGTGAGATATGAGAGTTGTGTGGTGAGAGTTGTGTGGTAAGTCATGAGAGTTGTGTGATTAGAGATGAGCGTTGTTTGGTTACATATGACAGTTGTGTGGTTAGAGATGAGAGTTGTGTGGTGAGAGATGAGAGTTGTGTGATTATAGATGAGAGTTGTGTGGTTACAGATGAGTGTTGTGTGGTAAGAGATGAGAGTAATGCGGTGAGAGATGAGACATATGTGGTTAGAGATGAGAGCAGTGTGGTGAGAGATGAGAGTTGTGAGGTAAGAAATGAGAGCTGAGTGGTAAGAGATGAGACTTGTGTGGTTAGAGATGAGAGCTATGTGATGAGAGATGAAGGTTGTGCGATTAGAGATGAGAGCTGTGTGGTTAGAGATGAGAGCTATGTGATTAGAGATGAGAGTTGTGTGGTTAGAGATGAAAGTTGTTTGGTTAGAGAAAAAATGTGTTGTTAGAGATTAGAGATGAAAGTTGTTTGGTTAGAGATGAGAACTGTGTGGTGAGAGATGAGAGTTGTGTGGTGAGAGATTAGGGTTGTGTGGTTAGAGATAAAAGCTGTGTGGTGAGAGATGAGAGTTGTGTGGTGAGAGATGAGTGTTGTTTGGTTACATATGACAGTTGTGTGGTTAGAGATGAGAGTTGTGTGGTGAGAGATGAGAGTTGTGTGGTTACAGATGAGTGTTGTGTGGTAAGAGATGAGAGTAATGCGGTGAAAGATGAGACATACGTGGTTAGAGATGAGAACAGTGTGGTGAGAGATGAGAGCTATGTGGTGAGAGATGAAAGTTATGTGGTAAGAGATGAGAGCTGTGTGGTGAGAGATGAGGGTTGTGTGGTGAGAAATGAGGGTTGTGTGGTTAGAGATAAAAGCTGTGTTGTTAGAGATTAGAGCTATGTGGTGAGAGATGAGGGTCGTGTGACTCAGTAGATATGAGAGCTGTGTGGTTAGAGATGAGAGTTGTGTGGTTAGAGATAAATGTTGTGTTGTTAGAGATTTGAGATGAAAGTTGTGTGGTTAGAGATGAGAACTGTGTGGTGAGAGATGAGAGTTGTTTGGTGAGAGATGAGTTGGGTAGTAAGAGATGAGAGTTATGTTGTTAGAGATGAGAGCTATGTGGTGAGAGATTAGGGATGTGTGATAAGAGATGAGAGCTGTGTGGTTAGAGATGAGAGCTATGTTGTTGGAGATTAGAGATGAAAGCTGTGTGGTTACAGATGAGAGCTCTGTGAAGAGAGATCAGAGTTGTGTGGTGAGAGATGAGAGTTGTGTGGTGAGTCATGAGAGTTGTGTGATTAGAGATGAGTGTTGTTTGGTTACAGATAACAATTGTGTGGTTACAGATGAGAGTTATGTGATGAGAGATGACAGTTGTGTGATTATAGATGAGAGTTGTGTGGTTACAGATGAGAGTTGTGTTGTTAGAGATTAGAGATGAAAGTTGTCTTTTGAGAGATGAAAGTTGTGTGGAAAGAGATGATACTTGTGTGGTTAGAGATGAGAGCTATGTAGTGAGAGATGAGGGTTGTTCGATTAGAGATGAAAGTTATGTGATTATAGATGAGAGTTTTGTGGTTACAGATGAGTGTTGTGTGGTAAGAGATGAGAGTAATGCGGTGAGAGATGAGACAAACGTGGTTAGAGATGACAGCTGGTGGTTAGAGATGAGAGCTATGTGGTGAGAGATGATAGTTGTGTGGTAAGATATGAGAGTTGTGTGGTAAGAGATGATAGTTGTGTGGTTAGAGATGAGCGTTTTGTGATTAAAGTTGAGAGCTGTGTGGTTAGAGTTGAGAGCTGTGTGGTTAGAGATAAGAGTTGTGTGGTTAGAGATGAGAGCTATGTGATAAGAGATGAGAGTTGTGTGGTTAGAGATGAGAGCTGTATGGTGAGAGATGAGATTTGTGTGGTGAAAGATGAGAGTTGTGTGGTGAGTCATGAGAGTTGTGTGATATGAGATGAGTGGTGTTTGGTTACATATGACAGTTGTGTGGTGAGAGATAAAAAATGAGTTGTTAGAGATTAGAGATGAAAGTTGCGTGGTTAGAGATGAGAGTTGTATGGTGAGAGATGAGATTTGTGTGGTGAAAGATGAGAGTTGTGTGGCGAGTCATGAGAGTTGTGTGATATGAGATGAGTGGTGTTTGGTTACATATGACAGTTGTGTGGTGAGAGATGAGAGTTGTGTGGTTATAGATGAGAGTTGTGTGGTTACAGATGAGTGTTGTGTGGTAAGAGATGAGACATACGTGGTTAGAGATGACAGCTGGTGGTTAGAGATGAGAGCTATGTGGTGAGAGATTAAAGTTGTGTGGTAAGATATGAGAGCTGTGTGGTGAGAGATGAGGGTTGTGTGGTGAGAAATGAGGGTTGTGTGGTTAGAGATAAAAGCTGTGTTGTTAGAGATTAGAGATGAAAGTTGTGTGGTTAGAGATGAGAACTGTGTGATGAGAGATGAGAGTTGTGTGGTGAGAGATGAGGGTTGTGTGGTTAGAGATAAAAGCTGTGTTGTTAGAGATTAGAGATGAAAGTTGTGTTGTTAGAGATGAGAGCTGTGTGGTGAGAGATGAGAGTTGTGTGATTATAGATGAGAGTTGTGTGGTTACAGATGAGTGTTGTGTGGTAAGAGATGAGAGTAATGCGGTGAGAGATGAGACATATGTGGTTAGAGATGAGAGCAGTGTGGTGAGAGATGAGAGTTGTGAGGTAAGAAATGAGAGCTGAGTGGTAAGAGATGAGACTTGTGTGGTTAGAGATGAGAGCTATGTGATGAGAGATGAAGGTTGTGCGATTAGAGATGAGAGCTGTGTGGTTAGAGATGAGAGCTATGTGATTAGAGATGAGAGTTGTGTGGTTAGAGATGAAAGTTGTGTGGTTAGAGATAAAAATGTGTTGTTAGAGATTAGAGATGAAAGTTGTTTGGTTAAAGATGAGAACTGTGTGGTGAGAGATGAGAGTTGTGTGGTGAGAGATGAGGGTTGTGTGGTTAGAGATAAAAGCTGTGTTGTAAGAGATTAGAGATGAAAGTTGTGTGGTTAGAGATGAGAACTGTGTGGTGAGAGATGAGAGTTGTTTGGTGAGAGATGTGTTGTGTAGTAAGAGATGAAAGTTATGTTGTTAGAGATGAGAGCTATGTGGTGAGAGATGAGGGATGTGTGATGAGAGATGATAGCTGTGTGGTTAGAGATGAGAGCTATGTTGTTGGAACTTAGATATGATAGCTCTGTGGTTAGAGATGAGAGCTGTTTGGTTAGAGATGAGAGCTGTGTGGTGAGAGATGAGAGTTGTGTGGTGTGTCATGAGAGTTGTGTGATTAGAGATGAGAGTTGTGTTGTTACAGACGAGAGTTGTATTATTAGAGATGAGAATTTTGTGGTGAGAGATGCAATTTATGGGTTGAGAGATGCACTTTTCTATAAGAGAGATCCGAATTGCTTCATGAGTTGCGATAGTTGAATGATGAGAGATGAAAATTTTTCGATGCATGTTATGCGATGATAGTTGTGTGGGGAGAGATGAGAATTTCGAGATGCGTTTGAGTTGTATGGGGAGATATGAGAATTTTGAGATGCGTTTGATAATATGATAGTTGTGTGGGGAGAGATGAGAATTTTGAGATGCGTTTGATAAGATGATAATTGTATGAAGAGATATGAGAATTTTGAGATGTTACATGCTATGAGATGATAGTTGTGTTGGGAGAGATGAAGATTTTGAGATGTGTGTTATGAGATGATAGTTGTGTGGTGAGAGATAAGAATTTTAAGATGCTTGTTATGAAATGAAAGTTGTGTGGGGAGAGATGAGAATTTTGAGATGCTACATGTTATGAGATGATAGTTGTGTTGGGAGAGATGAAGATTTTGAGATGTGTGTTAAGAGATGATAGTTGTGTGGTGAGAGATGAGGATTTTGAGATGCTTGTTATGAGATGAAAGTTGTGTGGGGAGAGATGAGGATTTTGAAATGCATGTTATTAGATGATAGTTGTGTGATGAGAGATGATAATTTTGATATGTGTTATGAAATGATAGTTGTGCGATGAGAGATGAGAAATTTGAGATGTGCGTTATGAGATGATAGTTGTGTGGTGAGAGATGATAATTTTGAGATGTGCGTTATGAGATGATAGTTGTGTTGAGAGAGATGAGAATTTTGAGATGTGCGTTATGAGATGATAGTTGTGTGGTGAGAGATGATAATTTTGAGATGTGCGTTATGAGATGATAGTTGTGTGGTGAGAGATGAGAACTTTGATATGTGCGTTATGAGATGATAGTTGTGCGATAAAAGATGAGAATTTTGAGACGTGCGTTATGAGATAATAGTTGTGTGATGAGAGATGAGAATTTTGAGATGTGCGTTATGAGATGATAGTTGTGCGATGAGAAATGAGAATTTTGAGATGTGCGTTATGAGATGATAGTTGTGTGATGAGAGATGATAATTTTGAGATGTGCGTTATGAGATGATAGTTGTGTGATGAGAGATGATAATTTTGAGATGTGTGTTATGAGATGATAGTTGTGTGATGAGAGATGAGAATTTTGAGATGTGTGTTATGCGATTAGAGTTGTCAGATGACTGAGACATGCAAATTATTCTACATGAGAGATGCGATTTCCGAGTTTAAAGATATGAGATACATGAGCCTGAGATGCGAGTGGGTCTTTTAGCGCATCAGTTTCAGTTGTGGAAGTTGTCGGGTTAAAGGTAAGGTTAGCTGGTGCCGTTGCAAAAAATAGTGTTGAAAAATAGTTTTAAACACGAAAGTACAAGTGAGCAAGGGAATTTTCGAAAATCGTTCTATGCATGATGGCATCATAGAGCTGAAACGGAAAAAGACATGTGCCATTGACTTCTACGTAATATCATGACCTTGGACCTAACTCCTCTTCATGCACGCGACACATCGTCTTTCGTGATGGATTCGTGTGCAGCTATTCACAAGTCCGTACAATCATGATATAGTTATTGAAACTGATGGAAGGACTGGTGGACGGACGAACGAACAAAGCAGCAATTATATTCCCAAGTATATTCTTGTATTATGCCTCCACCAAATCGTTCAGGAAGCTTGAACAGAGATTATGTCATTATTTTGCATAAGTGCACATACAGTTGAAAAGTGATGAATCTTGGGGTCATATTGCTAGTTCAATGACATTTAATTGAAGAAAATAGTTGAATGTCTAATTATGAAAATTATATAAGCAGGAACTCGATTTAGAGTTTATTAGTATTTTAGTTGTGAAGCAAATGATTGAATCTGCTATCCAGGTATTGACACACAAACCCGTTTACCACTCGAAAATAAATGGACGAAATATTTAGAGTGAAAAATACGTGTTAGTTAAAAATCTGCTTAAAAACACGAACGCATTTCTCGCAAAACGAAAATAATTCGACCGTATACATCACACACAATCACAAACATCTTGTGTGTCACATACGTTTTATATCGGGCATAAAATAGAAAACGGGTTAACATACTTGAATTTAATCTAAATTTTAACAACTTCCTCTTTCCCTGTCCACAAGTAGCGTTAAACATATCGTGGTTTTGCTAAAAACTGCGCAATGTCGAGATCTTATTCAATTTATAATAACAGCAAACATCGCCTTTTAATATATCAACGCACACACACTACGTAATATATATTGACCAATTTTCTGAGCCAACCACATCGCTCAGATTTTTCAAAAGAGAATTTACAATGTCGTGATCGTCAGTAAACGCAGATCTACATCCTCAGTCAAAAATGAGAAAATAGATAAGCACCTCCGCCGGTTATAAGTTACATTGACTTTAACTTTAACCCTATACTGGTGGGCCTTCCGTAGCCGAGTGGTCTTATGTCTTAGGTCTGAGTCCCATTCGCTCCACAAACTTTATGTGAGAATGTTTACCAGTTACCTGCCAGGACGGTGGTTATACTAAGATTCATTCTGAGGTTTTTTTACACCATTAAAACTGGATATGCCATACTATGTATAAGCTGAAATGTGCTGAAAATGGCATTGAACCCCATTCAAAAAAGTATACTTACAATGCAATTTGAAATATGTAATATAAGGACGATAACACGTCAAAAAGAACATGTATATATTTTGGATTTGTTCTGGGTTGAGGAGAATCTTTATTTTAGTCTAGTACTGTAACATGCGGTGTTGTGACCTCAAGTGTTATGCAGGTTGCTAAAATCATTTTGCTAGATTTTAATTTTGCATTGTTGAGAAAATAAATCAACGTTTCAACTTTGGGTAATGCAATTTGTCATTGAATTAAATATACTTACGGCGACTTTAATACAGTTTCAGTAAACGCTATACCCGAAACAAAATAACTACATGTTGCAAAATAAGAAATTAAAATACCAGTACCCGATCGTGTTAAGCATTTGGTGTACATGTACTTTGTTCAACGGTAAAGGCACACTTGTGGTCATGTACGGCAGAAATGACAAACGTATTTAGTTTTCATTATTTTTATCGGTTTAGTTGAAAACTATGTTAAAAAGCATAATATTAAAAATTGATACTAATATTTTCAACACAACCGTAAAATCACTAGTTTTATATAAGGATACTTATAACTAATGTAAAAAACAACAACATGACTCAACAAGATTATGCGACATTCCGACAATGAGGAAGGAGTGAACAGATGTGGATGCCCAATTTTGACACATGCATGATGCATGTTGATCTATTGCTCATAATCCACTTAGAACGCTGTAGAGGCTCGGTTTGATGCAGACGACATTTGGAATAAGCGTATTATATTACATGGGGGGGGGGGGGGGTTGTCTGTGTTTTTTACTTGTTTTTGTTTTCCCCTCTAAAAGAAGTTTCTGTTTATTTCATTGAAGTTGAGAGCTCGTGTGTGTTCAATCTGTATGAATTCAAGTTTAACACTGGAATATATAAAAGGTTTAAGTACTAGTATATTGGAAATCCCAGGGGTCCGGGTCATCTGCAAAGGTAATGCACCCACTCCTAAATCCGCCAATACTAACAAACATCGAGCATGTTAACAATTGTATAAGTGGGGTGTCTGGCGACATAGTAACCCGCCAGTAATTGGGCGCGTCTTGTGATACAAGTATCTTCCGCATTGAGGCTGACATGTATTACTTAAATTACAAACAATTTTGTAATAAATCGGTCATAACAAATATCACGCCATCCTGGTTTCACAGAAAGATTCTAAATTGGATATTAAAAGTTCTTCGGAAAATATAGGTAAATCCCCCTGAATAATACGGAAATAGGCCAGATCTTTTAGAATATATAATATATGCTGGTCTGTACGCAAAAAACAATCGTCGAAATATACTAGTATGGATGGGACAGCTTAGTTTTGTTCTTGTAATACTTCATTTTAAAGTTTCACTTAATTTACCTAAAATCGGTAACGAGACAAGTTAAACCACCGAAAACCTCAGTTAAATCCCACCTCATCGATTCGATGATCACATACGTCTACTTGCAATCAGGCGACGGTTTGTATCCGGGTTAATTTGGTGAGTAGTAAAGCGAGAAAAGCGAGAAAGATTGTTCTTAACTGACACCATTCTAAACATCTTTTTCCAAGTCTTTGCGCTTTGGCAGTTTGTCCCATAGCAACTGTCTTGTTATTTCCCCCATAACAGCACGATTGCGCACAATGTTAAAAAGCCATATGCGTCTTTAACTTAGCGTACATCTTATATCTTTAGTCCATATTCAAAGTCTTTTTTCAATAAATCTTCGACGCTTGTTTTTTTTTTTCTAAAATATAAACAAACGTCAATTTTGTTTATGAAGAAAAGCAATTAGACCGTTCCATGGCGTCAATTAGGATAATTGGCGAGGTGGTCCGAATGTTGATTTTGACGACTGTTTACACGCACGCGCACAGTAACACGGTTTGGAAAAACAATGTAACGTGATTCTGATACATTTTTTGCTGATTTAAACAAACACTCGGGCTGCCTATCTCGGCGATTTTCATAGATTCTTACATGGTTGTTGTTATAGCAAATGACCGTTTCTGTGTTTACTTCGATGTTCATATTGTTTTGTTCCATTTTTATGTAGCCAATAACTTGGACAAAATATCTGCAATTTCTTTAAACGAAATATGTGTTTTCTGTACCTTTTTAAACAAAATCAATTGCCGTAGTAGAGGTACATAAATATTTCATAAGACAATCAAATCTTTTTTCCCGTTTCAAACCTTTACTATACAAAGTGTCAAAGCGTTTTGTTGTTTGTTGTTTTTTTTTTCAGGAATAAAATCAAGCCTGGAAAATAATCAATAATAATCTCTCTACAGGATCCACCGTGACCGAGCCCAGCTCAGTCGAAATGTGAGAAAGTTCGCCGGTTAGATGCGAAAGTTCTTTATCATGAGGTAGTTTCCTACCGACGTAAATGGTTCTCCGTAGTCGAGATGTCTGCGGTCACGTGGGCGCTTTGTTGTCTGTTCGGTGGGGGTGTTTGTCAGGTCGCAGATGGACGGTGTCCACCAAAAGATCCTTCACTACCAATGCAGTAAGATGCCAATATAAAGTATATTACCTGTATTGTGACTTTCGTAGTTCTCGTCTTTATTTATATAAATATACATTTACATACGTCATTAATACTTACACTTGTTTATATCTTTCTAGCATGTTCATTCGCTCCATCACTCAAGTAAACTAAATGTTATCAATGGAGTTAATGCGTCAAATGAACTTTTAACCATAAAAACTTCCTGTTTTTCTAAACTAGCTAAACGACATAGAAATAAGACACAGTTTTTATCCGTAACTCATCACGTGGACTTGCTGCGCGTCCTATTGGATAAAGCTGTGTGCAAAGACAGCAACGTCACAAACCTCAAGTACCTGAAGTGATGTTGACCGGACCTGCTTCACTAACGAAGCGCTTTAAAAGGCGAGCGAGATAATTGCAACACTCAAATGTAGATAATTGATCGAAGGCACTCCACACTAAGTTTCATTTTTCGATATTTTTTTGGATAACGAATTAATTAATCGTGTTCATCAAAAGCTGGCACTATCTCAGGTAAAAAATCTTTTATTACCATAACATAAAATATTATTGTTTCTACTTTCTGTTGATATCTGTAATTGGAGTGTGGGGAATATTGTACATTTGTATTTCATATAAAACTATAAAATATTTTTTACAGAAACATAGTTATTCTACAAAATTCTCACTTAAGTGGTCGAAGATGTTACTTTATTTTATTTTATTTTTTTTATAAATTATTCAAATTCATGCATGACAGCAGCTATTCAAAGAAATCTGAAAGTGACATGCTCATAAAAGGTATATAAAACCATATACTATTTCAAATTAAACTTTGTCGAATAACCGACAAATAGACTAGATTCACAAATGATTTAGTAGACTACGTATAATTATTCAGTCGTTATTCGTTTAAATTAAGTTGACACATTTTCATTCTTAATAAAACTGGAATATTTTCAATAATCAGCCAAATATGTAAAAGTAAAAGTAAAGTGTTTGCTTATTATAATGCCGGCCCTATTAAAAGGGCCAGTCACACCGGGCTTATGAGACACCTTTATGTTGTACACAGTTACTTTCCGAAAGCTATCATTGCCAGGCGTCAGGCTGTTAGACATTCGGTTCCCCTCAATTTAACTAACTGCTGGGTGAGCAAACGTCGCATCAGAAAAAAATCCAATGCTTCTACCGGGATTGGAACCTTCGACCTCCCGCTTCCGAAGCGGACGCCCTAACCACTTGGTTACGTAAGACGGTATTAACTTACATATGTCCTTGAGAAGAACTTTATAAGATAATGTCTTCCGTTCTTATCCATAATTGAATTTTGTGGATTTTTGTGTATGCAAAATCGGTTTGTACTAATTTATTTTAGCTTGATTGCGATGAAAAGTCAGAGCTTATATGAACCGCACTCGAGTCCACTTCCTGAGTAGAACAAGTACTGAGTGTTGTTTTATGAGAGGCATCGGGTCGAGCTGGGGATCGAACCCACAACCGCTGGCGTGAGCGGCCAACTCTATCCACTGGAAATCACAAAATATTGCTAAGTGACAGGATTTCTAATCAAAACAAGTATGAGTTACTACCTTGCAACCCAGCTGCAGCCTAAACACTTACAACTCTTTAGTTTATTGAACCCAAGTAACCAAATATCTGGATCCGCATACATATTATATGCCAAATTGACGACGATAAGCGCGGTATCACGTATCACGTGTTTATCAAGCAATGCCATACGTATCAAGTATCGCAATAAATCTTTTGATAAGTATAAAAAGAAATAATGGCGTGAAAGGGGACTGTCATATAGTAATTCGAAACCTAAATAGTATATACGAAACGTGATATAGAGCATACTTTTTGTTGTTTTGTTGTTTACATTCAAAGTAAGATGGGCCTATTAAAATACAAATACACTTTTACGTTATTCAAAGGCGGATCTGTGGTTAAATGCGTATCTTGAATCGGCAATTTTCGTTCAAATCTAATGGATTTCTTAATTTTTTCCAGTTTGAGAAAATATTTTCAAGCATCGTTTCATATGTAAAAGAGATCAGCTGTAATTAAAAGCAATGGATTTAGACTTACGGATAATGTCCCCATCCCTCCCCCCGACTGATGTAGTGACGCTGTATATATTGTTTGACAGCCGAATGTCTTTATATGGAATATTACAAGTTATTAAAACACTTGTAGACAAGATAAAAAGTATTTCATAAAGCAAATCAATGGAAAATGTTTTTTAAGTTTACATCAATACATAATGTTAAATGGTTGGATTTCTGCGGGGAGTAAATTGTAAAAGAGCCGGGCTAATGTTAAACTTAGTTGTTATATTTCCTTTCCATGTACAGGTGCATTTTTGTTGGAATAAAAACAAACACATCTTCCGGAATAAAACCTCACCCAGCTTTATCCCAGATCATTTGCATTTTAAATGAGGGTTTGCTTTTTTTTCATGATATTATTTTGTATTTTCAGCTTCATTATGAACGCCACGAACGCCACCGTTAATACAGGGGTACCTCTAGAAGAGGAATTCGACATGGCAACAGCAGAGAAAATGCATTTCGTAACCAGCACAATCTTCGGCACCATTTTTGTCGTCATTGGACTCATCGGAAACGTTTTATCAATTCTCGTCTGGAAGCGTAAAAAGATGCAATCGTCTACGGGATTCTACTTGATCGGTCAAGCGATTGCAGATATGGGCTTACTTGTATTCTTCTTCATTACCGACAGTATCCCAATGATGGCACCCGTTGTGAAAACGTCGTACGTTTATGGCGCCTTCTTCTCGTTCATTGGATACCCAATCTTCTTCCTGTTTGTCGTCTGCAGCATTTGGTTTACAGTCGGTGTGACGGTGGATAGATACATTCAGGTGTGCTGGATATCGCAGGCCAAGGTGAGCATATTATAAGAAAATAAATTAAAATATACATTGAAAGGTCTTCGTACTGTATAGACTACTCTATATGTTGTTTGTTAAACTCTAGGGGGAGGGCCGAATATAATGTAGGGAGAACGTGTGGCCCAGTCTCATTACTGTATATATAAATAGAAATAAAACATGTTTAAACCATATAGACTAAATGAAATGTTGCTATATATACATAACTGCAGCATCAAATGATCTGTCTTTATCAAATTTTAGCAAATTTTCCTTATTTTATTACGTTCGGGAAGTCAAATATTCATAAAAATGAAATAAAACTGCAAAAATATAATTTTATGTAAAGCTGTTTTCTCACCGCCGTACAAAAACATATTGAACGATTTAACAAACTTACTAACTTATCAAGTTAGGCAATACTTAATTTACGCAATTTCATACAGGTCGCGAAAATAATTTACAGAAATAGACTATTAATAATTTTTTCTTTCACTAAGCTATTTTGCGATGTATAAACAATGAATGTTAAAATGGTTTAGTTATCAATACCATAGTGTTCATTCAATATGCCATAACACTATCACTTTAACCTTTAAATTTTATTAAATACTATTTGAATATTACATATGTCTATTGGTTTAACAGGAGATGTGTAACAAAAAGAGAGCACTGACGGGCCTGGGCATTATCACAGCCCTTTGTTTCCTGATAAACACTCCCCATTTCGCAACATACACGCCTATACCAGACAGAGAACGTAACCTAACTGACCAAGCATTTAAGCCGACAGAATTCGGCGCCGGAACCGGAAGTCAGAACTATGAATTCTGGGTTCACTGTATGTTCCTTGTGCTCGCGCCCTGGGCTTCGATATTCATACTGAACATGCTGATAATACGTCAAGTGAGCAAAGTAAACAGACAGATGGATTCCAAACGAGGGTCGGTCAGCAAGGAAAAGGCGCAGAAGTCGGAAGCCCAGCTAACCCGGATATTGTTGACCGTGACCTTCACCTTTCTGATTCTTATTGCCCTTCAGTGTATCACACAGTGCTTCTTCATGCTGAAAACGGTAAGCATCCTATTCCAATTCTATTCATAGCCTAAATCATAAATAAACATTCAATATGTCGGCATTTTATCTTGAGAGGATATATAGTAAAACTTGTCTTAAGCAGCCGGTCAAGGGAGGGACCAAAAGTGACCTTTTAAAACAGTTGGTGCTTAATACAGGTTAATTTGGTATAAAAGCATAGATATGGGAATAGCAAATGTGGCTGTTTAAGACAAGTGACTGCTTAATAGAGGTGACCACTTACACAGGTTTGACTGTATATTAAAAGTGTTGCCTCAGCAACTATTTAACACATTGTCATGTACCTACATGTATGTTGCATGCTTTGTATCTTTTATATATTTTTCCCAGTATTTGCAAGCATTGTGCACATCAATATAGCATTTAAAAAAATTATTAAATCTGTTGTAGTTGTTGTCAAATATGTCAAATCTTTCTTACACATTTGATTCTTCTTTCAGGGCAACCTTCGAATTGTGTCGGAAGCATTTTCCATTGCCAAACTCGGCATCGTCATCAACTCTTCGATCAATTTTTTCTTATACTGTTTGAGTGGGAGAAAATTCCGGAAGGAACTTAAACATGTGCTCTGCAAACGAATCCTGGGAGAACGTGAAGACACGAAATCATTCTCCATGTCGCAAACTTCATCGTCTAATGTGTCCAGAACGAAGTCTGCCATACCATCTACGTAGATAAGCTATCGTACTGTCAGTTGTTATTTTACAGCTTTAAACATGTGTAATTTGCATGCAGCAAAATTAATAAGGTTTTTATTTCGGTTTTGTTTTTGGTGTTTTGTTGTTGCTGGTTTTATTTTTGTGTGTACGTGTGTGTGTATGTGTGTGTGTGTGTGTGCGTGTGTGTGTGTGTGTGAATTCTTTGAGAGTTTTTGAATTGTCAGCTCCATTAAACATTTTAACAAGAAAGCTCAAAGCTTTTATTAACCGCTCTTAATTCCGCTTTCTGGCTAGAACCAGTACCGAGGGTTCCTGTCTAGAACCAGTACCGAGGGTTCCTGTCTAGAACCAGTATCGAGGGTTCCTCGCTAGAACCAGTACCGAGGGTTCCCGGGGTTCCTGTCTAGAACCAGTACCGAGGGTTCCTGTCTAGAACCAGTATCGAGGGTTCCTGGCTAGAACCAGTACCGAGGGATCCTGGCTAGAACCAGTATCGAGGGTTCCTGTCTAGAACCAGTACCGAGGGTCCTGGCTAGAACCAGTACCGAGGGATCCTGGCTAGAACCAGTACCGAGGGTTCCCGGCTAGAACCTGTACCGAGGGATCCTGGCTAGAACCAGTACCGAGGGTTCCTGGCTACAACCACTACCGAGAGTACCTGTCTAGAACCATTACCGAGGGATCCTGTCTAGAATCAGTACCGAGGGTTCCTGGCTAGAGCCAGTACCGAGGGTTCCTGGCTAGAGCCAGTACTGAGGGTTCCTGGCTAGAGCCAGTACTGAGGGTTCCTGGCTAGAGCCAGTACTGAAGGTTCCTGGCTAGAGCCAGTACTGAGGGTTCCTGGCTAGAACCAGTACCGAGGGATCCTGGCTAGAACCAGAACTGAGAGTTCCTGGACATGTATGTGATCTACAGCAGAACGATCGAATCTGATGTTGGTAAAACATGCTGCCCAACCTGATTGACCTTGCGTGGGCTGTCAATAAAAAAAGATGATACACCAATCATCAGTCAATATTTGTTGATGCGCCGATATTTTCCTTGGACAAGCTGACGATGTCTAAGTTAATGTTATATTGCATAGTCTTGGGCAAACAAAGAAACGTGGCCACTTGGCGAAGCAATATCAGGTTAATGTATACGTATAGTGAAATAAAATAGATTTAAGCTGTATGTCCATACAGAAATTGGATCGGTGCGTTATGATGATTAAAATCAATTTCATCATTATCATTATGTTGTTTTTTTTGGAAGCAATCGAAAATGGCAAACGGCAAATTAATAACATTAAGGTCAATGTCGTACTGGGTTCCAGTAGCAATAGTTCGTTTATTATTTTGCCTTTATATTGTGAATTTATTGACATGTATAAAACAAAATCAGTATAAATGCTTGAAATGTTATCGGAAGGTACAGTTTGAGTTATACATATAGAACATTGTGTGTCGTCAGGAGTACGCACTGAGCTACGCTAAGTTATAGCAAACATATACTTTACTACGTTCAGTTGTTGCAAATATTTACTGTGCTTGTTCAGTGTAAATAATGGAAGTGTTCTTTTATCACAAAATATTGCGTTTTGTTTAGAAATAGGAAACCTACTATGTGCTAGTTTATATACTCTAACGCTGACAATAAACGTTTGAAAAGACTAAGGACCATGTGATATGTATGTTTATGTGTTTAATCATGTGATTAACGTTACTTAAGTAGAACATCGTGATATTAACTATTTAATTTTAACTGTTTCTGAGTTGTTGAATTGGATGCATGCAGTTATTTGATTACTGTTAGCGTTTACTGACTATTAATAAAGTTATCGCAATATACAAGAACAGTCAAGGGAAGGAGAAAAAATGGCCTTTTAAGATAAGTTGTTGTTTATTGAAGGTTAATTTGCTCTGAAAGCATATAAATTGGAAATAACAAATGTGTCTGCTTAAGACAAGTGGCTGCTTAGAGGTGGCCGCTGACACAGGTTTGATTGTATTAGAACATCATTGCTTTCCTTTGGTTTCTTGTGCCGATTTACTATTTTATCAAAGACTTGTATAGAGGAGCATAAGTAACTGAATGATATTTTGTGAAAGTGGATGTTTTTATGTTCCGAAATTTAGTTTTCATTTATCTTAGCTTCCAGCCATGCCGTCAGGAATACAAATACATACGTTGCTTCACGAAATGCACAGCAAAATGAAACAATTATCAGTAATTTATATTTGATATTGTTAAAATTCTGTCGATTACAAAATATATATAATACTAGTCAAAATACTTGAAATTTGTATAGGAAATCAGTTACTCGCAAATTTTAAATGATGACTTTTTAAGATATCAATTAATCGCTTGCTATTTATCTTCACATTTGGTCAGGATGTTGGATAGTCTTCTATGTGCAAGTCCAAGATTTTGTATATATAAAATAGTGTTTCATTCCAGTTATTCAAGAGTTGTGCTTTAATTGTGCTTTAATTGTAAATATGTATAATGCTAATAAACTTTACAATATTTCTCATTTCTTTCAAAACCACTTACTAAATCCATGTCACTTTAGAATGTTGTCACGTGAATCGGTCTTATGATTAAGCGATCAAAAAACGAAAAAGAAGCCTGTCCCACAATACATAGCATACTATGGCGGTCACGTGGTTTCGCTGACCAATCAGCTTGTTCATAATCACTGATATTGAACGGACCAAACAGACCGTTTCTACATTCTTCTCTTCCATTCTTTCAATGTGACTATATGACAGGGCCTGGAAAAACAAAGTTTTCAGTCCTAATTGGCATGAAGTCCCGGTAGTTTTGTGGGCTTTGTGCGTTTGTTACATGAATCGGCAAGTGTTTCTAAGAAACTGAAGAAAATTCGCTTATCTCCTTTATGTAATTCGCTGAAATCTAAAATACGTCTGATGAAATACAATGAAACTCACGTCATTGGAACCGGGAAATTATGTACCTGCAACCTCTCATACTTTTTATCAAACACTAAATTGGGTCCTAAAGCATGTCCGTGTGAAATTTGGTGGTCACGTGGTCTAGTTTATCTCAGTCCATGATATGTTAAACATCAATGTAAAAGCAGGGAGTCCTTGCTTGCCGCACAATTCAAAGCGCACGTCAGCGTTTTGTGAATAAAAAAAAAACAATGACAATCGACTCTGTCGATGCTGGTTAATACAAACTTGAGACAGTTTCTTTAGTCCCCATGTAACACTAAAACGGTAATATAGTGAGAAAAAGAATCGAAATTTGAACATTATCCTCACATTTGAAAAAAGATTTAGTGGGTCTGTTTGTCACGGTTTTTGTGTATGTATTTTTAGAGAAGGGGGTGTGGGGCTGGGGCCTACGTTTCGGCGGATTTGAAATTCCATATCTATTGGTGTTTGGAATGTTAAATCGCAATAGTATATTTAGTTTATATTATCTTAACTCATTTGCGAAGAAAGCAAACGCTTATATGAACCGCTCTCGAGTCTGCTTCCTGGAAACGAGAAAAAAAAAAGAAATGAGATATATTTTATCTTGTTTAACTTTGAATATTATTTTTGAAGGGTATTAAATAAATATAATTATGGCTGCCCAACAAGCTGATGCTTTCATTCGTTCAGGAAATGGGAGTTCTCCGTGGCTTAGTGGTCTAAGATCATTGACCTCTCACCGCCAAGGTCGCGGATCTGAGCCCAGTTCGTTTTATATAAGGAAGTTCGCCTGTTACTTGCGGAATGACTGTGTTTCAACCCAGATCCATATATGATTATTCTTCAGCAATACAACTGATATATATACATATATCTATAACATGTAATACATGTATGTTAAAAAAAGGCAGCGTTACAATTATGGTGGCGTTCACTCTGTATAAACTGTTATCTTATATTATTATTATTATTATTATTATATGAACACGTCATGCTTATCATATTAAAGTGTGACGTAAATAAATAACAATACAAATTGAAAATTCAGTGCTGTTTTATTATTTTTGTTAAAGGTTTCTAAATAATCACAAAAACGTATTAAATGTAAACGTGTTAATACATGAATACAAATGTACGTAAAGGTGTAAAATACCCAAAGGTGTAGGTAGACGTGTTTATAAATTGTCAAAATTGTAGGTAAACACGTTAGTAAATTGTCAAAATTGTTTTAAGATTTATATAACAATTCCAAACAGAAACGATTAAAAATAAATACTACACCAATATATTTTTATTTCATGCACTGTTTTTTGTTGTTGTTTTTTATTATGTACACATACGTGTGTGTATCTATACTTGCAGATCATGATAACCGAAAATGTTGACAATACATTTACTATACAATAAGTAAAAGTAACTACATATATACATAATGTACAGTTAGTCGAGTAGCCGATGTCAAAATTGTCCTTGTCTGTCGCGTATGCCAATGGACAATGGTCAAGTACGTGCTTGTCGATTGATTATAAGCAAGCCGAAATACTGTCTACGGGCTACTGAGTCTGTACACAAGGACACACACTTACAGTCAAACTTTAGTGTATATATATATATCAAAACTTGTTATCAATATACTGGGATTTATTTGTAGTAGAACCAATGTAAAGCATTTAAAATACTGCAGTATCAAAGTATTGAGAATACCAAACAATGTTCCGTGTATAATAATGCAAACCACTATGGATAGAAAGCAATAAATCGTATTTATATTTATTATGTATTGAGTATAGAGCATGGGAACATGGCCAATTATTTTAGGGATCCATTGATCAAAGGCCTCATTCTAGAGATCCGAGTGAAATATTTGTGGCCCCCTTTGGAACCTCAAAGCTTATTGCATGTCTTCTATCTCGGTTTACGATGTAGGCCTATGCGTGTTTTAAAACTACCTAAAACTTACATCATACATTACATTTTACCTAATTCGGTATAAATGTAAGAAACGACTAAAAAATACAGTCACTAGATATGAAAATGCAACACAGGGCTTAGAGGGGATTTACTTGGAAATGAAAAAGTGACAGCAGTGCAAGAGGTATTAAACTGTTATGTAACAACCAAAAACAAACAGACAATATCAACTGTAGGATATTATTAAGTTATTTTACAGTGTTTTGTACAATATGGAAATATATATTACGAGTATGTATTGTAGCGAAAACCATATTGGCAGAGACGCCGTACGTATTCACCATAACTCGTTCGAGTACACTATATTCCCATATTGTACAAAACACTGTGAAATTATCTCTTTTTTTCTATACTTAAATCTGAAAGAAATTTATCAAAAGTTTGAAGAATAATCAAGATTAAACCACAAGTTCAAAGCGGCAGACGATGGAAGTTGCAGTGACATTTGGATTTTCTCAACGTCATCGTCAAGCGGAACATTTTGTCGGTTGTTTGTTTTCGACGTTGAAATTTCTACTAAATTTATATGCTTTTTTAATCGCCATCTTGAATATTTAATTGTACAATATGAAAGTAATTGGATCTAATAGTCTTCTACATATTTACTCGGTCACTTGGTAACATCTGGCAGGTATATACATGTACAGGTATAGAATTAGGATATATCCACTAGTGCTAAATATGTACCATAATATAACGAGTCTTATGCACATGCAAACTATGAAACTATTAAAACATCTGGTGTCATGATTCAATATGAAACAACGAAAACCAGCATATTGTCACCACTATGTAACTTGTACAATAATTAAAACACAAACATACGCCAATCGGATGCAATAACGTTAGCTCTTAAACTACAAAAAATACAACATTAGTGGCACAAGTTGCAGTAAAATGTGAAATACCTGTTTGTATTAATGGTACTAACCGGGGACTACGGCGGTTGTAAAACAATTATAAATCTGCAAAAATGTTAAATTGCTATGAAATATAAAACAAACTACATGTAGCTAGAAAACTGCAGTGATACCATCAACTTAAAAACTATTTTCAAACGTGAAAACAAATAGAAAATTGTCATTAAAGGCTTTAATCGGATACAGCTGTGAACCATGTAGAAATCTGCATCATTGTCACCAATCTGATTTTGCTGTAATACAAAAATAACTAGAACGCTTGTCCAATGTGATACAAACTGCAAATGGGTATCAATGTCATACGTCTGAGAAAGCTGGGTCTATGTTATAACTACAGCACATGTCCAATGTGATATAAATAGCAAATCGGTATCAATGTCATCAGTATGAAATTGCGGGGTTTATGTAATAACTACAACACCTGTCCAATGTGATACAAATAGCAAATCAGTCCCAATGTCATACGTCTGAGATTGCTGGGTCTATGTAATAACTACAACACCTGTCCAGTGTGATATAAATAGCAAATCGGTATCAATGCCATATGTCTGAGATTGCTGGGTCTATGTAATAACTACAACATCTGTCCAATGTGATATAAAAAGCAAATCGGTAACAATATCATATGTCTGAGATTGCTGGGTCTATGTAATAACTACAACACCTGTCCAATATGATATGAATGACAAATTTGTATCAATGTCATAAGTATGAGATTGCTGGGTTTATGTAATAACTTCAACACCTGTCCAATGTGATATAAATAGCAAATCGGTATCAATGTCATACGACTGAGATTGCTGGGTATATGTTATAATAATAACACCTCTCCAATGTGATACACATTACACATTTGAATCAATGTCATAAGTATGAGATTGCGGGGTTTATGTAATAACTACAACACCTGTCCAATGTGATATAAATAGCAAATCGGTATCAATGTCATACGTCTGAGATTGCTGAATCTATGTAAAAACTACGACACCTGTCTAATGTGATATAAATGGCAAATTTGTATCAATGTCATAAGGATGAGATTGCTGGGTCTATGTAATAACTACAACACCTGTCCAATGTGATATAAATAGCAAATCGGTAGCAATGTCATATGTCTGAGATTGCTGGATCTATGTTAAAAACAACGACACCTATCCAATGTGATATAAATGGCAAATTTGTATCAATGCAATAAGTATGAGATTGCGGGGTCTATGTTATAACTACTAAACCTGTCCCATGTTATATAGATAGCAAATCGGTATCAATATCATAAGTATGAGATTGCTGGGTCTGTGTTATAACTACAACACCAGTCCAATGTGATATAAATTGCAAATTTGTATCAATGTCATAAGTATGAGATCGCGGGGTTTATGTAATAACTACAACACCTGTCCAATGTGATATACATAGCAAATCGGTATCAATGTCATACGTCTGAGATTGCTGGGTCTATGTAAAAACTACGACACCTGTCCAATGTGATATAAATAGCAAATCGGTATCAATGTCATACGTCTGAGATTACTAGGTCTATGTAAAAACTACAACACCTGTCCAATGTGAGTTAAATGACAAATGTGTATCAATGTCATAAGTATGAGATTGCAGGGTCTATGTAAAAACTACGACACCTGTCCAATGTGATATAAATGGCAAATTTGTATCAGTGTCATAAGTATGAGATTGCTGGGTCTATGTAATAACTACAACACCTGTCCAATGTGATATAAATGGCAAATTTGTATCAATGTCATACGTCTGAGATTGCTGGGTCTATGTAAAAACTACAACACCTGTCCAATGTGAGTTAAATGACAAATGTGTATCAATGTCATAAATATGAGATTGCGGGATCTATGTAAAAACAACGATTCCTGTCTAATGTGATATAAATGGCAAATTTGTATCAATGTCATAAGTATGAGATTGCGGGGTTTATGTTGTAACTACAACACCTATCCAATGTGATATAAATAGCAAATCGGTATCAATGTCATTATTCTGAGATTGCTGGGTCTATGTTATAACTACAACACCTGTCCAATGTGATTTAAATAGCAAATTTGTATCAATGTGATAAGTATGAGATTGCGGGGTTTATGTAATAACTACAACAACTGTCCAATGTGTTATATATAGCAAATCGGTATCAATGTCATACGTCTGAGATTGCTGGGTCTATGTAAAACTACAACACCTGTCCAATGTGATATAAATAGCAAATGGGTATCAATGTCATACGTCTGAGATTGCTGGGTCTATGTTATAACTACAACACCTGTCCAATGTGATATAAATGGCAAATTTGTATCAATACCATAAGTCTGAGATTGCGGGGTTTATGTTATAACTACAACACCTGTCCAATGTGATATACATAGCAAATCGGTATCAATGTCATACGTCTGAGATTGCTGGGTCTATGTTAAAACAACGACACCTGTCCAATGTGATATAAATGGCAAATCGGTATCAATGTCATACGTCTGAGATTGCTGGGGGTATGTAAAAACTACGACACCTGTCCAATGTGATATAAATGACAAATGTGTATCAATGTCATAAGTATGAGATTGCAGGGTCTATTTAGAAACTACGACACCTGTCCAATATGATATAAATGGCAAATTTGTATCAATGTCATACGTCTGAGATTGCTTGGTCTGTGTAAAAACTACGACACCTGTCTAATGAGATATTAATGACAAATTTGTATCAATGTCATAAGTATGAGATTACTGGGTCTATGTAATAACTACAACATGTGTCCAATGTGATATAAATAGCAAATCGGTGTCAATATCATAAGTCTGAGCTTACTGGATCTATGTTTTAACTACAACACCTGTCCAATGTGATATAAATAGCAAATACGTATCAATGTTATACGTCTGAGATTGCTGGGTCTATGTAATAACTACAACATCTGTCCAATGTAATATAAAAAGCAAATCGGTATCAATACCATATGTCTGAGATTGCTGGGTCTATCTAATTACTACAAAACCTTTCCAATGTGATATAAATAGCAAATCGGTATCAATGTTATACGTCTATGTAAAATCTACAACATCTGCACAAAGTGACTGATATACATGGCAAATTTGTATCAATGTCATAAGTCTGAGATTGCAATGTCTATGTAATAAATACAGCATCTCATCTGTCCAATGTGATATAAATAGCAAATCGGTATCAATACTATATGTCTGAGATTGCTGGACTACAACACTTGTTCAATGTGATATAAATAGCAAATCGGTATCAATGTCAAAAGTCTGAGATTGCTGGGTCTATGTTATAACTACAACACCGGTTCCATTTTATATAGATAGTAAAGGGGTATCGATATCATAAGTCTGAGATTGCTGGGTCTAAGTTATAACTACAACACCTGTTCAATGTGCTATAAATAGCAAAAAAATTTAATGAGTATCAATACCATACGTCTCAGATTGCTGGGTCTATGTTATAACTACAACACCTGTCTCATGTTATGCAAATGGCAAATCGGTATCAATGCCATACGTCTGAGATTGCTGGGTCTATGTAATAACTACAACACCTGTTCAATATGATATAAATATCAAATGAGTATCAATGTCATCAGTCTGAGATTGCTGGGTGTATGTTGTAACTACAACATCTGTCAAATGTAATATAAATAGCAAATCGGTATCAATACCATACGTCTCAGATTGCTGGGTCTATGTCATAACTAAACACCTGTCCAATATTATATAGATAGCAAATGGGTATCGATTTCATAAGTCGAGATCGCTGGGTCTATGTTATAACTACAACACCTGTCTCATGTTATATAAATGGCAAATCGTTAGCAATGTCATCAGTCTGAGATTGCTGGGTCTATGTAATAACTACGACACTTTTTTGTAATTTTTTATTTCATTGTAACAGTTGAACAATACCAGATGTAGAGAAGCAACATTTTCACATTTTGTAAAATTAAGGGCAAACTTTTCAAGTCTTTTAGTGAATTTGTTAACTCCCATTCTTTATATATATATATATATATATATATTGTTATTGATATCAAATACTTATACAATGACAATATAAACTATATTGTTTCATTTTGTACTAACATTTTTTTGTCTGTTAGTGAAAAAGAAAAAAACCTCACAAACAAAAACTCTAAAAAACAACAACAACAACAACAACAACAGAGAGTAGGCTTATGTTTCATCAACACACTCGGGTATTCGTAGAAGAATCTATAAGAAACATAAGTTTAAAGAAATATATGTAACTGTGGTGGCTTGCACTGGATTAAGGGTTGGTTCGAATCAGGACAGCAAGGATCTCTGCACATATGATGAAAATATACGGGGATAATGGATCATATTGTCTACAACCGCGTTGTGGATAAAACCACTCAGATAAATGCCCATTAACAATTACACATGATTCAACATTTGTATAAAATAATTGTATCCATTTTTTAATTGAAGGGCCAAAATTGAAAAACTCTAGAACTGAGAAAATAAAAGACCAACTAACGGAATCAAACGCTTTCTCAAAATCGATTAAAAGAAGCATTCCAGGTAAATGTTGTTTTTCAATATAAAACATAAGGTCATACAATAATCTAATAGTTTCACCTATATATCTGCCAGATAAAAAACCCTGTTTGATCTTCATAAATAATATGTGGTAAAACATGTTTTATCCTTTGTGCTATACTTGCTGATGCCAGTTTGTATGCCACATTTAAAAGAGATATTGGATGCCAGTTTTTTAAAAGTTGTTTATCTTTATTTCCTTTTTGTAAACATGTAATGACTCCTTGTCTTTGGGAAATGGACAGTTCACCTTTGATTATACCTTCGTTTATAGCACGAATTAAGAAATCCCCTATATCATTCCAGAAAAACTTAAAACACTCAGCAGTAAAACCGTCTAGTCATGGACTTTTATTTTAAGACAATGCAATACTTCTTGATAAGTAACGGGGCCTTCGAATGATGATTTTAAATTTTCATCTAGTACAGGGACATCAACGTTTGAGAGGAAATATCTTTAAATCTATGTTGGTGGTTTCATTATATGAGTACAATGTTTTATAGAATAGTTGTGTTTCTTTAGGTATTTCTTTTTGCGAGTTAATAATTTGACCTATATTAGTTTTAATGTCTATCATTGATTTCGAAATGAAATTACTGTTTTCGTTTACAAAAAAAAATTGAATTTTTTTCTCCTTCCTGTACCCGCTTTGCTCGTGATCGAATTTTATTCCCATCGATTTTTTTTCTCTCTTATATTGTTAAGTTCTTTTTCTTTTGATTCAATAGCAGTATGGTCTAGTATATTGTTTTTACTAGTTGTTCTATTTCTATATATAAATTTTCCTCCCTTTTAATTTGTTGTTTTTTCTTGAAAGCTGAATATGAAATAGTTTTTCCTCTGATTTCTAAAAGAAGTACTTCAAAACATAATTGATCATTTATGCTAAATTCTATATCTTTGTTTGCAATAGTATGTATGTCTGCGAAATGATTTTCTTTAACATATTGAGATTTCACCATTCTAATTGTATTTTTTATTTCTTCAACATATTTTGAATCTTTTAATAATGAGTTGTTCATTTTCCAATACGATTTACCTTTTTTAAACTTTCCAAATTCAAATGTTAATAATATTAACGAATGATCTCTTCTGTCACCTAGTTTAATTGTAACTTTATCAATGTCTGTAATAAGAGGTTCAAAAATTAAAAAATTATCTAATATAGCTTTCTTTTGGGTATTGTTTTTGAACCATGTGTATTTTTTTTTATCTAAATTTTGATCCCGCCAGCAATCAATTAAATTACATTCCGCCATTAATTCTAATACGGTATTTCGAGCATTTGGATTATTTAAATGTATAAAGTCAAAGCAATTTATATCTGGATCCAAAACAAGGTTGAAATCTCCTGCTATAATATAAGAAGAATCTTTAGCTAAAATATTATTTTTAATTTGATTATATAAGTCGGACTCTTCTTTATTAGGACCATAAATATAAATGAGAGTTATTTTTTCATTTGCTATAGTTGTTTCCAATATGAGTTTGCTTCCATTTTGATCCATTTCTTCGTAGTGAATATTAAATTCAAAATTATTATTTAAAAAAATGGCAACTCCTCTAGACTGGCTAGTAAAATTGCTAAAATAACATTCATAGCCCCACAGAATTCGTGTGTAATTGATTTCTTTATCTGTAAAATGCGTGTCTTGTAAAAAGGAAGATAGAGTTGTTTTTTTCTTTAAGAACATTAAATGTATCTGTTCTCTTGTTTTTATCAGCAAGACACAAATGTAATTTTATCTGTCATGATAATTTATAAAACTTACCAAATAGCAATAGAGCCCGTCTCTCCTGACCAGAGACAACCAGACTAACAATATATATAACTCTATTAAACAGACATGAAGAGCGACAGTAACTAGAGTAAGAGCTTGGTAGTTTTCCCTTCCAAGGTTTTGAAGTATTATTTGTTTAAACATTGTACTAGTATTCTGTATCTTTAACAGCAGCAAAAAGCTGTGGAATAGTGACATGTTTGAAGTCATAAAAATAACAACACCAAAAAAAGGCTCATTTTGAAAAATAAAAGTACGACCATCTATATCTTAGTATTTTTTTAATATATTTTTTTTGTTTCCATCAAATTCATAGTTTGAAAATGTGTAAGTTTTTAGGAAACCAAACTCGATAGTTATAAACAAGAAAGCCTGCATACACGTTTCCAATTATGATTCAAGTTGTAGTTGTAGTTGTATGGTGTTTAGCGTCGCTTTCAACAATTTTTCAGTCATATCGCGACGGTGTCTACTTGAGACAGTATTCTAAGCGCTGTCACACTGGAGTATCATGCCGCAGACACATGGTATGATACCCCACCCAGTCACATTATACTGACACCGGGCCGACCAGACCTAGAACTCTCCTCTAAATGCTGAGCGTCAAGCGAGGAAGCTTCTAGTACCATTTTTAAAGTATTTGGTATGACCCGGCCAGGGATTGAACCCACGACCTTCCGCATGCCAGGCGGACGCTCTACCACTAGACCACGCCGCGGTCTATGATTCAAACAAAGGTATGTTACACAATGGACACTAAATAATAAAAGCGTCAGTTACAAATATTCTCGATAGCAGTTTTTCTGCTTTAACTGAAAATCAGATCATTCTATGAATTCGTTATTCTTAACATGACACCAAGACTAATTTATTGATAGATCATATAATTAGACCTAAAAACAATTAATTAGCTGTATAATTGTACGTGTGTCTCAACACTGCATCAGCTATTTATATATTTCTATTTTATATATTATATACACAGTTTAAGATGTTGTTGTTGTTGTTGTTGTTGTTGTTGTTGTTGTTGTTGTTGTTGTTGTTGTTGTTGTTGTTGTTGTTGTTGTTGTTGTTGTTGTTGTTGTTGTTGTTGTTGTTGTTGTTGTTGTTGTTGTTGTTGCTGCTGCTGCTGCTGCTGCTGCTGCTGCTGTTGTTGTTGTTGTTTTTAAAAAAACATGACAAAAGTCCCTACACAATTCTGACTCATATATGATTTGGCTTTAAGCACCATCGGGAAAAACAATAATAACACCTCTTCAGAAGCATGAGGAAACTGCGATGAAAAAAAAGTGGAGCATAATTGAGATCCGTTTTTCAGATCTACATGTTATATTCTATTTAAGAATCCTTGAAACAAAACAAAATTCAAAGTGCTCATTGAGGATAACAAAGAGACTGAGATGCTTTTATGACCGTCGTAAGATCAATATATCCGGTGCATCTCAATGACATATCTAAGATCCTATGTTTAGATCTACACGTAATATCCTATTTCAGTATATCTCGTTCTTCTCAATATCGTTCTATATGCGCATGGAAACAGCATTATAGTGGTAGCTTATTTAAGAAAAACATAGTTAAGGAAATATATTATGTCACTGACATAAGAAAAACAGAAAACAACACCTTTATAATATAGTTTTCAGTTCTTACGTTATGGCTTTACTAAATTTAAGTTACCTCTCTGTTTTTAGCAAAATAGTAAACCGGTTAGCGTGCATACATATACACATACATGCATACGTACGTACATACGCAAACACATGCACACGTGTACACGTACATACGCATATACATTCGTACATACATACACACGCACATACGTACGCACGTACATACCTACATAAGTGCATACGCACGCTCATCTGTATATACGCAAATACATACGCATATACACCCGCACATACGTAAATAAATACGCCCGCACACATATACACACACACACACACACACACACACACACACACACACACACACACACATACATGCATACACACACACATACATACATACATACATACATATACATCGATACATACATACATCGATACATACATACATCGATACATCGATATACATCGATACATACATACATCGATACATACATACATCGATACATCGATACACACACACACACACACACACACACACACACACACACACACATCCATCCATCCATCCATCCATCCATACGTACATACATACATCGATACATACATCGGTACATACATCGGTACATACATACGTACGTACATACATACATACATACATACATACATACGTACGTACGTACATATGTGCATACGTACACGTGTACACGTACATACGCAAATGCATACGTACATACATACACATGCACACGTACATATCTACATTAGTACATACGCACGCACATCCGTACACACATAAGTATATACGTACGCACGCACGCACGCACATACATACGCACGTACGCACGCACATTCGTAACACGTACATACGCACCCAAGTAAACACGCACGTACACATGTACATGCGCACGTACGCACGTACAAACGTAAACACGCACGCACACATGAACATGCGCGTACAAACGTAAACACGCACGTACACACGTCCACACATCCGTATGTACATACACTCGTCCGCATGTACATACACACATACGCACGCATGTACGCATTATATACATGCCTAATGTATACATATCTACTCAATCCATGTATCAGTTATTAAGATCAGAGAACAAATTACAACATAAGGCGTTGACTTTGATTATAGCAGTCACTAAAACGCACATTTGATATAGACGTGCGTCCTGTCATGTAAGGTGATTTAGGGGATAGTGTGATATTGTAAAACAATGACGTATCATTGGTTTAAACTAAACATATATAAAAATACATAAACAGCGCATGCATATAATAGGAAAACTGTATCACAAAAACAAAACTTATTATCAAAATATATAATAAGAAGAAGAAGAAGAATAAATAATAAGAATAAATAGGGGATTTTACAAAAGCGTACACTTCCTCCGAGAACATATGAATTTATAGTAAATTCATATAGATTTATAGTAAGCCATTGTAAATTCATGGTTTTAACTCATGCCGATCTACAACTGGGTACGCACACATGTGCAGATCCACAACCGAGTACCATCTCCTTTACTCCAAGGTCCAAGGGATAGCAAACTATTGTTAATTATTATTGATTTTATTGTAAATTCGTGATCTTAATTCATGCAGATCTGTAGCTGGAAACGTATACGTGTGCGGATCCACAGCATAGTAGATTTCTCTGTAATTTAAGATACAGGGGAAGATAGACTATTGTTAAGTGAGAGTGAGATATTTTAAGTACATGTTGTTTACTCGTGCATATCTACAACTGGGTATGCAATCACGTGCAGAGCCACAACAGAATAATATCCCCCAATCTAAACTAAACATACTTTAAGGTTTAGGGGACAGTATACTATTGTTCATTGATAGTGAGATATTGTAAAATAATGGTGTTAATTGATGCTGACCTGCCACTGGGTAAGCATACATGCATATATACATTACATAATACAATTGTTAATTGATAGTTAGTTATTGTAAATTCATGGTCTTAAATCCTGCAGATCTACAACCAGATGCGCATACATATGCTGATCATTGGTACATTATTATGTCATGTACCCTATTATTCAGGGGATAGTGAACTAGTGTTAATTGATAGTGAGCTATTGTAAATTCATGGTTTTAACTCATGCAGATCTACAACCGTATGCGCATGCATGTGCAGATCTACAGCAGAGTTCGATCTCACGTACCTCAATGTTCAAGGGATAGAAAGCAGAGTACAATCTTCCGTTATTCAGCAGAGCGAAGATACGACCCTCATCGCTCCATGCACTATTTACACCTGTGGTTGCACTAACCTGTTCTAGCCGTTTTGCATTTTTTAATGTTAAGTCCTCTCTTATTATTATTGAAGATCCCTTCAATTTTCTCCGGTTTTTGATCACTTTTTGTTTTGTCATACGAGAAGCGAATCTACATATTACTGGTCTGTTTCCGTCCTTTCTAAACTGTCCTATCCTGTGAGATATGCCAATATCTCTGGCATTGATGTCTTCTTGGAGTTTTTGTTTGAGTATTTCTACTACTTTCTGTGTTGTCTCCTCGGCTGGTTCTTTGGGGTTGCGTCATGAATGCCGTATATACGGACGCTATTCATTCTAGTATATTGTTCTAGTTTGTTAATTTCGTTTTCACGGACCTTCAACGTATGTGACATCTCCATCAAACGAATTTTCTGATCTAGGTTTTCATTGCCTTGTTGCTTATTTGATTTCTTTAATTGTTCATGTTCTATTTCCATATCCGATACTGTATTCTGAAGTGCTGTGACCCTTGTATCTAGGTTTGTTACAATTTCTTCAAGGCTTTTTATTGTAGATCGGACTTTGTGTATCTCGGAATTAATTTTGGCGCTTATTTCAGTTAGCAATTCGTTCAGCTTTTGTGTTAATAGCTGTTTGGTTAGCATATTCTTCAGCGCATTTTCAATAAATTCTTGTGAGGCGACCTTGTTTAATTTTTCCTCGTATGATTTAAGGGTCAAACTCAAGCTCTTAGGAATATCCTGTTCAGCTTTGTCCGATTTAAACATCTCAACCAATGTATTCTGTTGTGTTTTTTTTCCTTCTTTTGTTTTACCCTTTCCTATATTCTCTTCTTTTTCTCCCGATTTTTAAACCCAGATGATATTGTCCTGATTAAGAATTCACACGCAGAAGCGTCTAACGCCTCATTACTTTAATCCCCTTGATTTTTTCTTGATTTACGTCTATCCTTTTCTTGCGGCATTTTTTTATGGTACCAAGACCCGTAACTGTTTATTATAGTTTGAGTGTAGAGTACAAAGACTTGCCTGTTAAACGGTTAACTCCAGTTTTAAATCCAGATTTAAATCCAGTTTATATGTCCGTGTCCGAGTTCATGTATATATCTGTGTACTACTGGTATCCTCTATTAAGTTTGCTATTGCACGTGCTACTTGCTATTGTGGTAACACATTCCAATGTCCGATATCCATTGTTCAATGAAAAATAATTAAGTAGTCACACTTTTCTTCTTCAAAATGGTGCCTAATACAATTCACACCATATCCATTACGTTTTATAAATAAACTTTCCACTTATTGAAATTTAAAAACCATGTAAAATAGTTTAAAATTGACTTTTTTTCTCTGACGACAAAACACGTCTTTCACATCCATTCGACCTTGACTTTCTCCTCCAGTTATTAAACAAGAGCTGCCAGAAGACCAACAAAGCTCGCCTCTGGATGTCTTAGTCCAAAAAGGGCCATAACTGTGTCAAAATGCAATCCAGAGTTATGGTTCTTATCTCTCTGTGTTCTATTGATGAGGGTAAACACATATGCAAAGTTTCATTCATATCCAATGAGTGGTTGCATAGATATCTGAAACTTGTACGCAAAAGTTTAACCTGGGTGTCTGCAGACGACGACGACGCCGGGGTCATGATAATAGCTCTCCTTGGAATTCGTCCCAGCAAGCTAAAAAGTAATTTTATTTTTAATCTGATATAAACAATTTGTCGCTTATGTGCAATAAATTAGCTTGTTGGTTCCAGTTCATTGATACACTGAGGGGAATAAAGGGTATGTTCTAAAGGGTATGTTATCTAACCTTAAGAGGTTATTTAATTTTCAACCGCATTCCCTACATTTCCCTATACTATGTTTCTCTCTCTGAAGTGAATTGATCATATATTACCGACCGACACATTTCGGAACAAGCTTCATAACTCCCCGTTTTATGCCGAAGTTGTTTATCGAAAATAGATGAACATTAATTTGTAAACAAAACCCATTCTCAATTATGTACTAATAATGTGCTTTATATTTTTCGTTTGCAAAGTCTCTCAGTGATCAAATAAACATGTATTCTATCATATGGAAGAGTAAAACTGTTTCAGAAGTTTTAACGAGCCTTCAAAATTCAAGATAATTTTTTTGTTCAACATCTATCATTACATATATAATGCACTACATTTTAGTTACATCATTTTGTATTATATTACGTAATTATATTATATAATATAATATATAAAAAATAAATATAGATACATATAAAAATATTACTTACAATATATTTATTTGTGATGTATAGTAGTTTTGGGTTTTAGAGAATATATTGGTTTCTTCCGTTACCTTCTTAAATGTTTTTTTTTTCAAACTTAATACCTCTGATAACAATTTCATGTATGTATAAGTATTTATTTACCCTCACACTTTGAACTAAGTCATTTTGGCGAGCCGGATAAGATGATTATTTAAAAAACAAGATGATTAATTAAAAAATAAGGTGATTATTTAAAAGATAAGATGATTATTTAAAACTAATGACGATGATGAAGATGACGACGATAAACGATGATTACCCACTATGGAGTTTAAACACTTCTTATTTTATAAATATAGATACTCCTATTTTTATTTAACCGGTTGTTTAATTGAATATTTTTATTTGCTAATATTGATGCAGAATTTATATGACCTTCTTCAACAACCAAATGCTAACGATTAATTATTAAGACTCCAGGCAATCTACTCTACCTTGTGCAGCCAAAATATGAGTTAAAATAGTAGTACCAAATGTACGAGCGTTATTATGGTTCTTTACTATATGTAAAACCTATATGTTAGGCCAGACACTTTTGCTTATAGCGCAAATAAATTTGCTTGAGATATCATAAGCGTCCGACCCAACTTGAACCCTCAACAGGAATGATTCCCGCTGACTGTATATATGTGGACACTAATTGTGCTCAGTTGCTATGGTAATATTTTTATTTGTATGACAGTACCGTTAGCAACCGTATATACCACATACAGACAGTAATTGTCAATATATAAATATCAACAAACAAACTGTCATAAGTATGAGATTGCTGGGTCTATGTAATAACTACAACACCTGTCCAATGTGATATAAATAGCAAATACGTATCAATGTTATACGTCTGAGATTGCTGGGTCTATGTTAAAACTACAACACCAGCCAAATGTGAGTTAAATGACAAATGGGTATCAATGCCATAAATATGAGATTGCGGGATCTATGTAAAAACAACGTCACCTGTCCAATGTCATATAAATGGCAAATTTGTATCAATGTCATAAGTATGAGATTGCGGGGTTTATGTTATAACTACAACACCTATCCAATGTGATATAAATAGCAAATCGGTATCAATGTCATAAGTCTGAGATTGCTGGGTCTATGTTATAACTACAACACCTGTCCAATGTGATATAAATGGCAAATTTGTATCAATGTCATACGTATGAGATTGCGGGGTTTATGTAATAACTACAACACCTGTCCAATGTGATATACATAGCAAATCGGTATCAATGTCATACGTCTGAGATTGCTGGGTCTATGTAAAAACTACGCCACCTGTCCAATGTAATATAAATAGCAAATGGGTATCAATGTCATACGTCTGAGATTGTTGGGTCTATGTTATAACTACAACACCTGTCCAATGTGATATAAATGGCAGATTTGTATCAATAACATAAGTCTGAGATTGCGGGGTTTATGTAATAACTACAACACCTGTCCAATGCGATATACATAGCAAATCGGTATCAATGTCGTACGTCTGAGATTGCTGGGTCTATGTTAAAACTACGACACCTGTCCAATGTGATATAAATGGCAAATCGGTATCAATGCCATACGTCTGAGATTGCTGGGGGTATGTAAAAACTACGACACCTTTCCAATGTGATATAAATGACAAATGTGTATCAATTTATTAAGTATGAGATTGCGGGGTCTATGTAAAAACTACGACACCTGTCCAATGTGATATAAATGGCAAATTTGTATCAGTGTCATAAGTATGAGATTGCTGGGTTTATGTAATAACTATAACACCTGTCCAATGTGATATAAATAGCAAATCGGTATCAATGTCATACGTCTGAGATTGCTGGGTCTATGTAAAAACTACGACACCTGTCCAATGAGATATTAATGACAAATTTGTAGCAATGTCATAAGTATGAAACTACAACATCTGTCCAATGTGATATAAATAGCAAATCGGTGTCAATATCATAAGTCTGAGCTTACTGGATCTATGTTTTAACTACAACACCTGTCCAATGTGATATAAATAGCAAATACGTATCAATGTTATACGTCTGAGATTGCTGGGTCTATGTAATAACTACAACATCTGTCCAATGTAATATAAAAAGCAAATCGGTATCAATACCATATGTCTGAGATTGCTGGGTCTATCTAATTACTACAAAACCTTTCCAATGTGATATAAATAGCAAATCGGTAACAATGCTATACGTCTGAGATTGCTGGGTCTATGTAAAATCTACAACATCTGTACAAAGTGACTGATATACATGGCAAATTTGTATCAATGTCATAAGTCTGAGATTGCAATGTCTATGTAATAAATACAGCATCTCATCTGTCCAATGTGATATAAATAGCAAATCGGTATCAATACTATATGTCTGAGATTGCTGGACTACAACACTTGTTCAATGTGATATAAATAGCTAATCGGTATCAATGTCAAAAGTCTGAGATTGCTGGGTCTATGTAATAACTACAACACCTGTCCAATGTAATATAAATAGCAAATCGGTATCAATGCCATACGTCTGAGATTTCTGGGTCTATGTAATAACTACAACACCGGTTCCATTTTATATAGATAGTAAAGGGGTATCAATGTCATAAGTCTGAGATTGCTGGGTCTATGTAATATCTACAACACCTGTTCAATGTGATATAAAGAGCAAATGGGTATCGATATCATAAGTCTGAGATTGCTGGGTCTAAGTTATAACTACAACACCTGTTCAATGTGCTATAAATAGCAAAAAAAATTAATGAGTATCAATACCATACGTCTCAGATTGCTGGATCTATGTTATAACTACAACATCTGTCTCATGTTATGCAAATGGCAAATCGGTATCAATGCCATACGTCTGAGATTGCAGGGTCTATGTCATAACTACAACACCTGTCCAATGTTATATAAATAGCAAATGGGTATCGATCTCATAAGTCTGAGATTGCTGGGTGTATGTTGTAACTACAACATCTGTCAAATGTAATATTAATAGCAAATCGGTATCAATACCATACGTCTCAGATTGCTGGGTCTATGTCATAACTTCAACACCTGTCCAATATTATATAGATAGCAAATGGGTATCGATTTCATAAGTCTGAGATCGCTGGGTCTATGTTATAACTACAACACCTGTCTCATGTTATATAAATGGCAAATCGTTATCAATGTCATCAGTCTGAGAGATTGCTGGGTCTATGTAATAACTACGACACTTTTTTGTAATTTTTTATTTCATTGTAACAGTTGAACAATACCAGATGTAGAGAAGCACATTATAATATAATATATGCAAAATTCAACATTTTCACATTTTGTAAAATTAAGGGCAAACTTTCCAAGTCTTTTAGTGAATTTGTTAACTCCCATTCTTTATATATATATATATATATCCAGTACTAAATAAAAATACACGTGGTGCTATAATTGTAAAAGTAAAATGATAGAATAATAATAATAATAATTTGATAATAACAATATTAAAATAATCAATATCCTATGAGATAATTACTTTATCAGTCATGCTTAGTGGGTGGGGAGGGGTGGGAATAGCATCATATCAAATGATAAATGAATTGGTTTTGATCGTGTACCGAACAAAACAGGTATATGACGGCAAGTAAGAATGATGATTCCAGATTCAATTTCGCAATTAATTAAAAAAAGAAAGCAAGCAGCAAATGAACATTAATGCACAATGGAATTGATACCTGTAGAACTGTAGAGTTTCAACAAAAATTAGTGTTTCATTTGTCACCCCTCCAACATGCATGGTCACATGGATCCTATTACTGCCATCACTCAGCACCCTGAACACACAGGGGCTGGTAATTTAACCACGATAATGGCTATGATAAAACATGAATACTACCAGAGTCACAATTGGCGGTTATTGGTTTCATATAATCCCATATAGACATACTTTCGTGTCTGCCTCATACCCCTGGCATTTATTAAGATATTTTGAAATAAATTAGCACAAATGTTCACCACTACATGATGATTTGTTGCGCAGAAAAGTAAAAATATATACACTAAATAAAATTTTACAAATAAAATATAAATGATATATAGTAAACTAAAGGGATAAAGAAACACACACTGTTAGACCCCTTATATTCTATTGAAATATTAACGTGTATACTGAAATCTGACTGAATAACAAGTATACAAAGACAAGTCATGCATTTGACACATGATAACATGTACTTTATAATACGCCTTTCAATGAAGTCAGTCAAGTATTACCGAATAGCTTAAAAGTCGATAATTCACAATTTGCACGTGCTGCTCGTAGACATATACATGCGGTATGACAATCAAAAAACCTTTACACAAAACGATAACTTTACGTGTACAAATTAAATTTTGTATACAGGATTTCCAATATTATTTACAGAAGGCAATTTTAAAACTATCACCTCAAGTTCTCTTTAAGATTTGGAAATCACCGATTTCTAGTTACAGAGTTGACGACTTTTTGAATATGAAATATTTTATTTACTTAAACTTATATTTAGCTGAAATCTTTCTTAGTGGTTGTATGGTTGTCACTTTAAATTAAGAAATTGTTTTCATCTAAGCTAAAACAATATTATTGGGTTGAGATACATGGGATAAGTAAAGTTCCAAGAAGCTTTGTGAATATGGCCGTAAAAGACATGACCTGTGACCATCATATTATTTTTTTTTAAATGGGGTTTAACGACATTTTCAACACAATTCATTCTTGCATATCCGGATTTAATGGTGGAGGAAGACCTCAGACTGAGAAGAACCACCGTCCTTCCGCAAGTAACAGGCAAACTTTCTCACATAAAGTGTTTGGCGCGAACGGGACTCGAACCCACGATCTTAGCGGTGAGAGGTAAGTGATTTTGAGACGGCGCCTTAGACTACTCGGCCGCGGATGACCCTCAGTTGGTATCAATAACAGAAGTTGGATACAAACTCCTCAAACGAATGGTCGTTATTTAAAATACATCCGATAGTCATTATTAAAAAAATGTTGAAAAAATAATAAAAAAATGATTGATTTATTGAATGAATATTTAGCTCATTTTTATACCACCGAGGGGTAACAGACGATCAGTTAACATAATCACTGTTTTCTGGGATCCTGAAAGGTTAACCAGTACTCAAACACACCCAATCTCCGCAAGTAACTTATAATAAAAGATAAACCAAGCTGCCGTAAGTTTTTTATTTAAAAGAAAAAATCATTAATGTTCCCAACCCCAACTGTACATTAATTTAACATTGCAGAAATTTATAAGTGGACAGACAGTTAAATGATCCCCACGAGAAAAAAGACGCAGTCATGAAAATTATATACATGTTTACATTTTACTGTGCATGACATTTTATCGGATTACAGGTAAACACACCTGGGCGCATTACACGCTCACTAATCATCATTATATGTACATGTGGTCGGGCCGTGTGTGCAGTTTGTGTTCACTCTAACTTTGCACTACTTATTGACGGATACATGAGGGGTGTTCGAAAAGTAATGGGGCGATTTAGACTACCGCTATACAAAGGTTAAATGAAATGTTTTGAAAAATAAAATAACGCTAAACTAAATGCATCGAGACATTGTAATTACACGCATTGTAACGCCATGTACATTCCTTCCCACAACATCAACTGCTATTGCTTTGCTTACAGGCATTACCTAATGCTATGGAGCAAGGAAAAGTAACAGCTTAAGTTTACATTTTTTGCTGAGTAACTTTACGGCATGAAATTAAACGAAACAAAGACGAACACCATCTATATATAAAGATGAACCATCGGTACTGTCAATTGGCTATGCACAACATTTATTTTTTGCAAATAGTGCAACGACGGTTTGTGTATTATACGGCCCCATACTATAATCTTTTCTGCTGGATAGTACCTATAGAGACGTCGTTCGTCGTTTATCGTGTATTTTCATATTATTAAGAAATGTATTTGCAAAAATGTTACGTGAAGCGGATACTTTCCCTTTGATTGTTTACACCGCGCCATAGCATTGGGTGATGTGGCTTCGCCACCGTAAGGAAATAGGTCTAGAGCGAAATTAACCGCACATGGAACCTAGTTCCGATTTCCGAGTATTGACGGAATTGGACGAGAATACATGTACGTCAGTTTTCAACCAAAGGACAGATATCGAGGCACTGTACGATAATCTGCTTCATTATATATATTCGGAAAATTTATGGTACCTCTATGAAAAATTAACACTGTGTTTCTTAATTTTGATACATAGGTATAAGACACAGGACCATACTTGCCATATATACAAACATTCCATTATAATCTTGTGAGCTGTAATGAATTACGTTCTCCGCGAAATCCGCCATATTTAGAACATAATGACGTAACTAAGTGACTATACTAAATTATATAATAAATTAATATGTTTCACGTGTTAACACTAGGCCCGGTGCGCTTCTGTCTATCAATCCAGTGGTCATGAGTTTGAATCCTCTGTTGAAAAAAACCCCGTCCGGTCACAAGCTCAATGGTGATTGGTATACGAACATTGCGTTTTGTTGATATTCGCCTCACACATCAGATTCAAACAGCTAATCTTTGGCGTGAGCGACCAACACATCCATTACACTACCGCCCCGCTTTTTGCATCAATACTGAGGTAATAACTATTGGTACAGAATACATTTTTTCTATTTGTTAACCAAAGTTTCGAAGGATTTATCAAAATCTATGAAGATCATCTCGTTACTTGTTGGACAACCCTCAGAACTTTTTACTTGTTTACGTTACTCAAATCGGTGTTGTTCGCACCTTTTAGCAAAACACAATAGACTGTTTAACCACGTGACCAATGTTGCCTATATATACCCCTGTCGTTGCATTTCGCGCCGACTTCGTGTTCAAATTCTAATTTTCTCAATTCCAAGTATTTCAGAAAATCAGTCTCATGGCTTCCTTGTTCTCGTGTGTTGTGCGTATGGTGAAGACTGGGGTGTCATCGATGGTGTCATCAGCAGTTTCTATGGTTGAGCGTCTTGTAGATGCTGTGTTCGGTACCTGCAGTCCAGCTCCTGAGGTGAGTACTAAAACAGTTTTCTGTTAAAATATTGATCCATTACTCTCTGCCTCAAAATATCCAATAGGCCTACAATATATTGCATCGTATAGCTAAACGTGTCGGACTACATAGTTTATGAATAAAAAACGCGCCAATAAGTCATTATTCAAAAGATTAATAAACACTTTACTCTGAAATGAACAGATGAATCACTTTACGGAATTAGTGACTTAATAACGTTATTTATATGTCTCTGACGAAATACTTCATTGAATCCGTATAAGTCTATGATTTGCACCCGATACTGAATTTAAATGGTTTCACAATACATGTAATCAAACTGAATGCAGTCCTTGTTCGAAGTGGTAGTCGTACATACTCGGCCAATTTCGTCATCCTCCGATATTATTATCGCTGGGGTGTACGACTTCGTAATTAAAGAGTTTCACGTGTTTTGTATGCAGGAAAGGCGACGCGTGTTCAAAACTTACTTTGTCATGACAGGGTAAACGTGAGTAATACAGTTCTTAATTTTGGATTAACTATGTGTGCTACAAGTTTGGATTATTATGTGTGCTACACAGTAAATGTATATCATAGATAATAGTTTGTACAATAGTTTCTCTCTTTTAAAATTGTCACCTGTGAAAACGGCTAAATTTGAACACGAACGGATAAAGAGAAATATGCCATACAGTAAATATTGATTCCTCTACGTCAGCTTATCTTGATGGTTCATGATATCTGTAATTAGTTTTATTGTTTTTAACGAATTTGTCTGAAAACGCACGTTTTGTTGAATAAATTGAATATTTAGCATCATTGTTGTCATCGAGGGTGAACAGACGATCAGTTCCTGAAAGGTTAACATGTACTCGACCACACCCCATCTCCGCAAGTAACTGATAACTTTGCCACTTGAATCAGCGGTGAGAGAAAAACAATGAGACAATGTCGTATATCAATCATGAAAACTGTTGCCAGACAGGGATTTGAACTCGCAGCCACTGGATTGATAGTCAGACGCATACTCAACTGAACTAATCGGGTCCATATTTCTGATAAAAAAATAACTTTCTTTAGTATAAATCTTTATTTAGTATAAATATATGTTGTTACTATTGTATTTTACGTATGCAAGTACACATCTACAAACGATAGGGCAACCATACAATTGTGTAAATGAAGGTCCGGTTTCAAAGAATTTATGGTGGTTTCAAGATTTATGTATGGAACATTCGTTGATATTATATGTAATGTTATATATATTAATTGTAGACGCCTGTGGTGGTTGTGGATCCCGTGGTGTGTGTTGTCGCTGTGCCTGTCGCTGTGGCTGCCGTCGCTGTGGTTCCTGCTGCCGTGCTGTCTGTGGACCGGGTTGTAGGTGTCGAGTTGCCGGGGAGGGGTTGCTGTGCAGCTCGGGCTCAGGAGGTAAATACAAAGATTGTTCAAACATAATATCTGAATGTTTCTCTCAACTTTCAGGGGTGAACAGTTCCATAAAGGGTATAAACTGTCAACTTTGGGATTTCATATTTAAATGTTTCAAAAATACAGATTTGAAAGAATTTTGTGAAAATGATCTGCTCTACACACACAAAAAAATTATTGTAAGTGACTAAATGGAATTTTACATCCCTGCAACTGTTAATAAATTGTAGCTCTATTGAGTCAAAGGCTCAATTGTGCTTTTCTGATCAGTCGGTGCCTGTTGTACATTAGACATCAATCACCTTTAATCTTTTATGCTGTGAATATGTGAACATCCTCATGGAAATACTTGATTAGGACCTTTCTGATCACTCTGCATCTGTAATACATTGTCCTTATATTTTAAGTTTTACAGAACCTGATATTTCCCGAGTCAGGTCTATCAACCCCAATGAAAAAGCTGGGAATTCTATGCCTGTTCCACAATTAATAGCAATTGAACGCTTACTAACTTACCAAACTGTAACGTCATTCAAACTTTCAGTTCTATTAAACAGACCAAATTAGGAGAGCTAGGTGTGTACTACAGACTAAATTTTACAGTGTCATATATAGGTCAGCACTCAAATGTTTTCACAAAGTAAAACACAATTGTCACCTCAAAAACATATCCATTCATAAGTAAATGTGCATGTACAGTTAAAATATTAAAGTGAATAAAAGAAAAGGTCACACTGGCAGATTTATAGACTGAGGTGGAAAGGATTCATTGAGACTTTGTTAGACTTCAAGGTTTTATCTGAAATGTTACATAATGTATATTGGACTTGTTGGACATTTGGTATTATCTGAAATGTTACATACTGTATATTTGGACTTTTTGATATTGTCTGGATTATAGCATACTGTATATTTGAACTTTGTAGGACTTTTTTGTAGATCTTTTATCTGAAATGTTACATAATAAATATTTGGACTTTGTGGTAGATCTATTTTCTGGATTGTTACATGATGTATTTTTGCAATTTGTGGTATTTTCTGGATTGTTCCAAACTGTAAATTTGGATTTCATTGGACTTTGTGGTAGATCTATTAGCTGAAATGTTACCTGATGTATATTTGGACTTTGTGGTAGATCTATTTTCTGGATTGTTACATAATGTATTTTTGCACTTTGTATATTAAGTCTTCCTGCTATTATCTGAAATGTAACATTACTGTATATTTGGAAATCCTTTGATTCTTTGTTGTTCTATAATCTGTTACAATACTGTATATTTAAAGGGAGTTTATCAGGATTTTTCAAATTTTTAAAACTGGCTAAAAACATATTATTCCAATATATCATACCTATGTATACTCACTGACCCAGTAATGCCAAAAGGATATATATATGTAAACATGCCAAAATAATATATTAAAAAGGGATATCCTAACTTGGGCTACACATCTATGTTAGATTAAAATAGAAGTGCAAACATATTTTGTGACGTACTAAATGAGTCGCATGGTTTCATTTTTGTTTCAATTTGATCTGTTATACACAGGGGCGATTCAAAGATTTCAGTTTAAAGGGGTTCAACACAATATCTGAACAGGCACACATGTTTTTCAGTAGTAATAATGATGAATTTTAATAAAATGTAGGAGTTTATTGGGGTCGTACGCTAGATTTTTTCATATTAGAAATAGTCTATTATTAGAATGGGGATTTCGTTTCATGTCTACTTTAACTCCCAATTTAAATATCGATTTTGTCATGTTTCAGTAAATTTCACATACCAAACCATTCAGAGTTTATTTATTAATGATAAGTGGATGTTTTTATCCATTTTGGTAAATATTTCATTTTTAAGACAGTTATAGCGTTTTTCCCCCGATATATTCCCTTTAAAATATGTTTGAGCTGGGACTTTCTGAAATGTACACAAAGGTACATGTACACAAATCAGTGTTAAATAGATTATACTTTTTTTTCACTTACCAAATATATTTTTATATGACCATGTAACCAACCATACAGTAAAATTAGTATCCAAGCAGTGCTCCAGATAAGGTGCGTATTTGCGTAAATAAGCATTGAAATTGACAAAAAAAAGCATTGAAAATAATAAATGTGCGTACTGGTACGCATAAACAATTGAAATTAAGCATTTCATTGGCAATCTTGTGTGTATCGTATTTCCAAAGACCGGGGTTTTCACAACGGAAGTAGACACCGTGAAATAAACAAATCTAAGTGAAGCAACTGCTATGGAAAACATAGTCTGGTTCCCTGACCTTTACCGATAAAAATCTACTGTTTATTGGTAGATCGGGGAACCACACTAACTATATACAATAGGAGTTATTTCCCGTAGATCATTGTCACTGATACGCACATGGGAACATGTTGAGTATTTCCAAGTGTTTAAAAGAGGCCTGCTATAAACGAACCTTCATTACTTTAGTCGATTACTTTATCGTATTTATTTACTATAAATGACATTGTCTGCTTCTGACGTCGGAAGACGGAAAAAAAACAACAGAAACCCAATCATTATCTGATAACTTATGCCAGTTCTATAAGTAAAAAACAATACTCTCAAAAATGAGTTATTGATGCATGTATTACTAAGTCACAAAAATATAAACAAAAAACACACGGGAGGCAAGGTCAATACAAATACCATTGAATCATCGAAAGTAAAGTTCCCATGGCTGATAATAAATGAAATTGAAGGCAACCTCAAATCTGTATTAAAGCAAACATTAACAGTGTCTGGTCAGATTTTAGTAAAGGTAAATTTTGAAAATACTCTTTCAATTTCCATTTTAAGCATTGCATTTTAATTTAGGGAGTAAAATAAGCATTTGGCCAAAAGCTTATCTGGAGCACTGTCCATTATTTGAAACTTATTTTTAAATCTATACTGAGAACCAAAAGTTCAGTCAGTTAAATTGCATGAGAAACCCCATAGGGTACATTTAAAGCCAGATGTGTGCCCAGATGTGATATCCGTCATAATAAATTGTTCTGATTTCAATGTTAAGGGAGGTAATTTACCAAACATAAACTTTCAAGAGGGAATGCACATGCTATGCTTTTTTTGTACAAGTTTTATATTCTTTAGTGTAATATCTTATTATTTACACAGTTTCAGTTGTTTGACTAGACAAACACTGCTTTTATTTGACAAAATGCTGTTTTACATAAAGAAGCAATAACTTTTAGACAGACTATAAAAAAAATACAAAACATTGATGTTCTACAAATTTTGACAAATATAGTTAAATCGAAAAAAATATTGAAATCTTATTTTGTATTATAGTTAAACTTGCAAGAAAGTATCGACTAAACTGTTGGATCTCAGTATATAATTAACAGATTTTATATCGAATGGTGTTGCAAAAGTTTTTGAAATGTGAGTTAAACAGCTTGAGTATTAAAATAAAGCCTTTACTAATCATGGAAGCTATAACAAAAGCTATAAAAAGACAAAGTAGTCTGTAAAATATCTGTCTAAATCCTATAAAAGTCTAAAAACATGAAATAAAGTTAAGATTAATATAAAGCATATATAATTATCTGTCTAAAATAAGAATGAATTTGCCAAAACATGACAGGAAATGATATTTTAATTGGAGTTGAGATGTAAAAAAACAGAACCCCATTGCAACAAATATCATACACACACTGCTTGACAACAACTCTTCATTCAAGAAGGTTTAAAAGACTTTTTAACAAGATGGCTATGATAAATTTGATTTTCTGGCACTGACATCAGCACATTGCTGTAAACAAATAAATTGATGTAGCTTCTGAAAACCGATGCATATGATACAGTGTCAAATGCGTAAGTTATATGTATACCTTAGCACTGGTAATGTTTATATATGTATACCTTAGCACTGGTAATGTTTATATATGTATACCTTAGCACTGGTAATGTTTATTTATGACATCATATTGAGCACAGGGGCTAATGACAATACACATTCCACATCCCTATATATACCGGTAGTATAACTATACAATTTCAGTGAATTTTTTCATAAGATTTAAGTTATTGCATGGAAAACCCAAAAAATTTATATGTCACGAATGCCACAACTTAGCCTGTGTTTTGAAATTATAAACATATTAGAATTTCAAAAGATTTGATTTTGGCATTCATAAGCTATTGCACAAAAACAAAAAAAATTACGAATTTTCATAAACTAGGGACACAACTCTACAATGACAAAAGTCACAACCACTGAACATAGCCTGTGTTTTGTCATTAAAAACATTGTATCAAAATTTCAAAAGATTTGATTCAGGCATTCTTAAGTTGTTGCACGGATACCCCCAAAAATAAGATATTTCACAATTAATGGGGCATAACTTTTACACCAAGTCACAACCTCTTAAATCAAACTTGGCCTGTGTTTTTTCATTATAAACATTGTATTAAAATTTCAAAAGATTTGATTCAGGCATTCTTAACTTGTTGCACGGAAAGCACGGACAGATAGATAGACCCGAATTAGTGTCTCCCACTTTTCGCAAAGTGGGGGACAATAAAGATTATACTAGCGATTTGAATGTTTATTGTCACTTGCCCTGTGGTATTTTGAGTTTGATTCAAAGTTAGTTATAATTAGCCATGTTCATCATTGTATGGTATAGGTCAAGCGTGAAATTACCGTTTCGTATGCAAACACTTCATATTTGAGTACCAATAACCTGTCTTACCTGTATCGGTCAATAACATGTTTAAAACTGTTCTCAAGTAAACAAATCAAATGGTGTAGCTTCTGAATATGGTGGGTCAAATATTGCAATATTGTATAAGAGCAAAAACTATGAACATATGAACATATGAACATTTAACAAAAAATACTCCACAACATACAACTTTACAACAAGAATGTAAAATAATGAACATAAATATAAAAACACGAACATGAAAATAATGAATAATGAATATAATGAACATGAACGCTTATGTAAATTTATGCATCTCCATAGAGATGAACTGACTAGTTGTAAACTAATGCTTTTTATATTTTTAATTTTCTATAAGAAATCTGTGTTAAAAAAGTAATTATGATAAAAACGATGATAGTTTGGATAAATTTCCCCCTCCCCCCACCCCCCCCCCCCCCCCCCCCCACTACTTTAAACTTTTACTTTAAATTTATTTTTATTTTACTTTGATTGAGAAACAAATTAGTACAACTTGGACAAAGTCAAAGTCATCCTTGGTAGAATCAGTACTAAACATTCTGATAATGTGTCCTACTCAAGGACACCACACATTGCCTTGGTGGAGGATCGAACCCACGACCTCATTATAGAATACATTGATATTTGAGGTAACAAACAAAAAAGTTAACCTTTTTTACATAAAAATTATTGTTCGATAAAGAATAATACTATAATTTACAATATGCAATTAACACAAATTGGCATATATATAAAAGCAAGATGTTGGTATTTGAGTGAATGAGATTTGTAATTATCCAATTGCAACATGCATTTTATACACTAATTGAGAGCATGAAATAATCATTTGAGTGAATACAATTTGTAATTTACCATCTGCATTTAGTTTACGCACATAGAAGATAAATTCGGCATTTGAGTGAATTAAATTAACAAATTAAATTAACAAGTTAGTTGAAATTTGCAATTAAGCAATCTGAATTAAAGCGGATGTCACCCTTGTATAACTGTACATGCTTATACTCCAAGGAATATTATGGGCTTCTAATTTCGAAGTCAAGGTCATAAGTGTGCCTTGACTGCAGTTATATGGCTGAAACTTGGTATGTTTTTAAGGCATTATGTAACATATTGAGCTCCTAACCTGAAGGTAGAAAAGATCAGGTTTTGTCTTTAAACTGTATGTTAAAGTTTTGGTGCAAGTTGTGATTTATTACATTTACATGCATACCTATAGTTAAGTGAATCTTACATGGCATATAGTTGTCTGCATATACCTTGAGTTTTTTTGTACTCTTAAAGGGTTGCTATAATTCCATTCAAGGCATTTAATGTTGAACTTGAGGTGCAAGTTGTATGTAGACATTTCTTTCACATTTGTCTCACAATTCTTATCAAACTTGCTATACATCACCATCATCTGAACAAGCTCACATCGTTGGATTTATTCACTCAGATTATTATTGAAGGAGTAATGCCCCCTTTTCCTGACTTTAAAATATTTCGTATACACATGTACATTGTGGCCTCAACTCTGCCTACACTTTTCATCTGATTCTAATCAAAGTTGCTATACATCATCACTATCATCGGAACATGTGCATATCATTAGGATTTTTCATCCAAATTATCGTTGAAGGAGTAATGCCCCCTTGTTCTGATTTAAAAAATATTTCATATTTATATATGTATCTTGTGTTTTCAACTCCTACTAGTGGTTTCAACTCCTACTTCAGTTTTCATCCGATTCTAATCAAACTTGCTAAACATCATCACCATCATCTGAACAAGCTCACATCATCAGGTTTATTCACCAAAGTTATTATTAGAGGAGAAATGCCCCCCACCCCCCTCTCCTGACTACATAATTCAACATTTCCATAGCTACTATAGAACATAAACTAATGGTGAAAAATTATCATTTTTTTGCAAAATTACTGCAAATATATAAAGGCACAGGCTCCCTGAGTATTATAAGAATACAATTATGAATAAAAAAGTTGTAGCAAGAACATGTAAATGTATATAGATTTATAAATAGATCATAGATGGGAAATACTTTGTATCATTGTTTGAATATGCCAGGCCCATTGTCCCCTAACCATTGGCTACCTGCCCAAGCCCAACCAAGACCCCCCACACACATGCTGCCCATATTTTTGTATTAAATCAAATACTCTGCCCCATTTCAACTTTGCAATGGACTCCAAGACCGACATCCCTAACCCCCATTTTTTAAAAAAATTGTTTTATTTTAAATCAAATACTTTCCCCCATTACGACTTTGTTACCGACCCTAACAACCCCCCACCCCCCCCCCCCCCCCCCCACACTAAAAACTTTGTGACGGACCTTAAGGACATCCCTGCCGCACTAAGAACCCATTTTTTTTAAAAAAAAAATTGTTTATGTTTTAAATTTAATACTATTCTGCCCCTTTGTTATCAATTGCCTCTTTTCAACTTTGATTCCAACCCCAAAACACCCACTTTCAACTGTTTTCTTTATTGTATTAAAACTGCACAGACCTGTTTCTTAAACTTACACTACACTTACATACATGGCACATACACCCCCCAACCATCCACACCCAGATTTAAAGAACAATTATATTAAATTGAATACATTAGTACTTAGACATAGTGTATATTCTGCCCTTATAGTCCTACTTGCACAAAGTTACATGTATCTCACTATTTTGCTAATATGAAAGATTGTTTCATTCATATAGATATATCTGTTTTTCTGATAGTACATAATAATATACTGTTCTGTAACAAGGCTAGAATAGTCGGGTTATTGAATTTTTAGCTCATCTTTTTTGAAAAAAACGAAGAGATATTGTCATGACCCTGGTTGTGGTGGCGTCGTCGGCATCCGCTGGTTAAAGTTTTATGTTTAGCTCAGCTTTTTCTCTGTTTCTGAATAAACAACTCGTGTTACGGTGACTAAACTTCATAAACACATTCATATCATGTTATACAAACAATGTATATAGCTAACTTACCTAAATTTACATACTTTGGGCTCTAAAACCTTAGGTTAAAGTTTTTGTTTAGCTCGAATTTAAATTTTTTTTTTTTTAAATCAATTTTATTTTTCAGTAATACCGTACTATTAATTCTGTAAGCTGATCACCATCAACTAAAAAAGTTTACATCGCCGACCGTGACCTATTTAATGCTCGAGCCCAACTAAGACTGCCCATTTATTTTTTATTTTTTCATTCTTTTAAATTTTGTTTTGTATTTAATCAAATACTCTGCCCAATTTCAGCTTTGTTACCGATCTCAAGACCCTACCCCCCACCCCTCCCACACCCCCATCCCCGACCATTTTAATTTTTTTTGTTTAATTTTGTTTTGTATTAAATCAAATACTCTTCCCCATTTCAGCTTTGTTACCAACCCGAAGACCCTCACCCCTACCCCCCCCCCCACCCCAACCCCATCCTCGCCCATTTTTTTTTTTTTTTTTTTAATTTAAATTTTATTTTGTATTTAATCAAATCCTCCGCCCCATTTCAACTTTGTTACCAACCCAAAGACCCTCATTCCCCCCCCCCCACCCACCAATTCCCATCCTCGCCCATTTTTTTTTTTTTAAATTTTGTTTTGTATTAATCAAATACTCTGCCCCATTTCAGCTTTGTTACCAATCTGAAGACCCTCACCCCTACCCCCCACCCACTCCCCCACCCCCATCCCCGCCCATTTTTTTTTTTAATTTAAATTTTGTTTTGTATTAAATCAAATACTCTGTCCAATTTCAACTTTGTTACCAACCCAAAAAACCTCACTCTTATCTAACCCCCCCATCCCTGCCCATTTTTTTATTTTTATTTTTAAATTTTGTTTGTTTTAAATTAAATACTTCTCCCATTTCAACTTTGTTACTGGTCCCAAGGACATCCCCCCCCCACCCTTCCACCCTGCATCCCCCCTCCCACATTTTTTTTTTTTCTTTTAATTTTTTTTTTTTAAATTTAATACTATTCTGCCCTCTTTGTTACCAACCCCAAAACCCTCAACCCACTCCAATTGTTTTCTTAAAATTGTGTTCTGTATTGAATAAGATACAGTCTGTCCCTTTTCAACTTTGTTACCTACCCCAAGACACCCTCCCCCTCCAATTTTTTTATTGTATTAAAACTGCACAGCCCTGTTTATAGAACTTTGGCACATACACCCCCACATCCACACCCAAATTTAAAAAAAAAATGTATTTAATTAAATACATTTCAGCTTAAATACTGGCTAGCTGGTTAAAGTTTTGTGTGCAAGTACCATCAAGTCCTTATCACATCAACCACTCAATGTATTTGACTGAAACTTTACATATGGCTTTGTATTCATGAAACCAACTAAATTAATCAAGTGGGATAACTCTTGCCAGATTCTTTTGCAAATTAGGACCTTTGTTTAACTTAGAAATTTTATAACTCAGCAGTCACTATAATTGTATTGGGTTGAAACTTCATACAAGGTATTGCAGTTATAAGACCTACTTTATTTTATCTTGTTTGCTTGGCTTTGTCATCAGTCTCAATCAAATTTGTACTTTTGTGACAAATATTCAAATTGTTGAGCATACTGTCCCTCCGACAGCTCTTAAATGTAGGAAGTGCTAACTAGAAGTCTTCTTGTGCATTTAATTGTGGTTTTCTAGTGTGACGGTTTTATATCTTTGATTAAAAGAAAATCTGGGTAACTAATTGGGTAAATGATTACTATATCTAAACAGTAAGATTACATATTGAAGTTGATAGTGATTTGAAAATTTTATTCTTACCAATATTTTATTTTCTCTTTTCAGTTTGCCGGTGATGCCCTTCCAGCAGCTGAGAGGTACGTTGTGCCTTGTATGGCGCCTGTTTGTGCGGTACTACCTGACCAGCTCGTGCCCCCTCCCGTGTCTCTGAGACGCTCTCGCAGAGTGCCTAGACTACCTGTCCGGTACACCGATGTCCCAGTTAGGAAGGTTAAGGAACCTGTACTGAATGCTCCTGTGGAGATTCGTACCAGGTCAGGTCGGGTAGTTCGCCGTGCAGAGAGGCTGTCTTACTAGATCAGGTATGGTGTATGGCACCTATTTATGTGGTGTCTTCAGTTCATGTCCCCAGCCGTGTCTGAGATACTCTGGCAGAGTAGAGTGTCTTGTGTCTAGTACACACTGCTGTCCCAGTTAGGAAGGTTTAGAAACCTGTGTCGGATGCTCTTTCTGCAGTTCGTACCAGGTTGGAACTGGTGGACTGCCATATAGATGGATGTCATACTTAGGGTGCCATACTTTAGTATAGGAGTACTTCTCATTTGTCATTTTGTATCATGTGACTAACAAAACTAACAAAAAAAAAAAAAAAATTTAACAAAACTAACAAACCAAAAAAAACAACAAAAAAAACAAAAAAAAAAAAACAAAAAAAAAACAAAAAAAAAAAACCTAGTCTTAGTATTTATGCAGATGTGGAAACTTGTGGCAACATTGAATATTTTACTGAAAATAGGACAATACACCATTTGATAATTCATCCTGCATTCACCTTGGTAATGGCACATCAGTCGCCACCCGATAGGAATGAACTCTGGTTCCTCCTTTCAGTGGCGCAGCATTCATCTTGGTCCCGAGAAGCTTGTTGGTGGACTAGTAGCTCAGCTAGTTCCATTGTTATCATGCACATGTCTTGACTTGTCCTGAAGTGACCACCTCGGTCCGCGATCAGACCTGTAAAACTCTGCTAGTAGAGAAACCATTGGTTGTTTGGAGTGCAGCTGAAGTATTACGATACTGCTGTAGATCATCAGCTAAATAGTGGAGCCATGCAGTCCAAGTTTTACTTTGACAATTCGAGTGTATAGTACAATAGATGCTCGCGGCTAGAGTATAATATTGTAAGTTTACATTCAAGAGGGTCTGTCAGCTTGCTGGCAACCTTACCTGCATTTTGATCTCCATATTTACGCTCGTCTCAGAACAAAGCTTGCATGCCACACGGAACAATGTGAAGCTGCGAATGTCTCTCTAAATCAGATATGGTTCACTAGATAGTACAATACATTAGTATTGTTGTAATTTAGAGCTAATACATGCAACAAAGCTCCGTCAGGAGCGCTCTTATTAGAACTCTGAATAACATTTGGCTTTAGCGACTTTATCTTGTAAGCATCTGCCCTATCAACTGTAGATGGTACGTTATTTGCCTACCATGGTTTTTACGGGTATTTTGGAATCGGGTTCAATTCCAGAGAGAGAGGGAGCCTGAAAATGGCTACCACGTCCAAGGAAGGCAGCAAGCACACAGAAACCCAGTCCTTGGACTGGGTTGTTTGGTTGTCATGACCGAGACTTGAGTATGGGGAACTAGGACTCAGTTGAGCTCCAAACACCCTTTGGAAACAGCTGGTCCTTGTGGTAAATCCAGCTTCCAAATAGCGTATAAAAAAGAAAAAAACAACTCAGTTGGGACAATGTTTGTGTCAACTTTTTCCTAAATGCCGGGTTTACATCCATGGGTTGCAGGGCCTAATATATGAAACTAATTCAGGAATTATATGAGAAGTGGCAAAATAATGGAACTGGTAAATAATTGAGTTGTGGCAATAGAACTGGCAAATGATTGAGCTGTGGTAATAGAACTGGTTGATTGAGTTGTGGCAATAGAACTGGTAAATGATTGAGCTGTGGTAATAGAACTGGTTGATTGAGTTGTGGCAATAAAACTGGTAAATGATTGAGCTGTGGTAATAGAACTTGTTGATTGAGTTGTGGCAATAGAACTGGCAAATGATTGAGCTGTGGTAATAGAACTTGTTGATTGAGTTGTGGCAATAGAACTGGCAAATGATTGAGCTGTGGTAATAGAACTGGTTGATTGAGTTGTGGCAATAGAACTGGTAAATGATTGAGCTGTGGTAATAGAACTTGTTGATTGAGTTGTGGCAATAGAACTGGCAAATGATTGAGCTGTGGTAATAAAACTGTTACAAAATTGAGTTGTGACAATAGAACTGGCAAATAATTGAGTTGTGACAAAAGAAATGGCAAACGATTGAGCTGTGGTAATAGAACTGGTACATAATTGAGTTGTTGCAATAGAACTGGTAAATAAATGCACTGTGGTGAAACAATAGCTGTTGGTTGCAGTAGTAGCTGATGATAAAAACTGGCCTGGGAAACCAGTGTCATCTTCGAAATGTTTGTTTTGGTTGTAGTGTTAGTTGATGATAAAAACTGGCCTGGGAAACCAGTTATCATCTTGGTATTGTTGTGTTGTTTGCAGTATTAGCTGATGATAAAAACTGGTCTGGGAAACCAGTGATTATCTTGGAAATGTTTTATGTTCGTTGCAGTATTAGCTGATGATAAAAACTGGCCTGGGAAACCAGTTATCATCTTGGAAATGTGTGTGTTGGTTGTAGTATTAGCTAGCTGATGATAATAAACTGGCCTGGGAAACCAGAAATCATCTTGGAAATGTTTGTGTTGGTAGTAGTAGCTGATGATAAAAACTGGCCTGGGAAACCAGTTATCATCTTGGAAATGTTGGTGTTGGTTGTAGTATTAATTGATGATTAAAACTGGCCTGGGAAACCAGTTATCATCTTGGAAATGTTTGTGTTGGTTGTAGTAGAAGCTGATGATAATAAACTGGCCTGGAAAACCAGGGATCATCTTGGAAATGTTTGTGGTGGTTGTAGTATTAGCAGGTGATAAAAACTGGCCTGGGAAACCAGTAATCATCTTGGAAATGTTTGTTTTGGTTGTAGTATTAATTGATGATTAAAACTGGCCTGGGAAACCAGTTATCATCTTGGAAATGTTTGTGTTGGTTGTAGTATTAGCAGGTGATAAAAACTGGCCTGGGAAATCAGTAATCATCTTGGAAATAATTGTGTTGGTTGCAGTACTAGCTGATGATAAGAACTGGCCTGGGAAACCAGTAATCATCTTGGAAATGTTTGTGTTGGTTGTAGTATTAGCTAGCTGATGATAATAAACTGGCCTGGGAAACCAGTACTCATCTTGGAAATGTTTGTGTTGGTTGTAGTAGAAGCTGATGATAATAAACTGGCCTGGGAAACCAGTAATCATCTTGGAAATGTTTGTGTTGGTTGTAGTAGAAGCTGATGGTAATAAACTGGCCTGGGAAACCAGTTATCATCTTGGAAATGTTTGTGTTGGTTGTAGTATTAGCTAGCTGATGATAATAAACTGGCCTGGGAAACCAGTAATCATCTTGGATATGTTTGTGTTGGTTGTAGTAAAAGCTGATGATAAAAAACTGGCCTGGGAAACCAGTGATCATCTTGGAAATGTTGGTGTTGGTTGTATTAGAAGCTGATGGTAATAAACTGGCCTGGGAAACCTGTTACCATCTTGGAAATATTTTGTGTTAGTAGAAGTAGCTGATGATAAAAACTGGCCTGGGAAACCAGCAATCATCTTGGAAAGGTTTGTTTGGGTTGTAGTATTAGCTGATGATAAAAACTGGCCTGGGAAACCAGTAATCATCTTGGAAATGTTTGTGTTGTTAGTATTAGCTGATGATAAAAACTGGCCTGGTAAACCAGTAATCATCTTGGAAATGTTTGTGTTGGTTGCAGTATTAGCTGATGATAAGAACTGGCCTGGGAAACCAGTAATCATCTTGGAAATGTTTGTGTTGTTTGCAGTAATAGCCGATGATTAAAACTGGCCTGGGAAACCAGTAATCATATTGGAAATGTTTGTGTTGGTTGTAGTAGAAGCTGATGATAATTAACTGGCCTGAGAAACCAGTAATCATCTTGGAAATATTTGTGTTGGTTGTATTAAAAGCTGATGATAATAAACTGGCCTGGGAAACCAGTTATCATCTTGGAAATGTTTGTGTTGGTTGTAGTAGAAGCTGATGGTAATAAACTGGCCTGGGAAACCAGTGATCACCTTGGAAATGTTTTTGTTGGTTGTAGTAGAAGCTGATGATAATAAACTGGCCTGGGAAACCAGTGATCATCTTTTGAAATGTTGGTGTTGCTTGTAGTAGATGCTAATAATAACAAACTGGCCTGGGAAACCAGTGATCATCTTTTGAAATGTTTGTGTTGGTTTTAGTAGAAGCTGATGATAACAAACTGGCCTGGGAAACCAGTAATCATCTTGGAAATGTTTTTGTTGGTTGTAGTAGAAGCTGATGGTAATAAACTGGCCTGGGAAACCAGTGATCATCTTGGAAATGTTTGTGTTGGTTGTGTTAGAAGCTGATGATAACAATCTGGCCAGGGAAACCAGTAATCATCTTTTGAAATGTTTGTGTTGGTTGTAGTAGAAGCTGATGATAACAAACTGGCCTGGGAAACCAGTAATCATCTTGGAAATGTTTGTGTTGGTTGTAGTTGAAGCTGATGATAACAAACTGGCCTGGGAAACCAGTAATCATCTTGGAAATGTTTGTGTTGGTTGTAGTAGAAGCTGATGATAACAAACTGGCCTGGGAAACCAGTGATCATCTTGGAAATGTTTGTGTTGGTTGTAGTAGAAGTTGATGGTAATAAACTGGCCTGGGAAACCAGTGATCATCTTTTGAAATGTTTGTGTTGGTTGTAAGAGAAGCTGATGATAACAAACTGGCCTGGGAAAGCAGTAATCATCTTGGAAATGTTTGTTTTGGTTGTAGTCTTAGCTAGTTGATGATAAAAACTGGCCTGGGAAACCAGAAATCATCTTGGAAAACTTTGTGTTGGTTGCAGTATTAGCTGATGATAAGAACTGGTTTGGGAAACCAGTAATCATCTTGGAAATGTTTGTGTTGTTTGCAGTAATAGCCGATGATTAAAACTGGCCTGGGAAACCAGTAATCATATTGGAAATGTTTGTGTTGGTTGTAGTAGAAACAGATGATAATAAACTGGCCTGGGAAACCAGTAATCATCTTGGAAATGTTTGTGTTGGTAGTATTAGCTGATGATAAAAACTGGCCTGGTAAACCAGTAATCATCTTGGAAATGTTTGTGTTGGTTGCAGTATTAGCTGATGATAAGAACTGGCCTGGGAAACCAGTAATCATCTTGGAAATGTTTGTGTTGTTTGCAGTAATAGCCGATGATTAAAACTGGCCTGGGAAACCAGTAATCATATTGGAAATGTTTGTGTTGGTTGTAGTAGAAGCTGATGATAATTATCTGGCCTGAGAAACCAGTTATCATCTTGGAAATGTTTGTGTTGGTTGTATTAGAAGCTGATGATAACAAACTGGCCTGGGAAACCAGTGATCATCTTTTGAAATGTTTGTGTTGGTTGTAGTAGAAGCTGATGGTAATAAACTGGCCTGGGAAACCAGTGATCATCTTGGAAATGTTTTTGTTGGTTGTAGTAGAAGCTGATGATAATTAACTGGCCTGGGAAACCAGTGATCATCTTTTGAAATGTTGGTGTTGCTTGTAGTAGATGCTGATGATAAAAAATGGCCTGGGAAACCAGTGATCATCTTTTGAAATGTTTGTGTTGGTTTTAGTAGAAGTTGATGATAACAAACTGGCCTGGGAAACCAGTAATCATCTTGGAAATGTTTTTGTTGGTTGTAGTAGAAGCTGATGGTAATAAACTGGCCTGGGAAACCAGTAATCATGTTGGAAATGTTTTTGTTGGTTGTAGTAGAAGCTGATGATAGTAAACTGGCCTGGGAAACCAGTAATCATCTTGGAAATGTTTGTGTTGGTTGTAGTAAAAGCTGATGATAAAAAACTGGCCTGGGAAACCAGTGATCATCTTGGAAATGTTTTTGTTGGTTGTATTAGAAGCTGATGATAACAAACTGGCCTGGGAAACCAGTAATCATCTTTTGAAATGTTTGTGTTGGTTGTAGTAGAAGCTGATGATAACAAACTGGCCTGGGAAACCAGTAATCATCTTGGAAATGTTTGTGTTGGTTGTAGTAGAAGCTGATGATATCAAACTGGCCTGGGAAACCAGTAATCATCTTGGAAATGTTTGTGTTGGTTGTAGTAGAAGCTGATGATAACAAACTGGCCTGGGAAACCAGTAATCATCTTGGAAATGTTTGTGTTGGTTGTAGTAGAAGTTGATGGTAATAAACTGGCCTGGGAAACCAGTGATCATCTTTTGAAATGTTTGTGTTGGTTGTAGTAGAAGCTGATGATAACAAACTGGCCTGGGAAACCAGTAATCATCTTGGAAATGTTTGTTTTGGTTGTAGTCTTAGCTAGTTGATGATAAAAACTGGCCTGGGAAACCAGAAATCATCTTGGAAAACTTTGTGTTTGTTGTATTAGCTGCTGATGATAAAAACTGGCCTGGTAAACCAGTAATCATCTTGGAAATGTTTGTGTTGGTTGCAGTATTAGCTGATGATAAGAAATGGCCTGGGAAACCAGTAATCATCTTGGAAATGTTTGTGTTGTTTGCAGTATTAGCTGATGATAAAAACTGGCCTGGGAAACCAGTGATCATCTTGGAAATGTTTGTGTTGGTTGTAGTAGAAGCTGATGATAATAAACTGGCCTGGGAAACCAGTAATCATCTTGGAAATGTTTGTGTTGGTAGTAGTAGCTGATGATAAAAAACTGGCCTGGGAAACCAGTAATCATCTTGGAGAGGTTTGTTTTGGTGGAAGTATTAGCTGGTGATAAAAATTGGCCTGGTAAACCAGTAATCATCTTGGAAATGTTTGTGTTGATTGCAGTTTTAGCTGATGATAAAAACTGGCCTGGGAAACCAGTAATCATCTTGGAAATGGTTGTGTTGGTAGTAGTAGCTGATGATAAAAACTGGACTGGGAAACCAGTAATCATCTTGGAAATGCTTGTGTTGGTTTCAGTAGTAGCTGATGATAATAAACTGGCCTGGGAAACCAGTGATCATCTTGGAAATGCTTGTGTTGGTTTTAGTAGAAGCTGATGATAGTAAACTGGCCTGGGAAACCAGTAATCATCTTGGAAATGTTTGTGTTGGTTGTAGTAAAAGCTGATGATAATAAACTGGCCTGGGAAACCAGTGATCATCTTGGAAATGTTTGTGTTGGTTGTAGTAAAAGCTGATGATAATAAACTGGCCTGGGAAACCAGTGATCATCTTGGAAATGTTTGTGTTGGTTGTAGTAGAAGTTGATGGTAATAAACTGGCCTGGGAAACCAGTAATCATCTTGGAAATGTTTGTGTTGGTTGTAGTAGAAGCTGATGGTATTAAACTGGCCTGGGAAACCAGTTATCATCTTGGAAATGTTTGTGTTGGTTGTAGTTTTAGCTGATGATAATAAACTGGCCTGGGAAACCAGTGATCATCTTGGAAATGTTGGTGTTGGTTGTAGTAGAAGTTGATGATAATAAACTGGCCTGGGAAACCAGTAATCATCTTGGAAATGTTGGTGCTGGTTGTAGTAGAAGCTGATGATAACAAACTGGCCTGGGAAACCAGTGATCATCTTGGAAATGTTTGTGTTGGTTGTAATAGAAGTTGATAGTAATAAACTGGCCTGGGAAACCGGTGATCATCTTTTGAAATGTTTGTGTTGGTAGTAGTAGAAGCTGATGATAATAAACTGGCCTGGGAAACCAGTGATCATCTTGGAAATGTTTGTGTTGGTTGTAGTAGAAGCTGATGGTAATAAACTGGCCTGGGAAACCAGTAATCATCTTGGAAATGTTTGTGTTGTTTGCAGTAGAAGCTGATGGTAATAAACTGGCCTGGAAAACCAGTGATCATTTTGGAAATGTTTGTGTTGGTTGTAGTATTAGCTAGCTGATGATAATAAACTGGCCTGGGAAACCAGTAATCATCTTGGAAATGTTTGTGTTGGTTGTAGTAGAAGCTGATTATAACAAACTGGCCTGGGAAACCATTAATCATCTTGGAAATGTTTGTGTTGTTAGAAGTAGCTGATGATAAAAACTGGCCTGGGAAACCAGTGACCATCTTGGAAATGTTTGTGTTGGTTGTAGTATTAGCTAGCTGATGATAATAAACTGGCCTGGGAAACCAGTAATCATCTTGGAAATGTTTGTGTTGGTTGTAGTAGAAGCTGATGATAATAAACTGGCCTGGGAAACCAGTAATCATCTTGGAAATGTTTGTGTTGGTTGTAGTAGAAGCTGATGATAACAAACTGGCCTGGGAAACCAGTAATCATCTTGGAAATGTTTGTGTTGGTAGTAGTAGCTGATGATAAAAACTGGCCTGGGAAACCAGTGATCATCTTGGAAATATTTGTGTTGGTTGTAGTAGAAGCTGATGATAATAAACTGGCCTGGGAAACCAGTGATCATCTTGGAAATGTTTGTGTTGGTTGTAGTAGAAGCTGATGATAATAAACTGGCCTGGGAAACCAGTAATCATCTTGGAAATGTTTGTGTTGGTAGTAGTAGCTGATGATAAAAACTGGCCTGGGAAACCAGTAATCATCTTGGAAATGTTTGTGTTGGTTGTAGTAGAAGCTGATGATAATAAACTGGCCTGGGAAACCAGTAATCATCTTGGAAATGTTTGTGTTGGTAGTAGTAGCTGATGATAAAAACTGGCCTGGAAAACCAGTGATCATATTTGAAATGTTTGTGTTGGTTGTTTTAGTAGCCGATGATAATAAACTGGCCAGGAAAACCAGTAATCATCTTCGAAATGGTTGTGTTGGTTGTAGTAGAAGTTGATGATAACAAACTGTCCTGGGAAACCAGTAATCATCTTGGAAATGTTTGTGTTGGTTGTAGTAGAAGCTGATGATAATAAACTGGCCTGGCAAAACCAGTGATCGTCTTGGAAAGGTTTGTGTTGGTTGTGATAGAAGTTGATGGTAATAAACTGGCCTGGGAAACCAGTAATCATCTTTGAAATGTTTGTGTTGGTTGTAGTAGAAGCTGATGATAATAAACTGGCCTGGGAAACCAGTGATTATCTTGGAAATGTTTGTGTTGGTTGTAGTTTTAGCTGATGATGAAAACTGGCCTGGGAAACCAGTAATTATCTTGGAAATGTTTATGTTGGTTGTATTAGTAGTTGATGATAATAAACTGGCCTGGGAAACCAGTGATCATCTTGAAAATGTTTGTGTTTGTTATAGTAATAGCTGATGATAAGATCTGGCCTGGGAAACCAGATATCATCTTGGAAGCGTTTGTGTTAGTTGTCTTAATAGCTATCTGATGATAAGAACTGGCCTGAAAAACCAGTGATCATCTTGGAAATATTTGTGTTTGTTGTAGTAATAGCTGATGATAAAATCTGGCCTGGGAAACCAGATATCATCTTGGAAGCGTTTGTGTTGTATTAGTAACTAATGATAATAAACTGGCATGGGAAACCAGTAATCATCTTGGAAATGTTTGTGTTGGTTGTATCAGTAGAGACCGCAGCATGGTCTAGTGGTAGAGCGTCCACCTCGAATGCAGAAGGATGTGGGTTTGATCCCTGGCCGGGTCATACCAAAGACTTTAAAAATGGTACTAGAAGCTTCCTCGCTTGACGCTCAGCATTTAGAGGACATTTCTAGGTCTGGTATGCCCGGTGTCAGTATAATGTGACTGGGTGGGGTATCTTACCATGTGTCTGCGGCATGATACTCCAGTGTGACAGCGCTCAGAATACTGTCTCAAGTAGACACCATTGCGATATGACTGAAAAAGTGTTGAAAGCAAAGCTAAACACCATACAACAACAACATGTATTAGTAGCTGATGATAAAAACTGGCTTAGGAAACCAGTAATCATCTTGGAAATGTTTGTTTTGGTTGTAGTATTAGTTGATGATAAAAACTGGCCTGGGAAACCAGTAATAGCTGAGAGAAAAAGAAAGGTAAATAAATGCTTTGTGGTAAAATAATAGCTGGTTGATAAAAGAACAGACACAAAATTTTAAACAAACATTGGTCATGTATGTCTGTTTCCTTATACATGACTATATTTTTCTCCTGCCAAAGACGGATGTGCTGGGCCTCGACGTGGCGCAGGGGCGAACACTACAAAAACCTGAGAAATAGCACATTGTCGTATGTAGTGGCCAACAGCAGCACAGCGCAATATAAAGAGAAGAACCGTGGGCAACCATTAATCTAAGCAATGATTGTGGTGGATGTGTAGGTTGATGTAATAGCTGATGATAATAAACTGGCCTGGGAAACCAGTAATCATCTTGTTAATGTTTGTGTTGGTTGTAGTGATATCTGATGATAAAAACTGGCCTGAGAAACCAGTTATCATCTTGTTAATGTTTGTGTTGGATGCAGTGATAGCTGATGATACATAAACTGGCCTGGGAAACCAGTAATCATCTTGTTAATGTTTGTGTTGGTTGCAGTGATAGCTGATGATACTAAACTGGCCTAGGAAACCAGTAATCATCTTGTTAATGTTTGTGTTGGTTGCAGTGATAGCTGATGATAAAAACTGGCCTGAAAACCAGTTATCATCTTGTTAATGTTTGTGTTGGTTGCAGTGATAGCTGATGATAATAAACTGGCCTGGGAAACCAGTAATCATCTTGTTAATGTTTGTGTTGGTTGCAGTGATAGCTGATGATAAAAACTGGCCTTAGAAACCAGTTATCATCTTGTTAATGTTTGTGTTGGTTGCAGTTATAGCTGATGATAAAAACTGGCCTGAGAAACCAGTTATCATCTTGTTAATGTTTGTGTTAGTTGCAGTGATAGCTGATGATACTAAACTGGCCTGGGAAACCAGTAATCATCTTGTTAATGTTTGTGTTGGTTGCAGTGATAGCTGATGATACTAAACTGGCCTAGGAAACCAGTAATCATCTTGTTAATGTTTGTGTTCGTTGCAGTGATAGCTGATGATAAAAACTGGCCTGAGAAACCAGTTATCATCTTGTTAATTTTTGTGTTGGTTGCAGTGATAGCTGATGATATAAACTGGCATGGGAAACCAGTAACCATCTTGTTAATGTTTGTGTTGGTTGCAGTGATAGCTGATGATACTAAACTGGCCTAAGAAACCAGTAATCATCTTGGAAATGTTTGTGTTGGTTGTAGTAGTAACTGATGACAATAAACTGGCCTTGGAAACCAATTATCATCTAGGAAATGTTTGTTTTGGTTGTAGTATTAGTTGATGATTAAAACTGGCCTGGGAAACCAGTAATCATCTTGGAAATGTTTGTGTTAGTTGTATTAATAGTTATCTGATGATAAGAACTGGCCTTGGAAACCAGTAATCATCTTGGAAATGTTTGTGTTGGTTGTATTATTAGCTGATGATAAAAACTGGCCTTGGAAACCAGTAATAGCTGAGAGAAAAAGAAAGGTCAATAAATGCTTTGTGGTAAAATCATAGCTGGTTGATAAAAGAACAGACACAAAATTTCAAACATACATTGGTCATGTATGTCTGTTTCCTTATACATGACTATATTTTTCTCCTGCCAAAGAAGGATGTGCTGGGCCTCTACGAGGCGCAGGAGCGAACACTACAAAAACCTGAGAAATAGCACATTGTTGTAAGTAGTGGCCAACAGCAGCACAGCGCAATATAAAGAGAAGAACCGTAGGCAACCATTAATCTAAGCAATGATTGTGGTGGATGTGTAGGTTGATGTAATAGCTGATGATAATAAACTGGCCTGAGAAACCAGTAATCATCTTGTTAATGTTTGTGTTGGTTGTAGTGATAGCTGATGATAAAAACTGGCCTGAGAAACCAGTTAACATCTTGTTAATATTTGTGTTGGTTGTAGTGATAGCTGATGATAAAAACTGGCCTGAGAAACCAGTTAACATCTTGTTAATGTTTGTGTTGGTTGTAGTGATAGCTGATGATAAAAACTGGCCTGAGAAACCAGTTAACATCTTGTTAATGTTTGTGTTGGTTGCAGTGATAGCTGATGATAAAAACTGGCCTGAGAAACCAGTAATCATCTTGTTAATGTTTGTGTTGGTTGCAGTGATAGCTGATGACAATAAACTGGCCTGGGAAACCAGTAATCATCTTGTTAATGTTTGTGTTGGTTGCAGTGATACATGTAGCTAATGATAATAAACTGGCCTGGGAAACCAGTAATCGTCTTGGAAATATTTGTTGGTTGTAGTATTAGCTAGCTGATGATAATAAACTGGCCTGGAAAACCAGTAATCATCTTGGAAATGTTTGTGTTGGTTGCAGTAGAAGCTGATGATAATAAACTGGCCTGGGAAACCAGTAATCATCTTGGAAATGTTTGTGTTGGTTGCAGTATTAGCTGATGATGAAAACTGGCCTGGGAAACCAGTAATCATCTTGGAAATATTTGTTGTTTGTAGTATTAGCTATTCATAAAAACTGGCCTGGGAAACCAGTAATCATCTTTGAAATGTTTGTTGTTTGCAGTATTAGCTATTGATAAAAAACTGGCCTGCAAAACCAGTAATCATCTGGGAAATGTTTGTTTGCAGTATTAGCTGATGATAAAAACTGGCCTATGAAACTGATGATGAAAACTGGCCTAGGAAACCAGTAATCATCTTGAAAATGATTTTTGTTTGCAGTATTAGCTATACACAAAAAACTGGCCTGGGAAACCAGTAATCATCTTGGAAATGTTTGTTGTTTGCAGTATTAGCTATTGATAAAAAACTGGCCTGTAAAACCAGTAATCATCTTGGAAATGTTTGTTTGCAGTATTAGCTGATGATAAAAAATGGCGTATGAAACCAGTAATAATCTTGGCATTGTTTGTGTTGGTTGTAGTATTAGCTAGCTGATGATAATAAACTGGCCTGGGAAACCAGTAATCATCCTGGAAGTGTTTGTGTTGATTTTAGTAGTAGCTGATGATAAAAACGGGCTTGTGCAACCAGTTATCTGTGTTGGTTGTAGTATTAGCTAGCTGATGATAATAAACTGGCCTGGGAAACCAGTCATTATAGAAATGGTTGTGGAGGTTGTAATAATAGCTGATGATAAAAAATGGCTGATTTGGCCTGGTAAAATTATGTTAATATTTTATTCAAGTTTCTTTGTACAAATTTTAGACTTTTGTGGTGTAACTGGCCAACACATCTACTTTTTTGGTAGAAGACTCAGGTTCAACCCCTGACAAGAGTTAAATTTGGAAAAGAAGTTGCTTGAATGCATTTGAAGTGTTTTTATATTCTCATTGAAAATCAGTATAAAAAATGGATTGTGCATCTGACTATCAATTCAGGAGTGTTGAGTTGAATTGCCGCTGGGCCACTATTTCCATGATGTTTAACATGCAGCATTGTGTCTCATTGTTCTGTGTCTCACCGCTGGTTCTAATACTACAAGTGGAAAAGTTATCAATTAATTGCAGACATTGATATTCTCATATTCTGGTTAACCTATCAGGATACCTGGAAAGAGTGGTTTAGTTACTGATCATCTGCTAGCCCCAGATGGCATAAAAATGGTTCTTAATACTGAAAATTGCATAATTTATTGATGCAGGTGTGTAATAAAACCCAAATAAAGCTAGATTAAAATTTACTACTGATTTTAAGTTCAGGGCTAGGACAACATATTACCAACTTCACCAAGCATCTGAATAACATGATGATGTAATCTTGAGATGCTGATGTCTTACAATGACTGATGGAAACCAAATCACAATGTATAATGCATTTTCCCCATTTTTTAAAGAGAATAAGAGAAATAAAAATGGTAAATATCCAATATTTCTGAGTGGTATGATAAAAAATACGTCGATTACGCCAATTTTTTTATTAAATTTATTAAACTCGCTGAAATGATATAATTCTTAACAAAACCTCGCATAATATGTTTTTGCCAACTTGTACAAGATTTTCTGTATACCGGTATTGGTTATGTGATATTCTCTTTAAGAGTTAACCTGGATTGTTTATCAATTTTGTTAACTAAAGTGCCATAACCATTTAGATAATGCAATAATAAATTGGTATAATTGTAATATTTAGCCTAAATTGTGACTCTCTGGATCGTATCTGATGCAAAATATGATTGTGTATCATCAAAAATTTGTATTATAAACTCACTTTTACCATAGAACCATTTTCCATTTTCGATAGGACTAGACCTGAGCCATCAGATATTGATTTTATTCATAAATGTTTGGAAATTCCTGGGTATTATTGGTTAAAAATGGGATTCGAATGAAGAGCAAACACAGAGGTATGGAGTCAGCATATACATCTCTCACAAAAAAAATTAATCCATAATTATATACTACATCTATATATTCATATTTTCTCCCATTGTTTGGTATTTTGGGTGTATAGATAAAAGTATAGAGTTTTATTAAAGATGCGAGATGCATTAACTAGACTCTGTACCCCTGCGAGGGCATAAGAAATTCTACAATAATTTCCTTCAGTGGAGCAGCTAATTTGCATATTAGAATTACTGATCTGTAAACATATATTTATTGTAAGAGAGATATTGGCTGTTATAAATCAATGGTAGGCGACAAACATCCGTGAAAATGTTTATCATTTATAAACAAGCTGTTATTTCTTTCTATAATAACTGTCTATCATTTAGGAAGAAGTCGTTTATTTCTTTCTATGAATACTGGTTATGCCACTTTAAGTTTTAATAATTTTAAGTTCATGTAAATTTTACATTAGCTTGATTCAAATTGACAAGCCGCCAGTGGGTATACAATACAAACTAAAAACAGGGACAAATTATGTAACTGATGAGTGGAAACTAGTCCAACACCTGGTCACAATTAAGCCATTATCAAATCTGTCAACTGTTCTAAATTTTCATATTTACATCATTAAGATATTATAAAAATGAAAACTTATAAAAATTGCTTTGTGTCTGGGCTAAAGGGACGAAAAGCAATGTTGAAATCAAATTTCACTTGTGTTCACTCGAGAGTTTTTGCATCCAGTTCATCTTTACACTTATATATGAATGCATTAATATAACCATATAAAGATGTCAGTTCCACTTGAGTTTATGCATCCAGTCCATCTTTACACTATGAATGTATTAATATAACCATATAAAGTTGTCAGTTTTCACCTGAGAGTTTATACATCAAGGCCATCTTTACAATATAAATGTATTGATATAACCATAGTATTACCTTCTGAAACTTCACATTTTAAATATGATATGATTTTGAACTAGTGGTGTCATTCTAATTTTGATTGATTGAATATGTAGCACCATTTTTATGCCATCGAGGGCTAACAGATGATCAGCTAACCTAACCACTGTTTCCTGGGATTCTGAAAGGTTAACCAGTACTCAAGCACACCACATCTCTGCAAGTAACTGATTTCTTTCCCACTTGAATCACCAGTGAGAGACGAATAATAATGAGATTCATAGTTGTATAACAATCATCACGGAGACTGTTGTTGCTGGGTGGGGATTCGAACTCACGACCCTTGTATTGACAGTCAGACGCATTACCAACTGAGCTAATTAGGTTTAGCTGTAGTTTTGAAAATACATAAGTAACATAAAAGCGTAAAAAGATTTTTCCCTGGTTTTCTTATACCCTGCCAGTAAAAACTGATGAAAACACAATATTTATATTTATGACACTATTAACTTGTCATGTTTACCCCAGATATGCAATATATACATACAATGGAATTGGACATCGGCATGGATAGCTCAGTGGACAGAGCACTGTCCGAGACAGGCCAAGCTCCAAATCATTGGATGGACCCATAGGTGCATCAGGAGTGCTGCTTATTCTCTCACTTTTTACTCTCATTCTCTCCGGTATTCAACTTAACGCTTGTTGGGCCAAAGACAGTCACAATGCAACCTTCCTCATCTCATCCCAGCTTTCGTTTCATTTTATTAGTTCTCTGTTAAACATTCAATTGAATCATTTAACAGGTGAGCGAGTTTGTTAAGTAGTTTTTTGTGTGGTTTGAAATGTCCCAGTAAGATCACTTGATTGATTTATTGATTGAATATTCAGCGCCATATTTATGCCATCAAGGGCTAAAAGATGATTAGTTAAGCTAACCACTCTTTCCTGGGATCCTGAAAGGTTAACCAGTACTCATCATCAAGTACACCCATCTTCATAAGTAACTGATAACTTTCCCACTTGAATCAGCAGTGAACTCACAACCCCTGGATTGATAGTGAGACGCATTACCAACTGAGCTAATCAGGCCCGGCCCAATAAGATCAAATTTTACATAACCATTAAGAATGAAGTGCTAAGCAATTAAAACAAACACCTTAACATTTTTCATTTAAAATTAGTAAATAGGAATAAAGAAATAATCATTAGGCATGAAAAAATTTGACTTATGGTTTAGAACTAAGAAAATTAATAGAAATAAAAAATAAAACACAATGCGAATTTGTATACAAATGACATTTTAGATTGAAACATTTGGCAATAAGAATTTTGAATTTATCATTTAAAATAAAGAAATAGGAATAAAGAATTGTTCAACTGAACTTTATCATTAAGAATTTTGACCATGTTGACATTCAATAATCCCATATGATGTTTCATGATGGAAGGTGCTATTATGGAATAGCTATGGACTGAAATGCAATGTTGCAAATAAATGCAATTTCATCAAAAAGATCAATGAACCATAACTCAGAAATCATTGAGTTGGAATGCCAAGACCACAGGTTTACATCCAGACCATGTATCTCATGTACATCAAGGCAAGTTTCATTTGAATAAAGTTAAAACTGTGGGAGGAGTTGCGTCTGTAAGGTTTTTGGTCCAAAATATGACTGACGGACAGACGCCACATGGAATGAGCCTTAATTTGTACTTTCTTTATTATGGAACAAAAGAAATATCACTTAAAATTTTTATTTTTAAAAAGTTAAATCAATACTGAACATAATCATGTTTTCTTTCTATCTTGGGCAACTCCCTCTCCATGTACGCGCTGACAAACAGACGTAAGGATGTATGCCATTTCAATGTCCCTAAATATTGTGGGTAATAATAATTGTAATATTTCAATATAGCTGGATGCTTTAGTTGGACACATTGGAGTTGATATTTGAATTATATGGGATGTAATAAACAATAAGCTCATAAAAGAAAATAAATATTTATTGCACATAAGATCTACCATCACATTAATCAAGCTAAAATGTCAATTAAACATGTCTGAGAATGCATATTTACAGATTTAAATGTCATGTGAGACCTTTGGCATTTTAGAAGTTGTTAAAAGAAACGCTGGTAGTCAAGAATCCAATTAATGATAATACAATTTGTATTACAGTTTTGCCTGTGATTTTGAGAGATTTCTGTGATGGGGAAATAGAAGTGAAAATATCTATTGGGAATTATTTCCTTTCAGTCAGATATTATGAACAACTTTTTTTTTTCAATTGGAAAATTGATTAATGTTAGATATTTAAAATAAAGATAGATATTAGAGCACTTGATTTTTACAGATAAGTGACCAGCCATCCAGAATTACAGTCCATAATATGAAACCTCTGTTGATTAACCTCTATTTTCAGCTATGGAAGCATTTGCTGCAAGATATTAAGATATGTCTAGACATTACAAGTACCCAACTGTTCAAAATAAACTGAATCAATTAGACTCTTGTTGTGTATTTCATTATGATTATCATAATGTATTACACTACATAATAAAGTGTTACACTACATAATAAAGTGGAGGCAAGAAAACACTTTTACTTTATCAGCAAGGAACGTTTATCTTGCAGCAGCACACAAACAGATGTCATTGTTAATAAACTGTTAATTAACTTTTTATTATGTCAATATTATAAACTTATAGTTATAAAAGGTTTACAGAAAAAAAATATTGTTATAATTTTATTGATAAAAGTTGGAACTATTTTCTGGCACATTTGTCGCAGATGTACACACATCTTTGTTTGCTGGATTAAAAATCAGTTGTTGATTTTAAATATAAATAAAACAACACAAATAATGTTACGATTTATAGAATACTATAAGAATACTATATGGCTCATGCTTTTTTTTTGCCTCACCTGATTAAATCAGGCACTAACATGGTATTCTCTCATAATTCAACCCTAAACACCTAAATGTATAATTCAAATCAAAATATATATATATATTACATTACATTGTATAATTATTATAAAATAGTTTAATATATATATACTACATTACATTATATCAATATTATAAAATAGTTTGATATATATATATATATATATATATATATATACTACATGACATTGCATCAATATCATAAAATAGTTTAATATATATATATACTACATGACATTGTATCAATATTATAAAATAGTTTAATATATATATACTACATTACATTGTATCAATTTTATAAAATAGTTTAATATATATATACTACATTACATTGTATCAATATTATAAAATAGTTTGATATATATATATACTACATGACATTGTATCAATATTATAAAATAGTTTGATATATATATATACTACATTACATTGTATCAATATTATAAAATAGTTTAATATATATATACTACATGACATTGTATCAATATTATAAAATAGTTTGATATATATATATATACTACATTACATTGTATCAATATTATAAAATAGTTTGATATATATATATATACTACATTATATTGTATCAATATTATAAAATAGTTTGATATATATATACTACATTACATTGTATCAATATTATAAAATAGTTTGCTATATATATACTACATAATATTGTATCAATATTATAAAATAGTTTGATATATATATATACTACATTACATTGTATCAATATTATAAAATAGTTTGATATATATATACTACATTACATTGTATCAATATTATAAAATAGTTTGATATATATATATACTACATTACATTGTATCAATATCATAAAATAGTTTAATATATATATACTACATGACATAGTATCAATATTATAAAATAGTTTGATATATATATACTACATTACATTGTATCAATATTATAAAATAGTTTGATATATATATATACTTCATGACATTGTATCAATATTATAAAATAGTTTGATATATATATATATACTACATGACATTGTATCAATATTATAAAATAGTTTGCTATATATATACTACATTACATTGTATCAATATTATAAAATAGTTTGATATATATATACTACATTACATTGTATCAATATTATAAAATAGTTTAATATATATATAATACATTTATTTACATTATATCAATATTATAAAATAGTTAACTATATATATATTACATTACATTGTATCAATATTATAAAATAGTTTAATATATATATACTACATTACATTGTATCAATATTATAAAATAGTTTAATATATATATATACTACATTTATTTACATTATATCAATATTATAAAATAGTTTAATATATATATATTACATTACATTGTATCAATATTATAAAATAGTTTGATATATATATACTACATTACATTGTATCAATATTATAAAATAGTTTGCTATATATATACTACATTACATTGTATCAATATTATAAAATAGTTTGCTATATATATACTACATTACATTGTATCAATATTGTAAAATAGCTTGATATATATATATATACTACATTACATTATATCAATATTATAAAATAGTTTGATATATATATATACTACATTACATTGTATCAATATTATAAAATAGTTTAATATATATATATACTACATTTATTTACATTATATCAATATTATAAAATAGTTTAATATATATATACTACATTACATTGTATCAATATTATAAAATAGTTTAATATATATATATATATATATATATATATATATATATATATACTACATTTATTTACGTTATATCAATATTATAAAATAGTTTAATATATGTATATATAATACATGACATTGTATCAATATTATAAAATAGTTTAATATATATATAAAACATGACATTGTATCAATATTATAAAATAGTTTAATATATATATACTACATTACATTGTATCAATATTATAAAATAGTTTAATATATATATATACTTCATGACATTGTATCAATATTATAAAATAGTTTGATATATATATATACTACATGACATTGTATCAATATTATAAAATAGTTTAATTTTTTATATATACTATGTGACATTGTATCAATATTATAAAATAGTTTAATATATATATACTATGTGTCATTGTATCAATATTATAAAATAGTTTAATATATATTTATATATTTATATTTATATATATATATATACTATGTGACATTGTATCAATATTATAAAATAGTTTAATATATATATACTACATGACATTGTATCAATATTATAAAATAGTTATATATATATATATATATATATATATACTATGTGACATTGCATCAATATAATAAAATAGTTTAATATATATATATTATGTGACATTGTATCAATATTATAAAATAGATTAATATATATATACTATGTGACATTGTTTCAATATTATATTATAAAATAATTCAATATATATATACTACATGATATATATATATATATATATATAGAGAGAGAGAGAGAGAGAGAGAGATAATTATTTGTGAATAACCAAGACATAAATGTACAGACCAGACTACGGCGAGTGTGCCTAGCTACAATGCAAACCATAGATACAATATCAAGGCCTCTGCCAAACCAATAAATTTGGTGTATAGTTTAATATATATATATATATATATATATATATATATATATATATATATATATATATATACTACATGACATTGTATCAATATTATAAAATAGTTTAATATATATATACTACATGACATTGCATCAATATTATATATACTACATGACATTGTATCAATAATATAAATAAGTTTAAAAAGAGTCTTATCAGGCTTAATTAACCTGACGTGGGCTGTCAATCAAACAAGTCAATATTCCAATCAGTGATTAATATTGGTTGCTATACTGCCGTGTTCCTTAGACAAGCGAACGATCTCTAGTAAACACTACAATGTATTACATTGTATTCACTTGGACAAGGCCACGTGCCCAGTGGGTGCAGCCATAGTTGCTCACGCATCAGGTCAATTGGTATATTCTAGACTTACATTCTAGAATATTAACTAACTACAAAAGATTTCACACAACATTTTTAGCATTATATGACCAGAGTTAATATTTGCTTTATTTGTATGTGTCTGTATACTCCATGTTTAGTTTTATTTAAAATTTATTTATTTTACTTCAATTGTGAAACATGTTATTACAACTTATACAAATCACACTTGAAGTCTTCCTGGGTAGAAACAGTACTAAGCAGAGATGTGGAAAAGTGTTTTGCTCAAGGACACAACACAAAGTTGCGGGGGAGGATCCAACCCACAACCCTCCGGTCCTGGGTTTGATGCTCTACCATGCGCTCCACACAGAGTCTTCATGTTTAAGCTTCACACACATTCTAACATTTCTCAACAAGGTTATTCTTAAAAACCTATCTGCTGTGCTCCTACCTGCTTGCTCAAATTAACAGTTACCCAAACTTTTTTATTGACTTTCAAAGCTTTGAATTGTTTTTAAGGTTTCTGTCCATTTTTGTTAAAATCACTATGCAAAAGCAAAATATGTCCAAAGAAAAAGCTACGTACCTACATGAAAAAAAAATGGGTCAGAGCACAGCAAACAAGGATGGCTTTTTTTTATATATTATTACATGCTTTGACAAATTTAAAATCTATACATATACCTTCCCTATTACCTCATGATCAGTTATCAGACTTATTTTTGACTATTTGTAGTAGTGGCACAATATTGCTTGATTCAAGGGAAACAACTGCAACAATTTTTTCTCCAAATAAAGACGAAGTTATTGCTCTTTTTACTTGACTTTTTTTTAAATCTGTCACCCATGGATATCAGTTAAAACCATGATGCAACTAGATTGTATAGTGTGTACACGATCAACAGAAATTTCCGCCACAAAAAAATCACACAAATTTATCCCCCAAATTAATGGCGCCTACAAATGAGATAATAAATGATCTCTCATTTTATCCAAATATATATCCAAGCCTACAGGAGACAGGTGGATACCATCCTGCCTGTAGACACCTGGGATTTAATGATCAATATCATGTGCAAAGGCACCGTCATGTTGGTCCTTGGACACTGCTGCTCGGCCATATCTATTAATACAGCATCGCTTAACCTCTATGGCCTTGACAGATTCAGACCCCCATTGCAAACATGTCACACCAATGTAATTTAACCAACCTTACATAATCAATGTCAGCCAATATCCACCTAAAGATTTTCAAAACACTGTGACTGGTTAGGTAAATCCCTCCCAGGTTAACAACAATAATTTTTGGTGCAGGTCTGAACAGGATTTCCCTTTGAATTGTGTGATGAAAATCCTGCCACAACATACCACAGACTCCCATCTAGCCAATTCTTGTGCCATCTAGCAAGTTTAAGTGTTCCTGAGTCCTAAATCTGGCCCTCTCCACTGCCAAGTACTAGAGAGTCCCTCAGGAGCGACACATCTGGAGTGAAAGTGACAAAACATAAAGTTACGACATAATATTTATATTGTTTGGGTAAATATAATCATGGACTGCGTAAGAATGCCAACGACCAAGCTTCATTATATTTTCACTAGATACACCAGCTATTGCAAGCTGGGTAATTCAGCCAATTCTAAAACTATGGGTTAGTAAATGGTGGTAAGTGAGTCCACTGGCCTGTAGGCACCTAGCAAGTACTGCTGAGAAATGAGCTGTGGTTAAAGGGGTCTTGTCACAATGACAAAACATGTAGCCATTGTAGGCGGGTTGTACATCCACATACCACTGAAGAGAGCAAACTGGACAAAAACTTGGATTCTTCTCGCATGGAATTTTGAGCACAATTGGTTTTCGATAAGCGAATGGATACTAAAACAAATGTGTTATTATGCAAGAAAGACATATCTCCAACCTGCAATGCTCTCTCCGGCTGCACATGGGAGGTGAAAACTAATTTGCTTACCCTAAAGTGACCATAGAGGCCAATAGGTAAACTGCTAGAAAAAGCTTTGCCTCCAAAACACTGTAACAATATTTGACAAATTTAAAATCTATAAGAAATAAAACGGAATTATTTTCATTACATATAATTGTTTTATTAATTTAACATACATGTACAGTCAAACCTGTGCAAGCGGTCACCTCTGTTAATTAAGCAGCCACTTGTCTTAAGCAGCCACATTTGCCTTTTCCATTGCTATGCTTTCAGAGCAAATTAACCTGTATTAAGCAACAAACCTGTCTTAAAAGGTCATTTTCCCTTCCCTTGACTGGTTGCTTAAGACAGGTCGACTGACTGTATATAATAAAATCAATCTTATTCATGTGAACAAATCACGGCTTGTGAATTCATCAATTTTTTTAATTTAAAATTTAGACTTGGACAAAAAATAACTAAAAATTACTTACTAAACTGGAAATGTGCCTGTTAGTACAAATGCCCTCAATGTGCCTAGAGCCTTATTGTAACATTGTGGACATTTTGATTAGTGGCAGGAGTAATAATAATAATAACAATAATGATAATAAATTCTTCATTTAACGATGGTAACTCAATCAATTGCAATAACTCTTCTCCCTTGAGGCCATCAACAAAGCAAAGTACCAGGTTATAACAAATACATTCAAATACTAAATAAACATACAATCATACATGTTTTAAATATGTTCTCTGCAGCTATCTGCAATGTAGCTGGCATTGTACTATTTAACATTAAAAATGATTTAATACATTCAACATTGATTTAAATTTATACTACTTGTTTAATCCGCCTTCTTGGGAGTCAGCTGGTAGTTACCATTTCTAAAGGGGGGGAAGGGATATTTAACTCAATCCCTAGCTTTTTTAATGCTTTACTTCATATTAAGATGCCTTTGGACACCTCTAATATTGAAAGCATTAATTCACCACGTATCAGCAATGGGTGAATTATGTTTATATTAACTGACAGAGTGGAAAACAGTGCAGGAAGTGTTCAGATTGGTCATTACGAGCAATCTGAACACTTCCTGCACTGTTTTCAATGGCCTTCTGTGATTTGTGTGGGAAAACGCGTATCTATGGAGGTAAGGGTTAAATCAGTTTGGATTTCAAATCGTCTATCAGCCACGATATGATCTCCATGCTCGATTAGATTTAGAAAACCATTGTTCTTCACAATGAACTTGGGAGGCGGCTTGATCATACAAAGGTGACACATAGGCTACATATACCAGTTCCATCCCAAGTAATCCCGACTAAAATCTTGTGGGTGTTCCTATCTTTATAGTTGGACAAAGTTTCATGCTGGACTTTGGGGCTGAGGGTTTCTGTATAAATCTTCCAATAATCAATAATCAATCTAGTGTTTGTATATTTCTACTGATTCTGGCAAATTGTTTTTCATCTGTTCAGTGCTTGGGTAAGGAAATAAACCCTCTATTTTTAATTGTAGAAATTGTACCCATGTGTTAAACATGCCGGAGAAGTAACTCTTTGAAATATTGAATCTTTCCCAGAGATCTTCAAAACTTAATCCTTTACTTTGTATAGACGCCTTTGGACACCTCTAATATAGACGCCTTTGGACACCTTTAATATAGATGGCTTTTGAATTATTTGGTGAATTATGTTTATATTAACTGACAGAGTGGAAAACATGGCAGGAACTGTTCAGATTGCTCATTACAAGCAATCTGAACTCTTCCTGCACTGTTTTCAAATGCCTTCTGTGATTGGTGCAGGAAAACTCGTATCTATGGAGTAAAGGGTTAATCCTAGTGTTAGTCTATTAAAGTTCCAAACAATTGATCTTTTAAGCAAAGCCTTCTAGAGTTCGAATTTTAAGCTTTCTTTCTCTGTTTTATTCATTTGCCTCTCCAAAATACCAATTTCTCAGCTTTCAGCTTCAAATATTCAAAAAGTGCTAAAAATGTTTCAAAGTTTGGTAAGCCAGTATAAAACTGAACTTTTGTCTGGACTGATGCAGCAGATGTGTCCACTTAATTTATTTTAGGTTGGCCAGTTTAATCATATGTGTGGTCATCAATGTTGGTAGCAGAAGTCTGAAATAAAATGAATACCACTGACTTACTGACTTTTCTTGAACAGCCTTTCATTTATTGGTCATCTATACATTGGCCAATAGAGAGGTAGTGGACTATACATTATATATACAATATATTATGAGTTTTTTGAAAATATAGCATTATTTGTATGCCATTATATGATTGAGGCCTAGCAGATGATCAATTAACCTTGTTCTCATCAGTTCTTCCTGTGATTCTGGAACGTTAGTCAGTACTTGGTCACACCCATCTCCGCAAGTAACTGATAACTATAACACTTGATACAGAGACAAATGACAATGATACCCAATGTAATTTATCAATCATAAAGGAGACTGCAACCTTAGCTAGACAATATGAGACATAGACACTTTATGACCCAACCCCTACTCCATTTTTTAGGTGGCATATTCAGGAATCGCAGTGTCCGTCCACCTTTCCGTCTGATATATCGTGTCACGCATAACACCCAGACTTCCACTTCAAAGGTCAAGATCACACTTTAACATAATGTTTGACAACACTTTCAGTCTGCTTTAGATTTCTGTATTTTTAGCACTTATGGATGAACACTTGGCTCAATTCATCAATATGATATGACGATGTGTCACACGTAATGTCCACACAGGTACCTCTAAGGCCAAGGTCATACTTTCAGTGTGTCAGATTTTGTGTTCATCCTTTCTCATCCATGAATAGATATTAAACAAAAGATATTCATTTCATCAACATGACATGACGACATGTGGTGCGTTAACTACAAACACTTATCTCAAAACTCAAGGTCACACTTCCAGCATGTTTACAACATTTTCAGTCTGTTTCAAATTTCTAGTCTGCCCTGTTACTCTTTCATTCATGAATATATTTTAAAAAAAAAACACAACCAAATTATCAACATGATATAAGATGTGTCATGCGTAACATCCAAACACATATCTTAAAGGTCAAGGTCACACTAAGAGTGTGTTTGACAATAGTTTTAGTCTGTTTGGCAATTCATGTCCAATCTGTAACATTCTAATACCAACATTTTATACTTGGAGGGATTTCAGAACCTTGACAGCTTCAAGAATAAGGTCACACAAGGTCACATCCTCAGTGACAATGAATAGATAATAGAGTATTGGACTCAAGAGCTATAATGTGCTTATACAATGACATGACTGGGTCACATCTCCATATGCATGATGAAATAACGGCATATAAATGGTTTATTTGATTTGATCAATTTAACTGAGGTATGGGACACAAGAACAATAATGTGCAGTTACAGTGACTACACCTGGGTCACATCCTCAGTGACAATGAATAAATAATAAAGTATTGGACACAAGAACAATAATGTGCAGTTACAGTGACTACACCTGGGTCACATCCTCAGTGACAATGAATAAATAATCAAGTATTGGACACAAGAACAATAATGTGCTGTTACAGTGACCACACCTGCATCACATCCTCAGTGACAATGCATGAATAATTGAGTATGGGACACAAAGCAATAATGTGCAATTTCAGTGACCATGTCTGCATCACATCCTCAGTGACAATGAATAAATAATTGAGTATTGGACACAAGAACTATAATATACTAATACAATGACCATGACTTGGTCACATCCTCAATGGCGATGAATAAATAATAGAGTATGGAACACAAGAACAATAATGTGCCATTACAGTGACCACATCTGGGTCACATCCTCAGCGACAATGAATAAATAATTGAGTATTGGACACACAAACTATAATATACTAATACAGTGACCATGACTTGGTCACATCCTCCGTGGCAATGAATAAATAATAGAGTATGGGACACAAGAACAATAATTTGCCATTACAGTGACCTCATCTAGGTCACATACTCAGTGACAATGAGTAAATGATCGAGTATTGGACACAAGAACAATAATGTGCTATAACCATGACTACGCCTGTGCCACAAATATCCTCGGTGACAATGAATAAATAATTGAGTATTGGACACAAGAACAATAATGTGCTATAACAGTGACTTCGCCTGTGTCATAAATATCCTCAGTGACAATGAATAAACAAGCAAATATTAGACACAAGAACAATAATGTGCTATTACAGTCAACACATCCGGGTCACATCGTCAGTGACAGTGAATAAATAATCAAATATTGGACACAAGAACAATAATGTGCTATTACAGTGAACACACCTTGGTCACATCCTCAGTGACAGTGAATAAATAATCAAGTATTGGACACAAGAACAATAATGTGCTATTACATTGAACACAACTGGGTCACATTCTCAGTGACAGTGAATAAATAATCAAGTATTGGACACAAGAACAATAATGTGCTATTACAGTTAACACACCAGGGTCACATCCTCAGTGACAGTGAATAAATAATTGAGTATTGGACACAAGAACAATAATGTGCTGTTACAGTTAACACACCTGGGTCACATCCCTAGTGATAATGAATAAATATTTGAGTATAGGACACAAGAACAATAATGTGCTATTACAGTGAACACACCAGGGTCACACCCTCAGTGACAATGAATAAATAATCAAGTATTGGACACAAGAACAATAATGTGCTATTACAGTGAATACACCAGGGTCACATCCTCAGTGACAATGAACAAATAATCAAGTATTGGACACAAGAACAATAATGTGCTATTACAGTGAACACACCTTGGTCACATCCTCAGTGACAGTGAATAAATAATTGAGTATGGGACACAAGAACAATAATGTGCTATTACAGTGAATACACCAGGGTCACATCCTCAGTGACAATGAACAAATAATAAAGTATTGGACACAAGAACAATAATGTTCTATTACAGTGAACACACCCGGGTCACATCCTCAGTGACAGTGAATAAATAATCGAGTATTGGACACAAGAACAATAATGTGTTATTACAGTGAACACACCACGGTCACATCCTCAGTGACAATGAATAAATAATTGAAAATTGGACACAAGAACAATAATGTGCTATTACAGTGAACACACCTGGATCACACCCTCACTGACAATGAATAAATAATCAATTATTGGACACAAGAACAATAATGTGCTATTACAGTGAACACACCTGGATCTCACCCTCAGTGGCAATGAATAAATAATCAAGTATGGGACACAAGAACAATAATGTGCTATAACAGTGAACACACCTGGGTCACATCCTCAGTTAATAATCATTTCTAGTTCTAAGAAAGATTGTACACTTTTACTTTTATGGGCAGAAGCATTGTCATGAATAAGCTGTATGCCTTCCAAACCTTAACTTGGGTGTTTATTTTGATAAAAAATTTTGACAGATTTAAGTATTTCAACTTGCCTTTAATTGTTCTACCGGTTACCTGTTTGCAAGAAATTTGTACAACAGTACCACTAGAATTGAAAAAATGGCATATGAAATATTCTTGGTGCTTCTTGTCCTCTTTACTATGACCGGCCTAGCCTGATTTTTACCAAGCCATTGTTTGTTATTGATGCTCCATTCAAGGGGCTCAAAATAATAAACCCATGTTTCATTCCCAGTGAGCAAGTAAGGATATTTTTACAATTTTTATATTTTTTCAGAAGTTTTTTTAGCACAATCAAAACACTTGGCCTTAATTTTGGTCAGGTGTCAGCAAGTGGGGGAACCGTCTCATACAAAGCTTCTTTGATTTCAAACATTTAGTCAGAATATGATGTACATCCCCTTATGGAATTTTTTCACATTTGACATATTATGAGAAAGTTATAAGGCACATATATGTGCCTTATATGTCCTTTATACTAGTTTTCATATATGTCCAATATATGGATTTTAAATGCAAATCAGATATAAGACCCTTGAAAACAGCCTATATGTGGCATATATGTCTCATATAATCCAATATAGGCTTGAAAATCTGTTCAATATGTCAATACTTCTGCCTGCATGTATTCAACAGAAATTGTAGTATATATTTGATAACAATACATTTGGATGCATGCATATATATATTAATTCTCAGCCGCCATCTTGATCACTTTCCACTTTCTTCAATTTATAAGATATGTATTTTATTTTATTATCAAGGTTTTTACATATCTATATTGATGTGCTTTGATTTATGTATACTGTCCATCTTCTTCTACCATAGCTCCAACAGCACCAATGTTTTCCTTTGTTGCTGAAACAACAGGCCTACCTGAGTGGTTATCTTCTTGCAGGCTATGCTGACTTAAATTTCTTAACCCAACAAAAAATGTTATGGTAGAACTATCACGTAAACGACACAATTCAGAATAAATCTCTTTTGGAGTTAACTAAAAAGAAACTCGGGCTTTAAGCCCCAATTTCCCCAGGTTTCAATATAACATTGAAATATAGCAACTGTACATATGAGTGTGTATAAATCAACAATTAATTTCTTGGTCAATTATAATCAGATTAAATAGAGAATTCGCAATTCAGGGACAAATTCCAATTAATGCAGGACTTTGTCCCAGTGTTTTAGTAGCCTGTTAGGAAAGAAATATACATATGCAGTCCTGCTAGCTCAGCTGGTAAAGCATAATTTTGTCTGAAGAACAAGTGTTAGCAAAATGATTCGAGTCCCAGACTGGCTGAATAATTTTTCCCATCCTGTTACAAATATGAAGAAAGCTGTCCATCAACGTCCAATTTAATCTGGCTATGTCTATCCTTTGATCAAATGAGACTGCTGAATTTAATCTAATCAAAATCACACCTGAGGCCCCCCAGTTTCATCAGGTCTTATGCCATCTACAGCATATGCATTTGTCTCCCTAGAAACAAGTTCTCTTTTTAATATATGCATAAATTGTATTTTTATTGTATCAGCCTGATTGTATTCTCCATTCCTGCATATATTCTTTTCAATCTTTTAATTCACTGTGTGCCAAACACTGTCCACAACAACAGATTAATTATCAGATAGATCTTGAAAGATAAGACTACAATCTTCCCCTCTTCATTTTGTCAGGACTTGTCTACAATGTACTAAACTGCAGTGGTGGTCTAGTGGTAGAGAGTCTGCCACACATGCGGAATATGTCTTTGGTTTGATCCCCTGTCGAGTCATACCAAAATATTTAGAAAGAAGATACAAGAAAATTCTCACCTTGCATTTAGAGGATAGTTCTAGGTCTTGTAGGCCCAGTTTTTGTATAATGTGAATGGGTGTCGGTGGGGTATCATTTCATATGTGTTTGCGGTATGGTACTCTTATGTAGCAGCGCTCAGAATACTATCTGAAGTAGATGTCATGGCAATATGACAGAAGAAATGGACACCATACAACAACAGTTGTTGTTGTTTTTGTATGGTGTTTAGTGTCACTTTCAACGATTTTTCAGTCATATCGCGACAATGTCTACTTGAGACAGTGTTCTAAGTGCTGTCATACTGGAGTATCATGCCGCAGACACATGGTATGATACCTCACCCAGTCACATTATACTGACACTGGGCCGACCAGACCTAGAACTCTCCTCTAAATGCTGAGCATCAAGTGAGGAAGCTTCTAGTACCAGTTTTAAAGTCTTTGATATGACACAGGATTGAACCCCGACCTTCCGCATACAAGGCGGACGCTGTACCATTAGACCATGCCGCCAACTTACAACAACAGCACTTATACAATTAATGTACTTGTGCAGCTAAAATGACTGTTCTGCATCTATTTGTCTTGTCTCATTGCAGAAATAGAAGGGAAGAATTTTACAACCATGAATGGAACTGGCAACCCTATGAACAACGCTTTATCTGCTTAGCTAACAGCTAGGGTGACTGACATACCAATAACCAAAATCACTACAATATTATGGAATGTTTACATTGAATAAGAACTCAAGACTTTCTCCGCTCCCTATCTACAGTTCTTCCAATATTGTACTAGTTTTTTGTGTTACATTTTTACACATAATGTTTCCTGTACCATTGTCATTCAATGGAACAAAACAGCAACAGAGACAGGAACCAACACTGTGACCTAACCTTGAGCACTAACAGAAGTAACTAAACTCCACACATCACCCTTTCAGCTAACTGCAGTAACCAATCTGCTAAATAAACCCATATTACACAATTGTTTGCTGAATTCCAGTCCAGTTTTTAGGTTCTTGTTTTGGCCAGATTTTGATTTTGCAGTCATTTAAAACAAACATGGATAGAAATGAAGAAAGAAAATAAACTCTTTGAAAATCAATAAAATAATTTGGGCAGCTGCATTTTTGAGTGAGTAGATAGGAGTATCATGGAAAACTTATTTTCTCTAAGAAAGGCCTTATTCTCTATGAAAAAAATATACAGGTGCTTAAATTTTACAGTATGTTAAATTGCACTGAAAATATTTTGTGCGCAATGAATATGTTTTCCAACTGAAAAGTTTTATTAAGAAATTATTATACAATCATGTAATATCTGACATTTCATATCATTGTAATTTTCATTGAAGATTTTATTAATTATTTTCTGTACAATTAAGTTTGAAGAATTGAACATTGTTGTAAAGATAAGTGACTTAAATTTGTATTGGAATAACATGACATGTTACACCCACACACATCAGGGACTGACCTTGAATAATTAATGTTGGGCACAGAGCCTATTTTGGCATTCTTAAAAAGGCATACCCAGTGCCAAATTATTTTTTTTTATACAGAAATAATCAATTTGCTTATGATTCTAATATTTTCTTTACATGACAATAAAAAGATGTATTACAAGACATTTCATACTTAAGAGATTTCCTCTATTACTTAGATAGTAGAATGAAAATACTGCATTTCCCACAGATTTGCAAATAAGTGGCAAACTTTCACACATACCTGTGTTTTAACTGAGCTTGGCTTGAATCCACAATCTCAGGAGTATGCTACCTGGTTTTGAGAACCCGGATGGATGAGCCTGCTAAACAAGGTTGAGTACAATAGATTAGGTCATCCTTAAATAATGTTTGTTTGCCATGCTCCAACCTAGTATTTTTCATGTGGGTGACAAGTAGCTGATTATTATTTTTGCCAGAGTTTGATTTTGCATATACATCCTCTGTGGCCGAGTTGTCTGAGGTGTCATCTCAAGAACACTTACTTCTCACCACTAAGCTTGTAGGTTCGAGTCCCGCTCAGTCTAAAACTTTATGTGAGAAAGTTTGCTAGTGACTTCTGGAAGGATGGTGGTTCTACTCATTTCATTCCAACAATATAACTGGATTTGCAATATATAACCTGAATGTGTTGAAAATAGCATTAAACTCCATTAAAAAAACAACAACAGTTCTGCATACCGGTAATCATTTAACCCTTTACTTCATATTGACGCCTTTGGACACCTCTAATATAGAAAGCATTAATTCACCACATATCAGCAATATTAACTAACAGAGTGGAAAACAGTGCATGAAGTGTTCAGATTGCTCGTTACGGGCAATTTGAACTCTTCCTGCACTGTTTTCAAAGGAATTTTGTGATTGGTCCAGGAAAACGCGTATCTATGGAGTAAAGGGTTAAAAATGATGGACAATAATCATGAAAACAAAAAATTCCTTGCTATGAAAGTAATTTAAAAAAGCTTAGGTCTGAGCTGCAATTTTGATTGAGTAGGTAGGAATAGAATATTATTTTAAGGACCGCATTATGAAGTCTGCACTTTAAGATCATCTGCATGTGTTAAAAATATTATAGAAATGCTGTATATTGATGTAAATGTTTTGTAAATTATGTCCCCTCTAACCTTTTTATCCAAATCTGCACCAGCAGTATGATATTTTCTCATTTAAAGGGAGTGTATCAGGATAAAATACTACAGATGTCTTAAAAAATAAAATAATTATCCAAATGGATAAAAAGCACCTCATTATCATTAATAAATATAAAACAAATAGTTTCATAAGATACGCTGTTATTTTAAGCAGTAAGTCTATTTTAGTCTAACCTAGGCACGTAGCCCAAGTTAGGAAATCCTTTTTCAATATATTATTCTGGCATGTTTAAACAGATATATGTATGGCAATATAGGGTCAGCAAGTATATAATTATATACCTCGGCATATTATATTGGAAATAAATGTTTTTAGACAATTTTAAAAATCCCTTTAAATACATACTGATAGGAAGCGATGTATAAATTATGAAAATCATGTTGATTATATTCCCTTTAAAATCTGTAATTATTATTCTGATTCTGTGGATATGATCTATGTAAAAAAGTTTGTGTTTTTATACAGGTTGTCCAGCTTGCCACTACATTATGCATGAAGTAAACAATTTTTTTTATACAGGTTGTCCAGCTTGCCACTACATTATGCATGAAGTAAACAATGTTTGTGTTTTTATACAGGTTGTCCAGCTTGCCACTACATTATGCATGAAGTAAACAATGTTTGTGTTTTTATACAGGTTGTCCAGCTTGCCACTACAGTATGCATGAAGTAAACAATGTTTGTGTTTTTATACAGGTTGTCCAGCTTGCCACTACATTAGTCATGAAGTAAACAATTTTTGTGTCTTTATACAGGTTGTCCAGCTAACCACTACATTATGCATGAAGTAAACAATGTTTGTGTTTTATAAAGGTTGTCCAGCTTGCCACTACATTATGCATGAAGTAAACAATGTTTGTGTTTTATACAGGTTGTCCAGTTTGCACCTACATTATACATGAAGTAAACAATTTTTTTTTATACAGGTTGTCCAACGTGACACTACATTATGCATGAAGTAAACAATGTTTGTATTTTTATACATGTTGTCCATCATGCCACTACATTATGCATGAAGTAAACAATGTTTGTGTTTTTATACAGGTTGTCCAGCTTGCCACTATATTATGCATGAAGTAAACAATGTTTGTGTCTTAATACAGGTTGTCCAGCTTGTCACTACATTATGCATGAAATAAACAATGTTTGTGTTTTTATACAGGTTGTCCAGCTTGCCACTACATTATGCATGAAGTAAACAATGTTTGTGTTTTTATACAGGTTGTCCAGCTTGCCACTATATTATGCATGAAGTAAACAATGTTTGTGTCTTTATACAGGTTGTTCAGCTTGCCATTACATTATTTATGAAGTAAACATTTTTTTTTTATACAGGTTGTCCAGCTTGCCACTACATTATGCATGAAGTAAACAATGTTTGTGTTTTATACAGGTTGTCCAGCTTGCCACTACATTATGCATGAAGTAAACGATGTTTGTGTTTTATACAGGTTGTCCAGCTTGCCACTACATTATGCATGAAGTAAACAGTGTTTGTGTTTTTATACAGGTTGTCCATCATTCCAGTACATTATGCATGAAGTAAAAAACAATGTTTGTGTTTTTATACAGGTTGTCCATCATTCCAGTACATTATGCATGAAGTAAACAATGTTTGTGTTTTTATACAGGTTGTCCAGCTTGCCACTACATTATGCATGAAGTAAACAATGTTTGTGTTTTTATACAGGTTGTCCAGCTATCCACTACATTATGCATGAAGTAAACAATGTTTGTGTTTTTATACAGGTTGTCCAGCTAGCCACTACATTATGCATGAAGTAAACAATGTTTGTGTTTTTATGCAGGTTGTCCAGCTTGCCACTACATTTTTCATGAAGTAAACAATGTTTGTGTTTTTATACAGGTTGTCCAGCTTGTCACTACATTATGCATGAAGTAAACAATGTTTGTGTTTTTATACAGGTAGTCCAGCTAGCCACTACATTATGCATGAAGTAAACAATGTTTGTGTTTTTATACAGGTAGTCCAGCTAGCCACTACATTATGCATGAAGTAAACAATGTTTGTGTTTTTATACAGGTTGTCCAGCTTGCCACTACATTATGCATGAAGTGAACAATGTTTGTGTTTTTATACAGGTTGTCCAGCTTGCCACTACATTATGCATGAAGTGAACAATGTTTGTGTTTTTATATAGGTTGTCCAGCTTGCCACTACATTATGCATGAAGTAAACAATGTTTGTGTTTTTATACAGGTTGTCCAGCTTGCCACTACATTATGCATGAAGTAAACAATGTTTGTGTTTTTATACAGGTTGTCCATCTTGCCACTACATTATGCATGAAGTAAACAGTGTTTGTGTTTTAATACAGGTTGTCCAACATGCCACTACATTATGCATGAAGTAAACAATGTTTTTGTTTTTATACAGGTTGTCCAGCTAGCCACTACATTTTGCATGAAGTAAACAATGTTTGTGTTTTTATACAGGTAGTCCAGCTAGCCACTACATTATGCATGAAGTAAACAATGTTTGTGTTTTTATACAGGTTGTCCAGCTTGCCACTACATTATGCATGAAGTAAACAGTGTTTGTGTTTTAATACAGGTTGTCCATCATGCCACTACATTATGCATGAAGTAAACAATGTTTGTGTTTTTATACAGGTTGTCCAGCTAGCCACTATATTATGCATGAAGTAAACAATGTTTGTGTTTTTATACAGGTAGTCCAGCTAGCCACTACATTATGCATGAAGTAAACAATGTTTATGTTTTTATACAGGTTGTCCAGCTTGTCACTACATTATGGATGAAGTAAACAATGTTTGTGTTTTTATACAGGTTGTCCAGCTAGCCACTACATTATGCATGAAGTAAACAATGTTTGTGTTTTTATACAGGTTGTCCAGCTTGCCTATACATTATGCATGAAGTAAACAATGTTTGTGTTTTTATACAGGTTGTCCAGCTTGCCACTACATTATTCATGAAGTAAACAATGTTTGTGTTTTTATACAGGTTGTCCAGCTTGTCACTACATTATGCATGAAGTAAACAATGTTTGTGTTTTTATACAGGTAGTCCAGCTAGCCACTACATTATGCATGAAGTAAACAATGTTTGTGTTTTTATACAGGTAGTCCAGCTAGCCACTACATTATGCATGAAGTAAACAATGTTTTTGTTTTTATACAGGTTGTCCAGCTTGCCACTACATTATGCATGAAGTGAACAATGTTTGTGTTTTTATACAGGTTGTCCAGCTTGCCACTACATTATGCATGAAGTGAACAATGTTTGTGTTTTTATACAGGTTGTCCAGCTTGCCACTACATTATGCATGAAGTAAACAATGTTTGTGTTTTATACAGGTTGTCCATCATGCCACTACATTATGCATGAAGTAAACAATGTTTTTGTTTTTATACAGGTTGTCCAGCTTGCCACTACATTATGCATGAAGTGAACAATGTTTGTGTTTTTATACAGGTTGTCCAGCTAGCCACTATATTATGCATGAAGTAAACAATGTTTGTGTTTTTATACAGGTTGTCCAGCTTGCCACTACATTATGCATGAAGTAAACAGTGTTTGTGTTTTAATACAGGTTGTCCATCATGCCACTACATTATGCATGAAGTAAACAATGTTTTTGTTTTTATACAGGTTGTCCAGCTAGCCACTACATTTTGCATGAAGTAAACAATGTTTGTGTTTTTATACAGGTAGTCCAGCTAGCCACTACATTATGCATGAAGTAAACAATGTTTGTGTTTTTATACAGGTTGTCCAGCTTGCCACTACATTATGCATGAAGTAAACAGTGTTTGTGTTTTAATACAGGTTGTCCATCATGCCACTACATTATGCATGAAGTAAACAATGTTTTTGTTTTTATACAGGTTGTCCAGCTAGCCACTATATTATGCATGAAGTAAACAATGTTTGTGTTGTTATACAGGTTGTCCAGCTAGCCACTACATTATGCATGAAGTAAACAATGTTTATGTTTTTATACAGGTTGTCCAGCTTGTCACTACATTATGCATGAAGTAAACAATGTTTGTGTTTTTATACAGGTTGTCCAGCTAGCCACTACATTATGCATGAAGTAAACAATGTTTGTGTTTTTATACAGGTTGTCCAGCTTGCCACTACATTATGCATGAAGTAAACAATGTTTGTGTTTTTATACAGGTTGTCCAGCTAGCCACTACATTATGCATGAAGTGAACAATGTTTGTGTTTTTATACAGGTTGTCCAGCTTGCCACTACATTATGCATGAAGTGAACAATGTTTGTGTTTTTATACAGGTTGTCCAGCTTGCCACTACATTATGCTGAAGTAAACAATGTTTGTGTTTTTATACAGGTTGTCCAGCTTGCCACTATATTATGCATGAAGTAAACAATGTTTGTGTTTTTATACAGGTTGTCCAGCTTGTCACTACATTATGCATGAAGTAAACAATGTTTGTGTTTTTATACAGGTTGTCCAGATTGCCACTACATTATGCATGAAGTAAACAATGTTTGTGTTTTTATACAGGTTGTCCAGCTTGCCACTACATTATGCATGAAGTAAACAATGTTTGTGTTTTTATACAGGTTGTCCAGCTTGCCACTACATTATGCATGAAGTAAACAGTGTTTGTGTTTTAATACAGTTTGTCCATCATGCCACTACATTATGCATGAAGTAAACAATGTTTTTGTTTTTATACAGGTTGTCCATCATGCCACTACATTATGCATGAAGTAAACAATGTTTGTGTTTTTATACAGGTAGTCCAGCTAGCCACTACATTATGCATGAAGTAAACAATGTTTATGTTTTTATACAGGTAGTCCAGCTAGCCACTACATTATGCATGAAGTAAACAATGTTTGTGTTTTTATACAGGTTGTCCAGCTTGCCACTACATTATGCATGAAGTAAACAATGTTTGTGTTTTTATACAGGTAGTCCAGCTAGCTACTTCATTATGCATGAAGTAAACAATGTTTGTGTTTTTATACAGGTTGTCCAGCTTGTCACTACATTATGCATGAAGTAAACAATGTTTGTGTTTTTATACAGGTTGTCCAGCTTGCCTCTATATTATGCATGAAGTAAATAATGTTTGTGTTTTTATACAGGTTGTTCAGCTTGCCACTACATTATGCATGAAGTAAACAATGTTTGTGTTTTTATACAGGTTGTCCAGCCTGCCACTACATTATGCATGAAGTAAACAATGTTTGTGTTTTTATACAGGTGGCCAGCTTGTCACTACATTATGCATGAAGTAAACAATGTTTGTGTTTTTATACAGGTTGTCCAGCTAGTCACTACATTATGCATGAAGTTTGAGAATCTTCAGTGTCATAAATGATATGGAGCCATTCCACCACAGTTGTGCCTAAGTATATTTGTTGTTAAAACCAGTACTTCTTGTATCATGTTATTATACAGTTATAATTAATATACTTCTAATTTAAATCTGAACTTTTCCTTTATGTGTTGAATTGATATCGTGTACTTATGTTTTGTTAGTTTGATGTAAAATGTACTTTGTGTCCTATGTGATATGTATCATAGACAGACACTTGTCAGTTCTACATTTCACATGCAGATTATATAAGAGAAAAAAAGAACAAGTATGTCTAATTTTTACAGATAAGCCATGTTTATAGTTTATTTTAGCTAGATTATGAAGAAAGCTCAGACCTTTTATATAAACCTTTCGCGAGTCCAGTGTTGAGGCACAGGGTTGAGCTGTCGATCAAACCCACAACCTCTGGCTTAAGCGCTCTACACTCTATCAACTACACTATAAACCAATTCAGCTATTTTGAAACTAGGTCATTCTATTACATAAACTATAAAATAAACAAAATATCAATATTAAGTGTTTGTACCACTGTCTGTTCCGATAGTGTAGTGGTAACAATTTTAACTGTCAACCCAAATGAGTGAATTAAATTGAACTTGTTTAATATGGTTACTTCCCTGAGGAAGATTTTTGAATGAAAATACAAATGTCAAGAGTTTCGAGACGTACCTATGTTGAATTTTTATTTGCATTTTTATTTGCTATAAAAGTATCAGAGTGCCTTGATATATAATATTAACTGTGTTATACTATTGTCCGTTAAAACAACTACAAAATTAATAAAATGCAACAATTTTTTGTTAAAATCAACGTTTGCTGAGAAAATTTACTTTCAATGTTTTATTTTATATGCACACATACATATAACATCATTGGAGGCTCCTCGGAAACCACAATCAGACAGAATTGTTTTAGATGATTTTGATTTGGTGTCATGAGATGCTACACTATAAGTCTCCAACAACAATTAATTTTGTACTGTTCTACATATAGAGACATGCGCTTCTTGAACACTGGATACATTATCAATGGTTCTAAAAGTGCATTGTTCCCATAGATTGGTTCCTATATGCACAAATGACATTTTATGTATTTTAACCCCCCCAAAAAATGCCAAACTGCTTTACACAGCTCTAATTTCTTTGGCATAAAAACCTTGATACCGTCATGTAATAATGTAAGGGGGGTAATTCTTATACAGGCAATGTATATATAGAAGAGGTTGCAACCAACACTTACCAAATTAAAAAACACATTGAAACAGTACACTGGGATACTTTTATGGGAAAAAAAAAAAAATTCAACATAAACAAGGTTTGAACTAGTAACATTTGGGTTGACAGTTCAAACCATTACCACTACACTATCAGAACAGAAAGTAGTACAACACACTTAGTATTGATATCTAGTTTATTTTATAGTTTATGTAACAGATAAATCTGCTATCATACTACAAACACCCCTAATATGGAAGGTTCCATCTAAAAATTGAATGACGTAGTTTCAAAATAGCTGAATCAGTTTATACCACCCAAACAAAACACAATAATAAAAAATGTGTAAGATTTAGTGTCAGTGTATCAATATATCTCAATAAATTACAGTAAATAGAGAATCTAACATGAGTGCTTATTTATTAGTTAATTTATCAAACAAGTTGGCAAACTATATGATGCAGGCTCTGCTGAGCATTAAATCAAAAAATGATACAACACGTTAATAAGTTCAATAATAAATGAGCACGAATGTAAGAATATTTTCATCACACACATAACTCAGAAAAATAGTACATTTACCATTTATTTAAATTTAACGCATCATTTCTATAAGGAACAAGAAAAAGTCTGGCATATTTGTTTCCTTCATTTGTCATATGATGTAACGTCACAAAATATGTCATTTTGTCTTGACATATCAATGTCATTTATATATTCGGGGAAGTTTGAATGTATAGTTCAGCGTTTTATGTATGAGAGTTGAGTTATACAGAAAACACTGAACAGTGATGAATTGTAAGTGATATTACACTAGGTTTATATAAAAAAAATATGTCATGGGTTTATCACAATCCTGCACCATTGATTATGTGAAAATATATGTTTTTATATGGTGTATATCATTTATGATATATTTTATATGGTATATAATTATATAATTAAACCTGTATTTGTAATATTAGAATTAAATGGTACAATAGGGCGGTGGATAGAGTGTTGGCTGCTTGTGTCAGAGGTCATAGTTTAGGTTCAAGGCTCAATCCTTTGGTCCCTCAAAATAATAGTCAGTACTCGGGTCCTACCCAGAAAGACTGGAGAATGATTCATTTACTTCATCAAGATAAACTTAGTTACTCATATATTATATTACTTAAAGATTCTAAATAATTAATTTTCTCATGTATTAACTCAGTGACCAAGTGATCTTAGGCACTGTTGTCTATGACTACTTATCTGTTTCGGCTGAGATCATGGGTTTGAGCCAAGCTTGGTCTCAAAATTTTATGTAAGAAAGTTTGCCAGTTACTTGGTCTATTCAGATTTATTCTAAGGTCATCCTTCCCTTATAAAACTGAATATGTCATATATTGTACCTGCCATTTGTGGAAAATGGCATTAAACCCCATTTCAAAAGAATATTGATTGATTGATTGTTTATTTAGCATCATTTTTTATGACACCAAAAGCTAACAGACTAATAGTAAACCTAATCACTGTTTCCTGGGATCCTGGAAGGTTAAACAGTACTCAAGCACACCCAATCTTCCCACTAGAATCAGTGGTGAGAGGCGAATGACAGTGATATCCAATATCATATATTTGTCATCACAGAGACAGCTGTGGGTGACTGGGAATTCAAACTCATGATCCCTGGATTGATAGTCAGACGTGCTACTAAATGAGCTAATTGGGCTGGGGAGGTGGGGTGAAAATATTATAGCAAAATTCTAATATATTTTCACCTGCCTCTCTTTTCTTCAAAATGCATTTTTACATTGAAGTTTGATGCTTTTTTGTCCTAACAAGTAGTGGTGATCAATTTTGAAAAAAATAAAATTGGGGGGTTTAGAGGAGGGGATGGGGGGGGGAGGGGGGTAATATTCTAGGGGTGAATATATTAAAGCAAAATTCTATAATATTTTCACCCGCGGGTGAAAATATAATATGACACCAACTAAAAAGAATTAAAAAGAGCTGAGCCTGGTTAGCTCAATATTGGTTGAGTGTCTGACTATCATTCTAAGGGTGTTGAGTTTGAATCCCTAGAAATAGCGGTTAAATTATCTGATCATATGAATTACTTACTTATTGAGATTGTATAAAAGATTAAAAAAATATTGCAAAGCATAGTTCTGTTTACCAGTTTCTTTTAATATTTAATTTTCTTCATATTTATCTCAATTGCTCAGGAATTCAGCCATATTTGGATTACCAGGGTGCATGTTGATGAAGATCTGACAGTTGAATATTCAGGTTGGGCTGAATTGAAAGTGCAAGGAAAGGAATATCAAATAAATTGGAGCCTGGCTAAACAGTTTATATTTCAGGATCGATACTGGTTTACAGATTAAATAAGTTCTTAACTAAAGATTGTGCAAGCCAATATCAATATAATACTTTTGTATATACATGGACTTTCATGTTGAGAATAAATAACCACTCTTTCCTGAGATCCAGTACTGGAGAACACCCATCTCGGCAAGTAACAGATAAATTTCACTCTTGAATCAAATGTGAGAAAAGAAAGACACTAAACTGCAGCAGAGGTCTATAGGGTAGAGCATCCACCTTGCATTTTGAAGGTTGTGGGTTCAATTCCCCAACAGGCCATATCGGTGAAAAATGGTACCAGAACTTTCCTAAAGGACATCAGCATTTAGAGGATGGTTAGTCAGTGTAGGTATAATGTGACTTGGTGGGGTATCATACAATGTGTCAGCGGCACGATAATCCAGTGTGGCAGTCACTTGGAATACTATCTCAAGCCGACACTGTCATAATATATAACTTAAAAATTGATGCTAAAACACCATACAACAACAAATGACAATGAAATGTAATGTTGTATATCAACCATCATGGAGACTGGCCAGATGGGGATTCAAACTGGCGACCCTGTTTTGATAGTCAGACTGACTACTGACTGAGCTTACTGGGCCCCCGGCTACCTTATAATAAACTTAAAAACAGTTTTTCAGACTGCAATTTAGCACAGTCTCTGTGATGCTCGGTTATTAACTTTGTTTTGTTACCTTGATATCTCTGGATATGTGGGAAAGTAGTGACTTCAAAGACTTGTATAGAAGGATAGGAAACTTGCATCTCCTGGCTAAATGTTGATAAAATGGCATATGAAGGATTAATTATTTGACAATTAATCGTTCATAATTCACAGACAACTGCTTTCTTGTACATAAACTGTACATTGTAATTTGTACTGAAAATCTTAGATGCAATAAACATTGAAACATGTTTCAATCACGCAAAAATATTTTGAATTAAAGATATTGAGGTTTGAAGGAAAATTTCTCATAATTTGTCATTATTAAGCTGCAGTATACAAATTTTGTTATCAAAAGTACTTCAACAATTTTAAATACAAATTTCTGGGAAAGGTATTGTTCTGATGAGAATGTTATTCTACAATATAAGAATTTTGATTTGTGTTCCTGAGATGAATGGAAGTTAAGATAATTGATGAGATATTGCAAGATTTTGCATGAATATGTGAGCGTTCACAAATCTCAGTCATTAGTCTTTCCTTCTCTATATAATTCCTTGGTGACTTGCAGAGATAAAATGCATATAGTATTATAAGTTAACAGTTTGGTAGATCCTCGGGAACGATGATTAAATGCGCTGAATGCTGCTACATCAGTAAGAAACTGTTTATGAAAAGTGTATACTCCAATACTAACACTTAAGACAGCAATACAAGACTAGTTATAAATACTAACTGTGCAACACAAATTGCAATTCGTGTTTAATAAATAACCAAGGATTTTACAGTGCGCCAGTTTTTTTAAAGAGTAGTTTCGCAACCTAAATATTTTATCTAATACATTATTGTACACGTTTGTCATTACTTACTTGCGCTGAATGAGCACACTATAAACATTCATACTAGGACAATTCCATTATCATTAGGCATAATTATGGGAAATTAGCAAAGTATTCCGAAATTAATGTCTGCAATATTCTGCTCAGTTTTACAGATTTTACTTGTACAGTGTTAGACACTGCGTATTCTGTTTGCAATCAATAGTTGCATTATGTCAGTTTTATTAATGTATTTTAATACAATTAAATATATTTAGAGCACAATTATGTTTTAAATGAAATAGTTTCAGAATTGCATTAAGTTTACAAATACAATATTATTTATTACAAAATGTAAGTTATTAATTATTATATTAATATATAACGGATATTTTTTAGATATAAGCCATGCAACTCCATCCCCCATACCCAGCTAGTCATAAAGAAACATATTTTTTAACTGTTTTATCTTATTTGAAGATTTTTTTGCACATAAGTTAATAACAATAGGGTAAGGTACAATATGCAATTTCTTTCTTTCACAACTTGATAAGAATTTATAAAAAAAATCCTGATTTTTAACTTCAATCCATAATTTCTTAATGCCTACTTCAATGCAAAAATTGTTGTACCGTTGACAGTCACAAAGCTGAAATTTGGCAAAAAACAAATATTTTTTTCCCTGATTTTCCTTAAATTTTGCTTTTTAATTCAGGACAGCTTACTGAAGGTTCTGAGCTGATGTCTGACCTCCTCTCTGTTAAAACAAACATTTTATCCAATTTAAACTTTTGGTCATTTTTCAGCCATTATTAAAGTCATATTTTATTAAAACTTACAGATTCATTCGATCCAGTAGATCAAGCCTTGACATAATCGCTATCAATGTATATATTGAAGGAATGGAACATTTGTGCACAATACATTGCAATTAATATTATTTTAATAATTTAATTTTACAAAAGTTGCATCACTTATTATATATACACAGTAAGTCGAATTTTTAATAATCATCCAATTTACAATACTTAAGTGCAATAGTGATGAATCTGAATTTCAGGGATGGGGTCTACCTGGTGATGTTTTTGGATTGTTTCTCACTAAAAGGACCAATTTTTTAAAATAATTTTGTTTAAAAGTGAAATTTAAAGTGCAAATTGGAGGCTTGAGATTCAATTTACGCTGTGTATAATACTAAGCATTGTTAAATATTTTCCCCAAAATGAAATTGAGGGTATTAAAGGAATATCTTTCTTATCTGTCAATTGAAGGCAAAGATGACAAATTAATCAATCTTTGAATATAAACTAATATTTTTATAATTTTAGAAGGCATGTGTTTTTTCACCAATTTTCTGTCAAAATTGCGAGTTTTGTCACGTGATTTTGACAAATATCACTCCACGAGCTGCTGGCGTCCCTACTGTTGTTTTGGTTAATCAATTTATCACAACATTGTTGCCAAAAGCTACTGGCTAGATCATTGAAGATGGATTTTTGCTCTTCAATGAATTATACTGATTACTGTGTAAGAGTTATCGTTCCTTCTTATAACTGAATTAAACACTGATTGGACGAAAAATTTAGTCAGGCAGCTTATCAAACTCGCCTAGGCCAACTTACCAACATGACTGACAAAGGCAACTGACTATCCCTTTCTAGGAAAAAATAAAAATATCAAACACCTGGGACCATTTCGGGTTAATATATATATATATATAAAGAAAATCTATATTAAGTTAATCACAATTCTTATTTTCCGAAATGTCAAACTAATTGATTTCAAGCTCTACTGACTTGTATATTACATTCGTACAAATTTAACTGTAGTTCTAAGGCTATTAAAACTTATGTGGTCTTTTAGAATAGTGTTCCCCTATTTCTGATGTTAGCCTTGATAACTGTGGACCTAGAAATCCATCCAACAAGTTTTCTGAAAGCTCAAAATGTCTAGGTTGTAAAAATATAGATAGACACAACATATATTAGAAGAGATTACTGGAATAAAAATAAAAATAACGGTACACATTCTTGATGACATAACTGAATATTTAAAATATATAGTTATAATATGTTTCATAAGCTTTATCCTTGACCTATGAACTTGACCTTTAACTCAAAATTTAATATAATTTTGCATACCCAAGTAAAGTTGAACATGATTTCCAGTGGTTCTATAAATTGTTAGATAAAATCACCAGTATAATCCTACAAAAACAAACAAGCAAATTCCATGAATTTTTGTACTCCCTTGCCTTTTTCAAAAGATTTGTTTTGGGCAATTAAAGTTATTGCATGGAAACAAAAAAAAATATGATTTTACACAAATAAAAGGGGCATAATTGTAGAACGACAAATGCCAAAAATGCTAAATTTGAACTTAGCTTGTGAATTGAATTAAAATTTCTAAGATTTGATTAAGGCATTCTAAGGTATTGCATGGAAACCCCAAATAGTGTGATAGACGAACAGAAATTACAATTTTTCACAAATAAAAGGGGCACAAATCCCCGAAAATCAAACTTAGCCTGTGTTTTGTCATTGTATAAAATTTTCAAAAGATTTGATTATATCATTCTTAAGTTAATGCATGGAAATCAAAGTGTGATGATTTTTCACCAAAAAAGGGAATAACTCTACGATGCCAAAAATGACAACCCTGAAAATCAACCTTAGCCTGTGTTTTGTCATTATTAACATTGTATTAAAATTTTAAAAGATTCCAACAGAGATGAGGTTCTTCATTGACACTATTTGTCATTCCAACAAAGACATTATTCTTCATTCCAACAAAGACATTATTCTTCATTCCAACATTAAAAAGATTCTTCATTCCAACATAGACAAGATTCTTCATTCCAACATAGACATTATTCTTCATTCCAACATAGACAAAATTCTTCATTTCAACATAGACGAGATTCTTCATTCCAACATAGACGAGATTTTTCATTCCAACATAGACGAGATTCTTCATTCCAACATAGATGAGATTCTTCATTCCAACATAGACAATATTCTTCATTCCAACATAGACAATATTCTTCATTCCAACATAGACGAGATTCTTCATTCCAACATAGACAATAGTCTTCATTCCAACATAGACAAGATTCTTCATTCCAACATAGATGAGATTCTTCATTCTAGCATGGACAATATTCTTCATTCCAACATACACAATATCTCCATTCGAACATAGACAATATTCTTCATTCCAACATAGACAATATTCTTCATTTCAACATAGACAATATTCTTCATTCCAACATAGACAAGATTCTTCATTTCATCATAGACAAGATTCTTCATTCCAACATAGATCAGATTCTTCATTCCAACATAGTTTAAATTTATTTATTTTAATTTGATGTGAAACAAGTTCTTACAACTTATACAAATCATGCTCAAAGTCTTCCTGGGTAGAACCAGTACAAAGCATATGTGGAAAAAGTGTCTTGCTCAAGGACACCACACATAGCTGTGGCGGAGGATCGAACACATGACCCTCCGATCATGGGTTCGGTGCTCTACCACTAGACCATGCGCTTCACATTCCAACATAGACAATATTCTTCATTCCAACATAGACATTATTCTTCATTCCAACATAGATAATGTTCTTCATTCCAGCATAGATGAGATTCTTCATTTCAACATAGACAATAATCTTCATTCCAACATAGACATTATTCTTCATTCCAACATAGATGAGATTCTTCATTCCAATATAGACAATATTCTTCATTCCAAAATAGACAATATTCGTCATTCCAACATAGATGAAGTTCTTCATTGACAATATTCTTCATTCCAACATAGATGAGATTCTTTATTCCAACATAGATGAGATTTTTCATTTCAACATAGACAATAGTCTTCATTCCAACATAGACATTATTCTTCATTCCAACATAGAAAAGATTCTTCATTCCAACATAGACGAGATTCTTCATTCCAACATAGATGAGATTCTTCATTCAAACATAGACGAGGTTCTTCATTCCAACATAGACAATGAAAAAAGAGAATTTTCTTTTTTCCCATAGTATCCCTATGTAAAATTCTAAGTCTCCTCACAGGGTCACTATAAATTTTAGCTCCTAAATTTTTATCTGCAATCAAACCCCTACACATAGGGATAATTTATGCCAAATATGAACAAATCTGACATACAGGTTCTTAAGAAAAAGATTTTTGTAATTCCCACTTTTTACCCTTTTGGGGTCCCTCCTGACCCCTGAAGACAGTGGAACCTAGTCATTTTTACAAATATGAACTTCCTTCACCAAACAATGCTTCTGTGAAGATAAAGGCAAAATCATTTCCATTTTAAAAAAAATAAATTAATATTTATTATGATGACATGTGTCCTCTAATTGAACCCTTGTGGCGGGGTCATTTTTTACCCTAGGGACACCATTTGAACAAATCTAACAAGACTATAGTTGATTATCATTACTACATAAACATTTTAAAAACCTGTTGGGTCGTTCAATAGAAGAATATTTTTTAAGTTTTAGACTATTTTTAGTAATGGCAGCAATCTTGAAGTTAAAAAAAAAATCTTCTGTAGTCTCCTATGCTATAGAAACATTCATATGAAGTTTCAGTTTGGCTAGTAGAGCTAAAAAATTGACTAACTAGATTTTTTAAAATATTCAAATATTTAACCCTACCCTACGTAAAAACAAAGCTTTAAAGCAAAATGTCAACGTTGGAATAGTGCAGTAAATGTTGGGTTTGTGATCATTCAATAAAACTTATAATGCAATGAATTATATAATCTTATAAATGTGTTTAAAATGACGTTAAACCTCATTCTATAAAACCTGGTATTTTGTGCATACTAGTTATGTCTACTATTGCACTACTGTTAAGTGGCATATTATTATGACCCAGTCGACAAATGTTAGGCATAAAGGTCCCTTACTAGATTGTGATCAACATCATGGTAATAAAAAAGCAAAATATCTTCATTATCATCATCACCGTCATTGTTATTATTATCATCACCGTCATTATTATTATCATCATCAGCAGCAGCATTGTTTTCATCATCATCATGGTTATCGTCATTTGAACATCCCTTGTTTTGTTTTTTTATTCTACATAAAAGTCACTATAGATGCAATACTACATTTTCAATAATGTGTAGATAGACGGCTATTTGCACACCTGTGACTGCAGTGCTTTTTATCCATAGAAAAAAATAGAAATACGTTGACTTTTGTCTCGGTGCGGACAGAAGTGTTCATTGTTCTTAATTTTCAGCAGAAAAAAGGCGTAATGTTGACAAAATTTGACGTATTTCTATTTTTTCTGAAGACAAATTGCGTTAAACGGACAGAGAGCGCCTGCACACATTGCTATTGTGTGTTTGTGTTTTTTTCTTCTCTCCAAAAATTGATGAAAGTAATGCACATGTATCTTAAAATTTGATAGAAAATCGGTCACTGACCACTTAATTCGGACATTTCACTGTAAATCTAAAATATTATATTAATTACAAAATTTTATTATTTTAAAGGGACACATCGCAATTTTTAACACATTTTCACTAAAAGCAATTTCTAAAATTACTAAGACCAAAATAATGTATCCTTTTCTTGTAATTAATCCCATGAAAAAAAGTAGTATAGACCACATATGATTGTCTTTTCTTTTATTCACACTCGAGGTACCAGTAATGTTCAGAGCAAGCCGATCATTGGTTGGAGTTATATGTTAACCAAGTTATTATGATTGAGATAGGTACATTAAAGATTCACAGAGCTGTTCTGAATAACAATAATACCGGTGACCATTTATTCGGGGCAGTATTCTCTGTCTCTCTAGGTGGCCATGTTTGATATCGTGCAGCACACACATTAGATTTTTTAAAATCCACATTTTATTAGGTATAATGCAGTGTCTGTGTAATAGAAATGTTTAGATGATAAATAAATAACAGAAAGAAAATAATGTTTTAGATTTTTTTAATTTGGGGGAATAATGGTCGGCAGTAAAGATTTAAGACTGTTAACAAAGCGCAAACAAATGTTTTTTGGCCTTATCAAATATGAAATTAAATACCTCAGTATAAAAACAAATCCAAAGAAATATCATTTTATATCTTTAAGCATTTTCACAAATACATTCAAAACCAGTAGCATGACTTCATTCATTTAAATTACAATCTTATGAATCCCTGGCCAGCCAAATCTCCAAGATGATTTGTATACATGTCTGTACTACATTGCTCTCATTGCTGTCATTTGTCTCTCACTACAGATTCCAAATGAAAAGTTAACTGATTCTTGCAGAGATGATTGTGCTTGAGTATTGGTTTACCTTCTTAGATTCCAGGAAAGAATGGTTTGGTTAACTGATCGTCTATTAGCCCTCGATGGTACAAAATGGCGCTAATATTCAAATAAACAAACTAGTTTCATAAAAAAAATACTAGCATTAATATCTTCATATAGTAATACATTCATAGTGAAATAATTTGTTTGATGCTGAAACGTAAGTAAAATGGATTTTAACATTTGTGTGAGTCTCTTGGAAAGCACAGTATGTTTTAAGAAGAGTGGTAGCGCAGTTGAAAGAGTGTTGACCGCTTACTCCAAAGATCGCGATCGTTTGGTTGTCTTAATGACCATACAGATTACTAGTCCTCGTCTGTTCATTCAGTATCAAAAGAGTCAATGAGCCTTACAACCCAACTAATTAATATGTCTTTGACACTGATATGTATTAGTTAAATTGCTGTTTTCGAAAAAAAATCTTTAACTGCATTTCCATCATGATATTTCTTTTAAATATTGAATTTAACTTTGATACAACTTAATGTTTTGGAAAGGAATTAATCTGCGAAAGGATTATTTGACCAAAACCGCTTAGGAGTGTATTCAATAAGAAGTAGTAACACCTCTGCCCACTTGTATGTTTCTGCAAATGAAACATTTTTACAAACAATAGTAATATTATTTAAAGGGGTTGGGTGGAGGAGTACTCGGCCCACCGTACGTTCAATGATGATATACCGGGATCGTGGCTTTTCACTGCTCTTTTGATGAAAGTTTGGTCCGAACTTCAGAAAAGCCAGACCTGTTGTTCTAATAATTGACAACTTCACTAGCTGTTGTGGAGCTGGTCAGAAATAAGAATATTGTTTTGGAATCCAGTTCCGTGTAAGAGAAAAAAAAAACAACAGTTTTGTATGTATAACAAACAGACATGCTTTTATAAATGTTATAGACAAATTTGTTGCCACTAAACAGCAGTAGTATATATAATTAGTGTGCACAAAATACTAGTAAAATGGAAAGAAAAAACTTGTTTAATTATCTCAAACCATACACTTAATGCGATATACCGACGTTAATGTTTGCTGTAAAGCATTTTTTGATGTAGGGTATAGAGTAAAATAATTTAATATTATTAAAAAATCTAGTATGTCAATTTTTCTAAAAGTCTCACAATAAGTGTTCAATATATTGTTTAAAATCATATAAAAATATACAAAAATCGCTCATTTTGTTTTTTGGTAATTTTGATTTGAATCCGATTTTTTGAAAAATCGAGAAAAAATAGTTCCTGTTTTTCGCTATAAAAGTACGGTATTTTCAGAATTAGAAGTTCATCGTAATTTTTGCATTTGTAAATCCATACATCTGTCAAATGTGTACATGGTGATATATGTTTTGATTCTGTACATTAGGTAAAACTCAACTGAGGTTGAAAACTACAAGATTTTGCTGCTACAAATCGGGACATCAAAAAGGGAGAATATGGTCATGTTTACGATGTCACATATAAATGAATATATGTTATACTTACTGCTGAAAAAAAACATATTCCCATTGGATATTACTTCTTGTTTTTTAATATACTAATTATACCACTGATTTCGAAAATTATTTAAAAGGTATTTTCTTCCTTAAGCACCTTTTTTGCATCAATGAAACACACATAGGTGGATAAATTATTTAATTTTCTTTTATTTATCACTGTGTATAACATATACAGGTGCTCCAGACAAGATTGGTTACTACAAAATCCGTTTTATTCATCGGCAAATTTGTTGTTTTCTTCATTCCATTTAGAAAGCTGTATGTTTAAGATATCAGCATATATTTTGCATGGAACTGAAATTTAGGCTATACATCTATATAGTTCAATGAAACGCAACGGTTTGTTGAATCAGCTCAGGTAATAGTTTGCTTAGGCCACAATTCCAGTCCTTGGGGACTGTGCCCATGTTGAAACAGAAGTTTATAATTTTATGTAATAAGTCGATGCACACAAAGCTTCGTAACACTTCTGTCGATTTGTTACGTCAAAATCAAGAGATGATTTTCTTAATTTGGCCCCCAAAACACTTTTTTCCACTAATCTACCCACGGAATATCATTATTCTGTATTTTGATTTTAATTTGCTTCAGATGTTCATATCATAATGTAAATTATCACTATCACAAAACAGGTTTTCATAATCAGACTTCCAATGCAAAAGAATGTCATCAATATTTGTGGACAAGTGACTGTTTGTGTCTTGTAACTCCCATGGGGATGCGTTTTTTTTCTCTCATTTTGCAAACTTATTTTACCAATGCCTTCCCAGAAACGGTGACTACCATGATTTCTATTCAAATTGTTGATTCTGTCCTGTTCTTTTTCCTGATAATTATGTTTCACTTTTCTATTTTGTTTATCAAACAAGTTTCTCTGACCAGTATATGCTCCCTTAAGGGTGCGCTTTACCCATTTGACTCCCTTTGCACTTAAGCCATAATTTCTCCTTTTTACAGGTTATCATACCACAGACACCAAATTACTTGAATATTTACACAGGGTTGACCAAAACTAAACCTATTGCCAGAAACTAGGTATTCTAGCTATTGTTTATCTGTTATATGATGCTGTTCTTGTTGCACAGCTTTTTTCAGTCTTAAGTATGACCCAGCCTGCACTAAAACCTAAGTATCTGTTATTTTTAACAGACATAAAATACATTCATTTTGTATTTTGTGTACCTAGGAACATCATGTTGATGCCGAGCTACAAGTGAGGAATTTTCTAGTACCATTTTTCAAGTGTTAAGGATGACCACGTCATGGTTAAAACCCATGACATTCCGCATGTGTGCCCATTACTATAGCACTAGCCCACTATTCATTGAACCGTACATCTTTAATGTTATGATTGGAAAAGTAAACACTTTTGTCTGGGATAATTGCTTAAGAACTGAATTAATATTTTTATTTTGGAGTTTATGCATTTATTAACTTTTAAAGATGTCACAGAGGACGGCTCCACTACAGAGATCATGTAGCAATCACACACACATTTAGAAGGTATATGTATTGTCACAAAATTCCTGGTAACAATTATCAGTTTTTTTTCTGTTTTTATCACTTCCCCTAATCCAATACAGTCGAAACTCACTAACTCGAACACGTATATCTCAAAATTCCAGTTATCTCAAAGTTGTAGTTTGGTCCTGTTTTCCCCCTACTGTTTCTATATAAATTAACGTCTGTTATATCAAATTCCATTAATTCGAATTTTTTACTATTTCAAACTATTTTTCCAGTCCCGACAACACAAAGTTTTTTGTTCAATTCAAAACATGCAATCACTGTACCTACAATCCCTCTTGAAAGTTAAGAAGTGGTTAATTTAATAACTCCCTTTACATTGAAAGAGTAACGATTTAGGATGACAGATATCACCATAAAGAAAAATTGTACATTTCTACTAAGCTGTGATTTATCTTTGGTCGTTGTTACTCGGGTTTGCCTTGAGTAGACAAGAAGATGTGATGAGTGAGTTTTTTCTTACGTGTGAAGTATGGTGCAGAATTGATGATGGATGTTGAAGACACTATATTTATTACGTTGAAGGTCACAGACACCAAACAAAACAACACATGTCAATTTCTATCAGATTTAATTTGGTTATCACAGTTTATTAACAAATAAAGCTTCAGATGTATATGATATCGATTACTTAAAGGGAATTTTTCAGGATTTTTAAAAATTTTAAAATTGGCTAAAACATTTTGTTTTAATATATTATGCCTCTATTATACTCACTGACCGCATACTGCCAAAAAGATATCTATTCAAATATGCCAAAATAATATACTGAAAAGAGATTTCCTAACTTTGGCTAAGCGCCTGGATTAGACTAAAATATATTTTCCCCTGAAAATCGCAACATAGTCTGTGATGTAATTAATGAGTCACATGGTAACATTTTCATTTCAGTATGATCCGTTATACAGGTTTACACGTAGAATAACTGATTTCATCTTAGAAAGAGACTGAATGTCAATGTGAAGGTATTAAAGTGATGCCTATTTTCAGAATGGGGATTTCGTTTAAAGTTTTGTACTCTAGTTTAAATATTGATTATTTCACATTTTGTTGGATTTGACATACCAAACCATTTGGATTCTATATCCAAATGATAATGAGATTATTTTTATCTATTTCAAAAATAATCTTATTTTTCAAGACATTTATAGCATTTTTTCCTGATATATCCCTTTAAAATCACAGTGATACAATAACACCTAGGCAGTAATATTAGTCCACTCAAAATCACACTTTAAAAACAATGTCCAATGAAATAGTATATTCAGTGAATAAAACTTAAATGTTAACACAGTTTAAAGAATAATGGCTGGAATCCAAATAGGTAATAAAATATATACATTCAGCAATGTTTTCATACTATAAATTGCTATAATAACTTAAGTCTTTGAAGGTACATGTATTTATATAAAAGGGAAGTTTGAAATACTTGCTTTCAATACTTCATTATTATTCACTTTGATTTTGCATGTTTTGACAATACTCATACACTGTCAGGTTATATTGATCTCACGATATAGTAAACATGTGACATCTGTGAGAACATGTGCGGTAATTAATTATTATACCTCAATTTAAGTCTCTATGACAAATTTCCAACAACAAATCAGTCAATAATATTTAAGACTGCCCAGTAATATTGACCGGCAAAATATGCGTGACTTTGATGCAGGTATGGTTTTAGTATTGATTTAACAAGGTCAATGCCATTTCATCTGTCAGATGAGAATAGCCAATTTAGTGGTCAACAAAAATGCTTCACTTTTAAAAATCTGTCAAGTTTGACAGCAAAACGTCGACAACACTTCTTTTATTGGGTCTTAAAGGTGTACTTTGTGCTAAAGGTTGGGGTCTTGGTCTGTTGCCATCCCCTGCACTTTCTCTTCTAGTGTTCTCAAGTCCATATCCTTTACGGGAAATATTTGGGAAATATAGTGACAAGAAAACATTGTATTTTTTATTTTTTTTAATAAATTTTAACAAAATGAGAACATTAAAAAGAAGTTTTTGAACATCTATAAAATGAGATCAATGATTGCAATAATACTGAATAATATTAATAATAATGCATTTAGACTACATAGAGCATGTTAAAAAAGACAGATCTTCTGACAATATCCCCCCCCCCCCCCCCCCCCCCCAAAAAAAAACAACAACAACAACAAAAAACAACACGCTGTTCTAGCCAAAACGAACGTAGAATGTTCACAGTTACACAAATTAATGTGTTTATACAACATACAAAATGTGGGTATTTCTGGCAAAAATTAAGGAACGTAAAATATGTGTTCTACCCAATTATGTGTAATGAGAAAAAAAACATGGTACGAAGTCTAAATTATACCAATTGTAATGTTATGGTATTACTTGTGTTTGTTAGAAGAAAACAATAATTTTGATATATGTGCATGCTTGTGTGACTGGAAATTCCACCCACTATGAAAATGGAAGTTCAGTTGTCACCCAAAGATGATGTATTGAATGATTTTTCCAGGTTTTCCAAGGATATAATTTTGATCTTAAACAATTATAATGCCACAGAAATGTGTGGAGCCATAAATGTTGTGGGCTCTATAAATAGGTAGAACACAGTAATAACAAAAATACAGACATCACATGAAGAAATGCCAAAATATATATACACACTGAACCTTATAAAACAGACATAATGACAAGATGTGAATGAAATTCAAAAGCTCGGAATTGACCTCAATAAAAGCAACAAAAAGAAGAGGCCAAAATGGTCCCCCGAGAGCCTACATCCAAATTTTATCAATATACCTGAAAGGAAACTACAAATATATAGCAGATACTATTTTTTTATTTCGAGTAACAGTGACTTGTGTGAACTCACAAGAAACCCCCAAAATAACTATTCCATGTAAGACACCTATTTAGCAAATTTGATAAACATACTTTAAAGGAAAATTATTAAGGAGAGGCCATTTTCTATCTTTAAAATTAGGCCAAAAAGATGTTTGTGTTTGGCAAGCTGATCCTGCCTACAAAAAAATCATAATTTCAAGGAATAGGAAATTTAAAACAATTTCTTCATAAAAAATTGAATTATTTGTATTTTCGACAAAGTGAACAATTATTACCAAATCAATAGCTACATGCAATATATACTGAAAGGAAAAAGAAAGTATACGTTTTAGTTTTTAAAATGATTTCATTATTGGCTAAGTTTATTCATGTGATGGAAAATGAACTGATTTTTTCTTATTGTTTTGCTTTGAAATGAATTAAATGTTGTTTTTTTTATTCAACAATATGATGATATATAAATATACAAAATTTATATGCAATACATTTATTGTTCCTTGACCTGTCAATGTTTATAGGTATGTATACTTTCTTTTTCCTTTCACTGTAGTTTCATTCATGTGAGGTGACATCTCCAATGACATTAAAATACAAGGGTGATAATAGTTAAGAAAACACAAGGGAGATAATAATAAAAAAATACAAGGGAGATAATAATTAAGAAAATACAAGGGAGATAATAATTAAGAAAATACAAGGGAGATAATAAAAGGGTGATAACAATTAAGAAAATACAAGGGAGATAATAATTAAGAAACTCTAACAACTTCCAAGCTAAAAATTGACTTATTACACAGTAACAATATTATACAAGAGGTCATAATGATACATTATACAGAACCTTAAAATGATAGTTATTCCAAGAGAATATGATATGCATGAGCATATATTTTAACCCCTGGGCGTGATCGCAAAAATGACTAATATATATAGAGATCATGCATAAACTTTAACCTTCAAGGGTGATGGTGATGTTTAGGAACAGTATAGGATATGGCAGTGAAAATGTGGTTTTATTTTATTATATAGAATCTCAGCAAAGAATCGAAAAATGCGTTCACCTCATTAATGTAGAAAGTTACTATCAACTGCACATGACTGTGCGAAAAAAGCTGAGAATTCTGACTGCATAGTTTCTGTTTTGTTTGGAATACTCAGCTTTTTTCCTACGACTGTGTGCAACTGTATGACCAAGAGATTTGATTCTAGGCTGGTGTCAATATCGCATGATTAATGTATTGTAAGGCTTGCATATTAATGCACAATAAAAACTGATACAGTTTGTTTTTCATTACACCATTTTTAGTGTCTTGTCAAGGCAAATTGTCAGAAATGGTTGACAAATGAGGGTTTTGTCAAAAGAACGGCAAATCAAACAAATGAAATATTTATTTTCAGTCCCCTGTGAGAGGATTTTCTTCACAAAATAAACACATTTCAATATATACTAAAAGGAGGAATGTAAAATGTGTAGAAAATGGAATGGTCATTGAGTCTGCATCACAACAACTTGGTCTTGATGTATATTCAGTGATCAGAAGAGTTTGTCAAAATAAGTTGACAGAGTTACTGAGACAATGTAGAGTTGAATAAATTTACAGTTGACAAAAATGTCCCATGAAGTTATATATATATTATGATATACTCCTCGACCCCCAAAAGCTGCACCCTGGGGTATATATAGCCCCAAACAAAAAAGAAAGTGGGAACACTGAGAAGATATAATTTTGCCTAAACAGCACACATAATAATGAATATATCATATTGCAGAAATGCAAGACTACTGCACTTATGGTAACAGCATAATTGTTGTCCCAGACTGCACTCAGAAATATGTATTATATAAAGTACACTGCAGAATTGTGTATCCAGATATCACTCATGGCAATATGTAAGTACACTGCAGAATTGTGTATCCAGATATCACTCATGGCAATATGTAAGTACACTGCAGAATTGTGTATCCAGATATCACTCATGGTAATATGTAAGTACACTGCAGAATTGTGTATCCAGATATCACTCATGGCAATATGTAAGTACACTGCAGAATTGTGTATCCAGATATCACTCATGGTAATATGTAAGTACACTGCAGCATTGTGTACCCAGATATCAATCATGGTAATATGTAAGTACACTGCAGAATTGTGTACCCAGATATCATTCATGGTAATATGTAAGTACACTGCGGCGTTGTGTACCCAGATAGCAATCATGGTAATATGTAAGTACACTGCAGCATTGTGTACCCAGATATCACTCATGATAATATGTAAGTACACTGCAGCATTGTGTACCCAGATATCATTCATGGTAATATGTAAGTACACTGCAGCATTGTGTACCCAGATATCACTCATGATAATATGTAAGTACACTGCAGCATTGTGTACCCAGATATCACTCATGATAATATGTAAGTACACTGCAGAATTGTGTACCCAGATATCACGCATGATAATATGTAAGTACACTGCAGAATTGTGTACCCAGATAGCACTGATAGTAATATGTAAGTACACTGCAGAATTGTGTACCCAGATATCATTCATGATAATATGTAAGTACACTGCAGAATTGTGTACCCAGCTATCAATCATGGTAATATGTAAGTACACTGCAGCACTGTGTACCCAGCTATCAATCATGGTAATATGTTACGTACACTGCAGCATTGTGTACCCAGATATCGCTCATGATAATATGTAAGTACACTGCAGAATTGTGTATCCAGCTATCAATCATGGTAATATGTTACGTACACTGCAGAATTGTGTACCCAGATATCGCTCATGGTAATATGTAAGTACACTGCAGCATTGTGTACCCAGCTATCAATCATGGTAATATGTAAATACACTGCAGCATTGTGTACCCAGATATCACTCATGATAATATGTAAGTACACTGCAGCATTGTGTACCCAGATATCACGCATGATAATATGTAAGTACACTGCAGAATTGTGTACCCAGATAGCACTGATAGTAATATGTAAGTAAACTGCAGAATTGTGTATCAAGATATCACTCATGGTTATATGTATGTACACTGCAACATTGTGTACCAAGATATCATTCATGGTTATATGTATGTACACTGCAACATTGTGTACCGTGATTTCATCCATGGTAATATGTAAGTGCATGGCAGCATTGTGTACTCAGATATCACTTATGGTTATATGTATGTACACTGCAACATTGTGTACCCAGATATCATTCATGGCAATATGTATGTACACTGCAATATTGTGTACTGTGATATCATTCATGGTAATATGTATGTACATTGCATATGTATGTACATTGCAGCATTGTGTACTCAGATATCACTCATGATATTATGTAAGTTTGTACCCAGAGAGCACTCATGATAATATGTAAGTACACTGCAACATGTGTACTCAGATATCAATCATGGTAATATGTATGTACACTGCAACATTGTGTACCCAGATATCATTCATGATAATATTAAGTACACTGCAACATGTGTACTCAGATATAAATCATGGTAATATGTATGTACACTGTAACATTGTGTACCCAGATATAATTCATGATGATATGTAAGTACACTGCAACATGTGTACTCAGATATTAATCATGATAATATGTATGTACACTGCAACATTGTGTATCCAGATATCACTCATGGTAATATGTATGTACACTGCAACATTTGTGTACCCAGATATCATTCATGTTTATATGTAAGTACACTGCAGCATTGTGTACCCAGATATCACTCATGGTAAGATGTATGTACACTGCAACATTGTGTACCCAGATATCATTTATGATAATATACAAGTACCCTGCAGCATGTGTACCCAGATATCATTTATGATAATATACAAGTACTCTGCAGCATTGTGTACCCAAATATAACTCATGGTAACATGTAAGTACACTGAAGCATTGTGTACCCATAGAGCACTCATGGTTATATGTATGTACACTGCATCATTGTGTACCCAGATATCACTCATGGTTATATGTATGTACACTGCAACATTATGTACCCTGATATCATTCATGATAATATACAAGTACCCTGCAGCATTGTGTACCCAGATATCATTCATGATAATATACAAGTACCCTGCAGCATTGTGTATCCAGATATCATTCATGATAATATATAAGTACCCTGCAGCATTGTGTACCCAGATATCACTCATGATAATATGCAAGTCTGTACCCAAATAGCATTCAAAGTAATATGTAAGTACACTGTAACATTGTGTACTCAGATATCATTCATAGTAATATGTAAGTACACTGCAACATTGTGTACCCAGATATCATTCATAGTAATATGTAAGTACACTGCAACATTGTGTACCAAGATATTATTCATAGTAATATGTATGTACACTGCAACATGTGTACCCAGATATCATTCATAGTAATATGTAAGTACACTGCAACATGTTTACCCAGATATCATTCATAGTAATATGTAAGTACACTGCAACATTGTGTACCTAGATATCATTCATAGTAATATGTAAGTACACTGCAACATTGTGTACTCAGATATCACTCATGATACTATGTAAGTGTGTACCCAGAGAGCACTCATGGTTATATGTAAGTACACTACAACATTATGTACTCAGATATCATTCATGGTAATATGTATGTACACAGCAGCATTGTGTACCAAGATATCATTCATTGTTATATGTATGTACACTGCAGCATTGTGTACTCTGATATCAATCATGATAATATGTAAGTACACTGCAGCATTGTGTACCCAGATATCATTCATGGTAATATGTATGTACACTGCAACATTATGTACCCAGATATCATTCATGGTAATATGTATGTACACTGCAACATTATGTACCCAGATATCATTCATGGTAATATGTATGTACACTGCAGCACTGTGTACCCAGATATCATTCATGGTAATATGTATGTACACTGCAGCATTGTGTACCCAGATATCATTCATGGTTATATGTATGTACACTGCAGAACTGTGTACCCAGATATCATTCATGTTTATATGTATGTACACTGCAGCATTATTTACTCAGATATCACTCATGATAATATGTTATTGTGTACCCAGAGAGCACTCATGGTAATATGTAAGTATACTGCAGAATTATGTACCCAGATTGCATTCATGGTAATATGTATGTACACTGCAGCATTGTGTACTCAGATGTCACTCATGATAATATGTAAGTGTGTACCCAGAGAGCACTCATAGTAATATATAAGTGCAATGCAGAATTGTGTACCCATATATCATTCATGGTAATATGTATGTACACTGCAGCATTGTGTACCCAGATATCACTCATGATAATATGTAAATCTGCACCCAGATATCATTCATGGTAATATGTAAGTACACTGCAAAATTGTGTACCTAGATATCATTCATGGTAATATATATGTACATTGCAGCACTGTGTACCCAGATATCATTCATGGTAATATGTATGTACACTGCAGCACTGTGTACTCAGATATCATTCATGGTAATATGTATGTACACTGCAGCACTGTGTACTCAGATATCACTCATGATAAAATGTAAGTGTTTACCCAGATAGCACTCATAGTAATATGTAAGTACACTGCAGCATTGTGTACACAGATATCATTCATGGTAATATGTAAGTACATTGCAGAATTGTGTACCCAGATATATTCATGGTAATATGTAAGTACACTGCAGAATTGTGTACCCAGATATCATTCATGGTAATATGTAAGTACACTGTAGCACTATGTACCTAGATATCATTCATGGTAATATGTTAAGTACACTGCAGCATTGTGTACTCAGATATCATTCATGGTAATATGTAAGTACACTGTAGCACTATGTACCCAGATATCATTCATTGTAATTTGTTAAGTACACTGCAGCATTGTGTACTCAGATATCAATCATGATAATAATTATGTAAGTGTGTACCCAGAGAGCACTCACAGTAATATATAAGTACACTGCAGAATTGTGTACCCAGATATCATTCATGGTAATATGTATGTACACTCCAGCATTGTGTACCCAGATATCACTCATGATAATATGTAAGTCTGTACCCAAAAAGCACACATAGTAATATGTAAGTACACTGCATCATTCTTTACTCAGATATCACTCATGGTAATATGTTAGTACACTGCAGAATTATGTACCCAGATATCACTCATGATAATATGTAAGTCTGTACCCAAATAGCACACAAAGTAATATGTAAGTACACTGCATCATTCTTTACTCAGATATCACTCATGGTAATATGTAAGTACACTGCAGAATTATGTACCCAGATATCACTCATGATAATATGTAAGTCTGTACCCAAATAGCACACATAGTAATATGTAAGTACACTGCAGCATTCTGTACTCAGATATCACTCATGATAATATGTAAGTACACTGCCTGATTGTGAACTCATATACCATTCATGGTAATATGTATGTACACTGCAGCATTGTGTACCCAGATAGCATTCATGGTAATATGTATGTACACTGCCGCATTGTGTACCCAGATAGCATTCATGGTAATATGTATGTACACTGCAGCATTGTGTACCCAGATAGCATTCATGGTAATAGGTAAGTACACTGCAGCATTGTGTACCTAGATATCATTCATGGTAATATGTAAGTACAATGCAGAATTGTGTACCAAGCTATCATTCATGGTAATATGTAAGTACACTGCAGCATTGTGTACCCAGATATCATTCATGGTAATATGTAAGTACACTGCAGCATTGTGTACCCAGATATCATTCATGATAATATGTAAGTACACTGCAGAACTGTGTACTCAGATATCATTCATGGTAATATGTAAGTACACTGCAGCACTGTGTACCCAGCTATCAATCATGGTAATATGTTACGTACACTGCAGCATTGTGTACCCAGATACCGCTCATGATAATATGTAAGTACACTGCAGCATTGCGTACTTAGATATTACTCATGATAAAATGTAAGTCTGTACCCAAATAGCACACATAGTAATATGTAAGTACACTGCAGCATTCTGTACTCAGATATCACCCATGATAATATGTAAGTACACTGCCTGATTGTGAACTCATATACCATTCATGGTAATATGTATGTACACTGCAGCATTGTGTACCCAGATAGCATTCATGGTAATATGTATGTACACTGCAGAATTGTGTACCAAGCTATCATTCATGGTAATATGTAAGTACACTGCAGCATTGTGTACCTAGGTATCATTCATGGTAATATGTAAGTACACTGCAGAATTGTGTACCAAGCTATCATTCATGGTAATATGTAAGTACACTGCAGCATTGTGTACCCAGATATCATTCATGGTAATATGTAAGTACACTGCAGCATTGTGTACCCAGATATCATTCATGATAATATGTAAGTACACTGCAGAACTGTGTACTCAGATATCATTCATGGTAATATGTAAGTACACTGCAGCACTGTGTACCCAGCTATCAATCATGGTAATATGTTACGTACACTGCAGCATTGTGTACCCAGATATCGCTCATGATAATATGTAAGTACACTGCAGCATTGCGTACTCAGATATTACTCATGATAAAAGGTAAGTGTTTAACCAAATATCATTCATGGTAATATGTTTGTACACTGCGGCATTGTGAACAGAACTCAGTAGTACTAAAATATAAAAAAACACCTTACAAGCAGAAAGGCCATAAAGCTGACATATATACACACTGAACCAAAATGAACAGACTTACTGACTAGATTGACTAGATTTCAAATACAAATCAACATTTATGAACACAAATAAAAAATACAAACCCTCTGTAAGAAAACATGTTAGAGCTTGGTTAGCTGCCCTGGGTTAAGTGAAATTTTCGAATCATTATACTTAGACATTTAAAGCATAATAGGTTATTTACTTGAAAATTATGATGACAGGCCAGTTTGTTTCTAAAATTTACATTTAAATTGACATAAAATCATTCAGCATAGAACATATTGAACTTACACAATTTCACTTAACTCAGGATTAAGCTAACCAAGCTTTGAACAACTAGGTCCAGTACAATACAAGATCTGAAGATGCATTTAATTATATTTTTGTAATACTAATGATGTCAGATCCCTTATTTTTTACATTGAGGGTCAATGGACCTTTTGTCATTGCCATTTCAATATCCACTGGCTGGCTCTCCATCAATGGTTAGAGCTTGCTCCAGCAGCTCAGCTGGCACTATCGTTGTTTCTTCGCTATCCAGCAACAATTCTGCATCCCCATCTTCAACCCCGACCACTTCAACCACTATCATACTCTCCACCAGAGGGGCCTCGCACTTCTGCAAATATAAATGTTTGATGGCTGAACATTTGCCGGCATAAAGTAGAAGCAATATATTTAGTGAAATAAGCAGCAGAACAGTTAAACAGTATTAACAAATCAGCAGTATCCCTATTTTTTTTCGGTAGGTTATTGTTTATTTCCAATAAGGTTCAGAAATTCTGCACATATGTAATCATGCACTGAAAGCAATAATAGCTATCACTGAAGGTGAGAAAAATGTAAATTGCTTAATCCTTTGTTCCATAAAACCACATAAACCTGCATCTATCATTTACTGGAAAATGCCCCATTTCCATGCATCAATAGGTTACATCATGATACTGAATTTCTCCATGATATTGCATTTCGCATCAGTGTGGCTCCAAAAGCAAAATTATAACTTATAACTTATTTATGATCGAAACAAGTGTCCGTCTTTGTCTGTGTAAACATTCATTCAAGTGGGTTCTTCAAAAAAAGATTATAGTAACTATGAATAATTATGGATGAAATGGCGTCCATGTGCACAATTTTTGATTTTGTATGTGGGCCACATTTTTTAACAAAAGTTGCCTTTTGATCGCAAAGCATTTGCTCAAAGTGTATGCTCTGGTCAGAGGACCTGTGCAGAAACATATTGTTATGTGTGTGGAAAAAAACCACTAGAACCATTTTGTTCTCAAGATAAGTAGAGACGCTTTTATATTATAATTTAGTTAAGTAAGGGCATTGTTGTCAATAGTTATTTGGCAGTTGACTTGCCACATCAAGACATCTCTCATGGGTGAATAATTGATTGATTGATTGAATATTTAGCATCATTTTTATGCCATCGAGGGCTAACAGACGATCAGTTAACCTAACCACTGTTTCCTGGGATTAACCAGTACTCGAGCACACCCCGTCTCTGCAAGTAACTGATAACTTCCCACTTGAATCAGCGGTGGGTGACAAAAGATAATGAGACACAATGTCGTATATCAATCATCACGGAGACTGTTGCCAAGCGGGGATTCAAACTCACGACCCCTGGATTGATAGTCAGATGCGTAACAGACTATGCTAATCGGGCCCAGCTCATGGGTGAATAAGTAATGTAAGTAAGAGAAAAGTTACCTTCAACAGCGACTGAAATGCCTTTCTGTTTAAAGACATGAATATAAGGTAAAACAGTGGATAAACAATTTACGTACCTCCACCTTGGACTTAGTAGTGGAGGAAAGGGATGTTGCATTTTGATACACGTTCACAACAAGGTCTGTAATAATCACATGGTCCCCTGGTCGGACAGGCGTAGTGGCTGTTGACCGCCACAGGGTGACCTTTGCCTTTCCTGTCTTGTGCTCGACATGCAAGGTTTTAAACGTCACCTCCTCTCCATGATGACCTTCACTTGTCTAGTCTCATCTCCTGAAAGATCATGAATGTAGTGAAAGTTTTAAATTGTGTTTATAAAGAAGCATGTTTTTTTATACAAATTTATGTTTTTGATACCAATTTGAAAGAGTAAGACTAGTTATTTGGTTTGAAGCAGCAGATGTTATGAATGTGTCCAACTCGATCTCTGATGAAAACAAAAGGCCCTTAAGAGCCTGATTGCTTCACTGCCTTATATTGGCTAATGAGACCTGATTGTTTTGTTTCTTTGTTATTTTAACATTCATTAAAATTATATATATATATAGCTTTTTTTTTTCTTAAGGTGGTATTTACCAAATTTGGGTTTTCAAGCTCAATTATAAGAACATTCTTAAGAATGGTTGCCTTGGTGAATACCACCACTATTGTCAGACATCAAAATATAGTATATAAATAAAAAAATAAAGTATTATATGTGCTAGAATGGCCATAATATGCATTACCTGATAATTCAGGGGCAAGAATTCAGGCTGTAATTGGCCGTCCTGGCTGGATCCGGGAGTTTAAAGACAGTTCATGAATATGAACATTCTGACCAAATTTGGTAACAATTGGTGGAAAAATAAGTTCGTTTTTTTTTACAAATCATGGGCCATAACTCTGGTAATTACTGACCAATCTGGTTGATTCTCAAACTGAAACTATAGGCTATGAATATATATATAAACTGATTATGTTTTGTTCAGATCTGGTAAAAAATAAGGGTACTAAAGTGGTCGAAACTAAAATGTTGACGCCCACACATACAAACTGCAATGACAAGAGCTGTACTTAGCTTGACATGATTTTATGAAATTTAATGAGGACCTGTGATTTATACTGATGTACAGAAGACGGCACAATTAGTAAATACAATACACTAAAACATTGTTCATACCTGTACAATCATTCCCGAGATTGAAACTTTTTTTTCAAAGGGGACGTCAAAGCAGTAGATATCGGCACCTTGTCTGCTGGTGGGGGATGAAGCATCTGCATCCCTTCTGCAGTGTGGCTGTCAGGGACTTCAGTGGGTGCAGACATTAAAACCTTAGTTGCAATGGTGACAACCACAGCTTTCTGCAAATTATCCATTCTTCGGATAATATCCCGCAGAGCAAGGGTCGTCCTACACCCATTAATCATTTACAGATGGGATAAATATTACAATTACAAATTAAGATCTCATCCAATAAGTTTTAAAGTTTTATACACTTCTCAAACAGTTTGAAATTATACAACATAATGTGCTTGAAATATGTGCATTCTGTTTCTGGAGGGTTGTCACTTTTCTTAACACTTACTTCCAAACATACTTAATGCATTCTTCTGAAATGGAAGCATTACTTAATAATTTGCTACCGTTTGTCATATTATGCTAATATCTTCTGGTAAATGTGTAAATAGTGCAGGACAAGTTCACATTGCAAAATAATGAGCAATTTGAATTTAACCTGACACTATAAAGTCATCTGCAATAACAGTCAGCAATTTTAGCTCAGCAAGTGTGCTAAAACTAGTGTAATTATTAAAAACTGAAAACAAGAGAGAGATTTTTAATCTTGGTCTGTTTTTACAGAAAGCGTTTAAATTAAAGAAATGAAATACCGTATAATAATTGATATGATTTCCTTCTCCCAAATCACTCAGAAAAGAAGAAATCATATGTTTCTTAAAAAAATTACTGCAGAATATTATATGGGGATATTTTACATCATTTTGTTGTAATGCATGCATTATTCAATATCAAATTGTCATATAACTATGTTACATATATATGTCATACTTAACAAAAACACAAGTCCCCGTGGGACTGGAAATAAATACAATTATGTTGTACCAAATTGTATTGTAAAATTTGCTGTGTATAATGCTGTATGTCATATTGTTTTGTTAATATGTTGACTCATAGATCAGTCTGATCCTTTGTCATTCAAGAAATAAAAGTTCAAGTTCATTATATCACTAATTCAAATAAAAACCTACCTTAAATTTTGCGAACTTGGTGGTGTCATAACATGTAAGATGCACCACTGTGTCCCCATGCTTACACAACTGGCAAAGGACTTCTATCTTTCCCCAGATACTTTAAGGGCTCCCTTTCAACAGCCACAACCTTGACCTTGAGGGCCTTACTGTTCGGACCTGTTCCCCGGTCTGCAAATATGGAGCTGATGTTAGCCATCTGTAGATAGCAAATTGCATTTGTTTAGACACATTTAAGTGTTTATGGTATATTGGTAATTATGAATGAAGACTAGGTTTGAAAATAAATAAGTAAATTCAAAAAATTAATACTACAGAATATGAATACGTGCATGTTACTGAAATTCAATAATTACCCATATAATTAATTATGTACAAAATACACATGTCGCAAATATGTATTGGAAAAACTTTGTAATGAAATTAATGTCCATTTAATAAAACTATGAATCATCAATAGAAAACTGTAATATGTACAATTTACACTATTTGAGTACAACACTTAACGGTATAACAAAAGGAAACATATAAATTAATACATTTTGCAATCAGTAGCTTGCATATTTTCCCTCCAGACAATTTGTTACATCCATTTACCGGTATGCCAAGATGAATTTCAAAGACTTTTTGAGGAAAATCAATGACTACATTTTCAGCATCAATGTACTTGCTAGCTATTTCAAAATACAGTCATTATACAGTTTAATAGGCAAGTGTTCAGAACTGACATGAATTTCAAGATTTGTCGATATATGTAAAAGCCCTGGGACATACAGATAGATGGTAGAAATAATGGATAAGTGGTGTTTACTATATCCCACCTTCCTGGTGATGTAAAGAATATCGTAAAACAACTGCACTCTTCTACAAGCAAAATGACACGGGTCATGAGTTTATAGAAAATGTTAGAAATAATGGTTTATGATCCGAGTAGTAAGACTCTAATGTTCCAAAGTTTTTCAAACATTGACAAGGCAGGTTAGTATAAATATGATCAATACAAGAGCAATAGTCAGTTGTCACCGAGTTCACAAGCTGTTTCAAGCCAAGTGTGTCACGGAAAAGCTGCGCAAAAGTCCCATTATCTGTGTACTCATAATTAAAATCACCCATCAACACAAGTTTCACATGTTCAGAAACAACCTCACTGATATATTCACAAGCATCAGCAACAGCAGCAGAAAGGAAATTAGTGAAATTTGAAACAGTTGCGAACTTTGGGGGACAGTAAACAAAACCAATAACAACACCTCCACCCAAGTCTACCAAACTGCATTCTATACCAAAATATGTCTAAATTGCGGAATGAAGAATATTAACATTTTTTCTATAGTAAGCAGCAATTCCATGTGCAGACTGATCATAGTGTGAACACAATACATTAAATCCATCAATCAAAGATGTGCTCTTGTTTGATATCGTCAAGATGTTTCCGCAATGATCTGCAATTCTGGAAGCACTCTTTAATTTCACCAAGTTTTGAATACTTCAAGTCAGGCAACTTTTCCTCAATGAGTCTTAGCATTCTAAGTATTTTTATTTCTTATTTAACTTGAAGAGAAACACTTATTTTGGCAGTTTTATTCAAGGAAATGAACACCAGACAGACTTGTTACTCTACTTAGGCCAACATAGTGTATATGATCAATTTTTCTTGTCCCAAGATGCATAACAGCTCCTTTAATTGTTGAACCTTGGGCCTTTTGGATTGTTTTACCAGCAGATAAGTAAATTGGAAATTGACGCCATACTATTAGGTATGTTTTGTAAAACTGAAATGTAAATTTCCTACAAGTTTCAAGAATTGGAGTGAAATTTAAAGCTATGCCCTCTTGATATAAATGTCTGTACTTTATACACTAGTTCTTTCCAATTGAGTGGTCATCAAACTCCACCCACACTATACTACATCTGGTTGAATTCTCTACTCTAAAGTCAAATTTTCTAACAAAACATGCAGCACCATTGGTTAGACCATCCGCAGTGTCCAAATTTACACACAGTTCAACGGGCACACCTATCCCAAGTGCAAGATCTTTTTGCAGACCCGTGGTCTGACTTGGATCTAGAGGAATTTTTGAAAGGATTTTGTCATGCAGAGAACATGGAAGATTACCAGAAACCAAATCTATGGCTTGTATGTTAATTACATCTGAAGCAGTCTGAAAGTATAGCTGCATAATGAGAGTAGGTATCAGCTCTTCTACAGAATAAGTGAGGTAAGTGTTTAATGACCTCGCCAGTCACACCCAAGTTCTGAATGTGTCACTTTTTCAATATATCCAGATCTTCTGCTGAATGGATTCCTTCTCGTAACCTAAAAATTTTGTTTTTTTCCCCCATAAAGCATTTCTCTTTTTAGAGTAATGTAACATTAAACAAATGATATAAAAACATTCCAATGGTAACTTAACACAAAATATTTAAATTTCTGAAATTATGTTATCATTTTTCAAAACGAATATAATTTTCTAAAGTTAATTTCTTTTTTCCATAACCTTTTAATCGTCTGTTAAAGAAACATAAATGGCGCCGGGAATACGGCCCTAAAACTTGGACCAGCTGATGTTTAAACTGGTATTAAAATGTCACGCATGCGCGTCTCGATACCTTATAGAATACAAAAAAATAGAGTATCATCTGTACCTCTTAAACAACTTAATATTTGAAAAGTTTCACGATTTCCACACTTCATCTTTATATACAAACAACCTAAAACTGGGTATATATCAGTGCTATTGTTGCAGCATACGTTTGTTTTCACAGATGTTGTCTTCAAACTACAAAATTGCTTTGCGGAAAATTATTTAAAATATGTGATCATAATCATCTATGCGATTGCATCAATAAAGCTTTAATAACCATATAAGCGTTTATGTAGCTTAGTAAAACCATGTGACCTGGGTTTCCCTGAATCAGACCATGTGATCTGTCAAAACAGCTAGCATTGTAAAAATAATTCTGAAACCAGCTTTAAAATACAAATTTGGTAGTTTGAATTTCTGTATTTTTAAGGTTGCAACATAGTGGGCGCACTGAACAAACTTGATAGCATCAAATAAAATTTAATTGTGTCTAAAATGTAAGAAACACACTCTGGAGAAAGCACTGATATACTTTTAACTTTCACACTGTATACTTATTATGGTAGAACAAAAATTTATCTAAAACAAAATAATATATATCTTCATTAAAATTTCAAGAAAAGATCACTTACCTAAAAAGATAACTGCGAAAAAAGGGGCATTTGCATCAAAATACTAATATATTAACATTTTGGACAATTTGTAAATTTTCAAAGTTTACAATATGACATAATTTTCATTTATTCAAAAAATAATTTATTATTATATAAACAAATTTAAATGAAATTTTACACCTTTTTCAGTAATTCAAAACAAATATCATAAACAAATTTTAATGAAAGTTGCTACATAACACTAGCTATGTCCCCATTTATTCTTACAAAGCTGATGAAGAGACACAATTTATCTATATTAAACAAATGAGTTTTAGCAGATAAGCAGGTAAGTAACTACAAGTGATTTAAGTTTTACAGTATTGTATCATACAAATCATGTAATACCACCAGCAATAGCTTCAACAATAACTAAATTCTTGCATACCATCATGATTATATAAATTCATCTTGCATGAGATAAAATATTGATTCTCTTTATTACTTGCCTCATGGTATTTGAAATATCAAACATGTACTTAATATACCATTTATAAAATATGTAAACTAACAATGCACTGAACAATCCAATATACTATAAGGTTCACTGTACAATATGGATTTATGATGTACTCCTCAATGTTGTGGTGAAAACCTGTTTTGGATGAGACACCACAGGCGCTGAGTCACCACAGGCGCTGAGTCCAATACATGTTTTCACCACAACATTGACGAGTACAATAAAATCCATATTGTACAGTGCACTGTATAATGACCTTTTTATTATTCACCTGAAGTTCTTTTCATATGAAACACAATATCAGATTAAAATTTTATAAAACAATTAATTTTAACATTAATAGTCATTTTTTTTTAAATATGGAAAATAACATGTAGTTGAGGTTACCACATTTTTTGATAATATTAAAGTTAGCTCTTTAAAAGAAAATATCAATATTAATATAATTCCTTTATCACAGCTATTTTCTTACTTTTTTAAATTATATTTCATCAAATATCTATTGATATGTTTTGGAATAATACATACTTCAATTTCTCAAATAAATATATGTTGTTTGTTGTTTCAAATGACACAATATTCATTAGGAGTGCCTCGGTGATTTCTCTTACATGTTATATCTGAGATATGCGGAGTATTTATATAGTTAGAGTTACTGTCCTTAACGTCCAATACGAAAAAATCTATCCAGATTTTTGGGATGGCTGAACCGTCCAATACGAAAAATCTACCCGGATTTTCGGGACGCTTCCGGTTTGAAGTTTACAATAATGATTTCTTAAGATATACAATCATGTGGTACAAATACCCAAAGCTCATTGGAATAGCTACTTTAGGTGGATAATTAATGTATTTAGATAACTCCATATTTCGTGAAAGTGACACAGAGCCTTTTTCCGAATTGGGAAGAGGCCCAAGCCCTCAAGTTTGGGAAAAAACTGCGATTGAGGGCATATGATTTAAAGGCTTTTTAACAAACTGAAAAATGAAGCATAACACTGTCAAGATCATGTTCTAACCAATAATTATCAGATATTACAATATTGTGTTATATTACAGTTGTGTTATTATATTCCTTAGTGTAAGAAAGTTTTGTTTTTATTTTGGGACTTTCTTTTGCCTCAACTGGGAAAAACCACATGATTTTTGAATTGGGAACGCCGAGTGATTAAGTGAGTGAGTGAGTGAGTGAGTAGCCACCAGATATCGGCATCTGTTTAACTGTGACTGCTTATAACTCGTAACTTGTAATTTTAATCTACTTTACTTTATGCAAATTTGTTATCAGTGAATAACATAGTGTAGATTCAATATTTCCTGGTACTTAGTATTCAGATATAATCAAAACTTAGAACACAATATTGTGGTGTATAAAAGTTACTAACATTATAAAGAATAATTATTACCAAACAAGAGTTGTCAGAGGACAGCAAAGCTCACCGATGGGATAAAACTTACCACCCATGCAAAGATTGAAATTGGAGGCAAACACCAAAACTTGAACGCAACTAAACGCAAAAGTTTAACTGGTGGGTGTCTACAGATGACGCGACGATGCCGACAATGACGCCGTGGTCATGGCAATAGCTCTCCTGGACATTCCTCCAAGCGAGCTAAAAAACATTTGACTGATGTACATTGTTTATCTGTATTATTCATCACATATGTTTTTACATGCAAACTTAAGCATATAAAAAAAATGATCTTCTCTACTATCAACTGTCATTAAATTGTTCTATTTTGATCACTGCCCACACAAAACAGCTGTAATCATTAGTATGCCATATGACAAAATATTGTACCAAACAACTGACAATTTACAAAATATAACACATGTAGGTATATCAATATTTTCTTTGATTGAAAATAGTACTAAGTACTAAAGCAATATAAATGTAATTTAACCTGCTCATATGATATTCTTTACAAAATTTTATTCAATCAAAAATAAACTCCTCAGCGTGGAGGTGTTTTCCTTCTCGTTCAAACAGTAACCTATATTTTAGTCGAGTCAAGTCAAGCAAAATATTATCAGACACAACTGTAGCACTCAGGATCATGATTAAGACCATTGTAAACTTTATTTCAATCCAGTGCACTAAAATATATAAGAAGAGGTGGGTGTATATTTCAGTGAATAGTAAGGTTGTGCAGTACTGAAAGTTCCAACACTACGCTCAGAATTAATTTGAATTCTTAAAAGGTTGACCATCATACATTTATTATATCTTATTTTTTATTATGCACATACAAATATATATAATTTTGGTCACCAAAGTGAAACTTGTTATACAATGAGAGTCATACAGAAAAAGAACTTGAGTTGTATAATCCTTGTTTGCTTCAAATTAATACCATGTCCATTATGAACTTACATAATATATATATATATATATATATATATATATATATATATATATATATATATATATTGTTATTGATATCGAATACTTATACAATGACAATATATACTATATTGTTTCATTTTGTACTAACATTTTTTTGTCTGTTAGTGAAAAAGAAAAAAACCTCACAAACAAAAACTCTAAAAAAAAAACAACAACAACAACAGAAAGTAGGCTTATGTTTCATCAACACACTCGGGTATTCGTAGAAGAATCTATAAGAAACATAAGTTTAAAGAAATATATGTAACTGTGGTGGCTTGCACTGGATTAAAAAAAAATGCGTTACTTTTAATTCCCAGCGGTTACTGAACAGCTGAATCACCATTTTACAATCGGTTAAAACGGTAAACCAAAGAAAATGCTGGTGAAACAGAAACCCGCTCTCCGTGCGTTGTATACAAAATAAGATAATTTCATTGAAGTATTTAACATAGACATATATGTTGTATGTTACATATTTGTACAATATATATAATCTCGAAGAATGACTATGTAACATTATATATTTCTAATTTAAAGAATTATGTAACATTTACTTATTTATAGACATTAAAATCATCTGAGACTGATAAAGCTGCTTGTTTTTTTTTTGTTTTTTTCATGTTCTTTAAATACTAAATAGTAGCATTTTTTTATTATAATAATAATAATAATTGTATGAAAAAGAAGATTGGAAGGATCAAGTCTACTGTACTTGATTGTATAAATATTTAAAGCAATTTAACCACAAAAACCCGGAGGGGAATCAATAATGTATCTTAGATTACAAGAGGTTTATAGACCTCCCAAACAGCATCAAATCCTACCAAATTAAAGTTTACTTTTGCTATATATCTTTCTGTGTTATAAAGATTTCGAATATACTAGTTACGTTTAAAGTTTGTTAAACAGAGTTCTTTTTTATTTAATTTATGGTTGAAGATGATTTTTTGTTATCAATAATAATTTATTCAACACTGGGTCAAACTCTTTGCTTCCAAATAGAATATCAGTAATTGACAAGTTTGTAATAATAGCACTGTTCTTTTCTTTGATATAGTCAAGAAGACTAAACATAAATTGTTTTGTTGTTGCACAGTCTATAAATAGATGTTTTATGGTTTCAATTTCTGTCTGACAGAATGTACACATTTCTGGAACAGCGATATTCATTTTCTTCAGGAGTGAGTTTGTACCCAATATTTTATGGTTGATTCAATAGTGAAACCATTGTAAATTCGTATCTGTAGTGAAACTAAATGGTAGAGCATAATATTTTGACCATCTTAAATTAGTTCTTATATCTAACTCCTCATCCCACTTACATTTTGAAGAAGGTTCATTATTTTCTGGAAAAAAAATGTTTTATATATTGCTCTACAACCCTTTTTATCTTTAACAATAGTCAAGACTGAAAGCGGACATATAGGGTTCCGCCAATTACTGGCTAAATGTTGACACTTAAATTTATTTATGTATTGTCTTGCTGATGCAATAAGCCCTTCAAATTCAAGAAAATTTGTATTGATATTATACTTGTTGATAAATTCTCTAAAGGTATACAAATTGACATTTGCTATTCATTAGGTCATTTATAACTAATATTCCTTTGGAAAACCAATGCTTATAAAAAATGCTCGAGCCTCCGACCTTAAGATTAGGGTTGTACCAAATGTATGAAATTTGTAAACCAGACCATGTGGTAGGTTCGATGTTTGATGAAAACTTTTTGTATGACATGAAATATCTTTCTAAAAGTGATTATGAATTCTATTGATGTGGTTGTTAATAAAATCTGAACCAAATGCGGTGAAATTTAATATAAACGGATACATTGTTTTAAAAATATCCAAATAGTTTTGTCAGTTGTTAATAAACGTCTTATCCATGTCAGTTTTAGAGAGGAAATAAATAATTCTTAGTTAACCATTTTTAAACCTCCTTTCAAGTACGACTAGCAAATACCGAACTTTTGACTTTATCAGGTTTCCCTTTCCATAAAAATTCAAAAAAATAATGGATTTAATTCTTTAATTTAACTGTAATTTTTCCTATTGGGGTAAGGATTCTCTTTGACCAATTTATTAAAAGTTGTTTAATCTGTTGTATTTTATCTTCATAGTTTATGTCAACAATTTTATCTAAATCAATAGAAAAGTGTTTTCCCAATACCGTAATCTCATTAACCCTAGACAGATTCCATTATGCATATAATTTTAAGTCACTTGTTTTCATTTAACTGGATTTTAACTGCTTTTGTTTTTTCGACATTTACATGAAGGCCGGCGATCTCTGCATAAAATTTTATTACCTTAAGAGTGTTTAAAAAAGATTTCTCAGACCCAACATGAGTGAAGTATCGTCAGCATATTGTGAAATCAAAAATTCAGTATTGCCAATTTCTATTCCTTTTATATCAGGGTTGGTTCGAATCAGGACAGCAAGGATCTCTGCACATATGATGAAAATAAACGGGGATAACGGATCATATTGTCTACAACTGCGTTGTGGATAAAACCACTCAGATAAATGCCCATTAACAATTACACATGATTCAACATTTGTATAAAATAATTGTATCCATTTTTTAATTGAAGAGCCAAAATTGAAAAACTCTAGAACTGAGAAAATAAAATACCAACTTACGGAATCAAACGCTTTCTCAAAATCGATTAAAAGAAGCATTCCAGGTAAATGTTGTTTTTCAATATAAAACATAAGGTCATACAATAATCTAATATTTTCACCTATATATCTGCCAGATAAAAAACCCTGTTTGATCTTCATAAATAATATGTGGTAAAACATGTTTTATCCTTTGTGCTATACTTGCTGATGCCAGTTTGTATGTCACATTTAAAAGAGATATTGGATGCCAGTTTTTTAAAAGTTGTTTATCTTTATTTCCTTTTTGTAAACATGTAATGACTCCTTGTCTTTGGGAAATGGACAGTTCACCTTTGATTATACCTTCGTTTATAGCACGAATTAAGAAATCCCCTATATCATTCCAGAAAAACTTAAAACACTCAACAGTAAAACCGTCTAGACCTGGACTTTTATTTTCAGGCAATGCAATACTTCTTGATAAGTAACTAGGCCTTCGAGTGATGATTTTAAATTTTCATCTAGTACAGGGACATCAACGTTTGAGAGGAAATATCTTTAAATCTATGTTGGTGGTTTCATTATATGAGTACAATGTTTTATAGAATAGTTGTGTTTCTTTAGGTATTTCTTTTTGCGAGTTAATAATTTGACTTATATTAGTTTTAATGTCTATCATTGATTTCGAAATGAAATTACTGTTTTCGTTTACAAAAAAAAATTAATTTTTTTTCCTTCCTGTACCCGCTTTGCTCGTGATCGAATTTTATTCCCATCGATTTTTTTCTCTCTTATATTGTAAAGTTCTTTTCCTTTTGATTCAATAGCAGTATGGTCTAGTTTATTGTTTTTACTAGTTGTTCTATTTCTATATATAAAATTTCCTCCCTTTTAATTTGTTGTTTTTTCTTGAAAGCTGAATATGAAATAGTTTTTCCTCTGATTTCTAAAAGAAGTACTTCAAAACATAGTTGATCATTTATGCTAAATTCTATATCTTTGTTTGCAATAGTATGTATGTCTGCGAAATGATTTTCTTTCACATATTGATATTTTTCACCATTCTAATTGTATTTTTTATTTCTTCAACATATTTTGAATCTTTTAATAATGAGTTGTTCATTTTCCTATACGATTTACCTTTTTTAAACTTTCCAAATTCAAATGTTAATAATATTAACGAATGATCTCTTCTGTCACCTGGTTTAATTGTAACTTTATCAATGTCTGTAATAAGAGGTTCAAAAATTAAAAAATAATCTAATATAGCTTTCTTTTGGGTATTGTTTTTGAACCATGTGTATTTTTTTTATCTAACTTTTGATCCCGCCAGCAATCAATTAAATTACATTCCGCCATTAATTCTAATACGGTATTTCGAGCATTTGGATTATTTAAATGTATAAAGTAAAAGCAATTTATATCTGGATTCAAAACAAGGTTGAAATCTTCTGCTATAATATAAGAAGAATCTTTAGCTAAAATATTATTTTTAATTTGATTATATAAGTCGGACTCTTCTTTATTAGGACCATAAATATAAATGAGAGTTATTTTTTCATTTGCTATAGTTGTTTCCAATATGAGTTTGTTTCCATTTTGATCCATTTCTTCGTAGTGAATATTAAATTCAAAACTATTATTTAAAAGAATGGCAACTCCTCTAGACTGGCTAGTAAAATTGCTAAAATAACATTCATAGCCCCACAGAATGCGTGTGTAATTGATTTCTTTATCTGTAAAATGCGTGTCTTGTAAAAAATAGATAGAGTTGTTATTTTCTTTAAGAACATTAAATGTATCTGTTCTCTTGTTTTTATCAGCAAGACACAAATGTAATTTTATCTGTCATGATAATTTATAAAAACTAACCAAATAGCAATAGATCCCATCTCTCCTGGCCATAGACAACCAGATTTACAATATATATAACTCTATTAAACAGACATGAAGAGCGACAGTAACTAGAGTAAGAGCTTGGTAGTTTTCCCCTCCAAGGTTTTGAAGTATTATTTGTTTAAACATTGTACTAGTATTCCGTATCTTTAACAGCAGCAAAAAGCTGTGGAATAGTGACATGTTTGAAGTCATAAAAAAACAACACCAAAAAAAGGTTCATTTTGAAAAATAAAAGTACGACCATCTATATCTTAGTATTTTTTTAACATATTTTTTTGTTTCCATCAAATTCATAGTTTGAAAATGTGTAAGTTTTTAGGAAAACAAACTCGATAGTTATAAACAAGAAAGCCTGCATACACGTTTCCAATTATGATTCAAGTTGTAGTTGTAGTTGTATGGTGTTTAGCGTCGCTTTCAACAATTTTTCAGTCATATCGCGACGGTGTCTACTTGAGACAGTATTCTAAGCGCTGTCACACTGGAGTATCATACCGCAGACACATGGTATGATACCCCACCCAGTCACATTATACTGACACCGGGCCGACCAGACCTAGAACTCTCCTCTAAATGCTGAGCGTCAAGCGAGAAAGCTTCTAGTACCATTTTTAAAGTCTTTGGTATGACCCGGCCGGGGATTGAACCCATGACCTTCCGCATGCGAGGCGGACGCTCTACCACTAGACCACGCCGCGGTCTATGATTCAAACAAAGGTATGTTACACAATGGACACTAAATAATAGAAGCGTCAGTTAAAAATATTCTCGATAGCAGTTTTTCTACTTTAACTAAAAATCAGAACATTCAATGAATTCGTCATTTTACCATGACACCAAGACTAATTTATTGATAGATCATATAATTAAACCTAAAAACAATTAATTAGCTGTATAATTGTACGTGTATCTCAACACTGCATCAGCTATTTATATATTTCTATTTTATATATTATATACACAGTTTAAGATGTTGTTGTTGTTGTTGTTGTTGTTGTTGTTGTTGTTGTTGTTGTTGTTGTTGTTGTTGTTGTTGTTGTTGTTGTTGTTGTTGTTGTTGTTGTTGTTTTGAAAAAAACATGACAAAAGTCCCTACACAATTCTGACTCGTATATGATTTGGCTTTAAGTACCATCGGGAAAAACAATAATAACACCTCTTCAGAAGCATGAGGAAACTGCGATGAAAAAAAATGGAGCATAATTGAGATCCGTTTTTCAGATCTACATGTTATATTCTATTTAAGAATCCTTGAAACAAAACAAAATTCAAGGTGCTCATTGAGGATAACAAAGAGACTGAGATGCTTTTATGACCGTCATAAGATCAATATATCCGGTGCATCTCAATGACATATCTAAGATCCTATGTTTAGATCTACACGTAATATCCTATTTCAGTATATCCCGTTCTTCTCAATATCGTTCAATATGCGCATGGAAACAGCATTATAGTGGTAGCTAATTTAAAAAAAAACATAGTTAAGGAAATATACTATGTCACTGACATAAGAAAAACAGAAAACAACACCTTTATAATATAGTTTTCAGTTCTTACGTTATGGCTTTACTAAATTTAAGTTACCTCTCTGTTTATAGCAAAATAGTAAACCGGTTTGCGTGCATACATATACACATACATGCATATGTACGTACATACGCACACACATGCACACGTGTACACGTACATACGCATATACATTCGTACATACATACACACGCACACACGTACGCACGTACATACCTACATAAGTGCATACGCACGCACCTCTGTATATACGCAAATACATACGCATATACGCCCGCACATACGTACATAAATACGCACACACATACATACACACACACATACACACACACACACACACACACACACACACACACACACACATACATACATACATACATACATACATACATACATACATACATGCATTAGTACATACGCACGCACATCCGTACATACATACGTATATACGCACGCACGCACGCACGCACGCACGCACACACATACATACGCACGTATGCACGCACATTCGTAACACGTACATACGCACCCAAGTAAACACACACGTACACATGTAAATGCACACGTACGCACGTACATCCGTAAACACGCACGCACACATGAACATGCACACGTACACACGTCCACACATCCGTATGTACATACACTCGTCCGCATGTACATACGCACATACGCACGCATGTACGCATATATATACATGCCTAATGTATACATATCTACTCAATCCATGTATCATTTATTAAGATCAGAGACCATATTACAACATAAGGCGTTGGCTTTGATTACAGCAGTCACTAAACTCACATTTGATAAAGACGTGCGTCCTGTCATGTAAGGTGTTTTAGGGGATAGTGTGATATTGTAAAACAATGACGTATCATTGGTTTAAACTAAACATATATAAAAAAAAACATAAACAGCGCATGCATATAATAGGAAAACTGTATCACAAAAACAAAACGTATTATCAAAATATATAATAATAAGAAGAAGAATAAATAATAAGAATAAATAGGGGATTTTACAAAAGCGTACACTTCCTCCGAGAACATATGAATTCATAGTAAATTTATATAGATTTATAGTAAGCCGTTGTAAATTCATGGTTTTAACTCATGCAGATCTACAACTGGGTACGCACACATGTGCTGATCCACAACCGAGTACCATCTCCTGTACTCCAAGGTCCAAGGGATAGCAAACTATTGTTAATTATTATTGATTTTATTGTAAATTCGTGATCTTAATTCATGCAGATCTGTAACTGGAAACGTATACGTGTGCGGATCCACAGCATAGTAGATTTCTCTGTAATTTAAGCTACAGGGGAAGATAGACTATTGTTAAGTGAGAGTGAGATATTTTAAGTACATGTTGTTTACTCGTGCATATCTACAACTGGGTATGCAAGCACGTGCAGAGCCACAACAGAATAATATCTCCCAAACTAAACTAAACATACTTTAAGGTTTAGGGGACAGTATACTATTGTTCATTGATAGTGAGATATTGTAATGAGATATTGTAGTGAGATCTACAGCAGAGTACTATCCTCTGTACTTTAAGGTTCAAGGGATAGTAAACTATTGTTCATTGATAGTGAGATATTGTAAAATTATGGTTCTAATTGATGCTGACCTGCCACTGGGTAAGCATACATGCATATATACATAACATAATACTACCTCCCCCCCCCCCCCCCCCCCCCCCCCATACTGTAAGGTGTAGGGGATAGTAAACCGTTGTTTATTGATAGTAAGAAATTGTAAATTTATGGTCTTAATTCATGCAGATCTGCAGCTGGATACGGATACATGTGTAGATCCGTAACAAAATACGATCCCGTGCACCTTATGGTTTAAGGGATAGTAAACTCTTGTTAATTGATAGTTAGTTATTGTAAATTCATGGTCTTAACTCCTACAGATCTACAACCAGATGCGCATACATATGCTGATCTATGGTACATTACTATGTCATGTACCCTAATATTCAGGGGATAATGAACTAGTGTTTTGCATTTTTTAATGTTAAGTTCTCTCTTATTATTATTGAAGATCCCTTCAATTTTCTCCGGTTTTTTATCACCTTTTTTGTCATACGGGAAGCGAATTTACATATTACTGGTCTGTTTCCGTCCTTTCTAAACTGTCCCATCCTGTGAGATATGCCAATATCTCTGGCATTGATGTCTACTTGGAGTTTTTGTTTCAGTATGTCTACTACTTTCTGTGTTGTCTCCTCGGGTGGTTCTTTGGGGGTTGCGTCATGAATGCCGTATATAGGAATGCTATTCTTTCTAGTATATTGCTCAAGTTTGTTAATTTCGTTTTCACGGACCTTCAACGTATGTGACATCTCCATCAAACGATTTTTCTGATCTAGGTTTTCATTGGCTTGTTGTTTATTTGATTTCTTTAATTGTTCATGTTCTATTTCCATATCCGATACTGTATTCTGAAGTGCTGTGACCCTTGTATCTAGGTTTGTTACAATTTCTTCAAGGCTTTTTATTGTAGATCGGACTTTGTATATCTCGGAATTAATTTTGGAGCTTATTTCAGTTTGCAATTCGTTCAGTTTTTGTGTTAATAGCTGTTTGGTTAGCATATTCTTCAGCTCATTTTCAATAAATTCTTGTGAGGCGACCTTGTTTAATTTTTTCTCGAATGATTTAAGGGTCAAACTCAAGCTCTTAGGGATATCCTGTTCAGCTTTGTCCGATTTAAACATCTCATCCAATATATTCTGTTGTGTTTTGTTTCCTTCTTTTGTTTTACCCTTTCCTATATTCTCTTCTTTTTCTCCCGATTTTTAAACCCAGATGAGATTGTCCTGATTAAGAATTCACACGCAGAAATGTCTAACTCCTCATTACTTTCATCCCCTTGATTTTTTCTTGATTTACGTCTATCCTTTTCTTGCGGCATTTTTTATGGTAGCTAAATGCTAGACCCGTTACTGTTTATTATAGTTTGAGTGTAGAGTACAAAGATTTGCCTGTTAAACGGTTAACTCCAGTTTTAAATCCAGATTTAAATCCAGTTTATATGTCCGTGTCCGAGTTCATGTATATATCTGTGTACTACTGGTATCCTCTATTAAGTTTGCTATTGCACGTGCTACTCACTATTGTGGTAACACATTCCAATGTCCGATATCCATTGTTCAATGAAAAATAATTAAGTAGTCATACTTTTCTTCTTCAAAATGGTGCCTAATACAATTCACACCATATCCATTACGTTTTATAAATAAACTTTCCACTTATTGAAATTTAAAACCATGTAAAATAGTTTAAAATTGACTTTTTTTCTCTGACGACAAAACACGTCTTTCACATACATTCGACCTTGACCTCCTCCTCCAGTTATTAAACAAGAGCTGTCAGAAGACCAACAAAGCTCGCCTCTGGATGTCTAAGTCCAAAAAGGGTCATAACTGTGTCAAAATGCAATCCAGAGTTATGGTTCTTATCTCTCTGTGTTCTATTGATGAGGGTAAACACATATGCAAAGTTTCATTCATATCCAATGAGTGGTTGCATAGATATCTGAAACTTGTACGCAAAAGTTTAACCTGGGTGTCTGCAGACGACGACGACGACGCCGGGGTCATGACAATAGCTCTCCTTGGAATTCGTCCCAGCAAGCTAAAAAGTAATTTTATTTTTAATCTGATATAAACAATTTGTCGCTTATGTGCAATAAATTAGCTTGTTGGTTCGAGTTCATTGATACACTGAGGGGAATAAAGGGTATGTTCTAAAGGGTATGTTATCTAACCTTAAGAGGTTATTTAATTTTCAACCGCATTCCCTACATTTCCCTATACTATGTTTCTCTCTCTGAAGTGAATTGGTCATATATTACCGACCGACACATTTCGGAACAAGCTTCATAACTCCCCGTTTTATGCCGAAGTTGTTTATCGAAAATAGATGAACATTAATTTGTAAACAAAACCCATTCTCAATTATGTACTAATAATGTGCTTTATATTTTTCGTTTGCAAAGTCTCTCAGTGATCAAATAAACATGTATTCTATCATATGGAAGAGTAAAACTGTTTCAGAAGTTTTAACGAGCCTTCAAAATTCAAGATAATTTTTTTGTTCAACATCTATCATTACATATATAATGCACTACATTTTAGTTACATCATTTTGTATTATATTACGTAATTATATTATATAATATAATATATAAAAAATAAATATAGATACATATAAAAATATTACTTACAATATATTTATTTGTGATGTATAGTAGTTTTGGGTTTTAGAGAATATATTGGTTTCTTCTGTTACCTTCTTAAATGTTTTTTTTTCAAACTTAATAACTCTGATAACAATTTGATGTATGTATAAGCATTTATTTACCCTCGCACTTTGAACTAAGTCATTTTGGCGAGCCGGATAAGATGATTATTTAAAAAACAAGATGATTACTTTAAAAATAAGGTGATTATTTAAAAGATAAGATGATTATTTAAAACTAATGACGATGATGAAGATGACGACGATAAACGATGATTACCCACTATGGAGTTTAAACACTTCTTATTTTATAAATATAGATACTCCTATTTTTATTTAACCGGTTGTTTAATTGAATATTTTTATTTGCTAATATTGATGCAGACTTTATATGACCTTCTTCAACAACCAAATGCTAACGATTAATTATTAAGACTCCAGGCAATCTACTCTACCTTGTGCAGCCAAAATATGAGTTAAAATAGTAGTACCAAATGTACGAGCGTTATTATGGTTCTTTGCTATATGTAAAACCTATATGTTAGGCCAGACACTTTTGCTTATAGCGCAAATAAATTTGCTTGAGATATCATAAGCGTCCGACCCAACTTGAACCCTCAACAGGAATGATTCCCGCTGACTGTATATATGTGGACACTAATTGTGCTCAGTTGCTATGGTAATATTTTTATTTGTATGACAGTACCGTTAGCAACCGTATATACCACATACAGACAGTAATTGTCAATATATAAATATCAACACACAAACTGTCATAAGTATGAGATTGCTGGGTCTATGTAATAACTACAACACCTGTCCAATGTGATATAAATAGCAAATATGTATCAATGTTATACGTCTGAGATTGCTGGGTCTATGTAATAACTACAACACCTGTCCAATGTGATATAAATGGCAAATTTGTATCAATGTCATAAGTATGAGATTGCGGGGTTTATGTTATAACTACAACACCTATCCAATGTGATATAAATAGCAAATCGGTATCAATGTCATAAGTCTGAGATTGCTGGGTTTATGTTATAACTACAACACCTGTCCAATGTGATATAAATGGGAAATTTGTATCAATGTCATACGTATGAGATTGCGGGGTTTATGTAATAACTACAACACCTGTCCAATGTGATATACATAGCAAATCGGTATCAATGTCATACGTCTGAGATTGCTGGGTCTATGTAAAAACTACGTCACCTGTCCAATGTAATATAAATAGCAAATGGGTATCAATGTCATACGTCTTAGATTGCTGGGTCTATGTTATAACTACAACACCTGTCCAATGTGATATAAATGGCAAATTTGTATCAATACCATAAGTCTGAGATTGCGGGGTTTATGTAATAACTACAACACCTGTCAAATGTGATATACATAGCAAATCGGTATCAATGTCATACGTCTGAGATTGCTGGGTCTATGTTAAAACTACGACACCTGTCCAATGTGATATAAATGGCAAATCGGTATCAATGTCATACGTCTGAGATTGCTGGGGGTATGTAAAAACTACGACACCTTTCCAATGTGATATAAATGACAAATGTGTATCAATGTATTAAGTATGAGATTGCAGGGTCTATGTAAAAACTACGACACCTGTCCAATGTGATATAAATGGCAAATTTGTATCAGTGTCATAAGTATGAGATTGCTGGGTTTATGTAATAACTATAACACCTGTCCAATGTGATATAAATAGCAAATCGGTATCAATGTCATACGTCTGAGATTGCTGGGTCTATGTAAAAACTACGACACCTGTCCAATGAGATATTAATGACAAATTTGTAGCAATGTCATAAGTATGAGATTGCTGGGTCTATGTTATAACTACAACATCTGTCCAATGTGATATAAATAGAAATCGGTGTCAATATCATAAGTCTGAGCTTACTGGATCTATGTTTTAACTACAACACCTGTCCAATGTGATATAAATAGCAAATACGTATCAATGTTATACGTCTGAGATTGCTGGGTCTATGTAATAACTACAACATCTGTCCAATGTAATATAAAAAGCAAATCGGTATCAATACCATATGTCTGAGATTGCTGGGTCTATCTAATTACTACAAAACCTTTCCAATGTGATATAAATAGCAAATCGGTATCAATGTTATACGTCTGAGATTGCTGGGTCTATGTAAAATCTACAACATCTGTACAAAGTGACTGATATACATGGCAAATTTGTATCAATGTCATAAGTCTGAGATTGCAATGTCTATGTAATAAATACAGCATCTCATCTGTCCAATGTGATATAAATAGCAAATCGGTATCAATACTATATGTCTGAGATTGCTGGACTACAACACTTGTTCAATGTGATATAAATAGCAAATCGGTATCAATGTCAAAAGTCTGAGATTGCTGGGTCTATGTAATAACTACAACACCTGTCCAATGTAATATAAATAGCAAATCGGTATCAATGCCATACGTCTGAGATTTCTGGGTCTATGTAATAACTACAACACCGGTTCCATTTTATATAGATAGTAAAGGGGTATCAATGTCATAAGTCTGAGATTGCTGGGTCTATGTAATATCTACAACACCTGTTCAATGTGATATAAAGAGCAAATGGGTATCGATATCATAAGTCTGAGATTGCTGGGTCTAAGTTATAACTACAACACCTGTTCAATGTGCTATAAATAGCAAAAAAATTTAATGAGTATCAATACCATACGTCTCAGATTGCTGGGTCTATGTTATAACTACAACATCTGTCTCATGTTATGCAAATGGCAAATCGGTATCAATGCCATACGTCTGAGATTGCTGGGTCTATGTCATAACTACAACACCTGTCCAATGTTATATAAATAGCAAATGGGTATCGATCTCATAAGTCTGAGATTGCTGGGTGTATGTTGTAACTACAACATCTGTCAAATGTAATATTAATAGCAAATCGGTATCAATACCATACGTCTCAAATTGCTGGGTCTATGTCATAACTACAACACCTGTCCAATATTATATAGATAGCAAATGGGTATCGATTTCATAAGTCTGAGATCGCTGGGTCTGTGTTATAACTACAACACCTGTCTCATGTTATATAAATGGCAAATCGTTATCAATGTCATCAGTCTGAGATTGCTGGGTCTATGTAATAACTACGACACTTTTTTGTAATTTTTTATTTCATTGTAACAGTTGAACAATACCAGATGTAGAGAAGCACATTATAATATAATATATGCAAAATTCAACATTTTCACATTTTGTAAAATTAAGGGCAAATTTTCCAAGTCTTTTAGTGAATTTGTTAATTCCCATTCTTTATATATATATATATATATATATATATATATATATATATATATATATATATATATATCCAGTACTAAATAAAAATACACGTGGTGCTATAATTGTTAAAGTAAAATGATAGAGTAATAATAATAATAATTTGATAATAACAATATTAAAATAATCAATATCCTATGAGATAATTACTTTATCAGTCATGCTTAGTGGGTTGGGAGGGGTGGGAATAGCATCATATCAAATGATAAATGAATTGGTTTTGATCGTGAACCGAACAAAACAGGTATATAACGGCAAGTAAGAATGATGATTCCAGATTCAATTTCGCAATTAATTAAAAAAAGAAAGCAAGCAGCAAATGAACATTGATGCAGAATGGAACTTGATACCTGTAGAACTGTAGAGTTTCAACAAAAATTAGTGTTTCATTTGTCACCCCTCCAACATGCATGGTCACATGGATCCTATTACTGCCATCACTGAGCACCCTGAACACACAGGGGCTGGTAATTTAACCACGATAATGGCTATGATAAAACATGAATACTACCAGAGTCACAATTGGCGGTTATTGGTTTCATATAATCCCATATAGACATACTTTCGTGTCTGCCTCATACCCCTGGCATTTATTAAGATATTTTGAAATAAATTAGCACAAATGTTCACCACTACATGATGATTTGTTGCGCAGAAAAGTAAAAATATATACACTAAATAAAATTTTACAAATAAAATATAAATGATATATAGTAAACTAAAGGGATAAAGAAACACACACTGTTAGACCCCTTATATTCTATTGAAATATTAATGTGTATACTGAAAGCTGACTGAATAACAAGTATACAATGACAAGCCATGCATTTGACACATGATAACATGTACTTTATAATACGCCTTTCAATGAAGTCAGCCAAGTATTACTGAATAGCTTAAAAGTCGATAATTCACAATTTGCACGTGCTGCTCGTAGACATATACATGCGGTATGACAATCAAAAAACCTTTACACAAAACGATAACTTTACGTGTACAAATTAAATTTTGTATACAGGATTTCCAATATTATTTACAGAAGGCAATTTTAAAACTATCACCTCAAGTTCTCTTTAAGATTTGGAAATCACCGATTTCTAGTTACAGAGTTGACGACTTTTTGAATATGAAATATTTTATTTACTTAAACTTATATTTAGCTGAAATCTTTCTTAGTGGTTGTATGGTTGTCACTTTAAATTAAGAAATTGTTTTCATCTAAGCTAAAACAATATTATTGGGTTGAGATACATGGGATAAGTAAAGTTCCAAGAAGCTTTGTGAATATGGCCGTGAAAGACATGGCCTGTGACCATCATATCATTTTTTTTAAATGGGGTTTAACGACATTTTCAACACAATTCATTCTTGCATATCCAGATTTATTGGTGGAAGAAGACCTCAGACTGAGAAGAACCATCGTCCTTCCGCAAGTAACAGGCAAACTTTCTCACATAAAGTGTTTGGCGCGAACGGGACTCGAACCTACGATCTTAGCAGTGAGAGGTTTGTGATCTTGAGACGGCGCCTTAGTCCACTCGGCCACGGATGACCCTCAGTTGGTATCAATAACAGAAGTTGGATACAAACTCCTCAAACAAATGGTCGTAATTTAAAATACATCCGATAGTCATTATTAAAAAATTGTTGAAAAAATAATAAAAAAATGATTGATTTATTGATTGAATATTTAGCTCATTTTATACCACCGAGGACTAACAGACGATTAGTTAACATAATCACTGTTTTCTGGGATCCTGAAAGGTTAACCAGTACTCAAACACACCCAATCTCCGCAAGTAACTTATAATAAAAGATAAACCAAGCTGCCGTAAGTTTTTTATTTAAAAGAAAAAATCATTAATGTTCCCAACCCCAACTGTACATTAATTTAACGTTGCAGAAATTTATAAGTGGACAGACAGTTAAATGATCCCCACGATAAAAAAAAGACGCAGTCATGAAAAATATATACATGTTTACATTTTACTGTGCATGACATTTTATCGGATTACAGGTAAACACACCTGGGCGCATTACACGCTCACTAATCATCACTATATATGTACATGTGGTCGGGCCGTGTGTGCAGTTTGTGTTCACTCTAACTTTGCACTACTTATTGACGGATACATGAGGGGTGTTCGAAAAGTAATGGGGCGATTTAGACTACCGCTATACAAAGGTTAAATGAAATGTTTTGAAAAATAAAATTACGCTAAACTAAATGCATCAAGACATTGTAATTACACGCATTGTAACGCCATGTACATTCCTTCCCACAACATCAACTGCTATTGCTTTGCTTACAGGCATTACCTAATGCTATGGAGCAAGGAAAAGTAACAGCTTAAGTTTACATTTTTTGCTGAGTAACTTTACGGCATGAAATTAAACGAAACACCATCTATATATAAAGATGAACCATCGGTACTGTCAATTGGCTATGCACAACATTTATTTTTTGCAAATAGTGCAACGACGGTTTGTGTATTATACGGCCCCATACTATAATCTTTTCTGCTGGATAGCACCTATAGAGACGTCGTTCGTCGTTTATCGTGTATTTTCATATTATTAAGAAATGTATTTGCAAAAATGTAACGTGAAGCGGATATTTTCCCTTTGATTGTTTACACCGCCCCATAGCATTGGGTGATGTGGATTCGCCACCGTAAGGAAATAGGTCTAGAGCGAAATTTACCGCACATGGAACCTAGTTCCGATTTCCGAGTATTGACGGAATTGGACGAGAATACATGTACGTCAGTTTTCAACCAAAGGACAGATATCGAGGCACTGTACGATAATCTGCTTCATTATATATATTCGGAAAATTTATGGTACCTCTATGAAAAATTAACACTGTGTTTCTTAATTTTGATACATAGGTATAAGACACAGGACCATACTTGCCATATATACAAACATGCCATTATAATCTTGTGAGCTGTAATGAATTACGTTCTCCGCGAAATCCGCCATATTTAGAACATAATGAAGTAACTAAGTGACTATACTAAATTATATAATAAATTAATATGTTTCACGTGTCAACACTGGGCCGGTGCGCTTCTGTCTATCAATCCAGTGGTCATGAGTTTGAATCCTCTGTTGAAAAAAAACCCGTCCGGTCACAAGCTCAATGGTGATTGGTATACGAACATTGCGTTTTGTTGATATTCGCCTCACACATCAGATTCAAACAGCTAATCTTTGGCGTGAGCGACCAACACATCCATTACACTACCGCCCCGCTTTTTGCATCAATACTGAGGTAATAACTATTGGTACAGAATACATTTTTTCTATTTGTTAACCAAAGTTTCGAAGGATTTATCAAAATCTATGAAGATCATCTCGTTACTTGTTGGACAACCCTCAGAACTTTTTACTTGTTTACGTTACTCAAATCGGTGTTGTTCGCACCTTTTAGCAAAACACAATAGACTGTTTAACCACGTGACCAATGTTGCCTATATATACCCCTGTCGTTGCATTTCGCGCCGACTTTGTGTTCAAATTCTAATTTTCTCAATTCCAAGTATTTCAGAAAATCAGTCTCATGGCTTCCTTGTTCTCGTGTGTTGTGCGTATGGTGAAGACTGGGGTGTCATCGATGGTGTCATCAGCAGTTTCCATGGTTGAGCGTCTTGTAGATGCTGTGTTCGGTACCTGCAGTCCAGCTCCTGAGGTGAGTACTAAAACAGTTTTCTGTTAAAATATTGATCCATTACTCTCTGCCGCAAAATATCCAATAGGCCTACAATATATTGCATCGTATAGCTAAACGTATCGGACTACATAGTTTATGAATAAAAAACGCGCCAATAAGTCATTATTCAAAAGATTAATAAACACTTTACTCTGAAATGAACAGATGAATCACTTTACGGAATCAGTGACTTAATAACGTTATTTATATGTCTCTGACGAAATACTTCATTGAATCCGTATAAGTCTATGATTTACACCCGATACTGAATTTAAATGGTTTCACAATACATGTAATCAAACTGAATGCAGTCCTTGTTCGAAGTGGTAGTCGTACATACTCGGCCAATTTCGTCATCCTCCGATATTATTATCGCTGGGGTGTACGACTTCGTAATTAAAGAGTTTCACGTGTTTTGTATGCAGGAAAGGCGGCGCGTGTTCAAAACTTACTTTGTCATGACAGGGTAAACGTGAGTAATACAGTTCTTAATTTTGGATTAACTATGTGTGCTACAAGTTTGGATTATTATGTGTGCTACACAGTAAATGTATATCATAGATAATAGTTTGTACAATAGTTTCTCTCTTTTAAAATTGTCACCTGTGAAAACGGCTAAATTTGAACACGAACGGATAAAGAGAAATATGCCATACAGTAAATATTGATTCCTCTACGTCAGCTTATCTTGATGGTTCATGATATCTGTAATAAGTTTTATTGTTTTTAACGAATTTGTCTGAAAACGCACGTTTTGTTGAATAAATGGAATATTTAGCATTATTGTTGTCATCGAGGGTGAACAGACGATCAGTTCCGGAAAGGTTAACATGTACTCGAGCACACCCCATCTCCGCAAGTAACTGATAACTTTGCTACTTGAATCAGCGGTGAGAGAAAAACAATGAGACAATGTCGTATATCAATCATGAAAACTGTTGCCGGACAGGGATTTGAACTCGCGACCCCTGGATTGATAGTCAGACGCATACTCAACTGAACTAATCGGGCCCATATTTCTGATAAAAAATAACTTTCTTTAGTATAAATCTTTATTTAGTATAAATATATGTTGTTACTATTGTATTTTACGTATGCAAGTACACATCTACAAACGATAGGGCAACCATACAATTGTGTAAATGAAGGTCCGGTTTCAAAGAATTTATGGTGGTTTCAAGATTTATGTATGGAACATTCATTGACATTATATGTAATGTTATATATATTTATTGTAGACGTCTGTGGTGGTTGTGGATCCCGTGGTGTGTGTTGTCGCTGTGCCTGTCGCTGTGGCTGCCGTCGCTGTGGTTCCTGCTGCCGTGCTGTCTGTGGACCGGGTTGTAGGTGTCGAGTTGCCGGGGAGGGGTTGCTGTGCAGCTCGGGCTCAGGAGGTAAATACAAAGATTGTTCAAACATAATATCTGAATGTTTCTCTCAACTTTCAGGGGTGAACAGTTCCATAAAGGGTATAAACTGTCAACTTTGGGATTTCATATTTAAATGTTTCAAAAATACAGATTTGAAAGAATTTTGTGAAAATGATCTGCTCTACACACACAAAAAAATTATTGTAAGTGACTAAATGGAATTTTACATCCCTGCAACTGTTAATAAATTGTAGCTCTATTGAGTCAAAGGCTCAATTGTGCTTTTCTGATCAGTCGGTGCCTGTTGTACATTAGACATCAATCACCTTTAATCTTTTATGCTGTGAATATGTGAACATCCTCATGGAAATACTTGATTAGGACCTTTCTGATCACTCTGCATCTGTAATACATTGTCCTTATATTTTAAGTTTTACAGAACCTGATATTTCCCGAGTCAGGTCTATCAACCCCAATGAAAAAGCTGGGAATTCTATGCCTGTTCCACAATTAATAGCAATTGAACGCTTACTAACTTACCAAACTGTAACGTCATTCAAACTTTCAGTTCTATTAAACAGACTAAATTAGGAGAGCTAGGTGTGTACTACAGACTAAATTTTACAGTGTCATATATAGGTCAGCACTCAAATGTTTTCACAAAGTAAAACACAATTGTCACCTCAAAAACATATCCATTCATAAGTAAATGTGCATGTACAGTTAAAATATTAAAGTGAATAAAAGAAAAGGTCACACTGGCAGATTTATAGACTGAGGTGGAAAGGATTCATTGAGACTTTGTTAGACTTCAAGGTTTTATCTGAAATGTTACATAATGTATATTGGACTTGTTGGACATTTGGTATTATCTGAAATGTTACATACTGTATATTTGGACTTTGTGATATTGTCTGGATTATAGCATACTGTATATTTGAACTTTGTAGGACTTTTTTGTAGATCTTTTATCTGAAATGTTACATAATAAATATTTGGACTTTGTGGTAGATCTATTTTCTGGATTGTTACATGATGTATTTTTGCAATTTGTGGTATTTTCTGGATTGTTCCAAACTGTAAATTTGGATTTCATTGGACTTTGTGGTAGATCTATTAGCTGAAATGTTACCTGATGTATATTTGGACTTTGTGGTAGATCTATTTTCTGGATTGTTACATAATGTATTTTTGCACTTTGTATATTAAGTCTTCCTGCTATTATCTGAAATGTAACATTACTGTATATTTGGAAATCCTTTGATTCTTTGTTGTTCTATAATCTGTTACAATACTGTATATTTAAAGGGAGTTTATCAGGATTTTTCAAATTTTTAAAACTGGCTAAAAACATATTATTCCAATATATCATACCTATGTATACTCACTGACCCAGTAATGCCAAAAGGATATATATATGTAAACATGCCAAAATAATATATTAAAAAGGGATATCCTAACTTGGACTACACATCTATGTTAGATTAAAATAGAAGTGCAAACATATTTTGTGACGTACTAAATGAGTCGCATGGTTTCATTTTTGTTTCAATTTGATCTGTTATACACAGGGGCGATTCAAGGATTTCAGTTTAAAGGGGTTCAACACAATATCTGAACAGGCACACATGTTTTTCAGTAGTAATAATGATGAATTTTAATAAAATGTAGGAGTTTATTGGGGTCGTACGCTAGATTTTTTCATATTAGAAATAGTCTATTATTAGAATGGGGATTTCGTTTCATGTCTACTTTAACTCCCAATTTAAATATCGATTTTGTCATGTTTCAGTAAATTTCACATACCAAACCATTCAGAGTTTATTTATTAATGATAAGTGGATGTTTTTATCCATTTTGGTAAATATTTCATTTTTAAGACAGTTATAGCGTTTTTCCCCCGATATATTCCCTTTAAAATATGTTTGAGCTGGGACTTTCTGAAATGTACACAAAGGTACATGTACACAAATCAGTGTTAAATAGATTATACTTTTTTTTCACTTACCAAATATATTTTTATATGACCATGTAACCAACCATACAGTAAAATTAGTATCCAAGCAGTGCTCCAGATAAGGTGCGTATTTGCGTAAATAAGCATTGAAATTGACAAAAAAAGCATTGAAAATAATAAATGTGCGCACTGGTACGCATAAACAATTGAAATTAAGCATTTCATTGGCAATCTTGTGTGTATCGTATTTCCAAAGACCGGGGTTTTCACAACGGAAGTAGACACCGTGAAATAAACAAATCTAAGTGAAGCAACTGCTATGGAAAACATAGTCTGGTTCCCTGACCTTTACCGATAAAAATCTACTGTTTATTGGTAGATCGGGGAACCACACTAACTATATACAATAGGAGTTATTTCCCGTAGATCATTGTCACTGATACGCACATGGGAACATGTTGAGTATTTCCAAGTGTTTAAAAGAGGCCTGCTATAAACGAACCTTCATTACTTTAGTCGATTACTTTATCGTATTTATTTACTATAAATGACATTGTCTGCTTCTGACGTCGGAAGACGGAAAAAAAACAACAGAAACCCAATCATTATCTGATAACTTATGCCAGTTCTTTAAGTAAAAAACAATACTCTCAAAAATGAGTTATTGATGCATGTATTACTAAGTCACAAAAATATAAACAAAAAACACACGGGAGACAAGGTCAATACAAATACCATTGAATCATCGAAAGTAAAGTTCCCATGGCTGATAATAAATGAAATTGAAGGCAACCTCAAATCTGTATTAAAGCAAACATTAACAGTGTCTGGTCAGATTTTAGTAAAGGTAAATTTTGAAAATACTCTTTCAATTTCCATTTTAAGCATTGCATTTTAATTTAGGGAGTAAAATAAGCATTTGGCCAAAAGCTTATCTGGAGCACTGTCCATTATTTGAAACTTATTTTTAAATCTATACTGAGAACCAAAAGTTCAGTCAGTTAAATTGCATGAGAAACCCCATAGGGTACATTTAAAGCCAGATGTGTGCCCAGATGTGATATCCGTCATAATAAATTGTTCTGATTTCAATGTTAAGGGAGGTAATTTACCAAACATAAACTTTCAAGAGGGAATGCACATGCTATGCTTTTTTTGTACAAGTTTTATATTCTTTGGTGTAATATCTTATTATTTACACAGTTTCAGTTGTTTGACTAGACAAACACTGCTTTTATTTGACAAAATGCTGTTTTACATAAAGAAGCAATAACTTTTAGACAGACTATAAAAAAAAATACAAAACATTGATGTTCTACAAATTTTGACAAATATAGTTAAATCGAAAAAAATATTGAAATCTTATTTTGTATTATAGTTAAACTTGCAAGAAAGTATCGACTAAACTGTTGGATCTCAGTATATAATTAACAGATTTTATATCGAATGGTGTTGCAAAAGTTTTTGAAATGTGAGTTAAACAGCTTGAGTATTAAAATAAAGCCTTTACTAATCATGGAAGCTATAACAAAAGCTATAAAAAGACAAAGTAGTCTGTAAAATATCTGTCTAAATCCTATAAAAGTCTAAAAACATGAAATAAAGTTAAGATTAATATAAAGCATATATAATTATCTGTCTAAAATAAGAATGAATTTGCCAAAACATGACAGGGAAATGATATTTTAATTGGAGTTGAGATGTAAAAAAACAGAACCCCATTGCAACAAATATCATACACACACTGCTTGACAACAACTCTTCATTCAAGAAGGTTTAAAAGACTTTTTAACAAGATGGCTATGATAAATTTGATTTTCTGGCACTGACATCAGCACATTGCTGTAAACAAATAAATTGATGTAGCTTCTGAAAACCGATGCATATGATACAGTGTCAAATGCGTAAGTTATATGTATACCTTAGCACTGGTAATGTTTATATATGTATACCTTAGCACTGGTAATGTTTATATATGTATACCTTAGCACTGGTAATGTTTATTTATGACATCATATTGAGCACAGGGGCTAATGACAATACACATTCCACATCCCTATATATACCGGTAGTATAACTATACAATTTCAGTGAATTTTTTCATAAGATTTAAGTTATTGCATGGAAAACCCAAAAAATTTATATGTCACGAATGCCACAACTTAGCCTGTGTTTTGAAATTATAAACATATTAGAATTTCAAAAGATTTGATTTTGGCATTCATAAGCTATTGCACAAAAACAAAAAAAATTACGAATTTTCATAAATTAGGGACACAACTCTACAATGACAAAAGTCACAACCACTGAACATAGCCTGTGTTTTGTCATTAAAAACATTGTATCAAAATTTCAAAAGATTTGATTCAGGCATTCTTAAGTTGTTGCACGGATACCCCCAAAAATAAGATATTTCACAATTAATGGGGCATAACTTTTACACCAAGTCACAACCTCTTAAATCAAACTTGGCCTGTGTTTTTTCATTATAAACATTGTGTTAAAATTTCAAAAGATTTGATTCAGGCATTCTTAACTTGTTGCACGGAAAGCACGGACAGATAGATAGACCCGAATTAGTGTCTCCCACTTTTCGCAAAGTGGGGGACAATAAAGATTATACTAGCGATTTGAATGTTTATTGTCACTTGCCCTGTGGTATTTTGAGTTTGATTCAAAGTTAGTTATAATTAGCCATGTTCATCATTGTATGGTATAGGTCAAGCGTGAAATTACCGTTTCATATGCAAACACTTCATATTTGAGTACCAATAACCTGTCTTACCTGTATCGGTCAATAACATGTTTAAAACTGTTCTCAAGTAAACAAATCAAATGGTGTAGCTTCTGAATATGGTGGGTCAAATATTGCAATATTGTATAAGAGCAAAAACTATGAACATATGAACATATGAACATTTAACAAAAAATACTCCACAACATACAACTTTACAACAAGAATGTAAAATAATGAACATAAATATAAAAACACGAACATGAAAATAATGAATAATGAATATAATGAACATGAACGCTTATGTAAATTTATGCATCTCCATAGAGATGTAATGACTAGTTGTAAACTAATGCTTTTTATATTTTTAATTTTCTATAAGAAATCTGTGTTAAAAAAGTAATTATGATAAAAACGATGATAGTTTGGATAAATTTCCCCCTCCCCCCACCCCCCCCACTACTTTAAACTTTTACTTTAAATTTATTTTTATTTTACTTTGATTGAGAAACAAATTAGTACAACTTGGACAAAGTCAAAGTCATCCTTGGTAGAATCAGTACTAAACATTCTGATAATGTGTCCTACTCAAGGACACCACACATTGCCTTGGTGGAGGATCGAACCCACGACCTCATTATAGAATACATTGATATTTGAGGTAACAAACAAAAAAGTTAACCTTTTTTACATAAAAATTATTGTTCGATAAAGAATAATACTATAATTTACAATATGCAATTAACACAAATTGGCATATATATAAAAGCAAGATGTTGGTATTTGAGTGAATGAGATTTGTAATTATCCAATTGCAACATGCATTTTATACACTAATTGAGAGCATGAAATAATCATTTGAGTGAATACAATTTGTAATTTACCATCTGCATTTAGTTTACGCACATAGAAGATAAATTCGGCATTTGAGTGAATTAAATTAACAAATTAAATTAACAAGTTAGTTGAAATTTGCAATTAAGCAATCTGAATTAAAGCGGATGTCACCCTTGTATAACTGTACATGCTTATACTCCAAGGAATATTATGGGCTTCTAATTTCGAAGTCAAGGTCATAAGTGTGCCTTGACTGCAGTTATATGGCTGAAACTTGGTATGTTTTTAAGGCATTATGTAACATATTGAGCTCCTAACCTGAAGGTAGAAAAGATCAGGTTTTGTCTTTAAACTGTATGTTAAAGTTTTGGTGCAAGTTGTGATTTATTACATTTACATGCATACCTATAGTTAAGTGAATCTTACATGGCATATAGTTGTCTGCATATACCTTGAGTTTTTTTGTACTCTTAAAGGGTTGCTATAATTCCATTCAAGGCATTTAATGTTGAACTTGAGGTGCAAGTTGTATGTAGACATTACTTTCACATTTGTCTCACAATTCTTATCAAACTTGCTATACATCACCATCATCTGAACAAGCTCACATCGTTGGATTTATTCACTCAGATTATTATTGAAGGAGTAATGCCCCCTTTTCCTGACTTTAAAATATTTCGTATACACATGTACATTGTGGCCTCAACTCTGCCTACAGTTTTCATCTGATTCTAATCAAAGTTGCTATACATCATCACTATCATCGGAACATGTGCATATCATTAGGATTTTTCATCCAAATTATCGTTGAAGGAGTAATGCCCCCTTGTTCTGATTTAAAAATATTTCATATTTATATATGTATCTTGTGTTTTCAACTCCTACTAGTGGTTTCAACTCCTACTTCAGTTTTCATCCGATTCTAATCAAACTTGCTAAACATCATCACCATCATCTGAACAAGCTCACATCATCAGGTTTATTCACCAAAGTTATTATTAGAGGAGAAATGCCCCCCACCCCCCTCTCCTGACTACATAATTCAACATTTCCATAGCTACTATAGAACATAAACTAATGGTGAAAAATTATCATTTTTTTGCAAAATTACTGCAAATATATAAAGGCACAGGCTCCCTGAGTATTATAAGAATACAATTATGAATAAAAAAGTTGTAGCAAGAACATGTAAATGTATATAGATTTATAAATAGATCATAGATGGGAAATACTTTGTATCATTGTTTGAATATGCCAGGCCCATTGTCCCCTAACCATTGGCTACCTGCCCAAGCCCAACCAAGACCCCCCACACACATGCTGCCCATATTTTTGTATTAAATCAATGTTTATGTTTTAAATTTAATACTATTCTGCCCCTTTGTTATCAATTGCCTCTTTTCAACTTTGATTCCAACCCCAAAACACCCACTTTCAACTGTTTTCTTTATTGTATTAAAACTGCACAGACCTGTTTCTTAAACTTACACTACACTTACATACATGGCACATACACCCCCCAACCATCCACACCCAGATTTAAAGAACAATTATATTAAATTGAATACATTAGTACTTAGACATAGTGTATATTCTGCCCTTATAGTCCTACTTGCACAAAGTTACATGTATCTCACTATTTTGCTAATATGAAAGATTGTTTCATTCATATAGATATATCTGTTTTTCTGATAGTACATAATAATATACTGTTCTGTAACAAGGCTAGAATAGTCGGGTTATTGAATTTTTAGCTCATCTTTTTTGAAAAAAACGAAGAGATATTGTCATGACCCTGGTTGTGGTGGCGTCGTCGGCATCCGCTGGTTAAAGTTTTATGTTTAGCTCAGCTTTTTCTCTGTTTCTGAATAAACAACTCGTGTTACGGTGACTAAACTTCATAAACACATTCATATCATGTTATACAAACAATGTATATAGCTAACTTACCTAAATTTACATACTTTGGGCTCTAAAACCTTAGGTTAAAGTTTTGTTTAGCTCGAATTTAAATTATTATTTTTTTAAATCAATTTTATTTTTCAGTAATACCGTACTATTAATTCTGTAAGCTGATCACCATCAACTAAAAAAGTTTACATCGCCGACCGTGACCTATTTAATGCTCGAGCCCAACTAAGACTGCCCATTTATTTTTTATTTTTTCATTCTTTTAAATTTTGTTTTGTATTTAATCAAATACTCTGCCCAATTTCAGCTTTGTTACCGATTTCAAGACCCTACCCCCCACCCCTCCCACACCCCCATCCCCGACCATTTTTAATTTTTTTTGTTTAATTTTGTTTTGTATTAAATCAAATACTCTTCCCCATTTCAGCTTTGTTACCAACCCGAAGACCCTCACCCCTACCCCCCCCCCCCCCCCCCCACCCCAACCCCATCCTCGCCCATTTTTTTTTTTTTTTTTAATTTAAATTTTATTTTGTATTTAATCAAATCCTCCGCCCCATTTCAACTTTGTTACCAACCCAAAGACCCTCATTCCCCCCCCCCCCCCCCCCCACCCACCAATTCCCATCCTCGCCCATTTTTTTTTTTTTAAATTTTGTTTTGTATTAATCAAATACTCTGCCCCATTTCAGCTTTGTTACCAATCTGAAGACCCTCACCCCTACCCCCCACCCACTCCCCCACCCCCATCCCCGCCCATTTTTTTTTTTAATTTAAATTTTGTTTTGTATTAAATCAAATACTCTGTCCAATTTCAACTTTGTTACCAACCCAAAAAACCTCACTCTTATCTAACCCCCCCATCCCTGCCCATTTTTTTATTTTTATTTTTAAATTTTGTTTGTTTTAAATTAAATACTTCCCCCATTTCAACTTTGTTACTGGTCCCAAGGACATCCCCCCCCCCACCCTTCCACCCTGCACCCCCCCTCCCACATTTTTTTTTTTTTTTCTTTTAATTTTTTTTTTTTTAAATTTAATACTATTCTGCCCTCTTTGTTACCAACCCCAAAACCCTCAACCCACTCCAATTGTTTTCTTAAAATTGTGTTCTGTATTGAATAAGATACAGTCTGTCCCTTTTCAACTTTGTTACCTACCCCAAGACACCCTCCCCCTCCAATTTTTTTATTGTATTAAAACTGCACAGCCCTGTTTATAGAACTTTGGCACATACACCCCCACATCCACACCCAAATTTAAAAAAAAAATGTATTTAATTAAATACATTTCAGCTTAAATACTGGCTAGCTGGTTAAAGTTTTGTGTGCAAGTACCATCAAGTCCTTATCACATCAACCACTCAATGTATTTGACTGAAACTTTACATATGGCTTTGTATTCATGAAACCAACTAAATTAATCAAGTGGGATAACTCTTGCCAGATTCTTTTGCAAATTAGGACCTTTGTTTAACTTAGAAATTTTATAACTCAGCAGTCACTATAATTGTATTGGGTTGAAACTTCATACAAGGTATTGCAGTTATAAGACCTACTTTATTTTATCTTGTTTGCTTGGCTTTGTCATCAGTCTCAATCAAATTTGTACTTTTGTGACAAATATTCAAATTGTTGAGCATACTGTCCCTCCGACAGCTCTTAAATGTAGGAAGTGCTAACTAGAAGTCTTCTTGTGCATTTAATTGTGGTTTTCTAGTGTGACGGTTTTATATCTTTGATTAAAAGAAAATCTGGGTAACTAATTGGGTAAATGATTACTATATCTAAACAGTAAGATTACATATTGAAGTTGATAGTGATTTGAAAATTTTATTCTTACCAATATTTTATTTTCTCTTTTCAGTTTGCCGGTGATGCCCTTCCAGCAGCTGAGAGGTACGTTGTGCCTTGTATGGCGCCTGTTTGTGCGGTACTACCTGACCAGCTCGTGCCCCCTCCCGTGTCTCTGAGACGCTCTCGCAGAGTGCCTAGACTACCTGTCCGGTACACCGATGTCCCAGTTAGGAAGGTTAAGGAACCTGTACTGAATGCTCCTGTGGAGATTCGTACCAGGTCAGGTCGGGTAGTTCGCCGTGCAGAGAGGCTGTCTTACTAGATCAGGTATGGTGTATGGCACCTATTTATGTGGTGTCTTCAGTTCATGTCCCCAGCCGTGTCTGAGATACTCTGGCAGAGTAGAGTGTCTTGTGTCTAGTACACACTGCTGTCCCAGTTAGGAAGGTTTAGAAACCTGTGTCGGATGCTCTTTCTGCAGTTCGTACCAGGTTGGAACTGGTGGACTGCCATATAGATGGATGTCATACTTAGGGTGCCATACTTTAGTATAGGAGTACTTCTCATTTGTCATTTTGTATCATGTGACTAACAAAACTAACAAAAAAAAAAAAAAAAATTTAACAAAACTAACAAACCAAAAAAAACAACAAAAAAAAAAACAAAAAAAAAACAAAAAAAAAACAAAAAAAAAAAAAAACCTAGTCTTAGTATTTATGCAGATGTGGAAACTTGTGGCAACATTGAATATTTTACTGAAAATAGGACAATACACCATTTGATAATTCATCCTGCATTCACCTTGGTAATGGCACATCAGTCGCCACCCGATAGGAATGAACTCTGGTTCCTCCTTTCAGTGGCGCAGCATTCATCTTGGTCCCGAGAAGCTTGTTGGTGGACTAGTAGCTCAGCTAGTTCCATTGTTATCATGCACATGTCTTGACTTGTCCTGAAGTGACCACCTCGGTCCGCGATCAGACCTGTAAAACTCTGCTAGTAGAGAAACCATTGGTTGTTTGGAGTGCAGCTGAAGTATTACGATACTGCTGTAGATCATCAGCTAAATAGTGGAGCCATGCAGTCCAAGTTTTACTTTGACAATTCGAGTGTATAGTACAATAGATGCTCGCGGCTAGAGTATAATATTGTAAGTTTACATTCAAGAGGGTCTGTCAGCTTGCTGGCAACCTTACCTGCATTTTGATCTCCATATTTACGCTCGTCTCAGAACAAAGCTTGCATGCCACACGGAACAATGTGAAGCTGCGAATGTCTCTCTAAATCAGATATGGTTCACTAGATAGTACAATACATTAGTATTGTTGTAATTTAGAGCTAATACATGCAACAAAGCTCCGTCAGGAGCGCTCTTATTAGAACTCTGAATAACATTTGGCTTTAGCGACTTTATCTTGTAAGCATCTGCCCTATCAACTGTAGATGGTACGTTATTTGCCTACCATGGTTTTTACGGGTATTTTGGAATCGGGTTCAATTCCAGAGAGAGAGGGAGCCTGAAAATGGCTACCACGTCCAAGGAAGGCAGCAAGCACACAGAAACCCAGTCCTTGGACTGGGTTGTTTGGTTGTCATGACCGAGACTTGAGTATGGGGAACTAGGACTCAGTTGAGCTCCAAACACCCTTTGGAAACAGCTGGTCCTTGTGGTAAATCCAGCTTCCAAATAGCGTATAAAAAAGAAAAAAACAACTCAGTTGGGACAATGTTTGTGTCAACTTTTTCCTAAATGCCGGGTTTACATCCATGGGTTGCAGGGCCTAATATATGAAACTAATTCAGGAATTATATGAGAAGTGGCAAAATAATGGAACTGGTAAATAATTGAGTTGTGGCAATAGAACTGGCAAATGATTGAGCTGTGGTAATAGAACTGGTTGATTGAGTTGTGGCAATAGAACTGGTAAATGATTGAGCTGTGGTAATAGAACTGGTTGATTGAGTTGTGGCAATAAAACTGGTAAATGATTGAGCTGTGGTAATAGAACTTGTTGATTGAGTTGTGGCAATAGAACTGGCAAATGATTGAGCTGTGGTAATAGAACTTGTTGATTGAGTTGTGGCAATAGAACTGGCAAATGATTGAGCTGTGGTAATAGAACTGGTTGATTGAGTTGTGGCAATAGAACTGGTAAATGATTGAGCTGTGGTAATAGAACTTGTTGATTGAGTTGTGGCAATAGAACTGGCAAATGATTGAGCTGTGGTAATAAAACTGTTACAAAATTGAGTTGTGACAATAGAACTGGCAAATAATTGAGTTGTGACAAAAGAAATGGCAAACGATTGAGCTGTGGTAATAGAACTGGTACATAATTGAGTTGTTGCAATAGAACTGGTAAATAAATGCACTGTGGTGAAACAATAGCTGTTGGTTGCAGTAGTAGCTGATGATAAAAACTGGCCTGGGAAACCAGTGTCATCTTGGAAATGTTTGTTTTGGTTGTAGTGTTAGTTGATGATAAAAACTGGCCTGGGAAACCAGTTATCATCTTGGTATTGTTGTGTTGTTTGCAGTATTAGCTGATGATAAAAACTGGTCTGGGAAACCAGTGATTATCTTGGAAATGTTTTATGTTCGTTGCAGTATTAGCTGATGATAAAAACTGGCCTGGGAAACCAGTTATCATCTTGGAAATGTGTGTGTTGGTTGTAGTATTAGCTAGCTGATGATAATAAACTGGCCTGGGAAACCAGAAATCATTTTGGAAATGTTTGTGTTGGTAGTAGTAGCTGATGATAAAAACTGGCCTGGGAAACCAGTTATCATCTTGGAAATGTTGGTGTTGGTTGTAGTATTAATTGATGATTAAAACTGGCCTGGGAAACCAGTTATCATCTTGGAAATGTTTGTGTTGGTTGTAGTAGAAGCTGATGATAATAAACTGGCCTGGAAAACCAGGGATCATCTTGGAAATGTTTGTGGTGGTTGTAGTATTAGCAGGTGATAAAAACTGGCCTGGGAAACCAGTAATCATCTTGGAAATGTTTGTTTTGGTTGTAGTATTAATTGATGATTAAAACTGGCCTGGGAAACCAGTTATCATCTTGGAAATGTTTGTGTTGGTTGTAGTAGAAGCTGATGGTAATAAACTGGCCTGGGAAACCAGTTATCATCTTGGAAATGTTTGTGTTGGTTGTAGTATTAGCAGGTGATAAAAACTGGCCTGGGAAATCAGTAATCATCTTGGAAATAATTGTGTTGGTTGCAGTACTAGCTGATGATAAGAACTGGCCTGGGAAACCAGTAATCATCTTGGAAATGTTTGTGTTGGTTGTAGTATTAGCTAGCTGATGATAATAAACTGGCCTGGGAAACCAGTACTCATCTTGGAAATGTTTGTGTTGGTTGTAGTAGAAGCTGATGATAATAAACTGGCCTGGGAAACCAGTAATCATCTTGGAAATGTTTGTGTTGGTTGTAGTAGAAGCTGATGGTAATAAACTGGCCTGGGAAACCAGTTATCATCTTGGAAATGTTTGTGTTGGTTGTAGTAGAAGCTGATGGTAATAAACTGGCCTGGGAAACCTGTTACCATCTTGGAAATATTTTGTGTTGGTAGAAGTAGCTGATGATAAAAACTGGCCTGGGAAACCAGCAATCATCTTGGAAAGGTTTGTTTGGGTTGTAGTATTAGCTGATGATAAAAACTGGCCTGGGAAACCAGTAATCATCTTGGAAATGTTTGTGTTGTTAGTATTAGCTGATGATAAAAACTGGCCTGGTAAACCAGTAATCATCTTGGAAATGTTTGTGTTGGTTGCAGTATTAGCTGATGATAAGAACTGGCCTGGGAAACCAGTAATCATCTTGGAAATGTTTGTGTTGTTTGCAGTAATAGCCGATGATTAAAACTGGCCTGGGAAACCAGTAATCATATTGGAAATGTTTGTGTTGGTTGTAGTAGAAGCTGATGATAATTAACTGGCCTGAGAAACCAGTAATCATCTTGGAAATATTTGTGTTGGTTGTATTAAAAGCTGATGATAATAAACTGGCCTGGGAAACCAGTTATCATCTTGGAAATGTTTGTGTTGGTTGTAGTAGAAGCTGATGGTAATAAACTGGCCTGGGAAACCAGTGATCACCTTGGAAATGTTTTTGTTGGTTGTAGTAGAAGCTGATGATAATAAACTGGCCTGGGAAACCAGTGATCATCTTTTGAAATGTTGGTGTTGCTTGTAGTAGATGCTGATAATAACAAACTGGCCTGGGAAACCAGTGATCATCTTTTGAAATGTTTGTGTTGGTTTTAGTAGAAGCTGATGATAACAAACTGGCCTGGGAAACCAGTAATCATCTTGGAAATGTTTTTGTTGGTTGTAGTAGAAGCTGATGGTAATAAACTGGCCTGGGAAACCAGTGATCATCTTGGAAATGTTTGTGTTGGTTGTGTTAGAAGCTGATGATAACAATCTGGCCTGGGAAACCAGTAATCATCTTTTGAAATGTTTGTGTTGGTTGTAGTAGAAGCTGATGATAACAAACTGGCCTGGGAAACCAGTAATCATCTTGGAAATGTTTGTGTTGGTTGTAGTTGAAGCTGATGATAACAAACTGGCCTGGGAAACCAGTAATCATCTTGGAAATGTTTGTGTTGGTTGTAGTAGAAGCTGATGATAACAAACTGGCCTGGGAAACCAGTGATCATCTTGGAAATGTTTGTGTTGGTTGTAGTAGAAGTTGATGGTAATAAACTGGCCTGGGAAACCAGTGATCATCTTTTGAAATGTTTGTGTTGGTTGTAGGAGAAGCTGATGATAACAAACTGGCCTGGGAAACCAGTAATCATCTTGGAAATGTTTGTTTTGGTTGTAGTCTTAGCTAGTTGATGATAAAAACTGGCCTGGGAAACCAGAAATCATCTTGGAAAACTTTGTGTTGGTTGCAGTATTAGCTGATGATAAGAACTGGCTTGGGAAACCAGTAATCATCTTGGAAATGTTTGTGTTGTTTGCAGTAATAGCCGATGATTAAAACTGGCCTGGGAAACCAGTAATCATCTTGGAAATGTTTGTGTTGGTTGTAGTAGAAGCTGATGATAATAAACTGGCCTGGGAAACCAGTAATCATCTTGGAAATGTTTGTGTTGGTAGTATTAGCTGATGATAAAAACTGGCCTGGTAAACCAGTAATCATCTTGGAAATGTTTGTGTTGGTTGCAGTATGAGCTGATGATAAGAACTGGCCTGGGAAACCAGTAATCATCTTGGAAATGTTTGTGTTGTTTGCAGTAATAGCCGATGATTAAAACTGGCCTGGGAAACCAGTAATCATATTGGAAATGTTTGTGTTGGTTGTAGTAGAAGCTGATGATAATTAACTGGCCTGAGAAACCAGTTATCATCTTGGAAATGTTTGTGTTGGTTGTATTAGAAGCTGATGATAACAAACTGGCCTGGGAAACCAGTGATCATCTTTTGAAATGTTTGTGTTGGTTGTAGTAGAAGCTGATGGTAATAAACTGGCCTGGGAAACCAGTGATCATCTTGGAAATGTTTTTGTTGGTTGTAGTAGAAGCTGATGATAATTAACTGGCCTGGGAAACCAGTGATCATCTTTTGAAATGTTGGTGTTGCTTGTAGTAGATGCTGATGATAAAAAATGGCCTGGGAAACCAGTGATCATCTTTTGAAATGTTTGTGTTGGTTTTAGTAGAAGCTGATGATAACAAACTGGCCTGGGAAACCAGTAATCATCTTGGAAATGTTTTTGTTGGTTGTAGTAGAAGCTGATGGTAATAAACTGGCCTGGGAAACCAGTAATCATCTTGGAAATGTTTTTGTTGGTTGTAGTAGAAGCTGATGATAGTAAACTGGCCTGGGAAACCAGTAATCATCTTGGAAATGTTTGTGTTGGTTGTAGTAAAAGCTGATGATAAAAAACTGGCCTGGGAAACCAGTGATCATCTTGGAAATGTTTTTGTTGGTTGTATTAGAAGCTGATGATAACAAACTGGCCTGGGAAACCAGTAATCATCTTTTGAAATGTTTGTGTTGGTTGTAGTAGAAGCTGATGATAACAAACTGGCCTGGGAAACCAGTAATCATCTTGGAAATGTTTGTGTTGGTTGTAGTAGAAGCTGATGATATCAAACTGGCCTGGGAAACCAGTAATCATCTTGGAAATGTTTGTGTTGGTTGTAGTAGAAGCTGATGATAACAAACTGGCCTGGGAAACCAGTAATCATCTTGGAAATGTTTGTGTTGGTTGTAGTAGAAGTTGATGGTAATAAACTGGCCTGGGAAACCAGTGATCATCTTTTGAAATGTTTGTGTTGGTTGTAGTAGAAGCTGATGATAACAAACTGGCCTGGGAAACCAGTAATCATCTTGGAAATGTTTGTTTTGGTTGTAGTCTTAGCTAGTTGATGATAAAAACTGGCCTGGGAAACCAGAAATCATCTTGGAAAACTTTGTGTTTGTTGTATTAGCTGCTGATGATAAAAACTGGCCTGGTAAACCAGTAATCATCTTGGAAATGTTTGTGTTGGTTGCAGTATTAGCTGATGATAAGAAATGGCCTGGGAAACCAGTAATCATCTTGGAAATGTTTGTGTTGTTTGCAGTATTAGCTGATGATAAAAACTGGCCTGGGAAACCAGTGATCATCTTGGAAATGTTTGTGTTGGTTGTAGTAGAAGCTGATGATAATAAACTGGCCTGGGAAACCAGTAATCATCTTGGAAATGTTTGTGTTGGTAGTAGTAGCTGATGATAAAAAACTGGCCTGGGAAACCAGTAATCATCTTGGAGAGGTTTGTTTTGGTGGAAGTATTAGCTGGTGATAAAAATTGGCCTGGTAAACCAGTAATCATCTTGGAAATGTTTGTGTTGATTGCAGTTTTAGCTGATGATAAAAACTGGCCTGGGAAACCAGTAATCATCTTGGAAATGGTTGTGTTGGTAGTAGTAGCTGATGATAAAAACTGGACTGGGAAACCAGTAATCATCTTGGAAATGCTTGTGTTGGTTTTAGTAGTAGCTGATGATAATAAACTGGCCTGGGAAACCAGTGATCATCTTGGAAATGCTTGTGTTGGTTTTAGTAGAAGCTGATGATAGTAAACTGGCCTGGGAAACCAGTAATCATCTTGGAAATGTTTGTGTTGGTTGTAGTAAAAGCTGATGATAATAAACTGGCCTGGGAAACCAGTGATCATCTTGGAAATGTTTGTGTTGGTTGTAGTAAAAGCTGATGATAATAAACTGGCCTGGGAAACCAGTGATCATCTTGGAAATGTTTGTGTTGGTTGTAGTAGAAGTTGATGGTAATAAACTGGCCTGGGAAACCAGTAATCATCTTGGAAATGTTTGTGTTGGTTGTAGTAGAAGCTGATGGTAATAAACTGGCCTGGGAAACCAGTTATCATCTTGGAAATGTTTGTGTTGGTTGTAGTTTTAGCTGATGATAATAAACTGGCCTGGGAAACCAGTGATCATCTTGGAAATGTTGGTGTTGGTTGTAGTAGAAGTTGATGATAATAAACTGGCCTGGGAAACCAGTAATCATCTTGGAAATGTTGGTGCTGGTTGTAGTAGAAGCTGATGATAACAAACTGGCCTGGGAAACCAGTGATCATCTTGGAAATGTTTGTGTTGGTTGTAATAGAAGTTGATAGTAATAAACTGGCCTGGGAAACCGGTGATCATCTTTTGAAATGTTTGTGTTGGTAGTAGTAGAAGCTGATGATAATAAACTGGCCTGGGAAACCAGTGATCATCTTGGAAATGTTTGTGTTGGTTGTAGTAGAAGCTGATGGTAATAAACTGGCCTGGGAAACCAGTAATCATCTTGGAAATGTTTGTGTTGTTTGCAGTAGAAGCTGATGGTAATAAACTGGCCTGGAAAACCAGTGATCATTTTGGAAATGTTTATGTTGGTTGTAGTATTAGCTAGCTGATGATAATAAACTGGCCTGGGAAACCAGTAATCATCTTGGAAATGTTTGTGTTGGTTGTAGTAGAAGCTGATTATAACAAACTGGCCTGGGAAACCATTAATCATCTTGGAAATGTTTGTGTTGTTAGAAGTAGCTGATGATAAAAACTGGCCTGGGAAACCAGTGACCATCTTGGAAATGTTTGTGTTGGTTGTAGTATTAGCTAGCTGATGATAATAAACTGGCCTGGGAAACCAGTAATCATCTTGGAAATGTTTGTGTTGGTTGTAGTAGAAGCTGATGATAATAAACTGGCCTGGGAAACCAGTAATCATCTTGGAAATGTTTGTGTTGGTTGTAGTAGAAGCTGATGATAACAAACTGGCCTGGGAAACCAGTAATCATCTTGGAAATGTTTGTGTTGGTAGTAGTAGCTGATGATAAAAACTGGCCTGGGAAACCAGTGATCATCTTGGAAATATTTGTGTTGGTTGTAGTAGAAGCTGATGATAATAAACTGGCCTGGGAAACCAGTGATCATCTTGGAAATGTTTGTGTTGGTTGTAGTAGAAGCTGATGATAATAAACTGGCCTGGGAAACCAGTAATCATCTTGGAAATGTTTGTGTTGGTAGTAGTAGCTGATGATAAAAACTGGCCTGGGAAACCAGTAATCATCTTGGAAATGTTTGTGTTGGTTGTAGTAGAAGCTGATGATAATAAACTGGCCTGGGAAACCAGTAATCATCTTGGAAATGTTTGTGTTGTAGTAGTAGCTGATGATAAAAACTGGCCTGGAAAACCAGTGATCATATTGGAAATGTTTGTGTTGGTTGTTTTAGTAGCCGATGATAATAAACTGGCCAGGAAAACCAGTAATCATCTTGGAAATGGTTGTGTTGGTTGTAGTAGAAGTTGATGATAACAAACTGTCCTGGGAAACCAGTAATCATCTTGGAAATGTTTGTGTTGGTTGTAGTAGAAGCTGATGATAATAAACTGGCCTGGCAAAACCAGTGATCGTCTTGGAAAGGTTTGTGTTGGTTGTAGTAGAAGTTGATGGTAATAAACTGGCCTGGGAAACCAGTAATCATCTTTGAAATGTTTGTGTTGGTTGTAGTAGAAGCTGATGATAATAAACTGGCCTGGGAAACCAGTGATTATCTTGGAAATGTTTGTGTTGGTTGTAGTTTTAGCTGATGATGAAAACTGGCCTGGGAAACCAGTAATTATCTTGGAAATGTTTGTGTTGGTTGTATTAGTAGTTGATGATAATAAACTGGCCTGGGAAACCAGTGATCATCTTGAAAATGTTTGTGTTTGTTATAGTAATAGCTGATGATAAAATCTGGCCTGGGAAACCAGTTATCATCTTGGAAGCGTTTGTGTTAGTTGTCTTAATAGCTATCTGATGATAAGAACTGGCCTGAAAAACCAGTGATCATCTTGGAAATATTTGTGTTTGTTGTAGTAATAGCTGATGATAAAATCTGGCCTGGGAAACCAGATATCATCTTGGAAGCGTTTGTGTTGTATTAGTAACTAATGATAATAAACTGGCATGGGAAACCAGTAATCATCTTGGAAATGTTTGTGTTGGTTGTATCAGTAGAGACCGCAGCATGGTCTAGTGGTAGAGCGTCCACCTCGAATGCAGAAGGATGTGGGTTTGATCCCTGGCCGGGTCATACCAAAGACTTTAAAAATGGTACTAGAAGCTTCCTCGCTTGACGCTCAGCATTTAGAGGACATTTCTAGGTCTGGTATGCCCGGTGTCAGTATAATGTGACTGGGTGGGGTATCTTACCATGTGTCTGCGGCATGATACTCCAGTGTGACAGCGCTCAGAATACTGTCTCAAGTAGACACCATTGCGATATGACTGAAAAAGTGTTGAAAGCAAAGCTAAACACCATACAACAACAACATGTATTAGTAGCTGATGATAAAAACTGGCTTAGGAAACCAGTAATCATCTTGGAAATGTTTGTTTTGGTTGTAGTATTAGTTGATGATAAAAACTGGCCTGGGAAACCAGTAATAGCTGAGAGAAAAAGAAAGGTAAATAAATGCTTTGTGGTAAAATAATAGCTGGTTGATAAAAGAACAGACACAAAATTTTAAACAAACATTGGTCATGTATGTCTGTTTCCTTATACATGACTATATTTTTCTCCTGCCAAAGACGGATGTGCTGGGCCTCGACGTGGCGCAGGGGCGAACACTACAAAAACCTGAGAAATAGCACATTGTCGTATGTAGTGGCCAACAGCAGCACAGCGCAATATAAAGAGAAGAACCGTGGGCAACCATTAATCTAAGCAATGATTGTGGTGGATGTGTAGGTTGATGTAATAGCTGATGATAATAAACTGGCCTGGGAAACCAGTAATCATCTTGTTAATGTTTGTGTTGGTTGTAGTGATATCTGATGATAAAAACTGGCCTGAGAAACCAGTTATCATCTTGTTAATGTTTGTGTTGGATGCAGTGATAGCTGATGATACATAAACTGGCCTGGGAAACCAGTAATCATCTTGTTAATGTTTGTGTTGGTTGCAGTGATAGCTGATGATACTAAACTGGCCTAGGAAACCAGTAATCATCTTGTTAATGTTTGTGTTGGTTGCAGTGATAGCTGATGATAAAAACTGGCCTGAAAACCAGTTATCATCTTGTTAATGTTTGTGTTGGTTGCAGTGATAGCTGATGATAATAAACTGGCCTGGGAAACCAGTAATCATCTTGTTAATGTTTGTGTTGGTTGCAGTGATAGCTGATGATAAAAACTGGCCTTAGAAACCAGTTATCATCTTGTTAATGTTTGTGTTGGTTGCAGTTATAGCTGATGATAAAAACTGGCCTGAGAAACCAGTTATCATCTTGTTAATGTTTGTGTTAGTTGCAGTGATAGCTGATGATACTAAACTGGCTTGGGAAACCAGTAATCATCTTGTTAATGTTTGTGTTGGTTGCAGTGATAGCTGATGATACTAAACTGGCCTAGGAAACCAGTAATCATCTTGTTAATGTTTGTGTTCGTTGCAGTGATAGCTGATGATAAAAACTGGCCTGAGAAACCAGTTATCATCTTGTTAATTTTTGTGTTGGTTGCAGTGATAGCTGATGATATAAACTGGCATGGGAAACCAGTAACCATCTTGTTAATGTTTGTGTTGGTTGCAGTGATAGCTGATGATACTAAACTGGCCTAGGAAACCAGTAATCATCTTGGAAATGTTTGTGTTGGTTGTAGTAGTAACTGATGACAATAAACTGGCCTTGGAAACCAATAATCATCTAGGAAATGTTTGTTTTGGTTGTAGTATTAGTTGATGATTAAAACTGGCCTGGGAAACCAGTAATCATCTTCGAAATGTTTGTGTTAGTTGTATTAATAGTTATCTGATGATAAGAACTGGCCTTGGAAACCAGTAATCATCTTGGAAATGTTTGTGTTGGTTGTATTATTAGCTGATGATAAAAACTGGCCTTGGAAACCAGTAATAGCTGAGAGAAAAAGAAAGGTAAATAAATGCTTTGTGGTAAAATCATAGCTGGTTGATAAAAGAACAGACACAAAATTTCAAACATACATTGGTCATGTATGTCTGTTTCCTTATACATGACTATATTTTTCTCCTGCCAAAGAAGGATGTGCTGGGCCTCTACGAGGCGCAGGAGCGAACACTACAAAAACCTGAGAAATAGCACATTGTCGTATGTAGTGGCCAACAGCAGCACAGCGCAATATAAAGAGAAGAACCGTAGGCAACCATTAATCTAAGCAATGATTGTGGTGGATGTGTAGGTTGATGTAATAGCTGATGATAATAAACTGGCCTGAGAAACCAGTAATCATCTTGTTAATGTTTGTGTTGGTTGTAGTGATAGCTGATGATAAAAACTGGCCTGAGAAACCAGTTAACATCTTGTTAATGTTTGTGTTGGTTGTAGTGATAGCTGATGATAAAAACTGGCCTGAGAAACCAGTTAACATCTTGTTAATGTTTGTGTTGGTTGTAGTGATAGCTGATGATAAAAACTGGCCTGAGAAACCAGTTAACATCTTGTTAATGTTTGTGTTTGTTGCAGTGATAGCTGATGATAAAAACTGGCCTGAGAAACCAGTAATCATCTTGTTAATGTTTGTGTTGGTTGCAGTGATAGCTGATGATAAAAACTGGCCTGGGAAACCAGTAATCATCTTGTTAATGTTTGTGTTAGTTGCAGTGATAGCTGATGACAATAAACTGGCCTGGGAAACCAGTAATCATCTTGTTAATGTTTGTGTTGGTTGCAGTGATACATGTAGCTAATGATAATAAACTGGCCTGGGAAACCAGTAATCGTCTTGGAAATATTTGTTGGTTGTAGTATTAGCTAGCTGATGATAATAAACTGGCCTGGAAAACCAGTAATCATCTTGGAAATGTTTGTGTTGGTTGCAGTAGAAGCTGATGATAATAAACTGGCCTGGGAAACCAGTAATCATCTTGGAAATGTTTGTGTTGGTTGCAGTATTAGCTGATGATGAAAACTGGCCTGGGAAACCAGTAATCATCTTGGAAATATTTGTTGTTTGTAGTATTAGCTATTCATAAAAACTGGCCTGGGAAACCAGTAATCATCTTGGAAATGTTTGTTGTTTGCAGTATTAGCTATTGATAAAAAACTGGCCTGCAAAACCAGTAATCATCTGGGAAATGTTTGTTTGCAGTATTAGCTGATGATAAAAACTGGCCTATGAAACTGATGATGAAAACTGGCCTAGGAAACCAGTAATCATCTTGAAAATGATTTTTGTTTGCAGTATTAGCTATACACAAAAAACTGGCCTGGGAAACCAGTAATCATCTTGGAAATGTTTGTTGTTTGCAGTATTAGCTATTGATAAAAAACTGGCCTGTAAAACCAGTAATCATCTTGGAAATGTTTGTTTGCAGTATTAGCTGATGATAAAAAATGGCGTATGAAACCAGTAATAATCTTGGCATTGTTTGTGTTGGTTGTAGTATTAGCTAGCTGATGATAATAAACTGGCCTGGGAAACCAGTAATCATCCTGGAAGTGTTTGTGTTGATTTTAGTAGTAGCTGATGATAAAAACGGGCTTGTGCAACCAGTTATCTGTGTTGGTTGTAGTATTAGCTAGCTGATGATAATAAACTGGCCTGGGAAACCAGTCATTATAGAAATGGTTGTGGAGGTTGTAATAATAGCTGATGATAAAAAATGGCTGATTTGGCCTGGTAAAATTATGTTAATATTTTATTCAAGTTTCTTTGTACAAATTTTAGACTTTTGTGGTGTAACTGGCCAACACATCTACTTTTTTGGTAGAAGACTCAGGTTCAACCCCTGACAAGAGTTAAATTTGGAAAAGAAGTTGCTTGAATGCATTTGAAGTGTTTTTATATTCTCATTGAAAATCAGTATAAAAAATGGATTGTGCATCTGACTATCAATTCAGGAGTGTTGAGTTGAATTGCAGCTGGGCCACTATTTCCATGATGTTTAACATGCAGCATTGTGTCTCATTGTTCTGTGTCTCACCGCTGGTTCTAATACTACAAGTGGAAAAGTTATCAATTAATTGCAGACATTGATATACTCATATTCTGGTTAACCTATCAGGATACCTGGAAAGAGTGGTTTAGTTACTGATCATCTACTAGCCCCGGATGGCATAAAAATGGTTATAAATACTGAAAATTGCATAATTTATTGATGCAGGTGTGTAATAAAACCCAAATAAAGCTAGATTAAAATTTACTACTGATTTTAAGTTCAGGGCTAGGACAACATATTACCAACTTCACCAAGCATCTGAATAACATGATGATGTAATCTTGAGATGCTGTTGTCTTACAATGACTGATGGAAACCAAATCACAATGTATAATGCATTTTCCCCATTTTTTAAAGAGAATAAGAGAAATAAAAATGGTAAATATCCAATATTTCTGAGTGGTATGATAAAAAAAATACGTCGATTACGCCAATTTTTTTATTAAATTTATTAAACTCGCTGAAATGATATAATTCTTAACAAAACCTTGCATAATATGTTTTTGCCAACTTGTACAAGATTTTCTGTATACCGGTATTGGTTATGTGATATTCTCTTTAAGAGTTAAACTGGATTGTTTATCAATTTTGTTAACTAAAGTGCCATAACCATTTAGATAATGCAATAATAAATTGGTATAATTGTAATATTTAGCCTAAATTGTGACTCTCTGGATCGTATCTGATGCAAAATATGATTGTGTATCATCAAAAATTTGTATTATAAACTCACTTTTACCATAGAACCATTTTTCATTTTCGATAGGACTAGACCTGAGCCATCAGATATTGATTTTATTCATAAATGTTTGGAAATTCCTGGGTATTATTGGTTAAAAATGGGATTCGAATGAAGAGCAAACACAGAGGTATGGAGTCAGCATATACATCTCTCACAAAAAAAATTAATCCATAATTATACACTACATCTATATATTCATATTTTCTCCCATTGTTTGGTATTTTGGGTGTATAGATAAAAGTATAGAGTTTTATTAAAGATGCGAGATGCATTAACTAGACTCTGTACCCCTGCGAGGGCATAAGAAATTCTACAATAATTTCCTTCAGTGGAGCAGCTAATTTGCATATTAGAATTACTGATCTGTAAACATATATTTATTGTAAGAGAGATATTGGCTGTTATAAATCAATGGTAGGCGACAAACATCCATGAAAATGTTTATCATTTATAAACAAGCTGTTATTTCTTTCTATAATAACTGTCTATCATTTAGGAAGAAGTCGTTTATTTCTTTCTATGAATACTGGTTATGCCACTTTAAGTTTTAATAATTTTAAGTTCATGTAAATTTTACATTAGCTTGATTCAAATTGACAAGCCGCCAGTGGGTATACAATACAAACTAAAAACAGGGACAAATTATGTAACTGATGAGTGGAAACTAGTCCAACACCTGGTCACAATTAAGCCATTATCAAATCTGTCAACTGTTCTAAATTTTCATATTTACATCATTAAGATATTATAAAAATGAAAACTTATAAAAATTGCTTTGTGTCTGGGCTAAAGGGACGAAAAGCAATGTTGAAATCAAATTTCACTTGTGTTCACTCGAGAGTTTTTGCATCCAGTTCATCTTTACACTATGAATGTATTAATATAACCATATAAAGATGTCAGTTTCCACCTGAGTTTATGCATCCAGTCCATCTTTACACTATGAATGTATTAATATAACCATATAAAGTTGTCAGTTTTCACCTGAGAGTTTATACATCAAGGCCATCTTTACAATATAAATGTATTGATATAACCATAGTATTACCTTCTGAAACTTCACATTTTAAATATGATATGATTTTGAACTAGTGGTGTCATTCTAATTTTGATTGATTGAATATGTAGCACCATTTTTATGCCATCGAGGGCTAACAGATGATCAGCTAACCTCACCACTGTTTCCTGGGATTCTGAAAGGTTAACCAGTACTCAAGCACACCACATCTCTGCAAGTAACTGATTTCTTTCCCACTTGAATCACCAGTGAGAGACAAATAATAATGAGATTCATAGTTGTATAACAATCATCACGGAGACTGTTGTTGCTGGGTGGGGATTCGAACTCACGACCCTTGTATTGACAGTCAGACGCATTACCAACTGAGCTAATTAGGTTCAGCGGTAGTTTTGAAAATACAAAAGTATGAACATAAAAACGTAAAAAGATTTTTCCCTGGGTTTTCTTCTACCCTGCCAGTAAAAACTGATGAAAACACAATATTTATATTTATGACACTATTAACTTGTCATGTTTACCCCAGATATGCAATATATACATACAATGGAATTGGACATCGGCATGGATAGCTCAGTGGACAGAGCACTGTCCGAGACAGGCCAAGCTCCAAATCATTGGATGGACCCATAGGTGCATCAGGAGTGCTGCTTATTCTCTCACTTTTTTCTCTCATTCTCTCCGGTATTCAACTTAACGCTTGTTGGGCCAAAGACAGTCACAATGCAACCTTCCTCATCTCATCCCAGCTTTCGTTTCATTTTATTAGTTCTCTGTTAAACATTCAATTGAATCATTTAACAGGTGAGCAAGTTTGTTAAGTAGTTTTTTGTGTGGTTTGAAATGTCCCAGTAAGATCACTTGATTGATTTATTGATTGAATATTCAGTGCCATATTTATGCCATCAAGGGCTAAAAGATGATTAGTTAAGCTAACCACTCTTTCCTGGGATCCTGAAAGGTTAACCAGTACTCATCATCAAGTACACCCATCTTCATAAGTAACTGATAACTTTCCCACTTGAATCAGCGGTGAACTCACAACCCCTGGATTGATAGTCAGACGCATTACCAACTGAGCTAATCAGGCCCGGCCCAATAAGATCAAATTTTACATAACCATTAAGAATGAAGTGCTAAGCAATTAAAACAAACACCTTAACATTTTTCATTTAAAATTAGTAAATAGGAATAAAGAAATAATCATTAGGCATGAAAAAATTTGACTTATGGTTTAGAACTAAGAAAATTAATAGAAATAAAAAATAAAACACAATGCGAACTTGTATACAAATGACATTTTAGATTGAAACATTTGGCAATAAGAATTTTGAATTTATCATTTAGAATAAAGAAATAGGAATAAAGAATTGTTCAACTGAACTTTATCATTAAGAATTTTGACCATGTTGACATTCAATAATCCCATATGATGTTTCATGATGGAAGGTACTATTATGGAATAGCTATGGACTGAAATGCAATGTTGCAAATAAATGCAATTTCATCAAAAAGATCAAAGAACCATAACTCAGAAATCATTGAGTTGGAATGCCAAGACCACAGGTTTACATCCAGACCATGTATCTCATGTACATCAAGGCAAGTTTCATTTGAATAAAGTTAAAACTGTGGGAGGAGTTGCGTCTGTAAGGTTTTTGGTCCAAAATATGACTGACGGACAGACGCCACATGGAATGAGCCTTAATTTGTACTTTCTTTATTATGGAACAAAAGAAATATCACTTAAAATTTTTTTTTTTAAAAAGTTAAATCGATACTGAACATAATCATGTTTTCTTTCTATCTTGGGCAACTCCTTCTCCATGTACGCGCTGACAAACAGACGTAAGGATGTATGCCATTTCAATGTCCCTAAATATTGTGGGTAATAATAATTGTAATATTTCAATATAGCTGGATGCTTTAGTTGGACACATTGGAGTTGATATTTGAATTATATGGGATGTAATAAACAATAAGCTCAAGAAAGAAAATAAATATTTATTGCACATAAGATCTACCATCACATTAATCAAGCTAAAATGTCAATTAAACATGTCTGAGAATGCATATTTACAGATTTAAATGTCATGTGAGACCTTTGGCATTTTAGAAGTTGTTAAAAGAAACGCTGGTAGTCAAGAATCCAATTAATGATAATACAATTTGTATTACAGTTTTGCCTGTGATTTTGAGAGATTTCTGTGATGGGGAAATAGAAGTGAAAATATCTATTAGGAATTATTTCCTTTCAGTCAGATATTATGAACAACTTTTTTTTTTCAATTGGAAAATTGATTAATGTTAGATATTTAAAATAAAGATAGATATTAGAGCACTTGATTTTTACAGATAAGTGACCAGCCATCCAGAATTACAGTTCATAATATGAAACCTCTGTTGATTAACCTCTATTTTCAGCTATGGAAGCATTTGCTGCAAGATATTAAGATATGTCTAGACATTACAAGTACCCAACTGTTCAAAATAAACTGAATCAATTAGACTCTTGTTGTGTATTTCATATGATTATCATATTGTATTACACTACATAATAAAGTGGAGGTAAGAAAAAACTTTTACTTTATCAGCAAGGAACGTTTATCTTGCAGCAGCACACAAACAGATGTCATTGTTAATAAACTGTTAATTAACTTTTTATTATGTCAATATTATAAACTAATAGTTATAAAAGGTTTACAGAAAAAAAATGTTGTTATAATTTTATTGATAAAAGTTGGAACTATTTTCTGGCACATTTGTCGCAGATGTACACACATCTTTGTTTGCTGGATTAAAAATCAGTTGTTGTTTTTAAATATAAATAAAACAACACAAATAATGTTACGATTTATAGAATACTATAAGAATACTATATGGCTCATGCTTTTTTTTTGCCTCACCTGATTAAATCAGGCACTAACATGGTATTCTCTCATAATTCAACCCTAAACACCTAAATGTATAATTCAAATCAAAATATATATATATATTACATTACATTGTATCAATATTATAAAATAGTTTGATATATATATATATATACTACATTACATTGTATCAATATTATAAAATAGTTTAATATATATACTACATGACATTGTATCAATATTATAAAATAGTTTGATATATATATACTACATTACATTGTATCAATATTATAAAATAGTTTAATATATATACTACATGACATTGTATCAATATTATAAAATAGTTTGATATATATATATATATATACTACATTATATTGTATCAATATTATAAAATAGTTTGATATATATATACTACATTACATTGTATCAATATTATAAAATAGTTTGATATATATATATACTACATTACATTGTATTAATATTATAAAATAGTTTGATATAGATATATACTACATTACATTGTATCAATATTATAAAATAGTTTGCTATATATATACTACATTATATTGTATCAATATTATAAAATAGTTTGATATAAATATATACTACATTACATTGTATCAATATTATAAAATAGTTTGATATATATATATACTACATTACATTGTATCAATATCATAAAATAGTTTAATATATATATACTACATGACATTGTATCAATATTATAAAATAGTTTGATATATATATACTACATTACATTGTATCAATATTATAAAATAGTTTGATATACATATATACTACATTACATTGTATCAATATTATAAAATAGTTTGATATATATATATACTTCATGACATTGTATCAATATTATAAAATAGTTTGATATATATATATACTACATGACATTGTACCAATATTATAAAATAGTTTGCTATATATATACTACATTACATTGTATCAATATTATAAAATAGTTTGATATATATATATACTACATTACATTGTATCAATATTATAAAATAGTTTGATATATATATAATACATTTATTATCATTATATCAATATTATAAAATAGTTAACTATATATATATTACATTACATTGTAGCAATATTATAAAATAGTTTAATATATATATACTACATTACATTGTATCAATATTATAAAATAGTTTAATATATATATATATACTACATTTATTTACATTATATCAATATTATAAAATAGTTTAATATATATATATTACATTACATTGTATCAATATTATAAAATAGTTTGATATATATATATACTACATTACATTGTATCAATATTATGAAATAGTTTGCTATATATATACTACATTACATTGTATCAATATTATAAAATAGTTTGATATATATATATACTACATTACATTGTATCAATATTATAAAATAGTTTGATATATATATAATACATTTATTTACATTATATCAATATTATAAAATAGTTAACTATATATATATTACATTACATTGTAGCAATATTATAAAATAGTTTAATATATATATACTACATTACATTGTATCAATATTATAAAATAGTTTAATATATATATATATACTACATTTATTTACATTATATCAATATTATAAAATAGTTTAATATATATATATTACATTACATTGTATCAATATTATAAAATAGTTTGATATATATATATACTACATTACATTGTATCAATATTATGAAATAGTTTGCTATATATATACTACATTACATTGTATCAATATTATAAAATAGTTTGCTATATATATACTACATTACATTGTATCAATATTATAAAATAGTTTGATATATATATATACTACATTACATTGTATCAATATTATAAAATGGTTTGATATATATATATACTACATTACATTGTATCAATATTATAAAATAGTTTATTATATATATATACTACATTTATTTACATTATATCAATATTGTAAAATAGTTTAATATATATATATACTACATTACATTGTATCAATATTATAAAATAGTTTAATATATATATATATATATATATATACTACATTTATTTACATTATATCAATATTATAAAATAGTTTAATATATATATATATATATATATATATATAATACATGACATTGTATCAATATTATAAAATAGTTTATATATATATAATACATGACATTGTATCAATATTATAAAATAGTTTAATATATATATACTACATTACATTGTATCAATATTATAAAATAGTTTAATATATATATACTTCATGACATTGTATCAATATTATAAAATAGTTTAATATATATATACTATGTGTCATTGTATCAATATTATAAAATAGTTTAATATATATATATACTATGTGACATTGTATCAATATTATAAAATAGTTTAATATATATATACTACATGACATTGTATCAATATTATAAAATAGTTTTATATATATATATATACTATGTGACATTGTTTCAATATTATAAAATAGTTTAATATATATATATTATGTGACATTGTATCAATATTATAAAATAGATTAATATATATATATATACTATGTGACATTGTTTCAATATTATAAAATAATTCAATATATATATACTACATGATATATATATATAGATAGATAGATAGAGAGAGAGAGAGATAATTATTTGTGAATAACCAAGACATAAATGTACAGACCAGACTACGGCGAGTGTGCCTAGCTACAATGCAAACCATAGATACAATATCAAGGCCTCTGACAAACCAATAAATTTGGTGTCGACCAGGACTTATATACTATGGAATTACATGCAACACATCTAGACAGAGTGGACAAATTTACATACATGAAGTGATAGCTTTATATGAGTAGGATCCAGTTAATGACTACTCACATGCTATATAAAGGACAAATTTATAAACCCGTTGGATCATATAGATACAGTGAATTTATATATATTTAATTTCATAAAGGGAGATAATTAAATTCACACCAACGGAATTTACGATTTTTGGGATCTTTTCAGGTGCTCATTCACAATGCATGATATATATATGGAGATAGTTATTTGTGAATAACCAAGACATAAATGTACAGACCAGACTACGGTGAGTGCGCCTAGCTACAATGCAAACCATAGATACAATATCAAGGCCTCTGCTAGACCAATAAATTTGGTGTATAGTTTAATATATATATATATATATATATATATATATATATATACTACATGACATTGTATCAATATTATAAAATAGTTTAATATATATATACTACATGACATTGCATCAATATTATATATACTACATGACATTGTATCAATATTATAAATAAGTTTAAAAAGAGTCTTATCAGGCTTAATTAACCTGACGTGGGATGTCAATCAAACAAGTCAATATTCCAATCAGTGATTAATATTGGTTGCTATACTGCCGTGTTCCTTAGACAAGCGAACGATCTCTAGTAAACACTACAATGTATTACATTGTATTCACTTGGACAAGGCCACGTGCCCAGTGGGTGCAGCCATAGTTGCTCACGCATCAGGTCAATTGGTATATTCTAGACTTACATTCTAGAATATTAACTAACTACAAAAGATTTCACACAACATTTTTAGCATTATATGACCAGAGTTAATATTTGCTTTATTTGTATGTGTCTGTATACTCCATGTTTAGTTTTATTTAACATTTATTTATTTTACTTCAATTGTGAAACATGTTATTACAACTTATACAAATCACACTTGAAGTCTTCCTGGGTAGAAACAGTACTAAGCAGAGATGTGGAAAAGTGTTTTGCTCAAGGACACAACACAAAGTTGCGGGGGAGGTTCCAACCCACAACCCTCCGGTCCTGGGTTTGATGCTCTACCATGCGCTCCACACAGAGTCTTCATGTTTAAGCTTCACACACATTCTAACATTTCTCAACAAGGTTATTCTTAAAAACCTATCTGCTGTGCTCCTACCTGCTTGCTCAAATTAACAGTTACCCAAACTTTTTTATTGACTTTCAAAGCTTTGAATTGTTTTTAAGGTTTCTGTCCATTTTTGTTAAAATCACTATGCAAAAGCAAAATATGTCCAAAGAAAAAGCTACGTACCTACATGAAAAAAAAATGGGTCAGAGCACAGCAAACAAGGATGGCTTTTTTTTATATATTATTACATGCTTTGACAAATTTAAAATCTATACATATACCTTCCCTATTACCTCATGATCAGTTATCAGTATTTAGCAGTATACTTATTTTTGACTATTTGTAGTAGTGGCACAATATTGCTTGATTCAAGGGAAACAACTGCAACAATTTTTTCTCCAAATAAAGACGAAGCTATTGCTCTTTTTACTTGACTTTTTTTTAAATCTGTCACCCATGGATATCAGTTAAAACCATGATGCAACTAGATTGTATAGTGTGTACACGATCAACAGAAATTTCCGCCACAAAAAAATCACACAAATTTATCCCCCAAATTAATGGCGCCTACAAATGAGATAATAAATGATCTCTCATTTTATCCAAATATATATCCAAGCCTACAGGAGACAGGTGGATACCATCCTGCCTGTAGACACCTGGGATCTAATGATCAATATCATGTGCAAAGGCACCGTCATGTTGGTCCTTGGACACTGCTGCTCGGCCATATCTATTAATACAGCATCGCTTAACCTCCATGGCCTTGACAGATTCAGACTCCCATTGCAAACATGTCACACCAATGTAATTTAACCAACCTTACATAATCAATGTCAGCCAATATCCACCTAAAGATTTTCAAAACACTGTGACTGGTTAGGTAAATCCCTCCCAGGTTAACAACAATAATTTTTGGTGCAGGTCTGAACAGGATTTCCCTTTGAATTGTGTGATGAAAATCCTGCCACAACATACCACAGACTCCCATCTAGCCAATTCTTGTGCCATCTAGCAAGTTTAAGTGTTCCTGGGTCCTAAATCTGGCCCTCTCCACTGCCAAGTACTAGAGAGTTCCTCAGGAGCGACACATCTGGAGTGAAAGTGACAAAACATAAAGTTACGACATAATATTTATATTGTTTGGGTAAATATAATCATGGAATGCGTTAGAATGCCAACGACCAAGCTTCATTATATTTTCACTAGATACACCAGCTATTGCAAGCTGGGTAGCTTGGCTGATTCTAAAACTATGGGATAGTAAATGGTGGTAAGTGAGTTCACTGGCTTGTAGGCACTTAGCAAGTGCTGCCAAAAACTGAGCTCTGGTTAAAGGGGTCTTGTCACCATGACAAAACAAGTAGCCATTGTAGGCTGGTCGTACATCCACATACCGCTGAAGAGAGCAAACTGGACAAAAACTTGGATTCTTCTCACATGGAATTTTGAGCACAATTGGTTTTCGATAAGTGAATGGATACTAAAACAAATGTGTTATTATGCAAGAAAGACATATCTCCAACCTGCAATGCTCTCTCCGGCTGCACATGGGAGGTGAAAACTAATTCGCTTACCCTAAAGTGACCATAGAGGCCAATAGGTAAACTGCTAGAAAAAGCTTTGCCTCCAAAACACTGTAACAATATTTGACAAATTTAAAATCTATAAGAAATAAAACGGAATTATTTTCATTATATATAATTGTTTTATTAATTTAACATACATGTACAGTCAAACCTGTGCAAGCGGTCACCTCTGTTAATTAAGCAGCCACTTGTCTTAAGCAGCCACATTTGCCTTTTCCATTGCTATGCTTTCAGAGCAAATTAACCTGTATTAAGCAACAAACCTGTTTTAAAAGGTCATTTTCCCTTCCCTTGACTGGTTGCTTAAGACAGGTCGACTGACTGTATATAATAAAATCAATCTTATTCATGTGAACAAATCACGGCTTGTGAATTCATCAATTTTTTTAATTTAAAATTTAGACTTGGACAAAAAATAACTAAAAATTACTTACTAAACTGGAAATGTGCCTGTTAGTACAAATGCTCTTAATGTGCCTAGAGCCTTATTGTAACATTGTGGACATTTTGATTAGTGACAGTAGTAATAATAATAATAACAATAATGATAATAAATTCTTTATTTAACGATGGTAACTCAATCAATTACAATAACTGTTCTCCCTTGAGGCCATCAACAAAGCAAAGTACCAGGTTATAACAAATACATTCAAATACTAAATAAACATACAATCATACATGTTTTAAATATGTTCTCTGCAGCTATCTGCAATGTAGCTGGCATTGTACTATTTAACATTAAAAATGATTTAATACATTCAACATTGATTTAAACTTATACTACTTGTTTAATCCGCCTTCTTGGGAGTCAGCTGGTAGTTACCATTTCTAAAGGGGGGGAGGGGATATTTAACTCAATCCCTAGCTTTTTTAATGCTTTACTTCATATTAAGACGTCTTTGGACACCTCTAATATTGAAAGCATTAATTCACCACGTATCAGCAATGGGTGAATTATGTTTATATTAACTGACAGAGTGGAAAACAGTGCAGGAAGTGTTCAGATTGGTCATTACGAGCAATCTGAACACTTCCTGCACTGTTTTCAATGGCCTTCTGTGATTTGTGCGGGAAAACGCGTATCTATGGAGTAAAGGGTTAAATCAGTTTGGATTTCAAATCGTCTATCAGCCACGATATGATCTCCATGCTCGATTAGATTTAGAAAACCATTGTTCTTCACAATGAACTTGGGAGGTGGCTTGATCATACAAAGGTGACACATAGGCTACATGTACCAGTTCCATCCCAAGTAATCCCGACTAAAATCTTGTGGGTGTTCCTATCATTATAGTTGGACAAAGTTTCATGCTGGACTTTGGGGCTGAGGGTTTCTGTATAAATCTTCCGATATAATCAATAATCAATCTAGTGTTTGTATATTTCTACTGATTCTGGCAAATTGTTTTTCATCTGTTCAGTGCTTGGGTAAGGAAATAAACCCTCTATTTTTAATTGTAGAAATTGTACCCATGTGTTGAACATGCCGGAGAAGTAACTCTTTGAAATATTGAATCTTTTGCAGAGATCTTCAAAACTTAATCCTTTACTTCATATAGACGCCTTTGGACACCTCTAATATAGAAGGGTTTTGAAGTATTGGGTGAATTATGTTTATATTAACAGTTTCTGACAGAATGGAAAACAGTGCAGGAAAACTCGTATCTATGGAGTAAAGGGTAATCCTAGTTTTAGTCTATTAAAGTTCCAAACAATTGATCTTTTAAGAAAAGCCTTCTAGAGTTCGAATTTTAAGCTTTCTTTCTCCGTTTTATTCATTTGCCTCTCTAAAATACCAATTTCTCAGCTTTCAGCTTCAAATATTCAAAAAGTGCTAAAAATGTTTCTAAGTTTGGTAAGCCAGTATAAAACTGAACTTTTGTCTGGACTGATGCAGCAGATGTGTCCACTTAATTTATTTTAGGTTGGCCAGTTTAATCATATGTGTGGTCATCAATGTTGGAAGCAGAAGTCTGAAATAAAATGAATACCACAGATTTACTGAATTTTCTTGAACAGCCTTTTATTTATTGGTCATTTATAAATTGGCCAATAGAGAGGTAGTGGACTATACATTATATATACAATATATTATGAGTTTTTTGAAAATATAGCATTATTTGTATGCCATTATATGATTGAGGCCTAGCAGATGATCAATTAACCTTGTTCTCATCAGTTCTTCCTGTGATTCTGGAACGTTAGTCAGTACTTGGTCACACCCATCTCCGCAAGTAACTGATAACTATAACACTTGATACAGAGACAAATGACAATGATACCCAATGTAATTTATCAATCATAAAGGAGACTGCAACCTTAGCTAGACAATATGAGACATAGACACTTTATGACTCAACCCCTACTCCATTTTTTAGGTGGCATATTCAGGAATCGTCCACCTTTCCGTCTGATATATCGTGTCACGCATAACACCCAGACTTCCACTTCAAAGGTCAAGATCACACTTTAACATAATGTTTGACAACACTTTCAGTCTGCTTTAGATTTCTGTATTTTTAGCACTTATGGATGAACACTTGGCTCAATTCATCAATATGATATGACGATGTGTCACACGTAAGGTCCACACAGGTACCTCTAAGGCCAAGGTCATACTTTCAGTGTGTCAGATTTTGTGTTCATCCTTTCTCATCCATGAATAGATATTAAACAAAAGATATTCATTTCATCAACATGACATGACGACATGTGGTGCGTTAACTACAAACACTTATCTCAAAACTCAAGGTCACACTTTCAGCATGTTTACAACATTTCAGTCTGTTTCAAATTTCTAGTCTGCCCTGTTACTCTTTCATTCATGAATATATTTTTTAAAAAAAACACAACCAAATTATCAACATGATATAAGATGTGTCATGCGTAACATCCAAACGCGTATCTTAAAGGTCAAGGTCACACTAAGAGTATGTTTGACAATAGTTTTAGTCTGTTTGGCAATTCATGTCCAATCTGTAACTTTCTAATACCAACATTTTATACTTGGAGGGATTTCAGAACCTTGACAGCTTCAAGAATAAGGTCACACAAGGTCACATCCTCAGTGACAATGAATAGATAATAGAGTATTGGACTCAAGAGCTATAATGTGCTTATACAATGACATGACTGGGTCACATCTCCATATGCATGATGAAATAACAGCGTATAAATGGTTTATTTGATTTGATCAATTTAACTGAGGTATGGGACACAAGAACAATAATGTGCAGTTACAGTGACTACACCTGGGTCACATCCTCAGTGACAATGAATAAATAATAAAGTATTGGACACAAGAACAATAATGTGCAGTTACAGTGACTACACCTGGGTCACATCCTGAGTGACAATGAATAAATAATAAAGTATTGGACACAAGAACAATAATGTGCTGTTACAGTGACCACACCTGCATCACATCCTCTGTGACAATGCATGAATAATTGAGTATGGGACACAAAGCAATAATGTGCAATTTCAGTGACCATGTCTGCATCACATCCTCAGTGACAATGAATAAATAATTGAGTATTGGACACAAGAACTATAATATACTAATATAATGACCATGACTTGGTCACATCCTCAATGGCGATGAATAAATAATAGAGTATGGAACACAAGAACAATAATGTGCCATTACAGTGACCACATCTGGGTCACATCCTCAGCGACAATGTATAAATAATTGAGTATTGGACACACAAACTATAATATACTAATACAGTGACCATAACTTGGTCACATCCTCTGTGGCAATGAATAAATAATAGAGTATGGGACACAAGAACAATAATTTGCCATTACAGTGACCTCATCTAGGTCATATACTCAGTGACAATGAGTAAATGATCGAGTATTGGACACAAGAACAATAATGTGCTATAACCATGACTACGCCTGTGCCACAAATATCCTCGGTGACAATGAATAAATAATTGAGTATTGGACACAAGAACAATAATGTGCTATAACAGTGACTTCGCCTGTGTCACAAATATCCTCAGTGACAATGAATAAACAAGCAAATATTAGACACAAGAACAATAATGTGCTATTACAGTGAACACACCCGGGTCACATCCTCAGTGACAGTGAATAAATAATCAAATATTGGACACAAGAACAATAATGTGCTATTACAGTGAACACACCTTGGTCACATCCTCAGTGACAGTGAATAAATAATCAAGTATTGGACACAAGAACAATAATGTGCTATTACAGTGAACACACCACGGTCACATCCTCAGTGACAGTGAATAAATAATCAAGTATTGGACACAAGAACAATAATGCGCTATTACAGTGAACACAACTGGGTCACATTCTCAGTGACAGTGAATAAATAATAAAGTATTGGACACAAGAACAATAATGTGCTATTACAGTGAATACACCAGGGTCACATCCTCAGTGACAGTGAATAAATAATTGAGTATTGGACACAAGAACAATAATGTGCTATTACAGTTAACACACCTGGGTCACATCCCTAGTGACAATGAATAAATAATTGAGTATGGGACACAAGAACAATAATGTGCTATTACAGTGAACAAACCTGGGTCACACCCTCAGTGACAATGAATAAATAATCAAGTATTGGACACAAGAACAATAATGTGCTATTACAGTGAATACACCAGGGTCACATCCTCAGTGACAATGAACAAATAATCAAGTATTGGACACAAGAACAATAATGTGCTATTACAGTGAACACACCCGGGTCACATCCTCAGTGACAGTGAATAAATAATTGAGTATGGGACACAAGAACAATAATGTGCTATTACAGTGAATACACCAGGGTCACATCCTCAGTGACAATGAACAAATAATCAAGTATTGGACACAAGAACAATAATGTTCTATTACAGTGAACACACCCGGGTCACATCCTCAGTGACAGTGAACAAATAATCGAGTATTGGACACAAGAACAATAATGTGTTATTACAGTGAACACACCACGGTCACATCCTCAGTGACAATTAATAAATAATCGAGAATTGGACACAAGAACAATAATGTGCTATTACAGTGAACACACCTGGATCACACCCTCACTGACAATGAATAAATAATCAAGTATTGGACACAAGAACAATAATGTGCTATTACAGTGAACATACCTGGATCACACCCTCAGTGACAATGAATAAATAATCAAGTATTGGACACAAGAACAATAATGTGCTATTACAGTGAACACACCTGAATAATCATTTCTAGTTCTAAGAAAGATTGTACACTTTTACTTTTATGGGCAGAAGCATTGTCATGAATAAGCTGTATGCCTTCCAAACCTTAACTTGGGTGTTTATTTTGATAAAAAATTTTGACAGATTTAAGTATTTCAACTTGCCTTTAATTGTTCTACCGGTTACCTGTTTGCAAGAAATTTGTACAACAGGACAACTAGAATTGAAAAAATGGCATATGAAATATTCTTGGTGCTTCTTGTCCTCTTTACTATGACCGGCCTAGCCTGATTTTTACCAAGCCATTGTTTGTTATTGATGCTCCATTCAAGGGGCTCAAAATAATAAACCCATGTTTCATTCCCAGTGAGCAAGTAAGAATATTTTTACAATTTTTATATTTTTTCAGAAGTTTTTTTAGCACAATCAAAACACTTGGCCTTAATTTTGGTCAGGTGTCAGCAAGTGAGGGAACCGTCTCGTACAAAGCTTCTTTGATTTCAAACATTTAGTCAGAATATGATGTACATCCCCTTATGGAATTTTTTCACATTTGACATATTATGAGAAAGTTATAAGGCACATATATGTGCCTTATATGTCCTTTATACTAGTTTTCATATATGTCCAATATATGGATTTTAAATGCAAATCAGATATAAGACCCTTGAAAACAACCTATATGTGGCATATATGTCCCATATAATCCAATATAGGCTTGAAAATCTGTTCAATATGTCAATACTTCTGCCTGCATGTATTCAACAGAAATTGTAGTATATATTTGATAACAATACCTTTGGATGCATGCATATATATATTAATTCTCAGCCGCCATCTTGATCACTTTCCACTTTCTTCAATTCATAAGATATGTATTTTATTTTATTATCATGGTTTTTACATATCTATATTGATGTGCTTTGATTTATGTATACTGTCCATCTTCTTCTACCATAGCTCCAACAGCACCAATGTTTTCCTTTGTTGCTGCAACAACAGGCCTACCTGAGTGGTTATCTTCTTGCAGGCTATGCTGACTTAAATTTCTTAACCCAACAAAAAATGTTATGGTAGAACTATCACGTAAACGACACAATTCAGAATAAATCTCTTTTGGAGTTAACTAAAAAGAAACTCGGGCTTTAAGCCCCAATTTCCCCAGGTTTCAATATAACATTGAAATATAGCAACTGTACATATGAGTGTGTATAAATCAACAATTAATTTCTTGGTCAATTATAATCAGATTAAATAGAGAATTCGCAATTCAGGGACAAATTCCAATTAATGGGGGACTTTGTCCCAGTGTTTTAGTAGCCTGTTAGGAAAGAAATATACATATGCAGTCCTGCTAGCTCAGCTGGTAAAGCATAATTTTGTCTGAAGAACAAGTGTTAGCAAAATGATTCGAGTCCCAGACTGGCTGAATAATTTTTCCCATCCTGTTACAAATATGAAGAAAGCTGTCCATCAACGTCCAATTTAATCTGGCTATGTCTATCCTTTGATCAAATGAGACTGCTGAATTTAATCTAATCAAAATCACACCTGAGGCCCCCCAGTTATATCAGGTCTTATGCCATCTACAGCATATGCATTTGTCTCCCTAGAAACAAGTTCTCTTTTTAATATATGCATAAATTGTATTTTTATTGTATCAGCCTGATTGTATTCTCCATTCCTGCATATATTCTTTTCAATCTTTTAATTCACTGTGTGCCAAACACTGTCCACAACAACAGATTAATTATCAGATAGATCTTGAAAGATAAGACTACAATCTTCCCCTCTTCATTTTGTCAGGACTTGTCTGCTTCTACAATGTACTAAACTGCAGTGGTGGTCTAGTGATAGAGAGCCTGCCTCACATGCGGAATATGTCTTTGGTTTGATCCCCTGTCGGGTCATACCAAAATATTTAGAAAGAAGATACAAGAAAATTCTCACCTTGCATTTAGAGGATAGTTCTAGGTCTTGTAGGCCCAGTTTTTGTATAATGTGAATGGGTGTCGGTGGGGTATCATTTCATATGTGTTTGCGGTATGGTACTCTTATGTAGCAGCGCTCAGAATACTATCTGAAGTAAATGTCATGGCAATATGACAGAAGAAATGGACACCATACAACAACAGTTGTTGTTGTTTTTGTATGGTGTTCAGTGTCACTTTCAACGATTTTTCAGTCATATCGCGACAATGTCTACTTGAGACAGTGTTCTAAGTGCTGTCACACTGGAGTATCATGCCGCAGACACATGGTATGATACCTCACCCAGTCACATTATACTGACACTGGGCCGACCAGACCTAGAACTCTCCTCTAAATGCTGAGCATCAAGTGAGGAAGCTTCTAGTACCAGTTTTAAAGTCTTTGATATGACACAGGATTGAACCCCGACCTTCCGCATACAAGGCAGACGCTCTACCATTAGACCATGCCGCCGTCTTACAACAACAGCACTTATACAATTAATGTACTTGTGCAGCTAAAATGACTGTTCTGCATCTATTTGTCTTGTCTCATTGCAGAAATAGAAGGGAAGAATTTTACAACCAGAGGCATGAATGGAACTGACAACCCCATGAACAACGCTTTATCTGCTTAGCTAACAGCTAGGGTGACTGACATACCAATAACCAAAATCACTACAATATTATGGAATGTTTACATTGAATAAGAACTCAAGACTCTCTCCGCTCCCTATCTACAGTTCTTCCAATATTGTACTAGTTTTTTGTGTTACATTTTCACACATAATGTTTCCTGTACCATAGACATTCAATGGAACAAAACAGCAACAGAGACAGGAACCAACACTGTGACCTAACCTTGAGCACTAACAGAAGTAACTAAACTCCACACATCACCCTTTCAGCTAACTGCAGTAACCAATCTGCTAAATAAACCCATATTACACAAATGTTTGCTGAATTCCAGTCCAGTTTTTAGGTTCTTGTTTTGGCCAGATTTTGATTTTGCAGTCATTTAAAACAAAAATGGATAGAAATGAAGAAAGAAAATAAACTCTTTGAAAATCAATAAAATAATTTGGGCAGCTGCATTTTTGAGTGAGTAGATAGGAGTATCATGGAAAACTTATTTTCTCTAAGAAAGGCCTTATTCTCTATGAAAAAAATATACAGGTGCTTAAATTTTACAGTATGTTAAATTGCACTGAAAATATTTTGTGCGCAATGAATATGTTTTCCAACTGAAAAGTTTTATTAAGAAATTATTATACAATCATGTAATATCTGAAATTTAATATCATTGTAATTTTCATTGAAGATTTTATTAATTATTTTCTGTACAATTAAGTTTGAAGAATTGAACATTGCTGTAAAGATAAGTGACTTAAATTTGTATTGGAATAACATGACATGTTACACCCACACACATCAGGGACTGACCTTGAATAATTAATGTTGGGCACAGAGCCTATTTTGGCATTCTTAAAAAGGCATACCCAGTGCCAAAATTTTTTTTTATACAGAAATAATCAATTTGCTTATGATTCTAATATTTTCTTTACATGACAATAAAAAGATGTAATACAAGACATTTCATACTTAAGAGATTTCCTCTATTACTTAGATAGTAGAATGAAAATACTGCATTTCCCACAGATTTGCAAATAAGTGGCAAACTTTCACACATACCTGTGTTTTAACTAAGCTTGGCTTGAATCCACAATCTCAGGAGTATGCTACATGGTTTTGAGATCCCGGATGGATGAGCCTGCTAAACCAGGTTGAGTACAATAGATTAGGTCATCCTTAAATAATGTTTGTTCGCCATGCTCCAACCTAGTATTTTTCATGTGGGTGACAAGTAGCTGATTATTATTTTTGCCAGAGTTTGATTTTGCATATACATTCTCTGTGGCCGAGTGGTCTGAGGTGTCATCTCAAGAACACTTACTTCTCACCACTAAGCTTGTAGGTTTGAGTCCCGCTCAGTCTAAAAACTTTATGTGAGAAAGTTTGCCAGTGACTTCTGGAAGGATGGTGGTTCTACTCATTTCATTCCAACAATATAACTGGATATGCAATATATAACCTGAATGTGTTGAATATAGCATTAAACTCCATTAAAAAAACAACAACAGTTCTGCATACCGGTAATCATTTAACCCTTTACTTCATATTGACGCCTTTGGACACCTCTAATATAGAAAGCATTAATTCACCACATATCAGCAATATTAACTGACAGAGTGGAAAACAGTGCAGGAAGTGTTCAGATTGCTCGTTACGGGCAATTTGAACTCTTCCTGCACTGTTTTCAAAGGAATTTTGTGATTGGTCCAGGAAAACGCGTATCTATGGAGTAAAGGGTTAAAAATGATGGACAATAATCATGAAAACAAAAAATTCCTTGCTATGAAAGTAATTTAAAAAAGCTTAGGTCTGAGCTGCAATTTTGATTGAGTAGGTAGGAATAGAATATTATTTTAAGGACCGCATTATGAAGTCTGCACTTTAAGATCATCTGCATGTGTTATAAATATTATAGAAATGCTGTATATCGATGTAAATGTTTTGTAAATTTTGCCCCTCTAACCTTTTTATCCAAATCTGCACCAGCAGTATGACATTTTCTCATTTAAAGGCAGTGTATCAGGATAAAATACTACAGATGTCTTAAAAAATAAAATAATTATCCAAATGGATAAAAAGCACCTCATTATCATTAATAAATATAAAACAAATAGTTTCATAAGATATGCTGTTATTTTAAGCAGTAAGTCTATTTTAGTCTAACCTAGGCACGTAGCCCAAGTTAGGAAATCCTTTTTCAATATATTATTCTGGCATGTTTAAACAGATATATTTATGGCAATATAGGGTCAGCAAGTATATAATTATATACCTTGGCATATTATATTGGAAATAAATGTTTTTAGACAATTTTAAAAATCCCTTTAAATACATACTGATAGGAAGCGATGTATAAATTATGAAAATCATGTTGATTATATTCCCTTTAAAATCTGTAATTATTATTCTGATTCTGTGGATATGATCTATGTAAAAAAGTTTGTGTTTTTATACAGGTTGTCCAGTTTGCCACTACATTATGCATGAAGTAAACGATGTTTGTGTTTTTATACAGGTTGTCCAGCTTGCCACTACATTATGCATGAAGTAAACAATGTTTGTGTTTTTATACAGGTTGTCCAGTTTGCCACTACATTATGCATGAAGTAAACAATGTTTGTGTTTTTATATAGGTTGTCCAGCTTGCCACTACATTATGCATGAAGTAAACAATGTTTGTGTTTTTATACAGGTTGTCCATCTTGCCACTACATTATTCATGAAGTAAACAATGTTTGTGTTTTCATACAAGTTGTCCAGCTTGCCACTACATTATGCATGAAGTAAACAATGTTTGTTTTTTTATACAGGTTGTCCAGCTTGCCACTACATTATGCATGAAGTAAACAATGTTTGTGTTTTTATACAGGTTGTCCAGCTTGCCACTACATTATTCATGAAGTAAACAATGTTTGTGTTTTATAAAGGTTGTCCAGCTTGCCACTACATTATGCATGAAGTAAACAATGTTTGTGTTTTATACAGGTTGTCCAGTTTGCACCTACATTATTCATGAAGTAAACAATGTTTGTGTTTTTATACAGGTTGTTCAGCTTGCCACTACATTATTCATGAAGTAAACAATAATTTTTTTATACAGGTTGTCCAGCTTGCCACTACATTATGCATGAAGTAAACAATGTTTGTGTTTTATACAGGTTGTCCAGTTTGCCACTATATTATGCATGAAGTAAACAATGTTTGTTTTTAAACAGGTTGTCAAGCTTGCCACTACATTATGCATGAAGTAAACAATGTTTGTGTTTTAAAAAGGTTGTCCAGCTTGCCACTACATTATTCATGAAGTAAACAATGTTTGTGTTTTATACAGGTTGTCCAGTTTGCACCTACATTATTCATGAAGTAAACAATGTTTGTGTTTTATAAAGGTTGTCCAGCTTGCCACTACATTATGCATGAAGTAAACAATGTTTGTGTTTTATACAGGTTGTCCAGTTTGCACCTACATTATACATGAAGTAAACAATTTTTTTTTATACAGGTTGTCTAGCTTGCCACTACATTATGCATGAAGTAAACAATGTTTGTGTTTTTATACAGGTTGTCCATCATGCCACTACATTATGCATGAAGTAAACAATGTTTGTGTTTTTATACAGGTTGTCCAGCTTGCCACTATATTATGCATGAAGTAAACAATGTTTGTGTTTTTATACAGGTTGTCCAGCTTGCCACTACATTATGCATGAAATAAACAATGTTTGTGTTTTTATACAGGTTGTCCAGCTTGCCACTATATTATGCATGAAGTAAACAATGTTTGTGTTTTTATACAGGTTGTTCAGCTTGCCACTATATTATGCATGAAGTAAACAATGTTTGTGTTTTTATACAGGTTGTCCAGCTTGCCACTACATTATGCATGAAGTAAACAATGTTTGTGTTTTTATACAGGTTGTCCAGCTAGCCACTACATTATGCATGAAGTAAACAATGTTTGTGTTTTTATACAGGTTGTCCAGCTAGTCACTACATTATGCATGAAGTAAACAATGTTTGTGTTTTTATACAGGTTGTCCAGCTAGTCACTATATTATGCATGAAGTTTGAGAATCTTCAGTGTCATAAATGATATGGAGCCATTCCACCACAGTTGTGCCTAAGTATATTTGTTGTTAAAACCAGTACTTCTTGTATCATGTTATTATACAGTTATAATTAATATACTTCTAATTTAAATCTGAACTTTTCCTTTATGTGTTGAATTGATATCGTGTACTTATGTTTTGTTAGTTTGATGTAAAATGTACTTTATGTCCTATGTGATATGTATCATAGACAGACACTTGTCAGTTCTACATTTCACATGCAGATTATATAAGAGAAAAAAAGAACAAGTATGTCTAATTTTTACAGATACGCCATGTTTATAGTTTATTTTAGCTAGATTATGAAGAAAGCTCAGACCTTTTATATAAACCTTTCTCGAGTCCAGTGTTGAGGCACAGGGTTGAGCTGTCGATCAAACCCACAACCTCTGGCTTAAGCGCTCTACACTCTATCCACTACACTATAAACCAATTCAGCTATTTTGAAACTAGGTCATTCTATTACATAAACTATAAAATAAACAAAATATCAATATTAAGTGTTTGTACCACTGTCTGTTCCGATAGTGTAGTGGTAACAATTTTAACTGTCAACCCAAATGAGTGAATTAAATTGAACTTGTTTAATATGGTTACTTCCCTGAGGAAGATTTTTGAATGAAAATACAAATGTCAAGAGTTCGAGACGTACCTATGTTGAATTTTTATTTGCATTTTTATTTCCATAAAAGTATCAGAGTGCCTTGATATATAATATTAACTGTGTTATACTATTGTCCGTTAAAACAACTACAAAATTAATAAAATGCAACAATTTTTTGTTAAAATCAACGTTTGCTGAGAAAATTTACTTTCAATGTTTTATTTTATATGCACACATACATATAACATCATTGGAGGCTCCTCAGAAACCACAATCAGACAGAATTGTTTTAGATGATTTTGATTTGGTGTCGTGAGATGCTACACTATAAGTCTCCAACAACAATTAATTTTGTACTGTTCTACATATAGAGACATGCGCTTCTTGAACACTGGATACATTATCAATGGTTCTAAAAGTGCATTGTTCCCATAGATTGGTTCCCATATGCACAAATGACATTTTATGTATTTTAACCCCCCCCCCCCCCCCCCAAAAAAAATGCCAAACTGCTTTACACAGCTCTAATTTCTTTGGCATAAAAACCTTGATACCGTCATGTAATAATGTAAGGGGGGTAATTCTTAAGTGAGACCTGTATACAGGCAATGTATATATAGAAGAGGTTGCAACCAACACTTACCAAATTAAAAAACACATTGAAACAGTACACTGGGATACTTTTATGGAAAAAAAAAAAAAAAATTCAACATAAACAAGGTTTGAACTCGTGACATTTGGGTTGACAGTTCAAACCATTATACCACTACGCTATCAGAACAGAAAGTAGTACAACACACTTAGTATTGATATCTAGTTTATTTTATAGTTTATGTAACAGATAAATCTGCTATCATACTACAAACACCCCTAATATGGAAGGTTCCATCTAAAAATTGAATGACATAGTTTCAAAATAGCTGAATCAGTTTATACCGCCCAAACAAAACACAATAATAAAAAAGAAAAATGTTTAAGATTGAGTGTCAGTGTATCAATATATCTCAATAAATTACAGTAAATAGAGAATCTAACATGAGTGCTTATTTGTTAGTTAATTTATCAAACAAGTTGGCAAACTATATGATGCAGGCTCTGCTGAGCATTAAATCAAAAAATGATACAACACGTTAATAAGTTCATTAATAAATGAGCACGAATGTAAGAATATTTTCATCACACACATAACTCAGAAAAATAGTACATTTACCATTTATTTAAATTTAACGCATCATTTCTATAAGGAACAAGAAAAAGTCTGGCATATTTGTTTCCTTCATTTGTCATATGATGTAACGTCACAAAATATGTCATTTTGTCTTGACATATCAATGTCATTTATATATTCGGGGAAGTTTGAATGTATAGTTCAGCGTTTTATATATGAGAGTTGAGTTATACAGAAAACACTGAACAGTGATGAATTGTAAGTGATATTACACTAGGTATATATAAAAAAATATGTCATGGGTTTATCACAATCCTGCACCATTGATTATGTGAAAATATATGTTTTTATATGGTGTATATCATTTATGATATATTTTATATGGTATATAATTATATAATTAAACCTGTATTTGTAATATTAGAATTAAATGGTACAATAGGGCGGTGGATAGAGTGTTGGCTGCTTGTGTCAGAGGTCATAGTTTAGGTTCAAGGCTCAATCCTTTGGTCCCTCAAAATAATAGTCAGTACTCGGGTCCTACCCAGAAAGACTGGAGAATGATTCATTTACTTCATCAAGATAAACTTAGTTACTCATATATTATATTACTTAAAGATTCTAAATAATTAATTTTCTCATGTATTAACTCAGTGACCAAGTGATCTTAGGCACTGTTGTCTAAGACTACTTATCTGTTGCGGCTGAGATCATGGGTTTGAGCCAAGCTTGGTCTCAAAATTTTATGTAAGAAAGTTTGCCAGTTACTTGGTCTATTCAGATTTATTCTAAGGTCATCCTTCCCTTATAAAACTGAATATGTCATATATTGTACCTGCCATTTGTGGAAAATGGCATTAAACCCAATTTCAAAAGAATATTGATTGATTGATTGTTTATTTAGCATCATTTTTTATGACACCAAAAGCTAACAGACTAATAGTTAACCTAATCACTGTTTCCTGGGATCCTGGAAGGTTAAACAGTACTCAAGCACACCCAATCTTCCCACTAGAATCAGTGGTGAGAGGCGAATGACAGTGATATGCAATATCATATATTTGTCATCACAGAGACAGCTGTGGGTGACTGGGAATTCAAACTCATGATCCCTGGATTGATAGTCAGACGTGCTACTAAATGAGCTAATTGGGCTGGGGAGGTGGGGTGAAAATATTATAGCAAAATTCTAATATATTTTCACCTGCCTCTCTTTTCTTCAAAATGCATTTTTACATTGAAGTTTGATGCTTTTTTATCCTAATAAGTAGTGGTGATCAATTTTGAAAAAAATAAAATTGGGGGGTTTAGAGGAGGGGATGGGGGGGGGGGGGGGGGAGGGGGGTAATATTCTAGGGGTGAATATATTAAAGCAAAATTCTATAATATTTTCACCCGCGGGTGAAAATATAATATGACACCAACTAAAAAGAATTAAAAAGAGCTGAGCCTGGTTAGCTCAATATTGGTTGAGTGTCTGACTATCATTCTAAGGGTGTTGAGTTTGAATCCCTAGAAATAGCGGTTAAATTATCTGATCATATGAATTACTTACTTATTGAGATTGTATAAAAGATTAAAAAAATATTGCAAAGCATAGTTCTGTTTACCAGTTTCTTTTAATATTTAATTTTCTTCATATTTATCTCAATTGCTCAGGAATTCAGCCATATTTGGATTACCAGGGTGCATGTTGATGAAGATCTGACAGTTGAATATTCAGGTTGGGCTGAATTGAAAGTGCAAGGAAAGGAATATCAAATATATTGGAGCTTGGCTAAACAGTTTATATTTCAGGATTGATACTGGTTTACAGATTAAATAAGTTCTTAACTAAAGATTGTGCAAGCCAATATCAATATAATACTTTTGTATATACATGGACTTTCATGTTGAGAATAAATAACCACTCTTTCCTGAGATCCAGTACTGGAGAACACCCATCTCGGCAAGTAACAGATAAATTTCACTCTTGAATCAAATGTGAGAAAAGAAAGACACTAAACTGCAGCAGAGGTCTATGGGGTAGAGCATCCACCTTGCATTTTGAAGGTTGTGGGTTCAATTCCCTAACAGGCCATATCGGTGAAAAATGGTACCAGAACTTTCCTAAAGGACATCAGCATTTAGAGGATGGTTAGTCAGTGTAGGTATAATGTGACTTGGTGGGGTATCATACAATGTGTCAGCGGCACGATAATCCAGTGTGGCAGTCACTTGGAATACTATCTCAAGCCGACACTGTCATAATATATAACTTAAAAATTGATGCTAAAACACCATACAACAACAAATGACAATGAAATGTAATGTTGTATATCAACCATCATGGAGACTGGCCAGATGGGGATTCAATCTGGCGACCCTGTTTTGATAGTCAGACTGACTACTGACTGAGCTTACTGGGCCCCCGGCTACCTTATAATAAACTTAAAAACAGTTTTTCAGACTGCAATTTAGCACAGTCTCTGTGATGCTCGGTTATTAACTTTGCTTTGTTACCTTGATATCTCTGGATATGTGGGAAAGTAGTGACTTCAAAGACTTGTATAGAAGGATAGGAAACTTGCATCTCCTGGCTAAATGTTGATAAAATGGCATATGAAGGATTAATTATTTGACAATTAATCATTCATAATTCACAGACAACTGCTTTCTTGTACATAAACTGTACATTGTAATTTGTACTGAAAATCTTAGATGCAATAAACATTGAAACATGTTTCAATCACGCAAAAATATTTTGAATTAAAGATATTGAGGTTTGAAGGAAAATTTCTCATAATTTGTCATTATTAAGCTGCAGTATACAAATTTTGTTATCAAAAGTACTTCAACAATTTTAAATACAAATTTCTGGGAAAGGTATTGTTCTGATGAGAATGTTATTCTACAATATAAGAATTTTGATTTGTGTTCCTGAGATGAATGGAAGTTAAGATAATTGATGAGATATTGCAAGATTTTGCATGAATATGTGAGCGTTCACAAATCTCAGTCATTAGTCTTTCCTTCTCTATATAATTCCTTGGTGACTTGCAGAGATAAAATGCATATAGTATTATAAGTTAACAGTTTGGTAGATCCTCGGGAACAATGATTAAATGCGCTGAATGCTGCTACATCAGTAAGAAACTGTTTACGAAAAGTGTATACTCCAATACTAACACTTAAGACAGCAATACAAGACTAGTTATAAATACTAACTGTGCAACACAAATTGCAATTCGTGTTTAATAAATAACCAAGGATTTTACAGTGCGCCAGTATTTTTAAAGAGTAGTTTCGCAACCTAAATATTTTATCTAATACAATATTGTACACGTTTGTCATTACTTACTTGCGCTGAATGAGCACACTATAAACATTTATACTAGGACAATTCCATTATCATTAGGCATAATTATGGGAAATTAGCAAAGTATTCCGAAATTAATGTCTGCAATATTCTGCTCAGTTTTACAGATTTTACTTGTACAGTGTTAGACACTGCGTATTCTGTTTGCAATCAATAGTTGCATTATGTCAGTTTTATTAATGTATTTTAATACAATTAAATATATTTAGAGCACAATTATGTTTTTAATGAAAAAGTTTCAGAATTGCATTAAGTTTACAAATACAATGTTATTTATTACAAAATGTAAGTTATTAATAATTATATTAATATATAACGGATATTTTTTAGATATATGCCATGCAACTCCATCCCCCATACCCAGCTAGTCATAAAGAAACATATTTTTTAACTGTTTTATCTTATTTGAAGATTTTTTTGCACATAAGTTAATAACAATAGGGTAAGGTACAATATGCAATTTCTTTCTTTCACAACTTGATTAGAATTTATAAAAAAAATCCTGATTTTTAACTTCAATCCATAATTTCTTAATGCCTACTTCAATGCAAAATTGGTGTACCGTTGACAGTCACAAAGCTGAAATTTGGCAAAAAACAAATTTTTTTTCCCCTGATTTTCCTTAAATTTTGCTTTTTAATTCAGGACAGCTTACTGATGGTTCTGAGCTAATGTTTGTTATCCTCTCTGTTAAAACAAACATTTTATCCAATTTAAACTTTTGGTCATTTTTCAGCCATTATTAAAGTCATATTTTATTAAAACTTACAGATTCATTTGATCCAGTAGATCAAGCCTTGACATAATCGCTATCAATGTATATATTGAAGGAATGGAACATTTGTGCACAATACATTGCAATTAATATTATTTTAATAATTTAATTTTACAAAAGTTGCATCACTTATTATATATACACAGTAAGTCGAATTTTTAATAATCATCCGATTTACAATACTTAAGTGCAATAGTGATGAATCTGAATTTCAGGGGTGGGGTCTACCTGGTGATGTTTTTGGATTGTTTCTCACTAAAAGGACCAATTTTTTAAAATAATTTTGTTTAAAAGTGAAATTTAAAGTGCAAATTGGAGGCTTGAGATTCAATTTACGCTGTGTATAATACTAAGCATTGTTAAATATTTTCCCCAAAATGAAATTGAGGGTATTAAAGGAATATCTTTCTTATCTGTCAATTGAAGGCAAAGATGACAAATTAATCAATCTTTGAATATAAACTAATATTTTTATAACTTTAGAAGGCATGTGTTTTTTCACCAATTTTCTATCAAAATGCGAGTTTTGTCACGTGATTTTGACAAATATCACTCCACGAGCTGCTGGCGTCCCTACTGTTGTTTTGGTTAATCAATTTATCACAACATTGTTGCCAAAAGCTACTGGCTAGATCATTGAAAATGGATTTTTGCTCTTCAATTATTTATACTGATTACTGTGTAAGAGTTATCGTTCCTTCTTATAACTGAATTAAACACTGATTGGACGAAAAATTTAGTCAGGCAGCTTATCAAACTCGCCTAGGCCAACTTACCAACATGACTGACAAAGGCAACTGACTATCCCTTTCTAGGAAAAAATAAAAATATCAAACACCTGGGACCATTTCGGGTTAATATATATATATATAAAGACAATCTATATTAAGTTAATCACAATTCTTATTGTCCGAAATGTCAGACTAATTGATTTCAAGCTCTACTGACTTGTATATTACATTCATACAAATTTAACTGTAGTTCTAAGGCCATTAAAACTTATGTGGTCTTTTAGAATAGTGTTCCCCTATTTCTGATGTTAGCCTTGATAACTGTGGACCTAGAAATCCATCCAACAAGTTTTCTGAAAGCTCAAAATGTTTAGGTTGTAAAAATATAAATAGACACAACATATATTAGAGGAGATTACTGGAATAAAAATAAAAATAACGGTACACATTCATGATGACATAACTGAATATTTAAAATATATAGTTATAATATGTTTCATAAGCTTTATCCTTGACCTATGAACTTAACCTTTAACTCAAAATTTAATATAATTTTGCATACCAAAGTAAAGTTGAACATGATTTCCAGTGGTTCTATAAATTGTTAGATAAAATCACCAGTATAATCCTACAAAAACAAACAAGCAAATTCCATGAATTTTTGTACTCCCCTGCCTATTTCAAAAGATTTGTTTCGGGCAATTAAAGTTATTGCATGGAAACAAAAAAAAATATGAATTTACACAAATAAAAGGGGCATAATTGTAGAACGACAAATGCCAAAAATGCTAAATTTGAACTTAGCTTGTGAATTGAATTAAAATTTCTAAGATTTGATATAGGCATTCTAAGGTATTGCATGGAAACCCCAAATAGTGTGATAGACGAACAGAAATTACAATTTTTCACAAATAAAAGTGTGATGATTTTTCACCAAAAAAGGGAATAACTCTACGATGCCAAAAATGACAACCCTGAAAATCTACCTTAGCCTGTGTTTTGTCATTATTAACATTGTATTAAAATTTCAAAAGATTCCAACAGAGATGAGGTTCTTCATTGACACTATTTGTCATTCCAACAAAGACATTATTCTTCATTACAACAAAAACATTATTCTTCATTCCAACATAAAAAAGATTCTTCATTCCAACATAGACAAGATTCTTCATTCCAACATAGACATTATTCTTCATTCCAACATAGACAAAATTCTTCATTTCAACATAGACGAGATTCTTCATTCCAACATAGACGAGATTTTTCATTCCAACATAGACGAGATTCTTCATTTCAACATTGACATTATTCTTCATTCCAACATAGACATTATTCTTCATTCCAACATAGAAAAGATTCTTCATTCCAACATAGATGAGATTCTTCATTCCAACATAGACAATATTCTTCATTCCAACATAGACAAGATTCTTCATTACATAATAGACAAGATTCTTCATTCCAACATAGATGAGATTCTTCAATCCAGCATAGACAAGATTTTTCATTCCAACATAGACATTATTCTTCATTCCAACATAGAAAAAGATTCTTCATTCCAACATACACAAGATTTTTCATTCCAACATAGACATTATTCTTGTCTTCATTCCAACATAGACAAAATTCTTCATTTCAACATAGATGAGATTCTTCATTTCAACAAAGACGAGATTTTTCATTCCAACATAGACGAGATTCTTCATTTCAACATTGACATTATTCTTCATTCCAACATAGACAAGATTTTTCATTCCAACATAGACATTATTCTTCATTCCAACATAGAAAAGATTCTTCATTCCAACATAGACAAGATTCTTCATTCCAACATAGATGAGATTCTTCATTCCAACATAGACAATATTCTTCATTCCAACATAGACAAGATTCTTCATTACATCATAGACAATATTCTTCATTCCAACATAGACAAGATTCTTCATTCCAACAAAGATGAGATTTTTCATTCTAGCATGGACAATATTCTTCATTCCAACATACACAATATCTCCATTCAAACATAGACAATATTCTTCATTCCAACATAGACAATATTCTTCATTCCAACATAGACACTATTCTTCATTCCAACATACACAATATTCTTCATTCCAACATAGACACTATTCTTCATTCCAACATAGACGAGATTCTTCATTCCAACATAGACAATAGTCTTCATTCCAACATAGACAAGATTCTTCATTCCAACATAGATGAGATTCTTCATTTTAGCATGGACAATATTCTTCATTCCAACATACACAATATCTCCATTCGAACATAGACAATATTCTTCATTCCAACATAGACAATATTCTTCATTTCAACATAGACAATATTCTTCATTCCAACATAGATCAGATTCTTCATTCCAACATAGTTTAAGTTTATTTATTTTACTTTGATGTGAAACAAGTTCTTACAACTTATACAAATCATGCTCAAAGTCTTCCTGGGTAGAACCAGTACAAAGCATATGTGGAAAAAGTGTCTTGCTCAAGGACACCACACATAGCTGTGGCGGAGGATCGAACACATGACCCTCCGATCATGGGTTCGGTGCTCTACCACTAGACCATGCGCTTCACATTCCAACATAGACAATATTCTTCATTCCAACATAGACATTATTCTTCATTTCAACATAGATAAGGTTCTTCATTCCAGCATAGATGAGATTCTTCATTTCAACATAGACAATAGTCTTCATTCCAACATAGACATTATTCTTCATTCCAACATAGATGAGATTCTTCATTCCAACATAGACAATATTCTTCATTCCAAAATAGACAATATTCGTCATTCCAACATAGATGAAGTTCTTCATTGACAATATTCTTCATTCCAACATAGATGAGATTCTTCATTCCAACATAGATGAGATTCTTCATTTCAACATAGACAATAGTCTTCATTCCAACATAGACATTATTCTTCATTCCAACATATACAAGATTCTTCATTCCAACATAGACAATATTCTTCATTCCAACATAGATGAGGTTCTTCATTCAAACATAGACGAGGTTCTTTATTCCAACATAGACAATGAAAAAAGAGAATTTTCTGTTTTCCCATAGTACCTTATGTAAAATTCTAAGTCTCCTCACAGGGCCCCTATAAATTTTAGCTCCTAAATTTTTATCTGCAATCAAACCCCTACACATAGGGATAATTTATGCCAAATATGAACAAATCTGACATACAGGTTCTTAAGAAAAAGATTTTTGTTATTCCCACTTTTTACCCTTTTGGGGTCCCTCCTGACCCCTGAAGACAGTGGAAGCTAGTCATTTTTACAAATATGAACTTCCTTCACCAAACAATGCTTCTGTGAAGATAAAGGCAAAATCATTTCCATTTTAAAAAAAATAAATTAATATTTATTATGATGACATGTGTCCCCTAATTGAACCCTCGGGGCGGGGTCATTTTTTACCCAAGGGACACCATTTGAACAAATTTTACAAGACTATAGTTGATTATCATTACTACATAAACATTTTAAAAACCTGTTGGGTCGTTCAATAGAAGAATATTTTTTAAGTTTTAGACTATTTTTAGTAATGGCGGCAATCTTGAAGTTAAAAAAAAATCTTCTGTAGTCTCCTATGCAATAGAAACATTCATATGAAGTTTCAGTTTGGCCGGTAGAGCTAAAAAATTGACTAACTAGATTTTTTAAAATATTCAAATATTTAACACTACCCTACGTAAAAACAAAGCTTTAAAGCAAAATTTCAACGTTGGTATAGTGCAGTAAATGTTGGGTTTGTGATCATTCAATAAAACTTATAATGCAATAATTATATAATCTTATAAATGTGTTGAAAATGACGTTAAACCTCATTCTATAAAACCTGGTATTTTGTGCATACTAGTTATGTCTACTATTGCACTACTGTTAAGTGGCATATTATTATGAACCAGTCGACAAATGTTAGGCATAAAGGTCCCTTACTAGATTGTGATCAACATCATGGTAATAAAAAAGCAAAATATCTTCATTATCATCATCACCGTCATTGTTATTATTATCATCACCGTCATTATTATTATCATCATCAGCAGCAGCATTGTTTTCATCATCATCATGGTTATCGTCATTTGAACATCCCTTGTTTTGTTTTTTTATTCTACATAAAAGTCACTATAGATGCAATACTACATTTTCAATAACGTGTAGATAGGCGGCTATTTGCACACCTGTGACTTTTTTGTTTGCAGTGCTTTTGATCCATAGAAAAAAATAGAAATACGTTGACTTTTGTCTCGGTGCGGACAGAAGTGTTCATTGTTCTTAATTTTCAGCAGAATAAAGGCGTAATGTTGACAAAATTTGACGTATTTCTATTTTTTCTGAAGACAAATTGCGTTAAACGGACAGAGAGCGCCTGCACACATTGCTATTGTGTGTTTGTGGTTTTTTTCTTCTCTCCAAAAATTGATGAAAGTAATGCACATGTATCTTAAAATTTGATAGAAAATCGGTCACTGACCACTTACTTCGGACATTTCACTGTAAATCTAAAATATTATATTAATTACAAAATTTTATTATTTTAAAGGGACACATCGCAATTTTTAACACATTTTCACTAAAAGCAATTTCAAAAATTACTAAGACAAAAATAATGTATCCTTTTCTTGTAATTAATCCCATGAAAAAAAGTAGTATAGACCACATATGATTGTCTTTTCTTTTATTCACACTCGAGGTACCAGTAATGTTCAGAGCAAGCCGATCATTGGTTGGAGTTATATGTTAACCAAGTTATTATGATTGAGATAGGTACATTAAAGATTCACAGAGCTGTTCTGAATAACAATAATACCGGTGACCATTTGTTCGGGGCAGTATTCTCTGTCTCTCTAGGTGGCCATGTTTGATATCGTGCAGCATACACATTAGATTTTTCAAAATCCACATTTTGTTAGGTATAATGCAGTGTCTGTGTAATAGAAATGTTTAGATGATAAATAAATAACAGAAAGAAAATAATGTTTTAGTTTTTTTTAATTTGGGGGAAAAATGGTCGGCAGTAAAGATTTAAGACTGTTTACAAAGCGCAAACAAATGTTTTTTGGCATTATCAAATATGAAATTAAATACCTCAGTATAAAAACAAATCCAAAGAAATATCATTTTATATCTTTAAGCATTTTCACAAATACGTTCAAAACCAGTAGCATGACTTCATTCATTTAAATTACAATCTTATGAATCCCTGGCCAGCCAAATCTCCAAGATGATTTGTATACATGTCTGTACTACATTGCTCTCATTGCTGTCAATTGTCTCTCACTACAGATTCCAAATGAAAAGTTAACTGATTCTTGCAGAGATGATTGTGCTTGAGTATTGGTTTACCTTCTTAGATCCCAGGAAAGACCGGTTTGGTTAAATGATCATCTATTAGCCCTCGATGGTACAAAATGGCGCTAATATTCAAATAAACAAACTAGTTTCATAAAAAAAATACTAGCATTAATATCTTCATATAGTAATACATTCATAGTGAAATAATTTGTTTGATGCTGAAACGTAAGTAAAATGGATTTTAACATTTGTGTGAGTCTCTTGGAGAGCACAGTATGTTTTAAGAAGAGTGGTAGCGCAGTTGAAAGAGTGCTGACCGCTTACTCCAAAGATCGCGATCGTTTGGTTGTCTTAATGACCATACAGATTACTAGTCCTCGTCTGTTCATTCAGTATCAAAAGAGTCAATGAGCCTTACAACACAACTAATTAATATGTCTTTGACACTGATATGTATTAGTTAAATTGCTGTTTTCGAAAAAAAATCTTTAACTGCATTTCCATCATGATATTTCTTTTAAATATTGAATTTAACTTTGATACAACTTAATGTTTTGGAAAGGAATTAATCTGCGAAAGGATTATTTGACCAAAACCGCTTGGGAGTGTATTCAGTCAGAAGTAGTAACAGCTAGCCACACCTCTGCCCACTTGTGTGTTTCTGCAAATGAAACATTTTTACAAACAATAGTAATATTATTTAAAGGAGTTGGGTGGAGGAGTACTCGGCCCACCGTACGTTCAATGATGATATACCGGGATCGTGGCTTTTCACTGCTCTTTTTATGAAAGTTTGGTCCGAACTTCAGAAAAGCCAGACCTGTTGTTCTAATAATTGACAACTTCACTAGCTGTTGTGGAGCTGGTCAGAAATAAGAATATTGTTTTGGAATCCAGTTCCGTGTAAGAGAAAAAAAAACAGTTTTGTATGTATAACAAACAGACATCTATTATAAATGTTATAGACAAATTTGTTGCCACTAAACAGCAGTAGTATATATAATTAGTGTGCACAAAATACTAGTAAAATGGAAAGAAAAAACTTGTTTAATTATCTCAAACCATACACTTAATGCGATATACCGACGTTAATGTTTGCTGTAAAGCATTTTTTGATGTAGGGTATAGAGTTAAATAATTTAATATTATTAAAAAATCTAGTATGTCAATTTTTCTAAAAGTCTCACAATAAGTGTTCAATATATTGTTTAAAATCATATAAAAATATACAAAAATCGCTCATTTTGTTTTTTGGTAATTTTGATTTGAATCCGATTTTTTGAAAAATCGAGAAAAAAATAGTTCCTGTTTTTCGCTATAAAAGTACGGTATTTTCAGAATTAGAAGTTCATCGTAATTTTTGCATTTGTAAATCCATACATCTGTCAAATGTGTACATGGTGATATATATTTCGATTCTGTACATTAGGTAAAACTCAACTGAGGTTGAAAAATACATGATTTTGCTGCTACAAATTGGGACATCAAAAAGGGAGAATATGGTCATGTTTACGATGTCACATATAAATGAATATATGTTATACTTACTGCTGAAAAAAATACATATTCCCATTGGATATTACTTCTTGTTTTTTAATATACTAATTATACCACTGATTTCGAAAATTATTTAAAAGGTATTTTCTTCCTTAAGCACCTTTTTTGCATCAATGAAACACACATAGGTGGATAAATTATTTAATTTTCTTTTATTTATCACTGTGTATAACATATACACGTGCTCCAGACAAGATTGGTTACTACAAAATCCGTTTTATTCATCGGCAAATTTGTTGTTTTCTTCATTCCATTTAGAAAGCTGTATGTTTAAGATATCAGCATATATTTTGCATGGAACTGAAATTTAGGCTATACATCTATATAGTTCAATGAAACGCGACGGTTTGTTGAATCAGCTCAGGTAATAGTTTGCTTAGGCCACAATTCCAGTCCTTGGGGACTGTGCCCATGTTGAAACAGAAGTTTATAATTTTATGTAATAAGTCGATGCACACAAAGCTTCATAACACTTCTGTCGATTTGTTACGTCAAAATCAAGAGATGATTTTCTTAATTTGGCCCCCAAAACACTTTTTTCCACTTCAGCTTTGGTTATATCTGTGTTTAAAGCATGTGAATAATAATCTACCCACAGAATATCATTATTCTGTATTTTGATTTTAATTTGCTTTGTATGTTCATATCATAATGTAAATTATCACTATCACAAAACAGGTTTTCATAATCAGATTTCCAATGCAAAAGAATGTCATCAATATTTGTGGACAAGTGACTGTTTCTCCCATGGGGATGCGGTTTTTTTCTCTCATTTTGCAAACTTATTTTACCAATGCCTTCCCAGAAACGGTGACTACCATGATTTCTATTCAAATTGTTGATTCTGTCCTGTTCTTTTTCCTGATAATTATGTTTCACTTTTCTATTTTGTTTATCAAACAAGTTTCTCTGACCAGTATATGCTTCCTTAAGGGTGCGCTTTACCCATTTGACTCCCTTTGCACTTAAGCCATATTTTCTCCTTTTTACAGGTTATCATACCACAGACACCAAATTACTTGAATATTTACACAGGGTTGACCAAAACTAAACCTATTGCCAGAAACTAGGTATTCTAGCTATTGTTTATCTGTTATATGATGCTGTTCTTGTTGCACAGCTTTTTTCAGTCTTAAGTATGACCCAGCCTGCACTAAAACCTAAGTATCTGTTATTTTTAACAGACATAAAATAAATTCATTTTGTATTTTGTGTACCTAGGAACATCATGTTGATGCCGAGCTACAAGTGAGGAATTTTCTAGTACCATTTTTCAAGTGTTTGGGATGACCACGTCATGGTTAAAACCCATGACATTCCGCATGTGTGCCCATTACTATAGCACTAGCCCACTATTCATTGAACCGTACATCTTTAATGTTTTGATTGGAAAAGTAAACACTTTTGTCTGGGATAATTGCTTAAGAACTGAACTAATATTTTTATTTTGGAGTTTATGCATTTATTAACTTTTAAAGATGTCACAGAGGACGGCTCCACTACAGAGATCATGTAACAATCACACACACATTTAGAAGGTATATGTATTGTCACAAAATTCCTGGTAACAATTATCAGTTTTTTTCTGTTTTTATCACTTCCCCTAATCCAATACAGTCGAAACTCACTAACTCGAACACGTATATCTCAAAATTCCAGTTATCTCAAAGTTGTAGTTTGGTCCTGTTTTCCCCCTACTGTTTCTATATAAATTAACGTCTGTTATATCAAATTCCATTAATTCGAATTTTTTACTATTTCAAACTATTTTTCCAGTCCCGACAACACAAAGTTTTTGTTCAATTCAAAACATGCAATCACTGTACCTACAATCCCTCTTGAAAGTTAAGAAGTGGTTAATTTAATAACTCCCTTTACATTGAAAGAGTAACGATTTAGGATGACAGATATCACCAGAATGAAAAATTGTACATTTCTACTAAGCTGTGATTTATCTTTGGTCGTTGTTACTCGGGTTTGCCTTGAGTAGACAAGAAGATGTGATGAGTGAGTTTTTTCTTACATGTGAAGTATGGTGCAGAATTGATGATGGATGTTGAAGACACTATATTTATTACGTTGAAGGTCACAGACACCAAACAAAACAACACATGTCAATTTCTATCAGATTTAATTTGGTTATCACAGTTTATTTACAAATAAAGCTTCAGATGTATATGATATCGATTATTAAAAGGGAATTTTTCAGGATTTTTAAAAAATTTAAAATTGGCTAAAACATTTTGTTCTAATATATCATGCCTCTATTATACTCACTGACCACATACTGCCAAAAAGATATTTATTCAAATATGCCAAAATAATATACTGAAAAGAGATTTCCTAACTTTGGCTAAGCGCCTGGATTAGACTAAAATATATTTTCCCCTTAAAATCGCAACATAGTCTGTGATGTAATTAATGAGTCACATGGTTACATTTTCATTTCAGTATGATCCGTTATACAGGTTTACACGTAGAACAACTGATTTCATCTTAGAAAGAGACTGAATGTCGATGTGAAAGTATTAAAGTGATGCCTATTTTCAGAATGGGGATTTCGTTTAAAGTTTTGTACTCTAGTTTAAATATTGATTATTTCACATTTTGATGGATTTGACATACCAAACCATTTGGATTCTATATCCAAATGATAATGAGATTATTTTTATCTATTTCAAAAATAATCTTATTTTTCAAGACATTTATAGCATTTTTTCCTGATATATCCCTTTAAAGGCACAGTGATACAATAACACCTAGGCAGTAATATTAGTCCACTCAAAATCACACTTTAAAAACAATGTCCAATGAAATAGTATATTCAGTGAACAAAACTTAAATGTTAACACAGTTTATAGAATAATGGCTGGAATCCAAATAGGTAATAAAATATATACATTCAGCAATGTTTTCATACTATAAATTGCTATAATAACTTAAGTCTTTGAAGGTACATGTATTTATATAAAAGGGAAGTTTGAAATACTTGCTTTCAATACTTCATTATTATTCACTTTGATTTTGCATGTTTTGACAATACTCATACACTGTCAGGTTATATTGATCTCACGATATAGTAAACATGTGACATCTGTGAGAACATGTGCGGTAATTAATTGTTATACCTCAATTTAAGTCTCTATGTCAAATTTCCAACAACAAATCAGTCAATAATATTTAAGACTGCCCAGTAATATTGACCGGCAAAATATGCGTGATTTTGATGCAGGTATGGTTTTAGTATTGATTTAACAAGGTCAATGCCATTTCATCTGTCAGATGAGAATAGCCAATTTAGTGGTCAACAAAAATGCTTCACTTTTAAAAATCTGTCAAGTTTGACAGCAAAACGTCGACAACACTTCTTTTACTGGGTCTTAAAGGTGTTCTTTGTGCTAAAGGTTGGGGTCTTGGTCTGTTGCCATCCCCTGCATTTTCTTTTCTAGTGTTCTCAAGTCCATATCCTTTACGGGAAATATTTGGGAAATATAGTGACAAGAAAAACATTGTATTTTTTATTTTTTTAATAAATTTTAACAAAAATGAGAACATTAAAAAGAAGTTTTTGAACATCAATAAAATGAGATCAATGATTGCAATAATACTGAATAATATTAATAATAATGCATTTAGACTACATAGAGCATGTTAAAAAAGACAGATCTTCTGACAATATCACCCCCCCCCCCCCCCCCCCCCCCACCACCACCACCACCACCACCACCCCACAAAAAAACAAAACAACAAAAAACAACACGCTGTTCTAGCCAAAACGAACGTAGAATGTTCACAGTTACACAAATTAATGTGTTTATACAACATACAAAATGTGGGTATTTCTGGCAAAAATTAAGGAACGTAAAATATGTGTTCTACCCAATTATGTGTAATGAGAAAAAAAACGTGGTACGAAGTCTAAATTATACCAATTGTAATGTTATGGTATTACTTGTGTTTGTTAGAAGAAAACAATAATTTTGATATATGTGCATGCTTGTGTGACTGGAAATTCCACCCACTGTGAAAATGGAAGTTCAGTTGTCACCCAAAGATGATGTATTGAATGATTTTTCCAGGTTTTCCAAGGATATAATTTTGATCTTAAACAATTATAATGCCACAGAAATGTGTGGAGCCATAAATGTTGTGGGCTCTATAAATAGGTAGAACACAGTAATAACAAAAATACAGACATCACATGAAGAAATGCCAAAATATATATACACACTGAACCTTATAAAACAGCCACAATGACTAGATGTGAATGAAATTCAAAAGCTCCTAATTGACCTCAATAAAAGCAATCAAAAAAAGAGGCCAAAATGGTCCCCCGAGAGCCTACATCCAAATTTTATCAATATAACTGAAAGGAAACTAAAAATATGTAGCAGATACTATTTTTTTATTTCGAGTAACAGTGACCTGTGTGAACTCACAAGAAACCCCCAAAATAACTATTCCATGTAAGACACCTATTTAGCAAATTTGATAAACTTACTTTAAAGGAAAATTATTAAGGAGAAGCCATTTTCTATCTTTAAAATTAGGCCAAAAAGATGTTTGTATTTGGCAAGCTGATCCTGCCTTCAAAAAAAATCATAATTTCAAGGAATAGGAAATTTAAAACAATTTCTTCATAAAAAAAATGGAATTATTTGTTTTTTCAACGAAGTGAACAATTATTACCAAATCAATAGCTACATGCAATATATACTGAAAGGAAAAAGAAAGTATACGTTTTGGTTTTTAAAATTATTTCATGATTGGCTAAGTTTATTCATGTGATGGAAAATGAACTGATTTTTTCTTATTGTTTTGCTTTGAAATGAATTAAATGTTGTTTTTTTTATTCAACAATATGATGATATATAAATATACAAAATTTATATGCAATACATTTATTGTTCCTTGACCTGTCAATGTTTATAGGAATGTATATTTCTTTTTCCTTTCACTGTAGTTTCATTCATGTGAGGTGACATCTCCAATGACATTAAAATACAAGGGTGATAATAATTAAGAAAACACAAGGGAGATAATAATAAAAAAATACAAGGGAGATAATAATTAAGAAAATACAAGGGAGATAATAATTAAGAAAATACAAGGGAGATAATAAAAGTGTGATAACAATTAAGAAAATACAAGGGAGATAATAATTAAGAAAATCTAACAACTTCCAAGCTAAAAATTGACATCTCAAAACTTATTACACAGTAACAATATTATACAAGAGGTCATAATGATACATTATACAGAACCTTAAAATGGTAGTTATTCCAGGAGAATATAATATACACGAGCATATATTTTAACCCCTGGGCGTGATCGCAAAAATGACTAATATATATAGAGATCATACATAAACTTTAACCTTCAAGGGTGATGGCGATGTTTAGGAACAGTATAGGATATGGCAGTGAAAATGTGGTTTTATTTTATTATATAGAATCTCAGCAAAGAATCGAAAAATGCGTTCACCTCATTAATGTAGAAAGTTACTATCAACTGCACACGACTGTGCGAAAAAAGCTGAGAATTCTGACTGCATAGTTTCTGTTTTGTTTGGAATACTCAGCTTTTTTCCTACGACTGTGTGCAACTGTATGACCAAGAGATTTGATTCTAGGCTGGTGTCAATATCGCATGATTAATGTATTGTAACGCTTGCATATTAATGCACAATAAAAACTGATACAGTTTGTTTTTCATTACACCATTTTTAGTGTCTTGTCAAGGCAAATTGTCAGAAATGGTTGACAAATGAGGGTTTTGTCAAAAGAATGGCAAATCAAACAAATGAAATATTTATTTTCAGTCCCCTGTGAGAGGATTTTCTTCACAAAATAAACACATTTCAATATATACTAAAAGGATGAATGTAAAATGTGTAGAAAATGGAATGGTCATTGGTCTGCATCACAACAACTTGGTCTTGATGTATATTCAGTGATCAGAAGAGTTTGTCAAAATAAGTTGACAGAGTTACTGAGACAATGTAGAGTTGAATAAATTTACAGTTGACAAAAATGTCCCATGAAGTTATATATATATTATGATATACTCCTCGACCCCCAAAAGCTGCACCCTGGGGTATATATAGCCCCAAACAAAAAAGAAAGTGGGAACACTGAGAAGATATAATTTTGCCTAAACAGCACACATAATAATGAATATATCATATTGCAGAAATGCAAGACTACTGCACTTATGGTAACAGCATAATTGTTGTCCCAGACTGCACTCAGAAATATGTATTATATAAAGTACACTGCAGAATTGTGTATCCAGATATCACTCATGGTAATATGTAAGTACACTGCAGAATTGTGTACCCAGATATCATTCATGGTAATATGTAAGTACACTGCAGAATTGTGTACCCAGATATCATTCATGGTAATATGTAAGTACACTGCAGAATTGTGTACCCAGATATCATTCATGGTAATATGTAAGTACACTGCAGCACTGTGTACCCAGCTATCAATCATGGTAATATGTAAGTACACTGCAGCATTGTGTACCCAGATATCACTCATAGAAATATGTATTATATAAAGTACACTGCAGAATTGTGTATCCAGATATCACTCATGGTAATATGTAAGTACACTGCAGAATTGTGTACCCAGATATCATTCATGGTAATATGTAAGTACACTGCAGAATTGTGTACCCAGATATCATTCATGGTAATATGTAAGTACACTGCAGCACTGTGTACCCAGCTATCAATCATGGTAATATGTAAGTACACTGCAGCATTGTGTACCCAGATATCACTCATGATAATATGTAAGTACACTGCAGCATTGTGTACCCAGATATCACGCATGATAATATGTAAGTACACTGCAGAATTGTGTACCCAGATAGCACTGATAGTAATATGTAAGTACACTGCAGAATTGTGTATCAAGATATCACTCATGGTTATATGTATGTACACTGCAACATTGTGTACCCAGATATCATTCATGGTTATATGTATGTACACTGCAACATTGTGTACCGTGATATCATTCATGGTAATATGTAAGTGCACTGCAGCATTGTGTACTCAGATATCACTTATGGTTATATGTATGTACACTGCAACATTGTGTACCCAGATATCATTCATGGCAATATGTATGTACACTGCAATATGGTGTACCGTGATATCATTCATGGTAACATGTATGTACATTGCATATGTATGTACATTGCAGCATTGTGTACTCAGATATCACTCATGATATTATGTAAGTTTGTACCCAGAGAGCACTCATGATAATATGTAAGTACACTGCAACATGTGTACTCAGATATCAATCATGGTAATATGTATGTACACTGCAACATTGTGTACCCAGATATCATTCATGATAATATGTAAGTACACTGCAACATGTGTACTCAGATATCAATCATGGTAATATGTATGTACACTGTAACATTGTGTACCCAGATATAATTCATGATAATATGTAAGTACACTGCAACATGTGTACTCAGATATCAATCATGATAATATGTATGTACACTGCAACATTGTGTATCCAGATATCACTCATGGTAATATGTATGTACACTGCAACATTTGTGTACCCAGATATCATTCATGTTTATATGTAAGTACACTGCAGCATTGTGTACCCAGATATCACTCATGGTAAGATGTATGTACACTGCAACATTGTGTACCCAGATATCATTCATGATAATATACAAGTACCCTGCAGCATTGTGTACCAAAATATAACTCATGGTAACATGTAAGTACACTGCAGCATTGTGTACCAAGATAGCCCCCATAGTAATATGTAAGTACACTGCAGAATTGTGTACCCAGAGAGCACTCATGGTTATATGTATGTACACTGCAACATTGTGTACCCAGATATCACTCATGGTTATATGTATGTACACTGCAACATTATGTACCCTGATATCATTCATGATAATATACAAGTACCATGCAGCATTGTGTACCCAGATATCATTAATGATAATATACAAGTACCATGCAGCATTGTGTACCCAGATATCATTCATGATAATATGTAAGTCTGCACCAAGATAGCACTCACAGCAATATGTATGTACACTGCAACATTGTGTACCCAGATATCACTCATGATAATATGTAAGTCTGTACCCAAATAGCATTCAAAGTAATATGTAAATACACTGCAACATTGTGTACTCAGATATCATTTATAGTAGTATGTAAGTACACTGCAACATGTGCACCAAGATATCATTCATAGTAATATGTAAGTACACTGCAACATTGTGTACCCAGATATCATTCATAGTAATATGTAAGTACACTGCAACATTGTGTACCAAGATATCATTCATAGTAATATGTATGTACACTGCAACATGTGTACCCAGATATCATTCATAGTAATATGTAAGTACACTGCAACATGTTTACCCAGATATCATTTATAGTAGTATGTAAGTACACTGCAACATTGTGTACTCAGATATCATTTATAGTAGTATGTAAGTACACTGCAACATGTGCACCAAGATATCATTCATAGTAATATGTAAGTACACTGCAACATTGTGTACCCTGATATCATTCATAGTAATATGTAAGTACACTGCAACATTGTGTACCAAGATATCATTCATAGTAATATGTATGTACACTGCAACATTGTGTACCCAGATATCATTCATAGTAATATGTAAGTACACTGCAACATGTTTACCCAGATATCATTTATAGTAGTATGTAAGTACACTGCAACATTGTGTACTCAGATATCATTTATAGTAGTATGTAAGTACACTGCAACATGTGCACCAAGATGTCATTCATAGTAATATGTAAGTACACTGCAACATTGTGTACCCAGATATCATTCATAGTAATATGTAAGTACACTGCAACATTGTGTACCAAGATATCATTCATAGTAATATGTAAGTACACTGCAACATTGTGTACCAAGATATCATTCATTGTAATATGTAAGTACACTGCAACTTGTGCACCCAGATTTCATTCATAGTAATATGTATGTACACTGCAACATTGTGTACTTAGATATCACTCATGATATTATGTAAGTGTGTACCAAGAGAGCACTCATGGTTATATGTAAGTACACTACAACATGTGTATTCAGATATCATTTATGGTAATATGTATGTACACAGCAGCATTGTGTACCAAGATATCATTCATTGTTATATGTATGTACACTGCAGCATTGTGTACTCTGATATCAATCATGATAATATGTAAGTACACTGCAGAATTGTGTACCCAGATACCATTCATGATTATATGTAAGTACACTGCAGCACTGTGTACCCAGCTATCAATCATGGTAATATGTATGTACACGGCAGCATTGTGTACCCAGATATCATTCATGGTAATATTAATTACCCTGCAGAATTATGTACCCAGATATCATTCATGGTAATATGTAAGTACACTGCAGCACTGTGTACCCAGATATCATTCATGGTAATATGTATGTACACTGCAGCATTATGTACCCAGAGAGCACTCATATTAATATGTAAGTACACTGCAGAACTGTGTACCCAGATATCACTCATGATAATATGTATGTACACTGCAGCACTGTGTACCCAGATATCATTCATGGTAATATGTATGTACACTGCAGAACTGTGTACCCAGATATCATTCATGGTTATATGTATGTACACTGCAGCATTGTGTACTCAGATATCACTCATGATAATATGTAAGTCTGTACCCAGATGTCATTCATGGTAATATGTAAGTACACTGCAGCACTGTGTACCCAGATAGTACTCATAGTTAATATGTATGTACACTACAGCATTATGTACTCAGATATCACTCATGATAATATGTTAGTGTGTACCCAGAGAGCACTCATGGTAATATGTAAGTTCACTGCAGAATTATGTACCCAGATTGCACTCATGGTAATATGTATGTACACTGCAGCATTGTGTACCCAGATATCATTCATTGTAATATGTATGTACACTACAGCATTATGTACTCAGATATCACTCATGATAATATGTTAGTGTGTACCCAGACAGCACTCATGGTAATATGTAAGTACACTGCAGAATTATGTACCCAGATTGCACTCATGGTTATATGTATGTACACTGCAGCATTGTGTACTCAGATGTCACTCATGATAATATGTAAGTGTGTACCCAGAGAACACTCATAGTAATATATCAGTGCAATGCAGAATTGTGTACCCAGATATCACTCATGATAATATGTAAATCTGCACCCAGATATCATTCATGGTAATATGTAAGTACACTGCAAAATTGTGTACCCAGATATCATTCATGGTAATATATATGTACATTGCAGCACTGTGTACCCAGATATCATTCATGGTAATATGTATGTACTCTGCAGCACTGTGTACTCAGATACCATTCATGGTAATATGTATGTACACTGCAGCACTGTGTACTCAGATATCACTCATGATAAAATGTAAGTGTTTATCTAGATAGCACTCATAGTAATATGTAAGTACACTGCACCATTGTGTACACAGATATCATTCATGGTAATATGTAAGTACACTGCAGAATTGTGTACCCAGATATATTCATGGTAATATGTAAGTACACTGCAGAATTGTGTACCCAGATATCATTCATGGTAATATGTAAGTACACTGTAGCACTTTGTACCCAGATATCATTCATGGTAATATGTTAAGTACACTGCAGCATTGTGTACTCAGATATCATTCATGGTAATATGTAAGTACACTGTAGCACTATGTACCCAGATATCATTCATGGTAATATGTTAAGTACACTGCAGCATTGTGTACTCAGATATCAATCATGATAATAATTATGTAAGTGTGTACCCAGAGAGCACTCACAGTAATATATAAGTACACTGCAGAATTGTGTACCCAGATATCATTCATGGTAATATGTATGTACACTCCAGCATTGTGTACCCAGATATCACTCATGATAATATGTAAGTCTGTACCCAAATAGCACACATAGAAATATGTAAGTACACTGCATTATTCTTTACTCAGATATCACTCATGGTAATATGTAAGTACACTGCAGAATTATGTACCCAGATATCACTCATGATAATATGTAAGTCTGTACCCAAATAGCACACATAGTAATATGTAAGTACACTGCAGCATTCTGTACTCAGATATCGCTCATGATAATATGTAAGTACACTGCCTGATTGTGAACTCAGATACCATTCATGGTAATATGTATGTACACTGCAGCATTGTGTACCCAGATAGCATTCATGGTAATATGTAAATACACTGCAGCATTGTGTACCTAGATATCATTCATGGTAATATGTAAGTACACTGCAGAATTGTGTACCCAGCTATCATTCATGGTAATATGTAAGTACACTGCAGCATTGTGTACCCAGATATCATTCATGGTAATATGTAAGTACACTGCAGCATTGTGTACCCAGATATCATTCATGATAATATGTAAGTATACTGCAGAACTGAGTACTCAGATATCATTCATGGTAATATGTAAGTACACTGCAGCACTGTGTACCCAGCTATCAATCATGGTAATATGTTACGTACACTGCAGCATTGTGTACCCAGATATTACTCATGATAATATGTAAGTGTTTAACCAAATATCATTCATGGTTATATGTTTGTACACTGCGGCATTGTGAACAGAACTCAGTAGTACTAAAATATAAAAAAACACCTTACAAGCAGAAAGGCCATAATGCTGACATATATACACACTGAACCAAAATGAAACAGACTTACTGACTAGATTGACTAGATTTCAAATACAAATCAACATTTATGAACACAAATAAAAAATACAAACCCTCTGTAAGAAAACATGTTAGAGCTTGGTTAGCTGCCCTGGGTTAAGTGAAATTTTCGAATCATTATACTTAGACATTTAAAGCATAATAGGTTATTTACTTGAAAATTATGATGACAGGCCAGTTTGTTTCTAAAATTTACATTTAAATTGACATAAAATCATTCAGCATAGAACATATTGAACTTATACAATTTCACTTAACTCAGGATTAAGCTAACCAAGCTTTGAACAACTGGGTCCAGTACAATACAAGATCTGAAGATGCATTTAGTTATATTTTTGTAATACTAATGATGTCAGATCCCTTATTTTTTACATTGAGGGTCAATGGACCTTTTGTCATTGCCATTTCAATATCCACTGGCTGGCTCTCCATCAATGGCTCAGCTGGCACTATCGTTGTTTCTTCACTATCCAGCAACAATTCTGCATCCCCATCTTCAACCCCGACCACTTCCACCACTATCATCCTCTCCACCAGAGGGGCCTCGCACTTCTGCAAATATAAATGTTTGATGGCTGAACATTTGCTGGCATAAAGTAGAAGCAATATATTTAGTGAAATAAACAGCAGAACAGTTAAACAGTATTAACAAATCAGCAGTATCCCTATTTTTTTTCGGTAGGTTATTGTTTATTTCCAATAAGGTTCAGAAATTCTGCACATATGTAATCATGCACTGAAAGCAATAATAGCTATCACTGAAGGTGAGAAAAATGTAAATTGCTTAATCCTTTGTTCCATAAAACCACATAAACCTGCATCTATCATTTACTGGAAAATGCCCCATTTCCATGCATCAATAGGTTACATCATGATACTGAATTTCTCCATGATATTGCATTTCGCATCAGTGTGGCTCCAAAAGCAAAATTATAACTTATAACTTATTTATGATCGAAACAAGTGTCCGTCTTTGTCTGTGTAAACATTCATTCAAGTGGGTTCTTCAAAAAAAGATTATAGTAACTATGAATAATTATGGATGAAATGGCGTCCATGTGCACAATTTTTGATTTTGTATGTGGGCCACATTTTTTAACAAAAGTTGCCTTTTGATCGCAAAGCATTTGCTCAAAGTGTATGCGCTGGTCAGAGGGCCTGTGCAGAAACATATTGTTATGTGTGTGGAAAAAAACCACTAGAACCATTTTGTTCTCAAGATAAGTAGAGACGCTTTTATATTATAATTTAGTTAAGTAAGGGCATTGTTGTCAATAGTTATTTGGCAGTTGACTTGCCACATCAAGACATCTCTCATGGGTGAATAATTGATTGATTGATTGAATATTTAGCATCATTTTTATGCCATCGAGGGCTAACAGACGATCAGTTAACCTAACCACTGTTTCCTGGGATTAACCAGTACTCGAGCACACCCCGTCTCTGCAAGTAAATGATTACTTCCCACTTGAATCAGCGGTGGGTGACAAATGATAATGAGACACAATGTCGTATATCAATCATCACGGAGACTGTTGCCAAGCGGGGATTCAAACTCACGACCCCTGGATTGATAGTCAGATGCGTAACAGACTATGCTAATCGGGCCCAGCTCATGGGTGAATAAGTAATGTAAGTAAGAGAAAAGTTACCTTCAACAGCGACTGAAATGCCTTTCTGTTTAAAGACATGAATATAAGGTAAAACAGTGGATAAACAATTTACGTACCTCCACCTTGGACTTAGTAGTGGAGGAAAGGGATGTTGCATTTTGATACACGTTCACAACAAGGTCTGTAATAATCACATGGTCCAAGGGTCGGACAGGCGTAGTGGCTGTTGACCGCCACAGGGTGACCTTTGCCTTTCCTGTCTTGTCTTCGACATGCAAGGTTTTAAACGTCACCTCCTCTCCATGATGACCTTCACTTGTCTAGTCTCATCCTCCTGAAAGATCATGAATGTAGTGAAAGTTTTAAATTGTGTTTATAAAGAAGCATGTTTTTTTATACAAATTTATGTTTTTTGATACCAATTTGAAAGAGTAAGACTAGTTATTTGGTTTGAAGCAGCAGATGTAATGAATGTGTCCAACTCGATCTCTGATGAAAACAAAAGGCCCTTAAGAGCCTGATTGCTTCACTGCCTTATATTGGCTAATGAGACCTGATTGTTTTGTTTCTTTGTTATTTTAACATTCATTAAAATTATATATATATAGCTTTTTTTTTTCTTAAGGTGGTATTTACCAAATTTGGGTTTTCAAGCTCAATTATAAGAACATTCTTTAGAATGGTTGCCTTGGTGAATACCACCACTATTGTCAGACATCAAAATATAGTATATAAATAAAAAAATAAAGTATTATATGTGCTAGAATGGCCATAATATGCATTACCTGATAATTCAGGGGCAAGAATTCAGGCTGTAATTGGCCGTCCTGGCTGGATCCGGGAGTTTAAAGACAGTTCATGAATATCAACATTCTGACCAAATTTGGTAACAATTGGTGGAAAAATAAGTTCGTTTTTTTTTACAAATCATGGGCCATAACTCTGGTAATTACTGACCAATCTGGTTGATTCTCAAACTGAAACTATAGGCTATGAATATATATATATATAAACTGATTATGTTTTGTTCAGATCTGGTAAAAAATAAGGGTACTAAAGTGGTCGAAACTAAAATGTTGACGCCCACACATACAAACTGCAATGACAAGAGCTGTACTTAGCTTGACATGATTTTATGAAATTTAATGAGGACCTGTGATTTATACTGATGTACAGAAGACGGCACAATTAGTAAATACAATACACTAAAATATTGTTCATACCTGTACAATCATTCCCGAGATTGAAACTTTTTTTTCAAAGGGGACGTCAAAGCAGTAGATATCGGCACCTTGTCTGCTGGTGGGGGATGAAGCATCTGCATCCCTTCTGCAGTGTGGCTGTCAGGGACTTCAATGGGTGCAGACATTAAAACCTTGGTTGCAATGGTGACAACCACAGCTTTCTGCAAATTATCCATTCTTCGGATAATATCCCGCAGAGCAAGGGTCGTCCTAACCTGAAACAATGCACCCATTAATCATTTACAGATGGGATAAATATTACAATTACAAATTAAGATCTCATCCAATAAGTTTTAAAGTTTTATACACTTCTCAAACAGTTTGAAATTATACAACATAATGTGCTTGAAATATGTGCATTCTGTTTCTGGAGGGTTGTCACTTTTCTTAACACTTACTTCCAAACATACTTAATGCATTCTTCTGAAATGGAAGCATTACTTAATAATTTGCTACCGTTTGTCATATTATGCTAATATCTTCTGGTAAATGTGTAAATAGTGCAGGACAAGTTCACATTGCAAAATAATGAGCAATTTGAATTTAACCTGACACTATAAAGTCATCTGCAATAACAGTCAGCAATTTTAGCTCAGCAAGTGTGCTAAAACTAGTGTTATTATTAAAAACTGAAAACAAGAGAGAGATTTTTAATCTTGGTCTGTTTTTACAGAAAGCGTTTAAATTAAAGAAATGAAATACCGTATAATAATTGATATGATTTCCTTCTCCCAAATCACTCAGAAAAGAAGAAATCATATGTTTCTTAAAAAAAAATTACTGCAGAATATTATATGGGGATATTTTACATCATTTTGTTGTAATGCATGCATTATTCAATATCAAATTGTCATATAACTATGTTACATATATATGTCGTACTTAACAAAAACACAAGTCCCCGTGGGACTGGAAATAAATACAATTATGTTGTACCAAATTTGTATTGTAAAATTTGCTGTGTATAATGCTGTATGTCATATTGTTTTGTTAATATGTTGACTCATAGATCAGTCTGATCCTTTGTCATTCAAGAAATAAAAGTTCAAGTTCATTATATCACTAATTCAAATAAAAACCTACCTTAAATTTTGCGAACTTGGTGGTGTCATAACATGTAAGATGCACCACTGTGTCCCCATCGCTTACACAACTGGCAAAGGACTTCTATCTTTCCCCAGATACTTCAAGGGCTCCCTTTCAACAGCCACAACCTTGACCTTGAGGGCCTTACTGTTCGGACCTGTTCCCCGGTCTGCAAATATGGAGCTGATGTTAGCCATCTGTAGATAGCAAATTGCATTTGTTTAGACACATTTAAGTGTTTATGGTATATTGGTAATTATGAATGAAGACTAGGTTTGAAAATAAATAAGTAAAGTCAAAAAATTAATACTACAGAATATGAATACGTGCATGTTACTGAAATTCAATAATTACCCATATAATTAATTATGTACAAAATATACATGTCGCAAATATGTATTGGAAAAACTTTGTAATGAAATTAATGTCCATTTAATAAAACTATGAATCATCAATAGAAAACTGTAATATGTACAATTTACACTATTTGAGTACAACACTTAACGGTATAACAAAAGGAAACATATAAATTAATACATTTTGCAATCAGTAGCTTGCATATTTTCCCTCCAGACAATTTGTTACATCCATTTACCGGTATGCCAAGATGAATTTCAAAGACTTTTTGAGGAAAATCAATGACTACATTTTCAGCATCAATGTACTTGCTAGATATTTCAAAATACAGTCATTATACAGTTTAATAGGCAAGTGTTCAGAACTGACATAAATTTCAAGATTTGTCGATATATGTAAAAGCCCTGGGACATACAGATAGATGGTAGAAATAATGGATAAGTGGTGTTTACTATATCCCACCTTCCTGGTGATGTAAAGAATATCGTAAAACAACTGCACTCTTCTACAAGCAAAATGACACAGGTCATGAGTTTATAGAAAATGTTAGAAATAATGGTTTATGATCCGAGTAGTAAGACTCTAATGTTCCAAAGTTTTTCAAACATTGACAAGGCAGGTTAGTATAAATATGATCAATACAAGAGCAATAGTCAGTTGTCACCGAGTTCACAAGCTGTTTCAAGCCAAGTGTGTCACGGAAAAGCTGCGCAAAAGTCCCATTATCTGTGTACTCATAATTAAAATCACCCATCAACACAAGTTTCACATGTTCAGAAACAACCTCACTGATATATTCACAAGCATCAGCAACAGCAGCAGAAAGGAAATTAGTGAAATTTGAAACATTTGCGAACTTTGGGGGACAGTAAACAAAACCAATAACAACACCTCCACCCAAGTCTACCAAACTGCATTCTATACCAAAATATGTCTAAATTGCGGAATGAAGAATATTAACATTTTTTCTATAGTAAGCAGCAATTCCATGTGCAGACTGATCATAGTGTGAACACAATACATTAAATCCATCAATCAAAGATGTTGTGCTCTTGTTTGATATCGTCAAGATGTTTCCGCAATGATCTGCAATTCTGGAAGCACACTTTAATTTCACCAAGTTTTGAATACTTCAAGTCAGGCAACTTTTCCTCAATGAGTCTTAGCATTTTAAGTATTTTTATTTCTTATTTAACTTGAAGAGAAACACTTATTTTGGCAGTTTTATTCAAGGAAATGAACACCAGACAGACTTGTTACTCTACTTAGGCCAACATAGTGTATATGATCAATTTTTCTTGTCCCAAGATGCATAACAGCTCCTTTAATTGTTGAACCTTGGGCCTTTTGGATTGTTTTACCAGCAGATAAGTAAATTGGAAATTGACGCCATACTATTAGGTATGTTTTGTAAAACTGAAATGTAAATTTCCTACAAGTTTCAAGAATTGGAGTGAAATTTAAAGCTATGCCCTCTTGATATAAATGTCTGTACTTTATACACTAGTTCTTTCCAATTGAGTGGTCATCAAACTCCACCCACACTATAATACATCTGGTTGAATTCTCTACTCTAAAGTCAAATTTTCTAACAAAACATGCAGCACCATTGGTTAGACCATCCGCAGTGTCCAAATTTACACACAGTTCAACGGGCATACCTATCCCAAGTGCAAGATCTTTTTGCAGACCCATTGTCTGACTTGGATCTAGAGGAATTTTTGAAAGGATTTTGTCATGCAGAGAACATGGAAGATTTCCAGAAACCAAATCTATGGCTTGTATGTTAATTACATCTGAAGCAGTCTGAAAGTATAGCTGCATTATGAGAGTAGGTATCAGCTCTTCTACAGAATAAGTGAGGTAAGTGTTTAATGACCTCGCCAGTCACACCCAAGTTCTGAATGTGTCACTTTTTCAATATATCCAGATCTTCTGCTGAATGTATTCCTTCTCGTAACCTAAAAATTTTGTTTTTTTCCCCCATAAAGCATTTCTCTTTTTAGAGTAATGTAACAATAAACAAATGATATAAAAACATTCCAATGATAACTTAACACAAAATATTTAAATTTCTGAAATTATGTTATCATTTTTCAAAACGAATATAATTTTCTAAAGTTAATTTCTTTTTTCCATAACCTTTTAATCGTCTGTTAAAGAAACATAAATGGCGCCGGGAATACGGCCCTAAAACTTGGACCAGCTGATGTTTAAACTGGTATTAAAATGTCACGCATGCGCGTCTCGATACCTTATAGAATACAAAAAAATAGAGTATCATCTGTACCTCTTAAACAACTTAATATTTGAAAAGTTTCACGATTTCCACACTTCATCTTTATATACAAACAACCTAAAACTGGGTATATATCAGTGCTATTGTTGCAGCATACGTTTGTTTTCACAGATGTTGTCTTCAAACTACAAAATTACTTTGCGGAAAATTATTTAAAATATGTGATCATAATCATCTATGCGATTGCATCAATAAAGCTTTAATAACCATATAAGCGTTTATGTAGCTTAGTAAAACCATGTGACCTGGGTTTCCCTGAATCAGACCATGTGATCTGTCAAAACAGCTAGCATTGTAAAAATAATTCTGAAACCAGCTTTAAAATACAAATTTGGTAGTTTGAATTTCTGTATTTTTAAGGTTGCAACATAGTGGGCGCACTGAACAAACTTGATAGCGTCAAATAAAATTTAATTGTGTCTAAAATGTAAGAAACACACTCTGGAGAAAGCACTGATATACTTTTAACTTTCACACTGTATACTTATTATGGTAGAACAAAAATTTATCTAAAACAAAATAATATATATCTTCATTAAAATTTCAAGAAAAGATCACTTACCTAAAAAGATAACTGCGAAAAAGGGGCAATTGCATCAAAATACTAAAATATTAACATTTTGGACAATTTGTAAATTTTCAAAGTTTACAATATGACATAATTTTCATTTATTCAAAAAATAATTTATTATTATATAAACAAATTTAAATGAAATTTTACACCTTTTTCAGTAATTCAAAACAAATATAAACAAATTTTAATGAAAGTTGCTACATAACACTAGCTAGGTCCCCATTTATTCTTACAAAGCTGATGAAGAGACACAATTTATCTATATTAAACAAATGAGTTTTAGCAGATAAGCAGGTAAGTAACTACAAGTGACTGAAGTTTTACAGTATTGTATCATACAAATCATGTAATACCACTAGCAATAGCTTCAACAATAACTAGATTCTTGCATACCATCATGATTATATAAATTCATCTTGCATGAGATAAAATATTGATTCTCTTTATTACTTGCCTCATGGTATTTGAAATATCAAACATGTACTTAATATACCATTTATAAAACATGTAAACTAACAATGCACTGAACAATCCAATATACTATAAGATTCACTGTACAATATGGATTTATGATGTACTCTTCAATGTTGTGGTGAAAACCTGTTTTGGATGAGACACCACAGGCGCTGAGTCCAATACATGTTTTCACCACAACATTGACGAGTACAATAAAATCCATATTGTACAGTGCACTGTATAATGACCTTTTTATTATTCACCTGAAGTTCTTTTCATATGAAACACAATATCAGATTAAAATCTTATAAAACAATTAATTTTAACATTAATAGTCATTTTTTTTAAAATATGGAAAATAACATGTAGTTGAGGTTACCACATTTTTTGATAATATTAAAGTTAGCTCTTTAAAAGAAATTATCAATATTAATATAATTCCTTTATCACAGCTATTTTCTTACTTTTTTAAATTATATTTCATCAAATATCTATTGATATGTTTTGGAATAATACATACTTCAATTTCTCAAAAAAATATATGTTGCTTGTTGTTTCAAATGACACAATATTCATTAGGAGTGCCTCAGTGATTTCTCTTACATGTTATATCTGAGATATGCGGAGTATTTATATAGTTAGAGTTACCGTCCTTAACGTCCAATACGAAAAAATCTATCCGGATTTTTGGGATGGCTGAACCGTCCAATACGAAAAATCTACCCGGATTTTCGGGACGCTTCCGGTTTGAAGTTTACAATAATGATTTCTTAAGATATACAATCATGTGGTACAAATACTCAAAGCTCATTGGAATAGCTACTTTAGGTGGATAATTAATGTATTTAGATAACTCCATATTTCGTGAAAGTGACTCAGAGCCTTTTTCCGAATTGGGAAGAGGCCCAAGCCCTCAAGTTTGGGGAAAAACTGCGATTGAGGGCATATTATTTAAAGGCTTTTTAACAAACTGAAAAATGAAGCATAACACTGTCAAGATCATGTTCTAACCAATAATTATCAGATATTACAATATTGTGTTATATTATGATTTTTGAATTGGGAACGCCGAGTGATTGAGTGAGTGAGTGAGTAGCCACCAGATATCGGCATCTGTTTAACTGTAACTGCTTATAACTCGTAACTTGTAATTTTAATCTACTTTACTTTATGCAAATTTGTTATCAGTGAATAACATAGTGTAGATTCAATATTTCCTGGTACTTAGTATTCAGATATAATCAAAACTTAAAACACAATATTGTGGTGTATAAAAGTTACTAACATTATAAAGAATAATTATTACCAAACAAGAGTTGTCAGAGGACAGCAAAGCTCACCGATGGGATAAAACTTACCACCCATGCAAAGATTGAAATTGGAGGCAAACACCAAAACTTGAACGCAACTAAACGCAAAAGTTTAACTGGTGGGTGTCTACAGATAACGCGACGATGCCGACAATGACGCCGTGGTCATGGCAATAGCTCTCCTGTACATTCCTCCAAGCGAGCTAAAAAAACATTTGACTGATGTACATTGTTTATCTGTATTATTCATCACATATGTTTTTACATGCAAACTTAAGCATATTAAAAAAATGATCTTCTCTACTATCAACTGTCATTAAATTGTTCTATTTTGATCACTGCCCACACAAAACAGCTGTAATCATTAGTATGCCATATGACAAAATATTGTACCAAACAACTGACAATTTACAAAATATAACACATGTATGTATATCAATATTTTCTTTGATTGAAAATAGTACTAAGTACTAAAGCAATATAAATGTAATTTAACCTGCTCATATGATATTCTTTACAAAATTTTATTCAATCAAAAATAAACTCCTCAGCGTGGAGGTGTTTTCCTTCTCGTTCAAACAGTAACCTATATTTTAGTCGAGTCAAGTCAAGCAAAATATTATCAGACACAACTGTAGCACTCAGGATCATGATTAAGACCATTGTAAACTTTATTTCAATCCAGTGCACTAAAATATATAAGAAGAGGTGGGTGTATATTTCAGTGAATAGTAAGGTTGTGCAGTACTGAAAGTTCCAACACTACGCTCAGAATTAATTTGAATTCTTAAAAGGTTGACCATCATACATTTATTATATCTTATTTTTTATTATGCACATACAAATATATATAATTTTGGTCACCAAAGTGAAACTTGTTATACAATGAGAGTCATACAGAAAAAGAACTTGAGTTGTATAATCCTTGTTTGCTTCAAATTAATACCATGTCCATTATGAACTTACATAATATATATATATATTGTTATTGATATCAAATACTTATACAATGACAATATATACTATATTGTTTCATTTTGTACTAACATTTTTTTGTCTGTTAGTGAAAAAGAAAAAAACCTCACAAACAAAAACTCTAAAAAAACAACAACAACAACAGAGAGTAGGCTTATGTTTCATCAACACACTCGGGTATTCGTAGAAGAATCTATAAGAAACATAAGTTTAAAGAAATATATGTAACTGTGGTGGCTTGCACTGGATTAAAAAAAATGCGTTACTTTTAATTCCCAGCGGTTACTGAACAGCTGAATCACCATTTTACAATCGGTTAAAACGGTAAACCAAAGAAAATGCTGGTGAAACAGAAACCCGCTCTCCGTGCGTTGTATACAAAATAAGATAATTTCATTGAAGTATTTAACATAGACATATATGTTGTATGTTACATATTTGTACAATATATATAATCTCGAATGATGACTATGTAACATTATATATTTCTAATTTAAAGAATTATGTAACATTTACTTATTTATAGACATTAAAATCATCTGAGACTGATAAAACTGCTTGTTTTTTTTTTGGTTTTTTTTCATGTTCTTTAAATACTAAATAGTAGCATTTTTTTATTATAATAATAATAATAATTGTATGAAAAAAAAAATTGGAAGGATCAAGTCTACTGTACTTGATTGTATAAATATTTAAAGCAATTTAACCACAAAAACCCGGAGGGGAGTCAATAATGTATCTTAGATTACAAGAGGTTTATAGACCTCCCAAAGAGCATCAAATCCTACCAAATTAAAGTTTACTTTTGCTATATATCTTTCTGTGTTATAAAGATTTCGAATATACTAGTTACGTTTAAAGTGTGTTAAACAGAGTTCTTTTTTATTTAATTTATGGTTGAAGATGATTTTTTGTTATCAATAATAATTTATTCAACACTGGGTCAAACTCTTTGCTTCCAAATAGAATATCAGTAATTGACAAGTTTGTAATAATAGCACTGTTCTTTTCTTTGATATAGTCAAGAAGACTAAACATAAATTGTTTTGTTGTTGCACAGTCTATAAATAGATGTTTTATGGTTTCAATTTCTGTCTGACAGAATGTACACATTTCTGGAACAGCGATATTCATTTTCTTCAGGAGTGAGTTTGTACCCAATATTTTATGGTTGATTCAATAGTGAAACCATTGTAAATTCGTATCTGTAGTGAAACTAAATGGTAGAGCATAATATTTTGACCATCTTAAATTAGTTCTTATATCTAACTCCTCTTCCCACTTACATTTTGAAGAAGGTTCATTATTTTCTGGAAAAAAAATGTTTTATATATTGCTCTACAACCCTTTTTATCTTTAACAATAGTCAAGACTGGAAGTGGACATATAGGGTTCCGCCAATTACTGGCTAAATGTTGACACTTAAATTTATTTATGTATTGTCTTGCTGATGCAATAAGCCCTTCAAATTCAAGAAAATTTGTATTGATATTATACTTGTTGATGAATTCTCTAAAGGTATACAAATTGACATTTGCTATTCATTAGGTCATTTATAACTAATATTCCTTTGGAAAACCAATGCTTATAAAAAATGCTCGAGCCTCCGACCTTAAGATTAGGGTTGTACCAAATGTATGAAATTTGTAAACCAGACCATGTGGTAGGTTCGATGTTTGATGAAAACTTTTTGTATGACATGAAATATCTTTCTAAAAGTGATTATGAATTCTATTGATGTGGTTGTTAATAAAATCTGAACCAAATGCGGTGAAATTTAATATAAACGGATACATTGTTTTAAAAATATCCAAATATTTTTGTCAGTTGTTAATAAACGTCTTATCCATGTCAGTTTTAGAGAGGAAATAAATAATTCTTAGTTAACCATTTTTAAACCTCCTTTCAAGTACGACTAGCAAATACCGAACTTTTGACTTTATCAGGTTTCCCTTTCCATAAAAATTCAAAAAAATAATGGATTTAATTCTTTAATTTAACTGTAATTTTTCCTATTGGGGTAAGGATTCTCTTTGACCAATTTATCAAAAGTTGTTTAATCTGTTGTATTTTATCTTCATAGTTTATGTCAACAATTTTATCTAAATCAATAGAAAAGTGTTTTCCCAAAACCGTAATCTCATTAACCCAAGATAGATTCCATTATGCATATAATTTTAAGTCACTTGTTTTCATTTAACCTATCCAAATGCTTTTGTTTTTTCGACATTTACATGAAGGCCGGCGATCTCTGCATAAAATTTTATTACCTTAAGAGTGTTTAAAAAAGATTTCTCAGACCCAACATGAGTGAAGTATCGTCAGCATATTGTGAAATCAAAAATTCAGTATTGCCAATTTTTATTCCTTTTATATCAGGGTTGGTTCGAATCAGGACAGCAAAGATCTCTGCACATATGATGAAAATAAACGGGGATAACGGATCATATTGTCTACAACCGCGTTGTGGATAAAACCACTCAGATAAATGCCCATTAACAATTACACATGATTCAACATTTGTATAAAATAATTGTATCCATTTTTTAATTGAAGAGCCAAAATTGAAAAACTCTAGAACTGAGAAAATAAAATACCAACTTACGGAATCAAACGCTTTCTCAAAATCGATTAAAAGAAGCATTCCAGGTAAATGTTTTTCAATATAAAACATAAGGTCATACAATAATCTAATATTTTCACCTATATATCTGCCAGATAAAAAACCCTGTTTGATCTTCATAAATAATATGTGGTAAAACATGTTTTATCCTTTGTGCTATACTTGCTGATGCCAGTTTGTATGTCACATTTAAAAGAGATATTGGATGCCAGTTTTTTAAAAGTTGTTTATCTTTATTTCCTTTTTGTAAACATGTAATGACTCCTTGTCTTTGGGAAATGGACAGTTCACCTTTGATTATACCTTCGTTTATAGCACGAATTAAGAAATCCCCTATATCATTCCAGAAAAACTTAAAACACTCAACAGTAAAACCTTCTAGACCTGGACTTTTATTTTCAGACAATGCAATACTTCTTGATAAGTAACTGGGCCTTCGAGTGATGATTTTAAATTTTCATCTAGTACAGGGACATCAACGTTTGAGAGGAAATATCTTTAAATCTATGTTGGTGGTTTCATTATATGAGTACAATGTTTTATAGAATAGTTGTGTTTCTTTAGGTATTTCTTTTTGCGAGTTAATAATTTGACTTATATTAGTTTTAATGTCTATCATTGATTTCGAAATGAAATTACTGTTTTCGTTTACAAAAAAAAAAAAATTTTTTTTTTCCTTCCTGTACCCGCTTTGCTCGTGATCGAATTTTATTCCCATCGATTTTTTTCTCTCTTATATTGTTAAGTTCTTTTCCTTTTGATTCAATAGCAGTATGGTCTAGTTTATTGTTTTTACTAGTTGTTCTATTTCTATATATAAAATTTCCCCCCTTTTAATTTGTTGTTTTTTCTTGAAAGCTGAATATGAAATAGTTTTTCCTCTGATTTCTAAAAGAAGTACTTCAAAACATAATTGATCATTTATGCTAAATTCTATATCTTTGTTTGCAATAGTATGTATGTCTGCGAAATGATTTTCTTTCACATATTGATATTTTTCACCATTCAACTTGTATTTTTTATTTCTTCAACATATTTTGAATCTTTTAATAATGAGTTGTTCATTTTCCAATACGATTTACCTTTTTTAAACTTTCCAAATTCAAATGTTAATAATATTAACGAATGATCTCTTCTGTCACCTGGTTTAATTGTAACTTTATCAATGTCTGTAATAAGAGGTTCAAAAATTAAAAAATAATCTAATATAGCTTTCTTTTGGGTATTACTTTTGAACCATGTGTATTTTTTTTTATCTAACTTTTGATCCCGCCAGCAATCAATTAAATTTCATTCCGCCATTAATTCTAATACGGTATTTCGAGCATTTGGATTATTTAAATGTATAAAGTCAAAGCAATTTATATCTGGATTCAAAACAAGGTTGAAATCTCCTGCTATAATATAATAAGAATCTTTAGCTAAAATATTATTTTTAATTTGATTATATAAGTCGGACTCTTCTTTATTAGGACCATAAATATAAATGAGAGTTATTTTTTCATTTGCTATAGTTGTTTCCAATATGAGTTTGTTTCCATTTTGATCCATTTCTTCGTAGTGAATATTAAATTCAAAATTATTATTTAAAAAAATGGCAACTCCTCTAGACTGGCTAGTAAAATTGCTAAAATAACATTCATAGCCCCACAGAATGCGTGTGTAATTGATTTCTTTATCTGTAAAATGCGTGTCTTGTAAAAAATAGATAGAGTTGTTTTTTTCTTTAAGAACATTAAATGTATCTGTTCTCTTGTTTTTATCAGCAAGACACAAATGTAATTTTATCTGTCATGATAATTTATAAAAACTAACCAAATAGCAATAGATCCCATCTCTCCTGGCCATAGACAACCAGATTTACAATATATATAACTCTATTAAACAGACATGAAGAGCGACAGTAACTAGAGTAAGAGCTTGGTAGTTTTCCCCTCCAAGGTTTTGAAGTATTATTTGTTTAAACATTGTACTAGTATTCCGTATCTTTAACAGCAGCAAAAAGCTGTGGAATGGTGACATGTTTGAAGTCATAAAAAAAAAACACCAAAAAAAGGCTCGTTTTGAAAAATAAAAGTACGACCATCTATATCTTAGTATTTTTTTAACATATTTTTTTGTTTCCATCAAATTCAAAGTTTGAAAATGTGTAAGTTTTTAGGAAACCAAACTCGATAGTTATAAACAAGAAAGCCTGCATACACGTTTCCAATTATGATTCAAGTTGTAGTTGTAGTTGTATGGCGTTTAGCGTCGTTTTCAACAATTTTTCAGTCATATCGCGACGATGTCTACTTGAGACAGTATTCTAAGCGCTGTCACACTGGAGTATCATACCGCAGACACATGGTATGATACCCCACCCAGTCACATTATACTGACACCGGGCCGACCAGACCTAGAACTCTCCTCTAAATGCTGAGCGTCAAGCGAGGAAGCTTCTAGTACCATTTTTAAAGTCTTTGGTATGACCCGGCCGGGGATTGAACCCATGACCTTCCGCATGCGAGGCGGACGCTCTACCACTAGACCATGCCGCAGTCTATGATTCAAACAAAGGTATATTACACAATGGACACTAAATAATAGAAACGTCAGTTACAAATATTCTCGATAGCAGTTTTTCTACTTTAACTGAAAATCAGAACATTCCATGAATTCGTCATTTTACCATGACATAACATAACATAACATAACATAACATAACATATATTTTATTATAGTCTCACCTCTATCACATTACAATCATAAATGTATAAAACATTGACAAATATAAATAGTGAAGTTAAGAGAGGCTCTTTACAGAGCTATGAGAGACTAATTGTTATTTTTCTACAAGTATACATTTAAAATCCACAACATATATATATATAAATAAAACAGAAACATTTTCTACATTCATTTAGACTAAAAAAGAAAAGAGCAGAAAAAAACAAAAACATAATAAAACATCATTTAGATTGACTATTAAAATTATATACAGTTTAAGTTTATCTTTACACTTTATCAGATTTACAAATAAAAAAGTAGGATTTTATTCCAAAATATATAAATAATGGTTAAAAAATCAATTATTATGAATTTAAATCAATTATATAAAATAGTTTTTCTATGTTTTAAAATATCGAAGCAGATTTTGGCAGATAATCTTATTACTTTTTCATCTTTACAGCTTAGCATATAATGTAATTTTTCTTGAATTGTTAAACTTCTAAACTCAGTATTCTCCATGCTTATTTTATCTAAATAACTATTTCTAATATCCTCATATATTGGACAGGATAGTAATACATGACACAAAGACTAATTTATTGATAGATCATATAATTAGACCTAAAAACAATTAATTAGCTGTATAATTGTACGTGTATCTCAACACTGCATCAGCTATTTATATATTTCTATTTTATATACTATATACACAGTTTAAGATGTTGTTGTTGTTGTTGTTGTTGCTGCTGCTGCTGCTGCTGCTGCTGCTGCTGCTGTTGTTGTTGTTGTTGTTGTTGTTTTGAAAAAAACATGACAAAAGTCCCTACACAATTCTGACTCATATATGATTTGGCTTTAAGTACCATCGGGAAAAACAATAATAACACCTCTTCAGAAGCATGAGGAAACTGAGATGAAAAAAAGTGGAGCATAATTGAGATCCGTTTTTCAGATCTACATGTTATATTCTATTTAAGAATCCTTGAAACAAAACAAAATTCAAAGTGCTCATTGAGGATAACAAAGAGACTGAGATGCTTTTATGACCGTCATAAGATCAAAATATCCGGTGCATCTCAATGACATATCTAAGATCCTATGTTTAGATCTACACGTAATATCCTATTTCAGTATATCCCGTTCTTCTCATTATCGTTCAATATGCGCATGGAAACAGCATTATAGTGGTAGCTAATTTAAGAAAAACATAGTTAAGGAAATATGCTATGTCACTGACATAAGAAAAACAGAAAACAACACCTTTATAATATAGTTTTCAGTTCTTACGTTATGGCTTTACTAAATTTAAGTTACCTCTCTGTTTATAGCAAAATAGTAAACCGGTTTGCGTGCATACATATACACATACATGCATATGTTCGTACATACGCACACACATGCACACGTGTACACGTACATACGCATATACATTCGTACATACATACACACGCACACACGTACGCACGTACATACCTACATAAGTGCATACGCACGCACCTCTGTATATACGCAAATACATACACATATACGCCCGCACATACGTACATAAATACGCACACACATACATAAACACACACACACACACACACACACACACACACACACACACATACTTACATACATACATACATACATACATACATACATTAATACATACATACATACATACATTAGTACATACGCACGCACATCCGTACATACATACGTATATACGCACGCACGCACGCACATACATACGCACGTACGCACGCACATTCGTAACACGTACATACGCACCCAAGTAAACACACACGTACACATGTAAATGCGCACGTATGCACGTACAACCGTAAACACGCACGCACACATGAACATGCACACGTACACACGTCCACACATCCGTATGTACATACACTTGTCCGCATGTACATACGCACATACGCACGCATGTACGCATATATATACATGCCTAATGTATACATATCTGCTCAATCCATGTATCATTTATTAAGATCAGAGAACATATTACAACATAAGGCGTTGGCTTTGATTACAGCAGTCACTAAAACTCACATTTGATAAAGACGTGCGTCCTGTCATGTAAGGTGATTTAGGGGATAGTGTGATATTGTAAAACAATGACGTATCATTGGTTTAAACTAAACATATATAAAAAAAACATAAACAGCGCATGCATATAATAGGAAAACTGTATCACAAAAACAAAACTTATTATCAAAATATATAATAAGAAGAAGAATAAATAATAAGAATAAATAGGGGATTTTACAAAAGCGTACACTTCCTCCGAGAACATATGAATTTATAGTAAATTTATATAGATTTATAGTAAGCCGTTGTAAATTCATGGTTTTAACTCATGCAGATCTACAACTGGGTACGCACACATGTGCAGATCCACAACCGAGTACCATCTCCTGTACTCCAAGGTCCAAGGGATAGCAAACTATTGTTAATTATTATTGATTTTATTGTAAATTAGTGATCTTAATTCATGCAGATCTGTAACTGGAAACGTATACGTGTGCGGATCCACAGCATAGTAGGTTTCTCTGTAATTTAAGATACAGGGGAAGATAGACTATTGTTAAGTGAGAGTGAGATATTTTAAGCACATGTTGTTTACTCGTGCATATCTACAACTGGGTATGCAAGCACGTGCAGAGCCACAACAGAATAATATCTCCCAAACTAAACTAAACATACTTTAAGGTTTAAGGGACAGTATACTTTTGTTCATTGATAGTGAGATATTGTAAAATTATGGTGTTAATTGATGCTGACCTGCCACTGGGTAAGCATACATGCATTTATACATAACATAATACTACCTCCCCCCCACCCCCCCCCCCCCCCCACCCCAATACTGTAAGGTGTAGGGGATAGTAAACCGTTGTTTATTGATAGTAAGAAATTGTAAATTTATGGTCTTAATTCATGCAGATCTGCAGCTGGATACGTATACATGTGTAGATCCGTAACAAAATACGATCCCGTGCACCTTATGGTTCAAGGGATAGTAAACTCTTGTTAACTGATAGTTAGTTATTGTAAATTCATGGTCTTAACTCCTACAGATCAACAACCAGATGCGCATACATATGCTGATCTATGGTACATTACTATGCCATGTACCCTAATATTCAGGGGATAATGAACTAGTGTTGATTGATAGTGAGCTATTGTAAATTCATGGTTTTAACTCATGCAGATCTACAACCAATACGCATGCATGTGCAGATCTACAGCAGAGTTCTCAACGTACCTCAATGTTCAAGGGATAGTAAGCAGAGTACAATCTCATGTACTTTAGGGTTCAAGGGATTGTAAGCAGAGTACCATTTTCCGTTATTCAGCAGAGCGAAGATACGACCCTTATCGCCCCATGCACTATTTACACCAGTGGTCGCACTCACCTGTTCTAGCCGTTTTGCATTTTTGAATGTTAAGTTCTCTCTTATTATTATTGAAGATCCCTTCAATTTTCTCCGGTTTTTTTATCACCTTTTTTGTCATACGGGAAGCGAATTTACATATTACTGGTCTGTTTCCGTCCTTTCTAAACTGTCCCATCCTGTGAGATATGCCAATATCTCTGGCATTGATGTCTATTTGGAGTTTTTGTTTCAGTATTTCTACTACTTTCTGTGTTGTCTCCTCGGGTGGTTCTTTGGGGGTTGCATCATGAATGCCGTATATAGGAACGCTATTCTTTCTAGTATATTGCTCAAGTTTGTTAATTTCGTTTTCACGGACCTTCAACGTATGTGACATCTCCATCAAACGATTTTTCTGATCTAGGTTTTCATTGGCTTGTTGTTTATTTAATTTCTTTAATTGTTCATGTTCTATTTTCAAATCCGATACTGTATTCTGAAGTGCTGTGACCCTTGTATCTAGGTTTGTTACAATTTCTTCAAGGCTTTTTATTGTAGATCGGACTTTGTGTATCTTGGAATTAATTTTGGAGCTTATTTCAGTTTGCAATTCGTTCAGCTTTTGTGTTAATAGCTGTTTGGTTAGCATATTCTTCAGCTAATTTTCAATAAATTCTTGTGAGGCGACCTTGTTTAATTTTTCCTCGAATGATTTAAGGGTCAAACTCAAGCTCTTAGGGATATCCTGTTCAGCTTTGTCCGATTTAAACATCTCATCCAATGTAATCTGTTGTGTTTTGTTTCCTTCTTTTGTTTTACCCTTTCCTATATTCTCTTCTTTTTCTCCCGATTTTTAAACCCAGATGAGATTGTCCTGATTAAGAATTCACACGCAGAAATGTCTAACTCCTCATTACTTTCATCCCCTTGATTTTTTCTTGATTTACGTCTATCCTTTTCTTGCGGCCTTTTTTTTGGTAGCTAAATGCTAGACCCGTTACTGTTTATTATAGTTTGAGTGAAGAGTACAAAGACTTGCCTGTTAAACGGTTAACTCCAGTTTTAAATCCAGATTTATATCCAGTTTATATGTCCGTGTCCGAGTTCATGTATATATCTGTGTACTACTGGTATCCTCTATTAAGTTTGCTATTGCACGTGCTACTCGCTATTGTGGTAACACATTCCAATGTCCGATATCCATTGTTCAATGAAAAATAATTAAGTAGTCATACTTTTCTTCTTCAAAATGGTGCCTAATACAATTCACACCATATCCATTACGTTTTATAAATAAACTTTCCACTTATTGAAATTTAAAAACCATGTAAAATAGTTTAAAATTGACTTTTTTTCTCTGACGACAAAACACGTCTTTCACATACATTCGACCTTGACCTCCTCCTCCAGTTATTAAACAAGAGCTGTCAGAAGACCAACAAAGCTCGCCTCTGGATGTCTAAGTCCAAAAAGGGCCATAACTGTGTCAAAATGCAATCCAGAGTTATGGTTCTTATCTCTCTGTGTTCTATTGATGAGGGTAAACACATGTGCAAAGTTTCATTCATATCCAATGAGTGGTTGCATAGATATCTGAAACTTGTACGCAAAAGTTTAACCTGGGTGTCTGCAGACGACGACGACGCCGACGACGACGCCGGGGTCATGACAATAGCTCTCCTTGGAATTCGTCGTAGCAAGCTAAAAAGTAATTTTATTTTTAATCTGATATAAACAATTTGTCGCTTATGTGCAATAAATTAGCTTGTTGATTCCAGTTCATTGATACACTGAGGGGAATAAAGGGTATGTTCTAAAGGGTATGTTATATAACCTTAAGCGGTTATTTAATTTTCAACCGCCTTCCCTACATTTCCCTATACTATGTTTCTCTCTCTGAAGTGAATTGATCATATATTACCGACTGACACATTTCGGAACAAGCTTCATAACTCCCCGTTTTATGCCGAAGTTGTTTATCGAAAATAGATGAACATTAATTTGTAAACAAAACCCATTCTCAATTATGTACTAATAATGTGCTTTATATTTTTCGTTTGCAAAGTCTCTCAGTGATCAAATAAACATGTATTCTATCATATGGAAGAGTAAAACTGTTTCAGAAGTTTTAACGAGCCTTCAAAATTCAAGATAATTTTTCTGTTCAACATCTATCATTACATATATAATGCACTACATTTTAGTTACATCATTTTGTATTATATTACGTAATTATATTATATAATATAATATATAAAAAATAAATATAGATACATATAAAAATATTACTTACAATATATTTATTTGTGATGTATAGTAGTTTTGGGTTTTAGAGAATTTATTGGTTTCTTCAGTTACCTTCTTTAATGTTGTTTTTTTTTTTCAAACTTAATAACTCTGATAACAATTTCATGTATGTATAAGTATTTATTTACCCTCGCACTTTGAACTAAGTCATTTTGGCGAGCCGGATAAGATGATTATTTAAAAAACAAGATGATTACTTAAAAAATAAGGTGATTATTTAAAAGATAAGATGATTATTTAAAACTAATGATGATGATGAAAATGACGACGATAAACGATGATTACCCACTATGGAGTTTAAACACTTCTTATTTTATAAATATAGATACTCCTATTTTTATTTAACCGGTTGTTTAATTGAATATTTTTATTTGCTAATATTGATGCAGACTTTATATGACCTTCTTCAACAACTAAATGCTAACGATTAATTATTAAGACTCCAGGCACTCTACTCTACCTTGTGCAGCCAAAATATGAGTTAAAATAGTAGTACCAAGTGTACGAGCGTTATTATGGTTCTTTACTATATGTAAAACCTATATGTTAGGCCAGACACTTTTGCTTATAGCGCAAATAAATTTGCTTGAGATAGCATAAGCGTCCGATCCAACTTGAACCCTCAACAGGAATGATTCCCGCTGACTGTATATCTGTGCACACTAATTGTGCTCAGTTGCTATGGTAATATTTTTATTTGTATGACAGTACCGTTAGCAACCGTATATACCACATACAGACAGTAATTGTCAATATAAAAATATCAACAAACTAGAGTATGCCGTAAAACCGGCAACAATATTATTTTGTTGCTGGTATGGTACGTGACTAAAAAGAATATGGCTACACAGGTATTTATATTTAAGTAAATGATGTTTCATATATTAGTCTATTTTCAGTTGATCGTCTTGCATAGCTGTATATTGAATGCTTATGACACTAATAACATCGATTGACATTCCCTAAAACCATTATACAGTAGTATTTACTGTTAGTGGTGAACCATATAACCCTGTACACACGTACATTGTTATTTATATACTTTAAATTGTATATTTGCAGGGTACACTAAAGAGTTGTAAGAACTATATATATATATATATATAACAATTTGATTGAGAAGTTGTATTAATTGATTACTGTAAATACTTAACATATAGCAGGCAAGCAGGGGTATTTTGTTGAAGTAAAATATTGTTTGTCTATACTATCCAGGTAACATTCTTCAATTAAGTTCTAAAAACATACTTAATCACAGATGTCTACTGTCACATAATATTTGTCACCTTAAACTATTTTACTAATGGAAAGTTAATTGCCTGGCCAAGCCAAGGTGCAAACATAAGCCAAGTATTTCCTGTTTACAAAGAGGTGTCACAGCTAACTTGAGACCGAAATCTCTGTTAAGCAGACGCTATCAATACAATTTGTAATTAAGTAAATTCTTGTTGTCATAATGGTTATCACACCTGAACTGGGTTTTCAGTAAAAAATACAAGACGATGATGTTTAAAGATCACACCATTTCTACCTACATACAATAAAGGATACGTTTGGAGATCTTACACATTATCTTATACTATTCCAGGTATGTGAAATTATCATTTTTCATTTTATTCTTTTAAACTTCTATTTTGCTTTGAATATGCTTGTTCTCACATGTGTTTTATTACATTTTTTAAAATGCGGATATGTTGTAATTGAGAGTTTGCTATCTATAATATATCGATCTTCCTGTTTCCGGTCAGCCAGGAGGCGGCCATTTTTGTGTATGTGGGCCAAATAAAATCTAAAATTTAATTTGTACCTGCCGACGGTGGATATACAAGGACTAAAACACTATTTGTGAATTATATACACTATATCGCTCCACCGGGTAACCTCCGACGCCTCCATTTTCTGCTTTATTTACCTTTTTTAGACTTTAGACTTCTCTATACTTTTGTTTACATTTATTAAAATCACCCCCACCCTCTTTAGGCGCACTGTATATTCAAAATTGACCCCATCCAAAATTACTAGGATAGTATATACAGTGCAATAGAATTTATCACATTTACCTCTGTTTTGTTTGCCCTTTATCTTTGAACTGTCATTTTGGCGACCGGATATTCACAGATGTAGTATCAATCATCAATCATCAATCATGTAATCATATAACCATCGGACCATATATAACCATCATCATGTTCATGTTCATTACAGAATAAATTATTCTCATGTTCATTTCAATCCATCAATCATCTGTCAATAATTATTGGATTCCTCATTTCAAATGGATGCAGCCAGGCATAATAAATGGGCCACTTTTGGCAACAATGAGGCTCGATTCAATCGAGCCTCTTTTTTAAATGATCAGCCCAGGGTGTCCACGGACAGTCACTACCTTACCAAAAGTACGTGGGCACACAGGCTGATTATAAAGTCAGCCGGGCCAGCTCCCATACTGGATCATATTTCCATTGTCCAGTTCACAAAAGCCATTCATCGGGAGCTGGCCAATAAAATAAATAGAATTATACCGCTGAAGTCGGGGTCCTTTATGCTAGAGCTCGCGTCGGCCGAATGTCTGGCGGGTGTTTTAAAAATAAAACCCTTCACCCTGGCTAATATCCCACTGGTGGCCTTTCTTCCCAGTGGTGGACCTTCAATAGCCGGGGTGATCCACAATATACCCTTGCGGGTCGACCTTGGGGACCTCCGATCCCACCTTCAACCTAAACCAAGGAAAGACGGTGGGGTCTGTGAGGTCCTAAAGGCCGACAGGCTTAAGGACAAATTTGGCCGCCAGTCTGGGGCGGTGAAACTTACATTCACGGGCAGATCTCTGCCGCTGTCAGTCACAGTGGCTGGCACTCCCACTTATTGGGACGTGGAGGAGTATTCGCCGCCCCCGATTCGGTGCTACACCTGCCAGGCATTTGGGCACGGGAGCTCTGGTTGTAAAAACGAGGTCAGGTGCGCTAGGTGCTCAGGACACCATAATATTCGTGAGTGCCGGTATTCCGGAATACCGCGGTGTGCTAACTGTGGGGATGGCCACACTACCCGGTTCAGGGGCTGCCCGTCCTACATTATAGCAGCTAAAGTCTCTAGTTTGGCTTATAGGGACGGGATCCCCTGGGATGTGGCCGTGAAGAGAAATAATCGGGTCACCGCCACTACACCCCCACAGAGTCACACCGGGGGGGCCCATGCCGGCGCTCAACAAAAACTATATAAAAATTTAACTACATCTCCAAAGCTAAAGGGGGAAGTGGCCGCGGACTCCAAAATTCTAAAAAATAATGGGGACAAAACCAGCTCAGGGGCTATCTCACGGCCAAAAAGAGAGGAACAGGGCCATAAAAACCCAGATGTTAACAATAGTAACCAGGGGAAGGATAAATTACCATCCCCCGGGGCTCAGAGAACCCAAGGACCTCTGACTCCCGTTATCCAGGTAAAGAATTCCTCTCATATACCCTCTGAGACAAAAGACATAAAAGAAATAAACTCCAAATTTAACCGGACTCCAACAGGTCATCTCGTTAGAACCTTTATAAAAACCAATGGAGAACGGGATTTCTTTAGATTTAATAAAGGGGGGGATTCAATTACTACTTCACAGTCAGACACTTCAGACTGTGTTATAATCAGTCCCACTACTGATAGTTTAAAAATAGTGGGTACAGCAGGACTAATAAATACAGAGCCAGCGGAAAACTCCCCGTCAACAAAAATAAAAACAGAAAGGGGTTTCATAACCCCTATAAATTCACCAAAACTAGTTACATCGACCCCCAGTACACCTCCTGACTCCTCTCTAGGAGACTGCGACAACTTGTCCCGAACTCATGTTTCGGAGTCATCCTTTAGTGACTGCAGCGACTTTAATGTCACTGGAGAGGAGTCCTTGGTATCTATTCACTCCAGTTTCTATCACTCCGACAGGGACAGCAATACGGAAGGTGTATCATCACACTCGTTGCTGGAATCTGTATCCATTGCTGACCTTGTGGGAGGTATAGATCCAGGAGTGATAAGTCAACCGATTAAAGTAACCACACTGGCAGATAGAAGCCAACAAACTTCCCCATTCCAAAAACAACATTCAGAATCGACTTCAAAAATAAACTCCACAATACAAGTCATAAATAATTCGGACAATTTTACAATAGATTTGGATAGTATTGTGGAAATAACAAAAGAATTAATCCTAAATAAATCAAAAATAACAGGAAACAAACTATCAAATTATCTCAAACGAGAATTTATTTATAAACTAAAAAAATTAACAATAGAAAAAGCCAGTGTGGTCCAAAGTACAGTGGGGGTCGATAAAAATTCTCAAGAAAATTTAAAATGCGCACCTGCCTCAAATATGGCAACTAAATTACCCGTGCTGGCAGGGATTCTGAGGCAGGCCAAAACACCAAAAAAAATCCTGTCTCAGTCTCCAAGACACAAGATACTGATTGGTCGTAATCGTCGCAACACCAAACTACATTTTCAATAGGGACCTGACTGTGATCTCTTTTAATGTTCAGGGACTGACCCCTCTTAAGCACACAGAGATTAAAGTTTTCTTGGATTTAAATCCACATATTGATATACTCTGTGTGCAAGAATCAAAATTACCACCAACTAAAGAGAGGAATGTCCCTGGATATAATGCACAATATAGTTTTTATAAAAATGCCCAAAACAATGTTTGTGGAGGGCTTATTACATATTTTAAAGATTCCATTAATTTTGAGGAGATTAGAGTAGACGACCCCAAAGATAATATGGGGAACTCCAAGATTGAAATTCAGTTATTTAGAGTTTATCTAGGGGGGTCCCCCTTCATACTTATCAATTTATACTCTAGGGGGTGTGACCTAGATTCTTTGGAATACATAAGTTCATCTATAAATGCTGAAGATGGACTTAGGGACTGTATTATAACTGGAGATTTCAATGCTCACCACCCTTTATGGGGATCTCCATTTGAGGACCGTCAGGGGAGGGATATTTTGGAATGGGCGGGGAGAAATGACAAAGTTCTACTCAATGACGGTTCCTTCACAAGAGTAGACCAGGGCTCAGGAAAGGGCTCCTGCATTGATCTAACATTCACCAGTCCCAAATTTTCAGCTAGTTCTAATTGGCAGGTACATGGGGATAATATGGGATCAGTCCACTTCCCAATCTGCATAACAATAAATTCTCAACACCACAAAATTACAGAAAATTCTAAAGAAGAAAGATTCAAATTTGAAAAGGCAGACTGGGATTTATTCAAAAAACTTTGCAGGGAGATAACCCTAGATGACGTCTACTCTAATGATATTAATATTTTTAATAACAATCTCACAGAAGGGTTCCTGTTGGTAGCAAAAAAATGTATACCTGTCTCTGACTCTGGCAAAAAGACAAGAAAAAATGTCCCGTGGTGGGGTTCTTCCTGTGTCGAAGCTGTTAAAGGGCGAAAACGAGCATTAAATAAACTAAAACAGCACCCTTGTCTCGGAAACTTATATGACTACAAGGAGGCTGAAAGAGAAGCAAAATTTGTCATCTTAAATGCTAAAAAGCAAAACTGGGAAGAATTCTGCGAATCATGTATACATAAAAACACAAACTCAAAGGAATTTTGGACCAAAATTCGCAGAATTAAAGGAAATTCACAACGCCCTATTCCACTACTAAGAAATAAGACAGCTTTAGCAGTCAAATCAGTAGAAAAAGCCAACTTCTTAGTTGAACACTACTCTAAAGCTGCCAGTGATTCAAACGTCAACGATGAAACACTAAATTATCAAAATAAATTTGAATCACTGTATAAAAACTACCTAAAAAACCCAGAAATAAACAGGTCACCACTTAATAATGGCTTCTCAATTTTTGAACTAAGATCAGTAATTGATAGCAGGAAGAACTCAGCTTCGGGACTTGACAAAATATCTTACCACATGTTTAAACACATGCCAAATTCAGCCTTGTATCTGTGGTTAAGATTATATAACAAAGTGTGGAATGGTGGTGTCTACCCAGTAGCTTGGAAGCAGGCTTGTGTTATTCCCCTACTAAAACAAGGGAAAAACCCAAATGAAGCACAGTCTTACAGACCAATTAGCCTGACCTCCCATCCAGGTAAATTAATGGAGGGGATGGTCAAGGCGCGTTTAGAACATCTGCTTGAATCAAAAAATATAATTAATCCCTTTCAATCTGGATTTAGAAAGGGCAGGAGCACTTTGGATCAGCTCATTAGACTACAACATGATGTAAATACAGCAAAAAATAGGGGACACTCAGTCCTAGCAATTTTTCTAGACCTTCAAGCAGCTTTTGATCTAACCTGGCATGCAGGCGTACTCTATAAATTGAAAGAACATGGAATAACAGGAAACTGCTACCAATATCTGAGGAACTTTCTTGAGGGACGCAAAATTCAAGTTAAGGTGGGGGATACCCTGTCAGACACGGAAACGTTACACAGGGGAACCCCCCAAGGGGCCATTTTATCCCCTCTTCTATTCTCTCTTTTGATCAATGATCTCCCTGACACACTAGAGGGGACAGGGATGGTTACCAGCCAGTTTGCTGATGATTCAGGCACATGGCTAGGGGGGGTCAACTTAAACCTGTTACAAACAAGAGCTCAAACAGGACTTGACCTTATCTGGGGATGGGCAAAAGAATGGGGCTTTAAAATTAGTCAAACTAAAACAGTGGGAATTATTTTTGGCAACTCAAAACAGCACAGCTTGGACGTAAATTTAGGCGGCACACCAATCATATTTAAAAAAATAGTAAAATTTTTAGGCATGCTTTTAGATAGGAAACTAAATTTTCACAGTCATATAAAAGACATCATGACCAGGTGTGAGAAAGACTTAAATTTGATGAGAATGTTAAGAGGAACAGACTTTGGCACTGATAAAAATAGCCTCTTACTTCTTTATAAGTCTCTCATACGTCCAAAAATAGATTATGGGGCTCAAATCTATTCATGTGCACCACCTTCAACATTAAAAAAATTAGATATTATCCAGAATAAGGCCCTTAAGATAGCCCTCAGAGCACTACGTTCCACAGAAAGTTATTTGCTAGAGGCAGAGGCAGGTATTACCCCACTATGGTTGCGGCGACAAGACCAGTCAGTTAAATACTGGGCCAGGGCTCAAACCCGAAAAGAAGGAAACCCTGTGAACAAACTCTTCGGGACCGGATACCATATCAAGTCTAAATATCAAAAAAATCATATAGCCATGCCATTTGGGGCTTATACCCAGGACTTGATAGAGGAGTACGGTCTCGGGGAGATCAGTGTAGCAGACTTCAGACCCAAACCAGATCCGCCCTGGGTTCTTAAAAATCCTGATATTAGGTTAACCCTCTCAGCCGAGTTCAATAAAAGTGACTTGCCAGCACTTATAAGATCCATTACGGCAAACCACATTGACCGGCACTATGCTGACCACACTCAAATTTATACAGATGGTAGTAAAAATCCCGATGACGGGAAAGTTGCAGCTGCTTATGTCATTCCATCTCTTCAGATACAGTATTCTGAGAGACTCAGCAACAATCTGTCAATTTACACAGCTGAACTAGTCGCAATACAAAAAGCAATGTGCTGGATCATAGAAAATAAATCAACTAAATCTGCTATATTTTCGGATTCACTTTCAGCTTTAACTTCACTCAAAAATAATAATAGCAGATCAAGGCCTGATCTTTTGGCAGACATATATAAACAATATAACCAGTGCCTTGAATTAGGGTTACAAGTTACTATAGAATGGTGTCCAGCACATGTAGACATATCAGGAAATGAAGAAGCAGATAGGGCGGCTAAGGAGGGCCTTGAATACAACAATATTTCAAATTCAGTCCCCCTTGCACCAACCGAGGTCTATTCCTTAACAAGGAAAATAATTATTAAAAAATGGTCCAATTTTATCTCTAAAAAACCATTTAAACAAACATTTCGCAGGACCTCGGTTAATTTCAGACGACCAACAAATTACTCTAATAATAAGAGAATTGATAAATGCATTACTCGTCTGAGATTGGGTGTAAATCTCCTCCCAGGAAATAGGGGACAATATATAATTAATAAAGGGAGAGATTGCACCCGGTGCAAGGAAAAATTTACCACTGAACATTTTCTGCTACACTGCCCGATTCACAGGGTCCCCCGGGCAAATTTAAGGACTGCACTTGTTGGAAATAAATTAGATTTCGACATTAATAATATTTTGAACCCCAGCAAGGCAGTCCGGGCCTCAGTCTATAAAGCCTTGGAATGTTATATTCTAGACTGTCAGATGTCTGACAAAATATAGACTTTAAAATCCAGGCCCTAATTTCATCAGTTATCCCTCTAAATACCACCCAGGGTCAGCAAAAATGTTTTATAGTACTTTGATTGGATTCTCCAGTATGGTTTGATTTACTTGTTATAGTGCTTGGTCCTTCTAAGTACAAAAAGTATCAGTTTCTAGTGGGAGGTGGGGTGGGACCACAATGCAGCCCACAAAAGTTGTGTGGTCTGGGTTGTGGACTCATGCCACCTCCCACAGCTGAGCCATGCTAACACAGAGAGAATTGTTATGTTAAAATATCAAATATGTATTTAAATTATTTTGTCAGGCTTACTTTCAGTCTGATTGAATAATAAATTGATTGGCATGAGAGTGATTTTATATTTATGCCACATTAAATTAACTTCCTCTAAAAAGGAAATTGTACATGGGATTTATGACATTCACAACAAATATATGCTGACCCTGGGAAATGATAATATTCATCATATTATCAAGGGACCTGGCCCGGCACCCCAGCACGGGTGATGAAATAAAATTACAGGGCCCCCAGATTCGGTGGAACACTATTATTAGCAATATAAACTAGGCTTGGGCCTGTTAGTCCCAAGCGGCTAATTAGCTCTATCCTAAGTGCAACAATATATTATTTTACTATAAATGTTGTATATAATGTACAAAACTTTTAATAATCTGTTGTTTATTTTATAACCCTAATCTGGGCCGTTTAGTACTTAGGATACAGGATTATAATCATTATTTTTAGTAACTTATCTTAAATATGTTCAATTATTTTAATAGAGTATTGTTGCACTTGGAAGACAGCTATTTATCCTACACCACATGAACATCATATAGTCTGTGTAATTCCAACCAAGATTCACTGGTCATCAAGTGCAATCTTTTGTTTACATCTCCTCCGGGTCAACATTCCATTGAAGGTTAAACGCCGCCGATTGGCTGGATTTCAATCACGGACCTAATAGTGAACAGTTCTATATTTAGTTCACAATTTTATGTCCTGAGCTTAAAGCCGAAAACGGATTGAAATCTGGCCAATCGGAATGAGCGTTACAATCCCGGTCGAACCATTCAGCGACCGGCTTTTATCGGGGCTCTTGGCCCTACGTGTTGAACTAGGGAGGAGATGTACTATTAAATATGAACATGAACGCTTTATATCTAGTAATGGATATGTATTATACATATTTTGGCGTTTTTTGCATGTTTATGTTAATTTACAGTGATTATAATTTTAATAATCACTAAAATAGTAACGTATATCATGTTGATTACGGGACTATATAGTAACTCCGTATTCACTACACAGCATTGAGTACGGTTCTAGGGAATATCATGGTTAGGAAATGCCATGATACTCATTATTGAATTACACAAGACTACCTTATAAATATATAGTGACCAACTTCTACTAATCAGTTCTCAGCAGATCTGATCTGAGGGGATATCGGATTTTTTAAGATATTTTTTAATTATGGCGCTTTTTAGGTACGAGCAATCTGCCGGGTGCTTCTTTACAAACATCACAATTTAATTTAATAACAATTTTTAACATACTTTTAGTCCATTGTGTACCAATATCTGATACATCATGGAAGATTAGCGGTGGTTGGTCACATTTTAATAGTGTGGTGTACTAGCAAAATATTGCAAGGCTGACGAACTTTTTTCAATAAATCAATTATTCATAAACTTGCGTAGCTCAAACTATGATATAGCGGTACCTGCCGCTATATTATTAAAAAAAAAAAAAAATGGTTGAACACTTTTAGAAGTTATTACAACTTTCTAGTTTACCATAAAAATATAAATATACAATTTAAAGTATATAAATAACAATGTACGTGTGTACAGGGTTATATGGTTCACCATTAACAGTAAATACTACCGTATAATGGTTTTAGAGAATGTCAAATGATGTTATTAGTATCATAGGCATTCAATATAGAGCTATGCAAGACGATCGACTGAAAATATACTAATATATGAAACCTCATTTACTTAAACATTAATACCTGTGTAGCCATATTCCTTTAAGTCAAGTACCATACCAGCAACAAAATAATATTGTTGCTGGTTTTACGGCATACTTTAGTTTGTTGATATTTATATATTGACAATTACTCTCTGTATGTGGTATATACGGTTGCTAACGGTACTGTCATACAAATAAAATATTACCATAGCAACTGAGCACAATTAGTGTGCACAGATAAACAATCAGCGGGAATCATTCCTGTTGAGGGTTCAAGTTGGGTCGGACGCTTATGATATCTCAAGCAAATTTATTTGCGCTATAAGCAAAAGCGTCTGGCCTAATATATAGGTTTTACACATACCATAGTAATGCTAGTACAATCGGTACTAATATTTTTAAATCATATTTTGGCTGCACAAGGTAGAGTAGAATGCCTGGAGTTTCAATAATTAAACGATAGTACTTGAATATTGAAGTAAATCGCATAAAGTCTGCATCAATATAAGCAATTAAAAATAACTATTTAAACAACTGATTAAGTAAAAATAGGAATGTCCATATTTATAAAACAAGTGTTTAAACTCCATAGTGGGTAACCACCGATTATCGCCGTCATCTTCATCATCATCATTATCATTAGTTTTAAATGATCATCTTATCTTTTAATATAATCACCTTGCTTTTTAAGCAATCATCCTGTTTTTTTAAATAATCATCTTATCCGGCTCGCCAAAATGACTTAGTTCAAAGTGCGAGGGTAAAGAAACACTTATACATACTATAATATATCATTCAACACATAATGTTGCTCAGTGCGGAAACTCTGCTACTACAATATGTTCTAGACATTTCGGCTTTATTTTCAATGGTTAAATATTATTACTTATTTTTGAATGAATACTTTGTTCTTTAATGAATATTAACATAACTACTTTTTTCAAGACAACACATAGTTAGATTTTTTGGTATATCATACCTTAACATTATTATTGGAGTTTACAATTATTTCTTTATTATATTGAGATTAGTAAATTACTAACATAACTAGGTTTCGAAGACAACCTATATTTAGATTTTTATTATTAACATAGCTAGGTTTTGAAGACAACTTCTAGTTAGATTTTTTGGTAAATCATATTTTAATGATATTATTGGAGTTAACAGTCATTTCGTTGTTAACTCAATTATTATATTGTACGGCTTTTCCGATAAAAATACGGTTTTAAATGTTTTAACGAATACAAACTTATTTGGATAATGCACTTTCATTTCATGTAGAATTTTATAAACAACAAACTTGTTCGGTTGATTATAAATATGATTTTGGTCAAATTGACATGTGTGTTAAATCACCTCTCACATTAAATAAAAAAAAAAGCGAGTTACCCCATAACTTCTATTAAATAAGGAATATTAACTGTATAATTCAATTTTACAATTTATGCTTTTATTGGGTAATTGGAATTATATGTGGGCAAACTCATTAGAAAATAGTAATCTTCCATGAGGCCCTAATTATGATGGTATTATATAATCATGCATCATTGATTGTTACAGATTATTGTGTTAATTACACGCCTGGATACTGTAAACAATTTGATCACTTGTATGTTGTAATATATCCATAATCTAAACATGTATCATACCATTTCTACCTACATACAATAAAGGATACGTTTGGAGATCTTACACATTGTCTTATATTATTCCAGAAAAAATACCCATAAATCAAGAGCATAAAACATACATTTTATGTAAAAGAAACCAGTTGCCTGTGAAATTTGAATGATGTATTTGAGAATTATTAATTCTTTGCAAGCTAATTTATCAGCATAGACATAGACAAATTTTATTATGTAACATAGGCCTCCGGTCCAAAATACATAAATACATTTATACAAGTCAATGTTACAGAATTCGCATATTAAAGTGAATACAAGCTTATGACATGCCACATTAATATAAAAATAATAACATTTGTGTTAGATAATTTCAGGTTTAAGCAATTCAACAGTTTAATAAAGTAACAGATATAACATTATTTTTGAAGATATATGATATGAAATAAATGTAGCTTTATATATATCCAATATTAAGACTTCAATGAACAAGAATATTAAACCATATCATGAATAATGCCATTTAAAACAAAGTGAAACTATATAAATATTTAATAAATTAATAATACATGAGGTAGTTTACTCTTGTTAATATTTCTTAAATCGGCAAATCTAGAATTTCTCTTCTTCTTGTAAAAGCATTAGAAAGACATCTAGCAATACTGACAATACTTTTCTCATCTTTAAGGCTAAATACTATGTTAAACATGTTAAGCGATCGATTTCTTAACCAATTAATTTTGAAGAAAGTTTGTCTAAATTTTTCTTATTCATTACATTCAAAGAAGAAGTGAAATTCACCTTCGACTACAGAAATATTATTTTTCATACATGTAGGACAGAATCTTAAATTTTTGTCTATTGATAAATGTCTTCCCTTCTCAATCATTAAAGTATTGGTCGAACGACGAAAATTTGACCAAGTTTTTGTTAAAATATATGATAAAACAATGTCTAAGTATGATTCTGAATAAAGATGAGATTTAAAATGTTTATAATGCAGAGATATAGGGGAATCGTTTAGACCTGCTATCCATCTTTGTAAATAGCAGTCTTTAATGCGTGTTTTAAATAATTGAAAAAAATTGCGTCATTTTCAACATCTTGGGCAAGCCAAGCATATCTAAATCCATATGTAAAAAGTAATTTAATATGACTAGCCCAAGATTTTCTGCCTGCTTCATCTATTTGTTTTAGCATTTTATAACAATGTTTATGGCATCTATGGTTTTCCATACGTATAATTCTTAGCCAAAACTTAACACAGTAGGGAATATAAGTTATACATAACGGTAATCGTCTGCATTTTTCTAACGCTAAAATATCAGATGTGTTTTGTGATAAATTACAATATTGTTTACAGAATTTGATTTGCATTTTTCAAAAACAGAAACAGCTGAGCTGAACATCAAACTTTAACTGGATAATGCAAGTATTAACCAAGTCCATTAAGTAAGTCGATGATAAAAATTTTAACATGTATTGTGTACATGTAACATTTGACCAGTTTATAGAATTTATACTATTAATTTTAAAAAATCTTATTTATCAATTTAAGATTAAACAATGTTCTTTTAATAATGTTCTAGGCGAGTCCAAAAAAGTAACAGGACGACCATTATAGATTTTGATAGATTATTCGAAACTAAAAAGAAGTGTATTCTGTACAAATAGATATTACCTCTATACTGATGAACAAATCAGTTGCTTTATCCAAGGACTTGTATATAATTCTCTATATAATTCCTTGCTTTATCTTAGCACGTACAGTGTAATTGCGTCGTATTGTTACACGGCTTTAATGTTTTGTCATCGAGCGCTGATAGACGATCAGTTTTGACCAAATCGTTCTTTCCTGGGATCCTGGAATATTAACTGTTTAAATCAGAGATAAGAGACAAGTGACGCTCGTACACAATTTCAATCATCACGGAGACTGTGACCGGGCAGGGATTCGAACGGAGGACTCGAACTCATGACGCCTGGATTTATAGTCAGACGCGCTACCGACCGAACTAACCGAATCCGGTATTAACACGTGAAACATATTAATCAATATATTAATTTAATATGATCACATAGCTAAATTATTACGCTCTAAATAGGCCGTGTTCTCGAGACGTACTTCATCTAACTGATATGTGATACCTCATATCGGTTGTGATATGTTATGCGGCAAATTTCAGTGAAATTAGTTTATAATATTTGTTTTGAATCACGGAAAAAGACGACAAATTTTATTTAAATTTGTTATATAAATTTTTGAATCACTGAATATTGTGTCGTACGGTAAACTTTGATTTGAGTATTTTGAAAAATAAACTCGTAATTTTAACTTTTCTAATTCGATATTTGCATTTTTGAATATTTTCGCAGCCTGTCGAACATACTAAAGGGTTCAATTTTAGCGATAGCGTCTTGATTTAAAGCAATTATCCGCAAGTGTTTTGACTAGAAGAGCTTGGCCGGATATAAATAATCAGTTTAATCAAAGGTATACGATACACGTAAATTGACATGTTAACAACATGTTATAGATGTGCATAATTGGGGTTTCCTGGGATTAGTTTAGGCCTAATCGCATTATTTTCTATGTAGATGCCCCTTTTTCGCAGCTAACCCGCTATGAAATGATTGGTCAAGAGGTCACCCCTAATTAATATCTTTTCTTGAAGTTTATTTTAAAATAAATCTTATGTTCTGTCATAATTAATATACAGTGTGAAAGTTTAAAATATATCTTTGGTATATGTGAGATTCAATTGAAAGTTATCAGAATTGTATATTCATGAATGGATCCGTTTCAAGTTTGTTGATAAGTTGATATACATGAAGTCCAAGATGGTTTATTCAATTAAGTACTTTTTAGGTCCATATGAACATTATTGTTTATATTTTTCTCGCAGTATCTTAAAGAAACAAAATTATCTTATAGTTGTATATTATGTACAGGTTTCTGCAGTACAAAATACCTTTCCGGTCTTTTCGGTATTTGTCTTTTTCGGTTCGATAAGTTAAATTATGTACTCTCGTAAATTAAATTTGCACAAAACAAAATTTAGAATTGGAAATTTATAAATTGTTAAGAAGTTTTTGTAATTATACTTGTTTTATAATTGAGAAATGGATTCTATGGTAAGATGCTAATAGTTTAGATTATTATTAATTTAATTGATTCAGGTTTCGTGTTAAATTTCGGTTTAATTTGGCGTATTGCTTTTACAAAAACAGACTGTGAAAAATTATATTCATATTCTATGTGAGATTGGTTTTGTTTAAAACACCTTGGACATATATTGATGGGAAACACATTGATATTTAGTTTATTTGTTATTGTGTTATATTCTATTCTGTTCTATATGCTATTCATTTAACTTGACTTAACATCTGTGACTCGTTTTATTAAATTGTGTAATAAAGTTTTATTGGACTGGAAAAGGACCTTTTTATCTTTTTAGAAATCACCCCATATTCACCGCACAATACGGCACAAAAGATAACTGGTCCTTGTTTGGACAACTCAAGAATAAAAACTGAAAGAGATTCAGTGGACATTAGCGCTATCATGAAGTTGCTCGGAGGATGATGATGCAAACTGTTGCCGTTTGAAATCAGAAATATATAATATTACATAATGGTACACATTCTGATAACGTATTCATTTTGACCCTGGCAACATGGAGAACATTATATAACATACTTTAACAAATGTAAATTAAGTGTACTAGCAAGTACATCGTCTCTTCTAATTCTTATATAAAATGGCATATACTGAAACATCTTATTTGTTTTATAAACTGTATTGTATAATTGTACATATGATGAGACGTTAACGAACTATAATAACTAAAAACATATTCATTCTGAATACTTGATATCCCATATATACGAATTAGAGATATCATGTGACCGAATATTTGATGTCACAAAATATTACAAATATTACTTGGAATATCCAGCAATTGTCGTTACAATGTAGTGATGATGATGATGATAATGATGATGATGGTGATGATGATTTATAATTAAGGACTACAATAGATTTCCATAGACTGTATAGATGTCTTTGTGTGGTATAACTTGATTCAATGCGTTATGATAATGGCGAATATGTGTCTTATATAACGACAGGCCAGTCTTCAATTTGGCCTTAAAACGTATGTGTTATTTGCATCAAAAACACTAATACAACTTGTAAGGAGTGCATCCATTAAATACCATCGGATAAATATAAAAAAAAGTCGTGGTTTCATTAATGAGGAAGATACCTTACACAGGGGAATATTTTGAGATAATATAACGAAGCAGTTCCAATATATACCATTTTTATATAGAAATGCTTTATCATTGGAGGCAGTATACTCCTGCGACGTGTATTTGCTAGGCGCTGCACCACTTTGCTTTATACAAAGAGTCTCGTTGTCTGCCCTTTCGTTCAAAAGTGACCCCGGCGGTCCACAGGCTCTATATGCAGTTCTCATGGGGTCAACTCAGCGTTATCGATTACGTAATCAAATTCCATTAAGTATTAAGAAAGTTAGAATAATTAAACGGGTTTATTTGTCATAAAACTAATTTAGGTTTACATTGGCCTGATAGCGTAAAATCTGCATCGTACGATGTATGAGGGTTTGTTGTTTCATGATTAACACGCAATTCACTAAGGTATGTAGACGGTTTTTGCTATAAATGCTGACTCTGTTATGGAAACAATGTCCAGTTAGCAGAATCATCTTTGGGTGTAGTTGTGACGAGAAAGATTGAACATGTTACTGTTCTAGTACATAACGGCATATGGATATGTGAATTTTATATTATGTTATATTTAAATGTCTGATATATATATTTTTGACATAATCAGATCTAAGTAAAGTTGTATAAATTGTTCATATTCAGGCCGACGGTAATGTATGTAATTTAATACACATCTACGGTAATGAGAAGCGTTTTGTTAGACGATAGGCCGAGGAATCTGAGAACGTATTTTGAGCTGTCAATATAGTGTTTACGATGAAGTATTGAGATTCACCATGTTATAATTGATTGATATGTGTAATTAAATTTTGTTGATGCTTATTCTGATATTCATAAAGTGAATAGATACAGAATTGGTTTGTAATTGTTAATATTATAATGAGGAGTTGAGATTTAGAGATACAATTCTATGTTGAGATTGGCGGAGGGTCGAATATGAGATGTTGTTTAAACTGCAGATAGTAAGAATTGAATGAAATGTTATCATATATTGATAAATCTACCAAGAAACTGTAAGATGGTAAAAAAATGAACGAACTGTTGTAAAATGTTGATAAATCTACCATGAAACTATTAGATGGTTAGAAATGAATGCACTGTTACCATATATTGATAAAAATACCATGAAATTGGTAGATGGTAAGTAATAGACGCCATGTCATTACATATTTGAGTAACTAGTAAATCTGAGTTTATGTATATATTGTAGCCGTTTTAAGACGTAAGCGAGGAATGTGCCCGCTACGGACGTGACAGGAAGTCAGCTGTTGGCAGTACAGTCATAGGACAACAACCCACATATTCGTCATATGGACGACTTGACGTTCCTGACGCCGGAATACGATCGATAGACGGTACGGGGCGACGTAAAGCCATATACTCAGTATAGAGTTCAAGGGGAGACAACCCAGTTATATAGCCAGAGCCGCAAGGGACGAGCAATGCTAAATCTACGATATCCGGACGCAGGAAGTTTCTAGTGCATTTTTATAAACATTCGAATGAAAAGAGCAGTTTGGATCGCGACGTAGGTTACGTACGTGTAGGAGATAGAACTTATGACAAAAAGTGTTAATACCACCATAGGATTTTTTTAAACCAGCTGTGTTTCTTTTTTGTGTTGAATAATTATCTTTAATTAGTATATATTGTATACTTGTATATTCGTAATTTTATTCATGTAAAATTAAAATTGTAAATTACCTTGTGAGTTGTCGGCCCTTGGTCATTTTACTACACTCTGCAGTTCTGCAGGTATCAAGGTTCTAGGTTCATTCTGCATATTCATTTGTTTATGTATTTTTTAATCTGTATTTTAATTTGTTGTTTTATTGTACATGTAAAGTGAATCTGGAATCTTCCTTCCTGTTGGCGTCGAATAACCTGTAGTGTGTTGGTAGGCCGTAAAACCCTATTCATTCAAGTTGTCCTATTACTTTCTGAACAACCCTCATATGTCACGGTCCAAAGTTAGAAAGTGAATGTAAACTGAACACATGTAGATGAAGTGATAGTTAGAGATCGTATCCTTTACCTGTACAAAATCCGATAAATTGTCACACCCAATGTAGTGTATAGACGGTGTCCCATTTGGGGCAATATATTATGTGCATCTTTTTCTGTTTTGCGTTTTTCTTTACTTGCTGAATTGGATGTCTAGTCAATAACGATTTTCTGTAAAGTTTGGATGTTGTTGAATATTAATGACTTTTGATTCATGAAAAAATCATACAAGATGCTGGAGAGTGCTGTTATTTTCGGTAGCCAACTGTTGTAAGAATGACCATCCTGTGGACACTTCTGGATCTTTTTTTTTTGAATAACGATCGTTCATTAGAGGCGCATATAATATTCGTGTATCAAATCGAACATTGACACCCATTGATATGATGGACATTATTCCTATCTTTCTGTTTTGTATCATGAACAAGAAAGTGAATAGTATGGTGGCTAAAATCTGCCATGTCATATTGACGACAGCTGGAAGAGTCATAATATTTATTTGTCGTGTGGTATGGATATGTGTTGTGACCCTTTATTTGTCGTGAAGTATAGATATGTGTTGTGACCCTTTATTTGTCGTGTGGTATGGATATGTGTTGTGACCCTTTATTTGTCGTGTTTATATATCGGCGGGAGACACTAAAGTATGATAATATTCTTCAGTTGGATCTGATTGCTTTAATTTTGCTTATTCATTGTAAAAGGCTGGAATGAATAAATTAATACGTCGTGTATATTAAAAGTAAGACAAAGTTGTATACGTGTCTGTGTGTGACTTAAGTAAAGTAAAAATATGATATTTTCTGTTGAACGGCCAAGCCTATCAAGCGAGGAAAGTCCTGTACATGTATAATAAAAAGTATAGTAATAAAAGTATGTTTATTGCCTCTTGTGGCTGAGTGGCAGTCATTAATGGTAACAAAATGCCAACCACCATGAAACACTGCGTACGCCGAAGAAGCTGACTTGATGGGTTTGAAGTTTATTTAATTCTAGAGACTCCAGCAGGTGGGGTGGTTGATGATCCTATGAGATGCATTTGTACAATGTGAGATTAGCAAAAAAAAACTATTCCTGTTAGGCGCAGTACGGCCATAGCAGACTTTGGTCTACTTCTTTGGGGCTTCCCATATGGGCGAAATAATATAGTATTGTTACCTGCATACTTATACCGGATGTTCATTTATCATTTTAAACATTCAATAAATGTTTATTTATGCAAATATGTTAATAGTAAAAAAAAGGGGGGGGGGTAGGGCATACGTAGGTCTATATATTGGTCTCATTTAATCGCCGTTATACGGGTGAGACTAGCCCTTTTTTTTTCAAATAAAAAAATATCAAATAGTTCGACATGCACTAGCTTATATATGTGACGCGTCCTATCTATCGTACATACTCGGCAAATTCCGCCATCCTTCGGTAGTAGACTCAATTAGGATAATCGGCGAGGTGGTCCGAATGACTTATTAGACAGAGTATCGTCTGATCCGTGAAGGTACATGTTGTGTTTCGGATGTGGTGAGATATGGTTTACACATATTTTATTGCATAATTCACATAATAAGCAAACGGGTTGGGCCACAAGTTCCCCCCCCCCCCCCCCCCCCCCCATTTCAATATACAAATAACATTAGAATAAAGATGACAATCATAACATTCAGGAAATAAAGCAACATTATAAGGTACCCCACGTGATCAAAATGGCGATGTAGTGTTTTTCCATCTCGGAGCTTGGAAGTGTAAAATTTGAATCGGAAAGTGATATTATTGAAGTTGTATGTGCAATATGAAGTTGGAACAATAAATCGGAACATATGTGTTTTATAATCACGTTGGAATTTTAGTGTTTGGAAGTTTTAAACGTGAGTAATTCGAAGTAAACTTTTGAATTGCTTTGTTGATATAGTACTGTACCGCCATTTTGACCTCATTTTGACCCCAGCGGCTATTCAGACTAATCGGATAACGGGTCACGCTCGAAAATTTAATAAGTATACTGCCCGGCAAAAGTACCGCAATGTCATACGCAGAGAAACTCGTCTCTTCAACTCCTGTGAAGGGAGATGAGACATCCAAAAAACGTGAATTGTCATCGTCTTCGCTAAACGAATCTCAGATAAACCCAGAAAAGAAAAATAAACAATCCAACTTATCTGATATATCGGACATCGCTGTTTCTACACCCGTGCATTTAGCCGAATCAGACTTCAAGAGGATTTCAATACTGATAAAAGACATGATACTATCTCACGTTGAACCATTCGTGAAATCCATCGTCACGGAAGTTACAACTTCTCTGCAGCGTAAGATTGAATCCCTTGAGCAAGACAAATATGACCTACTGAAGCAAGTTAACGTTCTAGCAGACAGGGTTCAGAAGTTAGAACTTGCAAGTGACACTGCAGAACAATATAGTAGAAATTGCCTCCGTATAGTTGGAATCAAGGACAACGACAATGAGCAAACTAATGACGTCGTCATGGATATCGCTTCCGAAATAAAAGCGGATATATGCAACGCTGATATCGATCGGTCCCACAGAGTAGGTCAACCTTCCGCATGGAAATCCCCAAAAGCCATAATTGTGAAATTTGCCACCTACCGTGCCAGAGATAAGTTTTATCAATGCAGAGCTGCACTAAAAGGCAACAAGAAGTACGCACATGTATACGTCAATGAAGATCTGACGTCTGTGCGCAGCAACATATTTAGAATAGCCAGGCAATTATACAAGGACAAGTGTATAAACAAATGTTGGACCTACGACGGTAGAATATACATTAAAGACAAGAGGGATATCAAATCCGTAGTTACCAGACTTTCTGACCTTGACAAGTATAAATAGGTCTTGACAGCAATAAACATCTGTTAGTTTCTGTGCAACGGTAACTTCCGCGATAAGTGTACTTTTTGTGACATAACTACAGTGCATACCAGCCATTATATATACCGTTACTTCTACCGCCTGTTTAATAGAAACATGCATGCTTTCTTCGTGTCTAATTGTTGAACCACAATATACAGAGTACGCCCTTGTGCACACAACATTTAACAAAATCAATCGAATTGTGCAAACATAAATTTATTGACGTTACTTAATTACTTAATAATTGTTTGCTTCTTTTTTTTGTTGTAGTTCTCTAAGTTACTATATGCAACTGCAGTAGGTGAGACGTGGAATTTTCAAGTGCAGTTACTTTCCTAAATATAGTATATGTAGTGTTAAATTTGTATAATATTTTCTGTGTGCTGATTTCTAATAACATGTACATTAATTTGCTACAGAGTGCATAATACTACCTGGATAGTGAACAATGAATCAATGTAATAGTGTCATACAGTCAATGTATCAGACCGCTCTATTGTGTTTTAACTTATAAAATGACGTGTTACAGTTATTGTCATTATCACAGAATGGAAACTGGGTAATTGTCAGCACCCAGTTTACGCCAGACATCTCAACTTGAGATTTTAAATAACATAAACGTTTGCAATGCTAAAACTTGATATACATTGATAAGTTTATATGTTATCCTTTACCAAAGAGTTAACATTGCACAGACTTCTGTTCTGTTTGTTACTTATTAATAAGATTGAGTAATAAATTAGAGAAATCATTATTATTATATATATAATTATATTTTTAGTTGAGGAATGTTTCGGATTGATATGTTTAGTAAAGTCGGGCCCAGGTACTTTATTACGAATTTGTGACGGCGAAAGTTATAATAAACATTATTTTTTTGTATAAAATAGACCCATATGAAACATTTATTAAACAGATTTTGGATAATTACATAAATATCAGCTACATTTCAACACTTTTTAAAAGTGTAGTTACCTTGTATATACAACAGTATGTGTAAAGGTGCGTCTGTGCATGTGTTTTACCATTCACGCGTGAGTGTGTACATCCAAAGACGGGATATGTGTATGCATGTGTGCGAGTGTATGTGTAGGCGTGCGTGCGTGCATGTACATGCGCGCGCGAATATTTGTTTATGTATTCTTGCCTATATGTTTACCTTATAGTAAATATGTTTATACACGTTGTTAACAAGCACCCATGTGGTGTTTGCGTGTATGTATGCGTGATTGTGCGTGAGTGTACGTGAGGCTTTGTGTGTGTATATATAAGTTAACTTTTCTTCGGTGAATGTTCACTATAAATTCCTTGTGTAAATTCGTTTCAGTTTATTATGATGTTATAATGCTTACGTAATATTCGCTTCATTTGAAAACGGAAATCGCTCTGACTCATATATGATACTACTATTCTCACATTTTATATACTTGTGCTATTTATTTGTTTTTGTTATTTTGCTCTTCTCTTTGCTCATATACTTTTTTCTATGTGTCGTCTTGGTGTGTGCGAGCCTGGTGTCCATATTTACAGTGGGGTAGTTTCGATGGTAGCCTTAAGTATTTTATTTTTGTTGTTACTCCCAAATGGATGATATAAGTACATGGAGGGCTACTATTGGTCTATTTCATGGTGGTATTACAGTGGTAGGAAGCGGGAAAGTTCACATGAAGGCGTCAATATCAATGCTCTATTTATAATTGATTCTGGGGCAACTCTGCAACAAATGCCAACATAATCTACATTTAATACTACGTGAATTTGTTCAAAATATAGAATTTATGTTTATTTTACTTCTGATTTTATTAGAAGCTTGGGACATTGAAACAAACCCGGGTCCTGGCAATGAATCCCATAGTTTGTCCTTTATTCATTGCAATATTAGAAGTATAAGAAATAAGATTGATTATATTTTTGACACTCTTTTAGATTTTGATATTTTATCATTTACTGAAACACACTTAAATACACATGTCTCTAATGATTTATTGAAACTTAGTGATAAATTTGATGAACCTTACCGCAAAGATAGAACAAATCATGGTGGGGGTATTTTGATATATTTAGCAAAGAATATAATTCATTCAAGAGTTCCAAATCTGGAAACATTTTGTAATGAATCTATCTGGGTAAAGGTTAAATCGGGACAAGAAATTTTTCTATTAGGCGTATTTTATAGCCCTAAAACAGCTGATGTAGACTTCTTTAACAGCCTTAATAATAATATCGAAAAAGCTTACGAAATGTCCAAGAATTTGATTTTACTTGGAGATTTTAATGAAGATTTGCTTAACAATAACTTTCATAATTTAAAGAATGTTCTTTACCAAAACTCATTAATGAACGTTATTACAGAACCAACGAGAAATAATGCTATACTTGATCCAGTAATCATCCCTTACGATTTATCTTATCTCAATGCAGGTACTATCCGTGTACCTCCTGATATTAGTGATCATAAAGCTACTTTCATTATTTTACCTTTTTTATATAGTACTGATCATACTTATGAAAGATCAGTATGGCTCTATGATAAAACTAACTTCGATTTGTTAAAAAATAAAATAGAAAAGTTTGATTGGCAGTGTCTGTCAAACTGTAATTTAAATACAGCATGTGAACTGTTTACAGAATCTTTTATGAAAATTACAAAGGAATGTATACCATCTAAAATGATAACTGTACGTCCTGATGATCAACCATGGTTTGATTCAAAATTAAGGAAACTTTGTCGTATAAGAGATAGACTTAAATCTATTGCAGCAAAATCGGGCAAATCAAAAGACTGGAATAAATATAAAAATACTAGAAATAAAGTTGATAACCATAAAAAATATGCCAAAGAACATTTCTTTAATAATTTAGAGTTAACACTAAATGATTTACAAACAAATGACAAAAGAAGTTTTTGGAAAATTATTCGCTATTTTGTCAAAGGAAATAATTCGTCATCAAATATACCTCCTTTAAATGATTTTATTAATGATAATATTTTACATATAACAAATCAGAATAAAGCTGACTGCCTTAATGATTATTTTGCTTCAATATCCACTGTGAACGATACTGGTGTTGTTTTACCGGGTATTTTATACAAAACTAATAATTCCCTTTCACATTTTATAATAACTGAGAATGATATATCTGAACTTATTAGTATTTTACCAGTAAATAAGGCCTGTGGTCATGATATGATCAGTCACAGAATGCTGAAATCTGTGTCAAAAGCAATTGCAAAACCACTTTCAATTTTATTTAACCGTTCTTTAAGTGAAGGTATATATCCCGATTTGTGGAAGATTGCAAATGTAACTCCTATTTTTAACAAGGGAGACAAGTCATTGGTGTCAAATTACAGACCTGTGTCTTTACTTAGTTGTGTTGGAAAACTTTTTGAAAGGCTTGTTTTTAAGAATATGTATAACTTTTTTCTCGATAATAATTTGATTAATAAATACCAATCAGGCTTTTTGCCAAATCACTCTACTACCTATCAACTTATAGACATATATCATCACATTTGTCAAACCTTTGATAACAAACAGTATTCATGTATGGTATTTTGTGACATATCGAAGGCTTTTGACAGAGTCTGGCATAAGGGTTTACTATTTAAACTACAGGAAAACGGTATTAATGGTCAACTTTTAGAATGGGTTTCTGATTACTTAACAAATCGATCCCAACGGGTAGTTTTTCAGGGTACATATTCCAATTTAAAATCTCTTAATGCAGGTGTGCCTCAAGGATCCGTTCTTGGACCTTTATTATTCTTAATTTATGTTAATGATATAGCTAACAATTAACTCAGTTTGACACGTTTGTATGCTGACGACAGTTCATTATACTATTCAGCCTCATCAGTAAGTGATATTGAAGGTTTAATTAATCATGATCTTTTAATAATATCCCAGTGGGCTAAACAATGGCTAATAAATTTCAACCCTAAAAAAACCGAAGCTATGTTTTTTTTCTTTAAGAGATAACAATAACTTACCTTATATAACATTTAATAACGCAGAAATTCAATTTGCAGAATCTCATAAACATCTAGGTGTAACTTTAAGTAAAGACGGAAAATGGACCGATCATATTGATACTATTTTAAAATCTGCTTCAAAAACTATAGGTATAATGCGTCGCCTTAAATACTCACTCAGTCGTAAATCCCTCAATCAAATTTACATTTCGTATGTTCGACCAATTCTTGAATACTCCTCTCTAGTCTGGAACAACTGCACTGATCAAACATCGAATTCACTCGATAAATTACAAAATGAAGCTGCACGTATAGTCACTGGCTTAACCAGATCAGTATCTATTGAAAATTTATATATAGAATGTGGATGGGAAACTCTTTCTTATCGCAGAACATTACAGCAATATTACTTTATGTATAAGGTTAGCAACAATATGGTACCATCTTACATAGTTGATTTGTTCCCACCAAATGTTAATGAAAGAACAACGTACAATCTAAGAAATAGCAGAGACATCACTATACCGTTTTCGAGAACTGAAATCATGAGAAAGTCATGTATACCTTCCTCAATTATATTATGGAACCACTTAGATAATAACTTTAAGTCTGCCGCTTCTTTAACTGCGTTTAAACACTCCATGAGAAAACAAAATAATATTACAATACCTCAACACTTTTATTATGGAAATAGAAAACTGTCAGTTATATTAGCAAGATTAAGAAATAATTGTAGTAATTTAAATAATGACTTGTTCCGTAACCATATTAGAACTGATTCTTGTTGTCCACATTGTGGTCATATTGAAGATGCTGAGCATTATTTTTTCAAATGCACAACATACAGAACCCAAAGATTAACATTATTCAACTCTACAAGATCATTTCACCCTCTAAGTACACATCGCCTTCTATACGGAGATGAAAGACTATCTTATGTTAGCAATATTATTATAGTCAAAGCGGTACAATACTATATCAAAGAAACTAAACGCTTTGCATAATCTTATTTATGTTTTCCTGTCTTGTTTTTAACTGTACTATATTACTTCGATCTAGTGAATTATTTAACTATTTTGCCCATTTTATATAAATGTTAAGTTGCATAGTTTTTATTTTTGTGCTTTCTTGTTTACTGATCTGATTCTCACTGGGGTGCTACCGAAATGTGGACACAGGACGCATGCGTATGGACAACATAAAGAAGAAATGATATGTGTTTGTTTTACTATGTATTACTTTCTTTGCTTTCCTTACTTTTTCTATTCTCAAGTTATTGGTTAAGAAAAAATTGTTAAAACATGTCATTTTGATATGTAATGTAAACATTGTAAAAAATGTAGGGGACGGGCCGAACCTAATGTTGAAAGAACTTGTGGCCCAACCCCATTTCATGTTGAAATAAAATATGTTTAAACTAAACTATAAGATATACAACGGTAGCATCAGCAAAGAGTCGGACTTGGGATATAACGTGACCAGAGAGACCATTGATGCGGATATAGTATCATTAATGAACATATTTGACGAACTGGTTGTTGAAAAAACATTTTCAAAAAATCCAATGTTAACCCTCCTGGCCCCTTATAAAAACTCATACCTCTTTATTTAACCAAATCTATCTTGCTACATTGCTATTACTAGACAATGTTTTAGATTTCAAATGGTCCGTCATAGTTGCACAAATGGACGAAAATGAATATGTTCTTTTTTGTAATAACATTCGCATGTAAAACTCAAAGTCCTCTTGTATAGGGCCCTGTTACACACACGTGCCTTGCTTTGTACAAATTTAAATTCCTTTTCATTTGGGGAATAATGAATATCGAATATGAACAAATTTGACTGACAAAAGAAGAATTTTAAAACCAATCAGAAACTTTTTTTCAGAATCCCGTTTTGTGTTGTTGTTTGTTTTTTCAAAGAAGAAAATGTCAAGACGTTTGTCTTTTAAAAAAAAATAAGCGTCACGATATGTAATATTCTTGCACTTAAAACAAAGTCCTATGTAATTTGGTTTGAACTATTTTCAAAATGGTTCATAGGGGTTGTGATTTCTTACTGTAGGTGAGTAAAGTAAAGGCTCCACAGCATATAACGCAATAAGACATCAGTGGTTTAAAAAAGTGACTTGTATAGGATTTTAACAGATGCGTGTATTAATGATCATTTGACGACTTCTTTTTAAAGAAATTCTTAGGGTGCCACTGCATTATCTTAAAAAAAACAAGCTGGTCGTCTAACGAGTTAATGTGCATATATGTGCAAGTACATTCCTGTTATAAAAAACAAAATACTTAACATTATTTTACAAAGAACAACATTAAACTGTGCAGTGAGACCTATATAACCTCTATAAGATCTTGGTCATACGAATATTTAAGTATTTTACAAAATGTTAAGTAACTTACTTATTCTCAACACTAAAAACGTCGTATCGTCTCCTTTAATTCTTTACTATATTTTTTGTTATTAATATCTGCAATACAAATATAGAATTCGAAATTTGGTAAATAGGAACTTCCGAAATTAAAATAATTAACTTTAAACTTAATATGTAAAGTGTGTGTATCTTCGTGGTTCAACCAATAAAGCAATCAACCAACATCATCTCACCCCTTAAAATACTATTAAATATAATTATATGATTTGTCACCCGTTGATTGGGTATATTGTTGATATCATCTATTGTGTTCAATAGATAACAAGATATTGTTAAAAGCGGAGTTGCCTGTGTTTTATCTTGAATTATCTTTTAAAGCCTAATCTTAAATTCCACGTGTGACATTTGTTAAAAATCAAATACAATTTGCTCGTTTCAAACGTGTTTTGCGATATTTACCGTTGAGCTTAGTCTGTAGGACTATCGCAGTTTGTTTGCAAATACCCGTTAGTTTCCATCAATATCAACAGGTATGGCATTAGTTCGTTTTACTTCTGGAAATTTGAGACTTAAACATATGTGTGCGTGTGCGTGTGCGTGTGCGTGTGCGTGTGCGTGTGCAAGGTCGGGGGGACGCTTAAAATGTAGATCTGATAAAAAATGTAAATCACTTTCTTTAAAGTTCTAAAAACTATTTGTTTTAGCTTTCAACCTTTTATTTTTTAAGCTAAGTTTCCTACCCTTGTTTTTAGTTTTGTTCTTACCTTATGTCCGCATACAGTGTCCAAAATGTTATCTCAAAATCCCTTACATCTCAGTCCGAATGTTATGTGAGACAGTTTTAGTTATTTACGGTGGTTCTAGACAGTTTCGTTATAAGGTATTGCTCTACCAGGGAAACAAGATATGCATACATAACCTGTAGTGTGTTGGAAATGGTGTTAATTCCCATTCAAAAATAACTAGACTGAAGAAATTGGGAGGGCTACGTTCTAAAATTAGGAATATTAAAGTCTAAGCTCGACGTCCATTTTAGCATAACGATGAATAGCTAACATACCACCGGTTAATTGTACAAGAACAAATTCCCATTTTACATGTAGTATTTTAAATTGCGTGTTTACAAGCGTCATAGAAACGTTGTAACATCATAGAAACGTTGTAGGTTCTGTGTAGACAGTGCATGGCTAAACATTTAGTGTTTGCATGTTTTTATGGGGTTATGTGTATTTCTGTTATTTAATTAATGACGGTCAGCGCACTTAATCATAGTTTATAGGCAGTTGACTTGTGTTAGACACATCTTATCTCTACAAATCACTGACTTCTTCTTCATATATTCAAAGGTCAGAATGCATTCATGATAATGACCGTAAGACAGTGCATGACCAATCAACTCACGATCTCTGGATTGACAGTTGACTAAGGATTTATGTCATTTGCCTTTTTGATAAAGTACTAATGAGTTTTACTTAACATCGTATGACAATTGACTTGTGACAGGACTTTTGACTAAGGACTTATGACGTTTGACTAAGGACTTATGACGTTTGACTAATGGATCGATCAATAGTAACATGACCTGTATACATGGGTGAAACAGATCAATTGTTATCACTTCTTCGTACGTTTATTACATATGCATTTGATAGTAGGACAAGGACTTGTATTTAGGACGGGTCAACAACATAATTAGAGCCGCATAGATTACAGATATCATATAGTCTAGTATAATCCAGTCCCATCACCACGCATACAACTTGAAAGGTATGATACATGATTATTGTATTTAAACTGTCAATCACTTTTAAACTATAAGAGAATGTTAGAGTCAAAACAGTATAATATGTTCTAGTAATACACAAACACATATATGTATTACAATGTACACTTATGCAACTTGCAATATTATGATAAAATATGAATCTGAAAATATGAACACTGGTAAATACTGAAATATATAAAATTGGACTTATTGTTTAAATACATAAAAATGTATGTGATAATTGTGAAAATAATGTATAAAAATATCAAATACAAATTGCATGAACTAGCAACTGTATTCCATTGTTATGATAGTTTTATAGTTTGAATTGGCTACTTTTTGGTAAATTAAACAATGTAACTTTTATAAATGCCAAATTAAATCATGTTTTGTATGTTTGATCTAGAAAATCTACGAATTATATTACAGTTCCATTTCATGTGTTATATAATGTATCTTTCATGTGGCATTTTGTCTATTAATCACATATGTTAGACTAAAAAACTGTATATTTTACGTCTCAATAAAATCTGTATATTTCTGTATACATGTATTATCTTTTGGATATCATTAACAATTAAAAAATGTATAAAATTTAATAGACTTTATCACATTTCAGAATAAAATGGCCAACAAAACACTTGACACTGGAGTGACGGTGACCCCAGAGACGTTTGATGGTTATGACATGGTCAGGGCGCAGAAAATGCATTTTGTAACAAGTACCATGGTCGGTCCATTTTTCGTCGTGATCGGAACAGTGGGAAATATTTTATCCATTCTCGTCTGGAGGCGCAAAAAGATGCGCTCGACAACTGCTATCTATTTGATCGCCCAGGCTATAGCAGATATAGGACTGTTGTTATTTTTTTTAGCAACTGATAGTATTCCTACACTGTTTCCCGGCATCAGGACAGTGTATGCGTATGGTGTTTTCTATGCGTACATTGGTTATCCTCTATTTTTGCTGTTTGTCGTCTGCAGTATCTGGATAACCGTGGGTGTGACCGTCGATCGCTACATCAAGGTGTGCTGGGTGTCGAAATCAAAGGTACCACTGGGCTTGATCCAGTTTTCTTAACTTGCATTTCTTCTTAGAATATTTCGTATTTCTAATGCATGCTCACAAGTAATATATGTTCGGTGGCGGATTTCAGTCATGCCGGTTTGTCGTGTTGGCGGGACAAATAACTGATATGTCGAGTTCTCGTGTTGGCATGTTGGCCTTGTAAAGACACGACATGTTTTATGCGAAAACTCGATGTTTCAAGGCACCAACGCGACATATTTATTTGCTAGGCTGTCATGTTGGCGTATATGACTATATCGTATTGGTACGGTGTTCCGTTAGGGGTCATCGTGTTTTCGCTTTGTCAACAGGCACACGCGATGCCACAATAACACGATATTGATGCGATTGATAGGCATGGTGGCTGTGAGTGATTTCTGTCATATCGTCTTGGCGGTGTCTTTGCGGGACGAAAACACAAACACTTATTTGTCGAGCTCCCGTGTTGACATGTTGGTGGTTTCGATACCAAATAGTTTGATGCAGCATGAGCTTAAAGTTGTCCATAACTGATAAATAAGTCTGTGTACACGTCTGTGTTTGTGGTTGCAGTAACTAGCAATAGTAAAATAATCGGCAGGCTACTTTGTGGACGTAGGGCCTATAGTATCAATAAAGGCTGGGCCTATCAAACTAGCCTAAACATCTACGTTCCCAGCCTGTAATTTATAAAGGGAAGAAACAAGTACACAATAATGTAACTGTGATTAAACAGTTGTCTTCCTTTGTCTCAATTAATGAGGTATATAAACAATAGTTGTGTTTGCATTTACACCAAAATCATAAAAATCTGCTGGTTTGGTTCAGGAGAAGTTGAGTTTGGAAAACACAAAATTTATCTCAGTCAGTGATCTAGCTGTAATTAGGTAACTGTCTATATTATAGACACATATATACGATAATTATTTAACGATATATAACGATAATATCGATAATATATCGTAATATACATTATTTAAACAGGAAATGTGTAGCAGAAAGAGGGCGTTCCTGAGTCTAGGCATCATAACAACACTTTGTTTCGTCATCAACAGTCCTCACTTCGCAACCTTTACCCCTGTCTCCAATAACGACAAGAACCACAGCAGTGACCAAGCATACGAGCAAACGGAATATGGTTCCGGAAGCGGAAGTCAGAACTATGAATTCTGGTTACATTGCATGTTCCTCGTTCTTGCTCCTTGGATATCGATATTCATTCTCAACTTGTTGATTGTTTACCAAGTTAATAAAGTAACCCGGGCGATAGACTGTAAAAGAGAATCCGCGGGTAAGCTAAAATCAAGGAAGTCAGAGGCGCATTTAACCCGGATATTATTGACTGTGACCTTTGCCTTTCTCATACTTCTTGCATTGCAATGTATTACGCAGTGTTTCTTCATGTTAAAAACAGTAAGTGTTGTTTTTTTTTTCATTTAAATATACTAAAAAAAAAATAAGTTAATGACCATGCTCTATATGAAGTCTACTGGACTAACATTCAAACTTTTTTGCTGAAGTTAACTAAGCTTTACAGAATTCTTAACAAATATTTTTTGGAAGAATTTTGACTCAAAAGTACTTTTCTTGTATTGGAGCAATATATTGTTTATATGGTCAATAAATATGTAAAAATTGAAAATAATCTGATGTAAGATTCCGAGGATTATCCGACTTTTTCTTCACACCAAAATGTATGCATTTTATTTTGGCGATTTTTAAAAATTGGAGGATGATTCAGTTGAAGTGTGTGTTGTGGAAAAAGTTTTTAAAATATAAATTTTGGGACAAACACTGTTAATTTTTGAAGATGTGTTTAAGTTTAATAATGTAAATAAACAATATATACACGAGCAGATTCACGGGAAGGGGCGCACCCGGTGCACGCTCCCTATAAAATCGAAAATATAGTGGGTTTTTTTGTAAACGAGTCTTCTTCATCAATTGTTTATTTATTTTATTTACCACCTTAGATCAACGGTGATATAAAAATGATTTTGTCAATAAATATAAAACATAGAAACTTTCCTGTTATCGTTTTCTTAAATCGTAAAAGTAAATTATTCAATTTCCTTTTGTATGTACATTTAGGACAGCGTTTTTCACCAGAAATGACATATTTTGAGACCAAACCCAAAAGTAGTTTCAATTTTTTTCAGGGCAACTACGAAATCGTCTCCGAAGCGTTCTCCGTTGCAAAACTCGGCGTCGTCATTAACTCTTCCATCAATTTTATCTTGTACTGTGTGAGTGGGGATCGATATCGGAAGGAACTTCGTCACGTGGTTTGTAGACCGTACTTGAGGGAAAGATTACGTTCTATATCGATGTCGTTGTCCTCAAGTTCTTCTTCATATAATATGTCTAGGGTCCAGTCCACTGCCTCGTCTACTTGAAGTTGCATCATATCGATAACTTCATGTGTTTCAAACTCTCCCAGGGTACACTGCGCTAGCATAAGCTGGACATTAATTCGAGGGGTCCAGGGAGAGATTGAATGTGTCCACGTGCATTGAATATTGATCATCTTCTACGCTTGTTGTTCTTAAAAACAAGCGTCTCCTTCATTCTGTGTATTTTACATCATCTTTGTAATATTTTGTACAAGTCCAAGGGCTCTGGAGATGCAATGAATTTGACCACGTTCATCACACTGTCACTTTATCATGTCAATGGATTCATTTCGGTTAATAAATTGCCTGCCTGATAAACATAGGTTTATCAGGTCAATGCAAGTTTGTCAAGCATATAACGTCAGTATGTATAATTATAGATTTTGACGGAATGTCAACAGGATGTAACATAAGTTTGATGCTGATTTTCATATAATAAAAAAGATGTATTAGAAATGTTGACATGTTATTAGTGTCTAATATTATCAGGTTCACAAGGATCAGCATGGAAAAATCAAGCACTCGGCAGAGCCTCGCCTTGGTTTTTTTAACCTCACCTGATAAAGTTGATAATATCAGACACTAACATGGTATTCTCTATATTCACAAATCGGTATACTGTATTTTCTGTTATAATTGTAAGTTTATGTTGATGTTTTATATATTAGATCTATTTTGAAAAGTATTATAGATCTACAATTGGAAAATGTCAGTGCCAAAATGACCATTTACTTATCTAAAATGATGTTACATTGAAAATGCTATGCTATACAGATGTTGTGAAACTGTACAATTTAAGCCAATAACTGACAACAGTGATATGAAAAATGCAGAAAAAAATTTCCTGACTAAGAGAGATTAATAAACGTCTAATAAAATTCTATATTGTCATGTTGTTTGTATCCTTGTATGTATGTATTACATGTAAAAATAAATAAAATAACATTAGGCCAGTTTAATGTTGCCCAGAAGCTCTTCAGGCTTCACAATATTAAACTGGCCGAATGTTTTCATCACCTGATGAAAACTCAAAATTCGGCTTTTAATCCTTAAATGAAGAAAAAAAAAATGAATAGCTAATAACTACAATTATGTGCTACACTATATGTAAAATGTGCTTATTTTATGCATTATCATGCGAAAAAAATAAAATGCTTATACAAAAAAGAAATTGATCTAAACCGATATATGTTTTCTTGTTCTTTATAACCGAACTTACAATTACTATATTGTACTGCTTTTACAATTAATCGGGATTTTTTTCATTTAATTAACCTGATAATACCCATTACTAATTTCTGTTTGCTTTAATATACGACTGATTTGAGCAAATGATACTTGTTATTCACACCTAGTTGACAACGTATTTTCGAGTGTAGCACCAGGTATTTATATATATAATCTATATGTGGTACATGTAAGCGTCGTCCTGAAATGGTATGTAAAGGCAATGCTTCATCCTGCACCCACACAAAATATCGGACAGGACGGACACTGCGATTACTATATACCAACCCAAAAATTGAGGGAGTAGGGGTGCATATAATTTCCTGTTTTCTGTATAAAATCCCCTTACTTGACCCCATGGAACCTAGCCCCTTTATTTGAACAAACTTGGAACCCCTATTCATAGAGATCATTTAAATCATATAAATAAATTTGGCTTGTCCGTTTTCAAGTCGATTTTTGAAAATTCACAATATTATCCTTTTTCGGGCACCTGCTGACCCCTTATAATTATGGATATAAATATACCCTTAAAGGACACACTCTCAACTGTTATGACTAAACAATACTCCAGATCTAAAGGTGATTAAAAAAATTCCTAAAATTGTGGATAAAAAGAGAATGTACTATTTTCCCATAGTATTCTTATGTAAAAATCAAAGTCCCCTTACTGGGCCCCAATGGACCCCAGCCCATTTATTTGAACAAACCTGAAACCTCTTTAATGGAGATCATTTAAATCAAATATAAACAAATTTGGTTCGTCAGTTCTTCAGAAGAAAATTAATAATTTTGTCCCTTTTAAAGCCCTTTCTGGACATTAAATCCCCCTTCAAGGACCCAGTCTCAACTATTTTTTGACCCCAGAGTCATGATTTGAACTTGAGATAGCTTCATGTAATAATGCTATACTACACACTAAATTTGGTGAAAATTGTCAATCGGTTTTAGAAAAGTAGTTTGAAGCTTGGCGATCAGAATAGCTCACCTTGACCTTTGTTCAGGTGAGTTAAAAACAACCATCCTTAAACTGATTGACCTGAAAATTGTACGGATTATACGAAGAGTGCACAGATTATACGAAGAATGTATGGATTATACATAGAATGTACGGATTATATGAAGAATGTACGGATTATACGAGGAGTGTACAGATTATACGAATGTATGGATTATACAAAGAATGTACGGATTATACGAAGAATGTACGGATTATTCAAAGAATGTACGGATTATACTAAGAATGTATGGATTATACGAAGAATGTAGGGATTATACAAAGAATGTATGGATTATAAGAAAAATGTACGGATTATACGAAGAATGTACGGGTTATACGAAGAATGTACAGATTATACAAAGAATGTACGGATTATACAAAGAATGTATGGATTATAAGAAAAATGTATGGATTATACAAAGAATGTTTGGATTATACGAAGAATGTACGGATTATACAAAGAATGTACGGATTATACGAAGAATGTACGAATTATACAACAGGACACCAAATCTATAACCCTCTACCTATAATGAGGGATAATACGTTAACATTTATAGATCATAGTTTAGCTTTTTATACACTGGGATGTAAAACAAAAGCAACATGATTTATTGAGTACAAACACTTTAATTAGAGCAGGTATACACAGCATCAATCTAGTTGCAAAGTAGTTTGTAACTTGAGAAAAATAGACTAACTGGATGGAATGAACAAGAGAAACTATCAACAATTATCGTATATATGAAGATCCATTAAATCAGATCTGCAACATTTTTTGTTCCCAATTTTGACAAACGATTATCATCAATAACATTAATTTTGTAAATTTTTTAACAAGAAATATTCAATAATCAAAAAAGTAAAAATTAATAAAAACATGTAAACAATGGACAAAAAAGAAGAAAAAAAGAAAAAGGGAAGTAATAAATTGCACAAGAAAACTAATTAAGATTCATGAACATTTCTTGGTCATTTCAGACACAACTGTTCAATTATGACATGGCTTTGACCACTGCTCTAATAATCTATATTGCAAGAAATAATTTCAATTAGGATTTAATTATTTAATAATCATTTTCGACATTGATTTGACCAATTACGACATTGTAATAAAATCAGTTGGGACGCTGGATCATTAATTGAGGACTATGACCACTTCTGACTGACACTGCAATAAGGAGAAAATAATTATATTTTTGGCAATAACTTATCAACATTTGCATTTAGATTCAACAGTTTCCTGCCCATTCATCCACTGTTCTATATCCATCACTCAATAAATCAGATCTTAAACTAAATCGCAATTTCAGGTTGATAAAGGTTTGTAATGCCCAACTGTTGAAACATAATGCCCAGCATCACTTAATTTAACTTTTTATGATAAGGACTTATGCTCTAAAATAATCATTCTACGGGCATTGAAGATGTAAGAGAGCAAAATATAGAACAGAACAACAGAAATAATAATTAACCTATTCAATGAGCTAAAAAAGAAATAAAGCAAAAAGAAGTATTGTAAAGCACTACAACAGCATGCAAGACTAGATTAAAAAAAGTATGGAAGGTTTGTCCAACTACTAAAAAAATACTGTTTAATTTTTCTCCCGGAATGTTATTTATCAACAATGTTTTCTTAATAAGAGCAATGTATTCTCTTCAACACTAACCACTGTCTACTAGAGACTAATTAGTAAAGGCTAATTAGTAACAATTCAAGTAAATATACAATGTACATGTCTAATTAAGTATGTATTATGACTACTACATTATATACTGTTAACACACAATGACATAGGTAGTGGTAAATATAGAAGAGATAGATTTACTTAAGAGTAGATTTCTAACAAAATATGCCTATCAAGACTTGAATATACTCAGAAATGGTTCACATCAGGGCCCGAACTTGTAAAACGACTAGTTCCTTGTAACCGGAGTTTAATCCAAATCAAATGAAGCAATGGAAGTATGCCTTTCATTGAAAGATGGTTCGACTGGCTGAATCAATCAGAACTCCATTATATACTTAAATGAGTTTTTACAATGCCATGGTTTGGCTCTTTATTCATTAAACATAAGGAAAATGGATTCGATGTTCGTACTATAATGCTGCTATTATTAGACAGTCTAAGGACCAATAAATGGACCCAATATGAAATCACTCGGTAATTACCTTCATCAATTAGTGATTCAGTTCTAGTTCCTACTGACCCCATTTACTTCATAACAGCAAAGTTCGTAGTATGAGGTGACCATTTCATTCTTATGTTTCAAGTTATTCATTCATTTGTGAATTTAGTCCAAGTTCATATAAGTCATGATTCAACAACTCAATTTTAACACAAGTCATTAGCACTAGAAATGTTAAATAAGTGAGTTTTTTTTGTTTATTATGGTCAGTTTATTTATTACACGAATACATATTATTGACTTCAAAACAATGAATTTATATAATGAATATATTGTTATTATGTTATAAAACCATTTTGTTCACAAAATAATATTAACATTTATATTTAAAACAAAACAAATTAAACAAGACAGTTTATTTATTCAATGTTTAAAATGTGATTGCTGTCGGGTATTACTGATAGAAGATTCTAATACAGAGGAGCAAAATGGCTGCTTGGCCTCTATTAGTACTAAAAAAACATGTCATTTAATAACCTATGAGTTGGTACACTGTAAATCCCCAAAACATTCTTTCCTACAATTTAAAATTCAGAGGAGCAAAATGACAGTGTTTGTGATTTTATCCAATAATGGTTCTGAGAGCTATTGTCTAGTCTAGCATTCAAATGTAATTTTCTGTAGAAAACAAGTTGAGAAAAAATCTCCTTTACCAATATGATTTTGCAAAGAATAAAAAATTGTTCTTTGAACGTTACACATGTCATGCTTAAACATTTCCATTTTTCACGACTCATTTAGCAATTCCAGCAAGCCAAACAGTAACTTCAGACCTCTTACAGTGTCCATTTTTCTTAAACAGGATCAAATTCATAAAGACAACTGTCTAACTGAAAATTGTGTAAATTCTTTTTTAAAAATACTATACAAAGTAAAAATACTGCAATACAATTTATAGGCAAAAGAAAACTTGCTTTAAAAGTATTGGCATGTAAAATTGGGCCCAGAATAACTGTGGCCATTCATATCCTAACAGTAGCCCAAGTGATAGCAATTACATTTGAAATATCAAAACAAATACTGCAACAAGCTATTATGGTAACCATTGCAACATTCATCCTCCAAAAATCTTGACATGCACCAATGTATACTGGCTATTTATGATCTTTCTTCACTTTGGAAAAAAAAATAATTTTAATACCTGCACCAAATACCGTATATCTAAGCACAAGCTTGCAATCATATATACATTTCGCATTACAAAAACATTTTTTTTCAGCAGTATTTTTTTTAATTTTTTTTCAAATATCAAAAATACATTATCAACTTTACAATGGCGAGAAATGTTACCATTGCAAAAAAAGGCACAATTTTAAAGTGAATACTAAATGAATGTTAAAATCAAGTAAATTTGAATTTAATTTTTTTTTAAAAAATCAACAATAATTTTACTACTAAGTTTCTCAGTTTATTAAAATTTGTACCATTTCACCCCCCCACTCCACCCCCCCCCCCCCCCCCCCCCCACACATAAAATCAAATCAAATAAATTAATGTAAATACTGCCCCACGAAATTATTTCACAAAATATGGGATAAATGATCACTGACCTACAGTTCACATGCCTATTACACACATGTAAAACATTAATAACCAAATCATTCAATAATTAACCCTTTATCTCACATAAATCCAAATTAATGCAAAGTGCGATTCCAGAACAGCCAGATTACATGTTATTGCTTGGCAAAACAATTCATTATAATCAAATCTTTTACATTTTCATCTCATAAAAAAATGTTATCATTGTCATCAACTCCTTGTTCTTTACGATCATTTGGTGCTTCCTGTGTAATTGTTGCCGGGTTGTCTAGTTGAGGCGAGCAAAAACTGTCAATATTATAACGAAACTTGGTACAGTCCATGTTCAACTACTTTGCTGATTTCTCGGCCTGGATATCTGAGGAGAAAGAAAGTAATAGATATAAATTTAATTATACAACTAATCAAAACTAGAGCTATAACTGAAGGTTAAAAATGTCCCCATATTAGGCCATTTTTAAATAAATTTATTTGCCGTGCTCCTACCTATTCACTAAAAATTGTAGCTACTCAAGTTTTTTTTATTGACTTCCAAAGTGTTAGAATTATATTTTTATGATTTCTGTTTAAAATGACAATACAAAATCAAAATAACTACCTACCTAACCACATGAAAAATACTGGGTCAGAGCAAAGCAAATAATATTTATTTAGAATGGCCTAAAATGTTTTCACTTTGATGTAAACATCACAAAATTTGCATCCTATCATGCACATGTACACTTGATATTTATCATTGACTATCAAGTCAATCGCTGGAAAAAGGTGAAGGTGTAGTCAAACCTGTCTTAAGCTGCCATTCAAAGGAAGGAGCAAAAGTGTCCCTTAAGACAGGTTGTTGCTTGATACAGGTTAATTTGCTCTGAAAGCATAAACATTGAAAACAGCAAATGTGGCTGCTTAAGATAAGTGCCTGCTTGATGGAGGTGACTGCTTGCACAGGTTCGACTGTAGTGCTCAACAAGAAATGCAATATGGTATACAGCAATGTTACTAGTTGCAAGGGAAACAACTCTGCATGAGTTTAAGTCAGCATCAGAAAATCAGCATTATACAAATCTACATTTGAAGTTTAACACATATAAAGTTTAGTTTATGCTAACTTGTTTTAGCATGAATGTGAAAAAACCTCAAGAGATTTTATGAACCACTCTCAACGAGTCTTCTTCCTGTCTGGAACCAACACTAAGTATTCTTTTTTTGAGAGGTCTGGGTCTAACTGGAAAATGAACCAACAACCTCGGTTGTGAGCACTTAAAACATTTTCCACTTTTCATTGCACAGTGTGCAAAGATTGAAGTCAATCTTCTGAAAACTGTGACATTCAAAGTAGTTCACTCTTAAAAAAATTACAGTATGGTTAATACAGCAAATTTACTAAATGCAAGGGCAATAACTCTGAATAACTAATTCTTATTAAAAGCATTTAAGAAAAAGTTGCTGGAGAAACCGAAGCCAGTTTGGGTTATATTTTAAATAAACCAAAACGTATTGAACCACATCATTAATTTAACAATGTCTATACAGACACACACATTTCAATCTTCCGTTTACTATGTTAATGCATATTACAAACACAATTGGTAAATTACTCCTGAATAATGGCACCGTGCTGTCAGGGAAACAAAATTTGGACTAATGCATGTAATCAAATAGATATAAATGATTTTTAACAAGATTTTTTTTTATTTAGATCCCTGCAAAATATGGTGAAATCTGAAAAGTGAAAATAATTGCTGGGAAAAAAAGAATGAAATCAACATTCAGTGACATTCATATAAATGTCACGTTTCAATTGCATGGCTTAAAATAGTGGATTTTACTGATATTGCAGCAAAATTATAAAAGGTTTGCAAGAAATTTTAGGCAAGGTTCTAACTGTACTGAAAAATCTGAACTGTGTATTTCATTTTTATTAGGTTCCACAAGGGCCTTTGAAATTATATAAACAAAGCTAGCACAATCATAGCCTATTATGCATTGATATACTTTCACAAAATTTACTTTATTTTTTAAATGCAATTATGTTGTATGGTGTTTAGCATCCCTTTCAACAATTGTTTTCAGTCATCACGCATTGTCTACTTGCTGCCACAATGGAGTATCACGCCACAGACACATGGTATGATACTCCACCCAGTCACAAACTGACACTGGGCTGACCAGACCTAGAACTATCCTCTCAATGCAGCGCGCCCACCGAGCAAGCTCTTATTACCATTTTTCAAGTCTTTCTTGATGACCTGGACGGGGGTTAACCCACGACCGTACGCATGCGAGGCAAACTCTCCACCACTAGACCACAGATGCTGTGTAACATAAATTCAAAATCTGAGAATAGTTTACCAGCTCTGGCCACATCATGTATCTGATGCATTAAATATACAATGTATTACTTATTATTTCTTTTTGTTCACTGCATAACATGGTCAATGATCAATGGAGAGGCAGATACTGGTCTACTGCTTGTACTGTTCGGAAAGACAATAAAATATTTTTATTGAAAATTTTGCAACAGACCCAGCTCTAGTAAAATTAAATGGGTCCAACAGCGAATAGCAAACGTCCCGGCATCGGATTTGAAGAGTATCAGTTTACATACGCAAGTGAACAGTAATGTACTGTGTTACAAATAACCTTTCACTTTCACTTACACACAAGTGTCAAGTAGTACTTGAAACGAAGATATCTGTGCAGATTCTACAAGTACTGCCTCTCCATTATTAAATTGTACCAATAGAGATAAGAATTAACTTATACACATCACACTGCGAAATCAACCATTGTTAAATTGTACCAATAGAGATACATGTAATGGTATGTTATACACATCACACTATTTTTAGTTTGGCCATGAACTTACCTGCAAGATCTAAAGATAATAATTGATAATAAATAACAATGTTTTGATTGTAAACAAATGCTATCATTTTTGTAACATCCCAATAAGGCAGATATGTTCAATGTGCATGTTACAGCCAAATGTACCGTGGCTATTATAAACACAATTTTAGTGGTGAAGGACTTGTATAGAAGGATAGGAAACTTGCATCTCCTGACTAAATGTTGATGAAATCAAAGACTTATATAGAAGGATAGGAAACTTGCATCTCCTTACTAAATAGGACTTGTATAGAAGAATAGGAAACTTGCATCTTCTGACTTAATGTTGATGAATGCAAAGACTTATGTAGAAGGATAGGAAACTTGCATCTCCTTACTAAATAGGACTTGTATAGAAGGATAGGAAACTTGCATCTCCTGACTAAATGTTGATGAAAGCAAGGACTTGTATAGAAGAATAGGAAACTTTCATCTCCTGACTAAATGTTGATGAAATCAAGGACTTGTACAGAAGAATAGGATAATTGCATCTCCTCACTAAATGTTGATGAAATCAAGGACTTGTATAGAAGGATAGGAAACTTGCATCTCCTGACTAAATGTTGATGAAAGCAAGGACTTGTATAGAAGAATAGGAAACTTTCATCTCCTGACTAAATGTTGATGAAATCAAGGACTTGTACAGAAGAATAGGAAAATTGCATCTCTTGACTAAATGTTGACGAAATCAAGGACCTATGTAGGAGGATAGGAAACTTGCATCTCTTGACTAAATGTTGATGAAATCAAGGACTTATATAGAAGGATAGGAAACTTGCATCTCCTGACTAAACGTGATGAAATCAAGAACTTATATATTCAATTATTGCTATTTGTTAACCAGATCAAATGAGAAGAGAGACTTTGTACAAGCTAGAAATAGCTGTCTCCTTCATTCTGTTGTTATGTATCGCTGTATATTGAATATGATGTAATATGTTGATACCAAAAAATATTTTTTTACCCTTTTCTCTATATATAATTTTAAAGGCACAAAGTTAGCAATTTTCTTAACGTGACATAAAACAAACCAAACACACATGTGCACTTGCTGAGATGCAAGTACATGGAATAATATCACATGTCTGCCTGGATTCACAAGACAATACATGTACTTGACCCTGGACATCCTTGGCTTTATCAATGATTCAAGCACAGCATAGCCTTGTCTGTCAAGCATCTTAAAAGTGCATTCTGGGAATCGTATCTATTATGATAAATATCTTCCTGCTTAAATTTCTGTTATAGACATTTCCTTCCTTATTTTTAGACCATTGATCGAGAAATCGAGATTTTTGCAGTGAGGAAAAAGTTAGCTTGAGATGTTTAATGAAACGAACCCCTGGAATCTTAACAATTAATATTGCATGGAATGACTATTTATATCAGACTCAAACTGTATGTAGGTATTTAACCTGTTTATATCAGATGAATGTAGGTATTTAACCTTTTTATATCAGACTATATGTATGTCAGACGAATGTAGGTTTTCAACCTGTTTATATCAGACTGTATGTAGGTATCTAACCTGTTTATATCAGATTGTATGTAGGTATTTAACCTGTTTATATCAGACTGTATTAAGGTATCTAACCTGTTTATATCAGATGAATGTAGGTATTTAACTTGTTTATATCAGATGAATGTAGGTATATAACCTGCTTTTATCAGATGAATGTAGGTATTTAACCTTTTTATATCAGACTATATGTATGTCAGACTGTATGTAGGTTTTTAACCTGTTTATATCAGACTGTATGTAGGTATCTTACCTGTTTATATCAGACTGTATGTAGGTATTTAACCTGTTTATATCAGACTGTATTAAGGTATCTAACCTGTTTATATCAGATGAATGTAGGTATTTAACTTGTTTATATCAGATGAATGTAGGTATTTAACCTGTTTATATCAGACTGTATGTAGGTATCTAACCTGTTTATATCAGACTATATGTAGGTATTGTACTTGTTTATATCAGACGAATGTAGGTATTTAACCTGTTTATATCAGACTGTATGTAGGTATTTAACCTGTTAATATCAGACGAATGTAGGTATTTAACTGTTTAAAGCAGATGAATGTAGGTATTTAACCTGTATTATTTAGTATTACCAGGCTCCTTTTTCACCAACTTATTTAAGTATGTATATATACTTAAATACTTCCATCAAAGGAAAGCATCTTGATTTTAGACATATTCCAGATTAATATATTTTGTTTCAGTGACACCAATTATAGAATATTAAAGTAACCAGTCAAAATCTAGTACAGTCTTTTAGATAAGCTTAAAAAAATGTTGTTGAAACAGGAGCAGTTTACTGCTGGCATTTTGAATCTAGATTATTACACAAGTACGCCAACTCAGTGTGCTGTATATTGTAAATAACCCGTATCTGAGGACAATATTTCCTCAGTAAACACAGTAACCTTTAGTTTATACTAATTTACTTAAGCTTGATTCCGGTGAAAGCTACAAGCTTATATAAACCGCTCTCGAGCTGCTTCCTGGGTAGAACCAGTATGGAGTGTTGTTCTATGAGGCATCAGGTCAAGCTGGGGATCGAACATACAACCTCTGGTGTGAGCGGCCAATACTCTATCCATTACACTACCGCCCCACAGTTAACAGGTACCTTTGTCAGGATGCAAGGTGTAGATAAGATTTAATGTGTAACTGATCAGAAATATCTGCTGTATTACACCTCACTCCAGACCAAGATGACAAAATAATAGTATTTTTATAAAACCTAATTTTTCTCTTTTATTAAATTAAAGAAAAATGCACACATAAAAACAATAATGCACTCTTCTTGCAAAAAAATCTATTCATGTGGTTCGGTACATGGAACCGATGGATGCTTCCTGAACTATGCATGACTGTGTAGTAGCTGCATTGTTTTTAATGGGAAAGGGAGTGAAAATGGAAATTTTGGAATTGATTATTGATGCTTCCACATATTGACTGTTATCCATTTTCCAAGTCTCAATGAATTTCCTTCAATACAAATGAAGATCAAGAAGGACTTGTGGTAATAGGTGGAATCAAAGGGCCATTAAAATCATCAAAACAGAACAAAAAAGAAGATGGTGATGCATCCTAGCAAGTTTCATGAATTTCCAACCAGTAATTGTAAATAGCACAAAAAAAACACTTGGAAATAGATAAATTAAAGGGCAATAACTATGTAAAAAAAAATTTAAACCATCAAAAAAAGACAATATACACATCTCAACTCGGTAATGATGCCTCCTATAAAGTTTCAAAAAGTCCAATGAAAGGTTATAGAGAAAAAGCCCGGACAAGGGTGAAGCGTCGCCTTTATCCTTCCCAGAAGCACAATTCTTTTTTAATACAAGATTTCAAGTCTGAATCTATGAATTTAGGTGCAGGCAAGACTTGCCTTTGTATGAAATTTGATGGAGATCAGTTTTACAGGTAATTTAGCAAATATTGAGTTATTTACCTTCTTTTGTTGGCAAAGCATTCTTCTCCGCAGTTTCTGCATGTTTCAATTTATCTTTACTGAACCCTTCTATCTCTTTATGGGTCTTTTCTTGCACAACAACTGAAAAATAAGATTTAAAGAATGCAGAATGATTGTTTATAAAGAATTCCCAATAAAGATAAGAAGAATGGAATGGAGATTAATTACTTGAGGAAGACATTGAACACAAATATAAACGTACATCTGCATACAACCACTATCCTTTCACAAGAAACTGGTTATCATCTCCTTTAAACTGTTTGGTCACAGTTGCTTCTTGATTGAATAATTAGCATAATTTTTATGGCATTGAGGAGGGCTAACAGATGATCAGTTAACCTAACAACTGTCTCCTGGGATCCTGAAGGTAAACCAGTACTCGAGCACACCCCATCTCCGCAAGTCACTGATAACTTTCCCGCTTGAATCAGTGGTGAAAGATGAATGACAACGAAACACATTGTTGTATCAATCATCACAGAGACTGTTGCTGGGCATAGATTAAGAACTCAGACTCTTGGATTGATAGTCAGACGCGTAACTGACTGAGCTAATCTGGCCTGGAGGAAAATTTAAGAAAAGCATCCAGATGATCATGATTTTAGACTGGCTTCGGAAAAACTGCATTTGGTTTTATTACATTTATTAAAGAATATATAAGTAACCATTCAAAATTCAGTCAAATACTTAATAAATGCTCGTAACGAGCAATCAGAACTGGTTCTACACTGTTTTCAGAAGCCTTCTATATTAAAGGTGTTCAAATGCATCCATATGAAGTAAAGGGTTAAATGCACTTACTCTCTTTTAATGCGTCTTTTTCATTTGTTTCAACTTTCTTCAAGCTTTCCCTATTATGAGAACCAATTGACTTGCGGAACTCCTGTTCTTGTTTCTCCTGGTTGATAACTGATAAAACAAAAGGAAGATGAATATCAAACATCCATAACCAAATACATGTACAAGCAGTTCAGTGTGGGGCTCAACATTTCAAAGCTAACTTTTAAAAATAAGGGCAAATTTTTAATCAATTTGAAAGTTTTTTCTTAGGATATAAATATGAATAACATTGTTTATATTTGTAAACAACAAGACATTTGGAGTACAACAGAATTCAACCACTATAAAAATGACAACATAATTGAATAACTATACAAGAAGAGAGGTAATCAGTTCTTGTAAAAATGTGGCAGAGGGCATAATCAAGTTAAAAAACATGCCACCAAAATTTCACTAAACAATCAATACACCTATATGTCTGGTAATAAAATAACAAATTACAATAGTGAAAATCTGAGAGGCCCATGAATCTGCCAAAGACAGACGGACATTGGATAATACAATACAATTCATTTCTATAAAACAACTAACATGCAATCATTCTAACAATATAACACCACAGTTCATCTTAATACAAGTAAATACACAAACATGCAGCTCTAAGTATAACTAGAAATGTGCCGCTCTACGTAAATAAATTTTTACTAAAAATTTGAGTTGAAAAGGGGCCAAAACCAGGTAAACTGGTGCAGATGTCAAATAAAACAAATCTGAAGGATGGACAAACAGACAGGGTTACTCTCAATGTCTTTCTCAATTTTTGAATGCCGGAGGCATAATAAAAAGTATCCCTTGTATACCTAATACCGCGATATACCTATAACTGTGAATGCCCGTATAATAACAATGTGGGACGACATGCACAAAGCTTCAACTTTCGTTAGTGTCGGCATTTGTTTGCATTTCGTATCGACAACTGTTTTTTTACTCCTCCCACTTAAGTAACCTTATTACTATTTAAAAAATAGTAAAATTTCATATGCTTTCCCTGTCATTGATTTAAACCTGTATAAGTAACCAGTCAGAATTTGGTTAGTTTTGAAGTATTTAACCCTTTACTCCATAGATACGCATTTTCCCGCACCAATCACAGAAGGCTTTTGAAAACACTTCCTGCACTGTTTTCCACTCTGTCAGTTAATATAAACACAATTCACCCATCGCTGATACGTGGTGACTTAAAGGATTAAGTGAAACTTAAGAAATGTTGGTGAAACAAAAGCTTGGATTACAAGTCCTCCAAAATGTCTCAAATAAACCACAATCTTTTTCATCTGTTTTCAGAATGGTTGCACGATACCAATTATCTACAATTAGTGTTAACACGTTGCCATGCAAATTAATAATAAATAGAAAATAAAAACTACTGGCAAGCAGGTCTATGGTCCATAAACTAACAAAGTATGAATGTTGATCAACAAATAAAAACTTAAAACTTTGTTTTTTAACTGATATTTTTAGTAGGAATGTCCGTATCCAGTTGCAACATAAATATTGTTAAATAATTTTGAGCCTTAAAAAATGTCCTTTATTTGAGTTTTTTTGTTTTTTTTTAATGGAAACTTATGGAAAATAGGTCTTTTAAAATGAGGATCATTTTCATTAAGTAAATAAAAAAATAACAGTTATGTAAATACTATTGAGATAAAAATTTAAATATTTTGCTTTTTTTATTTTACCTCTTTGACCCCTCATTCAAGAAATTATTTGTTCATCAACAAAATATTTGTGGTTTTGGTGATTTCATACACCTGTCACATGTTTTTTAACTTCTATTTCACAATAAACAGAGATTTTTTTGTTTTGCTACAAACAAAAGTAAAATATCTAAATTTTCCGACACTCTTCTGTAATCAGTCTACCCAAAACCGAATACCTTGTAACGTGGGAAGAACAATTTTTTCTTTCGTTCCTCGTCTTTTCAAAAATGATTTGTCAAAACCATCAATAGAGTTTCTATGTGCAATTTCCTTTTTCTCCAGTAAAATAGCTATGGGAGTTTTAAAAGCAAACAAATGATATTAAGTTGTTGAGTTGTCTATATATACACAACTTGAAGCAATTATATGACACCTCCTTGGAGCAGTAACATGCTATCATGTGCATGAACATGTAAGAACATAGTACATTTACGCTCTAAGGGCTTACAATAACAGCAGATTATGTAATGGCCAAAAGCGAGCATGCATGCTTAAATATATAAGCATAATGTTCCTTCAGTTGTATAAAGAGATTTATTTGTATTTTTTCAACATGGTTCAACACCATACTTAAACATACAAGGTCATCTATGCATGTAGTCATTAACTGGGGATGGAAGATCTCAAATCAGACAAAAAAAAAAACAACCCATTATAACAATCTAAAACTTACCTGGCAAACTTTCTAACAAAAAGTCATTAAACTCAGTTGGGCATTAACTCATCAACTAGGCATTGGTAATCATTTACAGACAGAGAGCAAAACAAGGTACAGACCATACACTGACGAGGAGTAAGTCATAACTCTAGGACTGGATATGATATTCTGAACACATCTTTTATTTAGTCAACATTCTCCAAGGTGGTGTAATAAACATGCTGGATGATCATGTCTGAGTTTGCATTATCCAAGTAAAACATTAGCATCCTCGTAATTATCAGGGATCCCAAGTCGTCAAAGTTTGTTTCATGCTCAACTCACGATTTCATGCTCATCTCAAAAACGAAAGGACATACTCGTATTTTAACAAAATAAAGGTGAAATATCTGTCACTTTCTACCTCAAATCTGAGTTAATTCTTCCAACATTGAGCCAGAGTCAAGTGTTTGCACCTTATTTTGTAATTAAAAAAAATCTTGGAAATTGTTCAATTCAATTCTGTTCAAGTACGAATTTGAGTTGAGCATGAGAAATGAAAAATGTTTCAGAACCTCAGCTGAGCATGAAATGAAAAAAGTTTTATAACATCGGGATCAGGATCTAAATATTTTAAGTTTGAGAATCAGACTCGACCAAAATTACAAATAGTTGCAAACCGTACAAACATAAAATTACCAAATATCCCCCCAAAAAATGATTGTACCTATTTTTATGGACAATAAAACGAATTAACCCATCCTGATAGGACACAAAAAATACATATTTCATGTCTGGTTTAAACATTCTAAAGTTGGAGAAATATCGCATAACATACTTCATGTTTTATGGTATATTATACACACTGAAACTTATATTTTGAAATCTTAGACCCAGTAAAACTCTTCCTCCTTTTCTTTTGCAAAAAGCGTAATTTATTCAGGGATATATATGGTGTAGGTAGCTTTTCAAACATTATCTGTTAAATAATAAAAAACAATGCTACCGGGTTTATACAGATCAGGACTGATAAAATCAAGCACTTTTCAACGTCAAAATTTCAATTTCAAGCACTAAAATAGATGAACTCGCCATATATACTTACTGTAGGAGTTCCTGCACAGCTATCTGAGGGGCTAGCTGTCTCTCCCAATAAAGACAACGTCAACATGAACAGCAACATAAGGCCATAATAAATTAATTGCTAGATTATCATCCCCCTTCGCCACCTAATTTGCATGCCGCCCGACCCTTTTTATTTTCATAAAAAATAAATAAATAAAAAACATTAGAAAATTATAAGAAAACTATCAAAATTTTAAAAATAAAATACTCCTCCCGCTCTCCCCATTTTTAAGATTTTTTTTTTTACAACATCAGTTAGTTTCACACAGCCAAGTACTCCCTCAGCCCTTAATGTTTCAGATCAACCTTTGCATCCCATTTTTTCTTTGTACTGCACAAGTTAATCTTGTGCTCATTTGCGAATTGTCGGCATGGACGTTTCATTTTTCTTGTGTTTCTTGATCTTATTGTGCGACTTCAGGGCTGAATACACACTTTCATAGAGGCATTGTTATCCACTTATTAATACCATGTGCTTTTGATAAAAACATTGGGTTTCCCCCAGATGGTAGAAGTTCAGAATTCTGTTCTCTGTATTTTGTGGGTTGTCAAAAGGGTGTTATCGGCAATTTTTCTGCGCAAGTTATGGGAAAATTATTTATCATTAGACGACAACACACCGTATCTATTTTTAAAATTAGAACAGGTGCGCACTTGTTCCCAGCATGCTGTACTCCACAATACTGCTGGGAAACAGATTTGTCAAATTGAGTAGTTTCACTTCTCTTGCATATAGTAAAACACCGAGTAAAATAAATGGCGAAGATGGGCATTCTCCATTACTATTTTTTTAAATTCAAACTCTTTTTATATTCAAGCACTTTTCAATAACTTTTGTTCATTTTCAAGCATTTTACAAGCACTTTTCCCACTGACATAAAAAATAAGCACTATTCAAGGATGTTTTTAAGAAATAAGCACTTTTATTTGCGAGGTTGAAAATCAAGCACTTTTCAAATCTGTGCGAACCTTGTGCTAGTTAGGCTACAATACATTTATTTCCAGAATATCATCCCCACTATTCACCTTATTTTCATGCCACCCCGCCTCTTTTCATTTTCATAAAAAAACAAACAACATAATAAAAAATAAAAATTAAACATAAATAAATAAAATCCCCCCCCCCCCCACTTTCCCCTTTTTCAGAAAAAATTGGATGATAATCAAGCAATTAATTCATAATTGCCTTAGCTTGACATGTTATGTTATTTCAATTTTCGCATACATGGATTCTCAACCCGAGTCAGATTACCAGACCCAAATATCAACATTTTAGTTCCTGTCATATCAAGCAAACATTGCTTGAGGTACAAACATTGCTTTTAGGACCGTAATATTCAGATATATATATATATACAAGATGTGATATAGATACAAATGCTTAGTTTTGTTACATTTATTTCCCCTACCTTCTTTACTTGGTAGAATTATTTTTTCCTCCGTATTTCGACGCTTTAGACTTGATTTTGGGAATTCTCCAATTGATTTTCTATGCTCCATTTCTTTTTTTTCTTCTGCTATGGCTACTCACAGATTTTTGATTTTATCAATTTCAGATTTGTATACAAGAATTTCAGTTACCACATATTTCAATAAAAAAATTTTCATACGTAATCTTCCTTTTACTTCCAATATGGTAAATATCCATCATTTATTTCATTGGTTAAGAATTTGAAACAATGCAGCAAATGATAATCCTTATATTTTAAGGTTCAATTCTATGTGTTAGACCAATCATATACCGGGTAAATCTATTTGTTTGCAATCTCTCTACGCACCTGATCCCTGAAACCCTTCCAACATCACTTTATTTTTAGAAACTTTGTTTTTTCTTTTTGATTTATGATTTTTTCCCCGAAAATTGTACTTTTACGGACATCAATTTTACAAACAATACTCTTGGTACCAACCAATTTACTTGTAATCCAAGTTGAGAACCAGCAAACAAATAATCATTTCAACACTACTAGCTTACTGTTTATTTCTGGTATACAAAACTGATATTGTTATAAGAATTGTGGGAGTTGTTAGGGAGTATCCATTGACAAAGTGTGATTGATACAAAGATTTTAGCGCTACACAATTTGAATTAAAGATATAGATTTGAGATAATTCTGAATAAGGTAGATTTGAGATAAATTTCAGTACAAGGTAATAGAGATGTTGAGATTTACATACAGACAAATTTACAAATAATACCCTCACAAAGAGGACCAAGTTCAAGGGTTAATTCCATTAAGTGACCAATCGTGTTACAATCAACAGTAGCTTTTTGAATGTTTGAGTTTTTAGTTTAGTCAAGAATTTTGAAACACAGACCCCTCATCCAAGAAAAGAACAGTTTTGTTGTGTGTGTGTGTTCCAATACAAATTAAATTTAAATTTTAATTTAAAAACATATCTGGTACTTCAATAAATTATTTCTCGAATTAAAAAAAGCAATGTATTTATACCTAGAATTTGATGTAATAATGGCAGTCAGTGAATAACCATACCTGGGATCCACTAGGCAGATAACCAGTATCTGTAAATCACAAACTAATGCTTCACTGGCAGTCAGTGAATCACCATACCTGGGATCCACTAGGCAGATAACCAGTATCTGTAAATCACAGACTAATGCTTCACTGGCAGTCAGTGAATCACCATACCTGGGATCCACTAGGCAGATAACCAGTATCTGTAAATCACAAACTAATGCTTCACTGGCAGTCAGTGAATCACCATACCTGGGATCCACTAGGCAGATAACCAGCATCTGTAAATCACAGACTAATGCTTCACTGGCAGTCAGTGAATCACCATACCTGGGATCCACTAGGCAGATAACCAGTATCTGTAAATCACAGACTAATGCTTCACTGGCAGTCAGTGAATCACCATACCTGGGATCCACTAGGCAGATAACCAGCATCTGTAAATCACAGACTAATGCTTCACTGGCAGTCAGTGAATCACCATACCTGGGATCCACTAGGCAGATAACCAGTATCTGTAAATCACAAACTAATGCTTCACTGGCAGTCAGTGAATCACCATACCTGGGATCCACTAGGCAGATAATCAGCATCTGTAAATCACAAACTAATGCTTCACTGGCAGTCAGTGAATCACCATACCTGGGATCCACTAGGCAGATAACCAGTATCTGTAAATCAAGGACAAATGCTTCACATATTAAGAGGTGGGCCACTCATGACTGTGGAACAAAGTTCATGACCAATCATCACAGACTATAGCCGGGCAGGGATTCAACCTCTGGATTGACAATCGGATGCAGCAGATGTGTCAACCAAGGTAAATTTATTCCAACTGTTTCCAAAGCACTTAAGCTCATTGAAGTTATTGATGAAAGGTTCAAAAGTCAGGCAGCGTAAAAACCAAAACAGAACGATAGTCAGGAGATATAAACGCTTCTTTTTATATACAGTCGTACAAGGTAGATATTAATAAATTTCTATGGGTGCGAGTTAGTACAATGATGCTATACTTGATATATAGCTTAATATAATACAAAAGTTATTTATATGGAGTTTTTACATGCATCTTGAACACAAAGTAATGAAAGACAACTCTTCCATCTATTTTTTTAAGGGATGATAACCTCCCTTGGGCATATTTTTTTTTTTTTTTCTTGTTTAAATTTTGCACACATGTTCCAATCAATATCTTTAGAGAATAATTGCTTCCCTCTAACAAGCAGGAAGTAACAGATAGTTTTAATTTTTATGAAAGACTTTGAATAACTAAAACACAGCAAAGAGAACCTGGACAAATTCTTAGGGAAATAAAATGAAAATGTTGATGTTTGTTCTACATTTTAGACAGCAGCATTATACACTTTGAACACACAATGTGCATGTACATTTATTTATCAACGACCCAAAGTGTGAGAGAAAACACTGGAAGTTTAAAAAGCATTATGCTGTGCTCTAAATTGTCATTCAAACAAAAAAAATGAACAGAAAAGAATGTTGCAGAAATAGATAAAACAGATTTCTGTACAGAAGAGAAATAATCAAAAGACAAATGCACTTGTGTTATACTACAGAATTCCCATGTTCTCATTCTAGCTGCCAGCTACAGCACAATAGCCTGCACTATCCATACAGACTGTTATTATCACATTAACTCAGTGTTAAAGATATAAAACATAAAAAAGGCAAGATTGACTAAAACCACATGTATCTATAATCAGTAAATTCTACACTGGTGCTGCAATATATTCTATCACTTCCCCACCCCGATGGTACAAGCACTGAATAGCACTTAATATTAGCAGGGATTTTATATTTGCACTACTTGTAAGACTATATTCATAGAGACATATAAAATACCACCAATAAAGAATATCAATGATTATCTTTATTATATAAAGTAAACAGCGATTGTCAAAAAAGGCAGTTTACTCCCTTTACTTCCTTAGTATACAATTTGGCCATCAGAAAAATGCCAAAATAGGATACCACCAAAATCAAGCTGTTTTCTTTGAAATATCAATGATTGTGTTTTCGTTTTATCATTAAGTCTGCCAATCTGTTTAAAGCCTGGATGATAAATTAAAATAAATGTATATATGTGTACAGTGTGTATTTTTTCTTAGAAATGTTATTGTCGTTGATGTGTGTTTTCCAATAACCATTCAGTAGGCTAATTGTGTATCAAGCCAGGAGAATGTTAGATGAATGTATATGTATATTACATCCTCTTTTAACCATTATTGTAGTTGTTGTTACTGTCACATATATATTTATTGTAGTTGCTGGTACTACTGTTGTTAATTTGTTAATAATTTACAAATTTAACTTTCAATAAATTAATAAAATATGAGTTTGGAATATGAAATAAATACTGAATCCCAAAAATTAGTCAATACTGTCTTTCCTTGGGTTGACAATATTCACTGTCACCCTCATTGGGATGCAATATTTCCCTTAGAGGGAGTAAGGGGGAGGGAATGGGGTTCAACAACATTCCTACACAAAGCCAGCATACATCTCCCCATTCAGATCTGTAAAACCCCAATGAAAAAGCAGGGAATTCAATGCTTTCCCACAATTCAAAGTGCATGAGAGTGTTTGGAATAAATCACATCAGTGGTGGTTGACTCGTTCAATACAGGATAATACACACATGTGGAATAGCTTCTATATTCACCATGTAATACCATAAAGGTAATATGGTGAGACAAATTATCGAAATTTGAACTTTAACATCACAATTATTAGGGCTTTTCTAATGTAAAATTAATGGACCAATCAGCGTGTTCCTACTAATGCTATATGCAGCCAATCAGCGTGCTCTTGACAAAGCTATGATATACCCCCAACCAAGTCATATATGGCATCAGATCCATTTTTATAACTGAAGATTTCGGAATGAATCTAAGAAGTCCCTGCCCCTCTTTTAATTACAAGCGAACTTTCTCACATTAAGTTTCTTTACCAAGCTGGAATAGAACCCATGATCTGACAACTTTCCCACTTGAATCAGCAGTGAGAGCTGAACGACAATGAAACACTATATCAATTCTCAGACTGTTGCTAGGCAGGGATTCTAACCAATGACCCCTGGATTGATAGTAAGACGCACTACCAGCTGAGCTAACCAGGCTCGTCTCCTTTCTGAATGATAAACAAGGATGAAAGAATCCGCATATTTCATCAGGATGTAATATTTATATAATATCATCCTATTTATAACACTTTGGAAAAATTAAGCATGCATTGACATATACATAAAGCATATTAAGCAATTTAGAAGCAATAAGCAGCATGCACACAGTTATAAATAAATGCCAAGCATATTACACAGTCAACTATCAATGTATAATTTCTAAGTTTTTTTTAAAAATATTTTAATACACAGAGAAATATTGTGTATGATTATTGTTAACATAAAATCAATTTTCAAAAAATTCATATTACTTTAAACTCTTTGAAATAGTTTAATATTGATCAAATATTTAAAATTAGACTTTAAAAAGTTCAATATACATCAAACAAATATTAATCAATTAATAACGTCTTTATAAATACGTAAATTGGATAAAATAGATCAAATAACTGACAAAACACTTAACCATTCCATTAAATTACAGCAGTTTGCCATATCTTCATTACATAACCACAATTTCTCTCAGTTTGCTTAAGTGCCCAGCTATCGATGAAAGTGGCACAAGTAATCTTAATGGACTCAAGCCTGTTGATACCAATATGGATAAGTATAAATCATCAAGGAAAAAGAAGTTCTTTGCTTTGAAGAAGTTTTTCCTCCAGGGATGGGTTCCTAATCTGTGCCACATTGTCAGTTAAAGTATAACTTTTCTTTATCAGCGACCAAGCATATCAGGCAGGCAAAAACATGAGTTTTATGAAAAAGCAAATACCGGTATTTTTTCAATGGGGTTGAACGTATTTTCAACTATTTACAGGTTATAGAGTTTTAAGTGGATGAAGACCCGATAATGAATCCATGATGAAACACTGTCTTCTGCATACAAGCAGCAGGTAAAATATTTTAGGACTGAACTGGACTCTAGCAAACAACCTCAGTTGTGAAATGCAAGTTATCTTGAGACAGCGCTGTAAGACTTCTTCACTACTGAGGACTGGAGCATTATATCGCATCACAGTGACACATTTACTTGTGATACTAACAAGGGTAGACAAGAATTATTTTCCACACCAATGCCACTCTATAGGACTTTCTGTCCCATTCTGAGAAAGCATCTTAGTAAATTTGACACTACCAGTTTGAACATTGTATCTTGTAACAAACAAGAGTTGTCTCGCCGATGGGTTAAAATTCACCACCAATGCAAAGATTGAGATTGGAGGCAAACACCAAAACTTAAACGCATCTAAACGCATAAACTTAACCTGGGTGTCTACAGACGAAAAAATTAAGTCTTAAAGGGCCATAACTCTGCCAAAATGCAACCACAAGTTATGGTTCTTGTCTCTGTGTGTTTCAATGATGATGGTGAACACACATGCAAAGTTTCATTCACATCCAATGAGTGGTTGCATTGATATCTTACCTGATAAAAAACATTAACCTGAAGAATTACGTCGAAAAAGGGCCATAACTGTGCCAAAAAGCAATCCAAAGTTATGGTTCTTTTCTCTGTGTGTTCCATTGATGATGGTGAACACACATGTGAAGTTTCATTCACATCCAATGAGTGGTTGCATAGATATCTTAAACTTAAACGCAACTAAACGCAATGTTAAACCTTGGTGTCCAAGTCCCAAAAGGGTCATAACTGTGCCAACATGCAATCCAAAGTTATGGTTCTTGTCTCTGTGTGTTCCATTGATGATGGTGAACACACATGTGAAGTTTCATTCACATCCGATGAGTGATTACATAGATATCTTAATCTTAAACACAACTAAATGCAAAGCTTAACCTGGGTGTCTAAGACCAAAAATGGCCATAACTGTGCCAAAATGCAATCCAGAGTTATGGTTCTTATCTCTGTGTGTTCCATTGATGATGGTAAACACACATGTAAAGTTTCATTGACATCCAATGAGTGGTTGCATAGATAACTGAAACTTAAACCTGGGTGTCTACAGACGCCGCCACCGCCGACGGGGTCATGACAATAGCTCTCTTTGGACTTCGTCTCCGCAAGCTAAAAAAGAACATTCACACCTATTACTAGAGCCATAGGTTTCTGGCTAATTCTGCTCATTTTACTTCCCTCCAAGATGCCTATCAGAGGAACTTATTATAGTCAACCCAATAACTTCTGGGCTGTGAAAGGTAGATATTATATTCAAAGGTCAAAATAATTTTCAGCAAGGAAATAGACATTACAGAAAAAGAAATACCCACCATCCTTGTCCGGTAATGGATTTTTCTCTGAAGTTTCTGCATGTCTCAGCTGGGTTTTGTCGAACTGCCCTACATCCTGGACTGCTTTCTCATGTGATATTGCTTTAACCAATTAAAATATACCAATTAATTATGGTTTATTAACTAGTGTTTAATACAAAACTGTAGTATTTCTCTCTTAATTCATCTGAAGACATATAACTATATTGGATTGAACTCAATGTTTATTCTTTATTTAAACCTGGTAAACTAGTTGATTTTGTGCATGTACAAAGAAACCCTCAGCTGGCAAATCTCAGTATGGCAATACTGTATAATTTAAACACGATATGAAGTTTAAAAAGTTTGAATTAAAATTTTGTTTATTTTTTTATACGCAGATTATCAAACAGGCAACGTTCTATGTTGGATGAATGGATTTCTGGTTGTCTCTTTATGAAATCTAGCAGCTGTCATTGAATTATCCCATCATGTTTGAATAATGGAGAGTGGTCTAAATACCATTCAAGTGTCAAACATCCCTCACCAGGACTATGTGTTTTGTTTGTCCTTGAGCAAGGCATCTTATCAGTTTGTGTAAAACTGGTTCAATCCAGCCAGGAAGATAGGTGTAAATTATTTTCATGATCTATGTAAAATATGAAGGTTTGAAATTAAGACTATTTTAGTTTCCATATTCTGCAATATTACGATAAATAACAAAGGTAACTTTACACTGAAGTTTGATCTGATTACATGTACCGTAAACAAGCAAGTACTGGTATCATACCTTCTTTCCATGCCGTTTTCTCTGTTGTTTCTGCATGTTTCAACTGAGACTTGTCAAAGCCAGAAATAGCCTGGACTGTCTTCTCCTGTGATATGTCTGGAAATAGCCAATAATATAAACATGAAAAAGTGTTCTCTGATATGGCTGTAATAACAGAGTAATGTAAACAAGTATAAGTGATCTGTGATATGGTTGTAGTAACAGAGTAACATAAACAAGGGTTCTCTGTTATGGCTGTAGTAACAGAGTAACGTAAACATGTACAAGCATTCTCTGATATGGCTGTAGTAACAGGGTAATGTAAACATGTACAAGCGTTCTCTGATATGGCTGTAGTAACAGGGTAACGTAAACATGTACAAGTGTTCTCTGATATGGCTGTAGTAACACAGTAACGTAAACATGTACAAGCGTTCTCTGATATGGCAGTAGTAACAGAGAAACGTAAACATGTACAAGCGTTCTCTGATATGGCTGTAGTAACAGAGTAACGCAAACATGTACAAGCGTTCTCTGATATGGCTGTAGTAACAGAGTAACGCAAACCTGTACAAGCGTTCTCTGATATGGCTGTAGTAACAGAGTAGCGCAAACATGTACAAGCGTTCTCTGATATGGCTGTAGTAACAGAGAAACGTAAACATGTACAAGCGTTCTCTGATATGGCTGTAGTAACAGAGCAACCCAAACATCTCTGATATGGCTGTAGTAACAGAGTAACATAAACATGTACAAGTGTTATCTGATATGGCTGTAGTAACAGAGTAATGTAAACATGTACAAGTGATCTCTGATATGGCTGTAGTAACAGAGTAATGTAAACATGTACAAGTGTTCTCTGATATGGCTGTAGTAACAGAGTAACGTAAACATGTACAAGTGTTCTCTGATATGGCTGTAGTAACAGAGTAACGTAAACATGTACAAGTGTTCTCTGATATGGCTGTAGTAATAGAGCAATGTAAACCTGTACATGTGTTCTCTGATATGGCTGTCGTAACAGAGTAACGTAAACATGTACAAGTGTTTGCTGATATGGCTGTAGTAACAGAGTAATGTAAACATGTACAAGTGTTATCTGATATGGCTGTAGTAACAGAGTAACGTAAACATGTACAAGTGATCTGTGATATGGCTGTAGTAACAAAGTAACTCAAACATGTACAAGTGTTCTCTGATATGGCTGTCATAACAGAGTAACTTAAACATGTACAAGTGTTCTCTGATATGGCTGTAGTAACAGAGTAACATAAACATGTACAAGTGATCTGTGATATGGCTGTAGTAACAGAGTAATGTAAACATGTACAAGTGATCTGTGATATGGCTGTAGTAACAAAGTAATGTAAACATGTACAAGTGATCTGTGATATGGCTGTAGTAACAGAGTATTGTAAACATGTACAAGTCTTCTCTCATATGACTGTAGTTGGGCAACGCAATTAGGTTAGACTAGTTTACATATATTGCAACATATTAAATGAGCATTTTAATTTCAATTTGATCTGTTATACTGGTTTACATAGCAAACATTGTTTTAGTATTAATAATGATGCGATGGTCATCTTGTAGTTTGTGTGCTGTCTATTTTTAGAATGGGAATATTATTACCACTCCGGTTTAAATTGTGATTTTGCCACATTTAATTTTAAAGACATTGATTTTATAGCACTTTTTCCTGATATATATATTTCCTTGTATATGCTTGTTTCATTGCATGACGGTCATTAAATCAATATAATTCTTATGAATCAGATATGACAACAGAAAAGTGAATGAAAGGTAGTGTGTCATGCTTCAATAATATGCACGTATACCAAAAACTATAGGTAAAACTTAAGTATAAACCAAATACGCTTATCTGAAATCACATTCTATTCATAGCTTGGATTGTCCAATACAGGTAGTTTTTGTTTAATTTTTGTAATGAATAAATATGCTGCCATACTACAAAACATCCCTAACATGGTAGGAAGAACATCTATCAAACCAGGGGTCATGAGTTCAAATCCTCACCCAGTCACAATATCCATGACAACTGATGACAAATGGGGAAGTTATCAGTTACTTGCGAAATGGGTGTGCTTGAACACTGATTAACCTTCTAGGATATCAGAAGAGAGTGGTAAGGTTAACTATAACTAATAATAGAACATCTCAATAGCATAAACTTGACTCCAAACATTCAAACAAATCTCAACAACAGAAACCTCTACAATATTACCATTGTGTTTACTTATGTATGCTGCTTTACAGAGGTAATCCATGTACATGACATCTGTATTATACAAGCCATGCAGGTACAGTCAACAACAAAAAGCTAGTGTTCACTGAGAATTTTATCTTAACAGCCTTCATTATCAGGCTAGATCTTTGCTCACTAAAACATACTGAAGAAAACCATGAACTACAGCAAAATGTTTTTTTTACTAGTGCAGTATTTAAAGATGATAAAACCAGAAGAAAATTAGCAAAAAGGTCATTCTTTGTAAGGCATTCTTAAGAAATAAGCAAGGCCTTGACTATCAGATCTTCCCTTGTTTAATTTATTTATTATTTTATTGTTTTCTATCATTCCATTATAATTTAGGAAGGATACACACTGACTGAGCACCAAACAATGTACACTGTTATCAAACTGCATATAAATCGCTGGCCGAACTCCATAAATTTTTAGTGGGATATTTCAAATGAATAGTTGGCGAAGTTACAAAAATACATGGACCACTTTAGGAAATCATGAAGGAATGACAACTCAAAGTTATTGTAATCGATCAGTGTCAGTTGAATCATATATCTTTTGTGTGTGTGTGTGTGTGTGTGTGTGTGTGTGCGTGTGCGTGTGTTTGCTGTAAGTTATTGATACACAACATTCACTCATGTAAACTTTTATTACATCCATTCATTTGTATGTTTATTTAATGTAAATTCTAGTTTGAATTCAATATATGTAGGCTAGGTATTATACCAAACCTATTGAGTGAGAAATGTACACAGCATACTCATTTGTCACTTTAAATGTAACATTACACAATTTATAATAAATATACCAGGAATATCACTGTATGTACATGGAATGTCAAATTTTGTGCAATTGCCAAGTTACTGAATATTAGCCTCAACTCGTGTCAGTCATACAATTGGCATACAATGTTGACTCAGATCATCTAGCGAGTAACTCTCAGTCCGGCAAGGCTTTACATTGTTTGACTCGTGATTAGTAATATTGTATGTCTTTCAATAATTTCATCCCCCCCCCCCCCTTGATAATGACAATGGAGTGGTTTCACTACCTCAGGGATACTATTAAATAAATCCAGTAAGTTTGAGTTAAAATGTTTTCAAACACTCAGAACAACAGAACTGTGTTTTTAATTTTCTCTTCATGAAATCATTTAAGTGCCCGTTATACCAGTTTAAAATGAAAAGTGACTTGTTTATGTATTTGCTGTCAATGTCCCATGTCGACAAACACCAAGGCTGATTGGGGTATACAATATTTTACATTGTTAGGTTTATACTAATTTATTTTAGCTAAATTGTGAAAAAAAACTCATATCTTATAATTATGAACTGCGCCCAGGTCCGCTACCAGGGTAGAACTGGGTGTTGGTTTATGAAAGGCATCGGGTCAAGCTAGGGATCGTACTCACAACCTCTGGTGTCAGTGACTAACACTCTGACAACAACATTTTTACATTGTTTATGTTGTTGCTGAATGTTTTTTAAGCTTCACTTTCAACAATTTTTCAGTCATTTCGCGATGGTGTCTACTTGAGATAGTATTCTGAGCACTGCCACACTGGAGTATTATGCTGTAGACACATGGTATGATTCCCCACCCATATACAGACACCAGACCGATCAGACCTAGAACTTTCCTCTAAATTCTGAGTGCCAAGCAAGGAAACTTGTAGTACCATTTTTCAAGTATGTGGTATGATCTGGTCAGGGATCGAATTCATGACCTTCTGTATGTAAAGCAAAGGCTGTTCCTCCAGACAACCACTGAGGTAAACATTGTTTGAATGTAAGTCATTAAAGCAACACATCCACGTTTAAACTTTTTTAAAAAGTTTTTCAATCGAGTTGTGAGCACATTTCCCTTATATAAATATATGGTCAGTGAGCTGTATATGTGCTAACAAACACTATCCAGAACACTTTAGAATTATAAAAAAAAAGATGTCCAAATTATAAAGCGTGACAAACGCTTTATAAATTATTTTTAAATTGCTGAGGATTCCAACTTGGCTTCAAATTGAATTATGCGAGTCGTATTAAAAAACATTACATTTTAGTGCGTAGTGTACTTTGCCTGCCTTGAAAGTCATTTTGACAATTTTTTTTGACTCGGGTGAGTTACACGCTTGTTTTATAAAGTGTTAGTCACGCATTATAATTTGGGCATCATTTTGTTCCGGATTGTGTTTATATGCTCATATACAGCTAATTGATCATATGTTTCTATGGGAAATGTGCTCATAACTCAATTAAATTTTTTTTTTTAAAAGTTCAAACGTGGATGTGTTGCTTTAAATATGCCATCATTCTTTCTGAATGATAACAGGATTCAGAACAAGGATCGAAAAATGTGTTATAGAAGGCCAGCAGGTCAAAGGTTGATTCTATTTTAAGATATGATAGCGTTTATAAGAAACATGAGTAATAGCTCACATTTAAGTACATCTATATTCGTTCACCTGCACATCCAACTGTTTACACATAATTGCACATTTGAATCAACAACATCTACACATGAATGCATCTAATTAAGGTGTATGTAGATGTTATTTGTGAAGATATTGAACCAGTATAAATTACATATACTGCTATTTTAAGACTGCTGGTTTTGTTTTGTTTAATTATATATTAATAAATGTTTTTTTCACTTGCAACATATTGCACCAAATATGAATATTTGGTGCAATATTTAGAGTCATTCTTATGCCATCGAGGGCTAACAGTCAGTCAATTAAACTAACCATTCTTTCCTGAAATCGTGGGAGGTTAAACAGTCCTCGAGCACACCAATCTTCACAAGTATGTGATAATTTTCCCACTTAACCCTTTACTCCATATACGTGTTTTCACGCACCAATCACAGAAGGCCTTTGAAAACAGTGCAGGAAGAGTTCCTGCACTGTTTTCCACTCTGTCAGTTAATATGAACATAATTCATCGAATAATTTAAAAGCCTTCTATATAAGGAGTCCAAAGGCGTCTATATTAGGTGTCCAAACGCGTCTATATGAAGTAAAGGGTTAAATCAGTGATCTGCAGTAAGAGATGAATGACAATGGGACACAATGTCATATATCAATCATCACAGAGACTGTGGCCGGGCAGGGATTTGAAAGTTACCAGGTCCGGCTAAAGTATGTATAAAGAGAAGGATAGCAGTTTTTGATCCTCTGACTACAGATGAAATAACATACAAATGACTAATTATTTGGCAAATTAATCATTCAAAATTCAGTCAACAAACTTCTGGTACATGAAAAGTAAGTGTATAACCTTATGAAATGTGATTCTGGGTCATAAGATTCGGAACCTGTGTAACAGAGAAAATATATAAAATTTGCAAACCATGCCTTGATGTAATTTTTTATCTTTGCAATGTGTTAACTGATCTAACAGTTAAATCCACCATAGATTACATTCAAAGTCTTAAAGACTAATCAAGGGGCAATAATTTTAGTTTATACTAATTTATTTCAGATCAATTGCGATCAAAGCTTAGAATTTATATGAACTGCCCTCGAATTCGCTTCCTGGGTAGAACCAGAACTGAGTTTTGTTTTATGAGAGGCATGAGGTAGAGCTGGGGATCGAACCCACAACCTCTGGCTGAGCTGCCAACACTCTATCCATTAGACTACTGCCCTACTTCAAATAATTTTGTCATAGTTTAAACATTATAATACACTTTTTCATCCGCTCTTATTTACTTCAGCTTGATTACAAAGTAAGCTCAGAGATTTTGTGAAATGATCAAGTTCATTTCATGTATAGAATCAGAATGTTGTTTAAAGAGGCCATTGGGTCTAGCCTCGAATCATGCCAGTGATCTCTTACATGAGCAGACAACAATTTATCCCCTGCTTAACAAATCCAGCTTAGTAAATCTGCCGTTTAAAGTGATACGTTTAAAGTGATACGTATAAAGTGATACGTATAAAGTGTTACATATGAAGTGATATGTCTAAGTATTGATACTCCATTTGTCGCCTTCATGACATGTATTTACGACTAATGAACTACAATTTATTTCTTTATTTGTTGGTCCATTGCAATCAAATGTCCACAGATGGGTAGGGGTTAATGAATTCAATTATTGACAGATGACAATATAACCATGTCTATATTTGCATTTACTGTCAATGCTGGCAATAACTTTTGATTGATCTTTTACTTACTATGTCCTAGAAATTTCCCTTGACCTAAAAAAAAACACAAGCAATAAAAAAACTTGCCTACTGTTAAGGGTTACAAGGCATTGGCATTGTTTATTATCAAATCTGCCTTAATAAGTTTATTTTGGAGTGTGATTCACTTCTGTGTTGAATAACATGACAATGACCTAATTTCATCAATTTTTTTTTTGTCTTGTGTAACAATGACCTTGACCAAAATTCAATGCCTTATAGTTTTCCAAACATGTCAACACACAAAACACTAATGAATGTTAAACAAATTACAAAAGTGACAGGTTATTATGTTATTAAGTCTCATGACTTGGTGATTCCTGTTTTTGGACAATTCCATTATCCTTTGGAAGGAGTGCAATTTATACAAACTGACTGAATGAGAGCCTTGTACAATCATAAACTGTCAGTTTGGATCACACTGCCTGTCACCTGCATGCCGACCATGGTTCTCATTGTTTACAAATGGTACTCCCCCATCGCTATGTGAAGTGTCCTTGAGCAAAACACTTTTCTCGCATATGCTTAGTACTGGTTCTACCTAGTAATACATCAAGCGTGATTCGTCTCTAAGTTGTAAGAACTTGTTTTCTCAATAAAGTGGATAGAGTGTTGGCAGCTCACACTAGAAGTTACGGTTTTGATCCCCAGCTCAACATATTGGCCTGTAAAACCCAACACTCATACTGGTTCTATCCAAGTAGCAGACTAAGAGCACACATATAAACTCTCAGCATACTTCACAACAAATAAAATAATGTATATCAAAAGAATAGACAACAATAAGTTTTTTTGGGGTTTTTTTGTTGTTTTTTTGTTGGTTTTTTTTATGTGAAAAACTTCTTTTTTTTTGGGGATAATTTTTTTTATTTCATCAGTTATATTACAGATTATAAACATATAATGAAATATATTACAATTCTTCCAACAATATGGTCATATAATCAATTCAGTTTAATTTGTAATACTTGTATCGCAATATATTATTGCGACGAAATAATTTCATTTTTTTTAGAGGAATAGAGAGGAAGAAAGAAGAGGGATGTAGAATAAGTATAGAATTTGGACATTGCTTTTCCTTTGTTTAAAAAAATAAAACGGCATTTTTATCGACATTTATTAGGTTTAAACATTTATAGAAAAATTTCCCCATTTCAGTTCATGTATATGCAGTTTATCTTTATTTAGAACTATTAATCTTTCAATTTCTATACCTTTATATAGGTTCTGTTCAAATATATGAATCAATGGGACTGTTTTTATACATTTACATTTAAAGACGAAGTTACAAAACTTCCTGGACGACAGTTCAATCATAAATAGTTATTTTTATGTTTGAATTCAATTTCAAAAAATTATGAGTTTTACAATGGTCTGGCTCATGTTACGTTGATCAAACAGACTTTTTAAATTGAAGATTTTCTTTATGTCTTATAAAAGATACCAAGATATAAGCTAGGAGCGGTTATTATCACCAAAATATCCATGTCAGGTTTCTTGGTATGTTTTGTATTCACAGCAAGTCATAGTTGACATTAGTTTTATGTAAAATTAAATAATAAAACAAGATCTGAGAGACCTGGTGTTCTAGTGGTTAGCATACTTGCTTCAAGACCCAAAGGTCCCCAGATCAATTTCTGGAAGGGTTTCATCCATGTTTTTTTTAAAACGCACTCCCACAGTGCCTTATTCAGGCAAGTTACTGTGAAAGCATGAAATCCTTTAAAGTGGATTTAAAGCAGTTGGCCTGTATACATGGAGTCATACCCAGGGCATGTAAAAGATCTCACTGAACTTCTACGTTAATCAGTGATGCAAATACCTGTAATTAAACCTCCCTTGGAACTGAGGCTTACTATAATAGTCAGAAATTGATTGCATAAAGTAACACAGTGTTTTACCTCCTTGACTAGGTAGTGGGTTCTTCTCCTGGGTCTCTGCATGCTTCAGCTTCGCCCCGCCAGTTATGTCTTTCAATAGTGCCTGGTCAGCTTTGGGGGCATCTCCGGTAGACATGATCAAACTTCAGTTGTTATCTGTAAACAAACATTAAAATGTCATCATTTTGCTTTTCAAATAATATTATGTGTATCAATTTTCAACTAGAAACCTTATTTTGCTGAAAAATGAATTTGAAATGCAAAGATTTTAGCCACACAACAGAATTTAGCCACACAACAGATTTTAGCCGCACAACAGATTTTAGCCGCCACAATAGATTTTAGCCACACAACAGATTTAAACCACATTTAAGCATTTTTCAAGTGTCCTGAAACAGCCACATATTTTTTTTTTAATGTTTTTCAACCCGTCCAAAAAGTAACTAACCACAACACTTAAATTTGTTTGTGGGAACGGACTGATGGACGGACAAATTTGGCCAATCCCATAGACCTCAATCCAGTTTATATCTGGTAGGAAACAAATAATGTGAAAACAAGGATGCATTAAAATCTCCATAAGAAGGGATTAAAACAGACATCCCGTAACACATACACACAGAAGCTAAATCTGTCAAGATGACAGGAAGCTGCCAAGTGTCTAATCACTAACTACTGTATTCCATATCAAATACCAACCATCTAACACTTATTATAACTACCGCTTCAATATCTACATTATAAATATATCTTCATTATATTAGATAAGTTTTTTTTTTAAAAATTTATCAACTTATTTATCTTCAATGTTTCAATGCGGTGATCAGACTTCTGCAAGTTGGGCAAGATTATTTCCAGGGTAAAATACTGATATGAAGCAAGTACTGATATGAAGCAAGTACTGATATGAAGCAAGTACTGATCATGTGTCTGACACTGACACTCTACAGACCTGTTAGTTATCATCTCTAAAACACAAGTAATCAAAGGCATTTGTTGTCATCTCATCTAGATCACTAACCTCTCACCCCTCAGACCTTAGGGTATGAGCTGAGCTCAGCCCAAAACACAGAGAGAGAGCTTAGCAACTACTTGTGGAAATATGGTGGTTCTACTCAGATTCATTCAGAGGTCCTCCTCCAATAAAAGTGAATACCATAATATAACATGTTATCATCTCATGTGCTGAAAATGGCATTAATCATCATTAACCCCCCCCCCACACACACACACACCAAATGTTTTTAAGCTGAGCTCAAACTCACAACCTTGATGGTGAGAGGTAAATAGTCATGAGAAGACAGCGCCTTAGAGAACTCTACCAAATTTCTTCTAACAAAAACAATTTAAAATATTAAAATGCCTTTTTGTGTAAGTGCAAAATTTAATGAAACCTGGCTATACATGAACAAACATAACTAAAGCTATTTTATTAAAATAATTTCTATACAAAATAAAACTTCCCCCTGAGCAAACCTCACAATACTACTTACCACTTTACAAACTTCTTATATTAACCCTTTACTTCATATAGACACCTTTGGACACCTCTAATATAGAAGCCTTGGACACCTCTAAATATAGAAGGCTTTTGAATTATTGGGTGAATTATGTTTATATTAACTGTCAGAGTGGAAAACAGTGCAGGAAGTGTTCAGATTGCTCGTTACGAGCAATCTGAACTCTTCCTGCACTGTTTTCAAAGGCCTTCTGTGATTGGTATCTATGGAGTAAAGGGTTAAGGAAGAATATTACAGTACTTCACATGGAATACAGTCTATAAAGATAAAGCTAGGCAAGGAAATTTAATAATAATTACATTTGTAAAGAATGCCCAACATTCATACAAATCCAGAGGAGTATTTCAGCCATAGGCAGATCTGCAGGAAAGGGTCCGGGTTCTTTTATCTATAGATGGGGACCAAACACCTGTTTGTTCACAATATTCATGAAAATATGTATTTTTTGATAATATTCAGGAAATATTCCACTGCGGTAGGGTGGTTGTACTTCCCTCCCCCTCGAGATCTCTAAATCTGCCAATGTGTGGAAGTACTTCCCTCCCCCCTTGAGATCTCTAAATCCACAAATGTCAACCCAACTGGAGTGACTTCAGTATATTGGGATGATCGTTGTCATTCAAGGGTTTTGTGTCCATCACATACAGGAAGTGATTCATCACCCGCTTATCTTCCAGTTATTTTCGGTGAATGACTTTTGTAGCCCAGTGCTCAACAATCCTATCCGATTGTGACATCAGATGAGAGATAAATCACTATTCTGTACAACAGAAATATATTTACAGTACAAAATGTGTGATTTTTCCTACACACGTTGCATTTTGGATGTTACTGTATAATAAGTATTTAAATGTAAATTATTTAAAAGTGTTCATGCTAAACGACTAGTAATCCTAAATCTTAAACTATTACAATACAATTATGTTTATTTTTAACACATGATAGGTTATATATTGCATTTACATATCAAGTTTATTGACAGTAGGAGGGGGAGGTTAAGATGAATTTTGAGTAGAATCACTGTTCTTTCACAAGCAACTGGCAAACTGGAAAATGGTACAAGAAGTTTCTAGGTGTAGCCAGCCCGATGTCAAAATAATGTGACTGACTGTGGGGAATGATACCATATATATGCGACATGATACTCCACTGTGGCAGTGCTCAGAATACTGTCTCAAGTAGACACTGTTGTGGTATGACTGAAAAATGTTGAAAGTGACACCAAACACAATACAACAACTGTTTACAGTAACATGTGAGTTACATATAAAATACAGATAAAATGAAGAAACATTCTTTATCATCTTTTTTGACTATTATTTTTTTTTTATAATATTTCAAAGAATGTAAGCAACAGTATCCATCTATTACTTTTATCTTATCCAACTTCTTACTTTAAGGATTTAAATGTAAGTCCCTACAAGATGGTAAAAGGAATAAATTTGGAGGGCCTCAAGGAAGATCAACTTATTCCATTGAGTTCTCTCATTAAACAAAGATTTATTATTTAAAGCATTTACTCTCGCGGTTTGACTAAACATTAAAATAAACAAATTTACTATAAGAATCAAATTTTGAATTTCAGAGAAACTTGCAATACCAATAAAATAAAGGAAGTAAAATGTATAAAATTATGTATATTTTTGTCAATTATTTTTCAATTTTTGAAATCCGTGTGGTTACGACTTAGAATAGAATCACTGTTGATCTCTGCAAAGGGGAAGGAATCCTCCGAATGGGTGTCATGTTCATTTTTTACCATTTTTGACATGTTCTCTATCGTGGTTAAACTACCAACCATGTGTGGTTCCAGGGAGCCATATGGCAGGAATAAGATCATTGTGGCTCATGCATGTCGGAGGAAGCTACAATTTGAGTAATATAATAGGTATCAAGGCTCTAGTTTCATTCTGTATATTCATATTTTATGTATTTTTTTAATCTGTATGTTAATTTATTGTTTTCGTACATGTAGAGTGAACCTGAAACCTTCCTTCCTGTTGGTGTCGAATAACCTATGTGTTGGCACACCGTAAAACCACATTCAATCAATTTAGATTGCAGACTTATGAGACAAACTTTGTAACAAATAATGCATACACCAATGACATAATCGGAGCCCTATGTAATTACCATAAAGCATGCATGACCACAGCATAAAACTGTCGCCTGTTATTTGACAAATACATAATTAAGATCCTTGTATTATTAATTCCTGCATTAATTATACATTACTGCAATTCCCATGTCTCAGTATTATACTATTTCTCAGGACCTTGTTTTTTATTGCCCATAAAGTCAATATTATTGAAGGGTTCAGGTGACCAACGTATTGACCTGGTATGTTTATGAATATGTAATATTACAATACTCACATTCCAACAATGGTGATGGTACAAGTGTTAACCCCTGTCTATTAGTCCCGTAAAACATTGGTTATTGACAATAACATTTGAAGGGATATGCATTTACTGGTGATTAATTTATTGCATGTACCTGTAAAATTATAACATGTCAAGTTGATATTAGTCAATGACAGTCCAATTTTACAGGAGTTATGGCACTTTTTAACCCTTTACTTCATATAGACGCCTTTAGACACCTCTTATATTGAAAGCATTAATTCACCACATATCAGCAATGGGTGAATTGTGTTTATATTAACTGACAGAGTGGAAAACAGTGCAGGAAGTGTTCAGATTGCTCGTTACGAGCAATATCTATGGAGGGTTCAATTAATTTTCAGAAGGGCATTTGTGCTTACAGGCACATTCCTTTTTGATAACAAATTGGTAATTGCTGTATTTAAATTTGGTTTAAATGTAATATGAGTTATGGATGTTTTTGTTATCAATTATACAGTTGAGACTGTATTTAGAGATCATGATCGTTCCTGTTAATAATTTGCCTATTTTTCATTTTATTATGCAACTTATAAAGATATTGTTACAATATATACAAAATCAGGTAAAGAGATCACATAATAAAGGTGTTTGTTTATTTATACAGCCATTTTGGTGTAGTCCCTCAATTCTGCTGCAAAGCACATACTGAAACACAAGCAAATGGCCCTCATAAAATAATGTTTGGTAATGTAAGCAGTCACATACTTATAATCTGGTGTTCCTTTTAATGGTTCAAATAACTAGCAGATTACGAATGTGTCTACATTTACTGTGTTTATATAACATGCTTTGTTTAATACATATATTGTATTCGTCATCTATTACTCTATCCATTATGGTATTTGTTTCTTCCAACATGTCATTGGTTTCAACTATAATTAGTTTCACATCCATAAACAAAACATTCTATCTGTTTTGACAAAACGTTATTGTTTGTTAAACATACTTGCACTGGTTCATTATTTTTTCTGCTGTATACTTTGATCGACCATTCATGGCAAATTGTTTTCATTAAGACCTACGATTTTAAACATTGCTCTCACCATTTTGATGCATATGTTCCAGTTACAGTTGAATAAGAATTACTGGCAGTCGTAATAAAGAGGCAGTCAAGTCTACACTGCATATATAATAAATACAATGCTCCTTTTGCACCCGAAGTGTTTTTCCCCTGATTAAAATTAATTGAAGCAACAAACAAAACCAGGGTTTCCGCTGTCATTCGCCAAATTCGCAAATGGCGAAAAAATAAAAAAAATGGCGAAAAAATAATTTGCCGTAAGAAGAATTTTTTATATACACGAAATTTCCCTTTCCAAAACATCTCGATCTGACATAAATATCAATATCACACAGCCGAAAACACAGCTTGTACACAGTACACAACCCACGTGTGACATGCCAATGTAGTAGCATGACTAGGGGAGGTAAAATGCGGCACCTTTTATCTTTATTACCTCCTCGTAAGACAATAAACATCGGTTGTACTTAGATCTTTAATGGTTGATTGAAACACCGACACGTGATGATGATTGTTTACAGTTTGTAACGAATAAATGAAATTGCACCTTTGATGCTATTATTAATATGTCAATCAAAACTAATTATGCATGTAAAAAAACATTGAGGTAGCACTTTTTTAAGACCGTAACTAATCAGTATAAACAATTGACCCCCTCAGTGTTTATCATACTACATGCCCGATAATGCGACTTTGGAAAACCTCTCATGCATATTCATTTATCTATTTTTATTCCTCTAATGTGATTGGCGGATAGCTTTGAATATAAATTAACCTATTTTTAATAACCGCTCTGATTGGTCGGATATCTACGACCAAGGCACACGTTTCTTACCACCTACCCGAGCAAAGACAAAAAATAGAAGATGACGTTATTCGCGGGTGTCTCTCAAATTCTCCAGTATGAAGAGTATAAAATTATCTCTCTTTGCCAAAATGGTAAGGATTTCTAAAAGCTGATTAGGTTTTTGCAGATAATTTGCGATCGATCGCGTTATGTAAAATGTCAGCATTAGGTTTTGGTAATTTTATAAATATTTCGTAGATTAACAATTATTGGAACTGTATGTATATAAAAAAAATTCTGTGAAAACGTTAAAGTTGATATTTAAATTGAGTTTACGGTAAAAACAAATGTGGGTGGGGTATTATAGTAGTAAACTTATTGTTTTTTGGTTGTGTAGTTTAAGCGTATAATTTTCTTTGGCATGATTTAAATATAGTATTGAAAACAACAATTAAGATCAATTATGGAGGTTTCTTTTTAATATTTGAAATATAGTCGACTAGTTACACTTTCTAGATATTTGAAGACTATCATAGACTGCATTTATTTATCATATTGCCAAGTTCTCTTGGATAGATTGAATAGCTTTGTAGGCTTGACATTGCCATTTTTGTATGTTATGACAGCAATAATAAGAAAAGAAGAGATAGTTAAAATAATGTTTTAAATATACTGAATCGACAGAACAGAAATGATAGTCAATAAAGAACAAAGATTAAATACAACATAATAAGTTGGGCATACTGATAGATACATAGTCACTTCTCCTGCAATTCTCTCACTTCTCCCGGTCTTATTCAAACTCAAAAACTTGTGATTTAGACATGCATAATGTTAAGGGGAGCTAACCCTACATATAATTAACACATTTAAGTCTATGTTAACAAATTTCATATTATACCGCAAGGAGTATTGGTAATAAAAATCTGGGCATGTGAACCGCTGATCAGGGCAAGTTATTTTTCAGCCAGGGCAAGTAGATTTTTTCAACCTACTTGCCCTGGGCTAGTCCCAAATTTTCTTTTTCTTGGAGCACTGCATAATATCAAATTGTAAGCACTAAAGCACCAATCTGATCTGCAACAATAACATAATTTGTTGATAACTACAGTCCATTGGTAAGTGTTTTGAGTGAAGACAAGGGTGCGAGAGCGCAAGAGCTGTTGAAAAGTATCTCAAATTTCAAGTTTTTGTATGTCTCTCACTTTCTGACTGTTGTGTTGAAGCCCATAAGCATCTTATGATTCAGTCAAAGACATAACACACCATAAAAGTGCTAGATATGCTTAAAATAGTGTATATCAATACAGCTAAACAAAAAATGGCGGACGAGAGGGGGGTAATCCCCCTCCCGAACCCTCCCCCACGCGTACTTTTTTTTTTCTCGTTTTATGGTGGCCAAAAAAAAAATGGGGCCAGTGGAAACCCTGAAAACAAAATACACAATTAAAACAAAATACACGATTGTACCACCAACAAAACAAAATACACAATTGCAACACCAACAAAACAAAATACACAACCATACCACCATCAAAACAAAATACACGATTGTACCATTAACAAAACAAAAAAAACAATTGTACCACCAACAAAACAAAATACACAACCATACCACCAACAAAACAAAATACATGATTAAAACAAAATACACGATTGTACCACTAAAAAAAATAAATACACGACTGTGCCACTAAAAAAAAAAAAAAAACATGATTGTACTATCTGCAACAGCAGCTATACATTATCATCAACCCAACATTGTCAGTTTGAAAACTTTATGATTGATTGATTGAATATTTAGGATCCTTTTTAAGTCATCTTGTGCTAACATACCGTCTGTTAACCTAACCATTGTTTCCTAGGATCCTGGAAGGTTAACCAGTACTCAAGCATACCCCATCTCCATAAGTAACTGATAACTTTCCCACTTATATCAGCAGTGAGAGACAAATGATACTGAGACACAATGTTGTATATCAACCATCACAGAGACTTGCTGGGTGGAAAACTTTATGAGAAAGTCTGCTAGTTACTTACAAAAGGACGGTGGTTCTAGTCAGAAACATTCTGAGGTCTTCCTCCACGAATAAAACTGGATATGCCATATAACATGAAAGGTGTTGAAAATGGCATTTATCCCCACCGAAAAAAAAAAAGAGGCCATCCTTTTGGAAGTCACACTAAATACTAAAAATGTTATTTTCCAGCCATATTTCACGGTGGTTGACTTTAAAGATTCATCTCATGAGAGTAATTTAACACAGAGACAAACTGTAATATCATTAATACATGCACATGCTTGCAGAACGATTAGGGCATTTCCTTTTCTGCACATCTGCTTTCATTCTAACGTAAACAAAACAGATTTATAAAGCAAAAATAGAATGCATATTGTTTGAAAAGAATTGATACTTCTTTAAAGATATGGCACTAGACGTTTGTATCAATACATCGATAAAATGCTTACGTTAAATCCTGTTTTTGGAGGTTAAAATACGAAAGATATGGAACGGCATTTAGATCATCATCATCATCTAATACATCAATAAAATGCTTACCGTATATCCTCGGCCATAAGGCGAGTCGGGCCATAAGTCGAGGGGACTTTTTGACCTTCAGATCTCAGTTTTTTGCATTGACCCTTCCTTAAGTCGACCCAGAATTTTCGAAAAGGAAGTGGGTGAGATTTGGGTCACCTAAATATTAAAATTCCTACAGTAGCGATTGCCTGCACTCACAACTGACCTTACGCCAGTATACGTTCATGTACCGTTATCGAATCAACGGCAAATATGCAGCCGACAAACAAATGCAGTCTTCTGTTGAATATATGGTATATTCTGTAATCCGTGGATAAGTGTCACCACATATGTGGGAATGCAAATTGCAATAATCGGTTACTTCTGACCCAAATATCCCAAGGCAATTTTCGGCATATATGTTTACACCCCGTGCCAACATCGTATAGGTTGCTAGGCAACGCAATCGTTCGGCTGACCAAGATCAAGGTTTCCCTTGCATAGAGTTAAAACATCAAGCGTCTAATTGAAACCGATCATTTTTTTCAACTGTCAATCAGAGTTTTCCATGAACAAAGTAACTTTCCACGTATGACGTAATCATCCTTTGTGTTTGCGAGATGCATAGTTGATTGACAAGAGTGTAATTCAATTCTGCACTTTGGTGTCATTGTTCATATAGACTGTTGCTGAAACTGAAATTCGACGTTCAAAACTTCAGTAGGAGCTGACCGTTGGTAAAAAAATCATCACTCGGGACTAAGACGGGGCCATAAGTCGAGTAGGGATTCAGAGAGTGATTTTGGAGTCTGAAAAATTCGACTTATGGTCGAGGATATATGGTACATTAAATCCTGTTTTTGGAGGTTAAAATACGAAATATATGGAACAGCATTCACATCATCATCATCACCATCATCAGACATCTTATATAGTCATTACAGCAAGTACAACAATGAGGCAGTGTGTGTGTGTGTATCAGTAACGGCAGACAAATAAACAGACATCAATCTTATCATCACATTACAGATAGTGATCCAATTAAATAAGTGTAATATACTGAGGCAACCATACAAACCATGCTCCCAGATAGACAGATACTTATAATTAGAAATGAATATCAGATTTCCTACAATTACTCTTGCCAGTGGCCATTTGTAAATGTTGACAAGTTAGTTTTGTTGTAACTTTATTTCATCAATTTACAACTTGCCACTACGCACTGCACGATTATTTTTCAGCAGAATATTAATTTTGCACAAAATACCAAAACTGTTTATCTTTATTTTATTGGTGATGTACACCCACAGTCAGCTATAACAGGGTTCATACAGATAAGGACTGATAAAATTCAAGCACTTTTCAAGGTAGAAATTTTCAATTTCAAGCACAAAAATAGATGAAATTGTCATACATATTTACTGTACCTTAGGAGCTCTGCACAGCGATCTGAGGGGCTAGTAACAATATTATTATATACATTCTATATCCCTATACATGTATATAGTATAATAAATTCTAAAGAATGTATATACCATATATATACATTGTAACTAGACCAGCTGTCTCTCCCAATAAAGATAACTTAAACATATGAACAGCAACATAAGGCCATAATAAACTAATTGCTAGATTATCATCCCTGTCCACCCCGACTCTTTTTATTTTCATGAAAAAATAAAAAAAAACATAAAAAACTTGTTTTCAATAAAATTATAAGAAAAACATCAATATTTAAAAAAGAAAAAAAGAAAATATTCACGCTCTCCCTGTTTTTATGAAAAATTTGGATGATAATCTAGAAATTAATTTATAATGGCTTAAATTATTTTTTTACAACGTTAGATAGTTTCACACCGCCAAATACTCCCTCAGCCCTCAATGTCTTTGCATCCCATTTTTTACCAATTTCTTTGAACTGCACAAGTTTTTCTCCCTGTTTTTATGAAAAATTTGGATGATAATCTAGAAATTAATTTATAATGGCTTAAATTATTTTTTTACAACGTCAGATAGTTTCACACCGCCAAATACTCCCTCAGCCCTCAATGTCTTTGCATCCCATTTTTTACCAATTTCTTTGAACTGCACAAGTTTATCTTGTGCTCATTTGTGAATTGTCAGCATGTACAATTCATTTTTTTTGTGTTTCTCTGTCTTATTGTTCGACTTCAGGGCTCAATTCACACTTTCTCCGAGGCATTGCTATCTGTTTATTACTACCACATTGGGTTTCCCCAGATGACGTCACTAGTTTAGAACACAATCAGCTATTAAATTGCATTTGATTCTGTTCTCTGTATTTTGGGTGTTATCGGCAATTTTTTTGCGCGGTTTTTTGAAAAATTATTCATCAACTGCGTTAAGTTTATGCAATTGTTTGTTTAGACGACAACTAACCGTATCTATTTTTAAAATTAGAACAGGTGCACACTGGTTCCCAGCATGCTACACTGCATAATACTGCTGGGAAACAGATTTGTTAAAATGAGTTGTCTCCCTTCTCTTCCATATAGTAAAACACGGAGATAAATGGCGAAGATGGACATTTCATATTCTATGTTACTGTTTTTTAAATTCAAACTCTTTTAAATTCAAGCACTTTTCAATGATTTTTGATCATTTTCAAGCACTTTGTCCACTGACATTAAAATAAGCACTATTCAAGGATGTTTTTAAGAAATAAGCACTTCTCATTTGAGAGGTTGAAAATCAAGCACTTTTCAAATCTGTACGAACCTTGTATAATGTCTGAGTATAATATCTCAAGGATTAAAAATAGTGTAAGTTCAAGGTCCATGAACTTTGTATTTGGTGTTGGACCTAAGCATAAGCAAATAAAGTGTCTTGCTCAAGGACACTGCAAAAAGTCATGGTGAAGGATAGAACCAACAATCTTCCGATCCTGAGTCTGATCCTCCATCACTGGACCACACACTCCACACGGCCATCACTGGACCACGCACTACACACGGCCATCACTGGACCAGGCACTACACATGGCCAACACTGGACCAGGCACTCCACACGGCCATCACTGGACCATGCACTCCACACGGCCATCACTGGACCACGCACTCCACACGGCCATCACTGGACCACGCACTCCACACGGCCATCACTGGACCAGGCACTCCACACGGCCATCACTGGACCAGGCACTCCACACGGCCATCACTGGACCACGCACTCCACACGGCCATCACTGGACCAGGCACTCCACATGGCCAACACTGGACAAAGCACTCGACATGGCGATAACTGGACCACGCACTCCACATGGCCAACACTGGACCACGCACTCGACATGGCCATCACTGAACAAAGCACTCTACATGGCCATTACTGGACCACGCACTCCACATGGCCAACACTGGACCACACACTTGAGATGGCCATCACACGACAAAGCACTCCACATGGCCATTACTGGACCACACACTCCATATGGCCAACACTAGACCATGCACTCCACATGGCCATCACTGGACCACGCACTCCACATGGCCATCACTGGACCACCGACTCCATGTGGCCATCACTGGACCACGCACTCCACGTGGCCGTCACTTGACCATCCATCCCACGTGGCCATCACTGGACCACGCACTCCACACGGCCGTAACTGGACCACACACTCCACATGGCCATCACTGGACCATGCACTCCACATGGCCATCACTTGACCACACACTCCATATGGCCACTGGACCAGGCACACCACATCGTCATAACTGGACCACGCACCCCACATGGACTAGATTTAGAACGATTATTTCCATTTGACAAAATATTTACTAAAATAACTTTATAACTGTGTTTATTTCAAGTTCTGTATGATGAAACTGGAAATGAATTATCTGCCCTCTAATTATTCTAAGCAGCAAACACTTCAGTGTCCTGTCTTCAGCACGCGTATCTTTATTTTTCATAGAACCAAGGGAGGAAAAAGTGTCTGAAAGAATATTACATCTAAAAAACACACAATATCTTAATTGGTTTGTGATTATTTAAAATTATTGGACTGAGAAGTTAACTTTCCCATATGGCAGTCGTATTGGCTGTCCAGAACAATCCACACCTGTTGATCATGATTTATAAAGCATCTAGTGATCCAGCTATTGTTTTGCAGTTCTCATACTGGCTCTTTACAAATTTGTTGCTTACAACTTCAAATGCCAAATTGATTCAAGCGAGCAAGTAAATTTTAACACCCCTGTATTGAACAATTGAACATTTTAATCTACCTGCATTTAAAAAGAGTTTTAAAAAAAAATACAATTCTGAATTACATATTTAGTGCAAACAAAATGAGAATAAAATGACTAATTCTGAACATTTTAAGAAATAATTGCCATATTTTGCTGCAGTAACAGTACATCCAAATACCCCCAAAGTGTTGCTAGGATTCACTAAGTTATCAATTGTTGGGATAATCTGATGATAATCATTATTTGCCATAAAGTCTAAAGACAAATACAAGGCAATCATGTAGACAGACAGTTAATATCCAATTTATGAACTACACTAAACAATTTTATTGCAGACTCAACCAATTTTAAGAGACACAATAAAAGCAGACAACACAGTGACTAAGCACACAACAGAATAATACCCCAATTACCTGAACAGACCAAAATTACCTAATAAAGTTTAAATAACCCAAATTGGCCAGTAATTCAACAAACAGTTCTGACAATAAAAGGCACATCGACTGTATGTTCCCCAGGTGCCTAATTACTTAATAATTTAATTCCAATGTAGTCCGATAAAACTATTTTTTTTTACTTAGCCGAATTTGTGTCAAAAATGTAGACGACCATATAATGTATACCCCGAGGATAAATGTCCATGGGGCAATGGAATTTGCAAGAATTCGAAATTTCAATTTTTGTATGAAGTGTGTGTAAATGCAATAAAAAACATGCTATCGGTCATGACACATCTATTCAACTTTAAAATGATTAATCAAGACTTCCAGATATTTTCCACACAAATTGGTGGCGTGTGTGGCAATTATAGGGGGATGGTGCTGTTTATTTTTTATAAAATTTACATGTACAAAGTATGCATGTTTAATTACATAAACATGGTTGTTTCAACATAATTGCAAACAGACTGTTCAGACAAGAAAAAAACAACAGCTGGACATTCGTAATTTCCAAAAATCTTCACTTGTCTCTGTAACAACAGTTGCAAACATTCAAATTTAAGGTTCAACTTCAATTTACAATTTTTTTCATTACTAAATAAGAATGCATTAAAGTTATGCTTTGAACACTTTAATTTTATACACTAAACAAGTAACGAAACAGTAAGTTGGGCCATATTTAAAAAAATATATGTGGCTGTGATCCGATTCAGAATTTTCTTAATGTCAATAGGCAGGTTACATTTTTTTTGCCAGATTTGACTTTTTATTGTCATTTTGAAGAAAAATGGAGAGAATTTACTGAAAAATAACAATGCTTTCATCGTCAATAAAAAAAAATTTGGGGTAGCTAGAAATTGAGTGCATGGGTTTAATATTTTCTTCACATTCTGAGATTGTTAATTTGGTATTAAACTCACTCAAGCACGTATGTTTCCTGCCTCATTGACTATTATAACACTCACACTTTTGTCGAGATAAAAAAATACAAAAAGAGCTGTCAGAGGGACAGCGCACTCGACCAGCATCACAGCTGGATACCCTTTCATGAAAATGAAGAAAACATTTGACAGAAAATTAAACTTTCATGAAAATGAAACAAATAAATAAAAAAAACAACTGAGAAACTGACCCCTTTGTCAAACATTAAGCTCAACACCTTGTACTACAAACTTTTACCTGCTAAAAAACAAAATTTGTAAGTCCAAAATGCCAAAACTCTGTAAAAATGCAACCCTGAGTTATTGTTCTCATCTCTGTGTGTTTCATTAATGATACTGAACACACATGTGAAGTTTCATTCATATCCAATGATAGGTTGATGAAATATATACCTGCTCAAAAACTTTAATCAATAAAAAAAGGAACTAAATTTAATCATTTACAATGTGTTCATAGAAAATGTTACCACTCAGAAATTTTAAGGTGTTTATATAGACGATACCCTATCATGGAAAACTCAGCTTACTAAAATATGTGCCAAATAATCCTTCTTAAAAGAATATTATATTACCGTATATTCCCTTATTAACGCCCCCGGGGGCGTTACATTTTACAAGGTGGGGGCGTTTATAAAAGATAAAAAAAGCAAATTTAACAACAGTTAAAATTACAATAAAGCCCTGGAAAAAACCTTAAATCCAGTTTAAATCCCCGAAAAAGTGGTTCAGAATTATTTGAGAGTGAATGAAATAATCGACATAGGGTGAAAAAAAGCTGAAACTCTGTATGAAATTACTAGTCTGCGTACTGGAATATCGTAATTTATGGTCAGTGTACTCTTCACTTTAAATCACTGGGATGCTTGCTCTTATCAACGTGGAACAATGAGCTTTCAGCGTACACAAGACTAACCGCATTTTCCGACGTTTTGTAATGTTTTAATCGACAGACAGCATTTTTACTAGTTTTAAACAGCAAATATGGGGAAGTGTTCATTCAACCAAAAGTGGTTAACCCTTTACTCCATAGATATGCCTTTTCCCCGTACCAATCACAGAAGGCGTTTGAAAACAGTGCAGGAAGAGTTCAGATTGCTCATAACGAGCAATCTGAACACTTCCTGCACTGTTTTCCACTCTGTCAGATAATATAAACATAATTCACCCATTGCTGATATGTGGTGAATTAATGCTTTCAATATTAGAGGTGTCCAAAGGCGTCTTTATGAAGTAAAGGGTTAAGATGTCACCCAAGATATAAACAATGGGATAAAGAGTTCAAAGGTAATAAACACTCCGCTTATTGTTGTCTGTGTAACAAAATAATTGATCAGGGAAAGATGGGCGAATACGCACTCAAATCACATATACGTTTTATTTTTTAATTTTCCAGAAAAATAGGTGGGAGGCATTTATTAGAGTGAGGGCGTTAATAAGGGAATATACGGTATTTAACATATGATATGAAAGTATTGTTTTACAATGCCTACATAATGTCAACATTTGATTATTGTTGTATTGTTTGGGGAAAAGGTAAACATATACAAAATACAATATATAAATCTCAGAAAAGAGCAGCTAGAATAATACTGAATTCTCAAGAAATGTTCAATAAATTGCAATGGCTTCCATTTTCCAAAAGATGTTATCACACTGCTGTTTAAGTATTTAAAGCTATTAATAATATAGAACCACCTTATACATAAAACCTTTTGACATTTTCAAATAAAACATCATATAACTTATGATCTGTGGATAGAAAAAATCTCGTTACTGAAAAGGCTTGCATCAATTATTTAAAAAATAGCTTTAGTTATACTAGTACACTAATATGGAATGCTATACCAGTATCTATAAGACATCTCAAATATTCACTCATTTAAATGTCAATACAGAAATTACAATTTCCAATCACCTAATAAATGATCATTGTTATTGTTTGAATATAAAAGTATAAATGTACAAATATATAATTGCATGCTTTGTCATTTTACATTTCACATATGGGTCAAAATACTATACAACACTGGGACAAGTACAGAAGCCCCCCTATTCTACAAACAGTTGAGCGAAAAGGTATTAATATGGAGAAAAAACTACCATAAAACAAAATATATATCATATATGTATATGATCATGAAAATCCCAATTTATTAACTCACCTTTTCAATGTCACAAAAAAAACCCACTCCTTTTCTTCTTAAACAAAATATTCCTCAATTAGCAGAGTTGATACTACAAAATTGCAACTGAAAGAAGCAGAAGAAAACAATAGCACAACAATTTGGTCTGCTATCCTTAATATCAATCAACAAGTTGCCGTCTGCTATCCAAATATCAACAGCACACAACAATGTGTCTCACCTTAATTGCCTCATGAATAAAACCCTCCCATGAATCATTGCAAATATCTATCTGTCAAAGTAAATAATACACACACTCTCTGGCCTTTGCATCAATACCATATACAGGTTTATACATATACAGTAATGTACAAATGACAATTCATGAATTTGGCATTAATTCAACACATTAATGCTCTTTACTATATAATTGTGTATTCTTTGATCTGTGCAGTTTGTGCATACGTGCAGGTGCATTGAGGTGACTGGTTTACACTATTTATGACAGAAGAGTGATTATAGTACAGTAAATACCTTATTTCTTTGAATAATGTGCATGTTTAGAATTTGTTCCCATTTGGTACGCATAATATTAAACATACCTTTTTCATACAAATGATTGACAAGGTACAATTCTTTACAGTGTGATCTATAATATGTATAGAGGTGATGAATATATTGTCTGAAGAGAGAGCAATTCAGTTGGTTATATGTAAGATGTGTTTTTCCAACAGTAAAACTTTGTGTCAGCTCACTAAGTCATTGTAACTGGGACCCGCTACCGGAATGTTAACCAGTAGAACACACTGTTACATTTTATTAAGCATGTTCAAAGTTATAATATCTATTGATATATAAAATTATATATTGAATAGTACCCCAAAAATAAGCGCTCAAAGTGTGAACCAGTCAAGTCCATGCCAATGCTGGGTTGAACTACTTGAGTACAGACAGGTAACAAGTCACCTGAGCTGAAACTCATTGCTAAAGTTGAATGAGCGTTAACTAAAGTTTCAAGTTGCTTGGTGAAGTCTGTCTAGAATTGCTTTAAAACTTGTATCTGGAATTGTTGAGTAAAGTAGCAGAAACTCATGGTTGCATTTGTAGATTACATATACAGATCTGTTCTGCAGTTTTTTCAATACCAGATTTGTAAATGATGTGCACCTCGTCTCTTTATCTTATATTCACACTCTGATATCAACTGGCAACACCTGTCCATATGTAATGCATGATACATTTTGAATACATACATGTAACATAGATGCAACAAATGACCTGTAATGGACTGCCAACCACAGAAGTTGATAAACAGATGATCAATAGTGTTTCCATTTTCTCAGACAAGCGAATGGTATCCAAGTAAACATTACATTGTACTTACTTGGACAAACAACGCCACATGGTCCAGGGGGGGGGTGGGGGTGGTTTACAGTGTTACGCAACAATCTTTTATTAGCCCTATTTTCAAGGCAGGGACATAGCAGAGAGAAGTGGGGCTAAAATTTTGTGTTTTTTGCGGCATTAACATCCCCGCAATGCCGTGGAAGTGCAGTTTTATCTTGCGAAACAATATTTTATTAGGCGCCTCCCCAAATCCAGGACATAGCAGAGGGCAGTGGGGCTAAAATGTGTTTAAACGGCATTAACAACCCCGCAACGGCATGGAAAAAGCGCAAAAAAATGACTATAAATTTGCTTTACTTTTTTTTTGATATTGTGTATAGATGGGATAACACTCCATTTCCAAAATGACCTTAATAAAACATACACAGAAAATTAAGTAGTTATACAGGTATAACCACCACAGGTTCTGAAGGGTCTTTAATACCTGGGCTCTGCAGAAACTAAAGTGACCCCACCCCCACCCGGGTTACAAATGACTGGTGCATTATCGATCAGTATACTACCATAAAAGGTTTTAAAAAAAACTAGTTGTAACAGACACGTAACACAACCAAATATGGTTATAGAAGAGTACACCATATACATTAGTAATACATCCCCATTACAGGTATTCAAATACTGCCATCTGCTATAGGTCATAAGGGTGAAATTATACATGCGTTTAAATCATGAAAATTCCACCTTAATATCAGCAGACGCCCACACAATCTTCTCATATCCGCTAACAGTAAATTTACTGAAGTTTAACAATTCAATTTTACAAAATTTAGCCCTCAGCCTTAGTACTTTACAAGTACATGTACATTGTTTTGCTATAAAAAGGCTAAAAAATAATATTCTTTAATAGGATGGGACAAAACCAAACTTTACACCATCATTATATTGGTTTATGAGCCATATTAATGCACAGAGTAAACACACATCAAATTAGGTCAATGTCACAATCATGTAATGCACACACTATTGTAGTTCATCAGATAAAACAGATTTAATAAATAAACAAATCTGAAGGTCATGATCGTAGATTGTTGAGTATTATGGTTGACCAGATGGTTGACTGCCATTGACCAGTTAACCTTTATCACTCTTTACTTGGGTCCTGGAAAGTCGACTCGAGCACACCCATCTCTACAAGTAACTGATAACTTTCCCACTTGAATCCCACTAGAATCAAGGGTAAGAGACAAATGGCAAATAGACACAATATCTTATATCAATCATCACGGACAGTGTGAACAGGCACCGGCAGGTATTCAAACTCACGACCCCAAATGACTGGATGGTATCCTTTCATTTAAGTGAAAAGCTATTCAACTATAATTTTACCCTTCACTTAATGTTCATGTCAATAATGTCTGAACAATGCAACTCTCAGTCTGGTTAGGGTCTACACTGTGTTGGTCAGTCAGTAAATACAACCACATAAAACAGTGATACAATCTCATTCTTTTCCACTTCCTATCATTGTACAGCAAATTATACTACTCAATTTTAGCTCAATTGCGTAGTTATCTGACCTTATATGAACCGCTTTCGAGTCCGCTTCTAATGTAGAACCAGTACTGAGTGTTGTTTTTTTAGAGGCCAACAGTTCAAGTTGGGGATTGAACCAGTGTGAGTGACTAACACTCTATTCACTGCACTATTGACTTACTCAAAATAGGCTGTAATGCTAGAAGTGTTTTATAAAATATATGACAAAGCTCCACAAGCAAGTACAAGAAAGTCTAATATATATAGATAAACGAAAAATAGCAGAGGGATATTTTCAAAATACACCATGATCTCCTCTGGTGATGTTTATTCAGGGGGATATGATAAATCATAAGAAATAATTTTTAATTAACATTATCAAGATACACAACAGTAACTATAAGCTTAAAATAATAAGTTTTAAAACGACATCGATACTCGGGGTAAATAAAGTATTTATACACAAATGCAATAATCAAAATTTGATGCCTCATGTTTTTCTATGTAGCATAATGCATTTGTAAAATAGCTCCATGTATATATATACTACAGTAAGTTAAAGTTGCTCTGCTCAGCCTGTCACCATATATGATTTATCCTTTAACAAAGCTACAAAAGATCCAATTACTTCGACATAAATAACCGCACAATCTTCAAATTTATGTGTCAAACCTACGATCACAATCGCATGGCAAACTTTTAAAATATTTCATGTTTAAAACTTTCACCTATATTGCTTGCGAATCTCAAGCAAGTCTGACAAGTATAATGGAGATTTTTTTTTTCCTATGATTTTATCAAAAACCACTAACATATGCAGATTACTGGTCAAGTGCAAAAATGTGTTGACAAAGCAACATGATGATGTTTACCAGTATCGGCCATCTCAGTTCACCAACCAGATACGACCCCTTGAAAGCTTACAAAGTGTATATGAATTACACGAACGTTCAAGGATGTGATAACAAATACACATTATATGTGACATCAGTACAGAGAGTTACACTGATATTATGCGAAAGTATCAATAATAACATGATGCATTTTGTATCAATACATTACAGGTAATATGGCATCTAGTTTTAAACGACCTTAGAGTAGAACTTCAATCCTTCAGTAAATGTTAAAGACAAACTTTCTCAGATAAAGTGTTTGACAGAGGTAGGGGCCATACTTCAGAAAATGTTTGTTTGCCCCGACCAGACACAGTATTTTTGTGTGGGTTGGTCGGTAGCTAAAAAATGTTGCCAGATTTTGTATTTTCATTTTAAACAAAAATGGTCAGAAATTATGAAAATAATTGAACGCTTTGAAAGTCAATAACATCATTTGGGTAGCTGCAATTTTGAGCAAGTAGGTAGGAGCACAGAAAATGGCCTGGGACAAACCCTTAAACTCAATGGATAGAGGTTAGTGATCAAGAGACATTGTTCTAGACCACTGAACCATGGAGGATCCCAATCTGGTGATGTTGTTGTTGTATGGTGTTTAGCGTCGCTTTAAGAATTTTTCAGCCATATCGCAACGGTGTCTACTTTAGACAGTATTCTAAATGCTGTCACACTGGAGTATCATGCCGCAGACACATGGTATGATACCCCCCCTCCCCCAGTCACATTATACTGACATCGGGCCAACCAGACCTAGAACTCTTCTCTAAATGCTGAGTGTCAAGCGAGAAAGCTTCTAGTACAATTTTTAAAGTGTTTGGTATGACCCAGCCGGGGACCGAACCCACAACCTTCCGCATGCGAGACGGACACTCTATCACTAGACCACGCCGTGGTTGCTCATCTGGTGAATGGAAATCATAAAAAAACTACATCATTTTGTATGGTACTGTTAAAAGTTACAATACATAATGAGGTATTTCTTAGATTGTTTGAACTTCATTCTGTACATGTACTTCAGCTAAATATCAAACGAGTCATCTCACAGTTCACAGTTACTTCAATATTTAATATCATATTTATGCCATTGTGGGCTAACAGGCAATAAATTAATCTACTTCCCCCATTCCCCCCCCCCCCCCCCCCCCCCCAAGATCCTGGAAGGTTAACCAGTACTCAAGTACACACATCTCCACCAAAATATATAACTTTTCCACTTGAATCCCCAGTAAGAGACAAATGAAAATACAACACTAGGCTATATATTAATCATCAAGGTGAAGGGATTCTAATTCACAGCCCGTGGATTGAAAGTCAGATGTTCTAATGACTGAGCCAACAAGTCTGGCTCAGTGAAAGAATAATACATTTGAATATAGGTATCCTCAATCTAGAATGCTGTAATATATAGCTGGGCACTTTAACAGTAAATTTGCACAATTTTTTTAAACATTGTATACCAATCACCTCTTATCAAGTTATGTATGCCTTTCAATGGAAGAACTTGTACTTTAATAGAATGCTCAAAGTGCCACACTCAACAACAGTACACACATTCACACAACGCATGTTACTGGTGGTAACTGACCCAGAGTCCAATGTTCTCTCATGGCCTCAACTGGATGCAACAATTGATCAAAATCATAAAATATTTATAAAAGTAGAAGCTAACTATTCAAAAACTATGCTTCTCCACCAATACTGCCCAGACTGTACTGCTAATGTACTGAATCTAGCTATTGGCACAAACTTTATATCTAGCTATTGGCACAAATCTTATGCCTAGCTTTTGGCACAAATCTTATGTCTATTTAACATTTGTAGCAGAATTATCCAAATACGATTAACAATGGTCTGCCAGTGTTTTTGTAATGTCATTTTTGATCATTCAAGGGTCAACAATCATGCAATAAATTATACAATTTGTATATATTTTTTTGCATATTATACAGTATTTTAATTTGCCAAATTTACCAACAGTTTTCCTTGGCAAACCCTTCTATTTCCTACACTATGCCTGGGCTTTACCACTCTTGGCATCACTATAATCCGTCCAGAAAACATTTAACAAAATTACCTTAAAATGAAACTATTTTCTCAAAATTTGATTCATTTTTTTAATTTCAACACATGACAAAATGTTTAGGTCTTTCTGAATAGAACAAGTACTAATCATATAAGGATCAAATCCTGAACCCTCCAATCCTGCTCAATACACAACCACTGGACCCAGGTATTCAAACACATGTCCCCTGGTTTGACAGTCAGATGTGCTACCAACTGAGCTAAATGGGTCCGGGTTTGCTTTTTTAATTATTCCAAATTTTTTAAGAAAATTATCCAATTCATCAACTGAATTGACTTACAACATATCTATCAGTATCACTTCTTGTTAAATTAGAGGGCCACAATGACCCTAATCCCTCACATGTGGCATGAGAGACCAGCCCCGCGAGACCTACATATAGTTAATGGAGGAATCCAAAACTTTTTAAAGAATTAAATTTCATACTTTGAATTCTATTTGTTATTTGAATTTTGTTCATACACAAAATTAATCTCAGTATGGGTCAACTTTCATTAGACAAGCTGTAAATAAAATCCCATTACTGTAAAGATCACATTTCTTCTTCATCCGATGTTCTCTTACAGGGCAAAGACAGTGGGTGGGGTACCGGTATTGAAATATTGCGCTGTTTATCCACTTAAACAAAATAACAGCAAACTAGAACATAAAGCGAATAAATCCGAGGAAAAAAGTATATTCTTAATAAAGACAATTGTTGCACGATGCACAAGGAAATAATTGAATCAACAACTTTAAAATGTCACTTCCGCATTTTTATTTTCCACACACTTGGCGGGAAATATTGACAACGTTATCCTTTTGAAGTATATGGCAATGCCATTTCGAAGCATATCGATTAATATATAGGTAATTGAATGATTAAACTTACCAAAACAGTCAAACTTCAAATAAACTTATTTAATTTGCGAACTGCGATGCAACTTGCTCTGTAGCTATCTTGGACGTGTGTATGAAGGTGTGTCTTCGTCAACAGCAGTGTCCAATCAAATAGCGAGTTTTCCGAGGCGGTTTTGTGTTTTATTTGCACAACGTGTTTATTTCACGTCTTTGGATTAAGATTATCAACAATTCTTTTTTTTTTTTAAAACCAATCCTTTATAATATTAAATATTGCTTTAAATATTGAATATGTTCAAAGATAATCTTTTTTATCATTATGTTTTTGCATAAGAGAAGAATACCATACTAAGTATTACAGGCACTGGTCACAAACTCTTTTTAGTACATATGGTCATATAGTATCCCTTATATACTGGTCATGCCTGATACCGCGAGTCTAAAAAAATTTCAACCATGTAAAGAATGGCTTCAGTACTAAATAGTAATAAGGGTACTTAAGTGTGCTGAGTAAAAAAACATATTCTGACAGTTTCAAACAAATGCCGACGCTAACGAAAGTTGGAGCTTTGCGCATGTCTTCCTAGATTGTTATTATACAGGCATTTGCGGTAATAGCTATATCGCGGTATTAGGTATACAAGGGGTATATCGCGTATATACCTATTACCGTGAATGCCCGTATAATAACAATATCCCAGACATGGGCAAAGATCCAACTTTAGTTAGCGTCAGCATTTGTTTATAATTCATACCTACAGGTGTAGCGTGAAATCCTTCAGCCCCATGAAAACTGTCAGTGTGCATGGGCATCATCATTAGCACTTTCCAATCGTGAAACATCGGGTATTTCGGTATGCTCCGTATAATACACCAAGGTGATCAGATTGTAGCACTTTCGTAAAATATCGATTGCATTACTAAATTTCGCACTTTACTAGCGTAAGAAACTCCATTTCGCACTTTACAAACGGATCTCCATTTCCAGTTGATTTTCGAGCTAAGGTATTAAACTTTTCACAATGTCTGTAACATAATTCAAATCTTTATTAAAATATTTTTTTATATAAATTAACTAAACGTTAAATAGCAATTTCATTACTCAATTTCGCACTTTACATTAGAAACTCCATTTCGCAATTTACACATTGATCTCCATTTCGCACTTTACATAGGGATCTCCATTTCACAGTCGATGTTTGAGCCATGGTATTAAACTTTTCACAATGTATCCTGTGTCTGTAAAATCAAGTCTTTATTGAAGTAATTTATTTTTGTTGTTTAATGAAGATGAATTATATTTGATAGCTATATCTATTTTAGTATAATTATAACGGTTATTGATATTGGTAATATTATAGTTTAATCATATTTTATTGCATATATAATTGTAGCAATGAGGTTGGGTCACAGGTTCTCACAACATTAGTTACGGCCCTTCCCCTAAAATATTACAAATAACTGAAGAAAAAAAAACAACATGACATGGCATAACACATGATAAAGGGTTAATACAAAAAGAGACATACCACAGTGTGTACGCATTATCCATCAGTTAATACCAATTGAAATCGGTGCGGAAAATCCACCCATAAAAAGCAGATGGAGTATGCACGTAGAGGACGATCAAATAAAAAAATCATTCGAAAACGTTCTTTGATATGCACTTGGTGGTCACCCATCCAAATACTAACCCCGTAGTTCATTGCTTAACTTCCAGTACAGTCAGTGTACTACACTCTTGAACCTTTAGGGCTTAGCCCCATCTGCACAGACTGTGGCTTCCTGCAGTTCTTGACCATATCCCATCCCATCACAAGGAAAGAGAGATTCGTGCAGAAGCATGTACAAAAGTTAATCCTCGTTGCAATAAAAGTGACAGCATTTACCCATCCAAGTTGAGTTTTTAGTGTGGACTATTTCTTGAAGCTGTATGTCGCTGGTTCATCACAACGCTGGGTTGTCTCTGCAACATTTTCACTTTTACAAAATAAAATCCAGATCAAATCAACCTATAAATGAAAATATTCTAGGTGTAGTGTCTAATATGAAACTTAAGGCCTTGTCTTACAGATCTCACAGCTAGATTTCTTGAATCTGTCAACCATTAACCTTTACTCCATAGATACGCATTTTCCTGCACCAATCACAGAAGGCCTTTGAAAACAGTGCAGGAAGAGTTCTGATGGCTTGTAACGAGCAACCTGAACACTTCCTGCACTGTTTTCCGCTCTGTCAGTTAATAAAAACATAATTCACCCATGACTGATATGTGATAAATTAATGCTTTCTATATTAGAGGTGTCCAAAGACTTCATATGAAGTAAAGGGTTAAATGAAGATATTCTCAGTGTAGTGTCAAATATGTAACTATAGGCCCTGTCTTACAGATCTCATGGCTAGATTTTTTTAATCTGTCAACCATTTAATGAAAACTATTGGCCTTGTCTTACAGATCTCACAGCTAGATTTCTTGAATCTGCCCACCAATAAATGAAGATATTCTCAGTATAGTGTCTAGTATTTTACTTGGCCCTGTCTTACATATCTCACAGCTAGATTATTTGAATCTGCCAACCAATAAATGAAGATATTCTCAGTGTTGTGTCTAATATTTAACCATAGGCCCTGTCTTGCAGATCTCACGGCTAGATTTGTTCAATCTGTCCACCAATAAATGAAGATATTCTCAGTGTAGTATCTAGTATTTAACTATAGTTCCTGTCTTACAGATCTCATGGCTAGATTCTTTGAATCTGCCAACCAATAAATGAAGATATTCTCAGTGTAGTATCTAATATTTAACTATACGCCCTGTCTTACAGATCTCACAGCTAGATTTCTTGAATATGTCAGTCATGTAATGAAGATATTCTCAATGTTGTGTCTAATATGTTTTGGCAGTTGTGCATTTGAAACAAATAATGCAACTATTGCTGCTGCTGCTACTACTACTACTACTACAACTGAAAATGATGATAATAATATACTACTGCCTCTTTATTGTACTTCATATTGTACTATTAAACACTGACATTTTCATGTATTTCATGAAGCAGGGGAGATATGCAGCAGGATATATCGCTAAACTTTAAAAGAATAGTTTGATGGTTCGAGTTCAGGTCCAACAGTTCCTAGTATCTCAGATCTTAAAATTCTTATAGAATCCAGTTTTTGCACACAATGTCATGTACTATTTTTAATATGTAATATAAGCACTGGAACAATATTTTTTCTAAATATTTTCATATTTCAGAAAAAAATAAAGATTGATGGAACAGCTGTGTTTGTGGACCCTGATGAGGAGTTTGATGAAGAGGTGAATATATATTTATTGTATGAGATTTATAACATAAAGTAACTTACGAAAGTAATTCTCTCACCTGGACCAAAGTGATGGTTGGTCATTCCCTCACCAAGGCAAGTCTCTATTTCAGATTGGGTCTGGTAGAAAAGCAAGTTTCTAATGATAGTAAATGTAAAACTGTGCAGTGAAAAAAGTCTTATCTGTATATAAAAACTCATTTTTCCAAGGAATTATATACTGGAATCATCTGGAACATGTTGTTCAATGTTCTGTTAGCTTAACCAGCTGTTAAGTGAAAATTTGTAACTTCAATATTTTCTATTCTTAATGATTTTGTGACAATTTAAACACATTTTTATAAACAAAATGGCATATTTTCATAATTTTCAATAAAACGATATCCTGAAAAGTGGTAAATCTCAAAATATTGTGATTTGAAAGTTTCATTTAACCCAGGGTTAAGGTACCCAAACTTACAACAACTGGGCCCTCGAGACGAGTGTTGTTTGTGTGAACAGAGCAAAAGCAGCTATTTAAAAGTGCTACTGGCAGCCTCTAGCAAGGGATACATGTACAGATGATCTTACATGAGTGCTTATTTATTATTAAATTAATCAAACAAGTTGAAAAACATATGCGAAGCTCTACCGAGCATTGTATATCATTTTTTCTAACCAGTTTGATAAATTCAATATTAAATGAGCACGAATGTCAGATTCGTTTTATCACATTAGTTAGAAAAGTTTACATTTACGATTTATTTAACAGATCTCTATAAGGAGCGAAAAAAAAGTTGGGCATATTTGTTTCCTTGAGTCTTAACACCTAAAAAAATCTCAACCAACCATGACAAATCATATATATTCAGGCAAGTCCGAAAGTAATTTGGCAATTTAAGTATGACAGGTGTACGGAAAACACCGAGCGATAAATCGGAAGTGATATTACACTGGGTTAATATTAAAGTGATATTACACTAGGTTAATACTGATGTGATATTACACTGGGTTAATATTGAAGTGATATTACACTAGGTTAATATTAAAGTGATATTACACTAGGTTAATACTGATGTGATATTACACTGGGTTAATATTGAAGTGATATCACACTAGGTTAATATTGATGTGATATTACACTAGGTTAATACTGATGTGATATTACACTGGGTTAATATTGAAGTGATATTACACTGGGTTAATACTGATGTGATATTACACTGGGTTAATATTGAAGTGATATTACACTAGGTTAATATTGATGTGATATTACACTAGGTTAATACTGATGTGATATTACACTGGGTTAATATTAAAGTGATATTACACTAGGTTAATACTGATGTGATATTACACTGGGTTAATATTGAAGTGATATTACACTAGGTTAATATTGATGTGATATTACACTAGGTTAATACTAATGTGATATTACACTGGGTTAATATTGAAGTGATATTACACTAGGTTAATACTGATGTGATATTACACTGGGTTAATATTAAAGTGATATTACACTAGGTTAATACTGATGTGATATTACACTGGGTTAATATTGAAGTGATATTACACTAGGTTAATATTGAAGTGATATTACACTGGGTTAATACTGATGTGATATTACACTGGGTTAATATTGAAGTGATATTACACTAGGTTAATACTGATGTGATATTACACTGGGTTAATATTAAAGTGATATTACACTAGGTTAATACTGATGTGATATTACACTATATTAATATTGAAGTGATATTACACTAGGTTAATAATGATGTGATATTACACTATATTAATATTGAAGTGATATTACACTAGGTTAATAATGATGTGATATTACACTAGGTTAATATTGAAGTGATATTACACTGGGTTAATAATGATGTGATATTACACTATATTAATATTGAAGTGATATTACACTAGGTTAATAATGATGTGATATTACACTAGGTTAATACTGAAGTGATATTACACTGGGTTAATATTGAAGTGATATTACACTAGGTTAATATTGAAGTGATATTACACTAGGTTAATATTGAAGTGATATTACACTGGGTTAATATTGAAGTGATATTATACTAGGTTAATATTGAAGTGATATTACACTGGGTTAATATTGAAGTGATATTACACTAGGTTAATATTGATGTGATATTACACTAGGTTAATATAAAAAATATGTCATGGGTTTATAACACTCCTGCACCTTAAAATATGTGATAAATGCTGCACTAGTCCTATGTCATATATATATATATATATGTTCAGATTCTGATTGTATGAAGATTGGTGCAATAGTTCAGTCAGGTATTCTCAGATCAGTCAATTAAAAAATTAAAATTAACGGTAACTATTGACATGATATTAAAGCACAACACCATTGCTGGAGATGAATATTAAGTATGAAGAAATATACACACAAGTTTTCCTTAATTTTCTAAGAAACCAAACTAGTAATGATATGGTTGTTGGTGCAAAATTGCCTATTTACAGACTTGGATACAACATGCTCTCTTTAACATTCAAAGCCGGTTTCGGTTAGTTCAGTTGGTAGCATGTCTGATTATCAATCCAGAGGTTATGAGTTAGAACCCCCACCTGGCTAGTCTCAGTGATGATTGATAAACAAATTACATCTAATTGTCGTTCACTAGATATCCAAACAGACAAATCTTTTACAACCCTAGCTGTTTATATTGAACATCATGCCAACAGTGAAAGGTAATCTTTTTGTTAAACTGTTTCATTAAAAATAAATCCTTACCTTTATATTAGTCTTGTTAAAAATTAAGTATTGAAGAGTTGTAATGTCAGAGTTGATATCAAACAGATCCAACTGGACATCATGAATCTGTATCTTATTGGTTATGTGTACATTTTCTGTATTTACTGTCCACAGCTTGCAAAGGAAAGAGGGGAGGAACTATGTAGACAGGTCCAGGCTGAAGCTGAAAAGAAGAGGCCAAGGAGTAGAAAGGAGGAGCCCAAGACAGCCCCCAGAGCCTGTGAATTCTTCAGAGTAGGAAAATACATCAACCCAACTGTTCTAGGTGTTTCCCTGTTACAGTTACTATTTCTTAACATCAGTTTCAGTATGGTTCTTAAAGGGGCACACAGTGATTTTTATTATTTGCTTAAAAACTATTTCTGAATATCATATACGAGGTGCAAGCGGATTTTTTTTTAAACAAAGCTCATATTATTATCTCGCCGGGACAAAGTCCAAGGAGAGATATTGCCATGACCCCGGCGTCATCGTCGTCGTCTATGGACACCCAGGTTAAACTTTTGCGTTTAAGTTTAAGATATCTATGCAACCACTCATTGGATGTGAATGAAACTTTGCATTGTGTTCACCATCATCAATGGAACATACACAGACAGGAACCATAACTCTGGATTGTATTTTGGCACAGTTATGGCCCTTTTTTGACTTAGAAACCCAGAGGCGAGCTTTGTTGTCTTCTGACAACTCTTGTTTAGTATGTTTAAATATAACCTCTTAAATCTTCAAAATTCTCCTTTGTAATGTTAACACAATATGACCAGTGTATATGACTGACCTTAATTTAAATGAATGTTACTTTGGTATCGTGTACCCAAGTGATATTTTTTGTGCATTATGTAGCTATTGAATAACTTATTGTGGTATAAATCATTTTGAAATTGCAGGTTTAGTTTCTTTGAAAACACATTTGTCTTATAAAAATTGATTGCCCCTAATAAATACATGAAACAAATATCAATAAAAAAATCCCCCCTTTTGTTTATAGACAATAAATGTTATTGCAATTTTTGGGAATAACTTTGGTAAATGGTTGAAGGGCATTCTGTGTCCGTATTTATGATCATCTTTGTCACAAAGTGTAAACTATGTTTTAAAGCAACACATCCACGTTTGAAATTTTAAAAAAAAAATTTTAATTGAGTTATGAGCACATTTCCCATACTAACATATGATCAATTAGCTGTATATGAGCATATAAACACAATACCGAACAAAATGATGCCCAAATTATAATGCGTGACTAACACTTTAAAAAACAAGCGTTTAACTCACCCGAGTCAAAAAAAAATTGTCAAAATGACTTTCAAGGCAGGTAAAGTACATTACGCACTAAAACGTGAAGTTTTTTAATACGACTCGCATAATTCAATTTGAAGCCAAGTTGGAATCCTTGGCAATTTAAAAATAATTTTTAAAGCGTTTGTCTCGCTTTATAATTTGGACATCTTTTTTTATAATTCTAAAGCGTTCTGGATAGTGTTTGTTAGCACATATACAGCTCACTGACCATATATTTATGTATGGGAAATGTGCCTACAACGCAATTGAAAAACTTTTTAAAAAAGTTTAAACGTTGATGTGTTGCTTTAACTTCATTTATAGTTTTAATCAGTTTAAAAGAGCAACAAAATCCAAATGTTATATATATACTTGTATATATTTTGAAATAAGTATTGTATTTTCAAAGAAAAGAGTGGTTTGGTTTAATTGTATAACCTTGTAATTGTTGGCTGGATTGATTTTATAAACAATTTTTTCAAATGTGTATACCCACAGCATTGTGTCTGACCAAGAATTACCATAGTAACTCCAGAGCTATTGTCCTTGTATATAACAGGAAGAGGCAAGCTAAGACAGAGTCAGAACAATCAGCTGAGAAACAAAGACTGCCGCTGGGTTCAGAGATTTCAGTTCATGGTGATGGGAAGAATGGATGTAATAAAGTACAACTGCTGCAGTACAGGGGAAAAAAATAGAACAGTATATTTCAAAACATGTGGGTCTATGAAAATAACTTGACACAAATTTTCCTAACATGCATACAGCAGCCCATCTACAAACCTGAACATCTGACTCTTGCTTCAAAAATTGATTGTAGATTGAAGGAGAGTTCACTTTTCAAAACAGAAATAGAGTAAATCAGTCTAGTGATTGTATATTGAAGGAGAGTTCACTTCAAAACAGCAAATAGAGTTAATCAGTCTATTGATTGTATATTGAAGGAGAGTTCACTTTTCAAAACAGAAAACAGAGTAACTCAGTCTATTAATTGTATATTGAAGGAGAGTTCACTTTTCAAAACAGAAATAGAGTAAATCAGTCTAGTGATTGTAGATTGAAGAAGAGTTCACTTTTCAAAACAGAAATAGAGTAAATCAGTCTAGTGACTGTATATTGAAGGAGAGTTCACTTCAAAACAGCAAATAGAGTTAATCAGTCTATTGATTGTATATTGAAGGAGAGTTCACTTTTCAAAACAGCAAACAGGGTAACTCAGTCTATTGATTGTATATTGAAGGAGAGTTCACTTTTCAAAACAGCAAATAGAATAGATCAGTCTAGTGATGTTTGATTTGTTCCAGCTTCTGAACCCCAATATAACCACAAATAATTTAACTAGGAAACATTACAGGGAGAGCTTGTCACTCAAGCACATCAAGGGGAATAAGTCTGTTTATAATGAAGGGAAAGTTGTGGAACCTTATTGAATGCTTATCTTGAATATTTTCAAGTTTTGTATGGTTATGTGAAGTGGTAACAAAGTTGTAGACAGACCTGATACAAAATTGGGAACATCATTTTTTCACCTAAGTACATAAAGAGGAATAATTATGTTGATGTTTTGAAGATTTGAAGTAGTTCTGGAACCTTTGCAATGCAGTTAATATTGAATGACAGTTTCCAAGTTCTGAAAGTTTTGCATGGTTTTGTGGATGTGGTTACAAAGTAACAGAATGGACAAAAAATTGTGAAAGGAGCGATGGACAGACAGCCAGGATGAAACTTATAGGTCTCGGCTATCGTGCTGGGGTTATTGTTCAGCTACACCATTGTGATCAAATATGGAAATGTTCAAGTATATTTGATATTAAATAGCGATTTTACTTATTGGAACTGATCATGAATGATTAGAATGAATCAATCTTTGCGAGATGTTAGATTTAAAATGTTTATAAACATAAATCCCACATTTATGTCACTGTGGTTGCTGGCTACATGTGACAGAAATGAAGAATAAACCTGAAAATAAATACCATTTGTTTTCTTTGTACTTATTTATATACCATACCATCAAAATATACTCGGCTAAAAAGTTCTGGACCAAGTGTTATGCTCACTAATGTGTGAGACCCCTTGTGTATCTGAACACCTGTGACTTCATTCATATTGTAATTTTTAGCTCTACTGGCCAAAGGCCAGAGGGCTTATGCGATGGTGCGTTGTCCGTCTTCTGTCATCTGTTAGCTGCACTTTCTCTGAAACCACTGGGCCAATTAAATTGAAACTTCACACGGATGTTTCTATTGCATAGGAGACTATACAGAAGATTCTTTTTTTTTTCGATCTGAAATTCAAGATTGCCGCCATTACTGAAAATAGTCCAAAATATAAAAAATCTTCTTTTCATGAACAGCCCAACAGATTTTCAATTTTTTATGTAGTAATGATAACCAACTATAGTTTTGTTAGATTTGTTAAAATTGTATCCCTAGGGTTAAAAACGACCCCACCCCCAGGGTTCAGTTAGGGGACACATGTCATTATAATTAATATTGATTTTTGTTTAAATGATAATGATTTTGCCTATATCTTCACAGAAACATTGTTTGATGAAGGAGGAAAAAATTGGGAATTACAAAATAATTGTTTTCTAGAACTGGTATGTCAGATTTGTTCATATTTAGCATAAATTATCCCTATGTGTAGCTGTTTGATTGCCGATAAGAATTTAGAGGCTAAAATTTATAGAGGCCCTGTAAGGGATACTATGTGAAAACAGAAAATTCTCTTTTTTTCCCCATCTATTTAGGCAAAATTATTATTCAATATGAGTTCTGAAGTATCATCTAGTCATAGGAAATACGATTTGGTTAAATAAGGTTAATTGACTTTCCATAAGGGGCCAGGGTGGGTCAACAACCGGTCAGTCTAACTTGTTCATATTATATATAGATTATCCCAATGAGTATGGTTTTAAAGTTTGTATAAATCAAGGGTCTTGTATTTATAGGGGGCCCTATAAGGGGGTTTTGAATTTTATAAGAAATACTATTGGAAAACGGAAAATTCTCCTTTTTTTCATTCATTTATGACTTCTTTTATTCAGTATGAGTTTTGAAGCATCTATTAGTCATTACAAATAAGATTTTGTTTGATACGAAGGATTGACTTTCTAAAAGGGGCAGGGTGGGGGGAAAAAAATGGTTAAAATTGAACATTGTCATCAATCTTATTCTCAACAACCGATCAGTCAAATTTGTTCATATTTGATATCAATTATCCCTGTTATTAAGAGTTTTAAGTTTGTTTAAATCAAGGGGCACTGAGATGTATACAGGCCTTGTAAGAGGTCTTTGAGTTTTACATAGGAATACTATGGGAAAATGGAAAATTCTCATTTTCTTTTCCATTTGTGTAAATATGTTGTTGAAATAAATCTGATTTTGTTCAATAAAGAGGATTGAATTTCCATAAGGGGCCAGGGGGTGGGTGGGGCAAAAAGGTTAAAGTTGGGAATCCTCCCAATAGCCTTCAAGTCAAACTAGTTCATATTTGATTTAAATTATCCTTACATCAGCAAGGATTAAAGAGTCTGTATATCAAGAGGCTGGGATATATTGGGGCCCTGTAATGTGTTTACTTTTACAAAGGAATATTATAAGGAAAACTGATCATTTTCATTTTCACATCCATGTGTACAAAAAACTTCTTTTTAAAATCTAAAGCATTTCTGCTCATAACAAATCCCTAAGAGTGGGTGATTAAAGTTCTAACAAATCAAGGAGTGGAGGTGTATAAAGGTTCTGTACAGGGACTTTATTTGTTTTACAGATGAATGGAATGGGAATTTAAAGTATTTCCTTTGCATTGCAATTAAGTTTTTGTTCAGTATAGGTATGGGGGATTTATCCATAAGTTGTTAAGAGGACCCCAAAAGAGAGTAAATATTGTGAAATTTCAAAAAGTGCTATGGCCACTGAGTCAGTAGAGCGTCTCAGGCCTCTTGTTATTTCTTCTATTTGTTGTATTGACCACAAGGTTTTACCAGGTACACATTAATCTTCGCCAATATGACGTCTTCTCCAAGCAGCTATTCTTGAGTGCAATATGCCGATTTAATAATGTATTGGTATCAGTTAACAACAGTATTAAACCAAGGGCCCTTGTGACAGCGCTATACCCTGAGCACGCTAAAGAACCAAAAGAAACTTGTGATTTTCTATCTGTATCCTGCACTATTGTATTTTAGTGTGATTTGTTCAGCTTCAAAAGTATTAAAGTTATAATTAGATTATAACTTAATGGACAGATGTGCAGATGGACAGACAACCTAACCACATGGTACATCCAGTTTAACAATTCATATGGTAGATTAATGTGAAGTTGACACGAGCCCCTGTGGTATTGTCATATGGATATGGATTAAAAGTGCCAAAATGATACATTGGAAAAGTATTTCCAAACTTGGACCATGCATCCAGGTTGGACGAAAATAGATTTCATGTTTAGAATTGTAACATAGTTTGTGACATATTATGCAAGTCAAATGATTCCATATTGATTACAATTTGATTCATCATATTGGTTACATATTGTAGAATTTGTTTCATCTTAGAAAGAAGCCAAATGGCGACTTATAAAAATGATCAATCAGTATTTGCATGCCTATATTTTTACAATGAGGATTTTATGTTAATCTCACCACTCCAGTTAAAATATCATTGTGTTTTTTTGTCACACTTTGGCAGATTTAAAATACCAAATCATCTGTATTTTATATTTTAACAATAATGAGGTGCTTTGTATCCATTCTCAAAATAATTTTTTTTTTTTAGACATTTAGAACATTTATAACGCTTTTTTACTCAGTAACAAACAGATTTTTGAAATAAAAACACGTCTATAAATGAATATGCAGATTGAACGTAGAACTTCAATAATTGCAGAACTGCAGTTTCAACAAATTTGATGCATATTCTCAACTTGTCACCTCTTACAAGATGCAGGAGTTACAATGATCCTATTTAGCCAACATTCATCTGACACCCCGAACCACACATCCCATGCAAGTAAATTTATACATATGTACATGCATCATGTTCTGTGCAAGTCATGTGGCTAACCTGGGATGTTTAAATTTGTGACTTCACATAATTGATTTTCTAAAGTTCCAACACACACCCTGCTCCCACCATCCTACATAATCCTTGTTTATAAATATATTTATTAAACGTGTTTTATAAGTTGATGTTATTAATTCTGTAGATAACTTGTGGTAAATATTTCAACTATACTTTTATTGATTGAATATTTAGCGTCATTTTTATGCCATTGAGGGCTTACAGATGATCAGTTAACCTAACCACTGTTTTTTTGGGATCCTGAATGGTTAACCAGTACTCAAGCACACCCCATCTCCGCAAGTAACTGATAACTTTCCCACTTAAATCAGCAGTGGAGACGATTGATAATGAGACACAATGTGGTATATCAATTGTCTTAGAGACTGTTGCCGGGCGGGGAGTTGAACTCACGACCCCTTGATTGATAGTCAGAAATGTTACCAACTGAGCTAATCGGGCCTGACCAGCTATACCTTTGGGGGTATATATACACCTCTACTTTCAAACACAACATTGTATTGTTTAGCTAATGTTTTTTGTCTTTTATCAATACAATTTTAGTGGCTTATACAGTTGTATTAAGAAAAGGTATCGGAAGATAATATTTCAGTAACAAATAAAAATAGTTCACTCTGAATATCGGTCTAGTAAACTCAATTTTACAGTAAAAATTTTGAATTTGCAAAATTGATGCACATTCTAAGAGTTTCTAAAGCAATATACATCAAGGTTGAGTTCATTAAATCACTGATCACATTATGTCATGTTCATTATTGTGGTTCCAAATTACCAACCGCTGTGTTCCAGGTTGCCTTATGAGTCATGGTAACAATAACACCTGGGTCATACATGATGTAAGGGGTGACAAATGGAGTACTGGATTGAATTTGCAGAAACTCTGCATTTCTGCAGGTTTCAAATTTTAGGTTAAAATTGCATATTTATGTGTTGATATTCTTATTTCAATCTATCAATCTCAGAGCGAGTAAATACAAATGCAATACAGAAATTTCAAATTCATTCGTTAACATTTTTTCTAGAAAAGTATGGAAAACCAACAAGGTCAAAATTCCATATGCTTAATTCTTTATTACTATTTCTTGATTCTAAATGAGCAATTCAAAATTCTTATTGCCAAATGCCCATTCTAAATTATCATTTGTATACAGTTTGCATAGTGTTTCATTCTTTATTTCTATTGAATTTTATTAAGCTTTAAATGATAAATTCAAAATGATTGATGCCAAATTATTATTTTTTTGTTCTTATTTACTAATTTTAAATGAAAAATGCTTAAGTGTTTATTCTCAATTCTTAATGACCATTCTTTACACTTCTTAATGCTTTCTTTTTTTAATTCGAATATATACAAAATATGCTCTTATTAGGACAGCAGATGGCGGTTTTGAACAAAGCTCCGTACTACAAACTGTACTCGACAAACTGACAAAACAATTACATGAACAACTGTATAATAAGAGAGAGAGCAAATACCAGGAATATACATTACTGATGCACCTATGGATCTATCCAATGACATGGAGCTCTTGGCCTGTATCGGACTTGAACCTGCAACCAGGCGATTGCTCTATCCACTGAGCTATCCATACCAATGTCCACTCATGTTATGTATATATTGTACATCTGGGGTAAATATGACAATAAATTAAGTGTTATAAAGTAAAGTAACTGACTGAGCTAAGTGGGTCCTGTTATATATATGTGATAATATTCATCTGGACAAGCCGGGCCCGATTAGCTCAGTCGGTTACACGTCTGACTATCATATCAATCCAGGGGTCGTGAGTTCTAATCCCCCGCCCGGCAACAGTCTCTGTGATGATTGAAATACGACATTGTCTCATTATCATTCGTCTCTCACCACTGATTCAAGTGGGAAAACTATCAGTTACTTGCGGAGATGGGGTGTGCTCGAGTACTGGTTAATCCCAGAAAACAGTGGTTAGGTTAACTGATCATCTGTTCGCCCTCGATGGCATAAAAATGATGCTAAATATTCAATCAACCAATCAACCAACTGGACAAATAAAGATTCAAATAGACTGAATACTATTGAGTGCTGTATGGCCTCTGTGCTACCTCTGTGGATCCCTAGATTTTGTGTAGAAATAAGACATGTTTGTAAATATTTCAAACAGTGCATAATGTAATGTTATTGAAGTTTTTTTGTTGGTTTTTTTATGTCATTTTCGACACATTTCAGGTTATATATGGCATATCCAGCTGTACTGGTGGAGGAAGACCTCAGACTGAGTCAGGTTATATATGGCAGATCCAGTTGTACTGGTGGAGGAAGACCTCAGACTGAGTCAGGTTATATATGGCAGATCCAGTTGTACTGGTGGAGGAAGACCTCAGACTGAGAAGAACCTCTGTCCTTCCGCAAGTAACTGGAAACTTTCTCACATGGTAATTGATGTTAAGAGTTGTACCTAGAACTTCATACTTGCAGGTTTAGTCGTGAGGAACTAGAAAATTAAATACAAACAAGATACAAATATTTAATTTTTTTTTATTTGTTCAACAATGATGAATTTTTTTATTCGTGTCAATTCATGAAAATTAAAAATCTAATTTTCTATAACAATGAAAAACAAAATACATTCAAGTCATTTCTTTTCCAAATTTTACTCTTGTCAGGGGTCGAACCTGAGTCTTCTACCAAAATAGTAGATGTGTTAGCCAGTTACACCACAAAAGTCTAAAATTTGTACAGAAAAAATGGGTCTTAAACAGTAACATTATTTTACCTGACCAGGTCAGCTATTATTACAACCAAAACAACCATCATCACATTTCTAACACAACTGGATGTCCACTGCCATATTGTTACGATCGACTTTACTACAACTAACAAAACCAATAAACATTTTTGATGCCTATGCCAGTTTTTATCATCAGCTATTACTACACCATAAACATTTTTAAGATAACTGGTTTAAACTTATTTATTTTACTTTGATTGTGAAACAAGTTCTTACAACTTAGACAAATCACACTATAAGTCTTCCTGGGGGAGAACCAGTACTAAGCATATGCGGAAAAATTGTCTTGCTTAAGGACACCACACATAGCCATGGTGAAGGACCAAACCCACGACACTCTGACCATGGGTTTGTTACTTTACCACTGCACCACGCACTCCACTAAGATAACTAAGATGGCTGCCCATGCCAGTTTTTTATTATCAGCTATTACAACCAACACAAACATTTCTTAGATAATTGGTTCCCCATGTCAGTTTTTTATCATCAGCTATTACAACCAACACAAACATTTCTGAGATAACTGGTTCCCCATGCTATTTTTTTACCATCAGCCATTACATGTTCTACAACCAATGTATCCACCACAAATATTAAGATAACTGGTTCCCTATGCTAGTTTATCATCCTCAACTATTTCTACAACCCGTGCCAGTTTTTTTATCACCAGGTACTACTACAACCAAAAACATTTCTGAGATAACTGGTTTTTCATGCTATACTGATTTTCGTAAAAACACAATCATAAGCCATTTTTTTCCCCAAATTTTACTCTTGTCAGGATTTAAACCAATCTTCTAACAGAAGAGCCGGGCCTGATTAGCTCAGTCGGTTACTAGTCCGACTATCAATCCAGGGTTCGTGAGTTCTAATCCCCTGCCCGGCAAGTCTCCATGATGATTGATATACGACATTTTGTCCCATTATCATTCGTCTCTCACCACTGATTCAAGTGGGCAAGTTATCAGTTACTTGCGGAGATGGGGTGTGCTCGAGTACTGGTTAATCCCAGGAAACAGTGGTTAGGTTAACTGATCGTCTGTTAGCCCTCAATGGCATAAAAATGACGCTAAATATTCAAACACTCAATCTAACAAAAGAGTAGATGTGTTTGCCAGCTACCCCACAAAAGTCTAAAATTTGAACAAAGAAAATACCATAATATTACCTGTCCAGGTCCGCTTATTACTACAACCAAAACAGCCAAAATAACATTTCTAACTCAATTGTTGGCCCTAGGCCAGTTTATCATCAACTATATCTGCAACCATCACAGCCACCATAAATATTTGTAACATAACCGGTTGCCAAGATCAGTTCGTTCTCATCTGCGATTACTACAACCTGCACAGCCACCATAAACATTTCTAAAACAACTGGTTTCCCCAGAACAATTTGTTCTCATCAGCTATTACTACAACCTGTACAGCCATCATAAACATTTCTAACACAACTGGTTTTCCCAGAACAATTTGTTCCCATCAACTATTTCTACAACCTGCACAGCTACCATAAACATTTCTAACACAACTCGTTGCCCCAAGCCAATTTGTTCCCATCAGCTATTACTACAACCTGCACAACCACCATAAACATTTCTAACAACTGGTTTCCCCAGAACAATTTGTTTTCATCTTTTGTTTTCATCTGCTATTTATACAACCTGCACAGCCATCGTAAACATTTATAACAACTGGTTTCCCCAGAACAATTTGTTTTCATCTTTTGTTTTCATCTGCTATTACTACAACCTGCACAGCCATCGTAAACATTTCTAACAACTGGTTTCCCCAGAACAATTTGTTCTCATCAGCTATTACTACAACCTGCACAGCCATCGTAAACATTTCTAACAACTGGTTTCCCCAGAACAATTTGTTTTCATCTGCTATTACTACAACCTGCACAGCTACCATAAACATTTCTTACACAACCGGTTTCACCTGAACAATTTGTTCTCATCAGCTATTACTACAACCTGCACAGCCACGATAAACATTTCTAACATAACCGGTAGCCCCTGAACAATTTGTTCTCATCTGCTATTACTACAACCCACACAGCCACCATAAACATTTCTAACACAACTGGTTGCCCCTGAAAAATTTGTTCTCATCAGCTTTTACTACCTGCACAGTTACACAACTGGTTGCCCCAAGCCAGTGTGTTTTCATCACCTACACAAACACAGCTTATAAAAAAAATAATCAGTTCTATTGTTTCACCACAGCTTTTTTGTTTCACCAGTTGTTATATTTAAAAGTTCTGCTTTTTATACCAGTTCTGCTTTTTCTTTGTGCTTACTACTGTAAGCCACTAGACATACTTACATTAATGACTGGCAGAGGGGAGGGTCTCTAATGCCACATTATAAGAAAAGACAAAGTAGTTCATGACGATCTTTTGGGTTTGTATGAGGAACCTTGCACATGCACCAAAATATTTGCTTTGTTATTTGTCTCTAAGCATATTGCAGAGACAGTGTCATCAATCAAAGTTTTTTCAATCAAGTTCACTTGGGCTAGTGAAACTAAACTAAGATTCTGTCATTGATTTTACACAAAGCAAATTGGATATTGTAACATACACATGTTTCCATTTTATGAATCATTCTTTTTAATTTTATCTTTCGGGTTTGTATGAGGATCCATGTACATGTACCAAAATATTTGCTCTGTGTTATTTGTCCCTAAGCATATTGCAGAGACAGTGTCAACAATCAAAGTTTTTTCGATCAAGTTCACTTGGGCTAGTGAAACTAGACTAAGGTTCTGTCAGACCTAAAGCTGTTAACACATTGAGTTATTGATTTTACACAAAGCAAATTGAATCTTAGAACAAACGCAAGTCTCCATTTAATGCATCATTCTTTCTTTTAAATTTCATCTTTCGGGTTTGTATCAGGAACCATGTACATGTACCAAAATATTTGCTCTTGTGTTATTTGTCTCTAACATTTTGCAGAGACAGTGTCAACAATCAAAGTTTTTTCGATCAAGTTCACTTGGGCTGGTGAAACTAGACTAAGGTTCTGTCGGACCTATCGCCGTCAACACATTCCAGTTATTGATTTTACACAAAGCAAATTGAATCTTAAAACATATACAAGTCTCCATTTTATGCATCATTCTTTTAAATTTCATCTTTCGGGTTTGTATGAGGATCCATGTACATGTACCAAAATATTTGCTCTTGTGTTATTTGTCTCTAAGCATATTGCAGAGACAGTGTCAACAATCGAAGTTTTTTCGATCAAGTTCACTTGGGCTAGTGAAACTAGACTAAGGTTCTGTCGGACCTATAGCCGTCAACACATTCCAGTTATTGATTTTACACAAAGCAAATTGAATCTTAAAACATATACAAGTCTCCATTTTATGCATCATTCTTTTAAATTTCATCTTTCGGGTTTGTATGAGGATCCATGTACATGTACCAAAATATTTGCTCTTGTGTTATTTGTCTCTAAGCATATTGCAGAGACAGTGTCAACAATCGAAGTTTTTTCGATCAAGTTCACTTGGGCTAGTGAAACTAGACTAAGGTTCTGTCAGACCTACAGCCGTCAACACATTCCAGTTATTGATTTTACACAAAGCAAATTGAATCTTAGAACATATACAAGTCTTCATTTTATGCATCATTCTTTTAAATTTCATCTTTCGGGTTTGTATGAGGATCCATGTACATGTACCAAAATATTTGCTCTGTGTTATTTGTCTCTAAGCATATTGCAGAGACAGTGTCAACAATCGAAGTTTTTTCGATCAAGTTCACTTGGGCTAGTGAAACTAGACTAAGGTTCTGTCAGACCTATAGCCGTCAACACATTCCAGTTATTGATTTTACACAAAGCAAATTGAATCTTAGAACATATACAAGTCTTCATTTTATGCATCATTCTTTTAAATTTCATCTTTCGGGTTTGTATGAGGATCCATGTACATGTACCAAAATATTTGCTCTTGTGTTATTTGTCTCTAAGCATATTGCAGAGACAGTGTCAACAATCAAAGTTTTTTCGATCAAGTTCACTTGGGCTAGTGAAACTAGACTAAGGTTCTGTCGGACCTATAGCTGTCAACACATTCCAGTTATTGATTTTACACAAAGCAAATTGAATCTAAGAACAGTTACAAGTCTCCATTTTATGCATCATTCTTTCTTTTAAATTTCATCTTTCGGGTTTGTATCAGGAACCATGTACATGTACCAAAATATTTGCTCTTGTGTTATTTGTCTCTAACATTTTGCAGAGACAGTGTCACCAATTGAAGTTTTTTCGATCAAGTTCACTTGGGCTAGTGAAACAAGACTAAGGTTCTGTCGGACCTATAGCCGTCAACACATTCCAGTTATTGATTTTACAAAAAGCAAATTGAATCTTAAAAACATATACAAGTCTCCATTTTATGCATCATTCTTTTAAATTTTATCTTTCGGGTTTGTATGAGGAACCATGTACATGTACCAAAATATTTGCTCTGTGTTATTCGTCTCTTAGCAAATTGCAGAGACAGTGTCAACAATTGTAAGTTTTTCGATCAAGTTTACTTGGGCTAGTGAAACTAGACTTAGGTTCTGTCAGACCTACAGCTGTCAACACATTCCAGTTATTGATTTTACACAAAGCAAATTGAATCTTAGAACATATACAAGTCTTCATTTTATGCATCATTCTTTTAAATTTCATCTTTCGGGTTTGTATGAGGATCCATGTACATGTACCAAAATATTTGCTCTTGTGTTATTTGTCTCTAAGCATATTGCAGAGACAGTGTCAACAATCGAAGTTTTTTCGATCAAGTTCACTTGGGCTAGTGAAACTAGACTAAGGTTCTGTCAGACCTATAGCCGTCAACACATTCCAGTTATTGATTTTACACAAAGCAAATTGAATCTTAGAACATATACAAGTCTTCATTTTATGCATCATTCTTTTAAATTTCATCTTTCGGGTTTGTACAAGAATCCATGTAAATGTACCAAAATATTTGCTCTTGTATTATTTGTCTCTAAGCATATTGCAGAGACAGTGTCAACAATCAAAGTTTTTTCGATCAAGTTCACTTGGGCTAGTGAAACTAGACTTAGGTTCTGTCGGATCTATAGCCGTCAACACATTCCAGTTATTGATTTTACACAAAGCAAATTGAATCTTAGAACATATACAAGTCTTCATTTTATGCATCATTCTTTTAAATTTCATCTTTCGGGTTTGTACGAGGATCCATGTACATGTACCAAAATATTTGCTCAGTATTATTTGCCCACAGTTCTTTTTATATTGCGCTGTGCTGCTGTTGGCCACTACTTACCACAATGTGCTATTTCTCAGGTTTTTGTAGTGTTCGCCCCTGCGCCACGTCGAGGCCCAGCACATCCGTCTTTGGCAGAGGAAAAATATAGTCATGTATAAGGAAACAGACATACATGACCAATGTTGTTTGAAATTTTGTCTGTTCTTTTATAAACCAGCTTTCTTTTGTTTTAGCACAGAGCATCTATTTACCAGTTCTTTTCTCAACTAGTGCTTCACCACAGCACATTTATTTACCAGTTATATTGCCACAACTCATCATTTGCCATTTCTATTGCCACAACTCAATCATTTGCCAGTTCTATTGCCACAACTCAATCATTTGCCAGTACTATTGCCACAACTCAATCATTTATCAGTTCTATAACAGCACATTTATTTACCAGTTCTATTGCCACAACTCAATCATATTTGCCAATTATATTATCACAGCTCAATCATTTGCCAGTTATATTACCACAGCTCAAGCATTTGCCAGTTCTATTGCCACAACTCAATTATTTGCCAGTTCTATTGCCACAACTCAATCATTTGCCAGTTCTATTGCCACAACTCAATCATATTTGCCAATTATATTATCACAGCTCAATCATTTGCCAGTTATATTGCCACAACTCAATTATTAGCCAGTTCTATTGCCACAACTCAATCATTAGCCAGTTCTATTGCCACAACTCAATCATTTGCCAGTTCTATTACCACAGCACATTTGTTTACCAGTTCTATTGCCACAACTCTTATTATTTACCAGTTCTACTGCCACAACTCAATCAACCAGTTCTATTACCACAGCTCAATCATTTGCCAGTTCTATTGCCACAACTCAATCATTTGCCAGTTCTATTGCCACAACTCAATTATTTGCCAGTTCTATTACCACAGCACATTTGTTTACCAGTTCTATTGCCACAACTCAATCAACCAGTTCTATTTCCACAACTCAATCATTTGCCAGTTCTATTGCCACAACTCAATCAACCAGTTCTATTACCACAGCTCAATCATTTGCCAGTTCTACTGCCACAACTCAATCAACCAGTTCTATTACCACAGCTCAATCATTTGCCAGTTCTATTGCCACAACTCAATCAACCAGTTCTATTACCACAGCTCAATCATTTGCCAGTTCTATTGCCACAACTCAATCAACCAGTTCTATTACCACAGCTCAATCATTTGCCAGTTCTATTGCCACAACTCAATCAACCAGTTCTATTTCCACAACTCAATCATTTGCCAGTTCTATTGCCACAACTCAATCAACCAGTTCTATTACCACAGCTCAATCATTTGCCAATTCTACTGCCACAACACAATCAACCAGTTCTATTACCACAGCTCAATCATTTGCCAGTTCTATTGCCACAACTCAATCAACCAGTTCTATTACCACAGCTCAATCATTTGCCAGTTCTACTGCCACAACTCAATCAACCAGTTCTATTACCACAGCTCAATCATTTGCCAGTTCTATTGCCACAACTCAATCAACCAGTTCTATTACCACAGCTCAATCATTTGCCAGTTCTACTGCCACAACTCAATCAACCAGTTCTATTACCACAGCTCAATCATTTGCCAGTTCTATTGCCACAACTCAATCAACCAGTTCTATTACCACAGCTCAATCATTTGCCAGTTCTATTGCCACAACTCAATTATTTACCAGCTCCATTGTTTTGCCACTACTGATATGATTCCTGAATTAGTTTCATATATTGGGCCCTGCAACCCATGGATGTAAACCCAGCATTTAGGAACAAGTTGACACAAACATTGTCCCAACTTAGTTGGGGTTTTTTTTCTTTACGCTATTTGGAAGCTGGATTTACCACAAGGACCAGCTGTTTCCAAAGGGTCTGTGGAGCTCAACTGAGTCCTAGTTCCCCATACTCAAGTCTCGGTCATGACAACCAAACAACCTAGTCCAAGGACTGGGTTTCTGTGTGCTTGCTGCCTTCCTTGGACGTGGTAGCCATTTTCAGACTCCCTCTCTCTCTGGAATTGAACCCGATTCCTGAATACCCGTAAAAACCATGGTAGGCATATAACGTACCATCTACAGTTGATAGGGCAGATGCTTACAAGATAAAGTCGCTAAAGCCAAATGTTATTCAGAGTTCTAATAAGAGCGCTCCTGGTGGAGCTTTGTTGCATGTATTAGCTCTAAATTACAACAATACCAATGTATTGTACTATCTAGTGAACCATATCTGATTTAGAGACATTCGCAGCTTCACATTGTTCCGTGTGGCATGCAAGCTTTATTCTGAGACGAGCGTAACTATGGAGATCAAAATGCAGGTAAGGTTTCCAGCCAGCAAGCTGACAGACCTTCTTGAGTGTAAACTTACAATATTATACTCTAGCCGCGAGCATCTATTGTACTATACACTCGAAGTGTCTTAGTAAAACTTGGGACTGCATGGTTCCACTATTTAGCTAATGATCTACAGCAGTATCGTAATACTTCAGCTGCACTCCAAACAACCAATGGTTTCTCTACTAGCAGAGTTTTACAGGTCTGATCGCGGACCGAGGTGGTCACTTCAGGACAAGTCAAGACATGTGCATGATAACAATGGAACTAGCTGAGCTACTAGTCCACCAACAAGCTTCTCGGGACCAAGATAATTGCTGCGCCACTGAAAGGAGGAACCAGAGTTCATTCCTATCGGGTGGCGACTGATGTGCCATTACCAAGGTGAATGCAGGATGAATTATCAAATGGTGTATTGTCCTATTTTCAATAAAATATTCAATGTTGCCACAAGTTTCCACATCTGCATAAGTACTAACACTAAATACTAATACTAAGTTTTTTTTTTGGTTTTTTTTTTTGGTTTTTTTTTTTTTTTTTTTTTTTTTTTGGTTTTTTTTTTTTTTTTTGGTTTGTTAGTTTTGTTAAATTTTTTTTTTTTTTTTTTTTGTTAGTTTTGTTAGTCACATGATACAAAATGACAAATGAGAAGTACTCCTATACTAAAGTATGGCACCCTAAGTATGACATCCATCTATATGGCAGTCCACCAGTTCCAACCTGGTACGAACTGCAGAAAGAGCATCCGACACAGGTTTCTAAACCTTCCTAACTGGGACAGCAGTGTGTACTAGACACAAGACACTCTACTCTGCCAGAGTATCTTAGACACGGCTGGGGACATGAACTGGAGACACCACATAAATAGGTGCCATACACCATACCTGATCTAGTAAGACAGCCTCTCTGCACGGCGAACTACCCGACCTGACCTGGTACGAACCTCCACAGGAGCATTCAGTACAGGTTCCTTAACCTTCCTAACTGGGACATCGGTGTACCGGACAGGTAGTCTAGGCACTCTGCGAGAGCGTCTCAGAGACACGGGACGGGGCGCGAGTTGGTCAGGTAGTACCGCACAAACAGGCGCCATACAAGGCACAACGTACCTCTCAGCTGCTGGAAGGGCATCACCGGCAAACTGAAAAGAGAAAATAAAATATTGGTAAAAATACAACTTTCAAAATCGAAATCTATTTCAATATGTAATCTTACTGTTTAGATATAATAATTATTTACCCAATAAGTTAAACAGATTTTCTTTTAATCAAAGATATAAAACTATCAACACTAGAAAACCACAATTATATGCACAAGAAGATTTCTAGTTAACACTTCCTACTTTAAGAGCTATCGGAGTGATGGCAAACTCGACTATTCGAATATTTGTCACAAAAGTACAAATTTGATAGAGACTGATGACAAAGTCAAGCAAACAAGAGTTAACTAACAAAATTGAGTAGGTCTTATAACTGCAATACCTTGTATGAAGTTTCAATCCAATACATTCAGTGACTGCTGAGTTAAAGCCTAACTTGTAAAAAAAATCTGGCAAGAGTTATCCTACTAAATTAATTCAGTTGGTTTCAGGACTACAAAGCCATATGTAAAGTTTCAGCCAAATACATTGAGTGGTTGATGTGATATGGCCTTGATGGTACTTGCACACAAAACTTTAATCAAAGATTCGAAGTTAGTTGATTTAGTAGGTTTGATGGGTGAAAAGTCTCGTCTGAAGTTTCAATCCATAATTCATGAAATGTTTACTGAGAAAGGGACTTGTTTTAACTAGAATTTCTAAGTCAAACAAGGGCAATAACTTGCATTATATTCAGGCAAAAGTTATGTTACTTCATTATTATAGTAGGTTTGATGACTGGAATGTCATGTTTGGAGTTTGGATCAAATAAATTGAGTGGTTGGTAAGATAAGGACTTGGTGGTACTTGCATGCAAAACTTAACCAGATTTTTTAAGTCAAACAAGAGCAATAATTTGCATTTTATTCATGCAAGAGTTATGTTAGTTATTGTAGCAGGTTTGATGACTGGGAAGGCTTGTGTAAAGTTTCAATCAAATACATTAAATGGTTGATGAGACACAGACACAAAACTTTAACCAGAATTACAAAGTCAAACAAGGGCAACAATTTGCATTATATTCATGCAAAAGCTACCCAATTTAGTTATTGTAGTAGGTTTGATGACTCGGAAGGCTTGTGCACAAAAATTCTATTTAACACTTCCTACGTTTAATCAAAATCCAATGAATTGTTAAAGAGGTGAAACACAGACAAGATTAATAGTACAAGAAATTGAAAGGGGTATAACTCTTAAATATCATCATACTGGATTCCGAATGTGATACCAGTATCCACAATGGGACTTTATAATACTTCATACAATGTTTGATCAAAATCCAATGAGCAGTTATTAAGATGAAGTGCAGTAGGTTTCTATAAATTTAGAAGCAAGGGCACTGCAAGCAGGTGCAGACGCTCGTCTTTCGTCCAAATCTATTATAAAGTAGGTTAAAGTCAGTGAAGTAACTTTTTAAACATGACTGATTAGTTTAAAATGCAATAACTGGACTATTCCAGCCTTTTCACGGAACAGTATATTATAATGTTCTATCAGAAAAACAGATATATCTATATGAATGAAACCATCTTTCATATTAGCAAAATAGTAGATACATGTATGTGCAAGTAGGATTATTAGGGCAGAATACACACTATGTCTTAAGTAAGTACTTAAGTTGAAATGTATTTAATACAATTTTTTTTAAATCTGCGTGTGGACAAGGGTTGTATGTGCCAAAGTTTAATTACTAGTAGTTTTGTTTTATGGTTGAAAATAATTTCGAACTACAGGTACTGAAATGGCTTCAAGCCAGTTTAATACTTGTATTTATGAGATTCTCCAAGGTTTACTTAACTTAAAGTTTTTTATAGTTTAATCAGGGTACATTTCTGAAAGTTTTAGTTAAATCAGGGTTTTAGTTAAAATCAGGGTACATTTCTGAAAATTCTGGTTAAATCAGGATACATTTCTTTTTTGAAAGTTTTAGTTAAATCGGGGTACATTTCTGAAATTTTTAATTTAATCAGGGTACATTTCTGAAAGTTTTAGTTTGATTTAATCAGGGTACATTTCTGAATATTCTAGTTTGATCAGAGTACCTTTCCGAATGTTTTAGTTTGATCAGGGTACATTTCTGAATGTTTTAGTTTGATCAGGGTACATTTCTGAATGTTTTAGTTTGATCAGGGTACATTTCTGAATGTTTTAGTTTGATCATGGTACATTTTTTAAAGTTTTTAATTAAAATCATGATACACTGAAGCATATTTAACTTAGATCACAACAAATTTCTGCATGTTTTAGTTTTATTTAAGTTTAAATAAAGGGAGTATATTGAATTTAACTCTCAATAAACATTACCAGTGCAAAGATATGTATACAATTTTATATAGCACTGTGTATTGAAAGTATTATATTGATTATATTGGCCTAATTACAGGTGTCGGTTTTCAGAATCTACAGTATTTGATTTTGTTTTTTTAAGAATTTATTTACCAGTGTATAATTGCTTTATTAGGCTAATGTATATAATGTGATGAAACTCATGAATAATAAACAATAATGCCAATGAATGTACTAGAATCAATGCTAAATAAACAATAATTCCAAATAATAACAAATAATGTACTGGAACCCATGATTAATAAACAGTAACACCAATTAATGTGCTGAAACCCATGATTGATAAACAATGCCACTTCATGTCCTGAAACCCCTGATTAATTAACAATTATGCCAATTACTGTGCTGGAACCCACCATTAATTAACAATAATGCCAATTACTGTGCTGGAACCCACCATTAATTAACAATAATGCCAATTACTGTGCTGGAACCCACCATTAATTAACAATAATGCCAATTACTGTGCTGGAACCCACCATTAATTAACAATAATGCCAATTACTGTGCTGGAACCCATGATTAATAAACAATAATGCCAAGTAATGTGCTGGAACCCATGATTAATAAACAATAATGCCAAGTAATTTACTGAAACCCATGATTAATAAACAATAATGTCAATTATTAAATGTGCTGATGTCAAAGCTGGGATATCAAATTTATCATAGTATATTGTTGAAATGTTTTTTAAACCTTCTCGAATGAAGAATGTTGTCAAGCAGTGCTTGTATGATATTTGTTTTAAACAATGGGATTCCGATTTAAAACTCCAATTAAAATATCATTTTCTGTCATGTTTTGGCAAATGTATTTGTATTTCAGATATAAATGATAATTTTACGCTTTATAATAATCTAAACTTAATTTATTATGTTTTTAGACTTTTATAGAGATTTTATTAATACTGGCTTTTATAGTTAGTTAGCTTTTGTAATAGCAAAGGCTTTAATACTCAAATTGTTACTCACATTTCAAAAGCCTGTGCAACACTTATTGATCTAAATTATGCTAATATTATATTTTATTTTTCAAATATGAATTTTCAGATAAAACTTGAATATTGATCTTCCTGTAGGAGCCCTTGAATATAAACCCCTATTTGTACTACAAGAAATATCAATGAGTTTACATAGGAGCCCATGAATATAAAACCCCTATTTGTACTACAAGAAATATCAATGGGTTTACATAGGAGCCCATGAATATAAATCCCCTGTTGGTACTACAAGAAATATCAATGAGTTTACATAGGAGCCCATCAATATAAACCCCCTGTTGGTACTACACGAAATATCAATGGGCTTACATAGGAGCCCATCAATATAAACCCCCATGTTGGTACTACAAGAAATATCAATGAGTTTATATAGGAGCCCATCAATATAAATCCCCTGTTGGTACTACAAGAAAAGCTATAACAAAATCTGGAAGAGCTTTGTAAGGAAAGTGAATCTTTGATAAGAACGTTCTACCCAGTGTGTTGATCCTGTATTTTCACAATTAGGGGACGGTGTATAGGTAAGAGGAAAACTTCATGACAATGAAGGGAAATGGAGAATTATTATGTGATCCCCACTTTTTCACAGACATTTTTCCCCAAATAAAACATGTCAGAATTCTGCAAGCATCTACGTGGTTTATAGGAAGAATGATGAATGTTATAATTTATTTTATTTTGTTCTTATGTAAGTTTCTTTATATTTGTGTTGGGAGTGATTGCAATTTTGATAAAATAGTAACTAATATTAAATAAAGCATTATTAGGCAGGGTATTATTTCTTAACATTTATTAACATTTTGGCTAATGTTGTAAATCTAACATGTACTGTACCCGTCACTTTAATAAATAAATTGCCAATATGTACAGTAATCACCTTACAAAAGTTATTATTGATTATTGTTATGTCACAATGAATTTGTACTTGTTTCATTTCAATATTTATTGTAAGTTATGTATGGAAATGTTGATATAATGAAGACTATTTATAAATACTGAAATTTGTTTAAGCTCAATTGCGATGAAAGCTCAGAGCTTATATGAACCGCTCTTGGGTCCGCTTCCTGGGTAGAACCAGTACTGAGTGTTTTCATGAGAGGCATCGGGTCGAGTGTTTATGGATTTGTTGTTATATTTATTACTGTACTACCAAGTTAACCATACAGATGGCGGCGAACATGTATATATTGATGCTAATAATATCTTGAATAAGTTCAAAGGAGTTCCAGAGACTACTCGATTTCATAAGTTAGTTCTAACAAAAATCCAGTAATATAACATTTCAGAGATTCCTAGCCCTGGAATCCAACAACTCAGAAATATATACTGGCCATTGTAACATTTATAGAACAATGGTTTCCAGTAGATCCCAAACATAAATATGATGTACATTTTAGAAGTTCCAAGGTCCAACAAATCTTCAAATATATTCAGTAATGTAACAGTTTATAGAATGACAGTCAACTTATTGCCAAATATACAGCATGTAACATTTCAGATATTAGATCTTCCACAAAGAGTCAACTAATTTCCAAATATACAGCATGTTACATTTCAGAAAATACCACAAAAGTCAAAATATACAGTAATAGAACATTTTAGATATAGCAGAGTAGTCCAAAAAAGTCCAAATATACAGTATGTAATGTTTTATAAAATTCCCAGAGAGTTCAACAGACTTCAAACATAAAGTAATTATATATCTTATAGCATCTCATTGACCAGTTAAACAGTTTTGAAAACCAAAGTATGGCCATAATCCCTCTATAAATCTTCCAGTGTGACCTACTCTTGGATTCATTTTAAAATTTAACTGTACATGTACAGTCAAACTTGCAGTAGCGACCACTTGTTATAAGCGACACCCTGATGTAAGCGACCACATTAAACCCCTCCCAACGATTTTCATTCATAATTATACATGCAGTAAGCGACCACTTGCTCTCTGCAACCGCTTAAAATCCATCAAATTTCAACAAATATCCTTTACCATACGACCATGAATACACAAGGTGTGAAATTTCAATATCATGCTTTGTGTACGTGACAAATGTGTAAGTGTAAAAGTGTTGATCTGTAACAGGCATAAAATTACTGTTAAAATTTTATTGCTGTTATCAAATAATAAAAATAATAAAATAAATAATAAATTTCAATTAAAAAGGTAAACTTTATCAAGGCTTAAAGTTTCAGTTAAATTTTAGGTAAATGGTATATTTGTCTGATGTTTGTAGAGCTTTATGTTAGGTGAGAATTGTGTTAATATGCAGTTTATACAAGTTCCGTTAGAGTAATCATTATACAAGCCATGTTGTAAAAGGAAACCCTTGAGATGTTAATAACAATCATATTTTGAGTTACTAGGTCTAACAAGGTATTTTACTTTTCATTTCATTGTCATATCAAATATTATAGTCTTAGTAAATCAGTCATAAAATTTAAGTATTATTGTTTTGGAGAAAAGCCTCCAGATGTTGATATAATCATTAGATTTTGAGTTGACATGAGAATTACATAATTGCTCATTTCCTTGGCATGTTTGATTGTTGTATTTTGTTACATTACATAATGTTGGTTACATTTGATAAGAAAGTCCTTATTAGTAACTTTTAGCATATTAACAGCTTTGGGTCATAATCTAAGTAAAACTAGAATCTATTGGTTAATTGTTAAAATGATTTTTATTGGTTAAATATTCAAAGTTAATTATTGGCTAATCCATTTTAGGGACTTGTGATATAAAGAAAGATTTTTTAATATTTAGGGAGAAAAAAATAAGGAAATTAAAGATTGTACATAGGAGTTGAGATTTTAAGTTTAGTAATTAATAATAGTTGGCAAATCTGAGACTTGTATTAGTCGGACTAGAATTAATTAAGTTATTCAGATATCAGAAAGAACATAAGTTTTACTTTTAAGAACTTTGGTTAACCATAATTTGAGAACTAACTATGTGTGTTTTTATAAATGGATTGATGTTGTTATTAAATGATTGAAACTGGAGACTTCTAAATCGTGTATAATATCCTGGTACAAGTGTTAAATTAAGTTCATGACATACTGAACTGACCCCGCGTCACCGAAGGGACGTTTTATTAGTGATTTGTGACCTAGAACTCAATCAAGCTAATTCCCCAAATGAAGCTGAAACCTAGCTCACAGTGATCTAGTGGTGAAACGTCCAGAGACAAGAATAATCTCGGTCGGTGACAAATCTCAGAGATAACGTGCTAAAAATAACCCGAGACCAAATACTGCATTGTCTCGTGGTAAAAACCGATAATTGTTCAATAACAAGTTATAGAGTTAAAACACTTTAACCCCAATTGTATATCAACGTTTGATCATTGTTTGGTTGGAATAAATTGAAATGTTTGCTATTTGTTTTATTACGATTAAAGGATCGTCAATTACTTAAATAAAATTTGAATTAAAGATTGGACAGTTTGAGGTTTGTTTGTTGTTTATTTTTATTACGACAAAAAATATAAAATACGTTAGTTTGATCATGTTAAATTGGAAAATTGAGATTGGACTGTTTGCTGTTTGTTTTTATATTTTTTTATTACGATTAAAAATCATTATTACCGGTACATTTGATTATTTGATCGACTTTTTTATAAGATTAAATTGGAAGCTAAAGACAAAACAGTATGTCATTGTTTTCATGGATGGTTTGAAAGTTTGTCACATCAAAAATGAGTAAATGTTAAGACAATGAATATCAAGGTTAATTTCACTGGGTTTCAATATTGTTGTTATATACTGCAATATTCTATCAACGTTGCCATGTCTTCAGCAAAGAGAAAATGTCTAACATTAGAACAGCAGGTGAAAGCCCTAAAAATGATGAGACAAAAAAAAACATTTTACCCCAATAAGAGACCATTTGCTTTAAGAAACCACTTTTCAGATTTCCCTTTAGTGGTCTTTTAAGACAGGTTTTTGACTGTATATATGAATTGATATATTTTTGAGATTTGCGTTTTGCTTTGTGATAACATTTGGGTGCCGATCTACATACAACTCTGTAAAACATTAGATTGAATGACAGTGTATAAAATGATGCAGAGTGATCAGAAAATTTCATTGAGGATGTTCACATATATACAGCATAATAAATAAAGGGTGATTTATGGATAATTTAAACAGGCACCGACTGATCAGAAAAGCTCACAATGAGCCTTAGGCTCAATGGAGCTACAATTTATTGACAATTGCAGGGGTGTAAAATTCCATTTCAATAATAATTTTGCCGGTTCAAAAATGACATCACAGTTAAAATCGTATGGCTCAGCATCTCTTCTGCCAGGTCCAACATAGAATTCAGTAAATAAAAGTCTGCTAAATGACCGAAAAAAACTGTCTAACCCAGACTTATGTTTCAGGACTACTCTTTCAGTTACAAGCAGCAATGGGGCGAGTGGAGTTACTTCCCCTGTCAGTCCTATATCTACCATTTTGGTCACTACTGCAATTGTTCATTTTTTGTGTACAGTAGAGCAGAAATAGCTTTCAAATCTATATTTTTGAAACATTTGAATATAATATCTCAAAGCCAGCTGTTTATACTGTTTATGGAATTGTTCACCCCTGTCGAGAGAAACATTCAGATATGATGTTTGAACAATCTTTGTATTTACCTCCTGAGCCTGAGCTGCACAGCGACTCCTTCCCTGCAACTCGACACCTACAACCCGGTCCACAGACAGCACAGCAGCAGGAACCACAGCGACGGCAGCCACAGCGACAGGCACAGCGACAACACACACCACGGGATCCACAACCACCACAGACGTCTACAATAAATATTTATAACATTACATATAATGTTAATGTATGTTTCATACACAAATCTTGAAACCGTTATACACTCTTTGAAACCGGAACCTTTATCAATTTACATCATTGATCACGATATATGTTTACTTGCATACATAAAATACAATTGTAACAGAACTAATTAGAGTTTGAAAATCAAAATTAATGTTTGGTGGATTCAACCCAAAAATGTTGATCTATAAGCTTAATAAAACCATTTTAGACGGGTGTTTCTTTCCCCCCGTAATATGTGCGTTTTTATAGAAATTCGTAACATGTCAACATTAACATTAAAACTAATTACAGCTATGTAACATCAAGATAAGCTGTGATGTAGAAGAATGTGTCTTATTACTATCTATTCATTCGTATTTAAATTTAACCACCTAAAACAGTCTACAATTAAAAACTAAGTCTTTATGACATTTTAAACCATTAAATACCAATTACGCTGGCTGTATATATGACTATGTAGCACACGTAACTTATCAAAACTGAATTTATTACTCACGTTAACTCGGTCTAACATAGTAAGTATTGAACACACATCACCTTCCCTGCATAGGCAGCACGTGAAACCTACAATCTCTAATTACAATCAACCCAGCGATAATACCGGAGGATGAAAGAATTGGCCGAGTATGTACGACTACCAGTTCGAACCAGGACTGCGTCCATTTGTGAAATTATTTAAATTCAATATATAAAGTAAATTATAGGCCTACAAGAGTATTTCGTCAGACATAAATGCATGTAATTGCAATTCGTAAAGTGCTTCATCTGTTCATTGCAGAGTAGAAAGTTTATTAATCGTTTTAAAAAAAATGGCTGATTTGGCGCCCTTTTTATTCATAAAACTGTAGCATTTAGTCGATTAGGCTAAATGGTGCCATATATTTCAGACCCAAGTACTACACTTTTTGCTGCAGCTGAGATAGAGAGAGTAATGGAGCAATAGAAATTCAGAGTTTCATAGAAATAATAGCATTAAAATGGTTTAGTACTCACCTCAGGAGCCGGACTGCAGGTACCGAACACAGCGTCTACCATACGCCCCACCATGGAAACTGCTGACGCCACCATCGATGACACCCCAGTCTTCACCATACGCACAACACACGAGAACAAGGAAGCCATGAGACTGCTTTTCTGAAATACTTGAAATCGAGAAAAATTAGATTGGAACAAGATTTCGGCGCGACACGCAACGACAGAGGTATTTATAGGCAACAGTGACGTCAGTTCTGAGGGTTGTCCAACAAGTAACGAGACGATCTACATAGATTTTGATAGATCCTTCGAAACTTTGATAAAAAATAGAAAAAAGCGGGGTGGTAGTGTAATGAATGTGTTGGTCGCTCACGCCAGAGATAAGCTGTTTGAATTTGAAGTGTGAGGCAAATGGAAACAAAACGTTATGTCCGTATATCAACCACCATTGAGATTGTGATTCACTCAAGACCTATGCCCCCGGTGGAGAACCCACATCACCTAATGGTGCGTAATAAACAATCAAAGGAAAGGTGTCCTCTTCAGGTAACATTTTTGCAAATAACTTTCTTCATGTTACATGAAAATACACGATAAAAGACGGACGACGTCTCTGTATAAAGACGATCCGTCGGTGCTATCAAGCTGCCATGCAAAACTCGTATTTTTGTTCAGTTATAGATATTATGGTATAGAGCAGTATAATTTAGCAACCGCCGTTGCACTATTTGCAAAAAAATAAATGTTGTGCATTAGCCAATTGATATATATATGGTGTTCGTATTTTTTCGTTTAAGTTCGTATAATATTAAGAAAGTTATCTGCAATAAATGTAAACTAAAGCGAGTACTTTTCCTTCGATTTTTACACCGCTCCATAGCATTAGGAAATGTGGGCTCGCCACCGTGATGCCTGTTAGCAAAGCAATATCAGTTGACGTTGTGTGAAGAAATGTATGTGGCGTTGCAATCACAACACCTAGAACAGGCGTAGATGCATTTAGTTCAGCGTAATTTTATTTTGTTTATACATTTTATTCAACTTTTGTATAGCAATCGCCCCCTTACTTTTGCAACACCCCTCATGTCCGTCAACAAGTAGTTCAAAGTTAGAGTGAACACAAACTGCACACACGGACCGATCACATGTACATAAAGTGATAATTAGTGAGCGTGTAATACGCCCAGGTGTGTTTACCTGTAATCCGATAAAATGTCATGCTCAGAAAAATGTAAACATGTATAAAAAATTATATTTTCATGACTGCGTCTTTCTTCTTTTGGGGATCATTTAGATGTCTGACCACTTATACTTCTCTGCAATGTTCAATTAATGTGCTTTTGGGGTTGGGGACATTAATGACTTCTTTCATAGAAAAAACATATACAACAGCTTGGTTTATTTTATGCCCTCCCCCGAAATTTTTTTTTTGGGGGTGGCATATAGTATTCGCAGCGTCAGTCCGTCCGTCCGTCTGTCCGTACGTGTCGGGGATGAGTTGTGGGTTGCGTTGCCAGAATAGAATGGTATTGTGGGGTGTGTTGGTACTTGTGGGGTTAAAATGTGCACCCAACAAGTGCCATATACGTACAGAATGGCATTGTGGGGTTAATTCCATTTTTATACATTTTTCATTTACTTTTTTAGTGTCATTAGGGTTGGATCTCAAGGTTTGTGACATTAAGGTTAGAAAGAAAAAAAGGTTTTGTTTTGTTTTATGAAAAAAAAAGATGTTTTTATAACATATAAAAACCGCACCCCACAACATCACTTCCAGCGGAACGTCCGTCCATCCTTCCGTCCGGTATTTCGATTCCGGCCTGTAACTTTGTCATGCATAGATGGATTTTGTTGATACTTGTTACAAATGGTCAACATAGTATAACGACGTGTCGCGAGTAAGACCCACACCCGTACCTCAAAGGTTAAAGACACAATTTGAGTTTGTTTGACAACACTTTGAGTTTGTGTGAGATTTCGTTTCCGGCCTGTAACTTTGCCATGCATAGATGGATTTTGTTGATACTTGCTATAAATGATCAACATAACATGACGACGTGTCGCGAGTAAGACCCACACCCGTACCTTAAAGGTTAAAGTCACAATTTGAGTTTGTTTGACAACACTTTGAGTTTGTGTGAGATTTCGTTTCCGGCCTGTAACTTTGCCATGCATAGATGGATTTTGTTGATTCTTGCTACAAATTATCAACATAATATGACGACGTGTCGCGAGTAAGACCCACACACGTACCTTAAAGGTCAAAGTCACAATTTAAGTTTGTTTGACAACACTTTTAGTTTTTGTGAGATTTCGTGTCCGGTCTGTGACTTTGTCACATATAGATGTTTTTTTTAAATACTTGCTACAAATGATCAACATAACATGACGACGTGTCGCGAGTAAGACCCACATCCGTACCTCAAAGGTCAAGGTCACAATTTGAGTTTGTTTGACAACACTTTAAGTTTGTGGGTGATTCCGCTTCTGGCCTGTAACTTTGTCATGCATCGATGAATTTTTATGATATTTGCTACAAATGATCAACATAACATCATGACATGTTGCTAGTAAGACCCACACCTGTACCTCAAAGGTCAAGGTCACAATTTGAGTTTGTTTGACAACACTTTAAGTTTGTGGGTGATTCCGCTTCTGGCCTGTAACTTTGTCATGCATCGATGAATTTTTATGATATTTGCTACAAATGATCAACATAACATCATGACATGTTGCTAGTAAGACCCACACCTGTACCTCAAAGGTCAAGGTCACAATTTGAGTTTGTTTGACAACACTTTGAGTTTGTGTGAGATTTCGTGTACGGCCTGTAACTTTGTCATGCATAGATGGATTTTGTTGATACTTGCTACAAATGATCAACATAATATGACGACGTGTCGCGAGTAAGACCCACACCCGCACCTCAAAGGTCAAGGTCACAATTTGAGTTTGTTTGACAACACTTTGAGTTTGTGTGAGATTTCGTTTTAGGTCTGTAACTTTTTCATGCATAGATGGGTTTTGTTAATACTTGCTACAAATGATCAACATTGTATAACGACGTGTCACGAGTAAGACCCACAACGTACCTCAAAGGTCAAAGTCACAATTTGAGTTTGTTTGACAACACTTTGAGTTTGTGTGAGATTTCGTGTCCGGTCTGTTACTTTGTCATGCATAGATGGATTTTGTTGATACTTGCTACAAATTATCAACATAATATGACGACGTGTCGCGAGTAAAACCCACACCCGCACCTCAAAGGTCAAAGTCACAATTTGAGTTTGTTTGACAACACTTTGAGTTTGTGTGAGATTTCCCTTTAGGTCTGTAACTTTGTCATGCATTGATGGATTTTGTTAATACTTGCTACAAATGATCAACAGTGTATAACGACGTGTCGCGAGTAAGACCCAAAACGTACCTCAAAGGTCAAAGTCACAATTTGAGTTTGTTTGACAACACTTTGAGTTTGTGTGAGATTTCGTGTCCGGTCTGTTACTTTGTCATGCATAGATGGATTTTGTTGATACTTGCTACAAATTATCAACACAACATGACGACGTGTCGCGAGTAAGACCCACACCCGTACCTCAAAGGTCAAGGTCACAATTTGAGTTTGTTTGACAACACTTTGAGTTTGTGTGAGATTTCGTGTCCGGCCTGTAACTTTTTCATGCATAGATGGATTTTGTTGATACTTGCTACAAATTATCAACATAACATGACGACGTGTCGCGAGTAAGACCCACACCCGTACCTCAAAGGTTAAGGTCACAATTTGAGTTTGTTTGACAACACTTTGAGTTTTTGTGCGACTTCGTTTCCGGCCTGTATCTTTGTCATGCATAGATGGATTTTGTTGATACTTGCTACAAATGATCAACATAACATGACGACGTTTTGCGAGTAAAACCCACGCCCGTACCTCAAAGGTCAAAGTCACAATTTGAGTTTGTTTGACAACACTTTGAGTTTATGTGAGATTTCGTTTCCGGCCTGTAACTTTGTCATGCAGAGATGGATTTTGTTGATACTTGTTACAAATGATCAACACAACATGACGACGTGTTGCGATTAAGACCCACACCTGTACCTCAAAGGTCAAGGTCACAATTTGAGTTTGTTTGACAACACTTTGAGTTTGTGTGAGATTTCGTGTCCGGCCTGTAACATTGTCATGCGTAAATGGATTTTGTTGATACTTGCTACAAATGATCAACGTAACATGACGACGTGTCGCGGGTATGATCCACACCCGTACCTTAAAGGTCAAGGTCACAATTTGAATTTGTTTGACAACAATTTGAGTTTGTGTGATTTCGTTTCCGGCCTGTAACTTTGTCATGCATAGATGGATTTTGTTGATACTTGCTACAAATAATCAACATAACATGACGACGTGTCGCGAGTAAGACCCACATCCGTACCTCAAAGGTCAAGGTCACAAATTGATTTTGTTTGACAACACTTTGAGTTTATGTGAGATTTCGTTTCCGGCTTGTAACTTTGTCATGCATAGATGAATGTTAATGATACTTGCTACAAATGATCAACATAACATCATAACATGTTGCTAGTAAGACCCACACCTGTACCTCAAAGGTCAAGGTCACAATTTGAGTTTGTTTGACAACACTTTGAGTTTGTGTGAGATTTCGTGTCCGGTCTGTGACTTTGTCACATATAGATGTTTTTTTTAAATACTTGCTACAAATGATCAACATAACATGACGACGTGTCGCGAGTAAGACCTATACCCATACCTCAAAGGTCAAGGTCACACTTTGAGTTTGTTTGACAACACTTTCAGTCTGTTTGAGATTTCGTGTCCGGCCTGTGACTTTGTCATGCATAGGTGGATTTGTTAATACTAGCTACAAATGACCAACATAACATGACGATGTGTTGCACGTTACACCCAGAATCTCACTTCAAAGGTCAAGGTCACAATTTAACTTTGGTTGATGACACTTTCAGTCTGATTGAGATTTCGTGTCCGGTCTGAAACTTTGTCACCTAAGGATAAATTTCAAAAACACTTGGCTCAATTCATCAGCATGACATTACAAAGTGTCACGTATAAGACCCGCATGCGTACCTCAAAGGTCAAGGTCACACTTTGAGTTTGTTTGACAACACTTTCAGTCTGTGTGAGATTTCTTGTCCGATCTATAACTTTATCATCTATGGATATATTTTAAAAACCGTTGGCTCAGTTGATAAACATGACATAATTAAGTTTCGCATGTAAGCCCCAGAACTTTTCCTTAAAGGTCAATGTCACACTTTCAATATGTTTGATATTGCGTGTCTGGTCTGTGACTTTGTCTTTTACTTGGCTCAATTTATCAGGATGACATGACGACGTTTCATAAGTAAAACCTAGACACGGTCACACTTTGAGTATGTATGACAACACTTTGAAACTGTTTAAGATTTCAAATCTGTCCTTTAACTTTATCATACATGGATGGATTTCAAAAACACTTGGCTTAATTTATCAATTGATCAACACTTGATCTGTAACTTACATTTAGGGATTTTAAAATAGCTTGACACAAGTGATCAGCATGTCATGCTAATGTTTCACTTGCATTTAACTGTTGAAATACCCAGACGATTACATCAGATGTCAAGGGCAAGGTTACACAAAGGTCAAGGTCATGCTTTAATGTAAAAATAAAATTGATATTGCATGTCTAGTCTGAAACATTAGTCCATTACTCTTGCTATTCATGGATACATCGCTTCCTATCATATCATATATTTTTATTTTTCACAGACCATTTGGGGGCATGTGACATTTAACAGTGACATTTCTTGTTTATCATCAGTTATTTGCGGAGATGGGGTGTGCTTGCTTACTGGTTAACCTTTCAGGATCCCAGGAAACAGTGATTAGGTTAACTGATCGTCTGTTATCCCTTGATGGCATAAAAATGAAGCCAAATATTTAATCAATAAATCAATCATATTTTTATTATTATTTTCAACATTAAGTTAATAATGAATATCGCGTGTATTTTAAATTACGACCATTCGTTTGAGGAGTTTGTATCCAACTTCTATTATTGATGCCAACTGAGGGTCATCCGTAGCCGAGTGGACTAAGGTGCCGTCTCAAGATCAAAAACCTCTCACTGCTAAGGTCGTAGGTTCGAGTCCCGCTCGCGCCAAAAATTTTGTGACAAAGTTTGCCAGTTACTTGCAGAAGGAGGTTCTACTCAGTCTGAGATATTTCTCCACCACTAAATCTGGATATGCCATATATAACCTGAACTGTGTTCTACTCAGTCTGACTCAGTTTTGGGTCTTCCTCCACCACTAAATCTTGATATGTCATATATAACCTGAACTGTGTTCTTCTCAGTCTGACTCAGTCTGAGGTATTCCTCCACCACTAAATCTGGATATGCCATATATAACCTGAACTGTGTTCTTCTCAGTCTGACTCAGTCTTGGGTCTTCCTCCACCACTAAATCTGGATATGCCATATATAACCTGAACTGTGTTCTACTCAGTCTGACTCAGTCTTGGGTCTTCATCCACCACTAATTCTGGATATGCCATATATAACCTGAACTGTGTTCTACTCAGTCTGACTCAGTCTTGGGTCTTCCTCCACCACTAAATCTGGATATGCCATATATAACCTGAACTGTGTTCTACTCAGTCTGACTCAGTCTTGGGTCTTCATCCACCGCTAAATCTGGATATGCCATATATAACCTGAACTGTGTTCTACCCAGTCTGACTCAGTCTTGGGTCTTCCTCCACCACTAAATCTGGATATGCCATATATAACCTGAACTGTGTTCTACTCAGTCTGACTCAGTCTTGGGTCTTCATCCACCGCTAAATCTGGATATGCCATATATAACCTGAACTGTGTTCTACTCAGTCTGACTCAGTCTTGGGTCTTCATCCACCACTAAATCTGGATATGCCATATATAACCTGAACTGTGTTCTACTCAGTCTGACTCAGTCTTGGGTCTTCATCCACCGCTAAATCTGGATATGCCATATATAACCTGAACTGTGTTCTACTCAGTCTGACTCAGTCTTGGGTCTTCATCCACCACTAAATCTGGATATGCCATATATAACCTGAACTGTGTTCTACTCAGTCTGACTCAGTCTTGGATCTTCATCCACCACTAAATCTGGATATGCCATATATAACCTGAACTGTGTTCTACTCAGTCTGACTCAGTCTTGGGTCTTCATCCACCACTAAATCTGGATATGCCATATATAACCTGAACAGTGTTCTACTCAGTCTGACTCAGTCTTGGGTCTTCATCCACCACTAAATCTTGATATGTCATATATAACCTGAACTGTGTTCTTCTCAGTCTGACTCAGTCTGAGGTATTCCTCCACCACTAAATCTGGATATGTCATATATAACCTGAACTGTGTTCTACTCAGTCTGACCCAGTCTGAGGTCTTCTCCCACCACTAAATCTGGATATGCCATATATAACCTGAACTGTGTTCTACTCAGTCAAACCCAGTCTGAGGTCTTCTCCCACCACTAAATCTGGATATGCCATATATAACCTGAACTGTGTTCTTCTCAGTCTGACCCAGTCTGAAGTCTTCTCCCACCACTAAATCTGGATATGCCATATATAACCTGAACTGTGTTCTACTCAGTCTGACTCAGTCCGAGGTCTTCTCCCACCACTAAATCTGGATATGCCATATATAAGCTGAACTGTATTCTTCTCAGTCTGACCCAGTCTGAGGTCTTCCTCCACCACTAAAACTGGATATGCCATATATAACCTGAACTGTATTCTTCTCAGTCTGACCCAGTCTGAGGTCTTCCTCCACCACTAAAACTGGATATGCCATATATAACCTGAACTGTATTCTTCTCAGTCTGACTTAGTCTGAGGTCTTCCTCCACCACTAAAACTGGATATGCCATATATAACCTGAACTGTATTCTACTCAGTCTGACCCAGTCTGAGGTCTTCCTCCACCACTAAATCTGGATATGCCATACATAACCTGAACTGTATTCTACTCAGTCTGACCCAGTCTGAGGTCTTCCTCCACCACTAAATCTGGATATGCCATATATAACCTGAACTGTGTTCTACTCAATCTGACTCAGTCTTGGATCTTTCTCTACTACTAAATCTGGATATGCCATATATAACCTAAACTATGTTCTACTCAGTCTGACCCAGTCTGAGGTCTTCCTCCATTACTAAATCTGAATATGCCATATATAACCTAAACTGTGTTCTACTCAGTCTGACCCAGTCTGAGGTCTTCCTCCATTACTAAATCTGAATATGCCATATATAACCTGAACTGTGTTCTACTCAATCTGACCCAGTCTTGGATCTTTCTCTACTACTAAATCTGGATATGCCATATATAACCTGAACTGTGTTCTACTCAGTCTGACCCTGTCTGAGGTCTTCCTCCACCTCTCAATCTGGATATGTCATATATTACCTGAACTGTATTCTACTCAGTCTGACCCAGTCTGAGGTCTTCCTCCACCACTAAATCTGGATATGCCATATATAACCTGAACTGTTTTCTACTCAGTCTGACCCAGTCTGAGGTCTTCCTCCACCACTAAATCTGGATATGCCATATATAACCTGAACTGTGTTCTACTCAGTCTGACTTAGTCCGAGGTCTTCCTCCACCACTAAATCTGGATATGCCATATATAATCTGAACTGTGTTCTACTCAGTCTGACTTAGTCCGAGGTCTTCTCCCACCACTAAATCTGGATATGCTATGTATAACCTGAACTTTGTTCTACACAGTGTGACTCAGTCTGAGGTATTCCTCCACCACTAAATCTGCATATACCATATATAACCTAAACTATGTTCTACTCAGTCTGACTCAGTCTGAGGTCTTCCTACATCACTAAATTATAACCTGAACTGTTTTGAAAATGGCGTTAAACCCCATTAAAAAAAACAAAAAAACCCACATGATATGATGGTCATAGGTCATGTCTTTCAGGGCCATATTTACGAAGCTTCTTGGATATTTACTTAGAAAGTACCTTTATCTAAGCTTAGATGAAAACAAACAATGTCAATTGACCATGAAATGTAGGTCACACTCAGCATCTGCAGCATATAATGTGATGTAGGGTGTGAGTTGTAACTATGATCCAAGTATGAGTGACCTAGCACTTGTACTTGTTGAGAAATAGTGTAAAAATGAAAACTTAACGTTTGAGGTAAATGCAAAAGTCAGAAACAAACAATGTCAATGGACAATGAAATGTAGGTCACACTCAGCATCTGCAGTGTATAATGTGATGTAGGGTGTCAGTTGTAACTATGAATCAAGTATGAGTGACCTAACACTTGTACTTGCTGAGAAATAGTGTAAAAACGAAAACTTAACGTTGGAGCTAAATATAAATATTTGACGCCGCCGTCGCCGTCGTCGCCAACGGAAAAGCAACACCTTAGTCTCGTCTCTCCTTCGTCGCGGCGAGACAACTAAATATTTCATAATAAAAAAATCGTCAACTCTGTAACTAGAAGTGGGTGATTTCGAAATCTTAAAATAGTATTTGAGGTGATAGTTTTGAAACTGCCTTCTGTAAACAATATTGGAAACCCTCTATACAAGATTTAATTTGTACACATAAAGCTATCGTTTTGTGTAAAGGTTTCGTGATTGTTATACCACATGTATAGATCTACGAGCAGCACGTGCAAATCGTGAATTATCACCTTACAAGCTTTTCGATAATACTTTGCTGACTTCATTGAAAGGCGTATTATAAAGTACATGTTATCATGTGTCAAATGCATGGCTTGTCTTTGTAACTTGTTACTCAGTCAGTTTTCAGCAAACACGTTTACATGCCAATAAACTATAAGGGGTCTAACAGTGTATGTTTAGTTATCCCTTGAGTATACTATATATTATTTATATTTTATTTGTTAAATTGTATTTAGTGTATATACGAAGGACGGTCATTATCTGGGTGGACAACTCTCAGTGCTGATTTGTGGCTCATTTTTTTTTAATTTCGATTTTACTCCTTCTCAAAGTATTCTCCTTCTTTCATTATATACTTGTTCCAGCGGTGTGGGAGTTTCATGATTCCGGCAGTGAATCAACATTTAGGCCTATGTCGAAGGTACTGTTAACGTCGTTTCTACCATCACGAAAACGAGCTACCCAAGAATAAAACGCGCTACGTGACATACATGAATTCCTAAACCTATATTGAAGTCGATTCAAAATAAAAACAGGTTTTTGCCCTTCTTCAAGAAGAAATCTTATTACGACACGCTGTTTTTCATAGTTTTTATGTTGAGTCCACGTTACCATGTATACATGCAATGTATATATATGTGACCGAATTTGGTACAATGCATTGTCCGATTTTAAAAGTTATTGTTGCATATCATCTGCTAAGGTCTGATCTACCCGTGCACATCGAGTTTTCGATATGACTTATATATAATTCAATATTTTAACAAAAGTCCACCTAGATAATGACCGTCCCTCGTTTATCTTGACTTTTCTTGACAAATCATCGTTTGGTGGTGAGCATTTGTTCAAAATATTTTAATAAATGTCAGGGTTAACTTATGAGGTAGACACGACAGTATGGCTATATGTGATTATATGAAACCAGTAACCACCAATTGTGACCCTGGTGTTCTTTATATGTTTTATCATAACCGTTATCGTGGTTCAGTGTGCTGAGTGATGGCAATAATAGGATACATGTGACCATGCATGTTTGAAGGGGGACAAATGAAACACTAAATTTTGTTGAAACTCCGCAGTTCTACAGTTATCAAGTTCCATTCTGTATTAATGGTAATTTGCTGGCGTAGTTTTTTTTAGATCTCTTTTTTTTTAATTCATTGTGAGAGTGAGTCTGGAATCATCATTCTTACGTTGCGCTATGCTATATACTTGTCATGTACACGATCAAAACCAATTCATTTATTATTTAATGTGATGCTATAATTTCTTCCTAAAATGTCTAAATATTTTTAAATAATTATCTCATAAGATAATATTATACTGATTATTTTTTATTGTTATAATCAAATTATTATTATTTTATTATTTTACTTTTACAATTTTAGCACCATGTGTAATTTTCATTTAGTACTGGATGCCTTACAATAAAATATTGAAAAATACCCGAAGTGCCATTGCTTTGTATGGAGTAACAAACAAACAACCACCCAACCGGGCCCAGTTAGTTCAGTCTGTAACGCGTCTGACAATCGATCCAAATGTCGTGAGTTCGAATACCCGTCCGGCCACAATCTCCGTGATGATTGATATACGACAATATGCGCCATTACCATGAGTCCTTCACCGCTGATTCTAGCGGGAAAGAAATCATTACTTGCTCGAGTACTGGTTAACCTTGAAGGATACTAAGAAAGAGCGGTTATGTTTACAACATATAAGCCTGAAAGGGTGTGTGTAGTAGATAGTAGCAGTTGATATAGTCTAGTGACACACTCATGTTGATTATCGTGCACAATTACATCATTTAAGCCTGAAAAGCTGTCTGTAGTAGTAAGAAGCAGTAATTAAAGTCTAGTGACACATTCTTGTTGAATATCGTGCACAATTACGACATTAAAGCCTGAAAAGCTGTCTGTAGTAGTAAGAAGCAGTAATTAAAGTCTAGTGACACATTCTTGTTGAATATCGTGCACAATTACAACATATAAGCCTGAAAAGCCGTCAGTAGTAGTTAGAAGCAGTAAATAAAGTCTAGTGACACGCTCATATTGAATATCGTGCAGAATTACAACATTTAAGCCTGAAAGTTAGTAGCAGTTGATAAAGTCTAGTGACATATTCATATTGAGTACCGTAAACAATTACAACATTTAAGCCTGAAAGGCTATCTGTAGTAGTAAGAAGCAGTAATTAAAGTCTAGTGACACATTCATGATGAGTATCGTGCACATTTACAACGTTTAAGCCTGAAAGGCTGTCTGCAGTAGTTAGTAGCAGTAAATAAAGGTCTAGTGACACACTCATATTGAGCATCGTGCACAATTCCAATATTTAAACATGAAAATATGTCTGTATTAGTTAGTAGCAGTTGATAAAGTCTAGTGACACATTGTTGTTGGATATCGTGCACAACATTTAAGCATGAAAGGCAATCCGTAGTAGTTAATAGCAGTTAGTAAAGTCAAGTGCCTCGTTCATGTTGAGTATCGTGCACATTTCCATCATTTAAGCCTGAAAGGCTGTCCGTAGTAGTTAGTAGCAGTTAATAAAGTATAGTGACATATTCATGTTGAATATGATGCACAGTTACAACATTTAAGCCTGAACGACTGTCAGTAGTAGATAGTAGCAGTTAATAAAGTCTAGTGACATATTCATGTTTTTTATTGTGCACAATTACAACATTTAAGCCTGAAAGGCTGCCTGTAGTAGTTAGAAGCAGTTGATAAAGTCTAGTGACACATTCATGTTGAATATCGTGCACAGTTACAACATTTAAGCCTGAAAAGCTATCTGTAGTAGAAAGTAGTAGTTGATAAAGTCTAGTGAATCATTCATGCTGAGTATCGTGCACAATTACACAATTTTGATGTCAATATGTTTCATTTTAAATCAAGTCATATTTTTTAAATATATATTCTAAATAGCAAGGTCTTGTATATCTCTATATAAGTCCTATATAAGACACCCAATATATATATTCTTTCTTTCCTCCATTAGCGGAGAGCAACATACGAGTATATGTTATTACATTAGAAACTGGTAATGTTAAAAAAATCCTGATTCTACAGAATAAAAACAGGGGTAACTTGCTAGTGGATTGAATTCAGAAGCTCATGATATAGAGCTAAACAAGGTGCATCTTTGTCATGGTCTGGCCGACTATTTCAGACACGTAGTGTCCTTGGGAGAAAAGCAATTGGCATGATACGAGATTGTGAGATAGATAATTCTGGATACGTGTTGGCATAATGTGGCGATGATGAAAAAAAACAGATCTAATTATATAGAAATAGATTAGAAAATAATTCTGTTCCCTATGTTCGAGGGTTTTCCAATAAGGTGTTCAACATTGATGTTTCACTATTATGTTAATTGTAATAATTCATAACATATCTGACAGCTGATCTTTGAACTCTTCCACGTTGTGTGTTAGTTTTATTGCCAGGGATGCTAAATGGTCGAGCAAAACTCATGCTGTGGTCTTACACAAACATTGTAGGCAGTATGTTTAATACACTACGCACCGCTTACATACAGGTTTTTTAGTGCAGAAAATGTTGTCCGTTTTCAAAGAAAGTTAATATACGTTAAGAGTGTCAGCTCTTTTTTCTACTGACACAATTTCATGACTGAGACTTTAATTTTTTATGCATTTTTTTTTCATTTTGCGAAGCAACCCATAAACGTGAAAACTCACAGACGTCAATAACGAGTGTATGCAATCTGGCGAATGGTCCATACACTCGTTATTGACGTCTGTGAATGTTCACTTTGGGGGTCATCTTTGTCAAAGGCTTAACAGAAATCCACGAATAACATAGCAGTCTATGTTCCTTTTCAAGATTACACAGTTGGGAAACAAAACATATCACTTGACCACAAATCATGTCGCCACACCGAATATCTGATGAAAACGGAGGAATTTAAGTGAGAAATCGCTCATAATTTTTATAATGAAGCAATTTACAATCAATAAAGCGCAAAAAAGATGTCATTGTATCCTCTACCTTATATCTGCTAAGTTTTAAAATGAATTGAACCTTTTTTCAATATTTTAGAAAAAAAAACGACTTTGTTGTTGTTTTTTGTGTAAAGTATTGCAAATAAATCATTTTATAGCATTTACATAATAAAGATGTCAACCACACCATTTTTAGTAGAATGACATTTTGATGATGATCACACTCGAAAAAACATGCCCATACTGTGGACAGTAATTTGACTGCTTAATATACAAACGCAGGTTCACTGTGGACACCGTAATAACGTTTCATAGAGTTTTCGATATTATCCACAAACGAAGTTGGACGGAGCTGTAAGAGTTACCTAATCGGGTTTATTTTACAGACATTAAAATATGGTGGCTTTTCATCCACAGTTTGTGTTGGATACCAATAAAACTTTGTGTACATGGTTAGCATGAGGTGTAGTTGTGGGTGACATATTTTTTATTTTAACCTTGACCCTTACCATGCGGAATTTTTGCCCTTGGATTTATATTTTCTGCCGATGTATATACTTGAATTTACGGCGCGAGATACTTCCATATATTTATTTTTATTCCAAATGCCATTTAATATTCATTGCCAACATAGTTAGTAGCTGTGCTTGAAATGTTTGCATTCAGAGTTATAGTCCTTGGACTTTTATTTTTCTGTTGGCTGTCATACTGGAACTTGAACAGCGGCTACGACCACGTTTTAGTTGGGTTTCTTCATTTATTGGATGGAAGATTTGAGAAATTTAGCCGTGAGATCTGTAAGACAAGGCCTTTAGTTAATTACTAGACACTATACTGAGAATATCTTCATTTATTGGTTGACAAATAGAAATCTAGCCATGAGATCTGCAAGGCAGGGCCTATAGTTAAATACTAGACACTATACTGAGAATATCTTCATTTATTGGTTGACATATAGAAATCTAGCCGTGGGATCTTTAAGACAGGGCCTATAGTTAAATACTAGACACTATACTGAGAATATCTTCATTTATTGGTAATCAGATTGAAGAAATCTAGTCGTGAGATCTGTAAGACAGGGCCTATAGTTAAATACTAGACACTATAGTGAGAATATCTTCATTTATTGGTGGGCAGATTGAAGAAATCTAGTCGTGAGATCTGTAAGACAGGGCCTTTAGTTAAATGCTAGACACTACACTGAGAATATCTTCATTTATTGGTTGACATATAGAAATCAAGTCGTGAGATCTGTAAGACAGGGCCTATAGTTAAATATAAGACACTACACTGAGAATATCCTCATTTATTGGTTGGCAGATTCAAGAAATCTAGCCATGAGATCTGTAAGACAAGGCCTATAGTTAAATACTAGACACTATGCTGAGAATATCTTCATTTATTGGTTGACATATAGAAATCTAGCCATGAGATCTGTAAGACAGGGCCTATAGTTAATTACTAGACACTTTACTGAGAATATATTCATTTATAGGTTGACATATAGAATTCTAGCCAGGAGATCTGTAATACAGGGCCTATAGTTAATTACTAGACACTTTACTGAGAATAACTTCATTTATTGGTTGGCAGATTCAAGAAATCTAGCTGTGACATTTAGTCCAGAGGGTCCTGAAAAAGGTAAAAATTGAAAATTACAAAAACGTTTTCTGAAGAATCGGTGTCATATTTGTTCATATTTGGCTTAAAGATAAGTATTTAGTAGTTGATATTGATAGTAAGGGGACTTAGAATTTTACATATGGATACTATGAGAAAAGAGAACATTCTCATTTCTAGTATTATCAGATTCATTTTATTATCATTATTACTTTAATTTAAATGACTATATAATGTTATTAGTATCATCATCATCATCATCATCAGCAGCAGCAGTAGTAGTAGTAGCAGTAGTAGTAACTTATACTTATATGTATGAAATGCACAGCTGCCAAAAAAGGAAAATAAGTGTGTCATTTTCATTATTTTATCTCAATTATCATTTACTTTTATTATTATCATTTTCATTATTATTTGAATTAATCTAAATTATTATTTAATTTATTATTGAATGAAGGTCTCTCCAAAGAGTCCTTTTTTTTATTTTGCGTCTCCCAAGCACATTAAAAATTCAAATAAAACAAAAATTATCCATCGTCTAACTGCCTTAAAATTCATTGTATAACTCCTATATACGACAGAGTTAACAAATGTAATAAACTAGATGAAATATTAACTGTAAATTTATTTAGATTAATATTATATAAATTTGTCTTACAATTCTCAAGAGTGACATTATTTACAACCAGTGTTGTGAGAATTGCAAGACAAAACCGAATCTCACGGTCTGAAGGATATCCCGCTCCAACTGTTCCAAATATTGTATATGACCATATATACTAAAAAAGAGTTTGTGACCAGTGCCTGTGCTAAAAATGAAAGGTCAGATGATTGAATGAGAGGGCATAGTTACATTTTATATATACAGACTACAATACATGTACTACAATGATGGTTAAAAACTCGACAACTATGCCCAATTTCTTGCAAGTAACATATTGCACAAAAAATAAATAATAAAAAACCAATATACATTTAAACTAGTTTAAAACCCCTTGGTAAAGTCAAGTATGTATTAATACATATTTGGTTTGAATGAAGTATTGTTTATAGGAAAGACAGCTGATTTGTGAACGCTCGCGTATTCACGCAAAATCTCGCATTATCTCATTTTCAGTAATCTTTACTTCTATTCATCTCAGGAACACAAATCAAAATTCTTACATTGCAGAATGAAATTGTCATATAAACAATATCTTCCCAGCAACTTGTGTTTTAAATAGTTGAAGTACTTCTGATTTCAAAATTTGTATACTGCAGCTAAAATAACAAATTACAAGAAATTTTACATCAAACCTCAATATCAGTAATTCAAGATCTTATTTCATGATTGAAACATTTTATATCATCAATGATTACATACAACTTACATTTTATGTACAAGAAATTAGTTGCCTGTAAATTATGAATGGTTATTTACTAAATAATTAATCCTTCATGTGCTATTTTATTAACATTTAGTTAGGAGATGCAAGTTTCCTATCCTTCTGTATAATTCCTTGTTTTGTAGTATGTTTGAGTAGATCTGATACTGCAAGAATCTTGCAAAAACTGAGACATTGACAAAGGTGAATGGGGAGTTGCACAAACAAAACCTAGGAGAGATTGGTACATGGTGCTACATGTGTTGTGGTCATAGATTTCTAATGTATTAATATTTTCTAATAATGAATGAATAAATGAATAGGGTTTTACGGCGTTCCAACACATTATAGGTTATTCGACGCCAACAAGAAGGAAAACTCCAGGTTCACTCTACATGTACAAAAACAACGAATTTACATACAGATTAAAAAAACATCAACAATTGAATATGCAGAATGAGCCTAGAACCTTGATACCTGCAGAACTGCAGAGTTTCAGCAAATTCTATCGTATTACTCAATTTGTCGCTTCTTACGACATACATAAGCCACAGTGATCCTATTCTTGCCATCACTCATGGCTCCCTGGAACCACACAGGGGTTGATAATTTAACCACAATAGTGAACATGATAAAAAATGATAAAATGAACATGACACCCTCTGCTGAGATCAAGAGTGATTTTATTCTTAGCCGGAACCACACTGGCTATTTTCTAATAAAAATCTAAAAATATCCATATGGTATCTATTTAAATCATCTTGGAATCTTATAGAAACCAACACCAAAACATTTTGTGGTAAATTTTTAATAATCATATAACACATATATTTGAAGATTAAACAATAAACCAACATTTACACATACATGTTATTAATATTGTGAGTGTTCAGCACAACACTGTTCTATCTACATATAAACAAATAAGGAGATAGAGCAGTGTGAGATAGAACCATTGAAATTTGATTGTATTTATGAATGAAAGAAATTTCTTTATACTCATTCCTAACTTAAAGTAAGGTCTCAAAGTAATTGTATGTTTTCTTTTACAATGACAAAAACAAGTTGAAACAGTAAGTAGAAATGTTTCTTTACAGCTTCTGTGAAGTGCATATCAGGAAATTAATTGTGCTTTACAGACAGCACTAATGACTTCCGACTTAGGAGTAAAAGTGTAGTTACAGTCTGAAAAATTTTCATAGTCTTAAACTACATTTGTATGAATTTGCCAATGGCAAACAATAATTACACAGTGTTTTATTTGTAATACAATTAATACATAATTATATCTGTAAATGCTTTTTTATATAAACTCCATGCATCTGCTCAAATTTCCATTCAATAATTATCATCTACTGAATTTCTGTATTGAACTAATCATACATATTATATTACAGGTACATATTATTACATACCCGTTACAGGGGATGAAAAGCTTCATTTATTATTTAATTAACCCTTTACTCCATTGATATGCGTTTTCCTGCACCAAGCACAGAAGGCCTTTGAAAACAGTGCAGGAAGAGTTCAGATTGCTCGTAACAACACTTCCTGCACTGTTTTCCACTCTGTCAGTTAATACAAACATAATTCACCCAATAATTCAAAAGCCTTCTATATTACCTGTCCAAAGGTGTCTATATTAAAGGTGTCAAAACATGTATCTATAGAGTAAAGGGTTAATTGGCAATTGATTAAATACAAAGTACACATGCACCATATTTCAGTTGTACAAACAAAATACATAACATAGAAAGAATTGCACAAAATCTGTCTCATCTAGCATACCCCATTCATCTCATTGCACAACTTTAGCTTCCTACTGTTACCATTTTGCTGATTTGTTGAAGAAGTTGAAAAAAGTCTTCAAAAGACTGCATTACCTCTTTCCTATCTTTTTATATAAATGTTGTAGCCGTTTAAAATCATTTTACTTTTCTCTATCTCCTTTTATGCCAGTGGAAATCAATTTCAGTCAATCATTTCTTATACTCTAGCATTACCTGCACCACTGTTTAAAAAACTTATACTGGAAAGGATACAGTAATGAGAATATGTACCAGTGTATGGTAAAATATATGCACATGTAAAAGGCAATTTGTGACCTCTCTGAAAGTAATAGATGTTTGACCACTTTATAAAGGAACCTGACAAAGCACCTGTTAAGGTTCATAAACATCATAGAACATTTTGAAATGGTGATTTTGTTTTACTGGTAGCTTCATTGGAACAAAATGTTTAATTTGTTTATAAATGCCTTGAATACTAGTACAACAATCTACGGTAACACTTTGTCTTGATAAAATGTTCACTCTGTGATCGTACAAGGATAAGTTTTGTATTTGCTTGGTAATGGAGATTTTGAGTATGTCCTTCTGATTGATAACATACAGTAGACATGAAGCATAATAATTTGACAGTTTGTGGGTGATTGAAAATAAGTCTATTGTTGAGAGATCATTCATGTTCCTGGTTTACTTGTGTAATGTCGAATGTGGGATTAGTTAATGGTAATCACTCATCTGGAGGCTTGAACCATGTAAATGAACAGAACGTCATATCCTTAAGGGTTCAAAAACAAGAGAGAAGACTTTGACTAATAAATCAGGATGCTGTACTATACTGTCATATAAGCATTTGTACATAGAAAGGAATTATTAGTCTGCAGCAGTGAGTGACAAGTATCATGTTGTCTCATTATCATACAAGATATTACTGTGGCTACTGTACAGCTCATAATAGTTTACTTTTCTATTTTCTTAATCAAGTGTTGTTACAATCAGGCTATAAATCTAAACCATACCGTTTTATCTGATACACAAATGTTTATCGAACCTTCACTTTTATTTTTTACAAGAATTAAACTCTTCACTGAAGGCCAGACAAAGTGAATTATAATCAGCCTGAGATCTGATCAGGCTTGGCAAATGTGAACATCAATCCAATTTAGAGTCAACACATTCTGGTGGTTGTACTGGGTATATCACACATTCTGGTAGTTGTACCGGGTACATCACATATTCTGGTGGTTGCACCAGGTACATCACACATTCTGGTGGTTGTACCGGGTACATCACACATTCTGGTGGTTGTACAGGGTATATCACGCATTCTGATGGTTGTACAGGGTATATCACACATTATGTTGGTTGTACCGGGTACATCACACATTCTGGTGGTTGTACAGGGTACATTACACATTCTGGTGGTTGTACCTGGTACATCACACATTCTGGTGGTTGTACAGGGTATATCACACTTTCTAATGGTGGTTATCTTATTAATCCCTGACTGTGCATCAAATTCTACAAGCCTTCCCCAGGCCTTGGAAAATAGTATATGTCATTAAAGGATATTCTAACATAAAATTAGCAAAACCTAGCTGAAATATGACACAAACTAGAGTAAATAACTAAAATCACCTATAATAACCTGTGTTATGTGAAGAAATAAAACCAAATAGTATAAGTGTGCAAACTGACTATCAAAAACAAATTAATCAGATACTATAATAGTTATTAATTAATAGCTATATGCTGAGATACTGGATGTATACATCAAATACAATATATGTTCCGTACTGTTATCAAAAATGAAGACTTTGCATAACCAATATTTCTATGTGTAATAAAAGTATTTCTGTGTAGTGTTAGCGAATAAATCCAAATTATATGCAAACTGACTAAAATAAATATATCTATGATAGCATCAGATGCTAAAAAAGGTTTCATACATATAAGGACTGATAAAATTCAAGCACTTTTCAAGGTAGAAATTTTATATTTCAAGCACTAAAATAGATGAAATTGCCATACATACTTACTGTACCTTAGGAGTTCCTGCACAGTAATCCAAGGGGCTAGTTACATTATTATTATATATATTCTATATCCCTATACATGTATATAGTATAATCAAGTCTTTATTATACTATATATAGGGATAAAGAATATATATTGTAACTAGCCCAGCTATCTCTCCCAATAAAGATAACTTAAACATTTGAACAGCAACATAAGGCCATTATAAATTAATTGCTAGATTATCATTTCCGCTCACTCCCTAATTTGCATGTCGCCCTGACTCTTTTTATTTTCATAAAAAAAAAGAAAAAAAAAAGTGTTTTTTTTAATAAAATTATTAGAAAATCATCAAAATTTTAAGAAAAATTTTAATGATAATCTAGAAATTAATTTAAAATGGCCTAAATTAAAATTATTTTTTTTTAAGTCATTTAGTTTCAAACAGCTAAGTACTTCCTCAGCCCTTAATGTATTTGCATCCCATTTGTTACCAATTTCTTTGTACTACACAAGTTTATCTTGTGCTCATTTGCAAATTGTCCGCATGGACATTTAATTTTTCTTGTGTTTCTCGCTCTTATTGTGCGACTTCAGGGCTGAATACACACTTTCTCCGAGGCATTGTTATCCGTTTATTACAACCATGTGCTTTGGATACATTGGGTTTCCCCAGATGACATCACTAGTTCAGAACACAAGCAGTTGTTAAATTGCATTTGATTCTGTTCTCTGTATTTTGGGTGTTATCGACAATTTTTCTGCGTGGGTTATGCAAGAATTATCTATCAACTGCATTAAGTTTATGCAATTGTTTGTTTAGACGACAACACACTGTACCTATTTTTAAAATTAGACTAGGTGCGCACTGGTTCCCAGCATGCTGCACTGCACAATACTGCTGGGAAACAGATTTGTCAAATTGAGTAGTTTCCCTTCTCTTGCATATAGTAAAACACGGAGTAAAATAAATGATTAAGATGGACACTATATATTCTCCGTTACTGTTTTTTAAATTCAAACTTTTTTAAATTCAAGCACTTTTCAATGATTTTTGTTCATTTTCAAGCACTTTTCCCACTGACATTAAAAATAAGCACTATTCAAGGATGTATTTAAGAATGAATGAATAGAGTTCCTACCCCTCTCCAAAGATCGACAGTGATTCTATTCTTAGCCGGAACCACACAGGCTTGTATTTAAGAAATAAGCACTTCTCATTTGAGCGGTTGAAAATCAAGCACTTTTCAAATCTGTGCGAACCTTGTTTAATAATTATAGATAATTAAGAATATGAATAACGAACATCATTATGTGTAATTAAACTCACCTTTCAAATAGTCAAGAGCTAAATGAAACACAAAAATTAAAATATGACCATTCATATTATTTGCACCCTGCAACTATTAAGATATATAATTGTAATAATAACAAAATCAAAGTTTTTAGCAAAGGAAATAAATAAATAACTTCTGCTAGATGTATTATACATATACTGGTGTCAAATTTATTGTACCACTAATAGTCATTTAGGATATCTATACAAAAACGTTTTAAAATGTAACACTGAAACAATTAATTTACAAACTCAATAATACATTATCAGCAAATACTAGAATGACTAGTTTAATTTTATGTCTATTTGCCCAAATCCCTAAATTTTAATAAATGAATGACGTTTTACAGCACGACACATAAATAGGTCATTTTGTGCACGCACCTTAAATATGATCCACTTGTTCCTGTCTTAACCTCCCCTCTTCCCTACCCCCACCTGAAATTAGTATTTAGTTTCATTTAATGATGTGAAGATTCTCTAAAACTTATTGCAATTGTAAACTCAATTTGAATCTATTAATATTAGAAAATCAGATGATAATGTTATTATTTGGTAAGATATGCTTAATATTAGAGTAGGTAAAACATACTAGTATATTTAGTATTATTAAATGAAGGGGTCCCACATTTAGATAGATCATAATCATAAATAAAACATTTGAATGGGTTTAATAACATTTTCAACAAATTTCAGAATATATGTGGCATACCATAAACTAGTATCCTGTATTCTGTTTTATTGGTAGAGGAAGACCTTAAAATAAATCTGAGTAGAACCACGGTCCTTCTGCAAGCAACTGGCAAGCTTTCTCACATAAAGTTTTTGGACCGAGTGGGACACGAACCTATAACTTTAGCAGTGAGAGGTAAGTGATCTTAAGATGATTGCTTAGACCCATGATAAACAGAAGATAAAACTGAATTAAAAAAAAAAATGAATGGTATACAATTTACAATTATGACATTGAACTGAACTATATTATAAAAGCAGAGAGTATTACATGTAATCAAAAAAACATTTGTTATTTCCGGTAAAGTATGTTATTTCATTGTCAGTTATTGTCTACACATACAAAAGCTTACATCACAGAAACATACTTTTATATAATTATATTAATTGATTTATAATGGAGTTCAGTTTTATTATATTAAAAGTTCTCCAACAATTTTTTTTTTCTTATTTTCTCTCTAATTTTTCAATCTATATAGTAAACACTCAACAAAAATGCTGTTTATCTTTTTAATCTCTTATGTTCTTGTTTTCACCATCCATAAATAACATTTACATACAAATCCAAACCTTTCATCTAATATAAGTACAAAAAGATAAAAAAGATGAAACAAAAAACAATTATCACAATATTGTATTGGAATAGCCACATTTTGTCTAAGACGACATCTCATTCAACAGTGATGCATCCCCTTACAACTTGAGGGACATCTGAAAGTTTATCATCGAGTTACACTTGATCCAGACTGAACACCATCACTTCCTCGTGCATGGCCAGTCGAGCCCGCCACATGCAGCAGAAACAATGAAATATATTATTACCTGCAATAGAAACCATGTGATTATAAATGGCTACATAATTGATTTTATTTAAAACCACTTGCATATATAAGCATGAAACATAAAACACTACCTAACATCCACAAATAGATCAATTGTTAACACATCTTTCTGCAAATACAGAAGTTGTGGATCGAATCTATGTCTGGACAATCTCTGTGAACATTGATACAACCATGAATCTCCCACCTCTGCATATGTAGAGAAGTAGTAGGTGATTTGCAGAGTTTTGTTAGAACTAAAATACTATTGACCCCTCCGCCCATACAAACAAGTACTAGTACAAACCTGTAGAGGTATAACAATTCATTGATGCATTGATTGATCACAATTCACCTTTCCGCCGATGTGTGTATTAGGTGTTAAATGAAACTTCCAGTTGATCGCAATGCGATGCATTCTGTAGTCCTACGATGTCTGATATCGTGCATCGCAATTCCATTCTTGATGAAACATAAAAACTAGCCAATAAAAACTAACAAACAAAACAGGACAGGGTTTTAAAAAGCAAGATACAAACTGGCTAAACATGTGAAGAATATTACGGCAGTATTTAATTGTTGTCATCATCTTCTCTACCGTTGGATCCCACTATGTTTATTTCATCACTCAGGTATGAAGTGTCATTAATTCTGTTAGTTAAGATATGTTTAAGTTGCAAATGATCACAGTTATTACATAGACCTTATCAAACAATCATGGTGGTCGCATAAGATACAGTTTAAAAATCAGTATCGTGATGCGCATTGCATCATGACTAAAACATTGTAATACGTATTGCCTTTTATTTTCACAGGCAATACTATAGCAATATGTATTGTTATGAAAATAAAGTATCGCAATGGCTTAAAGTACTGAGTGTCACAGGGTATAGTGCTGCAACCTCTATTCAAGGATCAGATGTATTGAGTCCCAATTCCAAAGAACCATGTATTATGGTCCTAGAGTAAGGCATTTTATCAAAGTCAGTTTCAAACTAGTTGTAAAAAGGAAACATTTACCATGATTACATGCAGTATAAAACATAAACAATGAATACATTTCTCTTCTACGTATGACCTTGCTTTAGTTGAAAGAAAGAACAGAAGAGAGAATCTGATTGTTTTATGTTATACATCGTACATGTATATAGCATACTGTTAAAAGACATAATCAGATATCCAAGATTGCACTGTTAATATACTTTTTTTGTATCGCACCAAAATCAATAGAAATTACATTTTACCTAAAAGCATCACTTGAGAAACAAAGAAAAGACCAAGAACCAATTGTTATTAATAGAACAATTAATTGTGTTTGTGTTCTTATGTAAGTAACTAGAAACTTACGGAGAAAATCAACTCTATGATAAAACAACAAAATAAAGTCACCATGAATGTTCCAAAAAACTGAAAATTAATCCCAACAAAAAAAATTTATTTCATAGTAAACCAGCAGATGGCAACGATGACCTCTATGACCTCTATGTCAATGCCAGACTAAAGACAATAGCTTTTCATTGTTTTTCCTGTTCAAATCGACAAACTTATAAAATCATAAAAATTATACAGCACTTACAATTACTACTAAAACTATTATGACTGTAATTTTAATGTTCTTCAACCACAACGACCGTGCCAGGTTTCTGCTTGTCTTCTTAAATGTAACAGCCTGAAAGTAAATAGAAATGTGATGCTGACCAACAGGTTTAAAATAATTTTTATAAACATGTGTCAATGTGTCAATTGATATATGGGAACTTTTTTTCTCGAAAGTGGGTTTAATGTCATTTTCAACACGTCTCGGGTTAAATATGGCATATCCAATTTTATTGGAGGAGAAAGACCTCAGAATGAATCTCAGTACAACCACCATCTTTCTGCAAGTAACTGGAAAACTTTCTCACATAAAGTTTTTGAAGCAAGTATTACTCAACTTACTTCCTTAGTGGTGAGCCCCTTAGTCCACTCAGCAATGGAGGACCCCTTGTACAGGAACCCACAAATCATCAGATAACCCTTTACTTCATATAGACACCTTTGAACACCTCTAATATAGATGCCTTTTGACATCTAATTGAGACGGCTTTTGACATTATTGGGTGAATTATGTTTATATTAACTGACAGAGTGGAAAACAGTGCAGGAATTGTTCAGATTGCTCGTAACGAGCAATCTGAACTCTTCCTGCACTGTTTTCAAAGGCCTTCTGTGATTGGTGCGGGAAAACATGTACCTACAGAGTAAAGAGATAAACATGAAACCAATATTTACACTTTTATTGTCCAAATAAACTTACGAAAATTATGCCATTGAAGTTCAGGTAGAGGGAGTACTTACGTTTGAGCTCAAATCTTCAGTTTTATCAACTAGCAACTCTAGTTTCTCCCCTCTGTCTGCTATTTGATCTGAAAATTGGATAAAAATGTTGAAACAAAGACATTTTCATTTTTTAAAGGGTGTTAATCAAATGTAGATAGCATTATTTGCTTTAATGCAAAAGGCATTATGTTATTGTGGTGAAAAACTCTATAAGGGTTGGTTTACGTTCAGTTATACATGTTTGATTCGACTACATCAGCACTGTCCTTCCATTTCTTTTAAAGTCACATGAAGGCTCCCAAAAGTGTTTGCTTTGTTAGCAAACGTTTACAGTACACAACTTCAAGAAGCTCAGTTTGAATTGTGTTATCAAACATTGGCAAACAAACTAAACATTAAACATTAAACTGGACACAACCCAGGTGATAGGGTGTTTAATACAGAATTAGTTATAATGGTCTCAGACAATCTTGGGTTCTAGAGGTAAGTGAATTTCAGTTTCTGAATTCCTGAACCTTGGACTGAAAAATCAACACCTATCTATAACTGTAATGTGTCCAATCTAAACGAATAGTGTCACGTGTGGTGCTAGTCAGCACTGTTACTGTAGATGGCATGCATTTACATGATCTGATCATGGTTACATTGACATTTGTCATTTTAACCTTAAACCATGGCATAAACAACTTAGTGTTTGGTCCAGTGGTAGAGCACTGGACCCAGGATCGGAGAGTCCTGGGATTGATCCTTCGCCATGGCTATGTGTGGTGTCCCCATATGACTTAGTACTGGTTCTACCCAGGAAGACTTTGAGTGTGACTTGTAAAGGTTGTAATAAGTTGTTTCACAATCAAAATAAAATAAGTAAGTTTGAACTAAATAACTAATCAAGACCAATATGACAGATACCAACAAATATAGACACAGTCAGACAAAGACACAGCAAAGAGACTTTATAAGATTCATAAATATATTATCTGATATCAAAAAAATGTTTTGACCCAAATGTAGAATAACAGAACATCTTAATTACTTAAATCACAATATCATCACCAGATCATTGATTTAATTATCACAATAAGTAGATATCATAAACACAACAACACTTAATTATGATTATATAATACTTTAAAGAAACATTGATTCAAAAGTGAAGTTTATAAAATATGTTTGCTTTTTTATGAAAATTGCGATTCAACATCATTACAGGATTCACTTTAGTAGCTCAACACTATGTGACATTTTACAAGTGCGTTACATCAATGATATGTCCTTCAACACGATAATTTCTCCAAAAAAAAAATATATAATCATGGTTTATTAGGAACAGTATTACTTTACAATTTATAGAAGAAGTAGTTATATTTAATATAGGAGAACACTATATAATGGCTGATATGCATATCATATTTAAAATTAAATACTACAATGTATTACTCTCGGCCAAAACATTAACATATCCATTATCTATTACTGATCTTCCCAAAAAACTTAAACATTCCTTTAGGGAAAACAAATATGTAACAGCTAAAAATAATACCATTTTGAGTAAAAAACAAACAACTTTACTTCAAGATTAAATTTAATAAACACTGGTTTAGTCACTTCCATACAACTTGTGTTACATTCTGGTTCTTAAAGTAATGTTTAAAAAATAATATAAATAAGATTAATGAGTAAGAAATGTTCTGATTATTAGACACTGACAATAACAACCTCCACAATGTAACATGTTATCATTATTACTATATCATATATAACCATGCACACAGAGTATCACACAGAGTTTTTCTCATTCTATTAGGTAAATTAAATAAAATGCATTTAAAGGACGGGGTTCACTTTATCGAAAAAAAAACCATACAGTAAGGCATTAGGCATATATGGTCTGTTGGCTCTCATCTTAACATTGTAAATATAATCATGTGGTTTGGATTAATGGCAGTGAGAACTACTACTGATTTACAACAGATATGGTAAATGGTCAGTGTACATGTATGTAAGAATCAGCATTCGTGTAAGAAGTAATTGTTTGTTGCACTTTGATTAAGTCCACGCTTCAATCAATTTGAATTAAATGCATTGTTAAACATACTTTCTGAAACAATTTACCGTATATTCCCTAATTAATGCCCCCGGGGGTGTTACATTTTACAAGGTCGGGGCGTTTATAAAAGATAAAAAAAGCAAATTTAACAACAGTTAAAAATACAATAAAACCAATAAAACCATGGAAAAAAACCTTCAATCCGGTTTAAATCCCCGAAAAAGTGGTTCAGAATTATTTTAGAGTGAATGAAATAATCGACATAGGATGAAAAAAAGCTGAAAATCTGTATGAAATTACTAACCTGCTTACTGGAATATCCGAATTTATGGTCATTGTACTCTTCACTTTAAATCACTTGGATGCTTGCTCTTATCAACGTGGAACAATGAGCTTTCAGCATACACAGACTAACAGAATTTTCCGACGTTTTGGGATGTTTTATTCGGCAGACAGCATTTTTACTAGTATTAAACAGCAAATATGGGGAAATATTTGTACAACCAAAAGTGGTTAAGTGGTCACCCAAGATATAAACAATGGGTTAAAGAGTCCAAAGGTAATAAACACTTCGCTAATTGTTGACTGTGTAACAAAATGGAACGATCAGGGAAAGATGGGTGAATACGCACTCAAATCACATATGTTTTGTTTTTTAATTTTCCAGAGAAATAGGTGGGGGGCATTTATTAGAGTGGGGGCGTTTATAAGGGAATATACGGTATTATCATTTATTTGCTTCTTTTGTTACTAAATATCTAGAAACTTTATATGGAAGCATGATAAAAGCCTCCTGTTGTTCAACGTATTCATTGATAATTAAACAGTGAAACAATGAGGATTAGATAGTTTGGCACAAAAATGGCTTTATTCATTTTTTTCGTAAATGTAATGTATTAGTGCATCATGGAGTTATATTGCTTTTTTCTTTCTTTAAAAAAAAATATACAGTAACAGGTCATTTATGATAACATCAGGCCTAGTTATGTCACAAAAGGGGTATTATGAAACAAGAGGCACAAGAGGACCTGGAACGCTCTACTGGCAGCAGATGCTACATGTAAAATATCTAAGGTCTAGGCCTTGAACTTTCAGAGAAACTGTTTTTTAAAATCTTACTTAAAATGTGCTTATAACCCTGTGGCAGTGGCATTTGTGGGAAATCTTGTGGTTATATAATTGCTATGCAAGTTTGGTCAAGATTCAATGAAAAATGAAGGTGCTATCGCAACTACAACATTTTCCCTATATAACTCTATGTAAAACAGTGACCCCTGTGACGGCCAAAAATTAGACCCCAGGGACCCGATTTTCAACAAATATTTTAGGGAGCCTCCATACAATGTTACATGTAAAACATATAAGGTATAGGCCTTGAACTTTCAGAGAAACTGTTTTTTTTTTTTAATTTTACTTCAAATGTGCTTATAAGCCCTGTGGCAGGGGCATTTGTGGTTGAATCTGACATCTGGTTCAAAAACTTGTTCCAGATCTTATGGTTATTTAAATGCTGTGCAGGTTTGGTTAAAACTCAATGAAAAATTAAGGTGCTATCGGGTCTACAACATTTTCCCTATATAACTCTTTGTAAAACAGTGACCCCTGTGATGGCAACAAATTTAAACAAGTCTTTTAGGGGGCCTCTGTGCAATGCTACATGTAAAATATCTAAGGTCTAGTCCTTAAACTTTCAGAGAAACTGTTGTTTTTTAATTTTACTTCAGTGTGCTTATAAGCCCTGTGGTCGGGGCATTTGCGGTCAAATCATGCTGGTTGAAGAACTCATCTGAGATCTTGTGGTTATATAACTGCTGTGCAAGATTGGTTAAGATTCAATGAAAAATGAAGGTGCTATCACGTCTTCAATGTTTTCCCCAATATAATTCTATGTAAAACAGTGACCCCTGTGGTGGCCCAAAATTTGACCCCAGGGACCCGACTTCAACAAATCTTTTAGGGGGCCACCATGCATACAAGAAAAAGGTTAACGGGAGGATGGATGAAAGGACTGCTGGCCTTTAGCCAGTAGAGCTAAAAAACAGTATATCATATATCTAAAATGTGTTAATGCATATGCATTATTCTTAGTTTTATAAAATTAATTAGCAAATTTAGAACTACAGTTCATATTAACTAAATGTGATATGTACTTTAAGTCAATAAAATATAATTAGGCAGACTTACTAGATAACATCACAAATATCTGACTAATTTTTCCGAATAAACAATTCTAATGTGGTCATCAAGATAGATAAGAAACAAATACATGTTCTTTATAGGTACAGTAGTGCTACTGTTTGATGCCATGAATTACTATCGCTAGCACTTCTTAAGTTCGCGTAATAAAGAGGAGTAACTCTATGCTAATACTGAGAGAAATCAAATTATCAAACTGGGCTACTGAAAATCAATTAATGTACCAGTATATATTATTAATCACATTTTAAAAACAAAACAAAACATTTTTATCTTTAAATGACATTTATTAACGTCTCTGTACGCAATTTAAAATGAGCACATATGTAATCCAACATGCCATGAAAGAGGTTTTCAACAATTAACATTTTTGAAATACAACAAAATCTGTACCAGAATATTTACCTATATTTCTCACCATGATCCCCTTCAGCTCATCAACATGCCCCTGCACCTCCTGTACCTTATCTGGAGAACCGGTGCCTGAGTCCGCTGACACCCTCTGTATAAAAAATAAACATTTATTATAAATAAATCTATCTAAAAAAACAGTCACTAAAGAAGAGTTGTCAGATGACAACAAATGTCGCCGATGGGATAAAACTCACCACCCATGCAAAGATTGAGATTGGAGGCAAACACCAAAACTTAAATGTAACTAAACACAAAAGTTTAACCTGGGTGTCTACAGATGAAAAATTATGTCCAAAAGGGCCATAACTCTGGCAACATGCAACCCCGAGTTATGGTTCTTGTCTCAATGATGGTGAACACACATGCGAAGTTTCATTCATATCCAATGAGTGGTTGCAGAGATATCTAACCTGATAAAATACGTTAACCTAAAAAATTAAGTCCAAAAAGGGTCATAACTCTGCCAAAATGCAACCCACAGTTATTGTTCTTGTCTGTGTGTGAAACATCGATGATGGTGAACACAATGCAAGGTTTCATTCATATCCAATGAGCGGCTGCATAGATATCTTAAACTTAAACGCAACTAAATGTAAAAGTTTAACATACATGTAAGTGTCTAAGTCCAGAAAGGGCCATAACTCTGCCAAAATGCAACCCAAAGTTATGGTTCTCGTCTGTGTGTGTTCCATTGATAATTGTTTACACACGTGCAAAGTTTCATTCATATCCAATGAGTGGTTGCATAGATATCTTAAACTTAAACGCAAAATTTTACCTGGGTGTCTACAGACGACGCTGACAACGCCCGGGGTCATGGCAATAGCTCTCCTTGGACTTTATCCCGGCAAGCTAAAAAACATACTGTTTGCAGACGTTGAGAGTCAAGCCGGGTTAGCTCAGTTGTTAGCGCACCTCACTATCAACCAAGAGGTAGTGACTTTGAATCCTCACCCGACCTCTGTCTCTGTGATGATTGATATACAACATTGTGCCTCATTGTCACTTGTCTCTCACTGCTGATTCAAGTGGTTGGAAAGGTATCAGTTACTTGTGGAGATGGGTGTGCATGAAAATGGCACTAAATATTCCAACAAACAATTCAAACAAACTTACTATTTGTGTGGCCATGACTCGACTGAACTCACTGTTCATGGCGTACGGCAAAGCTGTCTGTGCTCTTACCCCATATTGCATCTGGAATCTGAAATAAGTGAAACTTATTGTTACAGACAGCTTGTTTCATTTGAAGTACAGGTCAACCTGCTTTCTTCATTATCAAGATAAAATAAAAGTTAAAACCAGTATAGCTACCCCACCACCAATACAGCTTTGTTGTTTAGGCCATTATAAATTAATTGCTAAATTATCACCAAAATTTTTCTTAAAAACGGAAAGAGTGAGAGTTTTTCATTTTTCATTTTTCATTTTTAAGAATTTGGATGTTTTTTTAATGAAAAAAAAATTTTTTTTTTTTTTTTTTTAAGAAAATAAAAAGGATCGGGGATGGCATTAAAATTAGGGGACGGGTGGTGATGATAATCTTGCAATTAATTTATAATGGCCTTAGTATAACAAACCAATATATATTTTTTTAACCATTATGGACAAACATGGGAAAAATAAGAATGGATTTATATGGTTATCAGTCAAAATGTCCAAATGTTTACTTGCAAAGTGAGGATACCCCGACAAACTCTATTACCCCTGCACCATGCTGATTAGTTCCAACAAGGGCGCTTCTGAAATGTCATGCAGTATAATTTTTAAAGTTTTGGGTATTAAATGGCCTGTGATTGAAACTTAAACCTTCAACATGATGGGCTGATATTCTAACATAGATCAACACTACTGCTGTATATACCTTACTGTAGATAATTGTGGGTTTCCATTGAGGAGTGGAAAATGAAAGCGGACTGTCACTTAGTGCCATCAATGATGGTAGTGCAGTGTAAAAGATTGCACTAATGGTTTAATATAGTTAAACTGATTGGAAATCCAGTACCAAAACTGACATACACTCCCATGTCAGAAATATAAGATTATTTGCCTATTCTCACACATACAGTTATACGTGAAAATGATCTAAACCAACAACCCCCCTCCCCACAACACCAAATTTGATAGTGATTGTGTCTGTTGACATGTATCTCCCGGTAAGACTATAAAAATGACAATTTAGTTACATACACTGTATATTTAAGTTTAATAAGGTAAAATTTTGTGTATAGAGACCATAAAGGAATGTTTAAAACACATGATATTATAAAAGAACTTACTTTCTTTTAATTTCTGATAAAAACCCAAATGCTTTTGCCCTTTCATAGTCCTGGAAAATAACATGAATATATCATTTATCATTTAACATTTAGAGCATTACTGTTAAACTACATATTCAATATTTTTGTATATATTATACAGAGTGTTTCAAAATAGATGTTACAGTTTCAACCTTTAATTAGTTTATCATTTTAATAACCAACAAATTGGTATTACATCAAACAACATTCATTAGGGATAAATCAAATTGTGTTCTGTATCAATATATCTTACTTACATCTTGTATCCATAACATTTATGTCTTATATTTACTAGAATCACCCTTCTCACAAAATATGCTATTAATGATGTCCCCCTTTGTTTAACCCTTTACTTCATATGCACACCTTTGAACACCTATAATATAGAAGGCTTTTGAAAACAGTGTAGAACCAGTTCTGATTGCTCGTAATAAGCAAGGTTCATCTGTACTTATGTTAATATGAGACAGAGAGTTATTCTTTAATTGATCATATTTGGATTAAAGGGGAACTTGTTTAGACTCAGGTGTAGTACTCAAGTTGATATAAGACAATTGGGACTGAGTTTTATTAACCAATTTTCCATAAATAACTTCTGTACTGTGATCTACTACAAAACTTTTCAAGCTGGGTAATTTTATAATAGCTCTTATAAATATTCTCAATAATATTTTAAGACTCTGGAGCAAATAAAATATTAAACCCCAAAAGTCATAATGTTCTATATGATACACATTAATGAAAATAATAGAGCCAACATTTGGCAGAAAACATAGCTTTTTAAGCCTAATTCTCCTTTTCACACCAATATTTCACCTTCAACTTGAATTTAGCAGCCCTTTTATGGTATGATTGATTGATTGAATATTTAGCATCATTTTTATGCCATCGAGGGTTAACAGATGATCAGTTAATCTAACCACTGTTTCCTTGGATCCTGAAAGATTAACCCATACTCGAGCACACCCTATCTCCGCAAGTAACTGATAACTTTCCCACTTAAATCAACGGTGAGAGACGAATGATAATGAGACACAATGTCATATATCAATCATCACGGAGATTGTTGCCAGGCAGAGATTCTAACTCACGACCCCTGGATTGATAGTCAGACATGTAACTGAATGAGCTAATTGGGCCTGGCTTTATGGTATGAAACACGGTTACTGATACCAGAGTGAGTATAAACACTCACTATTCATAGACTCAAATTGATCCTTTTAAAATTGAATTGCACAAAAAAAAAAAAACAATGTTACAAATATGGCTTTGAGCACAAGGTTGCCTAAATGCCATAACTTCCATGACTCTGGAAAGAAACAATTTAAATTACAACATGGTAAATGGTAACATTTATATAAATATGATAAGTTAATTTTGAAATATGAGTACTTTTGACGAGTATGTATTGTCACACCATGATCACCATTTGTCCGAGGGAATGAGACTAAATCATTTGCAGTGTTCAACAGTAACATATATATAATCATTGAATCTACTCATATTGCTAGAAAAATACCTCAGAATGAATCCAAGAACAACCACTAGAACAACCACTGTCCTTCTGCAAGTGAATGGCAATCTTTCTCACATGAAGTCTTCAGAAACCCACCTCAGCAGTTAGAGGTGTGTGATCCCAAGACAGAAAATATCACATCTTTCCTCTCACCACTGAGGTCATGGGGTCAAACCAAACATGGTCCAAAAACTTTATGTAAGACATGTATATGCGGTAGGACTGTGATTTTACTACTACTCGGTACAAGGTATTATAACTAGATATGCCATGAAATTATATTTCCTCCTTTGCGTTGAAAATGGTCTCAAACAAATTAAAAAACACAATCTCAAAGTTGAGAGGTACCAGTATGTGATCACATTTGTGACAAAACATTCTGGTTACACCCTGAATATTATTACTCTTGTAGGTAATATTTATTACAATATACCAATGTTATCTGATATACATTGTAGATTGCACATGTGCAAAGATAACATTACAAACTAATGTGTACATATAATTTTATACTTACATCATCTGATATACACAGGTACACAATCCTGTCATCACAGATATAATGGAACAAATAACTGAAACAAAAACAGTAGAATCATTAACTGTTTGAAACTTTTTTTATTTTACATTGATTGCGAAACAAAATTGTACACAACAAAGCCCTCTCAAAGTATTCCTGGATAGAACAAGTACTAAGCATATGCAGATAAATTGTTTGTAGTGGAGGATCGACACAAGGACTCATACTAAGAATCCTTCATTTTAACCCTTTACTTCATATAGACGCATTTGGACACCTCTAATATAGACGCCTTATGACACCTAATATAGAAGGCTTTTGAATTATTGGGTGAATTATGTTTATATTAACTGACAGAGTGGAAAACAGTGTAGGAAGTGTTCAGATTGCTTGTTACGAGCAATCTGAACTCTTCCTGCACCGTTTTCAAAGGCCTTCTGTGATTGGTGCATGAAAACGCGTATCTATGGAGTAAAGGGGTATTCAATCTTCCACTAGAAAAGGTCAAACCTGACAAAGATATGCTGTTTGTTGTAATACAATGCTCATGTCTATGTAAATTTTTTTGCGGAGCCTCAGTTGAACACTTAGTATAAAATCCTTTCAAGTATGTAAGAGGTATGGAGCATATATATGTAAATAGGACTTAAATGCCTAAGTTACTGTATGACCTTGACTAGTTATGCACCTAGTTCTTAAATTCTGCATACTATCTTTATGTATATGTGGTGAACATTTATCCCCAATCATTATAAAAAATTTGAAAGTTAACTGACGACAGACAATGGAAATTAAGGGTTCAGTAAAACTTCCTTTGAGCATGTGAGCTAAAAAACTACTGTTAAAACCCTGGAGCGGGGTCTAATTTGAACCAGGGTCATGATTTGAACAAACTTGAGAGCCTCATATTAGAAGGCCTTCCACCAGATTAGGTGGTTTGAGAGAATAAGTTGTTTAAGGCAGAAGTTTAAATGACATATGGACAACAGATACAGGACAATCACAAAAGCTCACCTTGTGAGCCTTTGGCTCAAGTGGGCTAATAATAATTTTGTCCCCAAATTTTTAAAACTCAATAATTATTTACTTTGTTAGTAGTGTGCACAACATGCAGTAATGAGACTAATCTAAATGAAATTTCAAATCAATACCAAATTGAATTTTTCACACATAAAGGGACATAACTCTGATAATGTGAAATATTTTATTTGCCATAGAATTAGTTTTCATGATTGGTTAAAAAATCCTGACCAGACTTAAATTTACTGGAAACTGATCTGATTACAGACGTAGTACCAGCATAGGATAAAGTGAAGCGCTTACGTTTGGTAGTCGCATAATGGCGGTTTTTCCTTGTTTCTTCTTCTTTAAAAATGCATTTTCCTTATTTTAATGCTCATTTTTTTATTTGAATGGCATTATTGATGTAGTTTGAACATTTTGAAAGAATTGTCATGTTTGATTTGTGAATTTAGAAAAGAAAATTGATGCTCGGAAATTGGGATATGAATATATGAGTTCGGAAGTCTATTTTCACTTTGTCAACAGTGTATACACTGAGCAGAAAAAAAATCTCTTATATGACACATGACCCCTAATTTTCTCATCATCTTTTGGTAGTGCAGAGGTTAACAAACAGTAAAATGTAAGTTTCACTTCTTTCATTTGGGTCTCTCTATGAATGACAAGCTGTCAAATTTTTATTATTTACTAAAGAATAAAGAACAAAAGTCAATGGTGGGGGTCATACCTAAAACAAATTTCCGTAATTTTAGTATTATTTTGAACCTGCACTATGATTGCATAAGCTTTCTCTACATTACTGAAATCTATCAGCAAGTGTGAGTGTCAGTATTACAACATGAGGTAATCATGAGCAACATATGTCAATGTTAATTTATATGTGTTACTGTAAACAGCATTGATCGTAAGTTTAAAAGTTTGCTACCTAGTTGTGAATAATTTGTGATAGGCACAACTTGATCCAAATTTCATTCATTAAAATGTAAATTCCTAATAACAAGATAAACAAGAGGCCCAAGAGGGCCTGAGGATGCTCTTCTGACTCATAGTGGCCATAGCACTTTTTGAAATTCTACTATGCAATAGAAACATCGGCCATCTTGAATTTTAGATAGAAAAAATGAATCTTTGTATAGTCTCCTATGCAACAGAAACATTCATGTGAAGTTTCAGTTTAATTGGCATAGTGGTTTCAAACTAAATGAAAAAAAAAAAGAATTTTCTTTTTTCCCACAGTATCCCCATGTAAAATTTTAAGTCCCCTTACAGGGCCCCTATATATTTTAGAAGATTTTTTAAGTTTTGGACTATTTTTAGTAATGGCGGCCATCTTGAATTTCAGATCGAAAAAAAAAAATCTTTGGTAAAGTCTCCTATGCAATAGAAACACCCATGTGAAGTTTCAGTTTAACTGGCCTAGTGGTTTCTTAACAGATGTAAGAAAAAGAGAATTTGCTGTTTTCAGAACAGATGAAAGAAAAAGAGAATTTTCTTTTTCCCATAGTATCCCTATGTAAAATTCTAAGTCCCCTTACAGGGCCCCTATTAATTTTGGCCCCTAAATTCTATCTGCAATTAAACCCCTACACATAGGGATAATTTATGGAAAATATGTACAAATCTGACATACCGGTTCTTAAGAAAACGAATTTAGTAATTCCCAATTTTTACCCTTTTGGGGCCCCTCCTGACCCCTTAAGACAGTGGAACCCAGTCATTTTTACAAATCTGAACCTCCTTCACCAAACAATGCTTCTGTGAAGATATAGGCAAAATCATTTTCATTTTTAAAAAAACAAGAGACCAAAGAGGGCCTGAGGACGCTCTACTGACTCATAGTGGCCATAGCACTTTTTGAAGTTCTACTATGCAATAGAAACATCGGGGCAAGGTCATTTTTAGCTCTAGGGACACCATTTGAACAAATCTAACAAAACTATAATTGGTCATCATTATCACATTAACATTTTGAAAATCTGTTGGACCGTTTATGAGAAGAAGATTTTTTAAGTTTTAGACTATTTTTAGTAACGGTGGCCATCTTGAATTTTAGGTAAAAAAAAAATCTTTTGTATAGTCTCCTATGCAATAGAAACATCCATGTTAAGTTTCAGTTTAATTGGCCTAGTGGTTTCAGAATAAATGAAAAAAAAAGAGAATTTTCTGTTTTCCCACAGTATCCCTATGTAAAGTTCTAAGTCCCATTACAGGGCCCTTATATATTTTAGCCCCTAAATTCCTATCTGCAATCAAACCCCTACACATTGGGATAATTTATATCAAATATGTACAAATCTGACATACCGGTTCTTAAGTAAACGATTTTACTAATTCCCAATTTGTACCCTTTTGGGGCCCCTCCTGACCCCTTAAGACATAGGAACCCAGTCATTTTTACAAATCTTAACCTCCTTAACCTAACAATGCTTTAGTGAAGATATAGGCAAAACTATTTCCATTTTAAAAAAAATAAAAAAATATTATGACATGTGTCCCCTAATTGAACCCTCGGGGCGGGGTCATATTTAACACTAGGGACACCATTTGAACAAATCTAACAAAACTATAGTTGGTCATCATTACTACATAAACATTTAGAAAATCTGTTGGGCCGTTCATGAGAAGAAGATTTTTTAAGTTTTAGACTATTTTTAGTAACGGTGGCCATCTTGAATTTTAGGTAAAAAAAAAAATCTTTTGTATAGTCTCCTATGCAATAGAAACATCCATGTTAAGTTTCAGTTTAATTGGCCTAGTGGTTTCAGAATAAATGAAAATAAAAGAGAATTTTCTGTTTTCCCACAGTATCCCTATGTAAAGTTCTAAGTCCCATTACAGGGCCCTTATATATTTTAGCCCCTAAATTCCTATCTGCAATCAAACCCCTACACATTGGGATAATTTATATCAAATATGTACAAATCTGACATACCGGTTCTTAAGTAAACGATTTTACTAACTCCCAATTTGTACCCTTTTGGGGCCCCTCCTGACCCCTTAAGACATAGGAACCCAGTCATTTTTACAAATCTTAACCTCCTTAACCTAACAATGCTTTAGTGAAGATATAGGCAAAACTATTTCCATTTTAAAAAAAAAAAAAAAATATTATGACATGTGTCCCCTAATTGAACCCTCGGGGCGGGGTCATATTTAACACTAGGGACACCATTTGAACAAATCTAACAAAACTATAGTTGGTCATCATTACTACATAAACATTTAGAAAATCTGTTGGGCCGTTCATGAGAAGAAGATTTTTTAAGTTTTGGACTATTTTTAGTAATGGCAGCCATCTTGAATTTCAGATCGAAAAAAAAAATCTTCTGTATAGTCTCCTATGCAATAGAAACACCCATGTAAAGTTTCAGTTTAATTGGCCTAATGGTTTCAGAGAAAGTGCTGCTAACAGATGACAGACGACGGACGACAGACAACGCGCCATCGCATAAGCACTTCTGGCCTTTGGCCAGTAGAGCTAAAATTATTATAATGACATGTGTCCCCTAATTGAACCCTCGCGGCGGGGTCATATTTAACCCTAGGGACACCATTTGAACAAATCTAACAAAACTTTAGTTGGTCATCATTACTACATAAACATTTTGAAAATCTGTTGGGCCGTTCATGAGAAGAAGATTTTTTAAGTTTTGGACTATTTTCAGTAACGGCGGCCATCTTGAATTTCAGATCGAAAAAAAAATCTTCGGTATAGTCTCCTATGCAATAGAAACACCCATGTGAAGTTTCAGTTTAATTGGCCTAGTGGTTTCAGAGAAAGTGCTGCTAACAGACGACAGACGATGGACGACAGACAACGTGCCATCGCATAAACACTTCTGGTCTTTGGCCAGTAGAGCTAAAAATGTAGCACTATTAAACTTTTAATAAAATTCTAGAAATTTAATAATTGTTTTTCTTTAATGTCCTGGATTGATAGTCATACATGCTACAGACTCAGTTTACTGAGTCCCGCTTAATACATTCAGAGTACAGTTTACACAATATGAATATAACTTATGTTAACAATCAATTTATGGGGATTTCATATTATTGCCATGGCTTCCCACATAATTAATGACCTATATATAGATGATGGACAGAAGATGATCACAAAAGCCCACACTGACTTTATTCAGGGTGTCTCTTGTAGGGTATGGAATGTTCAAATGTTGTGCAAAAGCAGAAAAATGTTGTTGAAGATATTTTTTTTTTACATAACACTCATGACTTTCATTAAGTTTTGTAGTAGGAGGGTGAAAGGAAAAAATAAAAGGTTGGTCTGGGTGCCTTCTGCAAAAAACGAAAGAAACTCAGCTAAAAATAACCAGGTGTTCAAGTAAAAGAAACCAGGGGAAAAAAACGGCCGCCGGCTTCTAATGACAGCCCTGAACACTAACTTTAGAAATTTTGGTGATAGAATTTTATAGCGCAATTCCAGACCTTACAATACTGACTACTGAATAAAGACCCTGCTATATTTGAGCAGAATCCTCTTGTGTCTTTTGCTCAGATAGACTTAACAATCTAATTGCTGTAACAATTTCACCCACCTGCCATGTGAATAAGTAAGTTTAGAGTTATCTGGAGGTATCTTGGCCAGAATCTGTTCAGTCACCTCAGTGAAGTTGCCAGCACAACTGGCATACTTGGCAAGCACTGTTGTTCCTCGCGCAACCACACAAAACAATATCGGCATTCTGAAAACAAAAGTCAATTGTTTTTAATATTTAAATGTCTTCATTCATAAAATTAGGTTACACATAATATTTTGATATACACAACCAGTTCACAAGAGCTTTCCCTGTTAGCAGTGATTATTGTGCCAAATATTTTTTTATTTGTTCTGAAATGAAGCTTTAACTTAATGTTCTAGATAACTATTCCTTGTATACCTAATACCGCGATATACCTATTACCGCGAATGCCCGTATAATAACAATCTGGGAAGACATGCGCAAAGCTCCAACTTCTGTTAGCGTCGGCATTTGTTTGCATTTCGTATGGGCAACTGTTTTTTACTCAGCACACTTATGTAACCTGATTACTGTTTAGTATTGATGCCATTCTTAACATGGTTGAATTTTTTTAGATTGCGGTGTTAGATATGAACAGTATATATGACAAAATTAACTTAAATATTATAATATTACTTTGATAATGATTGTATATGTCAACTTTCAAAACAATCATGGAAGTTCAAAACTTGATTTTAACTGTCTTAGTGTCTATCTATCTCTTATTATTTAATTGGTTGATAACGACAATCATGCAAAGTGTTCACAGTTTGCACCCCTTTTTTTTTCAAAAACATATTTAAAGAATAAGTCTGTCAAATCTATTACATGGTATGAGTTTCTTTCTATTGTTCTTCCGATACTGCAACACCCCCTCACCAGGATTACATGCAGGTCTGTGTAATGTTAGTGGAATAAAAGTAAAAGATCCTGGTGATAATAAATGGGAAGATGACATATGAGCCATAATATGGAGTCCGGGAATTTGGGTTACATCACAAACCCTCTGGTGTCCTCTATTTTAATATTTAATACTTGTTAAATTTTATGCTTTATTAGGATACTACACTATTTAATGTTATTATATTGTTAAAAATATTAACAGTTTCTAGATTTATGTATAAAGGAATGTGAATTTTAAATTTCAATGGTAGTAACACTGGACACTATACTATAAATTCATTTATTTATGGTCAAATTAGTTTCTTGCATCTATTAAGTCTACTTAAATGAATTACCAGGTTTAGTTTAATTTTTTCAAATGTAAAACTGGTTATTTAGTTCGATATTTAGCAATTTGTGCTTAGTGGAAGTATGATGTAACTGGACACAAAATGTGTAACAGGACAACACAAAACTGCAGAAATTGTGTAACAGGACACCAATATAGACCCCAATAAAAGACACCAAGTTACACCATTACATCATTGCAGACTCAATGCATCTATATAATTTGATTCAGGTGTTTCAACTACTGTCTTCATGCAAAAACAATCACAGGACATTTCTGTTAACAACGTCTGACCAATCATAAACATTTAATTGAACTGGATTTTTGTATTCATGAATAAATCGGTCACAGGTGTAACACTGGACACGGTGAAAATTGTGTCCCAATTTCACTTGTAACACACAAACAATTTGAGAGTAAATAATACATCAAATATATATTTTAAAGTTCATATTGTTCCCTCGTACTTTCAGACATCTTAATTGTTCAAACCCATTTCATTTTCACAGGTACAGCATATCAATCACTGTTAACCATGAGATTTCTTTTGTTGACGTAATACAATTCACTACATCGGTCAGGCAGAACTGATAAAACCTTGTTACATAGAATTAATTATTCATTATGGTATTTTCATACATCACATATCATTTTGGTTATGCTTAAAAGCATTTTAAATGCATTTAAGAGACCGGAAGATGAGTCAAAACAATGTCGTAACTTTTTTCTGAAAACTGACCAAGTGTACATTGTCGTCCGCCATATACCAAGTTGATTCCCTTCCTTTGCTGCCAGCCATAGAACTGGCTGGTATTGATGTCATAAACAGACTCAAGGTTAAAAGGTTACGCGGGTGAATTACTTGGTAATTTTCCATTATGCTCAGATACCGTGACGTAACAAAAGAGGACACGTTTCTCGTAACCGATATGTTGGCTGTATGCCATATTTAAGTGGTGGTTTCTAGAATGCCATGATTACGTCATTTTCATAGTACACTGTTGATTACATTAAAACAACATGTGTATGAGATCGTCGATGTCAAGGTTGTAAGCTACAACACATTTTGTCTTGACGCAACCCTGAGGTCACAATTGGTTACGCCACATTACAGAAAAATATTTAGTCAAATTCTTATATTTATGTTGTAAATAAAAAAAAAGAAGTTAATCAATTCAAATAAGAGGACACTGAAGTTTATTTCCAAAAAAAAACACAAGCTGTTTTGGTTTAGAAGATTAAGAGTAAAACGTGTTTAGTGCAAACACACACGCAAATGAGTACAGGGTTCATACAGATAAGGACTGATAAAATTCAAGCACTTTTCAAGCACTTTTCAAGGTCAAAATTTTAATTTGAAGCACTTAAATAGATGAACTCGCCATACATACTTACTGTACCTTAGGAGTTCCTGCACAGCTATCAGAGGGGCTAGTAACAGTATTGGGATAGTTACAATATTGTGTAACTAGCCCAGCTGTATATCCCAATAAAGATAACGTAAACATATGAACAGCAACATAAGGCATTAATAAATTAATTGCTAGGTTATCATCTCCGCCTGCCCCCTCATTTGCATGCGGCCCCGACCGTTTTTATTTTCATAAAAAAAAATAAAAAAAATAAAAAAAAAATAAAAAAAATTAGAAAATTATTAGAAAAACATCAAAATTTTAAAAATAAAAAATAAAATACTCCCGCTCTACCCGTTTTCAAGAATTATTTTTTTTTACAAGTTCAGTTAGTTTCACACAACCAAGTACTCCCACAGCCCTTAATGTTTCAGATCAACCTTTGCATCCCATTGTTTACCACTTTCTTTGTACTATACAAGTTTATCTTGTGCTCAATTGCGAATTGTCGGCATGGACGTTCCATTTTTATTGTGTTTCTCGCTCTTATCCCGCGACTTCAGGGCTGTATACACATTTTTTCCGAGGCATTGTTATCTGTTTATTACTACCATGTGCTTTTGGATGCAGTGGGTTTCCCCAGATGACGTCACTAGTTCAGAACACAAGCAGCTGCTAAATTGCATTTGAACCTGTTCTCTGTATTTTGGGGTTGTCAAACGGGTGCTATCGGCAATTTTTTCTGCGTGGGTAACGAGAGAATTATTTATCAACTGTGTTAAATTTGTTAAGGCGACAACACACCGTATTTATTTTAAAAATTAGAACAGGTGGGCACTGGTTCCCAGCATGCTGCACTGCACAATACTGCTGGGAAACAGATTTGTCAAACTGAGTAGTCTCCCTTCTCTTGCGTATAGTAAAACACGGAGTAAAATAAATGGTGAAGATGGACATTTCATATATTCCGTTACTATTTTTTAAATTCAAACTCTTTTAAATTCAAGCACTTTTCAATGATTTTTGTTCATTTTCAAGCACTTTTCAAGCACTTTTCCCACTGACATTAAAAATAAGCACTATTCAAGGATGTTTTTAAGAAATAAGCACTTTTCATTTGAGAGGTTGAAAATCAAGCACTTTTCAAATCTGTGCGAACCTTGGAGTACCACGAAACCAAGAAATTACACAATAAATAAATGATTTATGAGAAGTTGTTAAAAAAGTACCCTATGTGACAATTAAGAGAATTATTTGTTTTTAAAAGGTTCTGCAAATTACTTTAGATTATTATTATATACTTCTGCAGCTTATATTAATTTATGTAGAATTTGTGTGATGTAACGCAAATTCCCGGACTCCATATTATGGCTCATATTTAAGATATTTAAAGTCTGATTAAGACAAACGAAATTTAAAAACAGTGTTTGCATATCTATGGGAGGGAGTATGAGATGGTGCATACTACACACTGACTTGAATGAATGGACAGTGTTGCAATGTCTGGTGGTAATCTGCCAAATAGCAAGCGGGGAGAAACTGTACTTATAGCAGTCAACAATAGTGTAGATTGTCTATATATGTCAGTTTGTGACACTTATGGGATACTTCTTAAGGATGCTCTACATATGGTGGCATTTGTGTGGCAACAAGCACAAGTACAATTTTGTAAAACAGACATAATCTTGCATCGATCTGATCTACGGTCTGTAAGAGACAATCAATCCAGCGCTTTGTATAGATTACTTACCTTGACTGTCTATTCATTTAAAAAATCACTATCTACTGTCACCATTTATTTGTTAACCAATAAAAACATTAAAAGTTTTATGCAGATCAAATTTTGGCCAATATATTCATTTGCAGCCCATGTACCAAAATCCACAAAAGCAATCATTTTACTGTACTGTACACGTCTAGCATCTGAAGATTTCTTCAACACAAACTTTCATCGAATAAAACATCTTTAAGTGTACGTACCTCTGTGAATTGTAGACAAACAAAATAGTAAATAAAAAGAACTTTTGCCAATTATTTCCTCTGTTTACTTGGGAAGTGACATCATACCCGCATGACTGTTTGGTTCTCAAAATCTCTTTTTAAATGATAGATTATAAGGGAGAAATATGTATGAGAACCAGACTGAGTTAAAAGCGTCTATCATCACCCTGACGAAAGACAACAACTTACACGAGAATGGCAAATTTGGACGAAAAACCAATAAAATTGGAAGTTGTAAGTCTTATATGATACAATAATTGTTTATTTTCTATTTATTGTTTACTCATTGTAATGTTAAAAATATTTCATATATTTTGACTTTCAGAATGCTTAAATAATTAAAAAAATCATCAGAATTATCAGACGCTCATTTAATAAAGTAGGGAAAGCATGTTAGTTTTATGATATTTTATTGCATCTATTATATACAATTACATGAATAATAACAATACAAATATATTTATATATAGTGCAAATGGGTTGGGCTACAATTTTTAACAACAGCCCTCCCCAAAAATAAAATCACATTTTCCCATACATGCCTAATACTGTGAATGCTCTTAAATGGAAATAAATAGAAATCCTGATTTGAAATGAAAAGGATATTCCTATCTTGACAAGATGAACTCCTAACATGCCGAACCCCAGGGTACATATCCCATTAAGCTAACCGTCATAGTTTTATAAAAGCATGTTTTACGAAGGTGGCCGATAAAAAACCTACTATACAACTTATCTACTGAAAGAAAGAGTGGAAAGTTATGAAAGATATAACTTTTCATTTGTTAAAACATTGGATGGCCAGTTTCTGACTGAAATGGTCATATTCAGGCTTCTGGCAAATGGGTGTGTTTATGTAAATATATAGTCATTTTCATGCCACCAATGGCTAACAGATAATCAGTTAACCTTACCATTCTTATTTGGGATCAGGACGGTTAACCAGTACATGAGCACACCCAATTCACAAGTAACTGAAAACATTCCCGCTTGAATCAGCAATGAGATACAAATAGCAATGAGACATAATGTTGTACAATGGTTTGTGGGAATTCAAACTCACAACTTCTGGATTGATAGTCAGATGCGCTACTGATTAAACTAACTCGGCCCGACTCTGCCAAGTGGTAAATATATGTGATATGTTTAATAGCAGGATTTTTCCCAGCCAATAAGACGTGCCATTGTCGTGATCCCTTAACTAAATAAAGTCATTTGTTGTGATCTTTTACAACACAAATCTGCCAGGGTTACATTCATTTTGCTTAAACGTTTAATTTGTTTGCAAACATTTGATAAAAGAAGTAAAATGAATAACATCTTCGCATTAAATGTTTGCTAACAGAGCAAATACCTTGGAGAACTGTTTGCTAAATTTGTTTAGTCACTTGAGTTAAAGAGAAATTGAAGGACAGTATTGATGTAGTCCAATTTCCATTAACTGTTCATCGTTTGGTCACCGTTTCCATTTATAAACACAGCAAACATGTTTAACCATGCTGAATGCAGCTCTGGAAACAACTTGAAAGTGTCTGCATGACCATTATCATATAATCTTCTCTAGACGTATTGGGGATAGAAACAGCTGATCAGTCAAGCCTTTAATTGACAGCTCGAGGTCAGAGGTTTATGCTTTATTTCATGTCCTTGGCACTTTATATCAACCAAACACTCATCTGAAAACTTTATTCATGATACTAAATTATTTTGTGATGTCATCTGATTTTGATTACGATTTGGTCCATCATATTGGTTAGTGGTTACATATATTATAGCATTTTTATCTTAAAAAGAATCCGTAATAAGAATAATGAAGAGATTTTGTTTCAATTTCACCACTTCAATTAAAAAAAAATTCTTTACTCACATTTGTGTGAATTTGAAATACTAAGTCATTCATACTTTATTTATTAATGATAATGAGATTCTTTGGCCCTTTTTTTAGCGAATTCCGTCTTCCTATCATACTATTTTTAGCATCAAGTCACACTTAAAAAAATTTAACCTTATAAAAACTTTTCGTTATTATTAAACATTATATCAATACAATTAACCAATTTGATATTTATATAATCAAATTTAGTAGTTAAAAAACAAGTTGTAAAAATAATTTCTGGAGAGTTCTAAGCTTAAATATTAAAATATTACCGTAACAAACGCTTCAAATAGCTGACACAACATTAAAAGAAAGCTGGTTTTCATCTCACTAATTTATCTACAATACTGATAACATATTTTAGATAGAGAAATATATTTAATCTTCACCCTTGTTCATTTATCCCTACTTCATATTGCATATATTGTAAAAAGGGATTAGAACAAATGGAGAAAGTGCTAGTTGAATTGTTTTAAAAAGAGTAACACTTCAACTCGGTGTAAATCAAAAATATTTCAGATTGCAACAGATGGTGAGGAGGATGAAGCCTGCAAGACATTTGTTCTCCATAAAGAGGACCACACACTTGGAAACTCTCTCCGATATATTATCATGAAGAAGTGAGTTTGTTTGATTGTTTGACTATCCAGCATCATTGGTATGCCATTAAGGGCTAACAGACAATCAGTTAACTTAACCACTCTTTTCTGGGATGCTAGTAGGTTAACCAGTACTTGAGCACACCTAGCTAAATAAGACTTAGTAGCTGATAACTTTACTACTTGAATCAGAGGTGAGAGAGGATTAACAATGAGACACAATCTTGTATATCGATCATTCGGAGACTGTGACCGGGTGGGGATTCAAACTCACAGCCCCTTGATTGATAGTCAGACATGCTATCGACTGAACTGAGTATACTGAAGAAATGCGTGATATCTGCTGTTTTCATTAAATGTATACAGTTACCATTGTTTTTTTGTTTTTTTTAGTTCGTCTTTTTGAAAAAAAAACAGAGAACTATTGTCATGACCCTGGCGTCATGGGTGTTGTCCTCATCGTCTGCTGGTTAAAGTTTTGTGTTTAGCTCAGCTTTTTCTCTGTTTCTAAACAAACAATTCATTTTACGGTGACTAAACTTCATAAACACATTTATATCATGTTATACAAACAATGTATATAGCTAACTTACAAAAATGTTCATACTTTGAGCTGTAAAATCTTGGGTTTAAGTTTTATGTTTAGCTCTGGTTTAAATTTTTTTTTTTAATCAATTTTATTTTTCAGTTATACTATTAATTCTGTAAGCAGATCACCATCAACTAAAAAAAGTTTTCATCACTGACCTTGACCTATTTAATAGACTTGGTTAATACTGTCATTATCTGGTTAAAAGTTTTATGCGCCAAAAAATGTTATTGGGTATTTATATGAATTGTTGTATATGTAAATGTATCAAGATTGAACAATAGATCACAGATTGGAAAAACTGTGTATCATTGTTTGAATTTGCCCAGTCCATTGTCCCATATCTACTTGGCTACCTGCCTGAGTCCAACCAAGACACCCACCCTGCTGCCCATTTTTTTTTTTTTTTTTTTTTTTAAATTTGTTTTGTATTAAATCAAATACTCTTCCCTTTTTCAACTTTGTTACCAACCCCAAGACCCTCACCCCTCCCCCTCTCCCCATCCAATTTTTTGTTTAAAATTTGTTTTGTATTAAAGCCTCATTAAACTTTCGAAATGCACACTTTTTGATAATAACAAAAATGATTATACATAATTAAATGTGTTTATAGTATTGCTAAAATCATTCCTGAAGACCCCTTAGTGACTGTTTTTGAAAAAGCGAGAAAATAAATCATTTCAACGAAATGTATGTTTCTAAGATGAGCAGACCAAACTTTTGTTTACATTTTTGTAATTCCGTAATGACTTGGTTGCTTTCCAACTGTCCCTCTGCCAGTGTTCAGAAGTACACAAATGAATACTGCAGTGGTAGTGTGCAGATTAAGACTGTTAGATAAGGGGTCCATTAACAAGATTATGGCTTCACTAATAGTATGTATCGTTATTGGGTTTTATTTGTTTAAAATATATAATATTGATGTCTGCAAAAAAACTATCAAACGTAGTACACATTATATTATTTATATGCTCTGAAAAACAGTGAGTATGAACATAGTTTTGTCTAGTAACTCTTGCTCAGGATCCTCCCTTGCATATACGTGTGATACTATCGCTCGCACTTTTACGTCACAAATCACATTATCGGAGTTGATATTGAGAGGCTACCAAGGGCGGTTTGTTTAGTACAGTTATTAAAAATTAAAAAATTAATTTTATTTTTGATTTTATATAAACGATTCATCACTTACGTGCTCATGGGTTCCAGTTCATCAATACACTGAGGGGAATAAAGGGGACGTTCTTAAAAACTATTTAACCGCAAGCGGTTATTAATTTTTAACAGCATCCCATACAGTTGCCCATACTATGTTTCTCTCTGAAGTGAATTGATCATATATTACCGACTGATGCGTTTCCAAACAAGCTTTGTAACTTCCTGTTTTCTGCCAAAGGTGTTTATCGGAAAGAGACGAACATTAATTTGTAAACAAAACCCGTTCTTAATTATGTACTAATAATGTGCTTTATATTTCTTTTTTCGTTTGCAAAGTCTCTCAGTGATCAGTTGAATATGTATTCTGTCATCTGGAAGAGTAAAACTCACTTGAATTAAAACTAAACACAACCTTTCAGAAGTTTAATGAGCCTTTGAATCAAATACTCAAATACTCCCCCACCCCCCCCCATCCATCCCTGCCCAAACCCCATCCCTGCCCATTTTATGTTTGTATTAAAACTGCACAGCCCTGTTTATTAAACTTTGGCACATACACCTCACATCCACACCCAAATTTTAAAATTAAATCAAATACATTTCAGCTTAAGTACTGGCTAGCTAGCCATATCCAGACATAGACATAGTGTATATTCTGCCTGAATAGTTCTACTTGCACATACATAACATGAAAGATGGTTTCATTCGTACAGATATATCTGTTTTTCTGATGGTACATTATTATGAACTGTTCTATGACAAGGCTAAAATACTCGAGATAACACTGTTCTTCGACATCTCTTTTTTTTTTGTGATTTTTTTTAAATCTATTTTATTTTTTCAGTTATTGTATTGATTTTTTAAACTTAACACTATCATGTTCAAACAGTTTACTTATCTGACTTTGACTTACGTAATAGATTTGGAAAAAAGACCAACATCTGCACCCACTTGTGGTGCTCTTGTTACATTGAATAATAGATATACATTTTTTTTCTTTAAATGTGTGGAAATGCTCTACCAACTGAACTACCTAGTCTGCTAACATTTCTATTCTCCAAACTAGATATATACTTACAGGGTCCCGTGGACATGAATAAATTCAATTTTGATTGTGGGTGGTATTGATTTTATTAGTCACCTGTCTATCAGTAGTCATCACAGAGATAATATAGTAACTGTATTTCTTCATTATTAATATTTCCTTTCGATGATTTATTTGGTTTATTTAAAGATGCCTTTTTAGCTCGTCTTTTCGTGAAAAAAAGAGCTATTGTCATGACCCTGGCGATGTAGCTGTCGCCTGCTGGTTAAAGTTTTATGTTTAGCTCAGACTTTTCTCTCTTTCTGAACAAACTACCTCAGGGCTATTCCATTTAAACACACAACTCACCCATGGAAGGCACTTTGAAATTATATTTTTAATTCATTATTTATCAGGCCCCCCATTTTGAAAAACTCTCTAACCTTAGAAGTTTATTATTTTGCCGTCCATGGGTGGGATGTATGTTTAAATGGAACAACCCTCAGGCATAGTGACCGAACTTAATAAACACATTCATTTCATTTTATACAATGTATACTATGTTACCTAAATTTCCTTACTTTGGGCTCTGACCTTAGGTAAAAGATTTTTGTTTGAATTTCTTTTTAACTTTTGTTTTTTAAGTAATAGGTATTGATTCTGTAAACTGATCGCCATCTTGTTAAAAATATTTTTTACATCACTGACCTTGAAGTTCTTAATAAACTTGCATTGTCTGGTTAGAATTTCATGTATAGGTCGGCTTATTGTCTGTTTCACAACAAACTACTTATGTTAAAGTGACTATTTCATATTTCAGGTATAAGTATTGATTCTGCAAACTTATCACCATCGGGTTAAAAGTTTTTACAAAACTGACCTTGACCTATATGTGGACTTTAAAAAGACGAGCACATGCACCCACTTGCGATGCTCTTGTTAAAGACACATTATCATGAATGGGTTTTGTAATGCCATTTTCAACACATTCATGACATTCAGTTTTATTGGTGGAAAAAAGACCTCAGAAGGTATATGATTGTCCTTCAGGAAGTAACAGGCAAACTTTAAATTTCTTGCACAAAGATTGTTTAGAGAGCAGCTCTAACCTGCAAGAGGTAAGTGATCTTGAGACAGCACTGTAATTAGACCACTCTGCCATGGAAGACCCCATGTTTACATGAAAATTAAACTAAAATAGTGTTTAGGGGTTATCAACAAAATTTCCCCTGTGTCAGTTTCAGTTATAAATCAATACACATATCAAGTAGGATCTATGAAAGATTTTCCAGATTTATGGCTATGTTTTGTGTCTTCAGTAATATGTTTATAGGTAATTCCTTTGTTAAAGTTATATACACATATTGATAATATATGTAACATGAAAATAATGATATTAAATTTGTTATATACATGTATAAGTTAAATACACATCAAGAATTTACAAGAATATATCGGTTAACCAAACATGTATTTTGATTTAACCAGTCACCTGCCTAAACACAAAAAGTTGAGTCAGAATTAGGCTCATTTGCATTTATCAATACTGGTGTTTTTTAAACAAAAAAGTTTAAAAGAAAATATATCGGAATTTTAAATTTAATTGTGTAGTTGACAATACATATTTATTAAAGTTAATTAATTGTAAAAAATTTGTCTAATTTAATATGCTACTTTTTTCTGATTGAAGTCCTGATGTACAGTTCTGTGGCTACAGCATACCTCATCCTTCTGAAGAAAAGATCAACTTTCGCATACAGACTCATGGTAACATGTTACATTGATAGTCTTAAGGTCTTTTGTGATCGCCTGGTGTCCGTCGTCTGTGTCCGTCATTAACTTTTAGCTTTTAACAACTTCTCCTCTGAAACCACTGGGCCAATTTTGATACAATTTCACAGAAATGTTCCTTGGGTGACCTTCTACCAATTTTGTTCAAGCCATCTTGATTCATCAAAAAACATGGCAGCCAGGGAGTGGGGTTAGTTTACTATATAACCTTTAGTAAAAACTTAAAAAATCTTCTTGTCAGAAACTACTGGCTCGATTTTTAAATAATTTCACAGAAATGTTCCTTGGGTGACTCTCTACCAAGTTTGTTCAAGCCATCTTGATTCGTCAAAAAACATGGCAGCCAGGGGGTGGGTTAGTTTTTTGATGTCAAATTTACTCCCCCTGTTTTGTCTGTATAAAGCAATTATTATAAGAAGAGGTAATAAACTCTTTAAATAAACTTTTTTTTTGCTATTATTATACAAAATTATACTAGATATAAGTTTTAAAAGATAATTCATCATAAAAAGATGAATGATACAGTTATAATCAATGATTGAATATTATTCAAATATCATTAACCATTTTGAAGTAGGTGTTTTTCTGAATATAACAGTCCGAGATTTTATGGTTCAGACAGGGATGGTTTACTGCTTCATAATAAAGCAATACCATATTTTTAGCTAGTATCTTCACAGCAAGAAGTCTGCTTGAGATTTTCAGTGTCAAAGTGTAATTGAAATCTTGGAGGAGGAGCTTAATTGTTTTTTGGGGAGAGTGCACTGCGACAATGATTCTTTCAAGTGATATACTTTGGGAAGGCTTGTGTTTGAAGCTCATAGGAATATTTATTGAGCTGGAACTGAAGATTGTTTCATGCACAATAGTTTAGTCTGATGCTTTAGTTTGAAACCGTTCTCAAACATAACAGGTTAGTTTGGTGCTGGATTTGGATATTTTTCTTAGTTCGAAGACTAATCATCTATAGTAAAAACTTCAGAAGCCTTCTTGTTAGAATCTACTGACCTGATTTTGATGTAATTTCACTGACATTTACCATGGGTGAACCTCTACCAAGTTTGATTTCTTCTACGCATCTGTTACATCTTCAAAACAAATAAAATTCTAACTATTTGCCCATTTCATCTTTGTGGAATTTTGAGCGTACATGTATTATATAATCTACTTATGTTGGGTGACTCAAGGTCAGTCAGGTGAGCGATATAGGGCCATCTTGGCCCACTTGTTTTAAACATGTAACTGCTGGGCCTGATTAGCTCAGTCAGTAGCACACTGACTATCAATCCACGGGTCTAAGTTTGAATCCCCGTCCGGCCAGTCTCAGTCTCCCTGATGATTGCATTACGTTGTCATTCATCTCTCACTACTGATTCAAGTGGAAATGTTATCAGTTACTTGTTGAGATGAGATGTACTTGAGTACTGGTTAATCTTCCACAATCTCTGGAAAGAGTGGTTATGTTAATTGATCGTCTGTTAGCCCTTGATGGCATTAAAATGATGCTAAATATTCCATCAATACTCGTAATTATCAACGAAAAGGCAAGTGTATTACCGGTAATAAAATTGATATGAGTAAGGTATAGGTTTAGCTGGTGTTTTTAAAATAATTTGGTACAAATGCTTGCTAAATTGAGATGATGTGCAGAGCTCCACTTCTAGTCATGCCAGTTCAAGTTCAAGGTCATACTGAGATGTAAATGGTCAAATGGTTAGTATTTTTTGTCAATTCTACATCTTTTTAATCAAAATGTTGGCTATATTGAGATGCTATGCAGAGTGCAACTTCCGGTAATGTTTGATCAATGTCAAATGTCTTACTCAAATACATGTAGACAGTATTTCCTGTCCTCTTTTTAACAACTTGAGAGATTTACTTTGCACAAATGTTTCCCAAGTCAAGAGCATATGCAGAACCTGTGTCCATCTGCACACACAAAAGGATATTTTAGTGTCTATGGTTTAGTGTTTGTCTTTTTTTTTTGACGATTAAAAAGGAGTTGAAAATTATGTGGCTAAAAAGTACTTTAATACAAAGGCATGTGGTTAAAACATCTTTTGTGTGGATAAAATTAGTGATATAAGTAATCAGCTTGGCAGTAGAAGCCACTTAAATACCCATTTGTTAGAACTTTCGTCTTTTTGTCCATCACAAAATATGTCTTATGTCTGCTTCATAACTTTTGAGCATTTGCGCCAAATAATTGCAAGTCCCTAAAGCCTTTGACGTGGAGTAAAGACTGGAAGGTGGGGAAGAGGTAAGACGTGTTTGTAACAAAAACAACCATTAATTTAAATCTTAATTTAAAATCTTCTTCAGAACCAACTAGCCAAATTTGATCATATTTGTCATATTTGATATAAAGGATCCATATCAGTAGAGTTTTCAAGTTTGTACAATTAAAAGGACAAGAGTCTGTTGGGACAAATTAAGGGGACTTTAATTTTTAGCTCTACTGGCCAAAGGCCAGAAGTGCTTATGGGATGGCGCGTTGTCTGTCGTCCGTCGTCTGTCGTCTGTTAGCAGCATTTTCTCTGAAACCACTAGGCCAATTAAACTGAAACTTCACATGCATGTTTCTGTTGCATAGGAGACTTTACAGAAGATTTTTTTTTTCGATCTGAAATTCAAGATGACCGCCGTTACTTAAAATAGTCCAAAACTTAAAAAATCTTCTTCTCATGAACGGCCCAACAGATTTTCAAAATGTTTATGTAGTAATGATGACCAACTATAGTATTGTTAGATTTGTTCAAATGGTGTCCCTAGGGTTAAAAATGACCCCGCCCTGACAGTTCATGAGTCAGTAGAGCGTCCTCAGGCCCTCTGGCCTCTTGTTTACATAGAAATGCTAGGGTAAATACAGTTCATTATCACATAGCAATGATTTTATTGGAAGGCGACCATAGCAATGCCGTCTGTAGCTGTACATTTTTGTTCTATAACCTTTGTTATTCTGTTGACTGCCATTTCATTACCTGTGACCAAGAAAATAGTTCTAAAAGTTTCGAAACGCAATTGCCATAGAAGAGAACAAGTATTTCCAGAATGGAAACATGGAACAAAATTCCAATAGAAATTTTTCTTCTCCTATAATATATACATTTTGAACCAGCTACAAAATGTTTTTCTTTAAATTTTCAAAACCATAAAGATTATTAAAACAATAATTTATAGGCCGTTCTTATGGTTCTAGATTACCTTTTGAATCAGAATGAGCAATTTTCTTTTAAAACAAATATTATTACACATACTTGATCAAAGGGTAGATTGTAAAATAAACTTGTGCTTAAATATATACAAGTACATGTACATGTATGCAAGTATACATGTATGTCGATTCTGATATAAGTAAATTTGAGTGTTTGTCAGTATGCTTGCATGTTTTATTTTAGTTTTAATATATATGTGTAAAATGACATGGATGTAAGTTATGAAAGAATACATTGTCATATAATTATTATAATCTAACCTGAGAACAGACTGTAAATTCTGTATTTCTCATCTATTTTAGAAATAGTTTTAATCATATAATACATATAGATCTGGAGTGTTGTTCAGTTATAAGACTTGAAACTTGGTATTTTGAAGAGTATTTAAAATTCTTAAGGGGCCAGCAGGGCCTAAAAAGGGATAAAATGGAAAATTTCAAAATCTTCTATAAGAACTGATAAGCCTTATTTGTTCATATTTGTTATACATGATGCATTTGAGAAGCAAGGGTTTTAAATATGTTCAAATAAAGGGGCTAGGCTCATGGGGGACTAGTAAGGGGGCTTTATTTTTTATACGGGAATCTTCCTTGACATAGTCCATTCAGAAGTCCATTAAAAACTTGAAGTGACAGGATAAGGACTTAGGTCCATTAGGGCTTCTTGTTAAAGTTAACTAAATAACTAAACATAGCAGTACTGACCATATAGGGTAAATGACCAAATTGATATCCACCTCAAAGGTTAATGGTGAAGGTCACTGAGACTCAGTTATTTTAAAACAGTTACATACCGGTAGTAAATTATCATTCTTATTTGTCATGCTCACAAAACCTTACAATTGACCACATTGCATAGATGACCCCTATTGATTTTAAGGTCAGTTAGTTAAAGAAGTTAAGGCTGCTACACTAGAGATAATTATATTTGTACTTGTGTAATTTTACAGGTAAACCTGCCACAGACGTATTAAAGAAAGGTCTAAAGGATCTCAACACAGTGTGTGAACATGTCCTTAGAACTTTTGAGGTATGTTTATGCTTTTGTATTTAGATTATACCTATTTATTTTATAAGTTATTACCTATTTATTTTACTAGTTATTACCTATTTATATTACAACTTGTACAAATCACACTCAAAATCTTTCTGGGTAGTACTGGTTTACCTGGGTAGTACCAGAACTTAGCATATATATGTGGAAAAAGTGTTTTGCTTAAAGACACTACACATATCTGTGGGGAAGGATTGAATCCACAACCCTGCAATCCTTGATTCGATGCTCTTCCACTGGACAGCGAGCTGCACTTAATATTTACTGTATTACATAATGCTACAAATGGAAACTTTTAACAATTCATATAGCCCTGTAATTCTTATTTTAACTGTAAACATACACCAATTACTGAAGATGTAAACATCGAAATAAGGGGACCCATCTTACTGTTTTGCTCATTAATAAAACTCATCCCAACAAACAGCTGCAATTTCGAAAGTGTACTTTTAACTGATGGATCTAGAGAGTGGTGGGGTAAAAATTGATATCTTCACTTCCCTTCATTTGGAAATTTTGCCCAAAATCTGAGCTGAGCCTACACTGGATACAACTGGCTGAAAATCCTAGAAGGACCCTCCGTGGCCGAGTGGTCTTAAACGCCATGTCAAGATCACTTATCTCCCGCTGATAAGGTCGTACGTTCCAGTTCCGCTTGCTCACTTTATGTGAGAAAGTTTGCCAGTTACTTGCGGAAGGACATTGGTGTTCTACTCAGATTCATTCTGAGGTCTCCCCACCAATAAAACTGACTGTCATATATAACCTGAAATTTGTTGAAAATGCCATTAAACCATGTTAAAACAAATAACATAGATCCACATGCACATTTTAATTTATTTTTGTTATATTTGCTATTAAATCAAAAAGTGACTAATAGTCAAATAGTATTTAGACCATATTAAAATAATTACTAGATTATCATCCACGATGCTCCTCTAGTTTTCATGCCGCCCAAAACCCTGTTTCTTTTCATAAGAAAAAAAATAAATAAATAAAAAAATTCTCCCTCTCCCCCTTTTTAAGAAAATATTGAATGAGAATCTAGCAATTAATTTATAATGGCCTTATAAGAAGATGATTTATGTGAATTGTATTGTATTGTTTGCAACTATTCATTAATTGAATACAGAAATATTTAAACAATGTTGATCTATTGATTATATACAATACAATGTCAAAAGGAAAATGTTTATAAATATAAAATAATACTACAACAAGTCCATTTTGCTATTTACAGAACAGTGTCAATGAGGACAAGAGGAGAAACCAGCAGAAAACAGACATTGAAATGATGGACCAGTCTGGCAATGGTTGACATGACAACAGATAACCATAAAAAGAAAACAATTGATATGGCACATTTCTAAAGGATTTACCTGTGGAAATCATTGCATGAAAAGGAATGGACTAAATGAACATCACCAGTGACTAAATATTCTGCCCACAAAAATGTGCTTCAGTTGTGATAGATAGTACCTAACTGTCACAGAAGTGGACACAGGACCTTAGAATAACAGACTTTACTCAATTCATTGACTGATATTTTGAAAGGAAAATATCCTTAAAAGATGTGTAGTGTGATTAAAAAAATCGATGAATTAATGTGAGACTATTTTTGTTTGCATTTCCTTTTAATGAGCCTTGGCAACTGTTTTTTGACTGTATGTTTCCATTTCCTTTCTGAAATAAACCTAAACATTGCTTCTTTGAAACCTTGTGAAATATGTACTTGAAGATTATGAATGCTGCAAATAAAATATCAAAATGACTTGGCACATCTAAACAACTAATGAATAAGAAGGTCAATAAAGGTTCTTGTAAGTCTGCATTTTTTCAATAAAACAAGAAGTTCTGTAATCTTTTTTTTATATTTCAAAGCTACTACCAATATTATAGCCACTAAGGATAATTGGTTTAGTATCAGTAGCTATCAAGTCAACATGGGCTAAGACATCTTTTGGGTGAGGCATAAATGAAGAGAATAGAGTGTAGGCTGCTGATGCCAGTCGTTGCGGTTCTATCCCCAACTGGACCCGATGCATCTCAAACAACAACACTCAGTACTGGTTCTACCCAGGACTTCAGAGTGGTTCATGTTAGCTTTGAGCTTTTTTCATAATTAAGCTTAGATAAATGAGTATTAACTAACTCTTTTGAGCAGTTGTCTAAAGGAAGTATTTCCACTGGAAAACCACTTATCACCATTATAAATTGTCATGGTTAACTAAATAAATGGCCAAAATTACTTGAGCAGTTTACAATTTGTAGGAAGTGTGTGTAAAATGCCATAAAACGCTGCCAGTAATGAGACATTTAATCATCTTAAAATGTTTAAACCAGACTTGCCATGTACATGTATTGGCATTAAAGACCAACTTCCAGAGTTTCAAGTTATTTTACTTTATAACCCGTGTTTCTCGGCTACAAATTAAATCACTTGATCTCTGCAAAGGGGTAGGAATCCTCCCTATAAGTGTCGTGTTCATTTCATCATTTTTTGGTATGTTCATTATTGTGGTTAAATTACCAACCCCTGTGTGGTTCATGCATGTCGTAAGAAGCGACAATTTGAGTAATACGATAGAATATGCTAAAACTCTGCAGTTATCAATATTCTAGGTTCATTCTGCATATTCATTTGTTGATGTATTTTTTTTAATCTGTATGATAATTTGTTGCGTTTTTTTATATGTAAAGTGAACTTTGAATCTTTCTTCCTGTTGGCATTGAATAACCTATAATGTGTACGTCATTGAGGTAGGTGGGTGTGTATATTAGGTAGAGCATTTATGTAAAGATATACAGTATACAACATAATCTGAAAACCAACTTGTACTGAAAAAAATCAACATTACATAGGATAACAGGACAGCGGTCAATTTCTGTCTCTGGTCCACTGCTCATGTTGGACTAATAGATGTCTATGTTCCTTATTACTAAAGAAAAGCTAAATACAGAAGTTTTGACATTTTAATTAATATTTGCTTTGAATGTTTAATTGATGTACAATGTAATTGTTATGGTACTAAAATACATGTATTATTATAATAAAAAACTGTTTATTTTATATTGTTTACATTTATTTTACAATCCTGTCATGGTGGAATGTTTTTACGAGATTCACCAATTGTGTGTGTCGGATTTTTAGAATGAGAAAATTAATTGAAATTTGAAAATAATTGAATGATATAAGTCCCCAGCTGGTTTCACTAGAGGGAATTTTATATATACCCTCCATCTGTCTGTGTGTCAGTGCATTCCTCCATCCGTCTGTGTGTCGGTGCATTCCTCCATCCGTCTATGTGTCGGTGTAATCCTCCATCCGACTGTGTGTCAGTGCATTCTTCCATCCATCTGTGTGTCGGTGCATTCCTTCATCCTTCTGTGTGTTGGTGCATTCCTCCATCTGTCTGTGTGTTGGTGCATTCCTCCATCCATCTGTGTGTCAGTGCTTTCCTCCATCCGTCTGTGTGTTGGTGCATTCTTCCATCCATCTGTGTGTCGGTGCATCCTTCATCCTTCTGTGTGTCGGTGCAATCCTTCATCCGTCTGTGTGTCGGTGCATTCCTCCATCTGTCTTTCAATAAAATCTGGATCCTACGATAACTATAAAAGAACTTACGGTAATACAGGTGATAGGAGTGTAGTTTTCCGGTTGGACCAATATTATGGCAATGAAATTATGAATAATAGTATCATAAAAACATTGATTGGGGACACAATACTTGGGACCTCTATGTCTGTGCATTCCTCCATCCATCTGTGCGTTGGTGCATTCCTCCATCCGTCTGTGTGCTGGTGCATCCCTCCATCTGTCTGTGTGTCAGTGCATTCCTCCATCTGTCTGTGTGTCAGTGCATTCCTCCATCCGTCTGTGTGCTGGTGCATCCCTCCATCTGTCTGTGTGTCAGTGCATTCCTCCATCTGTCTGTGTGTCAGTGCATTCCTCCATCTGTCTGTGTGTCAGTCCATTCCTCCATCCGTCTGTGTGCTGGTGCATTCCTCCATCCGTCTGTGTGTCAGTGCATTCCTCCATCCGTCTGTGTGTCAGTGCATTCCTCCATCTGTCTGTGTGTCGGTGTATTCCTGAATCTGTCTGTGTGTCAGTGCATTCCTCCATCTGTCTGTGTGTCAGTGCATTCCTCCATCTGTCTGTGTGTCAGTGCATTCCTCCATCTGTCTGTGTGTTGGTGCATTCCTCCATCTGTCTGTGTGTCTGTGCATTCCTCCATCCATCTGTGTGTCGGTGCATTCCTCCATCTGTCTGTGTGTCAGTGCATTCCTCGATCCGTCTGTGTGCTGGTGCATTCCTCCATCTGTCTGTGTGTCAGTGCATTCCTCCATCTGTCTGTGTGTTGGTGCATTCCTTCATCTGTCTGTGTGTTGGTGCATTCCTTCATCTGTCTGTGTGTCAGTGCATTCCTCCATCTGTCTGTGTGTCAGTGCATTCCTCCATCCGTCTGTGTGCTGGTGCATTCCTCCATCTGTCTGTGTGTCAGTGCATTCCTCCATCTGTCTGTGTGTCAGTGTATTTTTCCATCCCTCTGTGTGTCAGTGCATTCCTCCATCTGTCTGTGTGTCAGTGCATTCCTCCATCTGTCTGTGTGTCAGTGCATTCCTCCATCTGTCTGTGTGTCAGTGCATTCCTCCATCCGTCTGTGTGTCCGTGCATTCCTCCATCCATCTGCATTTGTGCACTCCTCCATCCGTCTGTGTCAGTACACTCAATCATCCGTCTGTGTGTCGGGCATTCCGCCATCCGTCTGTGTGTTAGTGCATTCCTCTATCTGTCTGTGTGTCTGTGCATTCCTCCATCCGTCTGTGTGTCGGTGTTTCCTCCATCGGTCTGTGTGTCGCAGCATTCCTTCGTCGGTCCATGTGTTGTGCATTCTTCCATCTGTCTGTGTGTCGGTGCATTCCTCCATCTGTCTGTGTCAGTGCATTCCTCCATCTGTCTGTTTGTCGGTGCATTCCTTCATCCTTCTGTGTGTCGGTGCATTCCTTCATCTGTCTGTGTGTCGGGCATTCCTTCATCCTTCTGTGTGTTAGTGCATTCCTCTATCTGTCTGTGTGTCTCTGCATTCCTCCATCCATCTGTGTGTCGGTGCTTCTTCCATCTGTCTGTGTGTCACAGCATTCCTTCATCGGTCTGTGTGTCAGTGCATTCCTCCATCCATCTGTGTGTCGGTGCTTCCTCCATCGGTCTGTGTGTCGCAGCATTCCTTCATCGGTCTGTGTGTCAGTGCATTCCTCCATCTGTCTGTGTGTCAGTGCTTTCTTCCATCTGTCTGTGTGTCGCAGCATTCCTCCATCGGTCTGTGTGTTGCAGCATTCCTTCATCGGTCTGTGTGTCAGTGCATTCCTCCATCCGTCTGTGTGTCGGTGCTTGCTCCATCGGTCTGTGTGCCGCAGCATTCCTTCATCTGTCTGTGTGTCAGTGCATTCCTCCATCTGTCTGTGTGTCGCAGCATTCCTCCATCTGTCTGTGTGTTGGTGCATTCCTCCATCCATCTGTGTGTCAGTGCTTTCCTCCATCCGTCTGTGTGTTGGTGCATTCTTCCATCCATCTGTGTGTCGGTGCATCCTTCATCCTTCTGTGTGTCGGTGCAATCCTTCATCCGTCTGTGTGTCGGTGCATTCCTCCATCTGTCTTTCAATAAAATCTGGATCCTACGATAACTATAAAAGAACTTACGGTAATACAGGTGATAGGAGTGTAGTTTTCCGGTTGGACCAATATTATGGCAATGAAATTATGAATAATAGTATCATAAAAACATTGATTGGGGACACAATACTTGAGACCTCTATGTCAGTGCATTCCTCCATCGGTCTGTGTGTCGCAGCATTCCTTCATCGGTCTGTGTGTCAGTGCATTCCTCCATCGGTCTGTGTGTCGCAGCATTCCTTCATCGGTCTGTGTGTCAGCGCATTCTTCCATCTGTCTGTGTCGCAGCATTCCTCCATCGGTCTGTGTGTCGCAGCATTCCTTCATCGGTCTGTGTGTCAGTGCATTCCTTCATCCGTCTGTGTGTCAGTGCATTCCTTCATCCTTCTGTGTGTCGGTGCAATCCTTCATCCGTCTGTGTGTCGGTCCATCCTCCATCTGTCTGTCCATAAAATCTGGATGCTACCATAACTTTAAAAGTTCTTACTGTAATACAGGTGATAGAGGTGTAGTTTTCCAGTTGGACCAATATTTTGGTAATGGCAATGAAATTATGAATAATAGTATCATAAAAACATTGGTTGGGGACACAATACTTGAGACCCTTGTTAAATAAAAGGTTCCTTTAAACATATGTCTCAAGTGATATATTTATTGATACACATATAGTAAATTCTGGGATAACTGATTTGGGTTTTTATTGTATACCTACTCGGAGCATTTCTATGACCCAAACTTGAATGATATCTGGTCAGTGTAGTTCAGTTGTTAATGCATCTGACTGTCCACAACCAGCTACAGTCTATTTAATGACTGGTCTTAAACTTTGTTACATGGCCATGAGTCTCCCATCTCTAAATATGTGGGGAAGTTGTCTGTGACTTGGCAGAGTAAATTTGTGTCTAGTAATGGTGAACAGTCTAGTGAATGCCGGAAATGATGATTTGTTACACTGAACATCTAAATTAACTTAAGTGCTGTTGAGAAATAGATATCAATGCAATTAGGTTCCAGGCTGTTTTTATGGGGAGTGGGATGAATCGTGGCATGGTCTAGTGGTAAAGAATCCCCTTCACACATGGAAAGTTGTGGTCATGCCAAAGACTTGAAAATGGTACTAGAATATAAATATAAGAATCTTGAATTTCCATAAGAACCCTGGAGGAGTTCTGAAAGGGATAAAATCTTTTTCTCAATAACCAGTCAGTCAAGTTTGTGTATAATTGTTATAAACTATTTCATTAATTAGGGGTTTGAAGTTTTCAAAAGTCAATAGACTAAGGTATATGAAGACCCTGTAAGGGACTTTGAGTTTTACATTAAAACATTAAGGGAAAACAGAAAGTACTAATTTTTAATCCATAAGATTGTTCAATAATATTTTTCAGTTTGATATATAAAGCAATGTCTAGTCATAGCTGGTTATAATTGGTTCAATTAGGAGAATTGAACTACCATGAAGGGGCTTGTATATTTAGGAACCGTGTAAAGCGACTATATTTTTTTATAAAGAAATGATATGGGGAACTGAAAAATCTAATTTAAAACATTTCTTTTCAAGGTGTCAAGACAGCTTTCCAATGGGGTTTCATATTGCAAAATTTACACAAATATTATGGTCACTATTGGCCATTAGAGCACCCTGAGGCCTGCTTGGGTCTCTTATTTTTTAACCAATTTGATGGTTAGTTTGTTCAATCCTCCATCAAATTTCATTTCACAGCTTTTCACCTAAAATTACCAAGATGGAGACCATTGCCCTTCCAGCAAATGTAAGGGAACATTTCATTATCAAGTTTTTATGAGACTGAACCTGCTTGTGGGCCTTACATTGTATAATGACAATGTTTATTTGAATATTTAGCCTTATTTTTATGCCATCTAGGGCTAACAGACGACCAAGCAGGGCGGTAGTGTAGTGGATAGAGTGTTTGCTGCTCACACCAGAGGTTGTGGGTTTGATCTTCAGCTCAACCTTACAACTCGCATAAAAACAATCATTACAGGTTCTACCCAGGAAGCGGACTTAAGAGTGGTTCATATAAGCATTGAGCTTTTTTCGCAATCCAGCTAAAATTAAGTAGTATAAACTTAAAGACGATCAGTCAATCTAACCACTCTTTTCTTTGATCCTGGAATAATAATCAGGCCCATCCATTTCCTTAAGTAACTGCTTTCCCACTTGAATAAGTAGTGAGAGATGGATGCCAATGGGATACACTGTCATATATCAATTATCACAGACTGGCCAGGTGGTTAACTTATGACCCCTGGATTGATAGTCGGATGTGCTACCGACTGAGCTACTTTACGCAAAATTTGCAAAACTAGCTTAACTGCAGTCAAAGATGTGACGGATGGTAAAAAGAATTCATCAAAAAGTTGTCTTTGCTATATAAATATTTATTTAGTCTTCCTGTAAATGTTCCCCTAAGTGTAGGAGCCATGAGAGGTTGAACTGTACGCTTGTCCCGTCAGTCATTGTGTCTCTTACTACATAACAGTTAAACCAGTCCTATCAAACATTGATATTTGTCTTAAAGGGGTTATACCGGGATAAAAAATAAGATAAAATAGATAAATAGCATCTCATTAAGAAAGAAAATCCCAATGGTTTGGTATATCAAATCCACCAAAAAGTGACATAATAGATATTTAAATTGAAGTTCCAAACTTGAAACAAAGTTCCTGTTCTAAAAATATACAGCACTCAAATACCTTCATAAAAAAAATTATGATCATTTGGACTCTTAAGATGAAAAACGTTTTCCTATGCCTGTATAATGGATGATATTAAAATCAAAGTGTAATCACGTGACTCATTTAATACGTCACAAAATATGTTGCAATTTTAAGCAGAGAAATCTAACCCAGGTGCGTAGCCCAAGTTAGAAAATCCCTTTTCAACATATTTTTTGAAATGTTTCAACAGATATTCTTTTGGCAATAAGAGGTCAGAGATTATATATAAACATGATATATTGGAAAATATTTTTAACCGATTTTGAAATTTTGAAAAATTCATATAATTTTATTCCGTTTAATAAGTTGCTAAGACATTAACTACTATTTAATTATCACACGGGCTGGGCCCGATTAACTCAGTCGGTTATGCGTCTGACTATCAATCTAGGGGTCGTGAGTTCGAATCCCCTGCCCAGCAACAGTCTCCATGATGATTGATATACGACATTGTGTCTCATTATCATTCCTCTTTCACCACTGACTCAAGTGGGAAAGTTATCAGTTACTTGGGGAGATGGGGTGTGCTTGAGTACTGGTTAATCCCAGGAAATAGTGGTTAGGTTAACTGATCATCTGTTAGCCCTCGATGGCATAAAAATGACGCTAAATATTCAATCAATCAATCAATCAATTATCACATGGACAGTAAAAGAAGTTAAATCTAACTTCAAACAAATGTTGATGAAAGAGAAATTGTCACGGTGCTTGAAATTGTTGCATGCTCGAACTCGGGGTAACACTTTTAAGGTCAAAACATAAAAGCATGCATCATAAAACATTGTGTTAACATTGTTGAAAGAAAATTATAATGTAAATGTTTACAATGTTACATATGAATGGTTAGGGAAGTTAACAAAATATGTAATAAACGTGATCAGGGAAGTAGGTTTTCACCATCTCATTTATCATGAATACACTTCCTAGTTATGATAAACACAGATGGTTTACATAGATCCCCTGCTGGTGTCAGATATATACAGCACATACTTGGTTGACAACTCCGTGCAGGAATGATGGTACAGTTTGGATGTTTTGTAATCTACCCCTGATATCACACTAACAGGTAATGGGAATAATTATTCTGTATTTAACTATCTGTATATTTTCTTATTTAATATGGTTATAATTCTGTCTGTAGTTGTATTTGTCTGAGTGTATAGACTATAGTGAGGTTTGGTAGATGTTTACATTGGGTAATCTTGAAATATCTAACCTGTAATTTATGGGTAGATTGGCTATATTAGCTTATCATGATTTTGTGTATGTGCTATATTTTATATCACATATTAAGTAATACTTTTTTGTAATGTAGTTTTGAAGAGAAAAAAGAAACTGGTGTTGCATTTCAGTCGATGTTTGTGGTGGATTCGGCATTGGCAGAGTTGCCAAATCTGGTCCAAAGCTGAATTATGAGTAGTTCTACTCTATACCATGCAGTATTTTTTCATTCAACCTTGACCTCTAAGGATGAATAAAATAGTATGCACAGCATCAAGCTTTTCTATATAGCTCCATTTCTCAAAAGTTGTTTGCACTGAAGTCACCCAGATTGGTCCATAGTTATATGAGGTGCTACTGAAAATAATGCAGAATTGTTTCAGATGACCTTGACTTCTACGACTAGTTGATTTAGCCTGCAAAATGTTAAGTATTTGCGTTTGTCTCCTTTTCTCAGAATTTGTATTTAGCTCCTGAAATAAAGGGGTCATTGTTTTATTAAAGTGAACCTCTTGTATTGTTTATTTGTTGTTTTTTGGTGTTGGGGGAGGTCTTTGGCTTTTAGAGTTAGATCTCCATCTTTGTGTTATCAGACAGTAATCAGTTAGATTTTCTTTCAAATTTTGATTAATTAACATAACTGTAGACGATCCATCTCAAAATCTGTCTATCTGTTTACCCATCCATTTGTCCATCCATCAATTCACCATCCATCTGTCTGTATGTCATCCATCCATCCAACCGTCCATCCATCCATCCATCCATCCATCCATCCATCCATCCATCCATCCATCCATCCATCCATCCATCCATCCATCCATCCATCCATCCATCCATCCATCCATCCATCCATCCATCCATCCATCCATCCATCCATCCATCCATCCATCCATCCATCCATCAATCCATCCATCTTTGTTCTAATATTTTACATTGCAGGCCAGAATGTCATGCGTAGAAAAAGTTACTCTTGCAGATGCTCTGCAGAACATCCATGTTCTTTCTGAATTACCTTTAGGGGACTCCCAGCCCTGTATTGAGGCACAGTCCTTGTCAGTCCAATATCAGGCAAACTTTGACACCAACTTCGAGGACAGGTCAGCCTTTGTGACAGGCGTGGCCAGATACATAGAGGAGGCTACCGTACATGCTGATCTGGTAAGAATTATTTCTACAAATAGAATTAATTGGATCCACTTATAACAATATCTCATGAACACCTCTTTTATCAATATCTTTTTAGCTCACCTGAGCTAAAATTGTTAATTTCCATAATTTGGCCAGAGTGGCCCAAAACCATAAAAGGAATAAAATTGGGAATTTACTGATATTTTTTTTACTTACCAGCCACTTTTGTTCATATTGCATATAAATATAAACGATCCCTATGAGTAGTGGTTTTGAATGTGCTTGAATAAAGTCCATTGGGGGGCCAGTAAGAGGACTGATTTTACATTGTAATGCTAGGGGAAAACAGGTAAATGTAATTGTCATTTTCTGACCTATTTGAGCAATTAGTTATTCATTTAATTGCATATCTGGATTATTGTTTGGTCATTGCAGTTGAACTTAAGTATTTTGAAGGGGATTTGATGTACATAAGAAGTAATCAGGAGCCCAAAAAGGGTTAAAATTATGGAATATGAAAAATCCTCTTCCCACAAACAGATAAGCCAAATTTCATTATTTGTTCAGATTTGGCTTTAAATTTTTCTTATTGGTAGTGATTTCAAATCTATTCAAATAAACAGGCAAGGATTCAATGAGGCTCTGTACCGGAACTTTGTTTTTGCACAGAATTCTATGGGAAAACAGAAAATTCTCACTTTCTGTGATTTAGTTGTTTTAATGGCCCTTAGCATCCATATGGGGCTAGCACTGACTGAACATTAGCTAAAATTGTGAATATTCAAAATCTCATAAGCTGGTCAGAGAAATGTGTTCATATTTGGCCTTAATTATCTGTATAATTAAGGGTTTAAAATAAAGACGCCCATTAGACTAGTGTCCTGTATCAGTATTTTGAATTTATATATGCTTATTCTGAGAGGGTGTGGTGGATTTTTTCATCAATTTCAGCAATGATTTTATTCATTTTGATATCTGAGGCATTGTCTTGTCATAACAGTTGAGGTTTTGTTCATTTAAGGACCTTTAGTATCCATAAGTTGCTACAGGGGCCTCAAAAGGGATAAAATTCTGAATTTTCTGTCAGCTTGTATAGGAAAACCATTTAAAATTCTTCTCTGAAAATATAAATGGTAGAATATGCCAAATTTCACACTTCTGCATTGGCTTATCAGTTGTCCATTCAAATTTAAAATTGAAAATCAAATGAACATCGTTTTTTTTTGTTTAGTCTTGATATTATTGATAGGAATCATATTGTTATTATTTATTTTTACATCGATTGTGAAACAGGTTCTTACAGCTAAGACAGATTATGCTCAAAGTTTACCTGGGTAGAACCAATACTAAGCATGTGGGGATAAAGTGTCTTGGTCAAGGACACAACAATTAGCCGTAGCGGAAAATCAAACCCAAGACCCCAGATCTTGGATGCAATGCTCTACCTCTTGACCATGTGCTCCACTACAGGATATTGTTTTCATACAAGTTATTATAAGTAGATATGGATGTTGTTTTAATACTGAACTCTAAACCAACATCTTATGTTTATGAGGAACTAGTATGTATGAGTTTCAAATAAAAAACCTGTCAGACAAAGGTCAAGCATGCCTAATTAGTCAGTTAAATTCCCCACTTGAAACAATTATGGAAGACCAGGAAAAATACTTAACAAATATTTATGTTTGAGCTTGCAAATAATGAAGAAAAAAAAAGCGAAGTATGTGATTGTATGTTACAAATAATCTTGTATGTTATTTGTGTCACATACAAACCCACCTCACAATTTCTTAATGTTTGACAGTTTGCATTTGTTTTAAAGGATAACACTGTAAAAAAAATGCTTTTTGGCTTCTCAGATCAACATTTGTGGAGGTTGGAGGTTATAAGTGGGAGCATTAATGGCGGGTGACTACAGTCATGTAGACCCAGATCACATGGACTAATTCCACCATTAGTAGTTGCTTTGGTGTCCACCTTTTCCTTTTTCACCTTATGTTGCCAACCTGTACTTAACACTCCTCCCAAAAGAAAATGAAATACATTAAAACCTGTGTTAGTGGTCACCTCCATTAAGCAACCACTTGTCTTAAACAGCTACATTTTCTATTAACCATTTTTATTATCTAAGTTTTAATCAACCTGTATTAAACAGCTACCTGTCTTTAAAGGTCATTTTTACTATTTCCCTCGAGTGGCTGCTTTAGACAGGTTTGACTGTAGTCCAAAAATAAGGTTTGAATAGTTTATTATAGAAGTTTAACATGTTTTTGGGTTGACCTGATATGAAACATGAGCAGATCAAGAACCTTCAATAGGATTGAAAAAGGAGCATTCCCTAACACATTGTCAATACATTGGTGGGGTTGGGGGGTAATTCCATGAACTGCCACTGTAGAAGTTATTGCCAATAGAAGTATATAGCAATGGTATTCTCTGAAAGCATCAGATTTTTGTACAGGGGGCATTGACATACACCCCAGTTCTCCCTTACTTTCAGGAAACTTTGTTTTAAATAGCAGTACCCATTTAGCTCAGTTGGTAGCAGGTCTGACTATCAATCCAGGGGTCGTGAGTTTGAAACTCAGCGCTGCCATAGTCTCCTAAATGATTGATATACAACATTGCATCTCATTGTCAGGAAAATAACACTTAACGTTCAACATTTTAATATATATACTAATATTTAGTTGACATGAATGTGCAGATCTTGAAAAATCTGCGACTAGTTAACAGAATGATGCAGTTTTCAAGAATCAGCTGATTTACCTACCAACCTGTCATATTTATTAACCTGATTGGAAGAACAGTGTAATCTTTATTGAACTTAACCCCCATTTATTTCAGAACAAGTTACTGGAGGAGGGACAGACATATGCTGTGATGATGTACACATGGAGGTGCTGCTCTAGATCCCTACCCCAGGTACGCTGATATTGGAAATCTTAACTGGTTATTGCCCAAGTACGTCTGTAAACCATTTTGTTAACTGGGAGGGAGACTTGAGAGGTGTCCTTGTTTGACATTTTGTGTATTGTCGCAGTAACTGTTATCCTGGTTTTGAATTGTTGGACATGACTTCCTTGAGAGCGGAGATGAATTTACCATATTGTTCTTCTAAACACCCTCTCCCTCACACACACATACACAATAAAAGACATGAAAAAATGTAATTAAAACTGTTGCCTGCTTTACTTGAAATAAAAAGGTCATTCATCCACATAGGTTTACTGCATTTTTAAGTAAAATTGGAAGTTTTAGAATTGAAAAAAAAATGTGGCTCTATTAAATCCCGGCTTTCCAAATTGTTGTGTCCCCAGCACAGGGATCCGTCACATGCTATGATAGAGGGATTTTTTTTTAAAAATATACACACATAAACCATATATAGAGATATAAATGGTTTATGTGTGTATATTTTTTTTTTACATATAAGTACTTGTATTTCATAAAAAACAACATTAAAAAAAAAAAAAAAATATTTAAACATTTTTTTTTTAATTTTTTTTTTTTATCATTAAAAAAAAATAAATCCCTCTATCATAGCATGTGACGGATCCCTATGGTCCCCAGTAGTGTTTATCAGGAACAATATGGTATTTGTAATGTATGTTTTATATGATTCTGTAAGGGAAATGTAGATGAAGCTATGTATCTTTATTATTATTGTCTTGAGACCTGATAGGTTTATGGAATATCCAATTTTATTTTCTCACATAATGTTTTTGGACAGAATGGGGCTCAAACACACAACCTCTGCAGTGGTCATTCCACAACAGCACCTTAGACCACTGGGATAATGCGGACAGATGTTAATTAATGATATTTTTGTGTTTTATATGTTGACTTTAACTGGACCTGGTTAACTTAGTCGGTAGCATGTCTGACTATCAATCAAGGGATCTTAGGATCCTTGATGGCTTTATCATGGTGGTGCTTAATAGAGGTGACCACTAAAACAGGCTTGGCTGAAAACAGGTTTGATTGTATATATTTTCTTATTTATATATATGGTTCAGGTTCATTTTTATTTGACTGATGCTGTTTTGTAACAATATAACAAGAGGACACCAAGGTGGAGACACTCATCTTTAAAGGGAGTGTATCAGGATAAAACATCACAAATGTCTTAAATAAATAAAATAATTATCAAAATGAATTAAAAGCATCTCATTATCATTAATAAATATAAACTGAATAGTTTAGTAAGTCATTCAAGCAAAACATGACAAAATCGATATGAGTGGTAAACTTGAAACGAAATCCCCATTCTAAAAATAGACGGCACTTAAATACTGTTTGATGACCTTCACATCATCATTCTGACTCATTCTAAGATGAAACAATTTTTACTACATATCTCCTTGATGATTGATATATGACATTGCATCTCATTGCTATTAGTCTCTCACTTTTGATTAAAATGAGAAAGTTATCAGTTACTTATGGAGATGGGAGTCGTGGAGTACTGGTTAATCTTCTAGGACCACAGGAAGGAGTGCTTAATTGATCACCTGTTAACCCTTGATAGCATAAAAATGATGCTAAATATTCAAACATACAAACAATATGTTACTGTTCATTCTGTTGATCAACATTTACATTTATAAACACAGTAAAAACACAAGCCTGTTCCAGGTGTTTTATAATTCTTTAGACCTTTACCACAATGGTGGTCTAGTGGTAGTGTGTTCAGCTGGCATGCGGAAGGTCATGAATTTGATCTCCGGCTGGGTCATACCAAATAGTTAAATAATGGTACTAGACGCTTCCTTGCTTGGCGTTCACTATTTAGAGGATAATTCTAGGTCTGGTTGGCCCAGTGTCAATATAATGTGACTGAGTGGAGTATCATACCATGTGTCTGCAGCAAGATACAGTGTGGCAATGCTCAGAATACAAGTCTCAAGTAGACACTATTGCGGTATCACTGAAAAATTGTTGAAAGCGATGCTAAACACCATACAACAACAACAACAACAGCAACAACAACTTTAGACGGTTGTAAACTTTATGATTGTTCACTCATTGATGTTTTTAGATAAAGAGTAATGACCAAAAGAATCGTGTGGAGATTTACGAAACAATTGTAGAGGTTCTCGGACCACAGGTGGACAAACTTCGAAAATTTATGTACTTCCAGGTAAGAGTGATAATATGACATCATGATATTCTCAGAAGTTGGTAAATCAACATCTTGTGTAGTAGAAATATTAATAAGGCCATAATAAATTAATTCCTAGATTTTCATCCCCACCTTTTGATCTTTAAATGATTTTCGTCCATTTTATGCCTGATATGACACTTTCATTTTAATGTCTGAAAAATCAAAAAAATATGTATTGCTACCATCACCCCTTTTTAGCTCGCCAGGACAAATGTCCAGGAGAGCTAATGCCATGACCCCGGCGGTGGCGTCGTCATTGTCATCGTCTGTAGACACCCAGTTTAAACTTTTGCATTTAGTTGCGTTTAAGTTTTGGTGTTTGCCTCCAATCTCAATCTTTGCATGGGTGGTGAGTTTTATCCCATAGGCGAGCTTTGTTGTCTTCTGACAACTCTTGCTAGAAAATAAAATCTATTGAGCAGCCGCTTGTCTTAAAGCCACATTTCCTATTTCCAATTCCTATGCTTTTAGATCAATCGTAATATTGAGATTAAAACATTCAGTTTGCCATGTGACATGTTCTGCTAAACCACAAAGATATGATTAATCATTGTATTTATTCAAAACATTTCATAATTTGTACATTTCTTTTTGTTTTATTGAATGTCAAAATTCTATTATAGGTTTTAGATACAGGCATATCAAAAATGAAGTTAACATTTATTTTATATTGTATATTTGCCATATAAAAAAAAGTAATATAATGTACAAATACATGTACATACAAAAGTAATATAATGTACAAATACATACAAAAGTAATATAATGTACAAGTACATACAGATGTAAGCTTTCACATATTAATAGAAACGGGCGATAGAGAGATTTTCTGATGAGGTTAAGAGACTATGCCATAAAGAGAAGAGAAATGATTTTGTATCAGAAGCTTACCTACTTACACTCGGCAAGTTTATTGACATGTTTGCCGTCCTTGATGAGCTGAAGAACATGAAGGCAAGCATGAGGAACGACTATGCAGCCTACAGAAGGTACTTATTATAGACTAAAATCATCTGCATAATTGATTCCTTGCACTTAATACTTCATACATGACTCCCTTACCCGAAAGTGATAGGTTGTGATTGTTTATGCAAAAGGTTAAAGGTCAAGGTCAGTGTGCATATATATATATAGAGAGAGAGAGAGAGAGAGAGAGAGAGAGAGAGAGAGAGAGAGCATATATATATATATATATAGAGAGAGAGAGAGAGAGAGAGAGAGAGAGAGAGAGAGTTATATATTTATGTTTAAGCTTATTTCACTATCCTTAGAGAGAGAGAGAGAGAGAGAGAGAGAGAGAGAGAGAGAGAGAGAGAGAGAGAGAGAAGAGAGAGAGAGAGAGAGAAAGTTATATATTTATGTTTAAGCTTATTTCACTATCCTTGGCCTACTTAATGGACTTAAACATTTACAATACAGTTTTTAATAAACAGTTAAAGATCATTCTCACTAATTGCTGATGTAGTTATTTAATTGGGAAATGCAAATTCCTCTTGTGCATCCCATTATCTTCATTCAATGAATTAAAAGCCAAGATGTATTTTTAAGCCTTTGTTTAGCTTATGTTTTAATGGGTTTAACACAATTTTCAATACATAACAGATTACATACGGCCTCTCCTATCCATTGTTATTGGTGGAGGAAGACCTCAGATTCATTCTGAGTGGAACCACTGTGTCCTTCCACAAGTAACTTTGTTGCATGAAGATTTTAGACTAACCCTTGACCTTGGCAGTGAGGACTTTAGAGGACAGCACCTTAGACCAAAGGCCATGGAAGAATAAGTTGTAATATTTTTATTTATCTTATTTTGTATTACATTGAAAAAAAAAACCCTTAAATCATTAAATGGTTAATTTTGTCTTGTGTGCACTCCAGCAACTTCGATTATTATTGTAAATATTTCAAATATTATATTAAAATACAACTGAAAAGTCCCATACTGGATGTCTTACTTAACTGTGTAGTAATTTCTATTTTGATGGTGTTTGTTTTTGTTCGTTTGAATATTTAGCATCATTTTATGCCATTGAGAGCTATCAGACAATCAGTTAACCTAACCCCTCTTCCCTTGAACCCTGGAATGTTAACCAGTACTTGAGTTCACCCCATCTCTGCAAGTACTGATATTTTCCCACTTGAATCAGCAGTTATAGAAGAATGACATTGAGATGCAGTGTTGGATATCATATCGTTCATCACAGAGACTGCCGCTGGGCAAGAATTCACACTCATGACCTATATGGCATGGTGATTGGTGGTTACATAGTCAGTCATATCTATTGATCTTACAAAGAACATTCCTGTTTTGTATATATATAAATATTCTACTAAAGACAAAATTTATATTGTCATACTTTTACACTAATGTAAATAAAAGATGATTATCTCCACCCACTTGCTGTGCTCTTGTTCCATTGTTACAATTGATGGAAGTGTATAATTCCATGAATGAAATAAACTATGAGCTAAAACGGCATCAGTCCTAAAAAAGTTACCCTGAACTGCATACATATAAGATAATATTGTCAGTCAACCCTGTTTTAGTGGTCACCTCCATTAAGCATCACCATGGTGGGACAAGCAAGGAGTCTTAAATAGCCACATATTCTATTTATACATATTTCTATTGATATTTTTATTTTCAATCAACCTATATTAAGCAACCACCTGCCTTAAAAGGTACTTTTCTTCTCTTTCCCTTGAGTGTATGTTCAAATAGAGATGTAACTTTTACAGGACATCACCATTATAACAGCATATATAAACAACTAACCCACACACCAGGTAGAACATGCCGCAGGATACATGATAGACATATCAACATTTACAGGACATCACCATTATAACAGCATATATAAACAACTAACCCACACACCAGGAAGAACATGCTGCAGGATACATGATAGACATATCAACATTTACAGGACATCACCATTATAACAGCATATATAAACAACTACGGTAACCCACACACCAGGTAGAACATGCTGCAGGATACATGACAGACATATCAACATTTACAAGAAATCACCATTATAACAGCATATATAAACAACTAACCCACACACCAGGTAGAACATGCTGCAGGATACATGAAAGACATATCAACATTTACAGGACATCACCATTATAACAGCATATATAAACAACTAACCCACACACCAGGTAGAACATGCTGCAAGATACATGATAGACATATCAACATTTACAGGACATCACCATTATAACAGCATATATAAACAACTACGGTAACCCACACACCAGGTAGAACATGCTGCAGGATACATGACAGACATATCAACATTTACAAGAAATCACCATTATAACAGCATATATAAACAACTACGGTAACCCACACACCAGGTAGAACATGCTGCAGGATACATGAAAGACATATCAACATTTACAGGACATCACCATTATAACAGCATATATAAACAACTAACCCACACACCAGGTAGAACATGCTGCAGGATACATGATAGACATATCAACATTTACAGGACATCACCATTATAACAGCATATATAAACAACTACGGTAACCCACACACCAGGTAGAACATGCTGCAGGATACATGACAGACATATCAACATTTACAAGAAATCACCATTATAACAGCATATATAAACAACTAACCCACACACCAGGTAGAACATGCTGCAGGATACATGAAAGACATATCAACATTTACAGGACATCACCATTATAACAGCATATATAAACAACTAACCCACACACCAGGTAGAACATGCTGCAGGATACATGATAGACATATCAACATTTACAGGACATCACCATTATAACAGCATATATAAACAACTACGGTAACCCACACACCAGGTAGAACATGCTGCAGGATACATGACAGACATATCAACATTTACAAGAAATCACCATTATAACAGCATATATAAACAACTAACCCACACACCAGGTAGAACATGCTGCAGGATACATGAAAGACATATCAACATTTACAGGACATCACCATTATAACAGCATATATAAACAACTAACCCACACACCAGGTAGAACATGCCGCAGGATACATGATAGACATATCAACATTTACAGGACATCACCATTATAACAGCATATATAAACAACTAACCCACACACCAGGTAGAACATGCTGCAGGATACTTGAAAGACATATCAACATTTACAGGACATCACCATTATAACAGCATATATAAACAACTAACCCACACACCAGGTAGAACATGCTGCAGGATACATGAAAGACATATCAATATTTTATTGTGCATCCTCACATGTACTGGCAGGTGCGAAAATGTTTGTACATACTTGTATTTAATTTTCACTGAAATGGCAGAATTTAAACATTGATTTCAATCAGCATTTCTAATTAATGTTATGCTAATAGGTAAAAGTTCAATCATTTTGTGTCTTAATGATGGCATTCAGGTGTATCACTGTTACTGTGGATGATTTTTATAGCGTTTTTTTTTTATATTTTAATTTGATGGCCATATATCTGTCTTTAAAATGTTTGTGTAATCTAGCAGCAGCTTTTTTTATTGGATCTTTTCATAGTAGTTATATGACCTACACAATAGTCCTCAAACTGGCCAAATTGTATAATTAATATCAGAGTTATGGCTCTTGACCCTCAAAATTGTGTTATTGGATGTTGTGTGTACTCTAGCACTCCCAGTTTTTAATCAGTCATCATTAAACTTGGCCAAATTTGATTATTAATGTCAGAGTTAAAGCCCTTGTTTCATCAAAAATACTATTCAAAAACTTTTTGTGTATGCTCTAGCGCCAGCATTATTCATTGGATCTTCACCAAACCATATTACAACCTACACAGTTATTATATAAGACAAATCTTTGAACTGGCCATATTGGATAATTACTATCAGAGTTGAATAGTAAAAAACACCAGATTTTGAAATTAATGAAATTTTGGCTCGGTCAATATATTTGATTGTACAATACCCCAGCGGTATAGTGCTGCAACATCAGAATATCACAAAATATATAGTTTTATAAAGTGTTCCAGTTCTTTAAAAAGGCTTAGGAAGAGTCAAAATATTGAGTTTAGAGTGAGTTCAACACTAGTATTACCTTTTGTTTTTACCCTGACTCACACAGAGCTGCCCAGTTCCTGAAGGTGATGACTGACCCAGTTATGATAGAGGAGTCTCACACCCTGTCTATGTTCCTGGCCACCCAGAACAAGATCCAAGATACCCTCAAGGAGGCCCTACTCAAGATTCCCGGATATGAGGATCTGCTAGCAGACGTAATCACTATCTGTGTTCATCTGTATGAGAACAAAATGTACCTGGACACAAATGAAAAACATATGCTGGTTAAAGTAGGTGAACCTCATATGGAGCTTCAATAAAGTGCTTTTGCATGATCATGTGATTTTTATCATGTAAATCTTTAATTATTGTTTATTTGCTCTCTTACCTGAAAGTTTAACAGTTCGCTGTTTTCTTTTTACTGATTTATTTGACTCAATTGATGAGCCACATTTTAAGTGGAACATCTATATTAGTTTAACCTATTGGAATAGACCAAGTTAGGAGATCCCTTTTCAATATAGTCAGTGTTAAGGGTGGAGAATTTATTCGTTGGGAATATCGTATGGAAGAATATCAGTAATTTCGTTTACAGAATCTTGCTTCATGTAAATCATTACGGTATCAATTTATTATAACATGTTACATATAATAAACACAATAGCATAGTGTAGTGGTAGAGTGTCTGCCTCTCATGCATAAGGTTGTGGGTTTTATTCCAAAGCTGAATCAGACCAAATACTTAAAAAAAATGGTAATAGCAACTTTCTCGCTTTGGCATCAGCATTTGAGAGAATAGTTCTAGTTCTGGTCGGTCTTGTATCAGTATAATGTGACTAGGTGGGTTATCATACCATGTGTCTGCATTATGATACTGCAGTGTGGCAGCACTTAGAATACTGTCTCAAGTAGACACCATCTTGATATGACTGAAAAACAACAAAATATTACAAGTCTGTATACTTATAAGCAGGTTATTTTTGTCTTATTCAGGTGATGGCCTTCAGCCTGTTTATGATTGACAATGTAGAAAATAACATCTACAAGATGGACCACAGGAGGAAGATAAACATCTCCAAAATTGATAAAATCCTCAAGGTAGGCATATAGCCATCATTCAATTCATTTGGCCTCTGTCTTTTCAAAGAAAACCGGACGGACAATTGTTAGTCCTCATCCTTGTGTTTGCCCATCACAAAATAGCTAAGTTCCTCTTCAATTCAATCGAAACTTCAATAATGACAAAAATATCATAGTTTCATATTTAACTATCAGGCCTTTTGGAATACCAGTGATATTTCAATAATTGTGAGTTTAACGCAAAACTCGTCTATGTTATAATATATAAATAAGAGAGATATATACTGGTCATACCTAATACCGTGAGTCTAAATTTTTTTCAACCATGTAAAGAATGGCGTCAATAATAAACAGTAATAAGGTTACTCAAGTATGCTGAGTAATAAACAGTTGCCGATACGAAATGCAAACAAATGCCGACGCTAACGGAAGTTGGAGCTTTGCGCATGTCTTCTCAGATTGTTTTTATACGGGCATTTGTGGTAATAGGTATGTCACGGTATTAGGTATACAAGGGATATATATATATATATATTGGACCTGTGCAATGTTATCATTCTGATTGCATTATTTTTTCTTGTCAGGATTTTATCAACCAGTTTTTATACACAAACTTGCTAATGTATCATAATTATGAAGTCTGGTGGCACATGTTGGTTTCAACATCCAGATTATCAACTTTGGCCCCTTATTTTAATGGTTAATTTTTTCTGGACCACTTACTAACTCACCAGTTTTGGCTAAGCTTGATATGGAGTATCAGTCAAATGCCTAGTTGATACTTGATATCTTACCACTTCATGGATTATATGAAACTACATGTATCAATCTTGATGGCTTAAATCTTGTAATTACAGCTTACACGGGTGGCAAACCCATGTGACTTAATGCTATAGAGTAGTGCAAAAAATAAGAGGAAAAGTGCCCACTTCGGGTAACATTTTTGCAGATAAATTTCTTCATATTTAATGAAAATTCATGCAACAAAGATGAACACTGTCTCTGTATAAGGATGACCTACCAGTGATATCAAATGGCCATGAAAAAAAAGTATTATTTGCAAAAGTGCAACAGCATTGTTTTGTAAATTGCACCACTTCATATCATAACTGTCTCGACTTAGCACAAAATGCTGTTGTACTTTTTGCAAAAAGTACCATTTTTGTATATTCACATTATGTAGACGGTGGTCTATACAGAGATGGCTTCCATCTTTGTTTCATGAATTTTCATGAAATATTAAAGACATTGTCTGCAAAATGTTACCTGAAACGGGCACTTTTCCTATGATTTTGTTGCACCACTTAATAGCATAAAGTCACGCATGTCTTCATACATATTCTTTTTACATTTCCATATCACAGAGCTTGGAGATAGTGCCGCTGTACGGGGATATGCACATATCTCCTTTCCAGTACATTAAAAAGAGCCCCAACTATGATTCTTCCAGGTGGTCAGCCTGTGAGTCAAGCCAGGTCAGCCCGCAGTCCAACATTCTTGTAAACCTTGTCACCATCAGACAGGAACATGTGTCATTCATCTGTCAGCTGTCCAGATATAGTAATGCTGTAAGTGAGCTGGGAGTTGTACAATGTTATTGTATATTGTATTTCTCAAAATAAAGAAATGTTTTTTTTTCAAAAGAGGGTTTATTTGAATTTGAGAAATAAAAGAGAACAACATTTTTTAAGAAGTATGTTACAAACAACCTTGTTTGATAATTGTCTAAAATATGTATGACTGTAGCAGCTAATATGAGGTTTCACACATTGGATTGGAAAAAACAGAGTTATTGAAAAATGCTGGGGTTTGCCTTATTAAACATTTCACATCTTTAGTTTCCATTTAGAACTTTAGTTTTCATCTGATCCCCATTACACTCATTCAGAATGTTTACAGTTATAAAAGTTGCAGTAAGTATTTGATTGATTGATTGATTGATTGAATATTTAGTGTCATTTATATGCCATTGAGGGCTTACAGACAATCAGTTAACCTAACCACTGTTTCCTGGGATCCTGAAAGGTTAACCAGTACTCGAGCACACCCAATTTCCACAAGTAACTGATAACTTCCCCACTTGAATTAGCAGTGAGAGACAAATGATTATAAGCACTAACATGGTATTGAACCACCATGGTTTGACCTTGTCAACACCATACCTCCATTTTTCTTCCAATCAATCATTATGGTATGAAAGAGCAGAGTTACTGAGTTGCTGCTGCTGAAAATAGAAAATTATTAAATAATGATTTCTCAGAAACCTCTTTGCTGAATTTCTTCATACATGCAAGTGCATGTAGCATACATTGAAATTTCTCAGCTTCCATTGTGTTGATTTAGTATGGTACAGGGATTCCTAAGTGGCCAAGTGGGCCTTTATGAGAAAGTTTGCTAGTTACTTGCGGAAGGGCAGTGGTTCTACTCAGATTCATTCTGAGGTCTTTCTCCATGAATGTCACTGAATATGCCATATGCAACCTGAAATATATTGAAAATGCCATTAAACTCCATGTCAAAACAAAATCTGACTTAATATCAGTTTTAATAAAGAATGTTATTTTCCAGAGCATCAACACTTCAACAGAAGATACAAGGACTGATGCAGAAAACAAGGAACTATATGACCTTTCCCTCCGTGGACTACTCTTATTGTCTTCCTGGACACAACGAGTTGTAGAACTGGTAGGGAAAGTCATGATGTTGTTTTGTAAATATTTTTTACCACTTCAGTTACAGAAAATATAATCTTTGATATGTGATTATGTGCAATGGAATGATTTATTGATGACAGGGTCATGTTACTATGTCTGCAGTGTTTTTATCACCCATTTTCTCAAGGTGAAAGCAGAGGGACATAGTCATAGCCCCCATCTGTTGGTCCATTTGGATGATTGTTTTGAGTTATTTTTTTATGTGTCCCCGAATTGTTTTTGGTGAGACATATGTTTTTTGTTTTTGGAATAACCATCTAGTTTTAGTTGTTATTATAAAGGCAAACCACCTTAGCTTTCAAGTCAAGGTAAAGTTTTTATTGCCCCTCGTGCTTTGAACATTTTAGCAAACTTCATTTCTTTGTTCAATTGTTACTATTTGTATATTTTCAGTACTCGTGGAAGTTGTTAAATCCCACGGACCCGCATGATAATAAAGAGTGTCCAGAAACTGCAGAAAACTATGAACGAGTAAGACTTTTGAAATACTTTAATTAGCATATAGTTATTCAGGATCCTGTCTCAACAACAGGCCCCAATGGCTCAGTCAGTTACACATCTGACTATCAATCCAGGGGTCAAGAGTTTGAATCCCCACCCAGCAACAGTCTCCATGATAGTTGATAAACGACATTGTGTCTCATTATCATTCATCTCTCAACGCTGTTTCAAGTGGGAAAGTTATCAGTTACTTTTGGGGATTGGGGTGTGCTTGAGTACTAGTTAACCTTTCAGGACCACAGGAAACAGTAGTAAAGTTAACTGATCATCTGTTAGCCCTCGATGGCATAAAAATTACGCTAAATATTCAATCAATCAATCAATCATGTTTCACCACCATATTTAAATAAATAAACACTTAAACACTTCCAAGAAAATCATCCATATGATTATTATTTTAGGCTGGTGACACTGATATTACATGCAATTATAAACAGGAGCCAGTATAGGCTGGTGACACTGATATTATATGTAATTTTAAACAGGAGACAGTATAGGCTGCTGACACTGATATTAATTATAAACAGGAGCCAGTATAGGCTGGTGACACTGATATTAATTATAAACAGGAGCCAGTATAGGCTGGTGACACTGATATTAATTATAAACAGGAGCCAGTATAGGCTGCTGACACTGATATTAATTATAAACAGGAGCCAGTATAGGCTGGTGACACTGATATTAATTATAAACAGGAGCCAGTATAGGCTGCTGACACTGATATTAATTATAAACAGGAGCCAGTATAGGCTGCTGACACTGATATTTATTATAAACAGGAGCCAGTATAGACTGCTGACACTGATATTAATTATAAACAGGAGCCAGTATAGGCTGGTGACACTGATATTAATTATAAACAGGAGCCAGTATAGGCTGGTGACACTGATATCAATTATAAACAGGAGCCAGTATAGGCTGCTGACACTGATATTAATTATAAACAGGAGCCAGTATAGGCTGGTGACACTGATATTAATTATAAATAGGAGCCAGTATAGGCTGGTGACACTGATATTAATTATAAACAGGAGCCAGTATAGGCTGGTGACACTGATATTAATTATAAACAGGAGCCAGTATAGGCTGCTGACACTGATATTTATTATAAACAGGAGCAGTATAGGCTGCTGACACTGATATTAATTATAAACAGGAGCCAGTATAGGCTGCTGACACTGATATTAATTATAAACAGGAGCCAGTATAGGCTGCTGACACTGATATTAATTATAAACAGGAGCCAGTATAGGCTGCTGACACTGATATAAATTATAAACAGGAGCCAGTATAGGCTGCTGACACTGATATTAATTATAAACAGGAGCCAGCTGATAACACTGATATTAATTATAAACAGGAGCCAGTATAGGCTGTTGACACTGATATTAATTATAAACAGGAGCCAGTATAGGCTGCTGACACTGATATTTATTATAAACAGGAGCAGTATAGGCTGCTGACACTGATATTAATTATAAACAGGAGCCAGTATAGGCTGGTGACACTGATATTAATTATAAACAGGAGCCAGTATAGGCTGCTGACACTGATATAAATTATAAACAGGAGCCAGTATAGGCTGCTGACACTGATATTAATTATAAACAGGAGCCAGCTGCTAACACTGATATTAATTATAAACAGGAGCCAGTATAAGCTGCTGACACTGATATTAATTATAAACAGGAGCAGTATAGGCTGGTGACACTGATATTAATTATAAACAGGAGCCAGTATAGGCTGCTGACACTGATATTAATTATAAACAGGAGCCAGTATAGGCTGCTGACACTGATATAAATTTTAAACAGGAGCCAGTATAGGCTGCTGACACTGATATTAATTATAAACAGGAGCCAGCTGCTGACACTGATATTAATTATAAACAGGAGCCAGTATAGGCTGCTGACACTGATACTAATTATAAACAGGAGCCAGTATAGGCTGCTGACACTGATATTAACTATAAACAGGAGCCAGTATAGGCTGCTGACACTGATATTAACTATAAACAGGAGTCAGTTTAGGCTGTTGACACTGATATAAATTATAAACAGGAGCCAGTATAGGCTGCTGACACTGATATTAATTATAAACAGGAACCAGTATAGGCTGCTGACACTGATATTAATTATAAACAGGAGCCAGCTGCTGACACTGATATTAATTATAAACAGGAGCCAGTATAGGCTGCTGACACTGATATTTATTATAAACAGGAACCAGTATAGGCTGCTGACACTGATATTAATTATAAACAGGAACCAGTATAGGCTGCTGACACTGATATTAATTATAAACAGGAGCCAGCTGCTGACACTGATATTAATTATAAACAGGAACCAGTATAGGCTGCTAACACAAAAATTAATTATAAACAGGAGCCAGTATAGGCTGCTGACACTGATATAAATTATCAATACAGGTGATAATCAAGAGTCTTTAATCCAGTTAGAAATATGTTTGCAGTTAATTGTTCATTGTGGCATTTCCATTTAATATTGGGCATAGGGGAGGATGGAGGTTAACTCTAATTTCAAGACATTTCAGGTTATATTTGGTATGGACTCAATGACTGAGTTTAGTTGATGTATGATGTCCTAGTAGAACCACTGTTCTTCCACAAATATTTAGACTGACTCTAACACTTTATTTATCTCAGTTATGAAAGGTTAGTGAACTCAGTGTCTCATCCCTGCATGTAATTTTGACCCCTCGGATGAGATTTTGCTATCTTAATGGATACCCATGATAGATTCTTATAATCGTATGATATGATTATATATTTCATTACTAATCATAGTATTCTACTAATTCCTGTTTACTGTTTTCTGAATTTCATAAATAAAGACGATAAGGGGAAATAAAATACCAGAGACTGCCAATATCTTATGAAACTCTTGGCTATTATTTCTTGTCCGATATCAGTTTACCTGCAGCAGGCGAAGCAGATAACAAACTGGGTTATTGGTAAACTAGTATAACATAATGTTTTTAGATATTGGTGACCATTTCTGTTCCTCTTCTCTCTAATTCCTTGTTATCATCGATAATTGCATGATGTGCATCATTGTGTCAAAATTATCAAAATAAATGGGCAAGAACAGCCTGTGTATTAAGAAACACTGCAATTTGATGTGTGCAGGCTATTGTTATTTGCTCTTTAATTTTTCCAGGCCACAAGGTATAACTACAGCAGCAGTGAGAAATTCGCCGTGGTTGAGGTGATCTCCATGATTAAGGGGCTACAACTGCTGGTGATGCAGATGGAGCCGCTGTTCATGGATGCAATAAGGAGACACGTCTATGCAGAGTTACAGGACTTTGTACAGCTGGTGCTGCGAGATGCCCTGAGGAAAGCCATCAAAAAGAAAACTGATCTGATTAAAGTGTAAGACTCTCTTACAGCACACAACTGTTATGTCACATGGTTATGAAAATATCAGCCAATTATTGGAATGTATGGATCATTCGAAGACTGGTAAAAGGGCAATGACCCGTTACTCCATAGATGCGCATTTTTCCCCACCAATCGCAGAAGCCTTTGAAAACAGTGCAGGATGAGTTCAGATTGCTTGTCAGTTAATATAAACATAATTCACCCAATAATTCAAAAGCCTTCCAAAGAGACCTATATTAGAGGTGTCCAAAGGCGTCTATATTAGAAGTGTCCAAAGGCGCCTATTTTAAAGGTATCCAAAGCCTTCTATATTAGAGGTGTCCAAAGGCGTCTATATTAGAGGTGTCCAAAGGCATCTACATGTATATTAGAAGTATCCAAAGCCTTCTATATTAGAAGTGTCCAAAGGCATCTATATTACAGGTGTCCAAAGGCGTTTTCTATTAGGGGTGTCCAAAGGCGTCTTTATTAGAGGTGTCCAAAGGCGTCTATATCAGAGGTGTCCAAGGGTGTCTATATTAGAGGGGCACATAAATGGGTAGTTAAGTGTCTAGGGTTTAGGTTTAGTAATTTTTATGGATAGTTGAAAAGCAGTTTAAAAATAATTACGTGGCTGTTTCTAGACACTTAAAAACAGCTTTTATGTGGCTTTTTTTCTTTTATGTGGCTAAAATTGTCGAAAATTTAGCCACACAAGTATACAATTGACGCAAAGAAGCCACTTAAATACCCATTCGTGAGAACGTCCGTGTTCAAAGACGTCTATATTAAAGGTGTCCAAAGACTTCTATATTAAAGGTGTCCAAAGGCATCTATATTAGAGGTGTCCAAAGGTGTCTGTATTAGAGGTGTCCAAAGATGTCTATATTAGAGGTGCCCAAAGGCATCTATATTAGAGGTGTCCAAAGGCGTCTATATTAGAGGTGTCCATAGCCTTCTAAATTAGAGGTGTCCAAAGGCGTCTATATTAGAGGTGTCCTTAGGCGTCTATATTAGAGGTGTCCTTAGGCGTCTATATTAGAGGTGTCCAAAGGCGTCTATATTAGAAGTGTCCAAAGGCGTCTATATTAGAAGTGTCCAAAGGCTTCTATATTAGAGGTGTCCAAAGGCGTCTATATTAGAAGTGTCCAAAGGCCTCTATATTAGAGGTGTACAAAGGCGTCTATATTAGAAGTATCCAAAGCCTTCTATATTAGAAGTGTCCAAAGGCGTCTATATTAGAGGTGTCCAAAGGCCTCTATATTAGAGGTGTCCAAAGGCGTCTATATAAGAGGTGTCCAAAGGCGTCTATATTAGAAGTGTCCAAAGGTGGCTATATTAGAGGTGTTAAAGGCGTCTATATAAGAGATGTCCAAATGCGTCTATATTAGAGGTGTCCAAACACGTCTATATTAGAGGTGTCCAAAGCCTTCTATATTAGAGGTGTCCAAAGGCATCTATATTAGAGGTGTCCAAAGGTGTCTATATTAGAAGTGTCCAAAGGTGGCTATATTACAGGTGTCCAAAGGCGTTTATATTAGCGGTGTCCAAAGGCGTCTATATTAGAGGTGTCCAAAGGCTTGTTTATGAAGTAAAGGTTAAGAGTTGCCCCTGTCCGTATGCTTGGCAGTCCAAGGTAAAAAATGGTGTTCGATCAATAATATCTGAAGGAGTCCAGGTACTTAATTAATAGTTTACGTATTTTATATTTGTTAACTTGTGTCAAATTTTACAGGAGTTTTGGTCTCTTTTTTAACTAATTTTTGGTAAATAAATGACTTCAAATCAATATTTTGATCATTGTGGAACATTTTTAAAATTTTATAATTTAACAATTTTTTTACTTTAGTTCAGTTTAAACTTATTTATTTTACTTTGATTGTGAAACAAGTTCTTACAACTTAGACAAATCACGCCTGAAGTCTTCCTGGGAAGAACCAGTACAAAGCATATGCGGAAAAAGTGTCTTGCTCAGGGAAACAACACATAGCCGTTGTGGAAGATCAAACCCACAATCCTTCGATCATGGGTTCGTTGCTCTACCACTCGACCACGTGCTCCAATTTAATTTTTTTAAATATTGGTATCATACAAGATTTTCTCAGTTTTATCATTTTTAAATTCTATAGTACAAGTCAGGGGCAAATCCAGGATTTTAGATTGGTGTGGAGGTTGGGGGGAGGGTGGACCTATCAAGAGGCACACTTGTTTTTATTAGAAATATAGTGATTTTAAATAAAATATGGGAGTTTAAGGAGGGTGTAAGCTATTTTTTAAAGTGTTTTTTTTTAGGATTAGCTCTGCCATTGTAAGTCATGCTGTTGTTACTGTTACAGAATCATACTGGCTGTGCACATAACACCTGTGTTGTTTTTACTGTAACAGAATGATGCTGGCTGTGCATAACACCTGTGTTGTTGTAACTGTTACAGAATCATACTGGCTGTGCATAACACCTGTTTTGTTGTTACTGTTACAGAATCATAGTGGCTGTGCATAACACCTGTGTTGTTGTAACTGTTACAGAATCATACTGGCTGTGCACATAACACCTGTGTTGTTTTTACTGTAACAGAATGATGCTGGCTGTGCATAACACCTGTGTTGTTGTAACTGTTACAGAATCATACTGGCTGTGCATAACACCTGTGTTGTTGTTACTGTTACAGAATCATACTGACTGTGCATAACACCTGTGTTGTTGTAACTGTTACAGAATCCTACTTGCTGTGCATAACACCTGAGTTGTTGTTACTGTTACAGAATCATACTGACTGTGCATAACACCTGTGTTGTTGTTACTGTTACAGAATCATACTGGCTGTGCATAACACCTGTGTTATTGTTACTGTTACAGAATCATACTGGCTGTACATAACACCTGTGTTGTTGTTACTGTTACAGAATCATACTGACTGTGCATAACACCTGTTTTGTTGTTACTGTTATAGAATCATAGTGGCTGTGCATAACACCTGTGTTATTGTTACTGTTACAGAATCATACTGGCTGTACATAACACCTGTGTTGTTGTTACTGTTACAGAATCATACTGACTGTGCATAACACCTGTGTTGTTGTTACTGTTATAGACTCATAGTGGCTGTGCATAACACCTGTGTTATTGTTACTGTTACAGAATCATACTGGCTGTACATAACACCTGTGTTGTTGTTACTGTTACAGAATCATACTGACTGTGCATAACACCTGTGTTGTTGTTACTGTTATAGACTCATAGTGGCTGTGCATAACCTGTGTTATTGTTACTGTTACAGAATCATACTGGCTGTACATAACACCTGTGTTGTTGTTACTGTTACAGAATCATACTGGCTGTACATAACACCTGTGTTATTGTTACTGTTACAGAATCATACTGGCTGTACATAACACCTGTGTTATTGTTACTGTTACAGAATCATACTGGCTGTACATAACACCTGTGTTGTTGTTACTGTTACAGAATCATACTGACTGTGCATAACACCTGTGTTGTTGTTACTGTTACAGAATCATAGTGTCTGTGCATAACACCTGTGTTGTTGTTACTGTTACAGAATCATACTGACTGTGCATAACACCTGTGTTGTTGTTACTGTTACAGAATCATAGTGGCTGTGCATAACACCTGTGTTGTTACTGTTACAGAATCATACTGACTGTGCATAACACATGTGTTGTTGTTACTGTTACAGAATCATAGTGGCTGTGCATAACACCTGTGTTGTTGTTACTGTTACAGAATCATAGTGGCTGTGCATAACACCTGTGTTGTTGTTACTGTTACAGAATCATAGTGGCTGTGCATAACATGTGTGTTGTTGTTACTGTTACAGAATCATGCTGGCTGTGCATGACACCTGTGTTGTTACTGTTACAGAATCATACTGGCTGTGCACATAACAACTGTGTTGTTTTTACTGTAACAGAATCATACTGGCTGCGCATAACACCTGTTTTGTTGTTACTGTTACAGAATCATACTGGCTGTGCATAACACCTGTGTTGTTGTTACTGTTACAGAATCATACTGGCTGTGCATAACAATTGTGTTGTTGTTACTGTTACAGAGTCATGCTGGCTGTGCATAACACCTGTGTTGTTACTGTTACAGAATCATACTGGCTGTGCACATAACACCTGTGTTGTTGTTACTGTTACATAATCAGAGTGGCTGTGCATAACACCTGTGTTGTTACTGTTACAGAATCATAGTGGCTGTGCATAACACCTGTGTTGTTGTTACTGTTACAGAATCATAGTGGCTGCACATAACACCTGTGTTGTTGTTACTGTTACAGAATCATAGTGGATGTGCATAACACCTGTGTTGTTGTAACTGTTACAGAATCATACTGGCTGTGCATAACACCTGTGTTGTTGTTACTGTTACAGAATCACACTGGCTGTGCACATAACACCTGTGTTGTTGTTACTGTTACAGAATCATACTGGCTGTGCATAACACCTGTGTTGTTTTTACTGTTACAGAATCATACTGGCTGTGCATAACACCTGTGTTGTTGTTACTGTTACAGAACCATAGTGGCTGCACATAACACCTGTGTTGTTGTTACTGTTACAGAATCATAGTGGATGTGCATAACACCTGTGTTGTTGTAACTGTTACAGAATCATACTGGCTGTGCATAACACCTGTGTTGTTGTTACTGTTACAGAATCACACTGGCTGTGCACATAACACCTGTGTTGTTGTTACTGTTACTGAATCATACTGGCTGTGCATAACACCTGTGTTGTTGTTACTGTTACAGAATCATACTGGCTGTGCATAACACCTGTGTTGTTGTTACTGTTACAGAACCATAGTGGCTGCACATAACACCTGTGTTGTTGTTACTGTTACAGAATCATATTGGCTGTGCATAACACCTGTGTTGTTGTTACTGTTACAGAATCATACTGGCTGTGCACATAACACCTGTGTTGTTTTTACTGTTACAGAATCATACTGGCTGTGCACATAACACCTGTGTTGTTTTTAATGTAACAGAATCGTGCTGGCTGTGCATAACACCTGTGTTGTTGTAACTGTTACAGAATCATACTGGCTGTGCATAACACCTGTGTTGTTGTTACTGTTACAGAATCATACTGACTGTGCACATAACACCTGTGTTGTTTTTACTGTTACAGAATCATACTGGCTGTGCATAACACCTGTGGTATTGTAACTGTTACAGAATCATAGTAGCTGTGCACATAACACCTGTGTTGTTTTTACTGTAACAGAATGATGCTGGCTGTGCATAACACCTGTGTTGTTGTAACTGTTACAGAATCATACTGGCTGTGCACATAACACCTGTGTTGTTGTAACTGTTACAGAAGCATAGTGGCTGTGCATAACACCTGTGTTATTGTTACTGTTACAGAATTATAGTGGCTGTGCACATAACACCTGTGTTGTTTTTAATGTAACAGAATCGTGCTGGCTGTGCATAACACCTGTGTTGTTGTAACTGTTACAGAATCATACTGGCTGTGCATAACACCTGTGTTGTTGTAACTGTTACAGAATCATAGTGGCTGCACATAATACCTGTGTTGTTGTTACTGTTACAGAATCATACTGACTGTGCATAACACCTGTGTTGTTGTTACTGTTACAGAATCATACTGGCTGTACATAACACCTGTGTTGTTGTTACTGTTACAGAGTCATACTGGCTGTGCACATACCACCTGTGTTGTTGTTACTGTTACAGAATCATACTGGCAGTGCATAACACCTGTGTTGTTGTAACTGTTACAGAATCATACTGGCTGTGCATAACACCTGTGTTGTTTTTACTGTTACAGAATCATACTGGCTGTGCATATAACACCTGTGTTGTTGTTACTGTTACAGAATCATACTGGCTGTGCATAACACCTGTGTTGTTATTACTGTTACAGAATCATACTGGCTGTGCGTAACACGTGTGTGGACTGGATGCATGGTAAAGAACCAGAAGGCGACCCTGCAATGAAGGGCAAAAAGGACCCTGAAGATGGGTTCTTTATCCAAGTGCCAAGGCGTAGTGTTGGTCCCTCTACCACACAAGTTTGTTTTCTAATTGTTCTTTATGAATATTGTTGATAATAAGTTAATTGAAATTTGTGGCTTACATATTGAGTTATATATTATCTTTGCAATGCTCAGCAAAAAATCCAGATTACCTTAAAATAGCTTCATTCAAAATGTAAACATTACCGGACATGAAGCTCAACTGTGATGAGGTCATCTGGTAATTTATAAGTCACACTGATCTATATATCAGTGACATGTGTTCCTCTTATAGCCAGATGGTCAGTGGGAACTATACATGTACCCAGAATTGAAATGAAAAATCATTTAACTTTTGAAACAATGTTCCATTACTGTATCTAGCAGGTGTGTGTAACATAAGTTCCTCTTATAGCCAGATGGTCAGTGGGAACTATACATGTACCCAGAATTGAAATGAAAAATCATTTAACTTTTGAAACAATGTTCCATTACTGTATCTAGCAGGTGTGTGTAACATAAGTTCCTCTTATAGCCAGATGGTCAGTGGGAACTATACATGTATCCAGAATTGAATGAAAAATCATTTAACTTTTGAAACAATGTTCCATTACTGTATCTAGCAGGTGTGTGTAACATAAGTTCCTCTTATAGCCAGATGGTCAGTGGGAACTATACATGTACCCAGAATTGAAATGAAAAATCATTTAACTTTTGAAACAATGTTCCATTACTGTATCTAGCAGGTGTGTGTAACATAAGTTCCTCTTATAGCCAGATGGTCAGTGGGAACTATACATGTACCCAGAATTGAAATGAAAAATCATTTAACTTTTGAAACAATGTTCCATTACTGTATCTAGCAGGTGTGTGTAACATAAGTTCCTCTTATAGCCAGATGGTCAGTGGGAACTATACATGTACCCAAAATTGAAATGAAAAATCATTTAACTTTTGAAACAATGTTCCATTACTGTATCTAGCAGGTGTGTGTAACATAAGTTCCTCTTATAGCCAGATGGTCAGTGGGAACTATACATGTACCCAAAATTGAAATGAAAAATCATTTAACTTTTGAAACAAATTTCCGGTATTGTATTTAGCATGTACATGTGACATAGTTTTCCACCTTTGTGTTAGTGCTCAAGGGTAATCTATTAAGGTTTCTTCTTAACTACGGTCTTCTTTCTGAGCAGGGCCTGGTTAGCTCAGTTGGTAATGTGTCTGACTATCAATCCAAGGATGTGAGTTGGAATATCCACCTGACAACAGTCACTGTGATGATCAGTTATACAATATTATGTCTCTCACTGGTGATTAAAGCGGGAAATGTATCAGATACTTGCAAAGATGGGTGAGCTCGAGTACTGGTTAACTTTCAGGATCCAAGGAAAGAGTTGTTAGGTAAACTGATCAACTGTTAGCCCCCAATGGCATAATATTGATGCTAAATATTCAAACAAACTCTTCTTGCAGAGGTTGTGAGCTCAAGCCTAATTCTATCGAAAGATTTAAAGTGGAGACATTTGTATTGTGCTTAAAGTCTTGTATATGCATCTTAGGTTTGCCCACCCAGCACATATTATCATTCCTGGGACCAGCCAGGCAGTTAATTGATGTTACACACACCATATCCCTGCTATCAATGACTACTTCCCCACATAATCAAGAGGTGGGAGACCCATAGCCATATAACTGAACAGTCACATTACCAAATGAGCCATCCAGGTCCAGCCATAATTTTTTTAAACATTTTTTTTTAAATTTCTGTTATTTGGAAAATACTCAGAGCTAGCAACCTGCACCCTTCCCTTTTGTTGACTTTTTAAAAAAAACACACACTTAATTTATGACTAGTGCATATTTGTTTCAGCTGTACACAGTTAGAACCATGTCAGAAGCTTTGGTTACTAAAAGGAATACACTGAGAAAGGATATAGACAACCAATATGTCCTTGCTATTGCACACTTCCACGAAAACTCGTTCTTTTGGTCTATGCTCCTTAACTTTAATGGTAAACACAATATAGTGAGCATGACAAGTTAGCATGACCATTTCATTTTGTTTGATATGGATTTTGCGCATGCTTCTTCAAACATGTATCTAATGCTGATGCTATTGGTATCTGCACCAGTCAATTGTACTTTTGTATGTAGAATGATCCCTGCATTAAATGGACAATGATGTAGCCTCAAAAATAGCTCTTGAAGAATAAAATCTGCTGAATTGCCTGTTAAAGATATGGTTTTATGATTAACTATATTTATGCATTAATGAATTAGCTTAAAAATAACAAACTTTTTGTTCATATTTTCATTAGTTCACCAGTCCTGAGCAAAGCATTGTTAACTTTTATATTTAACATTTTAGCTCAACTTTAGTAGAAAAGAGAAGTTATTTCACTCACTCTGGAATCAGCATAAATGAAACTTTACCTGTTTCACTACCATTAATTAACCCTTTACTCCATAGATACGCGTTTTCCCGCACCAATCACAGAAGGTCTTTGAAAAACATAATTCACCAAATAATTCAAAAGCCTTCTATATAAGGTGTCCAAAGCCTTCTATATATGGTGTCCAAAGGTGTCTATATGGAGTAAAGGGTTAAATGAAACTTTATCTGTTTCACTACCATTAATTAAGGGGATTCATGGGACAAGTGGAATGACTAAGTCTTGATTTTGAAAGCTCATATCTCTATTGGGATTTTCTATTGAAAATTAATTGATGTGTTCATTATAAAAGTGGAAGTGACAAGTACCATATTCTTTACTTGTATTTTATTGGAATAATGTCCCGTTTTATACTTGAAAATTTAATTAAAGTTTTAAAGCATTTACTTATCCCTGTAACTAACAGTCATATTGTGGATGGGCTTTGTTGTATTGTCTAATGCTTTGTTATTCGACAGCTATTGTTTTCAGACAAATTTCTAAAAGTAGAGTGTGCTGTCCTATGACAGCTCTTGTTAGTCATATATTTACCAAAATAACTCTGCATTTTACAGTTATACATGGTACGAACAATGTTAGAATCTCTCATCGGTGACAAACAGGCAGGAAGCAAGCGATCTCTCCGACGAGATATAGACAATCAACATTTAAATTCATTTCGAAATTTCCACAAATTGTCTTTCTTTTGGAACTATCTTCTCAACTTCAGTGGTAAGGTATTTACTTCTGTTATGTTTAATCTGACATGTTGTATAGGAGTATTACTACACAATATCTAAATCTGTTTTGGCGACTCGAAAATTCATCCAATCTAAAATCATGTATGCTGTTAAATTTGTTTTATTTGACAGATTTTCAAAAGTAAAACATCTTAAATTGCCACTAAAACTTTATTTATAAAAGACTGAAAAAAATAGAAACTAAATAATTTTATGGCCTTTATATAGTTACATTTCATATTAGTATTGGTAAATCTTCTCAATTATTCTACTTGTAAATGCTACAGGTTTGCTGTTTTGTATTTTGCATGAAGCATCATGGTTGCCTTCTCTTTATGGCATGGTTACCCCTGTTTTAAAATCTGATCAATAACTGCTGAACTAAGTGTTTACCTGTATTGATTAATTATAAAAAACTGATCAAGTTTGATATATGTGAATTAAGTTTACATAAAAATTTATAGCACCTTTTCAGTAAAGCCAATGGGGAGAGTGAGAGAGGGGGGGGGGGGGGGGGAGGGGGCACATGGGGGATTTGTGTCAACATACCTAATTCTAATCTTACCAGGGGCATAGCATCCTATAGGCACTATAGGCCATCCTATAGGCACTATAGGCATGTGCCTACACTTTTTTTCCCCTGAGAAATCGAAAAAATGAAATGCCAACAATGTAATAAATATCAGTCCCTAGGGTGGTAAGAAGGTAAACTATAAATTTGCATAAAAAAACATTGAATATGATCCAGATATTTAACACCATTCTATCAGTTTATATGGTTATAAAACAGTGAATTCAAGGTTAATATTAAGGATAACAAGGCCCTTAAAAACATAAGAAATATACGTCAAAATGCACCAATGACAGTCTAGCTGGAAAAAGATAGAGGGAACATGCCCCCCGGACCCCCTACAACTGTGCCTACACATTGTTTTCAGCCAAGCTATGCCCCTGCTTATTATAATAATATTTTTAAATTTTGGTTGTGACAATTAATTGTAAAGTTGTTTACACTGTTTTTAGGTGTGATATTGTCTAAAATTGTGTATATCTGATAAATTTACAATATGGAATGTGATAATGCTTGATCCCTCAGAAGCACAAAACATGAACAAGAAATGAAAATCGGAGACATTGAGTCTGGTGTTCTGTTTTTTGAGTGCTAAATGATATCCATGCTTCTAAAGACCAAAGAAATTCCCGTAGATTTTACAACAATCGCTTTTCAGGAATTTAATTTTATGATTTATATCATATATTTAATATATATATTGAATACATAACATCATCTAGATGGTTCCAACATCAGAGGGTGAGAATTTTATCGTGGTCCTAGGGTGAGATAGAAATATCTTACCCTGGTTAAAATGCAGATTATAAGAATCTTATATGGGTTTGAGGTTCAAATAGAAAATTCTGTTCCTTGCGATAACTGTTTTGGCGAGAACGAGGCTCTATTTAAACTTATTTTATCATCAAATTTTTACAACAGTCACTTTTAAGTCATTAAATTATATGATTTAAGTTGTATACTTTATACGTTATAAATGAGTGTTAATGTCATAGCGCGAGAATTTTATCTCAGCCCTATGGTGAGATAGAACTATCTAGCCCTGGTAAAAATGCAGATATCCTTATCCAGTGTGCAAGAAATCCTTATCCAGTATGCAAGAAATAGTCATAATTCATGATCCACTTCACCGGGTGAGGATTCGAACTTACGCAACACCCCTGAATTTATAGTTAGATGCTCTACCAACTGAGCTAACGGGGCCAAGCTATTTATAGATCTATTTTAAAATACTTGTTAAACTCATATTTTCAAAACTGTTACAACATCACTAGTTTCATAAAACTGTCATGATTGATAAATTCTTAAATATAAAGTTTCCAATAGTAATACTTAGAATTTATTATCTCCATGTGGTTATACATTTATTGTTGGTAAGATTTGTTTGAGTACAATTTGATGCATGTCCTTTTAGGAAATAGGTGTTAGTTTTGTTTATTGTATGTTGCTATATATCAGTTTGTCACTGCTCAGTTTAATTTCACAGAGTCACTCCACAGCTGCTGTGACCTCTCCCAACTCTGGTTCAGAGAGTTTTTCTTGGAGATGACCATGGGCAGCAGGATACAGGTAAGCTTGACCTTTCTAGGTCATAGTCAGTTATGATACCCTGAAATAATCACATATGTACCTTCTTTTAAGGTCATAGTCAGTTATGATACCCTGAAATAATCACATATGTACCTTCCTTCTAGGTCATAGTCAGTTATGATACCTTTCGATGTCTATGCCATTCCTGATACCCTAAAATAATCTAAGTTGTAACTACTTTACATTGATTGTATACCTGCCCATTCTGCCATTCCTGATACCCTGAAATAATCTAAGTTGTAACTACTTTACATTGATTGTATACCTGCCCATTCTGCCATTCCTGATACCCTGAAATAATCTAAGTTTTGTAACTACTTTACATTGATTGTATACCTGCCCATTCTGCCATTCCTGATACCTTGAAATAATCTAAGTTGTAACTACTTTACATTGATTGTATACCTGCCCATTCTGCCATTCCTGATACCCTGAAATAATCTAAGTTGTAACTTCTTTACATTGATTGTATACCTGCCCATTCTGCCATTACTGATACCCTGAAATAATCTAAGTTATAATTACTTTACATTGATTGTATACCTGCCCATTCTGCCATTCCTGATACCCTGAAATAATCTAAGTTGTAACTACTTTACATTGATTGTATACCTGCCCATTCTGCCATTCCTGATACCCTGAAATAATCTAAGTTGTAACTACTTTACATTGATTGTATACCTGCCCATTCTGCCATTCCTGATACCTTGAAATAATCTAAGTTGTAACTACTTTACATTGATTGTATACCTGCCCATTCTGCCATTCCTGATACCCTGAAATAATCTAAGTTGTAACTACTTTACATTGATTGTATACCTGCCCATTCTGCCATTACTGATACCCTGAAATAATCTAAGTTATAACTACTTTACATTGATTGTATACCTGCCCATTCTGCCATTACTGATACCCTGAAATAATCTAAGTTATAACTACTTTACATTGATTGTATGCTTGCCCATTCTGCCATTCCTGATACCCTGAAATAATCTAAGTTATAACTACTTTACATTGATTGTATACCTGACCATTCTGCCATTCCTGATACCCAATAATCTAAGGTATAACTACTTTATGTTGATTGTGTAAGCTGCCCATTCTGTCATTCCTGATAATCTAAAATATCCTTCAGTCCATAGGTTTATATTATTCACAATACTCTTAGAATAACAATAACCTACTTATTTATATACTAAAGTTGACTACTTTGACATATTTTTCAATTTGTTCTAAAAGAAATAAAAAAAATTTTTATGTGTGTTTTCAGTTCCCAATCGACATGTCCATGCCTTGGATACTGACGGACCATATCCTAGAGATGAAGGAACCATCCATGATGGAGTAAAGTGATAACTACAATACAAATAATTTTAATACACTTTTTATAATATATGAATGTTGTGAAAAGACTCGTCAATTACATATTTGCCTTGGAGTCAGAGTCTGATCAGGGACTACACTGTTTTACTCTCAGTCAATATTATTTCTTTGCACCCCTCCAAAATGATAATAGAATGAATTGCTAAAAACTGGGATGATGAAAGAATCTGTTTCATAAATTAAACAAGGTAATGTTTTAGATTTAGCACATGTGCGGGCCTCTAAGGATAGAATTGCCCCACCCACTTGCACCCATTAGGTGAACCAACAAGCTAGCACTGTAGAATAGTCTTCTCAATTATTATTTGATGACTTGTTAGTACTCGACAGTACTAGAACTTCAAACCATCAAATCCAAACACTTTAGGTGAGGAAGTTTTTCCAGCTACTTGCAGAAGAACAGTCATGTTTTTTTCTTAGATTCATTCTCTGAGATCTTCCTTGACCTATAAAATTGATACATATGCAACCTGTAATGTGTTGAAAATGGGGATAAACTCCTCTTAACCCTTTACTTCATATAGAAGTAATGGGTTAAACAAATAAGAAGGAATCATTTCAAAGACTTAACAACATTTGGCTTGATTGTTTTAAGATTTACTTGTAACTGTCATCCCATATTTCAGACATGTGTTGTATCCACTAGACTTGTACAATGACAGTGCCCAATATGCTCTCACAGTGTTCCGTAAACGCTTCCTCTACGATGAGGTTGAGGCAGAGGTACAGAATTTTTCATACCATCATGTTTCAGTCAAAAAAAATTAGACATATATTTGAACATTTAATTCAAGGTAAAACAAAACTATAAAAGTATTGATTTGGTTTTTGTTCAATATCGTATTCTTGAGCAATTTTAATCAACAAAGGCCAAAGGTGAAGGTCATGTTTAATGCAAACATTTTTATTTCCAGACATGGCTAATGTTGATATACATGTAGATTCTCTAGAAGTTTTTAACTCACTAGTGCTGAATGTTGTTTTTTTGGTCATTTTCATTGTGGGTGTTTACAATGACTATTGTGTGGTTTTTTGGTCATTTTCATTGTGGGTGTTCACTTTGACTGTTGTGTGTTTTTTTGGTCATTTTCATTGTGGGTGTTTACAACGACTATTGTGTGTTTTTTTGGTCATTTTCATTGTGGGTGTTCACTTTGACTATTGTGTGTTTTTTTTGGTCATTTTCATTGTGGGTATTCACTTTGACTTTTGTGTGTTTTTTTGGTCATTTTCATTGTGAGTGTTCACTTTGACTATTGTGTGTGTTTTTTTGGTCATTTTCATTGTGGGTGTTTACAACGACTATTGTGTGTTTTTTTGGTCATTTTCATTGTGGGTGTTCACTTTGACTATTGTGTGGTTTTTTTGGTCATTTTCATTGTGGGTGTTTACAACGACTATTGCTTATGTTTTCAGGTGAACCTGTGTTTTGATCAGTTTGTATACAAACTCAGTGACCAGATATTTGCCTACTACAAGAGACTTGCTGCTAGGTAAATATGAAATTTGCTAATAAAAATCTTTCATGGGTATTAAATCCCTTGATGACTCTTTCTTGGGTATTAAATCCATTTATGAATCTTTCATGGGTATTTAGTCCCTTGATGAATAATGCTTGAGATATTCCTTGGTAGAACCAGTACTAAACATATGCGTATAGAGTATCTTACTAAAGGGCACTGCACATAACCATGGTGATGGATTGAACCCCATAAACCACTATCATGTGTCCAATGCTCTATCACTAGACCACACGCTCCACATAAAACTGGTATCCATCTTAATTGTATACTTGTGAATGATTCGTTTTCTTGTGTACCACAAATTCTGCAAACTATATCTTAACCCAAGCTGAAGTAAAAAATGGGAGATTTTCAAACATGTACCAGCTATGTGAGAAAATACTAGTATATGATAGATCAGTATAATTTTTTTTTCTTTTAATGGAGTTTGGCAAAAATTATATGATGCTCAACAAAGCCTCGCCTAATAAGTGTTTGCCATCTCTTTGATGAATTCAATAATCATTAAGCACTCACTTTAGATCCTCTATTTATTGCATTATTGCAGCATTTTATTAGATAAGAAGTTCCGGACTGAGAGCAAAAATGACAAAATTGGCTACCCGCCATCAAACCGGTATGAAATGCTTATGAAGCAGCGGCATGTTCACATTCTCGGAAGATCGATCGATCTGAACCGTCTTGTAGGTCAGAGAGTCAATGCAGCATTACAGAAGTCGCTAGATGTGGCTATCTCCAGATTTGAAAGTGGAGATTTAACAGGAATTTTGGTAGGAGACTAGTTGTATGGTAAAGTAAAGAAACCATTATCAATTAACTTGTAATCAAGGAAAACACTTACTTCATTTGATGCAAACTGGCTATATGAGTTGAATTGACTCAATATTAAAAAGCAAGGCCATGTTATCAACTAAAATGGACCAATATGATAAAAATAAGGTCAATAGTCAATTGGGTCAATATGACTACTTTCAGTTATAAGTAAATGTTAGTGAATAATATTGTCATTGTTTAAGTGAGTTCATATTAGACCAAAAATTGGTCCTCAGACATTCATATTGACCAAGTTATTGGTCCTCAGACATATTTGCCCAGGTATTGGTCCCCAGACAATCATATTGACGCAGTTGTTTAGTCCCCAGACAATCATATTGACTCAGTAAATGGTCCCCAGTCATATTGGCCTTGGTATTGGTCCTGAAACAGTCACACTGTCTCAGTTACTGGTCCCCAGACAATCATATTGACCAAGTTTTTGGTCCTCAGACAATATTGTCCAGTTACTGTTCCCCAGACTGTCATATTGACCCAGTTATTGGTCCTCAAACAATCATATTGTCCCAGTAACTGGTTCTTAGACAGTCATGTTGACCCAGTGTTTTGGTCATCAGACAGTCATATTATCCAGTTACTGCTCCTTAGACAGTCATATTGACCCAGTAATTGGTCCTCAGACAGTCATATTGACCCAGTTACTGATCCTTAGACAGTCATATTGTCCCAGTTACTGGTCCTCAGACAGTCATATTACCCAGTTATTGGTCCTCAGACAGTCATATTGACCCAGTTACTGATCCTTAGACAGTCATTATGTCCCAGTTACTGGTCCTCAGACAATCATATTGACCCAGTTATTGGTCCTCAGACAGTCATATTGACTCAGTTACTGATCCTTAGACAGTCATATTATCCCAGTTACTGGTCCTCAGACAGTCATATTGACCCAGTTACTGATCCTTAGACAGTCATATTGACCCTGCTACTGATCCTAAGACAGTCATATTGTCCCAGTTACTGGTCCTCAGACAGTCATATTGACCCAGTTATTTGTCTTCAGACAGTCATATTGTCCCAGTAACTGGTCCTCAGACAGTCATATTGACCCAGTAATTGGTCCTCAGATAGTCATATTAACCCAGTTACTGATCCTTAGACAGTCATATTGTCCCAGTTACTGGTCCACAGACAGTCATATTGACCCAGTTATTGGTCCTCTGACAGTCACAATGACTCAGTTTTTGGTCAATCAGACATTCACATTGACTCATTTTTTTGTCCTCAGACAGTCATATTGACCCAGTTACTGGTGCTCAGACAGTCATATTGACCAAGTTATATGTCCTCATGGTCCTTAGACAATCATATTAACCCAGTTATTGATCCTCAGATAGTCATATTGTCCCAGTTACTGGTCCTCAGACAATCATATTGACCCAATTATTGGTCCTCAGACAATCATATTAACCCAATTATTGATCCTTAGACAGTCATATTGCCCACTTTTTGGTCCTCAGACCAGACAGTCATATTGGCTCAGTATTTGGTCCTCAGACAGTCCCATTGGCTCAGTTTCTGGTCCTCAAACAGTCACATTGGCCCAGTATTTGGTCCTCAGACAGTCCCATTGGCTCAGTTTCTGGTCCTCAGACAGTCATATTGACCTAGTTATTGGTCCTCAGACAGTTATATAGATCCAGTTATTGGTCCTCAGACAGTCATACTGACCCCGTTTTTGATCAATCAGACAATCACATTGACTCAATTTTTTGTCCTCAGACAGTCATATTGACCCAGTTACTGGTGCTCAGACAGTCATATTGACCCAGTTATAGGTCCTCATGGTCCTTAGACAATCATATTAACCCAGTTATTGATCCTCAGACAGTCATATTGTCCCAGTTACTGGTCCTCAGACATTCATATTGACCCAATTATTGGTCCTCAGACAATCATATTAACCCAGTTATTGATCATAAGACAGTCATATTGCCCCAGTTACTGGTCCACAGAGTCATATTGACCCAGTTATTGGTCCTCAGATAGCCATATTGGCTCAGTCTTTGGTTAATCAGACATTCACATTGACTCATTTTTTGGTCATCAAACAAACATTGACCCAGTTTATGGTCCTCAGACAGTCATATTGACCAAGTTATTGGTCCTCAGACAGCCATATTGACCCACATTTTGGTCCTCAGACCAGACAGTCATATTGGCTCAGTATTTTGTCCTCAGACAGTCCCATTGGCTCAGTTTCTGGTCCTCAGACAGTCACATTGGCTCAGTTTTTGGTGCTCAGCTTCTAGGTCTGATTGGCTGATGTCAGTATCATGTGACTGGGTGGTGTATCATACCATGTGTCTGTAGCATGATCCACTTAGAATACTTGATATCACTGAAACAATTGAAAATGTTGCTAAACACCATACAATGCATTTAACCAAATATGGACTATATTTATGACTATAAGAATCTTACATGGGTTTGAGATTTGGATAGAAAATTCCATCCCAAGAGATAACGGGCGAGAACAAGGCTCTACCAAGTTTTCTCTCTGAACCGAAAATGTCATGAATGATTATTTTTCTTGCATAACAAAAATTTAAATAATTATTTGAATTTATTTTAACATTATATTTTTACAAGACGCTTTTGAGACTTTAAATCATATAAATTACGTCATATATTTTTACATTACGTCATAAATGAGTCTTGATGTCATAGCATGAGAATTTTATCTCAGCCTTAGGGTGAGATAGAAACATCTAACCCTGGTAAAAATGCAGAAATCCTTATCCAGCATGCAAGAAAAGTTATTCTATCATTAATATAATCTGGTATGCAGAAACAAAAGTTGTCATTTCATATATTCATTTTGTTTCTTACTAACCAGTCTCTCTGATTCTGTTGCAGGAGTTGGAGGGACTGATCGAGTGTAACCGGTTAACTCACAAGTCATTGGCTGGTTTCCTCACTCTTGTTGAGTTTGATGCCATGCTAAGGGAGGCTAATCACAATGTGTCAGCTCCTTATGGAAGGATAACTCTTCATGTGTTCTGGGAACTCAACTATGATTTTCTGCCAAACTACTGCTACAACGCTTCTACAAACAGGTAACTGTGGTAACTGAGTACCAACTGTTGACATCTTATTTATTTAAACAAAGTACAGTACCTAACCAAAGTATAAAGGAAAATTAAACAATTATTGATGCAGTTGAATGTCTTCACCTGTTGCCAAGCAGGTTAGTTTGATACTGTCTCATGATCACGTACCTCTCTCCACTGAAGTTGTGGACTTGAGCCTAGCTTGGACCAAAACTTTGTCCGAGAAAGTTGGTCGTATACTTGCTGAATGGCTGTAGTTTTGCAAAGTTTCATGTTCATTCTTTGGTCTTCATCTACTTGTACAACTGATTGTCATACATAACTTAAAGTCTTAACTTAATGGTGTTAAATCCCATTCAAATAAAATGTTTAAAATATTTGTCATGGGTTTGAGATGTGGATGGAAAATTCTGTCTCTCGGGATAACTGTTTTGGCAGTAACTTGGCTTTTTTTTTGTATACAACCCTACCTGTGTGATTTTTTTTTTCTCAAAATTTTTATTCCGGTCTATTTTATATAAAAGCACAAGGATGCAATATTATTTATGCATGAATATGTTATAGCACAAAAGTTTTGTCATAGTGTGAGGATTTTATGAATGATGTTACATCATAGCACGGGGAGGGTAGGATAAGCACATGGTACGGATTTAGGTAAAATTTCCGCAGAATCCTAGTCCGGTATTCAAGAAAGTTAAATGAATACCTGTAAGTTGTAGGTACAAAAAATGTTAGCATAAACAGTATATAGTGCCATTGCTGAATGGTGAAGGTTAATCAAGTGTTACCCCTGTCTGTCTGTTTGTCATTGTAATTTCAAGGTGATATCTAACAATAAAAATATTTTTCAGCAAAGAAATCTTGTCTGTCCATTTGTCAATCTTTGAAAAATTAATTTGTAGCATTGATCTAGTGTTCTTACAACTAAAACAACATTGCTTGAAGTCTTCCTTGGTAGAAATGGTACTAAGCATATGAAGATGAAATGTCTTGCTCAATGACGCAACACATAGCTGTGACAGAGGATCCAGCCCACAATACCCCACTCCTGGGTCCAGTGCTCTACCACTAACCTGCAAACTCCACAAAATACAATAAACATAGTAACTAACATTTTTTTTTAATGAGGTATAATGCCATTTTCAACACATTTCAGGTTATATATAGCATATCCAATTTTATTGATGGAGGAATCTGACCACTCGACCATGACCAACATACTCATATTAGTTTACATTTGTTGTAAATATTATTTTACTTTTGATGTGAATGAGCTTAGAGCTAAATCGGTCTTTTTATCTAAGAGACTCTCTGATTGGTAACTTTAATAATTTAATGACATGTATGTTTCAGATTTGTAAAAACCAAGTTTGTGTTTGTGGAGCCGAGCCAGAGAGACAAACCACCGAACCCATCTCACCCATATATATGGGGAACAAAGGTCAGTGATACTATAACATTATGTAGTGGCAGTACCATTCAGATGATTCTTTTATTCATTGCTTCACACAATTTACAACATGGAACAGGATATACTTGTATATAAGTTTTATATGGTATCCAGTTTGATTGGTGGAGGATGGCCTTAGATTCATTACATGGATCCAAGTAGAAACACTGTCTAACTGTAAGGGACTGGCACACTTTCTCAAAGTATTCTCCTTCTTTCATTATACACTTGTTCCAGCGGTGTGGGAGTTTCATGATTCCCGCAGTGAACAGGCTTATGTTGAAGGTACTGATTTACAGCCCCAATCAATGCCTCTCTGTTGGCATATTTGTTCTCAGCAAGCATTTTTTATAATTCTGGAAACATAAAAATTACTGGGAGCAAGGTTAGGACTGTAGGGAGGATTGTGCAGAGTTTCCCACGTGTAGGTCTTCAACAAGCTCTTTGTTTTGGTGGCGTTGTATACTGGGGCATTATCCTACTGAAGAACAACATTCTTCATTCTGAGTCTAGGCCTCAGTTGACACAAATTTGCTTTCAATTTTGGTAGAAAATACATCAGAATGATAATTTGCAGTAACTGTGCGACCTTTTGGAACATAATGTGTCAATACAATGCCTTTATAATCCCAGAAAATGATGGCCATAACTTTTCCAGCAGTAGGTGACTGTTTGAATTTATTTGGAGGCGGGTAACCAGCTTGTACTCATTGTTTGGACTGCACCTTGGATTCAGGCTCAGAGTGATGAATCCATGTTTCATCCCCTGTCACAATATGGTGCAGAAATCCATCTCTCTGTCTCTTATGACGAGCCAGAAGGTCTTTAGAAGTGGTCTTGCACTATTTTTTTGGTTTGCTGACAACTGTTTTGACACCCATCTAGCACTTACCTTGCTCAAGCCAAGGTTGCCCCATACGATCTTAAATACGAATCCCTTTGAGATGCTAAATCTATTAGCAACTTCTTGCAAAGTAACTCATCGATCTTTCATAATATAAGATTCAACATTTTTTTACCATTTGTGGGGCCACTATGCAAGCTGGACGGCCCCCTGCTACGACTATTGTTAATGTCGTTTCTACTGTCATGAAATAGAGCTACCCAAGAATAAAACTGCTATGTGACATACATATTTTTGAAGTTGATTCCAAATAAAAACTGTTTTTTGCCCTTCTTCAAGAAGAAATCTTATTACGGCATGCTGTTTTTCATATGTTGAGGCCATATTACCATGTATACATGCAATGTATAAGTAACCAATTTGGTACAACGTATTGTCCGATTTTAAAAGTTGTTGTTGCATATCATCTGCTAAGGTCTAATCTACCCGTGCACATCGTGTTTTTCGATATGACTTATATATTATGCAATATTTTAACGAAAGTCCACCTAGATAATGACCGTCCCACGTATATTTAAATTTAATTCGGGCCATGACCTCTTTAGTCAGAGGTCAGTGATCTTGCTACAGAACATCATTACTCTACATGAGGCTGCTGAAGGGGAAGGACATGTTTTCTTGAGCTCCGGCCTTCAAAGTGGATCAACATGACGGTTCCAAATTTTTGTGATGACATTTCGATTTCAACAACCGTTGAAATCTATTTGCTGATTAATAAAGACATCTATTTTAAAATATCATTGGTTTTATGTTTTTTACGTGAACCTAGACAGAATTGTTTTCATGCAAAAAAGTAACCAACAGCTCAACAACCAACGGTACAACAAATGGCAAATGGCACGTCTACGACTAAGCGACGGTGTATTTAACCAACAGGGAACCCTTCTAGAAACAACTTTCTTCAAGAACCAACTTATGAACTCTTAGACAAATCAACCGACATAGAAATAATCGTCTTATCCAGGCAGTAGCTCAGCACCGGGAGAAGTAGTGACCCTGCCAATGCTGTCCTCTGGCTACATAACCAGCTTATCCTGCTCGCCAAAATGACTTAGTTCCAAAGTGCAAGAGTAAAGAAAAACTTCTACATACTTGCCACAGAACCTTTGACCAATGAGAACAGTTCGACCTGTTCTATTATAAGGACTTTTATATATATGGTTACCGCAGCTGTCATTGTGGGGATGATATTATGTTTAACACAGTGAGTTTATGTTTCAGTCTCTAACGGCATCTTTCAACACCGTGTACAGTCAATACTCTGGTTTTATAGGACCCCCACATTTCAAGACGATCTGCCATCTCCTTGGTTACCAAGGTATAGCTGTTGTGTTGGAAGAACTGCTTAAGGTTGTATCAGAACAGGTGAGTACAGGGGGAGTAGCTAATTGATCCTGTTAACTGGCTGAATTTCTATGATGGGCTCTTCCATCCTTGTTTCAGGGTCAAAGTCACCTGTGAAAATAAAGTTCACCTTTGACGGTGACAAAGTGTTACAAGCTGTGTCATGGTTAAAACTCTAAAATTAGAAACATGTGTTCAATTTAACTTAACTGAAATGTTTGGGACAACAGGAATGTGTCCATTTTCAAAATTCAGGTTCATACTTTTAAGGTCAAAGTCACCTTTAACGGTCATTTGTTTTTTAAATTGCAATAATTGTCTCAGTTACATCTTAAAAGCTGCTGAAGGATCATCATACTTTGCAAAAATGTTAAAAATAAATAGTAATGTTCAGATTTATATAGCCCGTGTGGTTCCTGCTAAGAATAGAATCACTGCCAATCTCTGCAGAGGGGTAGGAATCCTCCGAATGGGTGTGATCTTCATTTTATCATTTTTTGTCATGTTCACTATTTTGGTTAAATTATCAACTCCTCTGTGGTTTCAGGGAGCCATATGAGTGATGGCAAGAATAGGACCACTGTGGCACATGCATGTCGTAAGAAGCGACACTTTGAGAAATATGAAAGAATTTGCTGAAACTCTGCAGTTCTGCAGGTATCAAGGTTCTAGGTTCATTCTGCAAATTCATTTGTTTGTGTATTTTTGTTTAAATCTGTATGTTAATTTGTTGTCTTTGGACATGTAGAGTGAACCTGGAATCTTCCTTCCTGTTGGTGTCTTATAACCTATAATGTGTTGGTACACCGTAAAACCCTATTCATTATTCATTCAGATTTATATACATATGTATTCATGTTCAATGCTTGAAGTTCTGGTTCATGGGTTGGCACATTTATGTGTATATGTTTTTCAAATAAATGTACAACGTTTGTGGTGTATTGTATGTATTTTTATGCATTTTTCTCAAATGTAGTATTTTTAATATGTCAGTTGAATGGACCTCTGATGAAGTACACAGCAATACTAATGAAGGTTATGCCAGTCAACTGTCGTCTGCTCAGATATGATTATGGATGCTCGGGTAAGATCACAATGTTTAATCTTGGTCATGAAAAGAAAACTCCCAAGTTCAGTTTCCCTTTAGTTGTAACAAATTGAACTCTTGTGGAGTATTGAACTAATGCTTCATTTCCAGTAAAGTGTCACTAAATGATTTTGTATCACTATTCCTTTCCCTTTTCATAAATTTACTGTCATAACTCCTATCAAGTATTATATTTTTTAAATGTTTCCAGAAATGCATCATTGAAATCTCTAGGAGATAATTTCAGAAACCGTGCATCACTGAATGCAGCACTACGTTATTCAGTGACATGTGTACAAAAATATACCTTAACAAGAAATTCGGTGAATTTTTATTTTGTTAGTTTACAGATTTTTCCAGGAATAATTAAAGTTGGATAGGTTGTGGAAGTAAATGTAGAATGATAAAAATAAGAAACATGGAAGTCAAATTTTAATATTTTCTAATCTTTATGTGTTTATCCTCATCAAATAATTTTGTAGAGTATTTTTTGTAGTTTGGACTTTTTGCAGTTTATTTATGTTTTCCCTATTTATTACTAGTATCATTGTCGAATTAAAAAATAAAAATATATAAATGGTAATACGACGTCTTGAGATTTCACAAATGAAAATAAAATGGGTATGGAAGATTCTGAAAACCAAGTAATAAAATCAATGACCTCAGCAGTCTGTGTTTCTTGAAATACAAACTTAAGGTAAAATTGCTTTAGCATTTCAATGATTATATAATGTACTAGTAATGTCATTTTTGATAAGTTTCAACTTTGTTTGCAGGTGTGGTGGGGTACTACCAGGCCCAACTCTCTCAACTGATACAGTATACAGACATGAAGACAGAGGTGTTCCAAATACTCAGGGAAATTGGCAACGCCATACTGTTTTGTATGGTGGTGGAACATGCCCTGGTATGTATAAATTGGCCACATGTCATTTTATAGGATCATACTGTAATGGAAAACAATTGATCTTATCAATTCAGGGTAGTGTGGATTCAAGTACATGTATTCGAGATTGTTTGGTGATACAGTTGAACCTATGTAAGTGATCACCTCTATTAAGCAGCCACTTGTCTTAAGTATTCACATTTGCTATTTCCCATTTCTATGCTTAAGAGTAAATTAACCTGTATCAAGCAACAGCTTGTCTTAAAAGATCGCTTTTGTTCCTTTCTTTGAATGGCTACTTAAGACAGGTTTGACTGTATATTAATTTTAACATTATTTTGGATAAGCATTATTTAATTAGAGTGGATTTACACATAAAAATCTGTCCATCAAACAAAAGAAAAACAATAATTACAAAGTACCAAATACCAAAATATTTGTTTTCAATGAGTTGGTAAGAAAGTAAATATGTGCTTGAATAAATTGGAATAAAATAAAATCATGCTGAACTAGAAAAACTTAAATAAAATAAAAATAATTTGTTTTGTTTAAAACTTATATGTACCAACTTAATCGTTTGATGGAAGAAAACTACTGAAAGCTTGAAAAATTAGTGATGTGATGGTTTGAATATGTGAATATATACTGACCAGAACAGCTAACCCGTCACCAACATTTTATGTACCTGATACTTTATGTATTTTCTCAAAAAGTATCAAAGCAACTTCCTTAAAATTTGAAGAACATTTAGGTTATGTAAAATCATTACATATGATTGTCTTTTATCCCTTTACTTCATATAGACGCCTTTGGACACCTCTTATATTGAAAGCATTAATTCACCACATATCAGCAATGGATGAATTATGTTTATATTAACTGACAGAGTAGAAAACAGTGCAGGAAGTGTTCAGATTGCTCGTTACGAGCAATCTGAACTCTTCCTGCACTGTTTTCAAAGGCCTTCTGTGATCGGTCCGGGAAAACGTGTATCTATGGAGTAAAGGGTTAATGTATGATATATAGATTTTGATAATGCTACTCAATAATGTTATGAAGATATTGGAAATACAAATGTGGCGGGTTAACTGTTCCATTCAGGATTTTATTTTTCTCTTCGAAGGGCGAGGAAGAAGTATGTGACCTCAAACATGCAGCTCCATTCCAGAATATCATACCCAAGCCCTTCATCCCAGTAAAACCAGGTGAGTTGAAAATTTGAATCATGCAAGCAATGTGATTTTGACATTTGAAACAATCTATGTATGTAACTCTCGCGCAGTAACAGTTGGGTTTTACCAAGTGTTCTGTTTTCAAACAAGGTCTATGCCATTTTAAACACATTACAGAGGGATGTTCCATGGCCGAAAGCTGATGTTGTTGCTCTGAGCCCAAATCAGTCAAAATGCTCCATGTGAGATGGTTTTGTAAGTAACTTGTTGAAGGACTTTGGTTTTCTCTGATTCATGTATACATTAACGCAACTGGGGTTTTCCTTCGCTAATAAAACTGGTTTCCATAGAAACATAAGCTGTAAGGTGTTGGAAATGGATTTTAAGCTTATGTTGTGCAAAAACACTTAACACATTATAGATTATACACAACATCATGTTTTGATGATGAATACAGATGAAAATGCAGGAAACTTGAAAGAACAAGTGTTTTAGTGGTGATGGAAAATGCCGGTTTACACCTCACCTGGACCATGTGGTGTCCTAGATCAAGGCATGTTATATGCTTCTATACATTCGTAATGTTATTTTGTGATTTCATATTGGCCTAGTTATAGGCCCACATATTTTCACATTGGCCCAAGGCTGTAGATTGCAGGCAAATGTGGTTGTCTGAAGACCACTGAATAGGCCAGTATGAAATCACTTATAATGCCAGGCCTAGCTAGCTCAGTTAGTAGCATGTCTATCAATTTAAAGGTTGCGAGTTAGAATCCTTGTCTGGTCTCATTTGTCTCTCACTGTTGATTCAAGTGAGAAAGTTTTCGGTGACTTGTGGAGACGGGTGTGCTTGATTATTGGTTAACCATCTAGGATCCCAGGTAAGAGTTGTTAGGCTAACTGGTCATCTGTTAGCCCACTATGGCATAAAAAAATAACACTAAATATTTAAACAAAAACTACCGGTAATTAATATTACAGATAAAGACAAAAAGCAAGACAGGAGTCAAGAGCTGAGAGAAGCGATGCAAGAAATGCAAAAGAAATATGCCGCACTGCAGGTTGTACCTGTCGTCTCCAAATTTGGTACAAAGGTATATTGAATATAAAATTATATACACACTGCACTTACTTATAAGAATTGTTTGAAGTACAGCAACTTCAATTAAACTTTACTGACAATAGTTAGTAAATCTGTCAAAATGTTTGTACTTCTGACCTGAAGAGTAAGTTAAGAACTGTAAGCAGATATACGTTGAGGTTCACTAGAGTAACTAGTAACTAATGAGATATCAGCTTCCTATAATACTATTTTTATATTATTCCTACTTTTTAGCTTGCCGGGACAAAGTCCAAGGAGAGCTATTGCCATGACCCCAGCGTTGTCTTCGTTGGCGTCTTTGTCTGTAGACACCCAGGTTAAACTTTTGCGATTAAGTTTAAAATATCTATGCAACCACCCATTGGATGTGAATGGAACTTTGCATGTGTGTTCACCATCATCAATGGAACTCACACTGGATTGTATTATGGCACAGTTATGGCCATGTTTGCACTTAAAACAACAAGGGGCGAGCTTTGTTGTCTTCTGACAACTCTTGTTATTGTCTACAAATAGTATTAACATATAATAATAATACCTGCCTATGTCCTGTGTACATTAATTAATGGTAGCATCAATAAATGCGTTAATTGCGCAATGTTTTTTGGCGTTGTTGTGGTGGGGCAGTTGGTATAGATGTCATCATTAATGTGCTAGGTGCCGACGCTGCAAGGGCTGTGGGTTTGAATCACAAAAATATAAAACTTTAACCAAATTTGTATGAAAGGGGTCATAAATCTTTCTAAATTCAAAACAAAGTTATCCCACTTGGTAATGAAATTAGGGAAGATGAAATGATGATTATTGGTTACCGAGACAGAGAAAAAAGAAAGAAAACTGAGTACTGAAGTTAGATGGGAAGATGAATTGACGACTATTTGTTACCGAAATATAGAACAATGAAATAAAACTCAGTGATGTTGGCATAAATACAATAGCTTTCAATTTCTTCAAAAATCAAGATAAAAATATATAAATTAACTTTCTTTTTTAGGGTATATTCAGCCTTTGGTATGTTAACTTCATGAAGTCTTTAGGGTATATGTAGAAATTGGTAACTTTGTAAATTTATATGGTATTTAAATTCAAGCATTTGTTTTGTAAATAATTGTGATCTTGCAGCAAGAAAAGATAGTGAAGGACGGTGACCTACTTACACGCGAACGACTGTGTTGTGGTCTGTCCATGTTTGAGGTCATCCTCACCAGGATCCGGTCATTTCTGGACGACCCAATCTGGCGTGGCGCAACACCGGCTAACGGAATCATGAATGTTGATGAGTGCACAGAATTCCACCGACTTTGGAGTGCCATTCAGTTTGTCTTCTGCATACCAGTGGGGGAGAATGAATTCACTATTGAGTAAGTATCAGTAGACAGTCAGGGCTCATAAAGGAAGTATATCATTTTTAACCCTTTACTTCATATAGACGCCTTTAGACACCTCTAGTATAGAAGACTTTTGAATTATTGGGTGAATTATGTTTATATTAACTGACAGAGTGGAAAACAGTGCAGGAAGTGCTCCGATTGCTCGTTACGAGCAATCTAAACTCTTCCTGCACTGTTTTCAAAGGCCTTCTGTGATTTGTGCGGTAAAACAGGTATATATGGAGTAAAGGGTTAAAGGAAGTATATAAGGTTTTTTCAATATTTTGAAATTGTCGAAAAACATTTTTTTTCAATGAATCATGCCTGTATATATATATATATATATACTCACTACTCCTGTAGTGCCATAAGGATATCTATTTAAATATGCCAAAATGATATTAACTTGGACATGTCTAGGTTAGACTAAAATAGATTTCCCGCTTAAAATTGCAACATATTTGCAACATGAATCACCCAATTTTATTTTCATTTCGATTTGATCCTCTGCAGTGTGGTTTGCATGTTGTAGAATATTTTAATCTGAAAAAGTTAACCTATCTGATTAAAATATTAATTTGTCACATTTTGTTAGGTTTGATATACCAAACCATTCAGATTGTATTTATTTATCATGATGAGATGCTATGTATTCATTTTAAAATATTTTAATTTTAAGATTTTTATAGCATTTTTTCCTGGTAATAGAACTTAAAATGGTAGAATTTAGAAAACATTATTTTCTAGCATAGCAAGGCATGAGTATGCTTGAATATTCACACTGAGTCTTTATCAAAGTAAGGATATGTATTACAAAATGCCAAAATAATTTATATTGAAATGGATTTCATGGGGCCAAGTTTGACTAAAATAGGTTACCCACTTACAAAGAAATTACAAAGAAAGTACAGCCCTTACATGAACTGCTGTCCAGTTTGCTTCTTGGATAGAAACAGTATTGAGTGTTGCTTGTGAGAGGCCACCAGGTCTGGCAAGGGATCAAATCTGTGACCTCTATTTTGAGTAGCTATATCTATCAAGTGCACCACCATCCAGATTCAGTTTGATATCAAATGTATCTGTTATGTTGGTCACATTACTGTTAAATTTGATTTATCTGAGAATAGCTTAAATGACAAGGTGAAGTTCATCAAGCTGTGCTTGTGTGAGAATTATTTTTAGGTTGGATATTCAGTTTTGTTTTACACTCTGATCAAGATATTGTTTTGCATCGTACTTTGGCAGATTTGAAATACCATTACATTAATTTTGTAATATAGTTATAAATGATAATCAAAGGCTTTGCAATTTGTATATTCATTTTGAGTTTTATATTATTTTACATTTGAATTTAAATAAAGTGATTTTTTTCTGCCAAACCCTTAACTATGCTTTTAAAGTGACATATGATAATTTTGTATATTTTCCGAAAATCATAATTATATCCACAAAGCAAAATTAATATGAAGTAGAAGGAATGCAGACAATTATTTTTTCACAATGGAGTGTAACTCTCATTAATGGTTAAACACATCCTATTATTTACACATTTGTTGTCAACTGTGACAAAAAACATATTAATAAGATGCACTGGTAAGTACAAGCAAGTTTAACCGTTGTTTTGACATGGTAAGCCTTTACCACTATCCTTCTGAACTGAGTATGTTAAACCTGGTGGGACTCAAAGCTATGACCTCAGCAGTGAGAGTTAGGTGATATTGAGACTACACCTTAGAACACTCAGCCATTGAAGTCCCTTTCAGCTTTGAAAATAAAACTCATTTCCTACATGAGCAACTTTCAATATGTATTTTGACTCATCATGGCTGTACCTACATGTACATGGAAAAACCTGGCCAGACCAGACCTAGATATCATTTACAGTTAAACCTGTATAAGCGGTCACCTCTATTAAGCAGCCACTTGTCTTAAGCAGCCACATTTGTTATTTCCAATTTATATGCTGTCAGAGCAAATTACCTGCATGAAACAATGACCTTTTTTAAAAAGCCACTTTTGCTCCTTCTCTTGACTGGCTGCTTAAGACAGGTTTTGTTTATTATAAACCAAGTTCACATGGAATTCAAATTCACGTCTTGATATTCTTTTTTTAATTTTCAATACAATATAAGCCAGGCCTGATTAGCTCAGTTGTTGGTGCGTCTGACTATCAATCCAGGGGCTGCGAGTTCGAATCCAGACCCAGCAACAATCTCTGTGATGAATGAATTACGACATTGCATCCCATTATCATTCATCTCTCACCACTGATTCAAGTGGGAAAGTTATCAGTTACTTGGGGAGATGGGGTGTGCTGGAGTACTGGTTAACTTTCCAGGATACCAGGAAACATTGGATAAGTTAACTGGTCATCTGGTAGCCCTCGATGGCATAAAAATGATCATATTAAATATTCAATCAATAATGCAATATTAATGGGGTTTTTTCTGGAATTGTATAAACATGTTTATAGTTATGTATGTTCCTGCAGCCCATACATGTTAGTTACATTCTCCTTGTAGACAGCTGTTTGGTGAAGGTCTCAACTGGGCCGGATGTGCCATTATTCTGTTACTAGGGCAACAGAGGAGGTTTGAGATTTTTGACTTCTGCTACCACATTTACAAGGTCAGCAGGGTGAACATGAAAGATGACGTAACAGATGGAATTGTAAGTGAACTTAAATCTCTTCTGCCAATGAGATATTTTAAATGTTCAGTTAGAGCAATCTTAGGCTAGAGTATCCAGTGTATACAGTGTCATCATTGACCATTTATGTCAACTACTATATGAAATAAAGGACCAACTGCATCTAATTTCCTAAAGAAAAACATATGCATCTGTACCAGTACATGTTTCATTCCCTTTGTCAGTTTACTTGTATTTGCTTGTGCAATGTCATGTTGTCAGTGGTTTCATGTTGTGTTTGCCGTAAATTGTCATAAAAACATTCAAATCTAAGTATTGAACGCACAATTTCGAGATTTCATCTGGTGATGAAAACTATTAGTCGAGTTTAATGTCACCGAGATATTCTTCAGGATTATAACACTGCTGTGTTTATATTCAACTGAGAGCCAACGGAAGCCAAAATTTTATTGTAACATAAATTTGATTGTTAATTTGAGCCAAACTCAGTCAAGTATGTTTCTATACAACTATACTAAATTACTAATTCTAAGCATAAGGGTAAAAAAAACTTAATCATACATTATTATCAGTGAACTGTGGCATCAGTCTTCACAAAACATTAAAATTGGGGGTCAAGGTATTTTTGAGTAGATAACCACTTGTAGTTTTCTTAGGTTTTCAATGGTTAATGTCACAGCGATTATTGATTGGCAAATTCATTTAGCACCATTTAGCGATTAGTGAGCTACTGCACACCTTGCATCCTGACCATGTACATGTATCTGGCAGAGAGGATGATCCGTAAATTTGGGGTTTATAAGATCAAAGGTCTTTATGTTTACATATTAAAATAAGTGTACGTTTCTTATTAAAATTACAAAGAAATATTAAAATATAAAAATGTGTCCTTTGTTCTTGTGGCATACCTTAGCATTTGAACTGCATTCCTCAAACAAAATGTTAACATATTCAAACTGTGCTTTCTTTTAATGGCTTTTATACCAATTTTTATCAGAAGTTATAACATATCATTTGTACTTGTACCATATCCTACATGTAGGTATTTGAATTGCAATACTCGAACAAAATGAAAACTTTTTATCAGAAGTTGCATATGCGTAAGTAAAGCTGCATACATGACTGTATACATTATATATTCCATATGTTATAAATTCATAAGTTATGAATTTCCCAATCTGATTTTAGTATCACATGATTGCATTAGTTTAAAGTTTGTCACAAAGTCAAAACTGACTGAAGATCTTTGTTTAATACATTTTTTTCTGTTTCACAGCCACTAAGAAAGATGGTTGAGCGCATTCGAAAGTTCCAGTTTCTCAACAATCAGATATTTGCCACTCTGAATAAATACCTCAACACAAGTAACTCCGCCGGTCTTCCAGTAGAACATGTCCGTTGCTTTCAACCACCAATACACGAATCACAGGGAACATTGATTTGAAGCTAGAAATTTGATCCAGAAATAGAAACCACACCTACACACGTCTCACAGAAAACTGATTTGAAGTTATAAACTTGGTCCGGCAATAGAAACCACCCCTACACGTGTCTCATGGAATATTCATTTCAGAATTGATTACACTAGAAATAGAAGACACCTTTACACTAGACTCTTGGAACAAACTTTTCACTAGTCTCATGAAATGTTGATTTGAAGAAAATGTGAATGTGATCAAGAAAAAAACACATAATAAAGATGATAATTATCTAGGGCCTGTTTTACTGACTCACAAGTCTAAACTTTTCATAGACTAAATGGAGACACCTACTGCAGATATTACATTGTACAAATTTTAACAAGAGTTGTCAGAAGACAACAAAGCTCGCCTCTGGGTGTCTAAGTCTAAAAAGGGTCATAACTGTGCCAAAATGCAATCCAGAGTTATGGTTCTTGTCTGTGTGTTCCATTGATGATGGTGAACACACATGCGAAGTTTCATTCACATCCAATGAGTGGTTGCATAGATATCTTAAACTTAAACGCAAAAGTTTAACCTGGGTGACTACAGACGACGCCGACAACGCCGGGGTCATGGCAATAGCACTCCTTGGACTTCGTCCAGGCGAACTAAAAAGGAATGTTATTCACAACGATTACTAACTTTTTTCATGTCAGTTAAACACCAAATAAATTTCATTTCTTTTTGCAACTTCAAACTTTAAGTTAAAAGTTTGTAAAATTATAATCATAAGTGCCTCTTGATAACAACATTACGCTTTTGGTTATCATACAGTAAAAGTTTTGTAAATTAATGCAAGGTGCAGACATATATCAAGGGAGATAATTCACTACAGACAAGTTTACGATCAAGACATAAATACTTATGGAAATATAAATTTGGGTCAAACCAATAGATTACTAGTATACTAACAGTTATAATTAATTTCAATTTATTTTCTGAAATGCAGCATCTGAGCTGAGTTCGGTTGTGAGCATCAGCAACGAACACAAAAAAACATTGTACAATGAAGTAAACTGTTAATCTGTACAGACAATGTTTAAAATGAATGTGTAATATGAGTAACAATTATAAACAATTGTAGAATATGTAAGCTAACTGTACAGTATCCAATTTTAAATATTGATTTTAAACACACGCTGTCTCGCAGTTGATTCCTGCTGACCTATATCAGCCTTTGGCTTTTACCAATAGTGAATTAGTTAAAGACAGTCAATATGTTTATGCCAATATAGGAAATGGTACTCTTGAGCTGTAAATAATTTTTTTTTTTTTTAAAACAAAACATTTTTATGAATTACAATGCTTAAATGTTGTTTGCAGATAACCCTAAATCATAGACATTTACAAAGTTGGACAAAGAAGAACATGAAACAGTATTTTGGCTCAAGTCCTGACCGAAGTTGGGCCCTTATTTTTCATATATGTAAATTAAAAGATTTATTGTGATATGTCAGTTTTGTTTATACCATGACTTTAATATTATTTATGCTTTTACTATTTTATAATGACAAACCCTAAAATGTTTATATTTTATCCAGATAATTATGCTTTATATTGAAAGGTTGGTAATTAATGCAAAAATCTCTCAAATGTAAATAAAACTACTTAATATAACAATGTTTATTCTTTACTTCTAAAAAACCAATACCCACTTAAACGAAGAGGTGATACAGTCTTCTGATCTCAAACACCTTTGACCTCTAACTTCAACTTTGACATTGAGTGGATGAAGATGACCTAACCTTTCTCTCCTTACCTAGGTTGTACGTGCAAAGTATTTCATCCTTCTACAAGTAATGTTAAACTCTCTGGGATCTGCTATATGGTTAACCAGCAACAGACACAGTTTATCTCTGCTTCGGAAGTTTCCCACATATGTAGAGGTGAAAGACTAATAGCCGTAGAACAAAGTTCATGACCAATCACTAGAGAGACTGTGGCCGTGCGGGGATTCAAACTCCTAACCCCTAGACTGACAGATGCATTTCCAACTCATTTAGCCAGACTTGGCTATTACTTAGAGGTAAATGATCCTGAGACAGCTTTTTAGACCACTCTGATGTAGAGAATAATTATATTCTATAATTGAAATCAAAACAACAGAATTTCCGATTTTAGGGATCTTTTCAGATGCACATTCAAAATGTATGAAAGATATATACATGTATATAAATATAATTATTTGTGAACAACCAAACATTTAAAAATGTACAGACTATGGCGAGCATGCCTAGCTACAATGCAAACCATAGACGCGATAGAATTGGTGTCAACCATGACTAATATACTTTGGTTTTACATGCAACACATCTGGACTAGATGGACAATTTACATACATGAATTGATAGCTTTACGAGTTGGATCCAGTCAAGGATTCACGACTTATCACATGCTTTATATAAAGGACAGATTTATAAACCCATTGGATCATGATTATAATGTATCATATTGTATAGACCATTCTTAATATTATCTCATGAATATGCAACTTTACACCAAAACGAGGCTAGGAGCACATCATATCTTCCAGCAACACTAATGTCCATAGAGATAACATGGCTACTTGAGATAAAAGTTCGATTAAATATATTAATTTAGAATTTGTTGACAGTTCAATTAATGTAAAGGTGTAAAGACAATAACCATTGATGTAAGTAGTTTTGTTCATGAAGTTGTTAATTTATATAGCGGTAAATAAAAACTTCATTTTTCAAAATCACTTCAATATTTTTTGAAATATCTGTAAAAGATGAGCAAATTGCAATGCAATATTTTGATTGATAATTTTTTTTGAAAACTATGTTAAAACTTGATTTATGTGTCAGATCACATTTTTTTTACAAAATATCTAAATGTTTGTTGTTTTGGCAACATTAAATTGGCATCAAAACATTTTTGTTTACCAATAAAAAGATTGATCACCTGATACCCAATTTATATATTGCCATTGTATTTATAAAAGCAGAAAAAAAACTATGAAAATCATGCATCAGAGAGAGGAGAGAGATGCAAGTCAATTCAACATAAATACACTTGTTTAACATTTGTACATGTTAATGCTATTAAGTTTATATCAACTCACATACTGGTACTCGATGCTTGCAATATCTTTTTTATCTTCAATAAATTCGTTTTGGACAAATTATTTCCTTAAAAGTACTGGTTTAAAGCAATAAACACAAGTCATAATTATGTAGTATTGAAATATATATTATTTCTTGGAAGATTATATATTTAAATGAGGATGACAATATTTTGGTGATTTCCTTTTCCTCAGCCATTATCAATATCATTATATATCCATTTGATTCTTTAATATACTAGTATATTACGATTGGGTTAAGTATAATGATACTTTTTACTGGCATTGTGTGTCTGAGCAAGGTATTTGTGAGCAAGGAAATAAAATGATTGTTCTGTGTGTCTAAACTATTGAAATAATAATGCACCCAGCTTTTCCATAGGTCATTTAAGCACAAGTGTGCCATAGTGCTTGAATATCAGAAATGGTATGCCCCAAACACTTGAAACTTACACAATTTCTTACAAAAGCTTAGGTTCTTCTTGCCTTTAAATCTTCATTTTCTATCCATACCTTTTCTCATTTCAATGAGTGCTCTACACAGCGTTGAAAATGTGTTAGGGCGTACCTTCGAGTGTGCTACTCTCCCCTAGTACTTGAGTTCCAGCCTAGGGAGAACCCCCGAGGATACTAGTCAAGTTTTAATCGTAAAGTTGAAGGTGAGTTATTAAGCGAGAATGGATTTTTGGCCACAAACATTGGATTACCGGACACAACCAGAGATGAAGGCGTAAAATACTAGTTTTTCACAAATGCATGTTATACCCTGAGCCAGCAGCCTGGTGGTAGTATCTTCAACTCGGGACTAGTGGGTAATCTGGTTCAATCACTTTAAGGACTTTGTTCTATGTGCTTTAGTCCAGCACTTCATCTACACTGGTTTAGTGCTAATTCTAACCAGAAGACATGAAGCAGGAGATGCATATTCAACAATCTATGTAAAACAATAAGTTTAAAATCAAATATCCTATAAGTTGCATCTATATTTTAAAAGAGATGTTGTTGATGATGAGATAACAAAATGATATGTACAAGATATCTATGCAAGCACCGTTTTAAAATTCCATCATCATCTTCATCACCATCATTACCATGTATGGGGGCTGTTCCAGAAGCCTATGAACTTCCCAATAAATTTCATAAAAATTCTTAAATATACATTTAAACCTTGTAAATGTTTTGGGTTATATAAAAACCCCTTAAATTCATTAATAATATAGAACTTTTAAAACAGCCCCTCAATCTCGATCCCAATGATGAAGCTATGTACACTATTTCAATTTTCCATTGAGGAAGATTTGAGAGTCGAACTCGGCTCTACAAAACACTGTAGTATATATAAAATATATACACATTATCTTTTCTTGTATAGACATGGTTTCAGGCTTATTTCCTCTGTTGCTTTGACTTTTGTAGCTGCTATTTTCCTGAAGTCCATCAATACAAACATCTTGTTCTTTGTATCCTATAATGCATATAAAATGATACTTAGTTGCTTATTAATTGAGTATAATGCCATAGTCAGCACACTGAAGTTACACATGTAGGTATATGGTGTCCTTTTTTATGTTGAAGGATGACCTGTAATGCATATATAATATATAAATAGAGGATCTTGCATGAGTGCATTTTTATTATTAATTTATTAAACAAGTTTGCAAAAATATATTATACGAGACTGTGCTGAGCATTATATCATGTATTGCCAACGAGTTTAAAAAAATCAATAATAAATGAGCACAAATGTAAGATTCTTTTTATCACATAACTCAGGAAAATGATACTAATTTACAGGGTAACAGATAACCTTAATAAGGAATGAGAAATATGGGGCATATTAAATTCCGCGAGTCATTGAATGACGTAATGTCTCAAAATAACGTAATTTTACCATGACAAATCAATATAGTGGGGAAAGTTGGAAGTATTTCAGCATTTTAAGTACAAGAGCCAAAGTGATATTACATCAGTTTAATATCAAAATATGTCATATGTTTACTACACTCCTGCACCATAAATCATTTGATAAACAGTGCTCAAGATAAGCACTATTTGGGGGTATTTAAGCACTATCTGGGAGTATTTAAGCACTATTTGGAGGTATTTAAGCACTATTTGGGGGTATTTAAGCACTATCTGGGAGTATTTAAGCAATATTTGGGGGTATCTAAGCACTATTTGGGGGTATTTAAGCACTATTTGGGGGTATTTAAGCACTATTTGGGAGTATTTAAGCACTATTTGGGGGTATCTAAGCACTATTTGGAGGTATTTAAGCACTATTTGGGGGTATTTAAGCACTATTTGGAGGTATTTAAGCACTATTTGGAGGTATTCAAGCACTATTTGGGGGTATTTAAGCACTATCTGGGAGTATTTAAGCACTATTTGGGGGTATCTAAGCACTATTTGGAGGTATTTAAGCACTATTTGGGATATTTAAGCACTATTTGGGGGTATTTAAGCACTATTTGGGAGTATTTAAGCACTATTTGGGGTATCTAAGCACTATTTGGAGGTATTTAAGCACTATTTGGGGGTATTTAAGCACTATTTGGAGGTATTTAAGCACTATTTGGAGGTATTCAAGCACTATTTGGGGATATATAAGCACTATCTGGGAGTATTTAAGCACTATTTGGGGGTATCTAAGCACTATTTGGAGGTATTTAAGCACTATTTGGGGGTATTTAAGCCTTATTTGGAGGTATTTAAGCACTATTTGGGGGGTATTTAAGCACTATTTGGAGGTATCTAAGCACTATTTACGGGTATTTAAGCACTATTTGGAGGTATCTAAGCACTATTTACGGGTATTTAAGCACTATTTGGAGGTATCTAAGCACTATTTGGGGGGTATTTAAGCACTATTTGGAGGTATCTTAGCACTATTTGGGGATATTTAAACACTATTTGGAGGCATTTAAGCACTATTTGGAGGTATCTAAGCACTATTTGGGGGTATTTAAGTACTATTTGGAGGTATTTAAGCACTATTTGGAAGTATTTAAGCATTATTTAGGGGTATTTAAACATTATTTGGGGATATTTAAGCATTGAAATTTCTGAATAAAGCATTGATATTTAAATTAAGGGGTAAAATAAGCGGGGACTGTAGTGTAATGGATAGTGCTGGCTGCTCACGCCAGAGGTTGCGGGTTTGATCCCCAGCTCACAAGTGACCAAGACTACAATTGTTTAAGTGGATTAAGGTACCAGACTATCGAACAGGATGCTGTTAAATGAGTATGCTGCTGAAAATGAGACTACAAACGTGATTTTGGCATAGAAAAACAAAAGTTGTCTTTTTTAAAATTAAATCTTAATATTCAGTGATTACAGTTTTAATTTTCACAACAACCAAAGTTTGACTCCCCATGAAACTACTTCGGGAACCAGGGTGTTTCAATCTGTTGGTGATTAGATTTCTTTTTAACATGCATGTTACCATATGAGCTAGCTAGCACTGGCTATTATTTCTACTAGTAGCTATACCAGTGTTTACAACAATGTTTATCTTGCTCCATTTAATCTTGTATATCAACTAACTGAAGTTTTAAAAAGAGAAAGAGTTTATTATTCTTATGCAAAAAGAGCACATGAATCTTAACATTACTTGATCCAGCATGTCACTCAATCATGTAACTGACTGATCAATCAACTTTAAGTTTAAAATGGTCAGTCATGCAGGAATTTTCATCAATAAAATAACAGGTAGACTTCATACCGACACTCTGTAGCAGATTTGGGCAGAATTGGTTGATAAGTTCAGGAGGAGTAGTTCAAATAGATTAACCAGTAGTAAATGTATGACCACAGACTGGAATACGACAACAATGTGTGCAATTAGACTTAAACAGAGACAGACAAAAATGGCTGAAGCACAAAAGACATTGTCGTCAATGAGTGAGTATACCTGGTTGATAACTTTAAATCCCATTTTCTCCACCTTCAAAATGAAACTACCAACACTGTGAAAACGACTTGCAACTTCTGCCACCTTCAGCACGCCACTGTCAAAATATACGAAATAGAACATAATATATATATGTAAAAAGTAAATATTTACCATTATTTATAAAGCACTATAATATAAATGTACATTGTATGACATTCACAGGCCAAGTATGATAAAGTACATGGTATTTTAAAAATACTTATAATAACGATCCTGATGATTAACCTCAACAACAGTTGAAAAAAAACAAACATGGATGAACAACTACCCGGAATAGTTTACACTTCATCTGAGAATAAAAATGATAAGCAAAGCAACCCATCAGATCCTTCTCTTTCTTAAATATAATAACCTCTAATTATTTTTAATGTATGTTGGCAGTGACTTTGACTTTTGAGTTATGAAAAAATAAACCCTTGCCAAAACTTCTTATCCATGTGTCATATAATATACACAAACATTGATTACGGTGGCTCTTTTATTTTTGATGGCCGAATTTAAAAAGAAATACTGACATGGATAAGCAATCTTAACTTTTTTTACAAAATATAATTTTTCAAAACATGTCAATGGGTGTTTTATCCTATGAAAGGCTACATGACATTTCATCTTTTATCCATGAGTGTTCATTTATTATTGAATTTATTAAATGAGTTTTTTTGTAGTCTATCCTAATCCCTAATATCTCCCAGGTCTGTCCCATAATTCATAGCAATTGAACATTTACTAAACTCTGACATCATTCAAACTTTCAATTGAAGCAACTGACCAATCAACGTGCTCAAATGTGGCTTTCTTGACATTGGTCAACGTGCTCAAATGTGGCTTTCTTGACATTGTTATTTAACAAACCCAACCAGGAGAGCTGGGACTATTCTACAAACGAAGTTTTTAGCTAGATTTTGATTGAAAGCCAATAGAAAAGTTTGGATAGCTGCTATTTTGAGCGAGTAGGAAGAACCAGGCAAACATTTTATAGTTTAAGAATGGCTCTTCTGCCCCGCTTGAGCTGTTATCTTGAATACTAGTTGGACACAATTAGTACAACCTCTAGGAATCAACCATTAACATTTTTGTATTATAATTTACATGTACATGTAGTTTCTAAGCAGAATCAGTTCTAAGATCGTTGCTTACACTTTTACTGGTAATGGAATGATAATTTACCCTTGTCTCAACACCCTGTGGGCTTCACAGAGGTAAGCTGCCAGATTGGTACCCATCAGTGACAGACAAAACACAACAATGTCTACGGACGTGTCCTTCAGAGGAACCTGGAAGTTTATAATAGTGTATGTTAACTTTTATTTAAGTCTTCACATTAGTTAAGTAGAATTCAAGAAGGTTTTTTACCTAGATCTATACCATTTTGGAGCATGTGGTCTAGTGGAAGTGCATCGTATCCAAGATAGGGGGTTTGAATTTTGATATCCAACACAACAGCTATGTGTGTTGTCTTTGAGCAAAACACTTTATTCACATATGTTGAGTACTTGTTCTACCTAGGAACACTTTGAGCGTGATTTGTCAAAGTTGTAAGAACTTCATTTCCAAATCGATGTAAAATAATTAAGTTTAAAACATCTATGACATTGTCTGATGTAAAGATAGAGATTTTGGTGCCACTGCAGATAAAACGGTTGACCATGTGGTCTAGCAGTAGAGCAAGTCATAAGTTCAATCACTTTCCATGACCATTGTGATGTCCTCCAGCAAAACACTTTATTTGCATTTAAGTTTACATGTAGTACTGGTTCTACCCAGGCTGACTTTGAGTGTGATTTGTCCAATTTATAAGAAATTGTTGTTTCAATCAATGTAAAATAACAAGTTTAAACTTAATAAAAATTCTTACTATTGATTGGTTAAATGACTAGGTGAATGTACTTTATGTATACACTTTGTCATTTATAAAAACAGTTTTTGATTTGTTTTAACCTTTTTCAACCTTTTTCATATTACAATAAATCATTTAATTCCTATTTCCATGACTACAAACATTTTGCAGTCTGATATAAAAAAAGTATGATATAAAATTTCAACCCCAAAACAACCAATAGTTTGATATGTGTTACCTTAGACATGTCACAGACAGTCACATGGTCATTCAGTGCAACAAGGTCAAATGAGAACACTTTATTTTTTACACTTCTGGCCAGCTTGGCATCCCCACAACCAAAGTCAGCAACCAACATGTGCTTTGGTCTGCAAATAGATAAAACTGAAACAAATTACTATTGCAACATTTTTATTTCTAAAGCATTCTAAATCATATTCGACAAGTGTCAGTGAATCATACTTGATTTTCAGTGAATTTTATTTGATAACCAGTGAATTATATTTGATATACCGGTATTTGATATGTTCACTGTTAAAATTGAAAAATGCAATTTTATAACAATTTCACTAAATATTAAAGTAGAAGAAAATAAACAAAAAAAACAAAACAATGAGAGACACGTGAGGGTCTGTATTGCACTACTAAACTGTTAACATATTGAATGTTATGATAGGAATAAAATACAAAATATTCTATTTAATGGGCAATTATTAATTTTCCTTATTAAAACTTACCTTGACTTGACGTAGTCTATGATAAGATCGATAGGGTTGGTAGGCCATTTCTCTACCTGCCCCTGAAATCCCTCGTGGTACACCTGGAATGCCTGTCCATCATTGCTGAACATATCAAATGCTTCATGTCCGGTGGTTGTGTACATCTGTTCATTCAGATATCGAAACCTTGCCGCATTCAACCTCTCTCTGCTCTTTTCAAGAAAAGATTTTGGTACTTCTTTAGTTTGTTGTTTCAAAGCTTTCTCTGTTTTTGAAACTTCTTTAGTCTGTTGTTCATCAGCATTAGCAACAGATTCAGAATCTTCATCATCTGCCTTTGTTGACAAAATGGCACTTAAAGTTTTGGGATCAAATGGAAGTTTAGATTTACTACTTTTATCTTTTGTTGCTGACTGTGGCGACTTTTTCAAAACATTTGCTGCCTTCTGTTTTTTCTTCCCTTTTGCATGAGAACCATCTAATACTTGTTGTTTTTCTTGGATACCTTTATTATTATCTATTTCTTTAACATTTGGTTTTAATGTTTGTGAATTGACAACCTTTGTTTCCTCAGTATTGGTATTTTCTTCCAAGCTATAATCTTTGAACTTGTTTTTCTTACATTTACGCTTTCTTTTCTTTTTTTTTCTGTCAAGGTTTGCTTCTTCTGTTTCGCATACTGGTAAAGTCATTTTATTTTTCTTAATATTGACTATATCATTCTTGTCTTTATATAGACCTTCTGTTTCTACAGGGGTTTCATTAGCAACATTTTTTTCTTTCTTCTTTACAACCTTTACTATTTCAGATTTATTAGATTGTTTCTTTAATTTTGTCATTTCAACTGTTTGAATAGTTTCTCCTTGAATTGCCTTATTCTTACCCTTCTTTCCTTTTATATCTTTTTTAGGCACATTAGTTATAAAATCCTGATTTTCTGAATCCTGACTTAATATATTATTTTGAGTATCCTGGCCATGAATTTCTTTTTTTCGTTTCCTTTTCTTTTTTGACCTATTTTCATGACTAGTGGTCTGTATGTGTTCTTCTGCTGTATTATCATCTTTAAGTTCATTATTTTCATCACCAGATTTATTTTTGCTTAGTTTTAGTTTTCTTTTTGGAATCTCTTCCTGATTTTGGAGTTTCCTCTTCCTTGATTTCTTTGATTCCTGTTTTTAAAACCAAGGTACATGTTTTTAAAAAATGACTCGAATAAATTTTTGAATATTGTCATTTTAAACTTAATGAAAGTTTAACAACTGATTGGTTTGTCTGATCTTTTCTGAAATTCAAAACCTTACTTTAAAACCAGTTTGTTTGAATATTTATTTTCATTTTTAAACCATTGAGGGCTAAAAGACATCCAGTTAACTTAACCGCTCTTTCCTGTGATCCTGGAAGGTTAACCAGTACGCAAACACACCTGTCTCCACAAGTACTTGAAAACTTTCTTAATTTATTCAGCGGTGAAAGATGAAGTGCAATAAGGCGCCATGTCAAATATCAATCATCATGAATAGCACTTTGCTAAAATGAGGATTCAAACCTATGACCCTGGATTGATAGTCAGACATGCTACCAACTGAGCTAACCGGGCCATGCTAAAAATACAAACAAAAACATTAAAGAAATGACTTTTTGGTTCATTTTCTATGTTATGTTACAGTAATAGTGTCAACTCTCAGGGAATTACTTTTAACTGAGACAAAAGTCAAGGTTGACAGTATTGTTCTGAAGGTCGACAATTATTACTGTCACCCTAAAAAACATCATATATTCATTGTATTATAACAAACAAAATATCTACTGCTATAATAGACAGAGCCTTGCAAAAGATATTTTTGCCAATTCATTTGATAAATTTCAATAATAAACAAGCACTCATATAAGATCCTCAGTATATAATGTTAGAGATTTCATATTTCAATTATTGGTCCAATAGATATCAATATTCGCCCAAGGCATGCAACTAACCTGAGGTTGGCTACCAAACAGACTATCTGTTAGTTGATCTGCCTCTGTTTCAACATCCCAGTTTATAGCAGCAAAATCCATTCCGTTGAATAAATCTGCAAATGAAATAAATAAATTGGAATGAAATTATTAAAATAATTATAGGATATTCTTACGCAATAGTCATTATCATCAGGAGCAGATCTGAACGAGTAACGTATCTAATTTATAATACTATATTTTTCAAGTGTTGGTATTCAAATTTCGCTAGTCTTAGGAGCCTTTTGGACTATTTTTATTTTGCACCTCCCAAAAATGGGACAATGTAGTGTCAGTGACTTATAACATGTTAATATGTCTCTGCTACAAGACATTGTCTGCAAGGACATATACATATAATTTCTTGGTCTCTGGTAGGAGTGACTGTCACTGCTGGTAGTGTGAGATTCTAAAGACACACAGAAACCAAAGCTTAAAATCAAGGTTCGAGACAATTATATAACAAAATTAGTTTAATAAGATGACTGTGGTTATAAATAAGAACAATGTCTATTTGTTTAACACAAATCTTTATGTATAACAATGACCATGGCCATCTGGAATAAATCATAATAGTTTGTAAGTATTGATTAGCACAATAAAGTTCAATTACTAACATTAACACGTATACATACATATTACGATGTCATAACCTTCTAACATTCCATGATTTTTATTTAGTTTCCACTGTACATAACTCTGCACATGTAGTTACAAACTTTACTATGATGTAACCCCAGGAATATTTTTATAGCAAGTTTGTTTAAGACTCTCAACTGAAACTGAAGGTATTATCACAATAATGTCTGTCTGCTGCAAAGCTTAGAATATAGCAACCTTGTATTCTATCTGTTTCTTATAGACAAAATCAATTGTTTCGGTTTGTTTTCATGGCTCTTCTTTGCCCAATTTTGGAGCCGTTATTTTGTCCAATTCCCAATGGCAAATAGTCTCTTTTTTTCCCAACCCAAAATAACAAATTCCCAATTTCAAAATGCAAAGAAACCAAAAGAAATATTTTGGAATTTTTTAACTTTTGGAGATTTTTAATATTATGTTTTTAATGTAGTTTTCTAGAAGAACATCACATTTTTTATACATTCAAAATACATTACACATATATTGTTTCGTATATTAAAGAAACCTGTGCTATACATGTAATTTTCCCAATTTCTTTAAAAATAACTCTAATTTTCCCAAAGCCAGGGGCTCCCAACCCCATTCCCAAAAGTGCCCTGGCTTTGAACAGTGAGTACTTTTTTAAGTAGTACATGGTTGGTTTAAATTGCAAATCAATTGGAATAGTTGTGTTTCAGCATGGGAAGGCATGCTATGCAGTCCATTTGCAACAACATCTTTTCCAACCTGATAAAATTTGAGAGTATTTAACATTGTAGCTGATCCTCACCGATTACTGCTATATATTTATAGGTACATTTTATTGGAAAGAGCAATGTATTGACTTTCCAACTGTGTAGTTTTTACGAGAATGTGACACTACTAAGTGTATTTTTAAGTCATTTGTTTATCAAGTGTGAATTGACACAAACTTGAAGGAGAGTCGAGTTGTACCTTTTTCTATATTTCTATTTGTATTTCTTTCTTCTATTTTTTTTTTTTTGAGGGAGGTTGGGGAATTCCTAGTTGCAGTACCCCTGTTCTCAAGATGTGTGCAGGCAATCAGTTAAGCCGCTTAACTAGTTGGACAAATATTTTTCATGACAATGTTATTGATAAGACTTATGTCCGTAACGGAAATCAATATCATCTACAATTTTGCACACGGCATACGCCGTATTGAAGTAATACACATGCATGTGCGATACGTGCAGGATTGATTTGCCGAGGTATATTTAACCGTAACACCGAAATTCTTAAATTTTAGACTTTTATCTAAGATTGAATAGCCCACAAGCATAACACAATATTACCGTATGTATTGTCAGTAACGCAGTTGAATATACCTTCGAATCACTGTATAACTTTAATCAAGGAAATATATCTGCGAAAATACCAAATTAAAACTTAGTTTACAGATGGTCTGAGGCTGCATGGGCGCGGCCATCTTTAATTAGACGGAACTCTGGGAAGAAAACTCTTCAGTGGGGATATTTTCGACAGAAGTTTATTATTTCCTATTCACTGTAAATTTTTGCCTGGATTTTTGTGATAATATTAAGTTATACATATTTTCGCAACAAAAACGCCCTTCAACATGTAGTGATTTGTGAATACTGTATATAGAGTTGTACAAAAAGATAAATTCTACCTTTTGCTTTGGCAAATAAGCTCAGGAGGGTAGGGCACTTTGAGGGAATTTTGTAAACAAACTAAATGACAGAAGATAAAACGTTATAATAATGGATGATATTTTTTCGAAAGTCAGAGAAGGAAATGCCATCCATGTACGTGTTTGGCTTGACAATACAGAAAATGATTTGAATCAAGGGTAAGTTTGCAAAATTTGTTTGACACTCCCGTTTTAAAAATATTTTCCAAAGTATTATAATATCACGAATTATTGCCTGCGAGTCACATATTGTAGTATGCAATCAGTTTAATTTTGGAAATTTATAATGCACGCCTCTAAGACGCCATTTCATGATTTTTATTATTTGGATCTCTTGCCCTGAAGAAGCAAGTTGAAAATTAATATTGATAATAATTAAATCAAGCCATATTTGATTGGGTTATAATCTGGGTTGTGTTCACATTAGAGCCAACCTTGTATAAAAGGCCAGTGTTTGTTTTGAAGAAACATTAAATTGATACAGTATGTAACGCAAGCAAACCGTATACTCAAAACTATTTACTAAGACTTGCTATAAATATGCAGCAATTTGACATAAATATGGTTTTGGAATGCAGCATCGCTCTAGTTGTAAAATAACAGCTTCACTTGTGGGAGCTTGTGAGTTTAATTCAAGCTGCGCAGTGTCTTTTTTCACTTTTGGGGCTAAATTTGGCGGCACTCCCCTTGTTAAGACGTATGTTTTTCCCCCTTAATATATTAAATAAAGAATTCCTGGGCTCAGAATTAAAAAAAATATTTCTTCAACATTGTCGTCACTTAGATGCTATTGTCCACATTCCCCAAAACCTTAAAAGAAACTGCTGTCACAGCCTGTCATTTAACATGCATAAGTTTCAACAGCCGCGACACTTATAACGTTGTTCTGTCTATATATCTCAATCTGATTCTTTGGCTCCCAGGGTCTTATTTCATCAGAGCTGCAGTGTATGAAATATTACACCAGGGCTGCAGTGTATGAAATATAACACCAGGGCCGCAGTGTATGAAATATTACCAGGGCTGCAGTGTATGGAATATTACACCAGGGCCGCAGTGTATGAAATATTACACCAGGGCCGCAGTGTATGAAATATTACACCAGGGCCGCAGTGTATGAAATATTACACCAGGGCCGCAGTGTGTGAAATATTACACCAGGGCCGCAGTGTATGAAATATTACCAGGGCTGCAGTGTATGAAATATTACACCAGGGCCGCAGTGTATGAAATATTACACCAGGGCTGCAGGGCCGCAGTGTATGAAATATTACACCAGGGCTGCAGTGTATGAAATATTACACCAGGGCTGCAGTGTATGAAATATTACACCAGGGCTGCAGTGTATGAAATATTACACCAGGGCTGCAGTGTATGAAATATTTCACCAGGGCTGCAGTGTATGAAATTATATCAGCCATTACATTATCAGGGCCACAGTGTATGAAACATGGAATGCATTGGACCCACAGTAATGATTACTCTTTTGTTTGTTGTTGTTTTACAAATAGTCATTATTCAAATAAATTTCTATAATTTATTTGGAAAACATTCATATACTAACTTGACCAGTATGTTTGAATATTAAGCATCATTTTTATGCCATCAGACGATCAGTCAACCTAACCACTCTTTTCTTGGATCATTGAAGGTTAACAAGTACTAGAAACACCCAACTCAGCAAGTATCTGATAACTTTCCCATTTGAATCAGCATTAGAGACAAACGACAGTTGAATTATGTCGTATATCAGTTATCACAGAGAAATCTGTTTCAATGCATGTTCAGGGTTTCCCCCAGAGTCATAACGCATGTCGCATGCGACTTCCCTTCAAAAGATTTGGTTGATTAGCGACATCCCTTAAGTGGCCCAACATGCTTTCCCACCATTGCGATGACCGTTAGATAATCCTATTATACAAGTCCATCAGTAATTAAACAAGTGACCCCGTGATCAATTTACCTATTTCACAGACTTGTCAATCTCTCACAAGTGTGAACTGGAGGTGTGCAGGTATGCCAATCAGAACGAGTTATTTGAAGGTTACTCCGCCTCAATAAAGAATGTGGTGTCCTGTGAAATTTCTTGATCCAAGATTGTTTTTCACAAGATTTAAAATCGACTACTGACCAAGGTGTCGGCATTACCTTTCAATTGATTCATTAACCTCCCAATCACATGAAGACTGTGTAGTATGTATAATGCAATCAATTGGAACGAAACTTTTAATAAAGTGTATCACGACCATTTCTCAGATCAAGACAACTAGAAATAGATCACAGTGTATAGTAAGGCTTTATGCAAGTAAGCAAAACAATGAAATCGTAATGGGTTTTCTCAGCATCTTATTTCAACAAAGCTAGAATAAAGTCCCTGCTTAAAATGGTTTATTTTGTACATAAATTGAGAAAAAATACAAAAAAACACCCGTATGTTGCCTACCAGATGTTAACAAATTTGAGAAACCCGGTCTAAAAGTCAGCGCCTTCAAAAGTTGGATCCTTAAAAATCAGTGCATTGGTTGTAGCGGTCCTGTTTATTAGGGATGTTTAAGACTTAACTATTTATAAACACTCCTTTACTATATTTTTATGGCAATAATATTCTAACTTAGGACAGAAACATATATTTGAAATGCACATTAATGAATAGTTGGATACCCCCGGTTTATCAGCATCTAATTTCAACAAATAAAATCCCCACTTAAAACTGTTTAAATTTTTAACATAGATTAAAGTGTTGTTGTTCATTTGAAATACCCGGATTTGGTGACGGTTAAAATTTGGTTACTGTGGTCCCGTTTATGCAGGAAATTTAGGGGCCAGGGGAAAAAAGAATTTTTAACAATAATCTATCTGTATTTACTTTTATAAAATATTAATTGGTATTCATTTGGAAATACAAAAAAACATTACTATATGAAAAATATAATTTGTTTCTACAGTGTATATTGAATCAAACATTAAAACATTGTAACTTTCAAATATATGACTAGTCATCAAGGACTTGTATAGAATAGGATGGGAAACATGTATTGGATAGGAAACTTGCATCTCCAGATTAAATGTTGATAAATAGCACACAAAGGATTAATTATTTGTCTAGATATTGAAGCTTGGAGGAAAATGTATCATAGTTAACTTGTTGTTATGTTAGCTGCAGTATAGATATTTTGAAATCAATTTCAAAAGTGATTCAGCAATTTTAAACACAAATTTCTGGGAATGGTATTGTTTTGATGAGAATATCTCTCTGCAATGCAAGAACTTTGAATTTTGAATTTGAATTTTGAACGGTAGTTAGATAATTGAAAATGAGATATTGTGAGATTTTGTGTAAATACACGAGCATTCACAAAATCTCAATCAGTTGCCTTTCCTTCTCTATATAATTCCTTGCTAGTCATCCATTAAAAAAACTTTAAATTTCTTTGTATTCATTTTATTGCAGCAATATTCTAAACAGAAACACATACTTAAAAATACACCATTCCTGAATGTCAAAAATCAACACAGGAGGGTACACCCCTCCCATACCCAACCCTCCCATTTTTAGTACCATGCCTTCAAAAATTCCTGGGGGGAATCCTGATTTTAAACCCATTCTGTAAGCCAAAATTGGAGATAGTGTTGGTCATTCATGCCAAAGGTCGCGGGCTCGATCCTAGGTTCGATCCTGGCCTCTCAGCAGCAACACTCGGTACAGGTTCTATCCAGGAAACAGCAGTGATTCATATAAACTTTATCCACAATACAACTAAATTAATCTAGATATGCAGCTGCTGTTAATAAGCTTCTATGATTTTAAAGATATGACAGGGCTTTATATTTGCAGAACTCGGCATTCAGAGTTTTGTGGTGAGTTTTATCCCATCAGCGAGCTTTGTTGTCTTCTGACAACTCTTGTTGGTAAATTGTTCCAGCTTCAGTCTTCTGGTAACAATACGTATGGGGTTGCTTCTTCATCTTCCTCCAGCTATTGTGATGGGCTTTTAAATATTAAAAAGTAGCCCAACTTTCGAACACTTAAGTTTTTTGTGTATTTAACCCTTTACTTCATATAGACGCCTTTGGATACCTCTAATATAGACACCTTTGGACACTTAATATAGACACCTTTTGAATTATTGGGTGAATTATGTTTATATCAACTGACAGAGTGGAAAACAGTGCAGGAAGTTTTCAGATTGCTCGTTATGAGCAATCTGAACTCTTCCTGCACTGTTTTCAAAGGCTTTCTGTGATTGGTGCGGGAAAACGCGTATCTATGGAGTAAAGGGTTAAATGTAAAAAAAATAGATTATATAGAAGTAAGAACACCTTTGTTTGCTCTTTGTTCTTGACAAGACAGTCACACTATTGCGGTATTTTTATTTAGCGAGTCCAATTAAGAAAATATGTCTATTACAATGTATAGGAGAAGTAGTATCATAGGACAGAGCCATCACACCAACATAAACATAATCAAAGTACTGTAATACTCATAATAATGCACCCAACATTGCTTTCTCCCCACCCCCACCCCCAACCCCACTCCTCCTGTCTGTTACTTCATAAAACTAAACATAGTTGATGAATCAACTCGTGTGTGTAGCTCTACTACAGGTTGTTTCTCTGTTGTTGTGTAGGTGTAGTGATGTTGATGCATTGCCTGTCTATTGTTGTTTATCTTTGTCAGATAAAGGCTTGCCAGATAATAATTTAAGGTAATCTGATCACAATTATAGAGATGTTTGTATGGTTTACAGGTGGTCCCTGAACTGGTATCTGTACTGGTTTTGTTATAAACAAAACATCTAAAAGGCTGTCTTTGATAATTTAATCAGAGGTTAAAGGGCACTAAAATATTCATATTAATAAAAATGGTATTAGTCAGATGCAGGTGCATTGAACAATCCACAGACAGGTCACACTTTTTTAGGATGTTAAAGATCTTCACTGTAGACTACAGTGTAATCACTATACATGTACATACGGACTTCAGTGGGTATCAAATATTTTAAGTGGTCATGTGACAAAGAAATATTTTAATGATCTTCTCAGAAAGTAACAGGCATATGGCAAGGCATGTGAACAGCCAAATATTCATCATTCCCAATATAAAGAGTTATAGTTATATTATAATGTCAATGATACTGTCCCCATCCCCAAAATCTGCTACAGAGAACTTCTTTATTCGGCTTTACATACAAGAACAATTGCAGAAGCACATATATGTACATGTGAATAGGATATGCTTTCTTTGTGTGTGGGTGATTGCATGGTAGAGTTACGGTGGTAGAGTGCCCATCAATAGCCATTCAGTTGTTTGATTCCCTCCACCAGGATAATGTTATGGGTGCTTGACCAAGGCACTTCACTTACATATTTGTTTTTCACACACTGGTTCTTCATTTGCATGAAATGATAATAAGAAATATTGTTGTGAAAAATTAGTTTTACTTCTTAATAAATTTAAAACTGCAGTAACTGTCATTTATTGACAATACTTGTATTAAACACACAAACAACCCATTCATACTACGGTAGTAATATTTCCGTTTTAATACAAACATTCTCTCCCACACTTGACGTTTTCAAATAAGATCATTTTTGCTGGATGACTCATCACTCAGACACAGTGAACAGAAGCAATATAGAGTAGGCATCTGCTCAGTTACTGTGCAGCATCACAGTCACTATCAGATACAGAAATACAGCTGAGCTATATAAACCTGTTTTCAGTGGATATGACTGTGTCAGATGGGAGCAATGTACTATTACTAGCTGTAACCTAAGAGCAATTTAATTATACTTCCAATCTTGGGTAATCTTCACCAACATCATGATGGGTATGTCTATGTCAGATTTTGATGGAGAAAAATTAACTTTCTTGCAGTAAAAACAGTTTTTCATTTTACCTTATCTTCACATAGTCTGTTCTAATTAACCATTTTAAAGGGTTAGATCATTCATGCAAAGTAAACAAAACACTAAAAACTGTGGAGTTCCTGTTAGCAACGTCAAGGAAGCATGAAGTACATCTACGGGTAAACTGACTTTACATAGCAGAAATAAAAGCAACCAAATTAACATGGGAATGGGTACATGGTACAGTATGGGGACAATTTTCTAAATTCTCAGATTTCTAAAAGCAGATGTTAGTACAGTCCTTTAATTAATTAGAAAGTAATTTACAACCTAGATAGCTTTAAACAATTTCTGAAGTCACCTGTACATGTACTATATATAGACTATACATGGCAGGCCTTTTTTTCTACAGATCTAAGTATGTTTATATTTATCCATTTAACAGTTGCTCTTTTTCTGCCTCATTGCAAAAACTTGCCAGTGAGGAATGCTGGGATAAGAAGCACTCCTGCTGTGGTTTACACAGACATGTTATCTCTACTGCATAATCTTACCCGTCCCTCACAGTATAGTTCATATATTGCCAGTACAGGTATCCAGGTATCCTGCTCTGCTGGAGACTTATCTCATTTTTCAACTTTAATTTACTGCATTACTTTGAAAGACTCTTCCATCCACTATTTGGAAGAGTCCATTATCATTGTAGCTGGGTTATATAAGATCTCACTTGGAGGTAACAAATTTCAATGTAGGCCCAGTTTTCGGTTTAACTGAAACATTTTTCTTAAATGCTTAAAATTTGACTGATTGGATAAATATTATTAAAACAATGTCAGTGAAACCAAGTGCGGTTTTTTGGAACCAGTCTAAAATCATAATCACCAAAATGCTTTTCTTTGATTTTAGTTTTTAAGTATTTAAGTATATTATACAGTTTACTTGAATATGTTGGTGAAACAAGAGCCTGGTGTTAGACTGCAAGTTACCTACATAGTAGTAAGCAGTGGCGTAGCTTCCTATACGCACTGTAGCACATGCTTACACTTTTTTTGAAAAAATCGAAAAGATAAAACTGCCAAAAAAGTATTACAAATCGGACACGTAGAAGTGTAGGGTGAGGGGCTGGAGGTTAAACTATATATTCACAACAAAAAAATCATAGAATATGAACCAGATATGTCACATCATTTTATCAATTTATTTGGTTATAAAACAGTGAACTCAAGGTTAATATTAATGATAAACAGGCCCCCGAAAAACACACCAAAATGTACCTACCACAGCTTAGCTGAAAAAATGTTTGTCCAACCACTCCACCCCACACTACAACTCTCACTCAATTAGAAGGCCTTCAACGAGTCTTGCGAAGATGTGCACATAGTTTTCAGCCAACTACGCCCCTGGTAAGATCTGACTATTTCTAAAACCCTGTATTATACTCAAGGTGTTAATTAGCCAATAGACTGATTGGTCAGTCGATCATTTTATCAGTCAGCACTGCAGATTAATTGTATGTCAGTGACACATTCCAGCAAATGTAATAAATAATATTATAAAAAGTGTCATGAATGGGTTGTATAATTGTGTTATATGTTTACATTACCGGCTTAGTGGTGTTATAATCAATCTTGAATCAAGCCTGCATACCCTCTCTTGCTGTTTCAGTGTCAGAAGTTTGTGACACTTGATACAGTGGCTTTTATTCAAGTACATTGGTATCACTTGCACAGGGACTGACTTTTAAATGATCTTCAGCTTTATTTGGTGTGATATGGTAAACTGAATTTTTGGAGTTCATAAAAAGAAGCAGAGGTTCAGTAGAGGGTATATTGAATTATACATTAATTTGTAACACTATGTCAAGCATTAGCTATAAGTCCGAACCTTCACTTTCAGTTTTAAAAGATATGCAAGATAAACAAGTATCTGACAACAATGGCTTTGTTCTCAGTTGACACTCACAGTATTGAAATCTGAATCAATCTGAAAATATGCACCTAGTTTTACATTACACTACATTAAACTGTGACCATGCAGCTGCTTCAGTGCAACTTATATAACATATTATTTCAAGTTGTATTTGGATCATCGAGGGTCCTCTGTGGTCTAAGGCGCTGTCTCAAGATCACTTACCTCTCACCGCTACGGTCATAGGTTCAAGTCCCTCCCACTCCAAAAACTGTATGTGAGGAAGTTTGCCAGTGACTTGCGGAAGGACGTCTTCCTCCACCAGTAATACTGAATATGCCATAATTGTATAACCTGAAATATGTTGAAAATGGCGTTAAACCCAATTCAGAAAAAAAAAAAGTAATACAGTCAAACCTGTCTTAAAGCAGCCAGTCAAGGGAAGGAGAAAAAATGGTATTTTAAGACAGGTTGTTGCTTATAACAGTCAGGTGAATTTACTCTTAAAGCATAAAAATGAGAAACTGCAAATGTGGCTGCTTAAGACAAGTGGCTGCATAATAGAGGTGTCCGCTTGCTCAGGTTTGATTGTAATTTAATAAATTATCACCAATGTCACCCCCTAGTTTGGTCCCTGATGACTACCAGAACTGTCCAAAAGATATACAAAATGGTTTTGTGTATTTTATGTAGAAATGATGAATTTACATATGTAATCATTATTCTCTGCCACACATTCTTCTGGCAATGATTAATCTCTGGTCATGTCTTAAGAAGATAGTCTGACATCATCGTCATGCATGATAGTACTTGTCGCTCGTTTTGAATTAAAGAATGAATGAATTTGAGGTTTTAGTGAGGGGTTGTTAGTTTGGATCCTGGCCTGACCACAGTTTCCGTGATGATTGATATTGTCAGTCATCTCTCACCGCTGGTTCCGGTGGAAAAATTATCAGTTTCTTGCAGAGATGAGTGTGGTGGAGTACTGGTTAACCTTCCAGGATCCCAGGAAGAGTGGATAGGTTAATTTGTCATCTGTTAGCTCATGATTACATAGTAATGGTACTAAATATTCAAACAAATAATAAGTTTTAATCTACATGCAGTCAAAACTTGTTATCTCGATATTAGAGGGAAATTAAGGAAATGCCAAATACATTGATATAACACAAAATCTATATACATTTGGTCTCAATATCAATATTAATTTTCATCACCAGTCCTGATATTGTCGTATGTCAGTTATACTTTCGCTGTCATGGGAAAAGTTAGGAGTGGCGAAAAAATATCGACATTACAGGCGTATCCACTCGAGTGATATGGAGATACTAAGTTTTGACTGGGTATAGTAGAGGTATCCACCATCATGAGTGTATGTTGTCTATTTCAGAGATGATCATAGGTTCAGTCTGCTTCACTGGGCTGCGAGGGAGGGGAGGACGAATATCGTGGACATGTTGATACAGAGAGGGGCAAGAATCAATGCCACAAACATGGGAGACGATACTGCCTTACATCTGGCAGCCAGTCATGGACATAGAGAAATAGTCATCATGGTGAGAATCAATGGAAACATGTTTATATTTGGTAGAACATTTCCATTATTGTACCTTTTTAATATGTTGTGGTTCAAAATTATTTTTATGACCCTGCTATTTGAAGAATGTCTGTCCGTCCAGGTGTAAATTTACAACTAAATGTTTTTGGTAAGGTATTGGTTTGTTTTTTGCTGTGAACTATGTGTAGGTTACGTTACCTCTGCATATGATAATCAAGAATAAATAACATGTAAGTCAGTAGAGTGCTCACAGTGTTCCCCGATTGCTACCTAAATGCTAGTATGAGTGGAGTGACAAGTAAGAATAGGGAAATTATTTGTGATTAAATTGATGTTGCGATGACAATGTAAATCTGACCTGCAGCAGATAGACATACATGACATGTTTGAAATGCATGATGCAACTACATTGTTTGAATTACTGTTATATTTTCTTCATATTTTGCATACAGTTTACAGTTAGATTTAATATGCTACTTGTAAAACTCCAAATAAATCCGACATGTCATTTTCATATTATAAGATTTGTCCACGAACGCCTGAATAACCCCACATATATTTGTATTGGTAATGTTACTTTCTTTAAGCCAAACTGAGAAATTCATGCCAATACTCATTTATGAGGGATGTCTATTTGCTAGTCAAAAGTAACAAAGTATATAATTGATGTATATGTTCTTTTGTGTAAGTATAGTGATAATTTGAAATGAGTAAATTACCTTTTTCATTGCAAAGACTTCAGATTAAAGATTATTGACATCCACAATACAAAGGTTTGGTCATATGGCTTAAACAGTAAGAAATGTTTTATTACCCATGCAGCTCCTTCATAACAAAGCCAACATAAATGTTTTATTACCCATACAGCTCCTTCATAACAAAGCCAACATAAATGTTTTATTACCCATGCAGCTCCTTCATAACAAAGCCAACATAAATGTTTTATTACCCATGCAGCCCTTTCATAACAAAGCCAACATAAATGTTTTATTACCCATGCAGCTCCTTCATAACAAAGCCAACATAAATGTTTTATTACCCATGCAGCTCCTTCATAACAAAGCCAACATAAATGTTTTATTACCCATGCAGCTCCTTCATAACAAAGCCAACATAAATGTTTTATTACCCATGCAGCCCTTTCATAACAAAGCCAACATAAATGTTTTATTACCCATGCAGCTCCTTCATAACAAAGCCAACATAAATGTTTTATTACCCATGCAGCTCCTTCATAACAAAGCCAACATAAATGCAATAAATGAGCACGGCAACACACCCCTCCACTACGCATGTTTCTGGGGACAGGATAGCATAGCTGAAGATCTGGTCAACAACAATGCAGTGGTTGCCATGGCAAACAAGTTTGATGAAACCCCACTGGACAAGGCCAAACCATACCTCGCCAAGATGCTCAAGGGTATATTTCATTTTTAACAGATTTAATATTAAATACATTGTTTTATTGACATTTTCGTATGAAAACTCATACAAGGTACTTGTACACCATAATCATTATATCACTGATTCATATTAACCAGGCCAGGTTAGCACAGTTGATAGCATATCTAACTGTCAGTCCAGGGATCATGACTCTGAATCAGTCCTGGCCACAGTCTCTATGATGATTGATATATGACATTACATCTCTTACAGCTGATTCAAGTGGTAAAGTTATCAGTTAGTACTTACTTGTGGTGTGCTTGAGTACTGGCTAACCTTTTAGGATCCAAGGAAAGAGTGGTTAGGTTAAATGATTGGCTATTAAACCTCAGTGGTATAAGAATGATGCTAAATATTCAAACAATTAATGTAACCGATGTTGGGAGTGTCCATGATTCTGAATTAGTGAGTTCAAACCCAACTTGAAAACAAAATTTTATGTGAGATAGTTTGCCAGTGACCTGTGGAAGGTAGCTTTACACAAATTGATTAAGAGTTCTTACACCAATAAAACTGGATACCATTAACCAGCGATTTGATGAAAATGATGTAAATATCACACTCAACCAATGTTTTACTGACCAGCAGTAATAACACTCAAGTTTAGACATTTTCCCGCAACTATAATGCTAGATTAAAGCTAATGAAGAATTCTCCATGACCGAGTGGTCCAAGGGGCTGTCTTAACCCTTTACTCCATAGATACGCGTTTTCCTGCACAAAGTACAGAAGGCCTTTGAAAACAGTGCAGGAAGAGTTCAGATTGCTCGTAACGAGCAATCTGAACACTTCCTGCACTGTTTTCCACTCTGTCAGTTAATATAAACGCAATTCACCCAATAATTCAAAATCCTTCTATATTAGGTGTCCAAAGGCGTCTATATTAGAGGTGTCCAAAGGCGTCTATATTAGAGGAATCCAAAGGCGTCTATATAAGGTGTCCAAAGGCGTCTATATTAGAGGTGTCCAAAGGCGTCTATATTAGAGGTGTCCAAAGACGTCTATATTAGTGGAATCCAAAGGCATCTATATTAGAGGTGTCCAAAGGCGTCTATATTAGAGGAATCGAAAGGCATCTATATTAGAGGTGTCTAAAGGCATCTATATTAGAGGTGTCCAAAGGCGTCTATATTAGAGGAATCCAAAGGCGTCTATATAAGGTGTCCAAAGGCGTCTATATTAGAGGTGTCCAAAGGCGTCTATATTAGAGGTGTCCAAAGGCGTCTTTATTAGAGGTGTCCAAAGGCGTCTATATTAGAGGTGTCCAAAGGCGTCTATATTAGAGGTGTCCCTAGGCATCTATATTAGAGGTGTCCCAAGGCGTCTATATTAGAGGTGTCCCAAGGCGTCTATATTAGAGGTGTGCAAAGGCGTCTATATTAGAGGTGTCCCAAGGCGTCTATATTAGAGGTGTGCAAAGGCGTCTATATTAGAGGTGTCCCAAGGCGTCAATATGAAGTAAAGGGTTAAGACAAGACACCAGTTTCACTAAACATCTCAACTTGAGATTTCCTCAACTTTTTGAAATCATTTAACTTTATTTATGGTGATTTTATTGCATGTGCTCCTTTATAAATGATTAAAGATGTGTTATGACTTTAATTCTGTGTTGTCATTTAATGTGCAATAAGTTTAAGTTATGATTTAGAGCGTGAGATCCAGTGGTAGAGCATCTGATCCATGATTGGTGGGACGTGGGTTTGATCCTCCGCCATGGCTGTGTGGTGTCCATTAGCAAGATACTGTATCCTCCATGTGCTTAGTTCTGACTCTTCTCAAGAAAATTGTGAGCGTGATTTGTCTGAGTTGTAAGAACTTGTTTCACAATCGATGTAAAATAAATAAATCATTTAGAGAAATTGAAATATTTTAGTTGAGGACAATTTCAGCTTGAGGTGTTAAGTGAAACCAGCCCAAGGTCACTTAATACTAACCTCCAAGGTTCTGGTTTTCAGCACATGTCCAACCAGACTTTATGCCTTTATATTTTTTGTTTCTTTTATCAGAAAGAGCAGCTTCACTGGGACAGGACCTTCAGAAGATTCCCTTCAAGGACAGAAGTTGGCTGGGCTACAAGACCCGTAGTCGGGATGCCTTGTTGTCACGTCACCAAGGTATCGATATCGCTCAGTTGAATCTGATGAATCACATAACTAACACCCACTCCGGAGATGTGTGGAGGGGCCTCTGGCAGGGCAATGATATTGTGGCAAAGATACTGAATCTCAGAGAATGTACAGTCAGAAACTCCCGGGACTTTCAGGAAGAGTTCCCAAGACTGAGGTAGGTAACATTTTAAGTAAGAAAAAAAAAACATAACTATATTAAAATATATATTTTACTAAATATTTTATTTTTAGTTTGGTTTTTCAAAATAAAATGGGAGCTTTGCCTGACATTGCCATAGCCTTTTGTTGAAAGTTTTATGGTAAGCTAATATGTCACAAACCACTTGTCATACATCAATGGAACTTCACATGCATCTTTACTTCCATTTAGGACACTTGAAAAGGAAAGTTGGATAACTATTTCGACTGCAGACAGAATTATGATTACACATACATGTACATATATCTTAACTTATTAGCTAACCAATTAGTTATATGGAAAAAATAAATTTTTTGGTTACCTCCAAAAATATCCTGAGCTACATATCTGTTTGCTTCCAAAATACTACAGTTTTTATTGAAAAGTATGAAACAAAACTATTGATATGAATTTTGCAATATAATAATGTACATCATTGTCAATAATAATGAACGTACCAACAGTCATTAATGAAATACCTTTATATACATGTACATGTTCTAAAACTGTAAATATATCTTACAATAGTTTGGTAATATGGCTCTGAGATTCACCCTGCATTTTTTTATTCTTTCAGTATATATGAAATTTCACCAATGTTAACTAATCAATTTCAATTATATGGGTTTGAACTATGTATTCTAATAATGTTCTAAATTTAATGGTGCAGTATAAACTATAGAGTTACCATGGTGACAGATCAAACTGAGGTTCACATTTAGATTTAAAGTTGAGATGTTATCTAAAGGTGAAGATTTATATCAATATTGTGTATGCAGTTTCTTGTACTATTGACTTATTTGTTTCAGTTAACATAAAATGTGATTGATACATGTATCTATTACCTCCACACACTGCATGACATGCTTGTGCACATATTTGTATTTTAAGCCTGGCTGTGGTGTAGTGTATAGTGTGTTCACCACTCAAGCAGGATGTTGCAGGTTTGAACCTAGGCCTGACCTGATGACCTCCTAAACACTTTGTACTGGTTCTACGCTGAAAATGAACTCGACAGTGATTCATATAAGTTTTGAGCTTACTTGCAATTGAGCTAAAATAAATGAGTGTAAAATTTAATGGATGTATTTGTAGAATCTTCAACCATCAGAATATATTACCAGTGCTGGCGTGCTGCAATCAACCGCCTAGCCTTGTAGTTATCACACAGTTCATGCCATATGGATCTCTCTTCAATGTTCTTCACGGGGAAACTGGTAAGATACTTACATGTTAATCATGTTGCATTTTCATGGTTTGGCAGGAATGCATGTCAAGACAATATACTGGATTGCTTTAATTGACTCACCCATTCTTGATTTTGAATCGTTCCATCATCATTTAGAAGGAGTGTTGATAAGAATTTTCTAATTAAGAAACAAACAATTAGCACATTTCAGTAATCAAATGATCCAGTTGATCTATTTTATAATATGACGAACATTCTCTAATACCTAGATAGAATTTATTTATAAAAAATATTCACAAAAAGACAGTTAAACATCTGCAACAGACCATGTAAGTAATTTTGGAGCACGTTTCTAAATGGTTTTAATTCTTAACTCTAATGTTAAAATTCACTTAATTTTGTATTTGCAAGTTTATGAATTTGATAAGGAATTAATCTTTGATTTATGGAGAAGATGAGGATTTTGTTCTTTTGTCTATCAAATAGAAAAAGTGATTATTTTTTAAGTAGAAAAAGCAAAAAGAAAATATTTTGATTGTCAGAGACAATGCATTTATTGCAAATGATTGAATACCTTTTTTACTCACCAAACTGATATTGTCCCCTATTACCTTTTTTTCTTTAAATGACTGCTGGCTTGGCTAGCTCAGTTGGTAACACGTCTGGCTGATAATCCAGCAGTCATGAGTTTATATACCCGCCTATTGGCCACAAACAGTAATTATGGTAGGTGCGCTAACCTTTGCTTTATAACTGAAATACTATAGAAAAAATACTCAAAACCCCAAGTAAACAAACTAATTTGAAATGACTTTATGGGTTTGTTGAAATAATCACACAAGCATTATTATGTGAAATAGATTCAGATTTTATCAATGGTGTGGCTCCGTATGCATCCGGGACCAGAAAGGACCAAAATTTTTATATTTTAAAATCTTGATTTTAAGAACTGTCCAGCCACATATTTTCATATTTGACATAGAAGATCACTAGATGAAATGAAGTAAAGCTTATTGATCTCTCTGTTTGTATTTAAATGTTTTATTACAGGTATTGTGGTAGACCAGAATCAGGCTTTGAGATTTGCCATCGATATTGCACGTGGCATGGAGTTTTTACACACATTAGAGCCTCCGGTTCCCAACCTCGTGCTTACTAGTAAGCATGTCATGGTGAGTAGACAGGGAACCATAACTTGATTAATCAAGGGATGTAAATATGGTATTATTAAATGGTATAGGAACTTTTTTGTATATTAGGATAAATATCAAGTTTATTTCTAAATGGTTGTAAAAATAGTAAGAATTTAAATGATGGCAACTATTTTGTCATATTGTATGCTGTACTAGCAAATAAATAATTCTATGCAAGAGAATTTTTCATTAGACCAAGACTTGGTCCAAAATAACATTTTTAACAAACAAAGATCTATTTCCTATTGGCCTGTTTGAATCTTTACTTTTTCAGAATAATGCTACTTTACAACTGAGGGTCCCTAAGGCACCATTTAAAGATCACTTACTTTATTTAACAGCTGAAGTCGTTGATTCGAGCCTAGCTTGGTCCAAACACTTTATGTGAGAAAAGTTGCAACTTAATTTCAGAAGGATAATGGTTCTACTTGTATCATGCTCATATGAATCTGAGGACTTCCTCCACCAAATAAACTGTTATGTGTTGACAATGTCATTAAACCCCATTCAATAAAAAACAACAACAGAACATTAAGCTTTTAATACTGGTGCCGGTAAAACAAAGCAGCGTGGCAGTAGTGTTGTTGATAGAGTTTTGGCCTCTCACGCCAGAGGATGCAGGTTAATCCCTAGCTCCATCTGATGCCTCTCAAAGAAAAACTCAGTACTGGTTCTACCCAGGAAGTTGACTTTGACCTTTCTTCACAATCAAACTAAAGTAAATTAGTATGAAAAAATAAAATAAGCCAGTAAAGAAACAAATCTAAAGGGTTCAATGTTTACCTTTTACATAAGCATAGGGTCCTCCATGGACGAGTGGTATTAGGCGCCATCTCAAGACCACTTACCTCTCCCGCTGTAAGGTCATAGGTTCGAGTCCCGTTCGTTCCAAAAACTTTACATGTATGTGAGAAAGTTTCCAGTTACTTGCGGAAGGACGGTGGTTCTACTCAGTCTGAGGTCTTCCTCCATCAGTACAACTGGATATATCATATATATAACCTGAAATGTGTATAAAATGGCGTGAAAGCCCATTCAAATACAAATATTACCTAAGCATATCATAACTATGGACTTTCTTTGAGATTTTCAGCCCACTTTACATTGTAGATCGACGAAGATTTGGCTAAAATCAATATTGATGATCCAAAATACCAGGCCCCAGAGGGAACGATTGTCGGGGTAACACAGAATCATGGATTGTTACTGTTTATTGTTTATCATGTTACCTTAGTTACCATACATCATTGTTACCATAGTAACTATGCATCTTTAGACCATGTTGCCATAGTAACTATGCATCCCTAAGAACCAGTTGTGACAATTTTGCCATTTAGCTATTTATGGTATGTTGGTTAAAGATATGAAATAAAATATATCATTCACTACCTTTATTATAAATAAATGGATAACAAAAAAGTAACCTTTGACTTTGTTTTTAGACAGTTCATTTTAAATAGATCTAGATGAAATTTGAAGTAGTTAAAAATTAAATAAATTTCTATGAAACTTGGGCTAGTTTTGGTGAGGAATTGTCACATCTGGGTCAGTGTTTGAATTATTGACTGCAGCAGATTTTTACATGTAATTATGTTGCTACTTTGTGACACATCCTGTAACATACATCAGTTTGTTTACCAACAGATCTGACATCATCAATCATTGAAATAATACAGTTGTTTTCTCCCGTAGACCAGTTTTATAGAATGTTGTTTTTGTTGTACCATTACTAACTTTTACAGGATGACAGAGAACACCTTTTACAGAAAGTTTGTCTGTAATTGTTATGGCAGATGGATGCCGTTATCCGCTAATGATTAGGAAGTACACATACATGTATAAATGAAAAGTATAAATCATAAAAATAATGATAATAGTAGTATGTATATAGCTGTGTGAATTCATACCCCTTAACGGAAATACATATGATATATAGTAGGATTTTTTTAAAATTTTGAATTGGCAAGTTGATTTTTTCCAATAGATCACGCCTATCATTATATGAGATGTATGTATATTATACCTCATGATCTGATAATTAGGTGTTATCATGGGCTTGATCCTCCACCTTGGCTATGTGTGATGTCCTTGAATAAGACTGTATCTGCACGTATGGAGTACTGGCTCTATCCGGGAAGACTTTGAGTGTGATATGTTCAAGTTGTAAGAACTTATTTCACATTTAATGTAAATTATATATAAAGCTTAAAACTATTCCAACACAGACAAAATAGTTTCTTGGGAATTATTGCACTGCAGCAACAGGTTTTGGGTTCTGTCATAATGTTTTAACGGATACCTTTGATGTCATTAAGCCTAGAGACGACTCCTGGAATATACATGTATCCCAGTAATTATGATTTTATCATCAGCTCAGTTTGTTTCTGTATTCAGAGTTGTTTCTTAAGGCACAATCTCAAGATCACTTAACCTTTCATTCCAGCAGTAATGGGTCCAAGCCAAGCTTGATCCAAAAATTTAATATTAGAAAGTGTGCCATTTACTTGCATAAGGATGGTAGTTTGACTCGGATTCATTTTGAGGATTTGATCCACTAATACAACTGGATGCAATGTACAACCCAGGTCTGAGGATATAAAACTTGGTCCCATGCTCATGAATTCTTGCTCAGCTCAAAAACAAATGGACTTGTAACAAATAAAATGTTAATATATTCTGCCTCAAATCTGCAATTGTTAGATCTCAAAACTTCTAGGCTGAGTTGAGTGTTCGCATTTATAATTTGTTTTTATATGTATCCTGGAAATTGTATTTGAGAACAAATTTAAGTTGAGCTTAAAAAAGTTTATTATGTCAGTCCCTGTAATAATGTGTTGAAAATAATAATAAAAAAAGCAACAGAAAGTGTCATTAGTGTTGAAACTAACACACAGTGATCATAGCAACGGATATTGCTGCATTTACATGAACATTGTAATAGAGTTTAGACTAGTTTGTTTTGATATGCAATTTCATTTATTTAAGTAAGAGACCATAGCCTTATCGGTCATAATGTTATATTAGAGTGCAGAAACCTTCAGCATGCTGTTTATTTGTAGTGTTGTCATGACAGAGCAAGCATGTCTATTTTGAGAATGCTTAAATATGTTTAACCCTTTGCTCCATAAGCATTTTCTTGGACTCTTCCAAATTGAAAGCATTAAATTAATTCACCACATATCAGCAATGGGTGAATTATGTTTATATTAACAGACAGAGTGGAAAACAGTGCAGGAAGTGTTCAGATTGTTCGTCACGAGCAATCTGAACTCTTCCTGTACTATTTTCAAAGGCCTTCTGTGATTGGTGCGGGAAAACGCGGATCTATGGAGTAAAGAGTTAATAACAATAATAGATATATGAAAAATATGGCTTTGTGTTCAAGTAAAAGAGAAAATTAGGCACTTTTGTAAGTGGCGTACAGTTGGGAGTAGCTATGACGTTTTTGGCTGCATTGAAAATATATTTATAGTTGTTTGTAAGCTGGCACTAAATGAATTGAGGATGGTGTCATGGATAGGGTGCTGGCAGCTAACATTGGTGGGTTCAAACGAAAATACACCAAGAAATGATTTTATTGGAAAAATGTACATAAAGATGTTAAAAAAGATCTCAGCTTACTTTGAAATGGAGCTTAAATACATGTATACCCAGAAGTGGTTTTACTCAGAGGGGGGGGGGGGGGGGAATATTCACAAAAGATTTTGAAAAAAGCTCTGAATTTACTTTGAAATGGGGCTTAACTAAATAGGAATAAAGTGTTGGTTCAGTGTTATTTGATGTAAGTAATGAGTTGGATGCGTGAATTACATTTGAGTTTTATAAACATTTCAAAGTACCGTTTCAGAAATGGAGTTTGAAATATAGCATATATTGTATAATCAATCTGGACATTGGGAAAAAATAAGATTTTTTTTTCTCTTATGTTTTTATTTTCAACACAGTTATACATACAATTCTATATATGATACAATACTTTTTCTTTTAAATTGTATTATAATATTATGTATCTTGCAATTTTATCATATATATTATTGCAACATTCTTCTTGTATGTATTAAAATCAAACAATGTACATAGCAACCCCAACCAGGTTGTTATTAAAACACTGAAATGGGAATTTCCTGCACATATTTATTTAGCTCAATACAGGTTTTATATAGTTTAAACAGTTTTCTGTTTCATCAATGTTTTCTTAACTTTTACTTAAACACATAATATCTTCACTTATTTTTGATTTGTAATGTAAATTCTTTTGTTGTGCTTTTGAAATTAAAAGCAGTTTTTCAGAAGCCAGTCTAAAATCATGATCACCTGGATGTTTTTCATAAATTTAATTTTTTTGAGTATGTAAGACATTGATGAACAGGAAGGTGATTCTGAAGTTGAAGTTGAAGAGGTCAAAGTTGCCTGTGTCGCTAGAATGACACAAGTTTTCGTCACATCTTGTATATGTATAGTGTAGAGTTAATAAAGTCTGCTTATTCACATTTTGAACAATGTAATTTATATCTGCAAGTCTTTGTAAAATGCATGTTTTGGCGTCATTACAGATAGATGAAGATTTGTCAGCCAGAATTAACATGGCTGATTACAAATTTTCGTTCCACGAAAAAGGCAAGCTGTATTCACCAGCATGGATGGCACCTGAAGGTCAGTTTTGTACATCTACATGAAAGATTCACAGGCTGGTTTCTGTGTAAAAAACATTTATCAGAGACTACGGCTAGGTGGAAATTCGAACTCGAGACCCATTGATTGACATTCAGATGGGTTACTGGTCTAGCAAGGACCATGCATAATTGAGTTTATAACATAATTTATGATGGATGAATATAATAATTCCATGACATATTTTTGATATCTGTCTAGTGTAATATTTTTTTATTGCTCAGCATTCTCCTTATAATAAATGGTTATAAATGGTATAATTAATGGTTAATGTACCATTTTTCTGAATCTTACATTTGTGTTCATTTATTATTTAATTGATTAAACTTATTAGCAAAAGTTGTATAATGCTGGGCAGGGCCTATCACATAATACACCTTTGTAGTTTAAACATTCAATAATAAACTCGTGTAAAATCCTCTGCTCGATATGTAATATACCAAATGATGTAAAATCATTAATTTTCGTTGGTATTAATTTGTTGTTTTAGTTCAAGGACATATTTGTCGAGACTTAATTTGGTTGAAAAACAAATTTTTAGAAAAAATGTGCAATCTTTGAAATTCGAGTATTTCTATTACATAACATGATTAATTACTGACCTGTACCAGTATTAAGTCGCTGCCAGCACCTACACACATGGTAATAAATGCTCCTTGTAACACAGGGTAATCCTGGGGAGAGACCACCAGTGTCAATTAGTAGGTTCTTTGGTGATTGATCAAACTGTTATGAAAACAACTATTGATTTGGAGAGGACGTGTCACAAATTGAAGGTGTAAGTTGGTAGAGACCAACACAAATTCACTCGTTAGAAATATTTATTCATTGTCGACAAAAAGAAATAAAAACAATAGCCTAATAGGCTACATTTTCATTCAATACTATAAATCTGTATCATATTTAAACTACTTGAAACAATGCTGGAGAAATACATCATGCTGACGTAAAATGGGTTGTCTATGATTGTAATTGACACATTCTTCTAGGAAACGGTCTATTTTTTATGCTTTCCAGAGTGATGAAAATAATACATGCAAGTAAACAGATGATCTCTGATAGCGATAAAACATATTTTATGTAATGAAACGAATGGAATATTAATACATTAATCGTATTTTAATCAAATCAGTGCACTTAAGTAAAGATTTCGAATTTAAATTTAAATTAGATCTAATAGCTAAATGCACACACTAAATAGAAACTATCAGTTAACATATATATCTAGCTAGGAAAGATAGGTCTACATTTTGGGTACAGATAAATGCTATGCAGTACGGATGTAACAAAATTTTATCCACTATCGTTTCATTGGTATTTAGTTTGGTTTTCGAGGTTGCTCACGAAATCAACGAAAATTAGTACTCCATGAAAATTAATGATTTATTGGACTAAATATGTTTAAATCGTTTTATTCTGCATAATAATTTAACCATCTTGATTAGAATACCGGTACCCACCATCGCAGCACTAAGCTGTAAACCATAAGGTCAAACCTTTCACATGGGTCACGGAATCACTGGTGGATTTAGAGGTGGGCACAATAGATCTGGACCTGCCCTGACATTCCAAAGTATTGAAAAATTGGACATTTTTATTGAATGGCAAAGGAGCATTAATTGTTACCCCTGTCTGTCCATTCATTCATTTGTCCATTTGAAGTAAAAAAAATGTTTCTGATTGATAATTTATGAAGAGGTCTATGTATTTAATTTACAAGGGGGGATCAAAAAGTTTGTAGACTTTTGCCATAACTTATTTATATCAACTATACAATACGCAGTAGTGTTATTGTATTTGAAATAAATGTGTACGGAACATATTTTGAAAATTTTAGCATGATACATCAACTATTAAAAAAATAAGACGCTATTCAAAGCATGGCAAAAGTCTACAAACTTTCTGATTACCCCTTGTATATAAGCTGTACAGCTGTATAATTATAAAATACAGGTTAAGTTTGATATTTTTATCGACATCAGTTAAATTATACAGGAATAATGGCTCCTTTTGGACTTCTGTCGAAAATTGGTTTCTGACCAATAGCATGGGCATTTGTGTTGACAGACATTTTAGTTCAGTGAAAATGGAGCATCAAATGTAATACTTAGACTCAGCAATGAATACATTTCATTATTTCCACTTGTCATAGTCTGTTTCTGATAGAGGTTACGTTACTATGGTTACAGCTCTACAGAAGAAACCAGAAGAGATTAATTGGAAGGCAGCAGACATGTGGAGTTTCGCCATCTTGTTGTTCGAGTTAGAGACAAGAGAAGTGCCATTTGCTGATTTGACACCTATGGAAATAGGAATGAAGGTATGAAATAATTGGTAAATGGGCTAGTTTCAAGCAATACTTGCCTGTTGTTTTATTATAAGATCACTTGAGACTTTTTCTCAAGGGACCTTTTGCGATTGCCTTTTATCCTTTGTCGTCCATCCGTAAACAATTGACATTTTCAACTTCTTCTCAAAAACCGTAAGCTCAATCGTAATGAAATATAGTATGCGGCTTTGGTACCTAAGGGTGAATCAAAATTGTGAATTGCATGATCCCTACGGCCCTGGGGCCTTGGGGGCATGGCCAAAACAGTCAAATTCAAGGTAAACTTGGAAAATCTTCTCAATATAGGAAGCACTGGGAAACAAATGGTGAGCATGATTATGGATGTATATGGGTCCTTTATAAAAAATGTGAATTGCATGTCCCTGGGTCTCATGGTTTGGCTCTGGGATTGGGACTACTTTACTTATATTTATATATATGTATATAAGAGATATTGACAACAAAAACTTTATTTCTTATGACTGAATAGACTTATGTGAATGTTTTTTGGATAACAAGGTGACCCTTAAGGCCAATGAACCTCTTGTTTTACATTGATTGTGAAAAAATTGATAAATTGGCTAGTTTCCAGCAATACTTGCCTGTTGTTTTAAACTTAGTTTACATAGATTGTGAAAAAAGTTATTGTAACTAAGACAAAGCACGCTCAAGGTCTTTAAGTATTAAGCATATGCAGAAAAGGTGTCTTGCCCAAGAACACCAGATATAGCCATGGTTGAGGATCAAACCCATAGATTCCATGCTCTACCACTGGGCCACCAACAAGATCTATATATTTATTAACACATTAAATATTTAATCTTTTGTAAAGTATGAATTCATACTTTGGCTGATATAAAAATGAATATTTTTAAGTCATCTGAACACATATATTTTAAATCTCTCATGATTGTTTTTAGCTCAGTTTAAACTTTCATAGACTCTCTGTTTTCTAAAAATAATTTCTTAAACTTCAAGCCAGATTTCAGCCTCTGTTGTATTTGTTTTAACCATATATCCAAGATGTATGCCATAGAGCTGTTAAGTTTAGATTATTGTTATTGCAATGCAATATCAGGAGTTGTTATTTAAGTGGTGATTTCATGTGTATTAATTGTACTTATTTCACTGCAATGCCAATTCGTGATATTTGTGACTTCAGGTTGCCCTTGAAGGTTTACGCATCATATTGCCCCCCGGACTCTCCTCCCACATGCTGCGACTTCTCAACATCTGTATGAATGAAGACCCAGGCAAGCGACCTCGTTTTGACATGATCATACCCATTCTGGAGAAAATGAAGCATGCCAGTTGAACATGCTATATATACCCATGTTAGGGTTAAAAGTTGATATGGTTATTCTATACATGTGTTCTGGTATTTAGTAATGTATTGTTGAATAGTATTTACCTTTGCTTGGAGACACTGATATCATTTGTGTTGTTCTGGTATGAGATAAAGTTAAGAATGAGATTTTCTTTTTTAAAAATCACACATAATACATGTTAGCTCATTTATACATTTATGCCTTTTTGAGAGAAAAATGATTATCTTGCATTTAAGCTGAATTTCGGTGAAAGTATATGGATATTAGAATGGCGCTGAACGCTGCCTGATACATTGTTTATTTGGGTAGTGGACATGTCGTAGTTTTTATTCCATCCAGTTGTAACTAAGTGAGGATGTACGTCAAAGAACACAATATACAGATGTGCCTTTATTTGTCCCATCTCCTGGTTATTTCTCGTGGATATTTAGGCAGTGTTTTTTTTATGCCCCTACCATTGGAAGAATTGTGAAGAAATTAAGTGTTACCCATGTCCGTCCATTCATTTATCTGCCTGATTTGAGCAATTGGTTTCCAGTCAATAACTTGCGAATGGATTAACGTTAATATTTTTGTGTATCTGTGCATTTATAAAAGACTGGTCAAGTTCAAAATTTGTCAACGTCTATCAAATTTTACAGGAGTTGGTAAAAAAATGCGGGGGCATTCATGTCGACATCATTTCTGGTTTAAAATATGATTTTCTTATAATGTATCTTGCCTTTATATACAGATGTATTACCCTTACATTTATCATGATATCTCGCATTCTATCACTTTTGGAGTCTTCAATATTAACCGATGATTGGCTCATTTTAGCAGATATACTTCATCTTTTTAATGTGAAAAGGTACCAAAATACTGTTTTATTTCATATACACTTTGTGCATGGTTACATTGAAGGGATGATTGAATACATCATATGTTTTTGTTTTATAATGTATTAAAATTCATTCTCAAGCTAGTCAAATTTGTTTTCAAACACTGTGAATGTGGTCTTTAAGTTGTCAGCTGTTCTTATAGAAATTGATATTGTTGCGTTTGTGAAGTTTTACCATGTGAAAATATTTGAAATATATGCACATAGCAAGAACTGTTTATGAATTTGGATCTTTATTGGACATGGCATGTTGCAACAGTTTTTCTGATATCCAGTTTCTTTTGAAAGAGCTGCCTGGGGTCCCCTGTGGTGATGTGATCTGAGTTTCTGTTTCAACCTGTAGTGCTGTGATCTGAGGCTCTGTTTCAACCTGTGTTGTGATCTGAGGCTCTGTTTCAAACTGTAGTGCTGTGATCTGAGGCTCTGTTTCAACCTGTGGTGATGTGATCTGAGGCTGTTTCAACCTGTGGTGTTGTGATCTGAGGCTCTGTTTCAAACTGTAGTGCTGTGATCTGAGGCTCTGTTTCAACCTATGGTGATGTGATCTGAGGCTCTGTTTCAACCTGTGGTGATGTGATCTGAGGCTCTTTTACAACCTGTGGTGATATGATCTGAGGCTTTGTTTCAACCTGTGGTGATGTGATCTGAGGTTCTATTTCAACCTGTGGTGTTGTGATCTGAGGCTCTGTTTCAACCTGTGGTGATGTGATCTGAGGCTCTGTTTCAACCTGTGGTGATGTGATCTGAGGCTCTGTTTCAACCTGTGGTGTTGTGATCTGAGGCACTGTTTCAACTTGTAGTGCTGTGATCTGAGGCTCTGTTTCAACCTGTGGTGATATGTTCTGAGGCTCTGTTTCAACCTGTGGTGTTGTGATCTGAGGCTCTGTTTCAACCTGTGGTGCTGTGATCTGAGGCTCTGTTTCAACTAGTGGTGTTGTGATCTGAGGCTTGTTTCAACTTGTAGTGCTGTGATCTGAGGCTCTGTTTCAACCTGTGGTGATGTGATCTGAGTCTCTATTTCAGCCTGTGGTGATGTGATCTGAGGCTCTTTTACAATCTCTGGTGTTGTGATCTGAGTCTCTGTTTCAACCTGTGGTGTTGTGATCTGCGGCTCTGTTTCAACCTGTGGTGATGTGATCTGAGGCTTTGTTTCAACCTGTGGTGATATGATCTGAGGCCCTGTTTCAACCTGTGGTGTTGTGATCTGAGGTTCTGTTTTAACTTGTGCAGATGTGATCTGAGGCTCTGGTTTAACCTGTGGTGATGTGATCTGAGGCTCTGTTTCAACCTGTGGTGTTGTGATCTGAGGCTCTGTTTCAACCTGTGGTGTTTTGATCTGAGGCTCTGTTTCAACCTGTGGTGTTGTGATCTGAGGCTCTGTTTCAACTTGTGATGTGATCTGAGGCTCTGTTTTAAGATCACGTGCCTCTGACTGTTGAGGTCATGGCTTTGAACCCAGCGCATTCCAGAAGTTTTATGCGAAAAAGTTGGCTGGTTAGCAAAGGACGACATTTTTACTCAGAGTCATGTTTATGAATTTTATGTCTTCCTCCGCCATTAAAACCTTATACATGTATAACCTGTAATGTGGTTAAAATGGCTTAACCTACTTACCCTATGTATTGGGACAGCAAGTTTCTCTCTGGGGTTCTTGACAAATTTTTGTTGAAGCCTGTTTACATGTAGTTATTGATTATGGTGCTGAATTGTTTGTTTTAGTTTAAATTAATTTATATGTTACACGACTGGTTCTACTAGTATTAACTGGTTATAAGATTGATATTGCCGTGTTGAGACACATCCAGTTTGTATACCAAACCTCAAATTGAAATTGTAGTATTTAATTTTACAATCGATCTTTTATAAAGAAAAATATATTAATTGATTTAAAGCTGTTATCATAAGAGAATAAAAAGGTATTCACAGTGCCTTGCATTATTTAAAGCATTGGTATTTTTTCTTGTTGTAAGACATAATAATTCTTCTTTCTTTTTATATATGATTTATTTGACATATATTTTACAAAGACAAAGGTGACATATACATTATGAGTGGTTTATTAATCATTATTTTAAACAATTTATTTACCAGGACAGCAAAAAAAGTCTATTCTTTTCAGTTGTGCTTCCAACAAAAATTAACATGATAGTCACAAATATCCAAGTCCAAGAGTTTACAACTGAGCTACCTTGATTACCATAACATTTTAATGTGAAATCCTTGAAAGAGGAATTTACATGTGCTACTTGTGACTTGTTTTGTGTTTTTTGAATGTGGTAGATATAGAAATATACATTTATAGATAAATTAATAATTGAGTACAAGACTATGGAGTTACGTGTAATTCAGAAAGTGTCCTTAAAAGCTGAGAGTGTCTTGCTGTGAATAACTGCTGCTGTCAGAAAGTGACTTACATTGTTGAATCTGATTGCAAATATCTCATAGTGCTTGAAGACATTACTACTCTACTCTTCCTCAGATGATGCTGGAGTAACTATTGTTCTATCATCAGGCCATGTGGCATTGTTTGTCAAAGTAAAAACAGTGTAATACAATGTAGAGTTTACTTTGAGACCGTTAACTTGTCTCAGGAAAATGGCAAACGTTGAAACAATATCAATTGCTGATTGGATTATCAAAGTGTTTGATTGACAGCCCGTGTGTTAAATTATACTGTCACATAGCCAGTGATAAAAATAGACCCTTGAGATTACCATCTGTTTAATTGATATAAGAGAAATTAACAAGTAAAATTATAATACTGAGTAAATGTAGTTCTGAATTAATGAGTGTATGGTCCCTCTCAACTTGAGAATTTCCTACATTTTTTGTAAATGCTATATTTTCATTTACAGTAATCAATTTGCAATGGTATCCTTAACCAGTGGGTAAAAATTTGTCATGACTTCATTCTGTGTGGTCATTTAATATGTAATGAGTTCAAATAGGAACTGAGATGATTAGTTAAACAGGCCCCTGGTCATTTATAATTTGGCACAATTTTTAAACGTTTATTAAACTTCATTATCATTATTCTCTACTTTATATTGGTATTTACTTAAAATTTAAATAACATTTTACTGGTAGATCTGCAATATATGATTTTGCATGTAACAGTGCTGTTTAGATACATGTACATGTAATGATATTTACATTGATAAATATGTTAGCGTCTAAATTTATTACTCTAAAATAATCTTTTGTCTTGATAAAAATGATTTAGTAAAAAGTTTCTACTGCAATTTAAAGATATATTCCTCTGCAGGATTCATGTAGGTAAATTTTGTAAAAGACATTTTATGTCTTTATAGATATTTTTATAAAAATTTATTGTCTTTAGAAGTCAACATTGTTTTTTATTTAACATTTCTTTGTTTAACATGAGAGTAACGAATGAAGGTACTTCATGAATGGGTTATTTTCTTCAACATATACACTGAACAAAAAAGGAAAGATCCAATATTTGAGGTTATTTTAAACATGTCGTAAAATTTAGATATTTAAACTGATTCTGCAGGTGGGTTTTAATAATGTATGATCTCGAGCTTGAGTTGCGATACAGGGACGCCCACTATGGTATTTAGTACTTCCTGTTCACTGGAAACATGTCCTCAGGTTTGTCATAGCACAGCGAGAGTTTCTAATAACTCTTGCAATGTCTTCTTGGGACATGCCAGCATTGAGTATACTGATTGCTTGTTAACCATCATTTTTAAAAATTGTTGGTTTTGTAGCAAATAAAACCTGAAATTTTAAACTTTTGACCACATTGACATGAAAGACATTTATGCAAGATATGATGAAGACTGGTAATATATTTACATGTAGTTTATTATACATGTTCACTGACATTAAAAATTTAAGAAAAAAATCAGATTTTTGTTCAGCGAATATCCTGTAATCCTTCATTTGACTGTAAAAATACACAGAGTTGTAATTGTACCTTTTCATCTGTAGCCATACAGCCAAAATCTATTTATATTATTGCAATTTATATTTTATTTTACATATTTTTAAGCATATAAAGTTATTTCCTGTAGCTTGAAGATATTGAACTTGTAATTAAATGGTTTATAAGAGAATTATGATTGGTGCTGTTTTTCTTTATTAACCTTTTGATTAATACGTTTGAATTTATTGAATATTTAGCGTCATATTGTGGCATTGAGGGCTAACAGACTATCATGTTAACCAGTACTAGAAGCACACCCCATTTCCGCAAGTAACTGATAACTTTTCCACTTGAATGAGAGACGAATGATAATGAGACACAATGTCACATATATAAATCACCAAGGAGACTGTTGCCGGGCGGGGATTCAAACTCCCAACCCCTGGATTGATAGTCAGACACGTTACCAACTTAGCTAATCGGCCTGGCTGATAAATATGAAACATTATCAATGAAGTTCAATATTTTGACTTGAACACTATCAATCAAATAATAAATAACAATGTCCATGACCTTGATTCACTCTCCTGCCAGAATCAGACTGGCTTTTGATTGCCCAACAGGATTGTTGTTAAAGAATTTCAGTAAATGATATCAGAAGAAGTCCTGCTGTTGCCACTAGATGAATGGTAAAAGGGCATTAAGTGTTACTACTGTCTGTCTGTCTGTCTGTCTGTCTGTCCAAGATAAAGATTGGTACTTAATCAATAACTTCTGAAGGGGTGTGTTATTATATAATATAGGAGTAGGTCAAGTTAATATTTGTCAATGTCAGTCAAATTTTACAGGAAATATATAACTCCTTTCAGCTTACCAGTAATTTTCTTTTTAAAAAAATGCTGACAAGACACATTTCAAGTCTATAACAAAATTGATCTCACTCAAATCATATCCTCAAAAATGCTTCACTAGGGGATCTGACAACAGCGCATAAAAGGTGACTTTAGACGACCTGTTCTCCAGCCAGTCAAAGGCTTGCTTTCAAGGTTTTGAAAGCGAAAGTAGAAGTATTATAAACAAAGAAATGTCTATATTTAGCTGGGATTCCAATTATCATGTATAATTATCATGTTTATAATACAAATTAAATTCTATAATGACTGCACCAATGTCTTTTTTAATACTTATAAATGATTTAGAAACAAGTGACGATACCTGGCCTTTTTTTATTTATACACCAACATACAAAGATCACTATGGCTGAATTCACACTCACATTGAAGGTTATGCTGAATGGTTGTTGAAACAATACTCTGATTGGGTTGAATAGTAATATATGAAGTCCAGTTAGTCTAGAAGAATTGGAATAGTTAGTCATCAGATCTTACCACTAGGAAGGTCGTGTACTTTAGTCAGTTTGATAAAAAACATTTGAATATTTCAGTGGGAAGTTGCATTATTGGGCAGGATCATTTTTGTAGTAATAGTAAAAACCAATCACATGCTCCATTTTAATGAAACCAATTTACATATAAAATTTCATCAGAATATCTTGTTGAGAACTAGTTATTAACAGAAACCATTTTTGAGGCGCCAGATTTTTTGGTGTCTCCTTAGTATCGTAGTTGATAAAATTATCTCATTTCATATGCACTCTCTAACTGCTCAAGAGAAAGTAGTTCTTGATTTTTTTATGAATCTGTCAGATTAAAGTAACTTTTCAATGTACAAAAAATAAAGTAATGACGTGTTTGAGTCTTTACTTTTTATATCTGAAGTCTGCAAACAATTGCTATTTACTACAAAGGCTGAAAGGTAGGAGCATCCATGCTGATTAGCATATCGCTCAACAATGAAAATAGTTCCTTGTAGGAATGTCCATACTAATTAGCATATCGACAATGAAAATATTCCCTGAAGCAAATGTAATATTACCGGCTTGATTTCGAATTGATGTTCGATTAAAAAATGTTACACATTATTATAGTAAAGTTCTGTAATGTGCTGTAATAAGCCATATGTCGTGTAGATTTAGATCAGTCCATTTAAGTTACACATACACACTGTTAATAAAGGGTGTCTGGAGATCAACTCTTTCTAATTCTAATCGTAGTGTATTATGAGAGTATTTTACAAGTAAACAAATTGAAGCAATCATAAAGGGTTTTCTGAGCATCTAATTTCAACAAATATAGGATAAAATCACCACTTGAAATGGTTTATTTTATAAACAAATCGTAGAATTTGTTTGAAGCAAAAAATACGAAAATGCGGGAGGGCGCTTACCTTGAGAAACCCTGTCTAAAAGTCAGCGCCCTCAAAAATCGAATCCTAAAATTCGGTGCATAGGTTACTGCAGTCCCGTTTATTAGGGATGTTTTAAGACTTAACTATTTATGTCTACTTTTATGAATTTTATATTTATTTCGAATTACAAAGAAACCTTATGAAAGTATTTTTATATTACAGTGTCAAACATTAAAACTGCAAACTTAGCAATTGTATTAACTTTGAAATATGACAAGTTGTCTATAAAAAAACTCCTTTATTATATTTTTTATATTTTAATATAGAATAGAAAAACATATACTTGAAATGCACTATTTATGCATCGTTGGATACCCTAGGTGTCAGTTTTATATATTATGATGAATGGAGAATATCGCAGTTGATACCCAGGGTATCCAACAATGCATTAATGAACACAAAAATTTTTTTTAACACATGGTGGCATACCAATCGCGTACCCACCCAATCTCATTTCTTTTACATGTGTTTCTAAGAGAAACACTGAAATGTACTATGTTTTTTATTTGAATTAGCTACGATTTTCTAACGATAATTGCTTTATAATGGTCAATACCAGTATCTCCTCCTGTGGCGAGCGTATTACTATCAATCTTTGGTTCATGAGTTTGAATCCCCATCCGACCACTGTCTTCGTGATGATTGATATATGACATTATGTCTCATTGTCACGTCTCTCACTACTGATTCAAGTGGGAACGTTATCCGTTACTTGCCGAGATGGTTGTGTCACTAGATGGCATAGCATTGACTCAAAATACATGTATTCAAACAAACAAACAAATAGCGCCTCTCAGGATCTTGAGTCTTTTGATTCTTTTCTTTTCTTAGAAATAGAAGCCTTGACATTTAGCTACTGGGCTCAAAAGAAAATAGATTTTGCTGAAACTCTGCAGTTCTGCAGGTATCAAGGTTCTAGGTTCATTCTGCATATTCATTTGTTGATGTATTTTTTTTAACCTGTATGTTAGTTTGTTGTTTTTGTACATGTAGAGTGAACCTTGAATCTTCCTTCCTGTTGGCGTCGAATAACCTATAATGTGTTGGTATGCCATAAAACCCTATTCATTCATTCATTCATTCATTCAAAAGAAAAATCAGCGAAGTCTCTTTCTCTCATTCTCTTCCATTAATGTTTTCTATTACTTGAACTATTCTAAACAAGAAAATATCGGTGGAACCGATGGATGCTCCCCAAGTGAGTGTTTGACTCTGTACCGGCTACTTGGTTGAAAAATACCAAACTGCATAGCAGGTAATGATGCATCCTAGCAAATTTCACAAAATTCCAACATGGGTTTGTAGAGAAATAGCACGGGCAATATTTTGGTCACAGACTCAATCAAAGGGCCATAACTCTGTGAAGAATCACCAAACCGAACATAAAGACAATATGCGCATCTGCACTTTGTAATGATGCATGCTAGCAAGTTTCACAAAATTCCAACATGGGGTTGTAGAGAAATAGCGCAGACAATAATTTGGTCACAGACTCAGTCGAAGGGCCATAACTCCGTGAAAAATCATCGAACCGGAACACAAAGACAATATGCACATCTGCACTCGGTAATGATGCATCCTAGCAAGTTTCATAAAATTCCAACCAGAGGTTGTAGAGAAATAGCCCGGACAAAAACTAGGGGACGCACGGATGGACACACGCACGGACGAAGCGGTGACTATATGCTTCCCCCTTTGGGGGAGCATAATAAACTATTGTGTTATTTTTTCTTATTTCATGCATATTTTGCCAAACTGAAATTAGTACGGAACAATATGATAAAGTCTATAATGGAAAGTAAAATAACTGTTACTGAAGCAGATTTACACACACTTCATCTTTTTTTCTGTATCCTTTCCACATAATGTATTAAATGTACTTTATTGCTTTATTGTTAAATGTATGCTAAATATATGTATTTTTGTGAAAAAAATATTGTTTAAACTAAACTAAAAGCATTTTACAGGCTGTTGTGAATAATTTTCAAAAGGGAAACAAATCATTGTTATCCAAATAGATTAAAGAGAGTTATTTCCCTTCCATAATTTGAGCGATTAATGCTGAAATATGCTACAGTCTGTTTTTGTTTATTTGATAACAGTAGTAAGTTTTGTAAAAGCGATACAGGTAAGACAGACGAGAACATATTAGAATTTACATAATAACCCGCATTCTAGGAATGGTATTGTTTTAATGACAAATTCATTCTGCAGTATAAGAATTTTGATCTGTGTTCCTGAGATGAATGGGGATTAATATAGTTGCGATATTTTGCGTGAATACACAAGCATTCACAAAATCTCAATCAGTTGCCTTTCCTTCTCTATATAGTTCCTTGGTATAAGTAAAACAGGCTATTATGTAAATTCTAATATGTTCTCATCTGTGATTGGGCCGCTCCAGTACATCACAGTGGCAATACAGATGTATCCAGGTCAATACTAGAAACAAATTGTAAATGGAATACTGGTGAAGTGTAAGAAAGACAAAAGAACAAAAATCTTGAAAAAATATTTTATATTCCTCAAAAAAGATCCCCAAACAAGAACATATATAATGCATTCGTTATCTATCTAAATTGCATATAATGCTATAAGTGTTATGGTATATTTATACACAACATGTTTCACTATAAATTAAATCAACATCACACACTTAAATCACAAGTTTACCGGTGAAAAGTAAAGTAATTTGTGTAGAAAAAAAGTTTTAAAAATAAGATGCACAAAACATTCATAGCTTTGATTTAAGATGATTCAAACAGTAAAGACTACATCAATTTGATAATTCATTTGCTTGGAACATACTTTTCATTCATATTATGATTGATCAACAGTAATTTCTTTGGAATTTAGTTATAAATCAATTGTAAACTCAGCTGTTAGTCTTATGTGCTTACATTTAAATAAAAACAAATCAATAATATCAAGTTTGATGCACACTTCTCCAGTCCAAAGAAGAGAACTTATTTTTACACCAACTTCAATTTCTAGATTCTGATTTCCTCAAGGTGCAAGACATATTATATATATATTTTAATGTAGTTTAATGCCATTTTCAAAACATGACAGGTTATGTACCTCACATCCAGTTTTGTTGGTGGAGGAAAACCTCTAAATAGATCTGAGTAGAACCATGCCCTACAGAAAACAACTGGCAAAGTTTATTACAAAATTTATGGACCCAGTTGGGAATGAACCCACAACCTCTGCGATGAGAAGTGGTCATTAGGCGATAGCACTTAGACAACTTGACCAAAGAGGATCCACGTGCAAGATAGCAACAGCATGTAATATCAGAACTTATATTTAGCTCAAGCAGATAATAAATGCACAATTCAGTTAGTAAGGCAATGAATGGAAAATGCATTCAATGGACTAGATCACTTGCCATGTTTAGCACATAATTGCAGATACAAAAACAAATTACCTAAAATCTGTAAGCTATTACAATGTAATTTCTTTCCTGCCGTTCGAACATTCATTGATGTCTGCCAAATAAGCAGAGGCAACATCTGGTATACTTGGTGGCCAGGACTCATTTGACACACCACCTGTCACCAACATGGGATCTTTGAAGTACAGTTGATAATACAAGATACAAAAGAAAAGAAAATGTAAAAAACAGTGTGCAGAAATAACAATGGTGGATTGTCAGAATTCTTACCATCATTTTTCAGCAATCGAGGGCTAACAGAAGATCAGTTAACCTTACCACTGTTTCCTGGGATCCTGGAAGGTTAACTAGTACTCAAGCACAACCCATCTCCGCAAGTAACTGATAACTTTCTCACTTGAGTCAGTAGCGAGAGACGAATGATAAAGAGACGCATTGTCATATATCAACCATCATGGAGATTGTGGCAGGTGGGGATTCAAACTCAAGACCCCTTGATTGAAAGTCAGACGTGCTGACGACTGAGCTAATTGAGCCTGGCAGAGAAATAATAAAATGTCAATACCTACAGGCCCCTGGTAAACATTTCTTTTTACTGAATTTCTATAATAAACTCTGACAACTGTATAACTATTCCCTTTCCATACAAAATAGGTGATAATAAGGACTGACTGACTAAGACTTATAATAAAAGAAAGTTGCCACCAAAAACATAATAGCACAGTCTAGTGATGCTATAAAACTACCTCGTAACAAGGTTTTGAAAAAATGTAGATGCAAAAGAATACTAGAAATATCACTGAAGATGATGAATACCCCCAGATGGTGCCCTGACACAATTATTGCACCCTTTTGCTGCTTGCTTCGACACAGTGAACCAATTAGAGTAATATGCATTAGAGTAATATGCACATCTAGGCACCTTGGTCAAGTTTCATTGAATTCCAGCCAATGTTTGCTGAGAAGGTGATCACAAAAATTGTCCACAGACTGAAAGAATATGTATGAAAAATTCTAAGGGCATCAACTCATTGAAAAATTATTCTCACGCAATATGCCGAAAATATGCACAACAAGGCTTGGTACCAGTCGTCCTTTTACAGATTCATTGAATTCCGACCAACGTTTGCGGAGAAATAGCGATCACAAAAACTGCCGACAGATGGAGGGATGGACGGACGAGTGTGACTCATATATAGCCACCATATACTTTGTATGTGGGGGTATAATAAGAAAAGATACCGGTACAAATCTTAACAATAAACCTCATATCAATAAAGTATGCGTTGACCTTTGACCTAGTGATCTCCAAGTAAATATATTTCTTCGCATAAACAACATTGCTATTAAGTTTCATGAACTCTGACTAGTAAAACACAGATCGCATGGAAATGAATTTGGTAAGGTCAAAATCCACTTGAATAAAGCATGAATACATAATAATACTTCTCATTTTCAAGGGGTACATAAAAAAATATTTTTAAACAATATTTAATTTTAGGAATGTTTTTAATGTGAAGGATAGGGATGTCAACCAGACTGAAATGAATTCAACTTTTACCATGATTGTTTTGTACATGTGTCATTTCACAAATAATTAAAGTCTATGGTTAAGACTATGTAATTCTCATTTTAAATTTTGTTAACATTGAGTGAATAATGAAGATGAAAATGTGTACACCATGAACATTTACATTAAACAGACAAATGTAACTGATAAACAATGATTACGAATAATTTGTACTTCTCGAGTCGGCTTGGTTACTTATAAATCACAATAAAATAGTTAGCCAATATGAATTCTTTGGTGATATCTTTAGAACTGTTTCAGTATGATACTAGTTCCTTAACCCTGACACTTTCATTTGAGCAACTAAAAACATTCAGAAGAGATATGCTAACAACAATAATTGCATTTCTTCAAAATTGTAAAAATGTTTTTATAAAATTAACAAAATTTGATTGCATTCTTTTGAATATAAATTTAAGCAAAGCTTTCTTCTTTTTTTATAAATTATAGCATTTCTTGAGATAAAAATATTTTGACCTGACATTTTTTAACAAAATTAATGTAAAACATTTTTACACATGTATAAACCAAATACACCTATCTGAAATGATGTCATTCTATTTATAGTTAAGTCATCCGTCATTTTATTTATAGTTGGAATCATCCATCATTCTATTTATACTTAGAATCATCCGTCATTCTATTCATAGTAAGAATCATTCATCATTTTATTTATAGTTAGAATCATCCATCATTCTATTTATAGTGAGAATTATCCGTGATTCTATTTATAGTTAGAATCATCCGTCATTCTATTTATAGTAAGAATCATTCGTCATTCTTTTTATAGTTTAATAGAATCATCCATCATTCTATTTATAGTGAGAATCATTTGTGATTCTATTTATAGTGAGAATCATTCGTGATTCTATTTATAGTTAGAATCATCCATCATTCTATTTATAGTGAAAATCATCCATCATTCTATTTATAGTTAGAATCATCCGTCATTCTATTAATAATTAGAATCATCGATAATTCTATTTATAGTGAGAATCATCCATCATTCTATTTATAGTTAGAATCATCCGTCATTCTATTTATAGTTTAACAGAATCATTCATCATTTTATTTATAGTTAGAATCATCCATCATTCTATTTATAGTGAGAATTATTCATGATTCTATTTATAGGGAGAATCATCTGTCATTCTATTTATAGTTAGAATCATCGATCAATCTATTTATAGTGAGAATCATCCATCATTCTATTTATAGTTAGAATCATCCATCATTCTATTTATATTTAGAATCATCCGTCTTTCTTTTTATAGTTTAATAGATTCATTCATCATTTTATTTATATTTAGAATCATCCTTCATTCTATTTATAATTAGAATCATTCGTCATTCTATTTATAGTTTAATAGAATCATCCTTTATTCTATTTATAGTTAGAATCATCTGTTATTCTATTTATAAATAGAATCATCCAATACAGGTTTGTATTGCAACTTTGTACTAACTCATTAAAAACTGCAAAGGCTCATTAAACTTCAAAAATGGCCGTTTTTTGTTTATTTATAATTTCAGACTATTTTAATACTCCAGTTCAGAGATGTTTATTTGACCCCTGAGAAAGTATGCAAACAAAGATATGAGTAAAACATGCATTATTTTAAATAATTGTACAAGGGGTTTGTTTACAAATCAATGGTCGTTTCCTTTAACGTAAAATGGGTAACCACAAGTCCATTCGTAGCGACAATGGATGATAATTTATGCACATATCGATTTCTGCCCTTCTGAGTCATTACAGAATGTCAAAATGTAATACACATTTTGATCAAAGTTATTCTTTTTAAAAACAGTTGCTAAGAGGTCTATAGGAATAGTTTTAGCAATATTTTAAACACATTTAGTAACAATTGTTTTTCTTGTTACCAGAAATTATGCCTTTCGGAAGTTTAATGAGGTTTTAATATGGTAGATTCCATCTAAATAATATGATGACGTAGTATCACAATAGCGTATTGGATTTATAAACTAGTATTTCATATAAACATGATAAAAAAAGCTTACAAATGTAACCATAGCAACATTCAAACAAACTTGACCTACTTCCTCAGCCAATAAACTCACTCTAGAAATGAGACAGTAGGTCAACATCTAAGCCGGTTAGAAGTTTCTTGGGTGGTATTAAGTGTAAAAAGGGGCTGGGGCAGGGTAACCTTATTCATTCATGAAATCTTTATTGAAAACCATTAAGCTTATCAGCACGTGAGGCATAATATACAAATATAACATTTATGGCAGATAGTGGTTAACAAAAATAGCAGACATGAAATGTAAATAATACAATGCCACATGCCCTTGTGTGCTCATATGATTTGATTACAAATAAGCTCAGGGATGGCATTCACCAACCATTCTTAAAAATATACTTAAGACTTGAACTCAAGAATGGATTTTAAAAAACAAATTTGGAGGCCTGGTTTTGAGACCATAATAGGCAAGCATGTAGAGACACCTAATATAAAGTCAAATAAACTCCTACCAATTATTCTATCTGTCATTGTAAACTAGATATCCAAGGTTGAAATTTGGATTTTCAAGCTCAAGTTTAAGAATATTCTTAAGAAAGGTTGGTGAATAGGACCCCAGATAGTAATTTTGTCATTCACAAGGAATATGATACTAGTATGGGATATACAAATTCATCAATAATAAGGTAGATAACCCATTTGTAAGTATATGTTAACATACCAAGTATACTTAACTGACAGAATAATACAATCACACAAAATATAGCTATTTAAGACTTGCAAATAAGTTTTTATCTCAAATGACAAATAATATCATTTATAATAAATGTATTTTTTTTCAACTTGATCATTCATTTAAATGACAATATGTTTAAGTGTTATCTAATTAAATACCTATGTGTGCAACAAATGATTATAAATCTTAAATGCTTTATGTACAAATTGGGTTAACTTATTAATTGTATTATTTTCATTACAGATTAACAAAATAGTTTTATCTACAAAGTTCAACTTTTCAAGAGACAACTTAAGATGAATAAGGTGACCACTGTCAAGTTGGACATGCCATGCAAGACCAGTAGTGTTTAAACTTATTTATTTTGCATCACTTTCTCACAACTATATAAATCACTCTCAGAGTTCCCGAGTGCTAAGCATATGTGGATAAAAGTGTCTTGCACAAGGACATCACATATAGCCATGACAGGAGAGTTTTGTTTCTCTGCCATTTTTTATTGTTATTTAATGTACATTTTTCTTTAATTCTGAAAGAGATCAAATCTTGGTTTGACTGCTTGATAAACAAACACCCATTGCTTTATTTTTGCAAAGTTACTGTAAAAGAAATATTCAGTAATAAAATATTTTTTCTTTCAATTTCTAAAGAGGTAAAGTCTATGTCCAACTTTGTCAAACTTTGGAGTCTAAACATCATTATTTTTTAGTGAAAACAGGTAAAGAAGTTTATAGAATATTCATGTAAATATGACATGATCAAGCTTTTCATTAATCTATACAATTTATTTTATTCATGGAAGCTGATACTATATTCATGGAAATGCAAATTAAACAAATTACATGAAAACACGGGTACTATACTTCATATCTTCACAAGCTATATATTATTATATACAAATTTACATACATGTACATCAATGGAATGTTGGATAGTTTTATCAGGTGTAATACTGGTAGATGTACAGAATAATTTACATGTGGTTATCATTAAAGTTATCAAATTCATATACCCAAAATTTTACCCAAAACAATCAATTTAAAAATATGCGAAACATTTTTTCATCATATGATATACATTTTACATTACCAAAGATTTCGTGAATCACTACATGGTTGGAGGTAAAAATTGTTGTACTCTTTTCTTTGCTATATTCACACTAGATATCAGTTTTCATGGAACACTGAAAGATCGAAGGGAAAAATGCTGTAACTCTTTCTTTGCTACATTCACACAAGGTATAAAATTTTCAAGAAATACTGGAGGGTCGAAGGGAGAAATGCTGTACCACTCTCTTTACTTATATGGGGATATGACAGTTTTGCTTTGAATCATCATCTTGTTATTTAATTTCACCATGAATTGTTTTAAAAAAAAATCTGAATTAACTATACAAGTACATAGCTATAAAAAAATGTTTTTCTCATAATGAGTGGTACAAAATCTTTACATAATAAAAATGTAAATATGTGAATCAAACAAAAACTACAAATTTCAAGGCAATGTGAACTGTACAATCCACAGCGACTACATCTGTTTGATTACCATTATTCAACAACAGCAAATATCATATCACCACAGTTAAATATGCCAACTTAAATTAAGAGTCATATTGGTTTGCCATTTCACTAAATGTCAACATAATTACCATAAAAAAACAACATATAACAACATAAAGCTATAACAGATTTGTATTTATATTTGTATATATATATTTATATATATATGTATATGGAGATAATTATTTGTGAATAACCAAGACATAAATGTACAGACCAGACTATGGCGAGTGCGCCTATATATATATATGTGCAAATTACAACATTTAAGCTGTACTTTAATATATTGTTTGATTTTGATAGTCAATTTGTTACCATGGAGATATTGGTAGTTTTTTTTTCCAGCTCCTCAATATTTTTGTCAACAAGAATTATTTCCAAACTAAGTAATACATATTATACTGAAGTTTATGTATACTTAATTATTTCCAAACTTAGTAATACATATTATACTGAAGTTTATGTATACTTAATTATTTCCAAACTAGGTAACATAATATTATATTGGGGTGTATGTATACTTAATTGTATGATTAAATAACACTTGTTTAATTACTGACTAATTCAACCTTTCCTTATGAGAACAAGCTGAAATTTTAACTTCTCCTATGAGAACAAGCTGAAAATTCAACCTCTCCTATGAGAACAAGCTGAAAATTGTGAACAAGCTGAAAATTCAACCTCTCCTATGAGATAAAGCTGAAAATTCTACCTCTCCTATGAGATAAAGCTGAAAATTCAACCTCACCTATGAGATAAAACTGAAAATTCAACCTTTTATATGAGAACAAGCTGAAAATTCAACCTTTCCTATGAGAACACCAATTCCAATGACTGCCAACAGGTGCATTTGTTGATGAAAGAATTAAATTGTATAACAACCATGAATGTTTATATTCATATTATTATTATTTTTATTATTATTATTATTATTATAATAATAACAGGTATTAAGATTTGTATTTTCATATTTGGAACATTTTTATACAACTATCCTAATAATGAAGAATGGATTTCTTGGTAGCAACTTATCTACTAGTATATTCGTTATATCATACAGGCATGTCTACATTTTCATCAAACTAAACTAACAATATATCCTGACTATTGTTTCATAAGCAAACCCATCTCTGCAAGTAAGACTTAGTGATAACTTTCCATCTAGAATCAACAGTGAGAGACAAATGACAGTGAGACATAATGTCTTATATTAATCATCATGCAGACTGTGGCCAGAGTGGGATTCAAACTCATGACCACTGGATTGATAGTCAGACATGCTACCAACTGAGCTAATCGGGCCAGGCACAAGTTGTAATGTTGATATCAACGGGAAACTAAAAGTTACCAATACTATGCTTTCATATTTATATATTCAAACACTCTTAGATATAGTCCAAAATGTTCAATTTACAATAAATAAGATATGGCACCATTGTCAACTGTTCTTGTATATCTAATATATACATGTATATAAATAAATACTTAATGTAATCACTACATAAACTAAACTTATTGTATACAGTACTCCAGATACGCTTTTTTTTTTTTAAATATTTATTTTACTCCTAAAATGTATACCGGTATGCAATGCTTATTTTTTCCAAATGCTACATGTAAAAATGAACACTTTAGTCAAAGAGTTACTTAATATAAACCAATCTGCTAGAAAACGCTATATAAAGGACATGGAAAATTTCAATTAATTCCCTTTATAAAATAAATACATTGATTTCACTGTATCATGATCCAAATGGTTTCTATGTAATGTCCTTTATATAGCGTGTGAGTAGTCATGGATCCTACTCATATTAATCTTTCATTTCATGTATGTAAATTGTTCATTTCTGTCCAGATGTATTGCATGTAAAACCATAGCATATAAGTCATGGTTGACACCAATTATATTGAATTTGTTTATGGTATGCAAGATCATTAGAATTATATAAGACAACATAAATATCTGATCAATATATTTTGTGTAGGATTATTAAATTGACATTGGACCCATAAATACCAGTATATGAAACATAATATATGTTTTATAAAATGTAGTATTTTTACAATATTCTTATATCTGATATCTATGTATTTGGTATAAAATATAGGATTGGACTAATAAATATTTTATTATTTATATATTTGGTTTATATGCTAGATATCTGAAATAGATGTATTTGGTACAAAATGTAAGATTGAAATTAAACTATATCTGAAGTGACCAGTCTACAATTTTGACTAGGGGTTCAGTCCATATAAAATATATTGCGAATTAAAATTAAATTATTTCAATTGATTTTGGTCAAACTATCGATGCAAACAATTCAATAATTTTATAAAGATCACATTAAAAAACAGCGTTATTTAGAAACATTTAGAAACACGACGCAGGTTTTTATTCCTTCTTATATTTCAATAGTAGAATAGAAGCTCTAATACAAACTGGTATGAATTTTTAAGCTTCAGTAAAATACTGACCATGTTTATTTTTAACTTGACGACGTACTACAATAATCCTAGAGTTAACATGATAGTCCTTTGCATCCATTTATTGAATTCAAGTTTAGATATGAATTTCTGCGTTTTAACCAGTGTTAGATATTTCTATTTCACCCTAAGGCCGAGATGATTTTTTGCGCTGTGACGTTGGAACCATCTAGATGACATAATGTATAAAATATATGACGTAAATCATATAATTAAATGCATCAAAAGTGATCGTTGTAAAATCTATAATGATAAATTGAGTTAAAATGATTATTATTTATTGTCTTTGGCATGCAAGAAATAGAATCATTTATCAATTTTTTGGTTCGAGGGACAACTGTTTTGGCGGGAGCTTGGCTCCTGTGAAAACAGTTATCACAAGGGGACAGAATTTTCTATCAGAACCTCAAACCCACATTAGATTCTTATATTACAGACTGGGGGAAAAACAATAACGACTCTGGCCTGACTGAGTTTTTGCAAGTTGGTCTGGGTATACATTGTTTGGAATCACCAATGTGAGCAAAAGTAACGTTAACAATTGATTGTGCTTATCACACCATGGTAACAGAAATATGTATACCATGTCTATCATGATATAACCATTGTACAATGAAAATTTCAAAACCAGGGCTGCATTCAGTAATAATAAATTTATATATACACAGGTGTTTTATTTCAGCCATTCAACTATTAAAGCCATTATAAGGTTGTATTCCCAATGGCAAATAGTATCTTTTTTCCCGAATTGAGTGGTAAAAATTCCCAATTGAAAGTTTCAATAATTGTAAATTGAAACTTGCCATAGTTCCTTGATAAAATAAACAAAGTTTTCCCCATTCTGAAATGAGTATTACATTGATTCTTGAATTAAATGGCCAGAGAAGCAAGTGCACACAATTTCATGTAGTTGAACAAATAGATTTAATAAATAAATGTTTTCCCAATGTTAATGAAAACGCCACTAAAATTCCCTATTCCAAGTGTATGGGTCATCTTCCTAAAATAGTGGGAAAAAAACCCTGATATATAAACACTTCTGCTTTATATTCAAATGAACATTTAAGAACTATTTTTTGCACATCCCCTCAATTTCTTTTATATTCTTGTGATTGAACACAAGTCAGGGGCTCTCAAAGGTGTTTATGAAGGTTTGCAGAGTAACTTAGCTAAAATATTTAATACATAGAGTGCTCATTTACCGGTATTGCTGAATTTATGAACGAATTGGCAAAAATATATTATGCAAGGCTCTGCCATGCATTATTTTATTTTTGACAATGAGTTTGATATATCAAATAATAAATGAGTACTCATATAAGATGAGCACCAATATAAGATTCTTATATCACATAACTCAGGAAAATGTTATGTTTACCATTTATTTAAGACAGTGCCTCAATAAGGAGGAGAAAAATTGGACATATTAGTTTCTGTCAGTCGTTGTATGACATAACATCTCTAAATTATGTTATTTTACCACAACAAATCAACTTCATTTATATATCTGAGGAAGTTTGAAAGTAGTTCAGCAATTTATGTATGAGAGGTGAGTTAAAAAAACACAGAGTGATGAATTTAAATTGATATTACACTTAGTTAATAAAAAAATATGTCATGGGCTTAACAGGCCCTTGCACTGTACATTACATGTAGGTGATGATAAGGCCAGAAATAATACCTGTGTGAAGGATTACTTAACAAAAACAAATTGGGAAGGTAGGTAGGTGTTTTATGGGAAAAAAAGTCACAATAATGAACTATTATATGCAAACTGATTTTAACTTGTTTTTGTGTTCTATAAAACATAGTAAATCAATAAAAACAATACAAATATAATTTTCTTGACACTTTTAACAGATTTGTTCCACAGTTTGCATACCATTACATTTAAAAGATATATATATATATATATATATATGCGGGACACAATTTTAGAGTCGGTCAGGTAACGCTAAACACAGGTATTTTTTGTCTGACATAACTTATGTTACTGCACACACCCTAGTTACAATACAATATGTTTGTTACAACACATTACATGTCAATTACGAGTCAAATAATGCAAGACTTTTTTCAAGTAATATATTTATCTAACAAGTAAGGCAATCGTTGTCGAGTAATCAAGGAATCAATAATAATGGTATATACATGTATCACAATAAGTCTACTCTATTCCCTCCATACATTATCCCTTCTCAGCAAATATGTAAGCTTAACAGTCGTAACAAAGCAGGTAAAAACAACAGGTTTTACATTGTATAACACATACATTTTTATCTCTATGACAAAAAAAAGAGATTTAATTGTAATTTCACAAAAGAAATTATTATACATGATTAATTCTCGGAAAATATGTAAGCCAACCGCAGTTATAACTTAGCGTGGGGAAATAAGACCAAAGTTTTATATGTATAATCATAAAATGCATACATTTTAGCTGTATGAAATGAAGAGATATATAAAGACATAACTAATAATTCCACAAAATATATTATCTTAACAACATTACATTTAAATATAAACTATAAATAAAACATTTTTTTACACAACAAAAATACAGACAGACATAATTTCCTGCAATATGTGATATATTAATTTCTCAGAAAAAATGAACCACATTTAATACAAGGTAACCCTCTCAAATCCAGTCATTAACTTATTCCAAGCACGTCTAATCTACTGATGTTTAATACTGTTGAAAAAAATGTTTTTACGGAGTCGAGATATGTGACCTCCTGTTATATCCTTGATATTTTCTGAAAGCTTAATGATATGCATGCCACTGTTAGATATCTCTGATATACCAATGCAATAATGATGGCAGAAATGCATGACAATACCAAGACATGCATAGACATCAAACATGCATGACAATGTCAGAAATATATATCAGATGCATCACAATGCATTCATGCATGATGAATGCCTATATGCATGATTACAACAGACATGCATGGAGGCATAAGAAATGACAACATAGACATGAATTGTGCTCAAACATGTGTCCATGGAGATGTCAGACATGAATGATGCTCATGCATGTACATGAAAATATCAAACATGTGTCCATGGAGATGTCAGACATGAATGATGTTCATGCATGTACATGAAAATATCATACATGTGTCCATGTAGATGTCAAGACATGAATGATGCTTAAAAATGTGCATGAAATTTCATACATGTATCCATGGAGATGTCAGACATGAATGATGATCATGCATGTACATGAAAATATCAAACATGTATCCATTGAGATGTCAGACATTAATGAAGGCATGAAACATGTCTGACAGTTTAGGCATGAATGACATGCCACACATGCTCATGGAGATGTCAGACATGTATGGAGATGTCAGACATGCATGGAGATGTCAGACATGCATGGAGATGTCAGACATGCATGGAGATGTCAGACAGGCATGACTGCAGAGCCCACACATGGATGTTAACTATATATATTTAGACGCAATATAAGACATTACAGGACTAGTCAGATGAATAAACACACATACTTCCAATCTGTCAGAAGTAAATGTGACCAACATCATTTAAAAAATTGAAACTATATATAGATATGACAATCTGAAAGATAGCATAACACAGATGGCTGAACATATGAGTTTGAGAATACATCAAATAGTGCATCATTTTACACACCTGGAAAAAGTTTCAGTGTGATCAGCACATGGATACATACACATATAGTGATGTTTCACTTACATCAAAAGTAGATGGTACAATTCATTACTTCTGTTTCCAGTCGATCCTAATGGCTGTTTCGTTGACGTTGGCAATCTTCCACTTCTGGGTGAGGGACTGGGAATCACAGGGGTTCATAAATAGTTCTTGACTGCCAACATCACAGTCCAAGCACTGGTTACTTATTGGATGATAAATCTGCTTTGCATCCTGCAATGTTTGTAACACAATGAAATTAATTTTAACAAATTTATTTTACATGGAAGTTGAAACAAGTTCTTACAACATAGACAAATCATGATGTAACATTAGCATGGTTTATTGTTCACATATTGGCATGTATTCTTATATTAAAGGGATGATAAATATGTATTTATAACTCTTTCTGAAATATATTTATTCATATGATGGATGCAAATATAATGTTAGAATATCCAAGTAAGTGTTTATGATCCTTAATTTTGGTTGATTGATTGTTTTGTTGAGTATTTTTTACCATCGAGGGCTAATAAAGGTTTAATAAAGCACTCTTTCCTGGGATCTTGGAAGATTAGCCAATACACTGACACACACACCCATATCCACAAGAACTTATTAGTTACCCACTTGAATCAGTGAAAAAAGACAAAGTTTCTTATAACAACAATATTTACAAAATAATTCTACTTGATCACTGCGCTGGATTCTGGATTTCATGGGGGGGGGGGGGGGGGGGGGAGTTTTCTTCTGTATTTTTGAAGATATCCCATACTTAAAGACAACTCATCCCATCATACGACAAGTCTTCCCAGACAATGAACTGGTATTTTAATTGTTTCATATTAACTTTAAATTAAACATGGACAATACCACTTGTCATAGTAATTAGCTGTTTATCCGAAAGTGTTAATTATAAGTAACAGGTGATATTATTTAGTTGTTGAGAATCTCGTCAACATTTATTGATGTTAATCTGACTTACCTAGGCTATTATTTGACTACCAGTAATAACAACAGATGACTAAAGCCGCCATCTATTATAATGATGTGGCCATGATCAATGTAATACCGTGAAAATGTCTCGAGGAAATTCAAATTGAGCGCAGATTATTTAATTAGCATTATTTAGTTTGTTTAAAAAATAAACTTGCAGAAAAGTATAAATACATATCAGTCTGCATCATTATGGTTTGTAAAGATTGTGCGTTGTGCCACCCCCCCCCCCCCCCCCCCCCCCCCCCAGTTTCTTTTAACCCTTTACTTCATAAAGACGCCTTTGGACACCTCTAATATTGAAAGCATTAATTCACCACGTATCAGCAATGGATGAATTATGTTTATATTAACTGACAGAGTGGAAAACAGTGCAGGAAGTGTTCAGATTGCTCGTTACGAGCAATCTGAACTCTTCCTGCACTGTTTTCAAAAGCCTTCTGTGATTGGTGTGGGAAAACGCGTATCTATGGAGTAAAGGGTTAAATGGAAATGAGTGCAATATGCGTGATTCAAGTAGCTAAATGTTTTATTTTACTTCAAATTTGTTGAATGGAAATCAGTGAACATTTCGTGTTGGTTCAATAAAAAAATAACATAAATCTTTTCCGAAAGCATTTTCTCTTTTGCTTGTTTGCTTGTGTGAATGCTGAAATATTTTCCACTATGTGCTAGTTAAAAAGTAATAATAAACAAGAGCTGTCGGAAAACAGCATTTACTTGACTATTCTAGCCTTGTTGCTGACTGTCTTTAATATCTACAATTTGTAACATCAGATAAACAGTCAAGTCTTTAGCAATCAAACCATCTTTAATATCAGCAATACAGCAAATGTGTATTAGGAGTGGAGGCGACGTTAGTAACAGTACAATAACTACTTAACTACTACAGAGCAGGGGAGGGGTCTCGTGCTGAAAGGGAAGGTAACAAAGTTGAAATTGGGCAGTGTATTTCATTTTATACAAAACAAAATTATCAAAATAAAAAAAATTAAACAAGCATTGTCAGAAGACAACAAAGCTTGACCCTGGGTATCTAAGTCTAAAAAGGGCCATAACTGTGCCAAAATGCAATCCAGAGTTATGGTTCTTGGCTGTGTGTGTTTCATTGATGATGGTGAACACACATGCGAAGTTACATTCACATCCAATGAGTGGTTGCATAGATATCTTAAACTTAAACGCAAATGTTTAACCCGAGTGTCTACAGACGACAACGAAGACGGGGGTCATGGCAATAGCTCTTCTTGGACTTCGTCCCGGATAGCTAAAAATCGGATGGGTGAGTGTGTCGAAATTGTTCCAGCTCATTATCAGAGGGTCGTGGTTTCAATCCTCCGCCGCAGCATTTTGTGGTGTCCTTGAGCAAGATACTTTTTCTGCTATGTTTAGTACTGGTTCTATTCAGGGAGACTTCGAGTGTGATTTGTTCAGGGTAACAACTTGTTTCACAATCAAACTATTAAAAACAAATAAGATTAAAACCAAAAACATCAAGAATCTTGTGTATTAATTGCACCCGATACATACAGAGTAATTAAGTCACCAACTGCAACAGGGACAAGAATTCTTTGCGCCAACTAATCTTTTGATGGGATGAGTCTTTTTAAATATGGTTGTTGTATGGTGTTTACCATTGCTTTCAACAATTTTTCAGTTATATCATGACAGTGTCTACTTGAGGCAGTATTCTGAGTGCTGTCAAACTAAGTATCATACCGCTGACACATGGTATGATACCCCACCTAGTCACATTATACCGACAACGAGCCAACCAGACCTAGAACTATCCTTTAATTGCTGAGCTCCAAGCGAGAAAGCTTCTAGTACCATTTTTCAAGTTTTTGGTATGACTGGAACGAGGATCAAACCAATGACCTTCCGCATGCGAGGCGGATGCTCTATCCATAGATCACTGTTGCAGTCTTCAAATATGATACAAGTTGTCTTTAAGTATAAGATGAGTGGTCTCTCAAAATCTGGGATGAATTGTCTTGGGACGAGTTGGGACGACTTGTCTATAATTTTCACACATTACCCTCTAGCCATGCTCAAAAAGTCAATTTTGAAACTCAATTATTTCACATTGATTGTGATGCAAATTTATGTATGTTACTTCTGTATTACTTATACCATGCGGCAGTCAGGCCATACTTACTATATCATACTTAAATCTTTGGTTGCCACCCATGCCATGGCAATTAAATAATATAAGAGGTGCTTTCCGTACTGAAGTAGATACATCAAAACATACACTCCGCTTCTTCGGGCGAATATCTTTATGCCAGGTTAACTCTAGTTCCTGAAAAAATAAAAATTGAGAGTTAGCAAAGGCATATTCTTTAATTAGCTTTTAAAGGGACATGTAGCAATGATGAAGGTGATTTTACCTATTTTAATACATCAAATAAATATTAAAGCTGATGAACATATAAATATACATACATGTGGAGAGGACTCCATTTATTACATTCCTAACAAGAATTACCTAAATAATTATCTTGAGTGTAGATATATCATATTTTATCATTTTCAGAAAAATTAATACAAAAAAGTAAACTGTTTATATTTCCTACTTCAAAACTGCCATTTTCAAATTTTTCAATGTTTAAATGAAGGACTTTATTGTAGGAGTGGTTTTACACATTTTCTTTCCTAAACCACAAATCCAACAACCAAAAGGAATAAAACGACATAAACCAACAAAAAATATGCATATTTATAAACATAAAATAACATAAATAAGTGTATTATTAATCTTGAAATAACATAGTCGAAACTCGTTATCTCGATATCACTTGAGTCGATATTCCAGTAGTGTCGATATTTTTTGCCATCCCCAACTTTTCCCCTTCTTTGTGTATGCAAATATATTCCTTTAAGCTGATATTGTCTTGTGTAGATATTTGGTTATTTCACACCTTTAATTGAATGTATGTCTCGATACAATTATTGTTGACATAATATTGTGTGTTTTTCCATGTCGTGTGAAAATCTACGCGTTCACAGTTTGTTTAGGACGCGACACTACTTAACGGTCTTCAGCATACATGTAGGTGTCAGTTTTAATGACTGACATAATGTTGCAAATAACATAAATAAGAGTATTTATAATCTTGAAATAACATAAATATGTGTATTTATAAACTTCAAATAACATAAATGTGTGTATTTATAAACTTAAAATAACATAAATATGTGTATTTATAAACTTAAAATAGCATACATGTGCATTTATAAACCTGAAAAACACATACATGTGTAATTATAAACCTAAAATAACATAAATATGTGTATTTTTTAACTTAAAATAACATAAATATGTGTATTTTTAAACTTAAAATAGCATACATGTGTGCATTTATAAACTTAAAATAGCATACATGTGCATTTATAACCTAAAATAACATACATGTGCATTTATAAACTTAAATGTTTCAGCAAATATAGTACCTGTTCTCCACCACCTTTACCATCTTTCACACATTGTTCTAGCTTAAAGTTTTCATTTCCACCTTTATATTTCGTATCTATACACAAAGCTGCAGCTGAACTTCTAAACTGTTGGAAAGATAATTCACAGAGGATTACAAAGTGGAAAAATACCGGTACCCAGATATATGTACTACACAGGGTATTACATAGGGGGGAAATACCGGTACCCAGATAGATGTACTATGCATGGGATTACACAGCAGAGCAATACCAAGACATCTTGGCTGCACAAAGGGTTTAAAAGGGAAATAAATATCCAGATACATCTACGTCACAGAAAGTTATAAACAAGAGTTGTCAGAAGACAACAAAGGCAAACACTAAAACTTAAACGCAACTTAACGCAAAAGTTTAACCTGGGTGTCTAAAGATAACACCGACGACGCCACTGACGACACCACCGCTGCCACTGGGGTCATGGCAATAGCTCTCCTGGACATTCCTCCCGGCGAGCTTAAAAAGGAAATATCTGCCACCAGTACATAAAAAGCTGCTGCTACTCTCTGCTGAAATACTTTTAAGGTTGTCCTTGTATGATGGGTAGTTAAGAGGATTGTGCTAGTACTAGTTAGGGATACCCTTGAAGCTGTCCTTACACTAACTTAAAGTTCTCCTAACACTAACTTGAAGTTTTTCTTACACTAACTAAAGGTTCTCCTAACACTAACTTGAAGTTCTCCTAAGTAACAGTAACTTGAAGTTCTCCTAACAATAACTATGAGCTGTCCTAAAACTAACTTGAATTTCTCCTAATACTTACTTAAAGTTCTCCTAACACTAACTAGGAGCTGTCCTTAAACTAACTTGAAATTCTCCTAAGTAACAGTAACTTGAAGTTCTCTTAACACTAACTAGGAGCTGTCCTAAAACTAACTTGAAGTTCTCCTAAAACTAACTTAAAGTTCTCCCAACACTAACTAGGAGCTGTCCTAAAACTAACTTGAAATTCTCCTAACAGTAACTTGAAATTCTCCTAACAATAACTTGAAGTTCTCCTAAGAAACAGTAACTTGAAGTTCTCCCAACACTAACTAGGAGCTGTCCTAAAACTAACTTGAAATTCTCCTAACAATAACTTGAAATTCTCCTAACAGTAACTTGAAATTCTCCTAACACTATCTTGAAGTTCTCCTAAGTAACAGTAACTTGAAGTTCTCCTATCACTAACTTGAAGTTCTCCTAACACTAACTATGAGCTGTCCTAACACTAACTAGTCAATGTGATCACAGCTGGTATAGTTTCAGGGCTATTTTATTTCATTAAACAGAGGCTGATGTTCGGCTGCTTCCCATTTAAAAATCATGTCCCCCCTTCAACTGAGACCAAAATAATTCCCAAAATGCAAAATGGGAAAAAAATATAATTGTTTGTTTTTTTGTAGTGAATCTTTCTTAAGCAGAGACAGTAGTGTATTGGTGTAGTGTTGGCCACTCACGCCAGAGGTTGCAGGTTCAATCCCCAGTTTGACCTGATGCCACTCATTAAAACAACACTCAGTACTGGTTCTACTCAGGAAGCGGACTCAAGAGTGGTTTATATAAGCTCTGAGCTTTCATCACAATCCAGCTAAAATAAATTAGTATAAACTAACACTAACTTGAAGTTCTCCTAACACTAACTTGAAGTTCTAGTAACTGTCCTAACACTGACTTGAACTTCTCCTAACACTAACTTGAAGTTCTCCTAATAGTAACTAGGGCCTGTCCTAACACTAAATTGAGGTTCTCCTAACACTAACTTGAAGTTCTCCCAACACTAACGTGAAGTTCTCTTAACAGTAACTAGAAGCTGTTCAAACACTAACTTGAAGTTCTCCTAACACTAACTTGAAGTTCTCCTAATACTAACTAGGAGCTGTCCTAACACTAACTTGTAGTTCTCCTAACACTAACTTGAAGTTCTCCCAACAGTTACTAGGAGCTGTTCTAACACTAACTTGAAATTCTCCTAACAATAACTTGAAGTTCTTCTAACACTAACTTGAAGTTCTCCCAACAGTTACTAGAAGCTGTTCTAACACTGACTTGAAGTTCTCCCAACAGTTACTAGGAGCTGTTCTAACACTAACTTGAAATTCTCCTAACACTAACTTGAAATTCTTCTAACACTAACTTGAAGTTCTCCCAAAAGTAACTAGAAGCTGTTCTAACACTTACTTGAAGTTCTCCTAACAGTTACTAGAAGCTGTTCTAACACTAACTTGAAGTTCTCCCAACAGTTACTAGGAGCTGTTCTAACACTAACTTGAAGTTCTCCCAACAGTTACTAGGAGCTGTTCTAACACTAACTTGAAGTTCTCCCAAAAGTTACTAGAAGCTGTTCTAACACTTACTTGAAGTTCTCCTAACAGTTACTAGAAGCTGTTCTAACACTAACTTGAAGTTCTCCCAACAGTTACTAGGAGCTGTTCTAACACTAACTTGAAGTTCTCCCAACAGTTACTAGGAGCTGTTCTAACACTAACTTGAAGTTCTCCTAACACTAACTTGAAGTCCTCCCAACAGTTACTAGGAGCTGCTTAACACTAACTTGGAGCTGCCCTAACACTTACTAGGAGCTGTCATATCACTAGATTAAGATTGTACTAAAATTGACTGGGGAGTTTTCTAACACTCTCCTAATTTAAAAGCTGTAAAAGGATGAGTTTTGGAGTTCAAGCGGTAGGACAAGTTGACCACTTATGTCTATAACAGCTACCTGTTCCCCGCTGCCACGTTCATCCGAATTACATGTCTGCAGGTTAATGTTGGTTCCGCTGCTACTATATTTTGTGTCAATGCACATATTTCCAGCTACATTCCTGTACTGTATATCAGAGACAAAGTTGTGCATGAAATATTTTATACCAATGTTTTCAATACTGTTTGAGGCACGTTTAGGTGCTGGCAAGTATTGTTTTGTTTTTTTCTTGTACACAGAAATGATTTGTATTGCATGAATCCCAAGAATAGAAAAAAACATTCAAATTATACATTAAGAGTGTTAAGGAAATTGAAACATTTCTTTTAAGAGGCAAGACGTAAATGCAAACATTTTGCATTGCATCAAAATTGTCTTCAGCTACAAACATAAACAATTTTGAATGGCTTTTAACAATTTTTCTATCATATGTTACCTACAATTAAACAGGAGGCTCACATGGGTCATACAGATCACCCAATTTCACACTCGTCATTTCTTTTCAAATTTTGTATGGGAAAAGCCTATTAAAAATGAGATGAGAAAAGAAGAAATGTTTTTTCTCATGGTATTTTCATGAAATATTCATATTTTTACCCCTTTTTGGACCCCTATTGAGTTCAAATGAAGGGGTCAGGGTCCAGTAGAATCCAGGAAGATTATCAGACAAGAAATCGTTTGAAGCAAAAGTTTACGACAGACAAACAACGGAAACAGGGTGATCACAAAAGCTCACCTATAGGCCTTTGGCTCAGGTGAGCTTAAGAAAATAATACAATAAATGCCAATGCAAGTATATATATATATATATATGTTAAGCAGATAAGGTCTATTAACATTCAGTATCACAATAGATGAAGTATGTATATCAATGGCAGTGGCCCAGCTGTTGTACTAAGACAGTTGTATTTGTAAGACTATGACATCAATATTGATCAGATATTTGCCAGACCACTAGTTATATCAGTGTGCAAACACCAGCTGCTTCAACAGGGTAGAACATTAAACAGTCTCATCTCAAGTTTTTCATATTCAATATGTACTAAACAACACCTGTGCAATAAGGTAAATCATGTCTTTAAAGCCCCACCTGCCATATAAGCTCTAGGAAGGTTTTTATAAAATTCAGCATATGATTCAAATCAGAGAACACTTATTTCAAAATTCAGTCATCAATGCATTGTTTTGTTATAATGTTGCATACTACTAGATTATTGTTAATACATTTAATTGGCAAAACAGAAGTTTAACTCCAATTGCAAAAAATTTGAAATTCGAGGGACTTGCTCTCTATACACATAGATCTGTGTTAATTCACCATCAGCAGATAGCCTATTGTCCTGAAAAGTTAACCAGTACTCGAGCATACCTCACCTCCGCAAGTAACTGATAATTTTCCCACTTGAATCAGCGATAAGAGGCAAAGGAAAATGAGACACAATGTCGCATATCAATCATCATGAAGACTGTTGCCGAGCAGGGACTCAAACTTGTGACCCCAGGATTGATAGTCAGACACGTAACCGACTGAGGTAAATCAGGCCCGGCAAATAAAGTGAGTTAACAAAAAATAATGATGTATGCCAAGGCGACATCATGTAAAAACAATCAGACCAGAACAAACCGACAATATGGCACATCCGCTGGATCTTGATGACGTAACACAAGTTTCAATAGAATAACACGCAAACTGTAGAAAGAGTTGAAATCCCGAGGTGCAGATGTACTATATACACTACCATGCACTATATAGTAATATTGGTAAGTCAAAAGGGGGCATAACCCATAACACAAATATGATCAAATTATCCTGGGTAGCATTTCACAAAAAATTTAGGTCATTAACGTTAAGTAAGTATGGTTTGTATTGTTTTGTATATTAATACATTTAACCCAACCTCAGATTAAATATTTCAAAAAATGGTATTTTTCCAAAGTAAAAACAATCTTAAATGCATGCGGATAACCATAATAAATATTATAAAAGTTTCTTACATGTACTTTAGATTTCAACTCATTTTTATGTCAATTATAGGAGAAGTTGAAATCACAAAGTACATATTATTATGTAGAAATACTACTATGTTTTAACATTATTAAGTCGAAAAAGTGGCTTAACTCACGAAAAAAACAAACTGCACAGGAACATTAAAAAATATAACTTGAACACCAACATATGTGGAAATTGCTCAAGGCCTGAAATTTAAATATGACAGCAATGTTGTGGTTTTGTTAACCTAATTTTCCTCAAAATTGTTTTTTATTCATGCAAAAATGTTAATGTCATAATGTAGTCAATTGTTCAGGGCAAAGGTTTTGGCCAAAGCTTATTTGGCTTTTATAAATACAATTGTAGTGACATATATATACTAGTATACAGTCTAAACTGGCTGAACGACCCTCTCCATATGAACCCATATTAAAAACAAGAGGGCCAAACTGGCCCTATATCGCTCACCTGATTGACCTTGAGTCACCCAACATAAGTAGATTATATAATACATGTACACTCAAAATTCAAGAAAGACGAGATGGGCAAGAATTTTGATTTGTTTTGAAGATGTAACAGATGCTTAGAAGAGTTCTAACTTGGTTCCAGCACAAAACTAACCTGTTATGTTTGAGAATGATTTCAAACTAAAGCATCAGACTAAACTATTGTGCATGAAACAATCTACAGTTCCAGCACAATAAATATTCCTATGAGTTTCAAACACAAGCCTTCCCAAAGTCTATCGCTTGAAAGAATTTTGTTACAGTGCACTCTCCTCCAAAAACAATAAAGCTCCTCCTTCAAGATTTCAAGTACACTTTGACACTGAAAATCTCAAGCAGACTTCTTGCTTTGATGAAACTAGCTAAAAATATGGTATTGCTTAATTATGAAGCAGTAAACCATCCCTGTCTGAACCATAAATACTCTGACTTTTATATTCAGAAAAACACCTTTAAAATTGTTCATGACATATGAATAATATTATAATATTTCAATCATTGATTATAATTGTATCATTCACCTTTTTATGATGAATTATCTTTTAAAACTTATATCTGGTATAATATTGTATAATAATAGCAAAAAAAAAGTTTATTTAAAGAGTTTTTTACCTCTTCTTATCATAATTGCTATATACAGACATTTATGCTAAATAACAAGGGAAGTAATTTGACATAAAACTAACCCCACCCCCTGGCCGCCATGTTTTTTGACGAATCAAGATGGCTTGAACAAACTTGGTAGAGAGTCACCCAAGGAACATTTCTGTGAAATTATTTTAACATCGAACCAGTAGTTTCTGACAAGAAGATTTTTTAAGTTTTTATGATAGCTTATATAGTAAACTAACCCCACCCCGTGGCTGCCATGTTTTTTGGCGAATCAAGATGGCTTAACAAACTTGGTAGAGGGTCACCCAAGGAACATTTCTGTGAAATTATTTTAAAATCCAGCCAGCAGTTTCTGACAAGAAGATTTTTTAAGTTTTTACTAATTAAACTTGCCCCGCCCCCTGGAGGCCATGTTTTTTGATGAATCAAGATGACTTGAACAAACTTGGTAGAGGATCACCCAAGGAACATTTCTGTGAAGTTATATCAAAATTGGCCTGGTGGTTTCAGAGGAGAAGTTGTTAGAAGCTAAAAGTTAATGACGGATGACAGACGACGGACGACAGATGACGGACACCAAGCGATCACAAAAGCTCACCTGTGAGCCTTCGGCTGAGGTGAGCTAAAAACAAAAACTGTAATGGATATGGCTATTGATGACTTATACCATAATTATATCAACACACAATTCATTAATCTTTGAATCAAAGAGGAACATCCTAAATCAGTTCCCTGCACACAGCAACCCCCTTATATTTTACCTTGTTCCCGTCGGAGGTTACTTAAGACATTCTAGGTTGTATATTAATCTCTATAACTTTTAATAATTACATAAAATGCTTGTATACCAAGAATGCATAAGTAAAGAATATGAAATAAAGAAATTTAAATTTACAATGTCCTAGTTTTGGCCTCATAAAATGCAAAAATTAAAATATAAAAAGTTGGTGGTCACATACCTCACCACTTGCTGCTGGGGGCGGTTCCACAGGTGGATAAATTTTAACCAGATCAAAAGCTACCTCCTCCATGAACCATTTAAAGGATTTACACTTGAGTTTTTCCCTAACTGCCCTCTGTTCAGTCAGGTCCCCAGTGTCAATACTTCTGTAGTGGGGGCGGTGGTTGTACAAATACTGGGCATACTCATCCATCCATACCTCCGCAACACGACGATAGTTCTGCATGGGGATGAAAACGATAATCGTAAATGAAATAATGACACAACACAAATTCTGACTATATATATCACATTTAGTTTTGTGAAGAAGGCTCAAAGCTTATATGAACCGCTCTCAAGTCTGGGCAGAACCAGTAATGAGTGTTGTTTTTTTAGCATCCCGTGTGAGCGGGCAAACACTATCCTCTTAAATGTTTTGACGTTATGTCATGTAATGTCAGTTGTTTATTTATTTACAAAATGGAACAACTTTACAAAATGGATGTAACTTAGTTAAAATATTATTGCTATTTTCCTGACAAATAAAAAAAGAGTTTAATATAGTCATTGGTATATATATATATAAATATTATCTAATATATATAAATCTCTGCAATTTGGCATGTATCAATGTTCATATTCTGTATATGCATAAGTTGATGTGTTTGATTCCAATCGGTATGTTAATTTGCTTTTGTAAATGGAATTAGCCTGGAACCTTCATTCCTGTTGGCATCATAATTATATGGCTTTTATGTGTTGGTATGTCATAAAACCAAAATTCATTCATTCATTTCTCTGTAGATAACTTACCCGACCGACAAAGTCACCGACACCTGGGTTAGGGAATGGCGCAAACTTCCTGTATATATGACCAATCCTGGAACATGGCGCATCCACCATCATTCCTCCACACTGCCACAGCTGCAACACATAAGCTTAATAGTGAATTAATATACAACAAAGCTGTCAAAGCTAGGCTGCAGGAATCTCAGATGGTGATATGCATACAGTCTATAATACAGATCAAGTTACTTACAATGAAATAAAGGGATCCTCTGTGACAGAAGGGTCTAAGGCCACTTACCTCTCACCACTGAGGTTGCGGGTTTGAGCCCAGCTTGGCCCTAAACTTTATATGTAAAAAAAAAATTGCCAGTTTCTTGACGGTTCTACTCAGATTCATTGTGTGGCTTTCTCCATAAAAAACTGCAGATACAATATATAACCTGTCAAGTGTTGAACCCTTATAGTATATAGTAATAAAATATAACAATGATCTAACCAAAAATATAATATAACAATGATCCAACCAAAAATGTAATATAACAATGATCCTAACAAATATATAATATAACAATGATCCTACCAAATATATAATATAACAACGATCCAACCAAAAATATAATATAACAATGATCCTACCAAATATATGATATAACAATGATCCAATCAAAAATGTAATATAACAATGATCCTAACAAATATATAATATAACAATGATCCTACCAAAAATGTAATATAACAATGATCCAACCAAAAATATAATATAACAACGATCCTACCAAAAATATAATATAACAACGATCCAACCAAAAGTATAATATAACAATGATCCTAACAAATATATAATATAACAATGATCCTACCAAAAATATAATATAACAACGATCCAACCAAAAATGTAATATAACAATGATCCTAACAAATATATAATATAACAATGATCCTACCAAAAATATGATATAACAATGATCCTACCAAATATATGATATAACAATGATCCAATCAAATATATAATATAACAATGATTCTACCAAATATATAATATAACAACAATCCAACCAAAAATATAATATAACAATGATCCTACCAAATACATAATATAACAATGATCCTACCAAATATATAATATAACAATGATCCTACCAAATATATAATATAACAACGATCCAACCAAAAATATAATATAACAATGATCCTACCAAATATATAATATAACAATGATTCTACCAAAAATATAATATAACAATGATCCTACCAAATATATGATATAACAATGATCCAATCAAAAATATAATATAACAATGATCCTACCAAATATATAATATAACAACAATCCAACCAAAAATATAATATAACAATGATCCTACCAAATACATAATATAACAATGATCCTACCAAATATATAATATAACAATGATCCTACCAAATATATAATATAACAACGATCCAACCAAAAATATAATATAACAATGATCCTACCAAATATATAATATAACAATGATCCTACCAAATATATAATATAACAATGATCCTACCAAAAATATAATATAACAATGGTCCTACAAAATACATAATATAACAATGATCCTACCAAAAATATAATATAACAATGATCCTACCAAATATATAATATAACAATGATCAAACCAAATATATAACATAACAATGATCCTACCAAATATATAATATAACAATGATCCTACCAAATATATAACATAACAATGATCCTACCAAATATATAATATAACAATGCTCCTACCAAATATACAATATAACAGTCTTTTTTCAGTTAAGAGGAACCTATTCCAAAATAGTTACAGCCATGAGCCTACTATCAGAGTTTTCCCATAATTCAGCTAATCTTTGAATGGAGTTACACCTACCTTATACATGCATACCTAAAATAAATGTCCCCTGGGTTTTTCATTCTTCATAACAGAATTAATTTGTAGGTAGAACCAAAATAAACTGAGTTGGAATATTTTGAAGGGACAGATGGGAAACAGTAAACAGAGTTTAATTTATTTGGCCTTATCTTTCAAAATGTATCTCCTGATTTATCTACTGAAAGTCAGATATATTTGGCCTCAATCAATACAGTCCAGTAAATGGATCTGTCAATAAATGTTACATTGTACATAAAGTAATCTAATATCAACAATGTAAACAAACAAACAAACAAAAACAAAGCTTAAATGCAATGTTTGTCCATGGAAATGCCAATCCGAGCCCCCTCCTATCAGAGCAAAGTAAACTTTATATTATTGTATCTAAACAATACAGAAATTTTTGAAAATTCAATAATTATTAGGAACACACAATCCATGGACTGACTGAACTCAAAATTCAAAATGACTTTATAATTCTAATTCAGAATGTATGAGATTCAGAATGTTGCAACAAAAAAATGTCCATCTGTGGTTTTGATCAAATTAGACATCAACATGTGCCATTTTTCAATTTTAACCATATTACATGTATCTGACAGCCACTATTACTGCAACAACAGATGTTTTTGCCTGGTCAGAATTTAGCAAATTTTTAAATCTTGACTACCAGTATGTTCGTTGTGTTTTGTATTCACTGAAGTGTTATAAAATATAAAAAAAAATTATTTGTTTTATAAATAGGTCTCCATAAAAATTACACATCGTGAAAATCACTTTGTTATGTGTCGCTGCATTCCGAAAAACTAGTAGTGAGATATGCCAGAGGCATACAAGATGTGGTAATTTTTTATCTAGTAACAGCTTTTTACGACTAATAAATTGCGAGTACAAGTTATTAATAGTTTGGGTTGTTATTTATGATTTTATACTGTTATGCTGTGTGGTTTGTTTTGAGTTTATAATGCAAATGTGCCAGAGGCAAACAAGATATGGGTGAGTTTTAAAGACATATTAAGTATAAAAAAAATTGCTATGCCAAAAGGTCATTATTAATTGATTGTTAGATACTCATCCAACTTTCTCTTAAAAATGAGGAGGGAGGTGGGGATGGGGTGAGATTTTATTTTTAAAATGTTTTCTTTTATTTTTATCTATTTATTTTCATTATGAAAATAAAAAAGGTTGGGGCAGCATGAAAATTAGGGGGCGGATGGGGATGATAATCTAGCAATTGATTTATAATGGCCTAAAGATCAAATGATTGTATTGTTTACATTTACCTGTTTATATATGTCAGTAATTGCTTAAATTACTCTAACAACTGTAAAATCATTATTTTCGTTGTTTTTGGTTCAAGGACATATTTGTGGGGACTTAATTTTAGAAAAAAAAATTGCAATCTTTGAATTCGAGGAAAAATACGTCACTCTGATGTAAAATGTGTCGTCTATTATTGTAACTGACATATTCTTCTATGAAACCGTCTATTTTTAGCGCTTTCCACAGTGATGAAAATAAAATACATGTGAGTAAACACACGACCTCTGATAATGACAAGCATATTTTATGTATTGAAACTGATGAAATACTAATATAGTTATCTTATTTTAACTTCATCAATGCACTAAATAAAAATATATAAAATTTAAATTTAACTTTCCATAGATAACATATAGATCTAGCTAAGAAAGGTAGGTCTAAGTTTTAGGTACATGGTAGGTAGGTAACAAACAGATAGAAACTGATAAAATTAAATATTTGTTATACTTTTTGTCATATATGACCGCATATATGTGAAACATGATGGATTTGAAATAGATACTTCCCTTATCAAAATAGAAACCAACTTATGGGTCTGCACACATACTGTGGTAATCTAATTTCATATCTGCATATTCATGTAGATGAAGAAGAAATAACTTTCAGACACCGAATTAATAACTACCAATTTATCAAAACTGTCCCTTGTCCCTTTAAGGTCACATGTACTTGTATTTTGCACTCCCTATTATGTTCAGCCTATTACTTACCTTGAACGATAGTTCATACTGCTCTCCGCCCCAGATATCTAGACCTGGGTCATAGCCGCCCAGTTCCCAGAACCATTTACGACTGATGGCAAACAAACCTCCTGCCATTACGGGGCTCCTACATACAAGAAATATAAACAACATTGAAGTCACATAGCATGTATCATAGTTGTCAAGGTAAGCTGGGCCCGATTAACTCAGTCTGACTATTAATCCAGGGATCCTGAGTTTGAATCCCCGCCCGGCAACAATCTCTGTGATGATTGATATACGACATTGTGTCTCATTATCATTCATCTCTCACCAAAGATTCAAGTGGGGAAGTGATCAGTTACTTGCGGAGATGGGGTGTGCTCTAGTAGTGGTTATCCTTTCAGGATCCCAGGAAACAGTGGTTTGGTTAACTGATCATTTGTTAGCCCCCAATGCATAAAAATGACGCTAATTATTCAATCAATTCAAGATAAGCATCAAATAAATACTTTTTTTCAGATCATGACAAGGTCAGAATATTGACTTAAAATTCATTGTAAGTACTGTACATGACATTGTGCAGATTTTTATCTGAATTTGAATGATAGCCTCACATAATATATTTTGGCCAACATGTTTAGTAAGTGTAATCATGTTAGGTCCTCTATATCTGTGCTTGATTAAGGAAAACTTAAAAATAAATTCAAAAGTAAGTTTTACAGATGGAAATATAGTTATAAAGGTTATAATAAATTCACACAGACCTTGTTTTGCATTTGCAAATGTTCTCATTAGCTACGAAGTTGACAGAAATTCTATAAACAGGTCATCCAAAATTAAAAAAAAATTTGAGACCAGAAAAAGAATGTCCTTGCTATCGATTAGAAACAATTTTTTTACCAAAAATTAAGTAAAAACGATGCCATAACTCCTGTAAAATTGGACCGACATTGACAAATAAAGAAGTTGGTCTGTTTTTAATATTTATACAGATACACACAAAATATTAGTAGAATACAGAGACCCTTTCAAAAGTTAATGATAGGAAACCAATTTGATATGGGACAGATGGATAGACTGAGAGGTACCACTAATTGCCCTTTCACCATTTTTCGAATGCTGTATGGCATAAAAAACAGCCCCAAAAGGAATATTATGCTCTTTACCCATAAAGCATTATTCCAATGGTATTTATGACAACTAACTACTCACTTGAATGGTTCTGCAGGGTGTTTGAGGTCCTCTGGAAGCAAAGGTAATCTTTTATAGAAGAATTCCCAGTCAAATGCTCCCCGGGCACCTTCATCCTGGGCCCGATAGTTGAAGTTTTCAAAATCTATAACGTCTATGAATGGGCACACCACTGTTCTGTAGTCGTCAGCTATAGGGTCTGATGGAAGAATAATTATGCAGTGTTTAGTTGTTGTGGTTGTATGGTGTTTAGCGTCGCTTTTGACAATTTTTCAGTTATAACACAACTGTGTCTAATTGTTAATCAAAGAAAACGTAATTTAAATGCTTGAACCATTTACTGAGACTTAAAAGCGTACATGTTAAAATGATTCCTGGGGTTCACAGCTATCTATATAAAATTTTAATCAAACATTATTTCTGAATGTTTTATGTCTACAAGTTGCATTTTTACTCACATTTTCAAAACCAGTGCAACACCAGTGGTTTTAGGGAATATATAAGGTTAATACTTTCTTTTTTCAAGTTTCAGATATTGTAGCAATAGACATTAATATATTCATATGGTTATAATCAAGTTTGTAGGTGTAAATGTCAATTTCATGCATAAACATGAGTAAAAATATTATTTTAATATTGATGGGTCCCTTTAAAGGCAGAGATAAAAGTAATATTTTGTCCAATAATACCTCAATGCTTTATTATTTTATTATACTATCATCATACCGTATGCATTATTCATTATTTGAAAATATTCAATATCATTTACATCTAGATTATCGAACAAATAAGCCAAAAATTTATTGCAAAAGATTTTAGTTGATATCATAAAGGAAGTGATCACTAACAAGCTGCTAAATTTTGTCTTCCATCTAAAATTATCTGCAAAAATTATTTTTATTACACAGCCAGGTTTTTCCATATATTGAATCGATACATAATTTAACAAACAATTCCTACAATACAGAAAATGTTGAACAGAAGATTTTATAATCATAATGATTACTATATATTCATATACAGGGTCCTCCATTGCCGTGTGTTCATAGGTGCCATCTCAATATCACTTACCTCTCAACGCTGAGGTTATAGGTTCAAGTATGTTAGGTCCAAAATCTTTATGTGAGAAAGATTCCCAGTTACTTCAGGAAAGACAGTGGTTCTACTTCTATTTAATTCTGAGGTCTTCCTCCACCAGTAAAACTGGATATGCCATACATCACTCAGACTATTTTGGTAATGGTGTTTAACCACATTTAAATAAAAAAAAAGCAACTTATCAATATATTACATTAATCATGAAATAGACATCAGCAAGTATTTAAACAATTTAGTAAATGAATATGGAAAAAACAAATCAAGTGGTAACTTACCTAACAATGGTGGAAGATAATTAATATTAGCCTCGACATGAGAATCAAGGAACAGTATCACGTCCCCTGTGGCATGCTTGGCCCCCAATATTCTAGTCCTGATCAGACCCTCCCGTCTCTCTGCATGGATGACCTTCACATTGTCAAAATGTTCCTTCATATACGTGTCTAATTCATCTTTTAAAAACTCTGCAAAAATTAACAGTATTATCAAAAGTTGAATAAAATAGTTTGCTTTATTTTTATATCAACAGATCAGTGTATATTAGTCATCAGTGTTATCCACTATCAACTTAAAGTTATATAATAAACACTATGTGAAAATATTTTTTGGAAATTTATATATAAAATCACAAATATTTTACCGTTGAACAATTTATTATTTATTTTGATCACTAAAAGCAAAGCTCTCCATATTCTTTTCCAAAATAGTATTTTACCATCTGAAATTTTGCTTAAAGCAACTTTTTGTCCCTGGAGAAACGCTGTTTAAAACAACCCTGTTCTGACATTACACAATGGTCAAACATAATTAAGCACTTGATTTGATATGCTACACTAGAGTATGTGTTGGCACCTCTACACCATTGTTAATGTTAAAAGATTTTTATTAAAAATCAATGCAGTACAACACAAATAAACATCTTATCTGAAGCTCTGCTAGAAGTATCTAGAGATTCCAAAAACTTACAAGTTTAAACTGTATCACATGCTTACTTTTTGTACTGAAGTCATCCACCAAGATGACCTCATGAAGAAGTCCCTTGGGGGCTCTATTTATAACACTGTGTGTCAGTCGAAGAAGGGTCGTCCAGTGCTCATTGTGGAATGGTACTACAATACTGCAGTTGGGTAGTTTGTTCCAGTATTTCTTAGCTTTGCAGCTGAAAACAGTAAAGTTTAAAATAAGGTGAATGGCAAAAATGAATATTATATAGCCACAAGTTAGGCTGTTATAGTCACTGTTGTATGGTGCATCACTTTCAGCAAATTTTCAGTTATATCACGACGGTGTCTACTTATCAGTATTAAGCTGTAAAATGTTCAGATTTGAGATGTATAGTGTACCATTAAACCATTGTACCATTGGTTTACCCAACGTGAATGCTAGTCGTTGACAAACATTTTCACAGACCAATTTATTTGAGAGGAAAAATGAAATGAAAAAGTCATTTAAAACGTTCCAAATTCGGATTCTCCATGAATAAGCGTGGATTTATATCACCTTCGTAAATATTGACATATTTTTTAAAAACAAGCGTGTAGACTAAAACTAAACAATGATGTCGACACTGTGTGGGTATTTCCAGGAATTATTGATTTTTATTTGTCTAAAGCGAGAGATAAATGGGGAGTGTTAAATTTTTTAACCGCAAAATATTTCATCATTTTACAATAAACCAACTAATGTTACAGAGTTCATCTGAAAATGGAAACAAAAGCCATTATGTTATTACTGGATATTAGATTTAGAGAATTTGATGTCAACCAGGACAGAGGTGAAGTATTCTTACACGTTTACTTTGCAGCGTATAATTATTTTTGTTTTGTTTTTTCATTAACTTGAGGAGTCTCAAATTAAATATAATCATCAGGATTGGAATTATAAGGATTAAATTAATTTTTGTGTTTTTTATGCATGTGTAATGAATGTCGAATCATGCACAAATCTGACATAAAGTCCTTTGAATTTTTTTTGATTTGTATGTGATTTGACATTCTTTACACATGCTTAAAAAACACAAAAAATGAATTTAATCCTATAGTAAACAAATATTAACCACTCTGACACTATCAGCAAACAAATGACACCAATCTTCACCCTTAACTTGCTCTATAAAAGCTATCAACTAAGCTAACTGAGCTTGGCAGTACTATTTTATAAGGTTGTAAACAAATATTAACCACTCTGCTATGGAGGACTCTACCAGCAAACAAATGACACCAATCTTCACCCTTAACTTGCTCTATAAAAGCTATCAACTAAGCTAACTGAGCTTGGCAGTACTATTTTATAAGGTTGTAAACAAATATTAACCACTCTGCTGTGGAGGACTCTACCAGCAAACAAATGACACAAATCTTCACCTTTAACTTGCTCTATAAAAGCTATCAACTAAGCTAACTGAGCTTGGCAGTACTATTTTATAAGGTTGTAAACAAATATTAACCACTCTGCTATGGAGGACTCTACCAGCAAACAAATGACACCAATCTTCACCCTTAACTTGCTCTATAAAAGCTATCAACTAAGCTAACTGAGCTTGGCAGTACTATTTTATAAGGTTGTAAACAAATATTAACCACTCTGCTATGGAGGACTCTACCAGCAAACAAATGACACCAATCTTCACCCTTAACTTGCTCTATAAAAGCTATCAACTAAGCTAACTGAGCTTGGCAGTACTATTTTATAAGGTTGTAAACAAATATTAACCACTCTGCTATGGAGGACTCTACCAGCAAACAAATGACACCAATCTTCACCCTTAACTTGCTCTATAAAAGCTATCAACTAAGCTAACTGAGCTTGGCAGTACTATTTTATAAGGTTGTAAACAAATATTAACCACTCTGCTGTGAAGGACTCTACCAGCAGACAAATGACACAAATCTTCACCTTTAACTTGCTCTATAATAGCTACCAACTAAGCTAACTGAGCTTGGCAGTATTATTTTATATGGGTGTAAACAAATATTAACCACTCTGCTGTGGAGGACTCTACCAGCAAAAAAATGACACAAATCTTCACCCTTAACTTGCTCTATAATAGCTACCAACTAAGCTAACTGAGCTTGGCAGTATTATTTTATATGGGTGTAAACAAATATTAACCACTCTGCTGTGGAGGACTCTACCAGCAGACAAATAACACAAATCTTCACCCTTAACTTGCTCTATAATAGCTACCAACTAAGCTAACTGAGCCTGGCAGTATTATTTTATATGGGTGTAAACAAATATTAACCACTCTGCTGTGGAGGACTCTACCAGCAAACAAATGACACAAATCTTCACCTTTAACTTGCTCTATAATAGCTACTGACTAAGCTAACTGAGCCTGGCAGTATTATTTTATATGGGTGTAAACAAATATTAACCACTCTGCTGTGGAGGACTCTACCAGCAAACAAATGACACAAATCTTCACCTTTAACTTGCTCTATAATAGCTACCAACTAAGCTAACTGAGCTTGGCAGTATTATTTTATATGGGTGTAAACAAATATTAACCACTCTGCTGTGGAGGACTCTACCAGCAAACAAATGACACAAATCTTCACCTTTAACTTGCTCTATAATAGCTACTGACTAAGCTAACTGAGCCTGGCAGTATTATTTTATATGGGTGTAAACAAATATTAACCACTCTGCTGTGGAGGACTCTACCAGCAAACAAATAACACAAATCTTCACCTTTAACTTGCTCTATAATAGCTACCAACTAAGCTAACTGAGCTTGGCAGTATTATTTTATATGGGTGTAAACAAATATTAACCACTCTGCTGTGGAGGACTCTACCAGCAAACAAATGACACAAATCTTCACCTTTAACTTGCTCTATAATAGCTACTGACTAAGCTAACTGAGCCTGGCAGTATTATTTTATATGGGTGTAAACAAATATTAACCACTCTGCTGTGGAGGACTCTACCAGCAAAAAAATGACACAAATCTTCACCTTTAACTTGCTCTATAATAGCTACCAACTAAGCTAACTGAGCTTGGCAGTATTATTTTATATGGGTGTAAACAAATATTAACCACTCTGCTGTGGAGGACTCTACCAGCAAAAAAATGACACAAATCTTCACCTTTAACTTGCTCTATAATAGCTACTGACTAAGCTAACTGAGCCTGGCAGTATTATTTTATATGGGTGTAAACAAATATTAACCACTCTGCTGTGGAGGACTCTACCAGCAAAAAAATGACACAAATCTTCACCCTTAACTTGCTCTATAATAGCTACCAACTAAGCTAACTGAGCCTGGCAGTATTATTTTATATGGGTGTAAACAAATATTAACCACTCTGCTGTGGAGGACTCTACCACCAAACAAATGACACAAATCTTCACCTTTAACTTGCTCTATAATAGCTACCAACTAAGCTAAATGAGCCTGGCAGTATTATTTTATATGGGTGTAAACAAATATTAACCACTCTGCTGTGGAGGACTCTACCAGCAAACAAATGACACAAATCTTCACCCTTAATTTGCTCTATAATAGATACTGACTAAGCTAACTGAGCCTGGCAGTATTATTTTAAAACAGTGTAAACAAATATTAACCACTCTGCTATGGAGGACTCTACCAGCAGACAAATGACACAAATCTTCACCCTTAACTTGCTCTATAATAGATACTGACTAAGCTAACTGAGCCTGGCAGTATTATTTTATATGGGTGTAAACAAATATTAACCACTCTGCTGTGGAGGACTCTACCAGCAAAAAAATGACACAAATCTTCACCTTTAACTTGCTCTATAATAGCTACCAACTAAGCTAAATGAGCCTGGCAGTATTATTTTATATGGGTGTAAACAAATATTAACCACTCTGCTGTGGAGGACTCTACCAGCAAAAAAATGACACAAATCTTCACCTTTAACTTGCTCTATAATAGCTACCAACTAAGCTAAATGAGCCTGGCAGTATTATTTTATATGGGTGTAAACAAATATTAACCACTCTGCTGTGGAGGACTCTACCAGCAAACAAATGACACAAATCTTCACCCTTAACTTGCTCTATAATAGATACTGACTAAGCTAACTGAGCCTGGCAGTATTATTTTATATGGGTGTAAACAAATATTAACCACTCTGCTGTGGAGGACTCTACCAGCAAACAAATGACACAAATCTTCACCTTTAACTTGCTCTATAATAGCTACCAACTAAGCTAACTGAGCCTGGCAGTATTATTTTATATGGGTGTAAACAAATATTAACCACTCTGCTGTGGAGGACTCTACCAGCAAACAAATGACACAAATCTTCACCTTTAACTTGCTCTATAATAGATACTGACTAAGCTAACTGAGCCTGGCAGTATTATTTTATATGGGTGTAAACAAATATTAACCACTCTGCTGTGGAGGACTCTACCAGCAAAAAAATGACACAAATCTTCACCTTTAACTTGCTCTATAATAGCTACCAACTAAGCTAAATGAGCCTGGCAGTATTATTTTATATGGGTGTAAACAAATATTAACCACTCTGCTGTGGAGGACTCTACCAGCAAACAAATGACACAAATCTTCACCCTTAACTTGCTCTATAATAGATACTGACTAAGCTAACTGAACCTGGCAGTATTATTTTATATGGGTGTAAACAAATATTAACCACTCTGCTGTGGAGGACTCTACCAGCAAACAAATGACACAAATCTTCACCTTTAACTTGCTCTATAATAGCTACCAACTAAGCTAACTGAGCCTGGCAGTATTATTTAATAAGGTTGTAAACAAATATTAACCACTCTGCTGTGGAGGACTCTACCAGCAAACAAATGACACAAATCTTCACCTTTAACTTGCTCTATAATAGCTACCAACTAAGCTAAATGAGCCTGGCAGTATTATTTTATATGGGTGTAAACAAATATTAACCACTCTGCTGTGGAGGACTCTACCAGCAAAAAAATGACACAAATCTTCACCTTTAACTTGCTCTATAATAGCTACCAACTAAGCTAAATGAGCCTGGCAGTATTATTTTATATGGGTGTAAACAAATATTAACCACTCTGCTGTGGAGGACTCTACCAGCAAAAAAATGACACAAATCTTCACCTTTAACTTGCTCTATAATAGCTACCAACTAAGCTAACTGAGCCTGGCAGTATTATTTTATATGGGTGTAAACAAATATTAACCACTCTGCTGTGGAGGACTCTACCAGCAAAAAAATGACACAAATCTTCACCTTTAACTTGCTCTATAATAGATACTGACTAAGCTAACTGAGCCTGGCAGTATTATTTTATATGGGTGTAAACAAATATTAACCACTCTGCTGTGGAGGACTCTACCAGCAAAAAAATGACACAAATCTTCACCTTTAACTTGCTCTATAATAGCTACCAACTAAGCTAACTGAGCCTGGCAGTATTATTTTATATGGGTGTAAACAAATATTAACCACTCTGCTGTGGAGGACTCTACCAGCAGACAAATGACACAAATCTTCACCCTTAACTTGCTCTATAATAGCTACCAACTAAGCTAACTGAGCCTGGCAGTATTATTTTATATGGGTGTAAACAAATATTAACCACTCTGCTGTGGAGGACTCTACCAGCAGACAAATGACACAAATCTTCACCCTTAACTTGCTCTATAATAGCTACCAACTAAGCTAACTGAGCCTGGCAGTATTATTTTATAAGGTTGTAAACAAATATTAACCACTCTGCTGTGGAGGACTCTACCAGCAGACAAATGACACAAATCTTCACCTTTAACTTGCTCTATAATAGCTACCGACTAAGCTAACTGAGCCTGGCAGTATTATTTTATATGGGTGTAAACAAATATTAACCACTCTGCTGTGGAGGACTCTACCAGCAAAAAAATGACACAAATCTTCACCTTTAACTTGCTCTATAATAGCTACCGACTAAGCTAAATGAGCCTGGCAGTATTATTTTATATGGGTGTAAACAAATATTAACCACTCTGCTGTGGAGGACTCTACCAGCAAACAAATGACACAAATCTTCACCTTTAACTTGCTCTATAATAGCTACCGACTAAGCTAAATGAGCCTGGCAGTATTATTTTATATGGGTGTAAACAAATATTAACCACTCTGCTGTGGAGGACTCTACCAGCAAAAAAATGACACAAATCTTCACCTTTAACTTGCTCTATAATAGCTACCGACTAAGCTAAATGAGCCTGGCAGTATTATTTTATATGGGTGTAAACAAATATTAACCACTCTGCTGTGGAGGACTCTACCAGCAAACAAATGACACAAATCTTCACCTTTAACTTGCTCTATAATAGCTACCGACTAAGCTAAATGAGCCTGGCAGTATTATTTTATATGGGTGTAAACAAATATTAACCACTCTGCTGTGGAGGACTCTACCAGCAAAAAAATGACACAAATCTTCACCTTTAACTTGCTCTATAATAGCTACCAACTAAGCTAAATGAGCCTGGCAGTATTATTTTATATGGGTGTAAACAAATATTAACCACTCTGCTGTGGAGGACTCTACCAGCAAACAAATGACACAAATCTTCACCCTTAACTTGCTCTATAATAGATACTGACTAAGCTAACTGAACCTGGCAGTATTATTTTATATGGGTGTAAACAAATATTAACCACTCTGCTGTGGAGGACTCTACCAGCAAACAAATGACACAAATCTTCACCTTTAACTTGCTCTATAATAGCTACCAACTAAGCTAACTGAGCCTGGCAGTATCATTTTATATGGGTGTAAACAAATATTAACCACTCTGCTGTGGAGGACTCTACCAGCAGACAAATGACACAAATCTTCACCTTTAACTTGCTCTATAATAGCTACCAACTAAGCTAAATGAGCCTGGCAGTATTATTTTATATGGGTGTAAACAAATATTAACCACTCTGCTGTGGAGGACTCTACCAGCAAACAAATGACACAAATCTTCACCCTTAACTTGCTCTATAATAGCTACCAACTAAGCTAACTGAGCCTGGCAGTATTATTTTATATGGTTGTAAACAAATATTAACCACTCTGCTGTGGAGGACTCTACCAGCAAACAAATGACACAAATCTTCACCTTTAACTTGCTCTATAATAGCTACCAACTAAGCTAACTGAGCCTGGCAGTATTATTTTATATGGTTGTAAACAAATATTAACCACTCTGCTGTGGAGGACTCTACCAGCAAACAAATGACACAAATCTTCACCTTTAACTTGCTCTATAATAGCTACCAACTAAGCTAACTGAGCCTGGCAGTATTATTTTATATGGGTGTAAACAAATATTAACCACTCTGCTGTGGAGGACTCTACCAGCAAACAAATGACACAAATCTTCACCTTTAACTTGCTCTATAATAGCTACTGACTAAGCTAACTGAGCTTGGCAGTATTATTTTATATGGGTGTAAACAAATATTAACCACTCTGCTGTGGAGGACTCTACCAGCAAACAAATGACACAAATCTTCACCTTTAACTTGCTCTATAATAGCTACCAACTAAGCTAACTGAGCCTGGCAGTATTATTTTATATGGGTGTAAACAAATATTAACCACTCTGCTGTGGAGGACTCTACCAGCAAACAAATGACACAAATCTTCACCTTTAACTTGCTCTATAATAGCTACCAACTAAGCTAACTGAGCCTGGCAGTATTATTTTATATGGGTGTAAACAAATATTAACCACTCTGCTGTGAAGGACTCTACCAGCAAACAAATGACACAAATCTTCACCCTTAACTTGCTCTATAATAGCTACCAACTAAGCTAACTGAGCCTGGCAGTATTATTTTATATGGGTGTAAACAAATATTAACCACTCTGCTGTGGAGGACTCTACCAGCAAACAAATGACACAAATCTTCACCCTTAACTTGCTCTATAATAGATACTGACTAAGCTAACTGAGCCAGGCAGTATTATTTTAAAACAGTGTAAACAAATATTAACCACTCTGCTATGGAGGACTCTACCAGCAGACAAATGACACAAATCTTCACCCTTAACTTGCTCTATAATAGATACTGACTAAGCTAACTGAACCTGGCAGTATTATTTTATATGGGTGTAAACAAATATTAACCACTCTGCTATGGAGGACTCTACCAGCAGACAAATGACACAAATCTTCACCTTTAACTTGCTCTATAATAGATACTGACTAAGCTAACTGAGCCTGGCAGTATTATTTTTAAACAGTGTAAACAAATATTAACCACTCTGCTATGGAGGACTCTACCAGCAGACAAATGACACAAATCTTCACCTTTAACTTGCTCTATAATAGCTACCGACTAAGCTAAATGAGCCTGGCAGTATTATTTTAAAACAGTGTAAACAAATATTAACCACTCTGCTGTGGAGGACTCTACCAGCAAACAAATGACACAAATCTTCACCCTTAACTTGCTCTATAATAGATACTGACTAAGCTAAATGAGCCTGGCAGTATTATTTTAAAACAGTGTAAACAAATATTAACCACTCTGCTATGGAGGACTCTACCAGCAGACAAATGACACAAATCTTCACCCTTAACTTGCTCTATAATAGCTACCGACTAAGCTAAATGAGCCTGGCAGTATTATTTTATATGGGTGTAAACAAATATTAACCACTCTGCTGTGGAGGACTCTACCAGCAAACAAATGACACAAATCTTCACCCTTAACTTGCTCTATAATAGATACTGACTAAGCTAACTGAGCCTGGCAGTATTATTTTAAAACAGTGTAAACAAATATTAACCACTCTGCTATGGAGGACTCTACCAGCAGACAAATGACACCAATCTTCACCTTTAACTTGCTCTATAATAGATACTGACTAAGCTAACTGAGCCTGGCAGTATTATTTTATATGGGTGTAAACAAATATTAACCACTCTGCTGTGGAGGACTCTACCAGCAAACAAATGACACAAATCTTCACCCTTAACTTGCTCTATAATAGCTACCAACTAAGCTAAATGAGCCTGGCAGTATTATTTTATATGGGTGTAAACAAATATTAACCACTCTGCTGTGGAGGACTCTACCAGCAGACAAATGACACCAATCTTCACCCTTAACTTGCTCTATAATAGCTACCAACTAAGCTAACTGAGCTTGGCAGTATTATTTTAAAACAGTGTAAACAAATATTAACCACTCTGCTATGGAGGACTATACCAGCAGACAAATGACACAAATCTTCACCTTTAACTTGCTCTATAATAGCTACCAACTAAGCTAACTGAGCTTGGCAGTATTATTTTATATGGTTGTAAACAAATATTAACCACTCTGCTGTGGAGGACTCTACCAGCAAACAAATGACACAAATCTTCACCCTTAACTTGCTCTATAATAGCTACCAACTAAGCTAACTGAGCTTGGCAGTATTATTTTATATGGTTGTAAACAAATATTAACCACTCTGCTGTGGAGGACTCTACCAGCAAACAAATGACACAAATCTTCACCCTTAACTTGCTCTATAATAGATACTGACTAAGCTAACTGAGCCTGGCAGTATTATTTTAAAACAGTGTAAACAAATATTAACCACTCTGCTATGGAGGACTATACCAGCAGACAAATGACACAAATCTTCACCTTTAACTTGCTCTATAATAGCTACCGACTAAGCTAAATGAGCCTGGCAGTATTATTTTATATGGGTGTAAACAAATATTAACCACTCTGCTGTGGAGGACTCTACCAGCAAACAAATGACACAAATCTTCACCCTTAACTTGCTCTATAATAGCTACCAACTAAGCTAACTGAGCCTGGCAGTATTATTTTATATGGTTGTAAACAAATATTAACCACTCTGCTGTGGAGGACTCTACCAGCAAACAAATGACACAAATCTTCACCCTTAACTTGCTCTATAATAGATACTGACTAAGCTAACTGAGCCTGGCAGTATTATTTTATATGGTTGTAAACAAATATTAACCACTCTGCTGTGGAGGACTCTACCAGCAAACAAATGACACAAATCTTCACCCTTAACTTGCTCTATAATACATACTGACTAAGCTAACTGAGCCTGGCAGTATTATTTTATATGGTTGTAAACAAATATTAACCACTCTGCTGTGGAGGACTCTACCAGCAAACAAATGACACAAATCTTCACCCTTAACTTGCTCTATAATAGATACTGACTAAGCTAACTGAGCCTGGCAGTATTATTTTAAAACAGTGTAAACAAATATTAACCACTCTGCTATGGAGGACTATACCAGCAGACAAATGACACAAATCTTCACCTTTAACTTGCTCTATAATAGCTACCGACTAAGCTAAATGAGCCTGGCAGTATTATTTTAAAACAGTGTAAACAAATATTAACAACTCTGCTGTGGAGGACTCTACCAGCAAACAAATGACACAAATATTCACCCTTAACTTGCTCTATAATAGATACTGACTAAGCTAACTGAGCCTGGCAGTATTATTTTATATGGTTGTAAACAAATATTAACCACTCTGCTGTGGAGGACTCTACCAGCAAACAAATGACACAAATCTTCACCCTTAACTTGCTCTATAATAGATACTGACTAAGCTAACTGAGCCTGGCAGTATTATTTTATATGGGTGTAAACAAATATTAACCACTCTGCTGTGGAGGACTCTACCAGCAAACAAATGACACAAATATTCACCCTTAACTTGCTCTATAATAGCTACTGACTAAGCTAACTGAGCCTGGCAGTATTATTTTATATGGGTGTAAACAAATATTAACCACTCTGCTATGGAGGACTCTACCAGCAAACAAATGACACCAATCTTCACCTTTAACTTGCTCTATAATAGCTACCGACTAAGCTAAATGAGCCTGGCAGTATTATTTTATATGGGTGAAAACAAATATTAACCACTCTGCTGTGGAGGACTCTACCAGCAGACAAATGACACAAATCTTCACCTTTAACTTGCTCTATAATAGCTACCGACTAAGCTAAATGAGCCTGGCAGTATTATTTTATATGGTTGTAAACAAATATTAACCACTCTGCTGTGGAGGACTCTACCAGCAAACAAATGACACAAATCTTCACCCTTAACTTGCTCTATAATAGATACTGACTAAGCTAACTGAGCCTGGCAGTATTATTTTATATGGTTGTAAACAAATATTAACCACTCTGCTGTGGAGGACTCTACCAGCAAACAAATGACACAAATCTTCACCCTTAACTTGCTCTATAATAGATACTGACTAAGCTAACTGAGCCTGGCAGTATTATTTTAAAACAGTGTAAACAAATATTAACCACTCTGCTATGGAGGACTATACCAGCAGACAAATGACACAAATCTTCACCTTTAACTTGCTCTATAATAGATACTGACTAAGCTAACTGAGCCTGGCAGTATTATTTTAAAACAGTGTAAACAAATATTAACCACTCTGCTATGGAGGACTCTACCAGCAAACAAATGACACAAATCTTCACCTTTAACTTGCTCTATAATAGATACTGACTAAGCTAACTGAACCTGGCAGTATTATTTTAAAACAGTGTAAACAAATATTAACCACTCTGCTATGGAGGACTCTACCAGCAAACAAATGACACAAATCTTCACCCTTAACTTGCTCTATAATAGATACTGACTAAGCTAACTGAGCCTGGCAGTATTATTTTATATGGGTGTAAACAAATATTAACCACTCTGCTGTGGAGGACTCTACCAGCAGACAAATGACACAAATCTTCACCTTTAACTTGCTCTATAATAGCTACCGACTAAGCTAAATGAGCCTGGCAGTATTATTTTATATGGGTGTAAACAAATATTAACCACTCTGCTGTGGAGGACTCTACCAGCAAACAAATGACACAAATCTTCACCTTTAACTTGCTCTATAATAGATACTGACTAAGCTAACTGAACCTGGCAGTATTATTTTAAAACAGTGTAAACAAATATTAACCACTCTGCTATGGAGGACTCTACCAGCAGACAAATGACACAAATCTTCACCTTTAACTTGCTCTATAATAGCTACCGACTAAGCTAAATGAGCCTGGCAGTATTATTTTATATGGGTGTAAACAAATATTAACCACTCTGCTGTGGAGGACTCTACCAGCAGACAAATGACACCAATCTTCACCTTTAACTTGCTCTATAATAGCTACCGACTAAGCTAAATGAGCCTGGCAGTATTATTTTATATGGGTGTAAACAAATATTAACCATTCTGCTGTGGAGGACTCTACCAGCAAACAAATGACACAAATCTTCACCTTTAACTTGCTCTATAATAGCTACCAACTAAGCTAACTGAGCTTGGCAGTACTATTTTATAAGGTTGTAAACAAATATTAACCACTCTGCTGTGAAGGACTCTACCAGCAGACAAATGACACAAATCTTCACCTTTAACTTGCTCTATAATAGCTACCAACTAAGCTAACTGAGCCTGGCAGTATTATTTTATATGGGTGTAAACAAATATTAACCACTCTGCTGTGCAGGACTCTACCAGCAAACAAATGACACAAATCTTCACCTTTAACTTGCTCTATAATAGCTACCAACTAAGCTAACTGAGCCTGGCAGTATTATTTTATATGGTTGTAAACAAATATTAACCACTCTGCTGTGAAGGACTCTACCAGCAGACAAATGACACAAATCTTCACCTTTAACTTGCTCTATAATAGCTACCAACTAAGCTAACTGAGCCTGGCAGTATTATTTTATATGGGTGTAAACAAATATTAACCACTCTGCTGTGCAGGACTCTACCAGCAAACAAATGACACAAATCTTCACCTTTAACTTGCTCTATAATAGCTACCAACTAAGCTAACTGAGCCTGGCAGTATTATTTTATATGGGTGTAAACAAATATTAACCACTCTGCTATGGAGGACTCTACCAGCAAACAAATGACACAAATCTTCACCCTTAACTTGCTCTATAATAGATACTGACTAAGCTAACTGAGCCTGGCAGTATCATTTTATAAGGTTGTAAACAAATATTAACCACTCTGCTGTGAAGGACTCTACCAGCAGACAAATGACACAAATCTTCACCTTTAACTTGCTCTATAATAGCTACCAACTAAGCTAACTGAGCCTGGCAGTATTATTTTATATGGTTGTAAACAAATATTAACCACTCTGCTATGGAGGACTCTACCAGCAAACAAATGACACAAATCTTCACCTTTAACTTGCTCTATAATAGCTACCAACTAAGCTAACTGAGCCTGGCAGTATTATTTTATATGGTTGTAAACAAATATTAACCACTCTGCTGTGAAGGACTCTACCAGCAGACAAATGACACAAATCTTCACCTTTAACTTGCTCTATAATAGCTACCAACTAAGCTAACTGAGCCTGGCAGTATTATTTTATATGGTTGTAAACAAATATTAACCACTCTGCTATGGAGGACTCTACCAGCAAACAAATGACACAAATCTTCACCTTTAACTTGCTCTATAATAGCTACCAACTAAGCTAACTGAGCCTGGCAGTATTATTTTATATGGTTGTAAACAAATATTAACCACTCTGCTGTGGAGGACTCTACCAGCAAACAAATGACACAAATCTTCACCTTTAACTTGCTCTATAATAGCTACCAACTAAGCTAACTGAGCCTGGCAGTATTATTTTATATGGTTGTAAACAAATATTAACCACTCTGCTGTGGAGGACTCTACCAGCAAACAAATGACACAAATCTTCACCTTTAACTTGCTCTATAATAGCTACCAACTAAGCTAACTGAGCTTGGCAGTATTATTTTATATGGGTGTAAACAAATATTAACCACTCTGCTGTGAAGGACTCTACCAGCAGACAAATGACACAAATCTTCACCTTTAACTTGCTCTATAATAGCTACCAACTAAGCTAACTGAGCCTGGCAGTATTATTTTATATGGTTGTAAACAAATATTAACCACTCTGCTATGGAGGACTCTACCAGCAAACAAATGACACAAATCTTCACCCTTAACTTGCTCTATAATAGATACTGACTAAGCTAACTGAGCCTGGCAGTATTATTTTATATGGTTGTAAACAAATATTAACCACTCTGCTGTGAAGGACTCTACCAGCAGACAAATGACACAAATCTTCACCTTTAACTTGCTCTATAATAGCTACCAACTAAGCTAACTGAGCTTGGCAGTACTATTTTATAAGGTTGTAAACAAATATTAACCACTCTGCTGTGAAGGACTCTACCAGCAGACAAATGACACAAATCTTCACCTTTAACTTGCTCTATAATAGCTACCAACTAAGCTAACTGAGCCTGGCAGTATTATTTTATATGGGTGTAAACAAATATTAACCACTCTGCTGTGGAGGACTCTACCAGCAAACAAATGACACAAATCTTCACCTTTAACTTGCTCTATAATAGCTACCAACTAAGCTAATTGAGCTTGGCAGTATTATTTTATATGGGTGTAAACAAATATTAACCACTCTGCTGTGGAGGACTCTACCAGCAAACAAATGACACAAATCTTCACCTTTAACTTGCTCTATAATAGCTACCAACTAAGCTAATTGAGCTTGGCAGTATTATTTTATATGGGTGTAAACAAATATTAACCACTCTGCTGTGAAGGACTCTACCAGCAGACAAATGACACAAATCTTCACCTTTAACTTGCTCTATAATAGCTACCAACTAAGCTAACTGAGCCTGGCAGTATTATTTTATATGGTTGTAAACAAATATTAACCACTCTGCTGTGAAGGACTCTACCAGCAGACAAATGACACAAATCTTCACCTTTAACTTGCTCTATAATAGCTACCAACTAAGCTAACTGAGCTTGGCAGTATTATTTTATAAGGTTGTAAACAAATATTAACCACTCTGCTGTGAAGGACTCTACCAGCAGACAAATGACACAAATCTTCACCTTTAACTTGCTCTATAATAGCTACCAACTAAGCTAACTGAGCTTGGCAGTACTATTTTATAAGGTTGTAAACAAATATTAACCACTCTGCTGTGAAGGACTCTACCAGCAGACAAATGACACAAATCTTCACCTTTAACTTGCTCTATAATAGCTACCAACTAAGCTAACTGAGCCTGGCAGTATTATTTTATATGGGTGTAAACAAATATTAACCACTCTGCTGTGGAGGACTCTACCAGCAAACAAATGACACAAATCTTCACCTTTAACTTGCTCTATAATAGCTACTGACTAAGCTAACTGAGCCTGGCAGTATTATTTTATATGGGTGTAAACAAATATTAACCACTCTGCTGTGGAGGACTCTACCAGCAAACAAATGACACAAATCTTCACCTTTAACTTGCTCTATAATAGCTACTGACTAAGCTAACTGAGCCTGGCAGTATTATTTTATATGGGTGTAAACAAATATTAACCACTCTGCTGTGCAGGACTCTACCAGCAAACAAATGACACAAATCTTCACCTTTAACTTGCTCTATAATAGATACTGACTAAGCTAACTGAGCCTGGCAGTATTATTTTATATGGTTGTAAACAAATATTAACCACTCTGCTATGGAGGACTCTACCAGCAGACAAATGACACAAATCTTCACCTTTAACTTGCTCTATAATAGCTACCAACTAAGCTAACTGAGCCTGGCAGTATTATTTTATATGGTTGTAAACAAATATTAACCACTCTGCTGTGAAGGACTCTACCAGCAGACAAATGACACAAATCTTCACCCTTAACTTGCTCTATAATAGATACTGACTAAGCTAACTGAGCCTGGCAGTATTATTTTATATGGTTGTAAACAAATATTAACCACTCTGCTGTGAAGGACTCTACCAGCAAACAAATGACACAAATCTTCACCTTTAACTTGCTCTATAATAGCTACCAACTAAGCTAACTGAGCCTGGCAGTATTATTTTATATGGGTGTAAACAAATATTAACCACTCTGCTGTGGAGGACTCTACCAGCAGACAAATAACACAAATCTTCACCCTTAACTTGCTCTATAATAGCTACCAACTAAGCTAACTGAGCCTGGCAGTATTATTTTATATGGGTGTAAACAAATATTAACCACTCTGCTGTGGAGGACTCTACCAGCAGACAAATGACACAAATCTTCACCCTTAACTTGCTCTATAATAGATACTGACTAAGCTAACTGAGCCTGGCAGTATTATTTTATAAGGGTGTAAACAAATATTAACCACTCTGCTGTGAAGGACTCTACCAGCAAACAAATGACACAAATCTTCACCCTTAACTTGCTCTATAATACATACTGACTAAGCTAACTGAGCCTGGCAGTATTATTTTATAAGGGTGTAAACAAATATTAACCACTCTGCTGTGAAGGACTCTACCAGCAAACAAATGACACAAATCTTCACCCTTAACTTGCTCTATAATAGCTACTGACTAAGCTAACTGAGCCTGGCAGTATTATTTTATATGGGTGTAAACAAATATTAACCACTCTGCTGTGGAGGACTCTACCAGCAGACAAATGACACAAATCTTCACCCTTAACTTGCTCTATAATAGATACTGACTAAGCTAACTGAGCCTGGCAGTATTATTTTATAAGGGTGTAAACAAATATTAACCACTCTGCTGTGAAGGACTCTACCAGCAAACAAATGACACAAATCTTCACCCTTAACTTGCTCTATAATACATACTGACTAAGCTAACTGAGCCTGGCAGTATTATTTTATATGGTTGTAAACAAATATTAACCACTCTGCTGTGGAGGACTCTACCAGCAGACAAATGACACAAATCTTCACCCTTAACTTGCTCTATAATAGATACTGACTAAGCTAACTGAGCCTGGCAGTATTATTTTATAAGGGTGTAAACAAATATTAACCACTCTGCTGTGAAGGACTCTACCAGCAAACAAATGACACAAATCTTCACCCTTAACTTGCTCTATAATACATACTGACTAAGCTAACTGAGCCTGGCAGTATTATTTTATAAGGGTGTAAACAAATATTAACCACTCTGCTGTGAAGGACTCTACCAGCAAACAAATGACACAAATCTTCACCCTTAACTTGCTCTATAATAGCTACTGACTAAGCTAACTGAGCCTGGCAGTATTATTTTATAAGGGTGTAAACAAATATTAACCACTCTGCTGTGGAGGACTCTACCAGCAAACAAATGACACAAATCTTCACCCTTAACTTGCTCTATAATAGATACCAACTAAGCTTACTGAGCCTGGCAGTACTATTTTATATGGGTGTAAAGAAATATTAACCACTCTGCTGTGAAGGACTCTACCAGCAAACAAATGACACAAATCTTCACCCTTAACTTGCTCTATAATACATACTGACTAAGCTAACTGAGCCTGGCAGTATTATTTTATAAGGGTGTAAACAAATATTAACCACTCTGCTGTGAAGGACTCTACCAGCAAACAAATGACACAAATCTTCACCCTTAACTTGCTCTATAATACATACTGACTAAGCTAACTGAGCCTGGCAGTATTATTTTATAAGGGTGTAAACAAATATTAACCACTCTGCTGTGAAGGACTCTACCAGCAAACAAATGACACAAATCTTCACCCTTAACTTGCTCTATAATACATACTGACTAAGCTAACTGAGCCTGGCAGTATTATTTTATAAGGGTGTAAACAAATATTAACCACTCTGCTGTGAAGGACTCTACCAGCAAACAAATGACACAAATCTTCACCCTTAACTTGCTCTATAATACATACTGACTAAGCTAACTGAGCCTGGCAGTATTATTTTATAAGGGTGTAAACAAATATTAACCACTCTGCTGTGAAGGACTCTACCAGCAAACAAATGACACCAATCTTCACCCTTAACTTGCTCTATAATAGCTACCAACTAAGCTAACTGAGCCTGGCAGTATTATTTTATATGGGTGTAAACAAATATTAACCACTCTGCTATGGAGGACTCTACCAGCAAACAAATGACACCAATCTTCACCCTTAACTTGCTCTATAATAGCTACCAACTAAGCTAACTGAGCCTGGCAGTATTATTTTATATGGGTGTAAACAAATATTAACCACTCTGCTATGGAGGACTCTACCAGCAAACAAATGACACCAATCTTCACCCTTAACTTGCTCTATAATAGCTACCAACTAAGCTAACTGAGCCTGGCAGTATTATTTTATATGGGTGTAAACAAATATTAACCACTCTGCTATGGAGGACTCTACCAGCAAACAAATGACACCAATCTTCACCCTTAACTTGCTCTATAATAGCTACCAACTAAGCTAACTGAGCCTGGCAGTATTATTTTATATGGGTGTAAACAAATATTAACCACTCTGCTATGAAGGACTCTACCAGCAAACAAATGACACAAATCTTCACCCTTAACTTGCTCTATAATAGCTACCAACTAAGCTAACTGAGCCTGGCAGTATTATTTTATATGGGTGTAAACAAATATTAACCACTCTGCTATGGAGGACTCTACCAGCAAACAAATGACACCAATCTTCACCCTTAACTTGCTCTATAATAGCTACCAACTAAGCTAACTGAGCCTGGCAGTATTATTTTATATGGGTGTAAACAAATATTAACCACTCTGCTGTGGAGGACTCTACCAGCAAACAAATGACACAAATCTTCACCTTTAACTTGCTCTATAATAGATACTGACTAAGCTAACTGAGCCTGGCAGTATTATTTTATAAGGGTGTAAACAAATATTAACCACTCTGCTGTGGAGGACTCTACCAGCAGACAAATGACACAAATCTTCACCCTTAACTTGCTCTATAATAGATACTGACTAAGCTAACTGAGCCTGGCAGTATTATTTTATAAGGGTGTAAACAAATATTAACCACTCTGCTGTGAAGGACTCTACCAGCAAACAAATGACACAAATCTTCACCCTTAACTTGCTCTATAATACATACTGACTAAGCTAACTGAGCCTGGCAGTATTATTTTATATGGGTGTAAACAAATATTAACCACTCTGCTGTGGAGGACTCTACCAGCAGACAAATGACACAAATCTTCACCCTTAACTTGCTCTATAATAGATACTGACTAAGCTAACTGAGCCTGGCAGTATTATTTTATAAGGGTGTAAACAAATATTAACCACTCTGCTGTGAAGGACTCTACCAGCAAACAAATGACACAAATCTTCACCCTTAACTTGCTCTATAATAGCTACTGACTAAGCTAACTGAGCTTGGCAGTATTATTTTATATGGGTGTAAACAAATATTAACCACTCTGCTGTGGAGGACTCTACCAGCAAACAAATGACACAAATCTTCACCCTTAACTTGCTCTATAATACATACTGACTAAGCTAACTGAGCCTGGCAGTATTATTTTATAAGGGTGTAAACAAATATTAACCACTCTGCTGTGAAGGACTCTACCAGCAAACAAATGACACAAATCTTCACCCTTAACTTGCTCTATAATACATACTGACTAAGCTAACTGAGCCTGGCAGTATTATTTTATAAGGGTGTAAACAAATATTAACCACTCTGCTGTGAAGGACTCTACCAGCAAACAAATGACACCAATCTTCACCCTTAACTTGCTCTATAATAGCTACCAACTAAGCTAACTGAGCCTGGCAGTATTATTTTATATGGGTGTAAACAAATATTAACCACTCTGCTATGGAGGACTCTACCAGCAAACAAATGACACCAATCTTCACCCTTAACTTGCTCTATAATAGCTACCAACTAAGCTAACTGAGCCTGGCAGTATTATTTTATATGGGTGTAAACAAATATTAACCACTCTGCTATGGAGGACTCTACCAGCAAACAAATGACACCAATCTTCACCCTTAACTTGCTCTATAATAGCTACCAACTAAGCTAACTGAGCCTGGCAGTATTATTTTATATGGGTGTAAACAAATATTAACCACTCTGCTATGGAGGACTCTACCAGCAAACAAATGACACCAATCTTCACCCTTAACTTGCTCTATAATAGCTACCAACTAAGCTAACTGAGCCTGGCAGTATTATTTTATATGGGTGTAAACAAATATTAACCACTCTGCTATGAAGGACTCTACCAGCAAACAAATGACACAAATCTTCACCCTTAACTTGCTCTATAATAGCTACCAACTAAGCTAACTGAGCCTGGCAGTATTATTTTATATGGGTGTAAACAAATATTAACCACTCTGCTATGGAGGACTCTACCAGCAAACAAATGACACAAATCTTCACCCTTAACTTGCTCTATAATAGCTACCAACTAAGCTAACTGAGCCTGGCAGTATTATTTTATATGGGTGTAAACAAATATTAACCACTCTGCTGTGGAGGACTCTACCAGCAAACAAATGACACAAATCTTCACCTTTAACTTGCTCTATAATAGATACTGACTAAGCTAACTGAGCCTGGCAGTATTATTTTATAAGGGTGTAAACAAATATTAACCACTCTGCTGTGGAGGACTCTACCAGCAGACAAATGACACAAATCTTCACCCTTAACTTGCTCTATAATAGATACTGACTAAGCTAACTGAGCCTGGCAGTATTATTTTATAAGGGTGTAAACAAATATTAACCACTCTGCTGTGAAGGACTCTACCAGCAAACAAATGACACAAATCTTCACCCTTAACTTGCTCTATAATACATACTGACTAAGCTAACTGAGCCTGGCAGTATTATTTTATATGGGTGTAAACAAATATTAACCACTCTGCTGTGGAGGACTCTACCAGCAGACAAATGACACAAATCTTCACCCTTAACTTGCTCTATAATAGATACTGACTAAGCTAACTGAGCCTGGCAGTATTATTTTATAAGGGTGTAAACAAATATTAACCACTCTGCTGTGAAGGACTCTACCAGCAAACAAATGACACAAATCTTCACCCTTAACTTGCTCTATAATAGCTACTGACTAAGCTAACTGAGCTTGGCAGTATTATTTTATATGGGTGTAAACAAATATTAACCACTCTGCTGTGGAGGACTCTACCAGCAAACAAATGACACAAATCTTCACCCTTAACTTGCTCTATAATACATACTGACGAAGCTAACTGAGCCAGGCAGTATTATTTTATATGGGTGTAAACAAATATTAACCACTCTGCTATGGAGGACTCTACCAGCAAACAAATGACACAAATCTTCACCCTTAACTTGCTCTATAATAGCTACCAACTAAGCTAACTGAGCCTGGCAGTATTATTTTATATGGGTGTAAACAAATATTAACCACTCTGCTGTGAAGGACTCTACCAGCAAACAAATGACACAAATCTTCACCCTTAACTTGCTCTATAATAGCTACCAACTAAGCTAAATGAGCCTGGCAGTATTATTTTATATGGGTGTAAACAAATATTAACCACTCTGCTGTGGAGGACTATACCAGCAGACAAATGACACAAATCTTCACCCTTAACTTGCTCTATAATAGCTACCAACTAAGCTAAATGAGCCTGGCAGTATTATTTTATATGGGTGTAAACAAATATTAACCACTCTGCTGTGGAGGACTCTACCAGCAGACAAATGACACAAATCTTCACCTTTAACTTGCTCTATAATAGCTACTGACTAAGCTAACTGAGCCTGGCAGTATTATTTTATATGGTTGTAAACAAATATTAACCACTCTGCTGTGGAGGACTCTACCAGCAAACAAATGACACAAATCTTCACCCTTAACTTGCTCTATAATACATACTGACTAAGCTAACTGAGCCTGGCAGTATTATTTTATATGGGTGTAAACAAATATTAACCACTCTGCTGTGGAGGACTCTACCAGCAAACAAATGACACAAATCTTCACCCTTAACTTGCTCTATAATACATACTGACTAAGCTAACTGAGCCTGGCAGTATTATTTTATATGGGTGTAAACAAATATTAACCACTCTGCTGTGGAGGACTCTACCAGCAAACAAATGACACAAATCTTCACCCTTAACTTGCTCTATAATAGATACTGACTAAGCTAATTGAGCCAGGCAGTATTATTTTAAAACAGTGTAAACAAATATTAACCACTCTGCTGTGGAGGACTCTACCAGCAGACAAATGACACAAATCTTCACCCTTAACTTGCTCTATAATAGCTACCGACTAAGCTAAATGAGCCTGGCAGTATTATTTTATATGGGTGTAAACAAATATTAACCACTCTGCTGTGGAGGACTATACCAGCAGACAAATGACACAAATCTTCACCCTTAACTTGCTCTATAATACATACTGACTAAGCTAACTGAGCCTGGCAGTATTATTTTATATGGTTGTAAACAAATATTAACCACTCTGCTGTGGAGGACTCTACCAGCAAACAAATGACACAAATCTTCACCCTTAACTTGCTCTATAATACATACTGACTAAGCTAACTGAGCCTGGCAGTATTATTTTATATGGGTGTAAACAAATATTAACCACTCTGCTGTGGAGGACTCTACCAGCAAACAAATGACACAAATCTTCACCCTTAACTTGCTCTATAATAGATACTGACTAAGCTAATTGAGCCAGGCAGTATTATTTTAAAACAGTGTAAACAAATATTAACCACTCTGCTGTGGAGGACTCTACCAGCAGACAAATGACACAAATCTTCACCCTTAACTTGCTCTATAATAGCTACCGACTAAGCTAAATGAGCCTGGCAGTATTATTTTATATGGGTGTAAACAAATATTAACCACTCTGCTGTGGAGGACTATACCAGCAGACAAATGACACAAATCTTCACCCTTAACTTGCTCTATAATACATACTGACTAAGCTAACTGAGCCTGGCAGTATTATTTTATATGGTTGTAAACAAATATTAACCACTCTGCTGTGGAGGACTCTACCAGCAAACAAATGACACAAATCTTCACCCTTAACTTGCTCTATAATAGATACTGACTAAGCTAATTGAGCTTGGCAGTATTATTTTATAACGGTGTAAACAAATATTAACCACTCTGCTATGGAGGACTCTACCAGCAAACAAATGACACAAATCTTCACCCTTAACTTGCTCTATAATAGATACTGACTAAGCTAATTGAGCTTGGCAGTATTATTTTATAACGGTGTAAACAAATATTAACCACTCTGCTGTGGAGGACTCTACCAGCAAACAAATGACACAAATCTTCACCCTTAACTTGCTCTATAATAGATACTGACTAAGCTAATTGAGCTTGGCAGTATTATTTTATAACGGTGTAAACAAATATTAACCACTCTGCTGTGGAGGACTCTACCAGCAAACAAATGACACAAATCTTCACCCTTAACTTGCTCTATAATAGATACTGACTAAGCTAATTGAGCTTGGCAGTATTATTTTATATGGGTGTAAACAAATATTAACCACTCTGCTGTGGAGGACTCTACCAGCAAACAAATGACACAAATCTTCACCTTTAACTTGCTCTATAATAGATACTGACTAAGCTAATTGAGCTTGGCAGTATTATTTTATAACGGTGTAAACAAATATTAACCACTCTGCTGTGGAGGACTCTACCAGCAAACAAATGACACAAATCTTCACCCTTAACTTGCTCTATAATAGCTACCATCTAAGCTAACTGAGCCTGGCAGTATTATTTTATATGGGTGTAAACAAATATTAACCACTCTGCTGTGGAGGACTCTACCAGCAAACAAATGACACAAATCTTCACCCTTAACTTGCTCTATAATAGATACTGACTAAGCTAATTGAGCTTGGCAGTATTATTTTATAACGGTGTAAACAAATATTAACCACTCTGCTGTGGAGGACTCTACCAGCAAACAAATGACACAAATCTTCACCCTTAACTTGCTCTATAATAGCTACCATCTAAGCTAACTGAGCCTGGCAGTATTATTTTATATGGGTGTAAACAAATATTAACCACTCTGCTGTGGAGGACTCTACCAGCAAACAAATGACACAAATCTTCACCCTTAACTTGCTCTATAATAGATACTGACTAAGCTAAATGAGCCTGGCAGTATTATTTTATATGGGTGTAAACAAATATTAACCACTCTGCTATGGAGGACTCTACCAGCAAACAAATGACACCAATCTTCACCCTTAACTTGCTCTATAATAGCTACCATCTAAGCTAACTGAGCCTGGCAGTATTATTTTATATGGGTGTAAACAAATATTAACCACTCTGCTGTGGAGGACTCTACCAGCAAACAAATGACACAAATCTTCACCCTTAACTTGCTCTATAATAGATACCAACTAAGCTAACTGAGCCTGGCAGTATTATTTTATATGGGTGTAAACAAATATTAACCACTCTGCTGTGGAGGACTCTACCAGCAGACAAATGACACAAATCTTCACCTTTAACTTGCTCTATAATAGATACCAACTAAGCTAACTGAGCCTGGCAGTATTATTTTATATGGGTGTAAACAAATATTAACCACTCTGCTGTGGAGGACTCTACCAGCAAACAAATGACACAAATCTTCACCCTTAACTTGCTCTATAATAGCTACCAACTAAGCTAACTGAGCCTGGCAGTATTATTTTATATGGGTGTAAACAAATATTAACCACTCTGCTGTGGAGGACTCTACCAGCAAACAAATGACACAAATCTTCACCCTTAACTTGCTCTATAATAGCTACCAACTAAGCTAACTGAGCCTGGCAGTATTATTTTATATGGGTGTAAACAAATATTAACCACTCTGCTGTGGAGGACTCTACCAGCAGACAAATGACACAAATCTTCACCTTTAACTTGCTCTATAATAGCTACCATCTAAGCTAACTGAGCCTGGCAGTATTATTTTATATGGGTGTAAACAAATATTAACCACTCTGCTGTGGAGGACTCTACCAGCAAACAAATGACACCAATCTTCACCCTTAACTTGCTCTATAATAGCTACCATCTAAGCTAACTGAGCCTGGCAGTATTATTTTATATGGGTGTAAACAAATATTAACCACTCTGCTGTGGAGGACTCTACCAGCAAACAAATGACACAAATCTTCACCCTTAACTTGCTCTATAATAGATACCAACTAAGCTAACTGAGCCTGGCAGTATTATTTTATATGGGTGTAAACAAATATTAACCACTCTGCTGTGGAGGACTCTACCAGCAGACAAATGACACAAATCTTCACCTTTAACTTGCTCTATAATAGATACCAACTAAGCTAACTGAGCCTGGCAGTATTATTTTATATGGTTGTAAACAAATATTAACCACTCTGCTGTGGAGGACTCTACCAGCAAACAAATGACACAAATCTTCACCCTTAACTTGCTCTATAATAGCTACCAACTAAGCTAACTGAGCCTGGCAGTATTATTTTATATGGGTGTAAACAAATATTAACCACTCTGCTGTGGAGGACTCTACCAGCAAACAAATGACACCAATCTTCACCTTTAACTTGCTCTATAATAGCTACCAACTAAGCTAACTGAGCCTGGCAGTATTATTTTATATGGGTGTAAACAAATATTAACCACTCTGCTGTGGAGGACTCTACCAGCAAACAAATGACACAAATCTTCACCCTTAACTTGCTCTATAATAGCTACCAACTAAGCTAACTGAGCCTGGCAGTATTATTTTATATGGGTGTAAACAAATATTAACCACTCTGCTGTGGAGGACTCTACCAGCAAACAAATGACACAAATCTTCACCCTTAACTTGCTCTATAATAGCTACCAACTAAGCTAACTGAACCTGGCAGTATTATTTTATATGGGTGTAAACAAATATTAACCACTCTGCTGTGGAGGACTCTACCAGCAAACAAATGACACAAATCTTCACCCTTAACTTGCTCTATAATAGCTACCAACTAAGCTAACTGAACCTGGCAGTATTATTTTATATGGGTGTAAACAAATATTAACCACTCTGCTGTGGAGGACTCTACCAGCAAACAAATGACACAAATCTTCACCCTTAACTTGCTCTATAATAGCTACCAACTAAGCTAACTGAGCCTGGCAGTATTATTTTATATGGGTGTAAACAAATATTAACCACTCTGCTGTGGAGGACTCTACCAGCAAACAAATGACACAAATCTTCACCCTTAACTTGCTCTATAATAGCTACCAACTAAGCTAACTGAGCCTGGCAGTATTATTTTATATGGGTGTAAACAAATATTAACCACTCTGCTGTGGAGGACTCTACCAGCAAACAAATGACACAAATCTTCACCCTTAACTTGCTCTATAATAGCTACCAACTAAGCTAACTGAGCCTGGCAGTATTATTTTATATGGGTGTAAACAAATATTAACCACTCTGCTGTGGAGGACTCTACCAGCAAACAAATGACACAAATCTTCACCCTTAACTTGCTCTATAATAGCTACCAACTAAGCTAACTGAGCCTGGCAGTATTATTTTATATGGGTGTAAACAAATATTAACCACTCTGCTGTGGAGGACTCTACCAGCAAACAAATGACACAAATCTTCACCCTTAACTTGCTCTATAATAGCTACCGACTAAGCTAAATGAGCCTGGCAGTATTATTTTATATGGGTGTAAACAAATATTAACCACTCTGCTGTGGAGGACTCTACCAGCAAACAAATGACACAAATCTTCACCTTAACTTGCTCTATAATAGCTACCAACTAAGCTAACTGAGCCTGGCAGTATTATTTTATATGGGTGTAAACAAATATTAACCACTCTGCTGTGGAGGACTCTACCAGCAGACAAATGACACAAATCTTCACCCTTAACTTGCTCTATAATAGCTACCAACTAAGCTAACTGAACCTGGCAGTATTATTTTATATGGGTGTAAACAAATATTAACCACTCTGCTGTGGAGGACTCTACCAGCAAACAAATGACACAAATCTTCACCCTTAACTTGCTCTATAATAGCTACCAACTAAGCTAACTGAGCCTGGCAGTATTATTTTATATGGGTGTAAACAAATATTAACCACTCTGCTGTGGAGGACTCTACCAGCAAACAAATGACACAAATCTTCACCCTTAACTTGCTCTATAATAGCTACCAACTAAGCTAACTGAACCTGGCAGTATTATTTTATATGGGTGTAAACAAATATTAACCACTCTGCTGTGGAGGACTCTACCAGCAAACAAATGACACAAATCTTCACCCTTAACTTGCTCTATAATAGCTACCAACTAAGCTAACTGAGCCTGGCAGTATTATTTTATATGGGTGTAAACAAATATTAACCACTCTGCTGTGGAGGACTCTACCAGCAAACAAATGACACAAATCTTCACCTTTAACTTGCTCTATAATAGCTACCGACTAAGCTAAATGAGCCTGGCAGTATTATTTTATATGGGTGTAAACAAATATTAACCACTCTGCTGTGGAGGACTCTACCAGCAAACAAATGACACAAATCTTCACCCTTAACTTGCTCTATAATAGATACCATCTAAGCTAACTGAGCCTGGCAGTATTATTTTATATGGGTGTAAACAAATATTAACCACTCTGCTGTGGAGGACTCTACCAGCAAACAAATGACACAAATCTTCACCTTTAACTTGCTCTATAATAGCTACCAACTAAGCTAACTGAGCCTGGCAGTATTATTTTATATGGGTGTAAACAAATATTAACCACTCTGCTGTGGAGGACTCTACCAGCAAACAAATGACACAAATCTTCACCCTTAACTTGCTCTATAATAGATACCATCTAAGCTAACTGAGCCTGGCAGTATTATTTTATATGGTTGTAAACAAATATTAACCACTCTGCTGTGGAGGACTCTACCAGCAAACAAATGACACAAATCTTCACCCTTAACTTGCTCTATAATAGATACCATCTAAGCTAACTGAACCTGGCAGTACTATTTTATATGGGTGTAAACAAATATTAACCACTCTGCTGTGGAGGACTCTACCAGCAAACAAATGACACAAATCTTCACCTTTAACTTGCTCTATAATAGCTACCGACTAAGCTAATTGAGCTTGGCAGTATTATTTTATATGGGTGTAAACAAATATTAACCACTCTGCTGTGGAGGACTCTACCAGCAGACAAATAACACAAATCTTCACCCTTAACTTGCTCTATAATAGCTACCAACTAAGCTAACTGAGCCTGGCAGTATTATTTTATATGGGTGTAAACAAATATTAACCACTCTGCTGTGGAGGACTCTACCAGCAAACAAATGACACAAATCTTCACCTTTAACTTGCTCTATAATAGCTACCGACTAAGCTAATTGAGCTTGGCAGTATTATTTTATATGGGTGTAAACAAATATTAACCACTCTGCTGTGGAGGACTCTACCAGCAGACAAATAACACAAATCTTCACCTTTAACTTGCTCTATAATAGCTACCAACTAAGCTAACTGAGCCTGGCAGTATTATTTTATATGGGTGTAAACAAATATTAACCACTCTGCTGTGGAGGACTCTACCAGCAGACAAATAACACAAATCTTCACCCTTAACTTGCTCTATAATAGATACCAACTAAGCTAATTGAGCTTGGCAGTATTATTTTATATGGGTGTAAACAAATATTAACCACTCTGCTGTGGAGGACTCTACCAGCAAACAAATGACACAAATCTTCACCTTTAACTTGCTCTATAATAGCTACTGACTAAGCTAACTGAGCCTGGCAGTATTATTTTATATGGGTGTAAACAAATATTAACCATTCTGCTGTGGAGGACTCTACCAGCAAACAAATGACACAAATCTTCACCTTTAACTTGCTCTATAATAGCTACCATCTAAGCTAACTGAGCCTGGCAGTATTATTTTATATGGGTGTAAACAAATATTAACCACTCTGCTGTGGAGGACTCTACCAGCAAACAAATGACACAAATCTTCACCTTTAACTTGCTCTATAATAGCTACCAACTAAGCTAACTGAGCCTGGCAGTATTATTTTATATGGGTGTAAACAAATATTAACCACTCTGCTGTGGAGGACTCTACCAGCAAACAAATGACACAAATCTTCACCTTTAACTTGCTCTATAATAGCTACCAACTAAGCTAACTGAGCCTGGCAGTATTATTTTATATGGGTGTAAACAAATATTAACCACTCTGCTGTGGAGGACTCTACCAGCAAACAAATGACACAAATCTTCACCTTTAACTTGCTCTATAATAGCTACCAACTAAGCTAACTGAGCTTGGCAGTACTATTTTATATGGGTGTAAACAAATATTAACCACTCTGCTGTGGAGGACTCTACCAGCAGACAAATGACACAAATCTTCACCTTTAACTTGCTCTATAATAGCTACCAACTAAGCTAACTGAGCTTGGCAGTATTATTTTATATGGGTGTAAACAAATATTAACCACTCTGCTGTGGAGGACTCTACCAGCAAACAAATGACACAAATCTTCACCTTTAACTTGCTCTATAATAGCTACCAACTAAGCTAACTGAGCTTGGCAGTATTATTTTATATGGGTGTAAACAAATATTAACCACTCTGCTATGGAGGACTATACCAGCAGACAAATAACACAAATCTTCACCCTTAACTTGCTCTATAATAGCTACCAACTAAGCTAACTGAGCTTGGCAGTATTATTTTATATGGGTGTAAACAAATATTAACCACTCTGCTGTGGAGGACTATACCAGCAGACAAATGACACAAATCTTCACCCTTAACTTGCTCTATAATAGATACTGACTAAGCTAACTGAGCCTGGCAGTATTATTTTATATGGGTGTAAACAAATATTAACCACTCTGCTGTGAAGGACTCTACCAGCAAACAAATGACACAAATCTTCACCCTTAACTTGCTCTATAATAGATACTGACTAAGCTAACTGAGCCTGGCAGTATTATTTTATATGGGTGTAAACAAATATTAACCACTCTGCTGTGAAGGACTCTACCAGCAAACAAATGACACAAATCTTCACCCTTAACTTGCTCTATAATAGATACTGACTAAGCTAACTGAGCCTGGCAGTATTATTTTATATGGGTGTAAACAAATATTAACCACTCTGCTGTGAAGGACTCTACCAGCAAACAAATGACACAAATCTTCACCCTTAACTTGCTCTATAATAGCTACTGACTAAGCTAACTGAACCTGGCAGTATTATTTTATAAGGGTGTAAACAAATATTAACCACTCTGCTGTGAAGGACTCTACTAGCAAACAAATGACACAAATCTTCACCTTTAACTTGCTCTATAATAGCTACCAACTAAGCTAACTGAACCTGGCAGTATTATTTTATATGGGTGTAAACAAATATTAACCACTCTGCTGTGGAGGACTCTACCAGCAAACAAATGACACAAATCTTCACCTTTAACTTGCTCTATAATAGCTACCAACTAAGCTAATTGAGCCTGGCAGTATTATTTTATATGGGTGTAAACAAATATTAGCCACTCTACTGTGGAGGACTATACCAGCAGACAAATGACACAAATCTTCACCTTTAACTTGCTCTATAATAGATACTGACTAAGCTAACTGAGCCTGGCAGTATTATTTTATATGGGTGTAAACAAATATTAACCACTCTGCTGTGGAGGACTCTACCAGCAAACAAATGACACAAATCTTCACCTTTAACTTGCTCTATAATAGATACTGACTAAGCTAACTGAGCCTGGCAGTATTATTTTATATGGGTGTAAACAAATATTAACCACTCTGCTGTGAAGGACTCTACCAGCAAACAAATGACACAAATCTTCACCCTTAACTTGCTCTATAATAGCTACTGACTAAGCTAACTGAGCCTGGCAGTATTATTTTATAAAGGTGTAAACAAATATTAACCACTCTGCTGTGAAGGACTCTACTAGCAAACAAATGACACAAATCTTCACCCTTAACTTGCTCTATAATAGCTACCAACTAAGCTAATTGAGCATGGCAGTATTATTTTATATGAGTGTAAACAAATATTAACCACTCTGCTGTGGAGGACTCTGGGCCTCAACCATTGCGATATAAATATGTCAACCATTAGATCAGTATAGATAAATAATTCAAAATGCCACCAGTGAGAAATTTTGTTACATTAAATGTTTTCTGTGTGTTTAATTGCTTTCTCTGCCAACTGTTGACATGCAATAAATAAAACACACACTTAAAACTCATTTTCAATTTTGTAAATACTATATCAATAAAACAATGGTATTTTATCTGTGCTCATCTTGCCTCATGGCACATACACATCAATCTCCATATATACAACATGCGCATCATTAGAGAACAAGCACCCCCAGGCTTGCAACACTATTATCCTATATACCAGCACACTTAAGATGTTTTATTGATAACAGTATGAAAACATGTGAAGTCATTAAATGACAGTAAACAACATTCCTGTACAAGTTTTATAAACATCCTCATTGCTGTTACTTAGCAAAAATTACTTGATTTCTGCTTTGCACCTTTAGGAATGGGTTAGGACATTATTATCTTGTAATGGGGTTGAGCAACTTAATTTCCAATACATTACAGGTAATTGATTGATTGATTGATTGAATATTTAGCATCATTTTTATGCCATCAATGGCTAAGAGACAATCAGTTAACCTAAACACAGTTTCCTGGGTTTCTGAATGGTTAACCGATACTCCAGTACACCCCATCTCCGCAAGTAACTGATAACTTTCCCACTTGAATCAGCAGTGAGAGACAACTGATAATGAGACACAATGTCACAAAATTACATCACAGGTAAAGAAGAACTAAGGGCAAAGGGGGTGATGACAGCAATTTCATGTCAAGACAGAGTTGGAGACAATGGTGCAATGTCAGTCAGTTGTCAAGGAGAGGGGATATGGGACTGATATCAACTGCATGCCCTCAAGAGGTTGCCACTAAAATGGTCATATCCCACGCCACCTCATTAACCCTTAGAGGCATTTCCTGAGAAGTAGATTTAAATTATACAAAATAAAAAAGTCGCAGAGCATAATAAACACATGTAAATGCCGCAAACTGAAATACTGTAATATGACACATTGATTTGTCCCAGTGAGCACTGGTGGGATGTTCTAAATCGAACCATAAATATGTAAGTTATAACCCCAAAACTAAACAAAAACTATCTTTGACGAACAGACCCAAATACACAACGACGATGTGTAATGTCATTACACATCATCTTAGGCTGGTTAGCATTTGTGCCAATTTATTTAAAAATCCTATCACAACTAAAAAAGATACAGTCCGGAAAGCAGTGGATGGTCGGAGCTTGATATTGACCTTTGGAGAACAGACCCAAGTCATTCGCATGACACATCAATTGGTCCTAGTAAACATTTGTGCCGAGTTATTTAAAATCCAATAACATCTAAAGAAGATAAGGTCCAGACAGCAGCGGATGGACAGATGGAGCTGTGACCTTGACCTGCGACGAACAGACCCAAGCCAGACACACGACACATTGTCTTGTCCTAGAGAATGTTTGTGCCAAGTTATTTAAAATTCCAATCACAACTGAAAAAGATAAGGTCTGGACAGCAGCAGACGGACAGACAGAGCTGTGACCTTGACCTTTGATGAATCGACCCAAGTCAGTCATGTGACACATCGTCTTTTCCTAGTGAACATTTGTGCCAAGTTATTTAAAAATGCAATCACAACTGAAGGAGATACAGTGCAGGGGTCACACACATTGATGGACGCAGCCCACTTCTTTATCCCCCAGTCGAGCGGTGGCGGTTGAGTGACGCATTGGGGTTGAAAACAATCATATGTCAAGAAGGAAAGAGACATTTGGGTTGAAAAAGTCACATGTCAAGAAGGAAAGAGAAATTTGGGTTGAAGACAGTAACATGTCAAGAATAGTGGGGACATTGGTGTTGAAGACAGTCACATGCCAAGAAGAGTGGAAACATTGGGGTTGAAGGCAATCATGTCAAGAATAGTGGAGACATTGGGGTTGAAGACAGTCACATGCCAAGAAGAGTGGAAACATTGGGGTTGAAGGCAGTCACATGTCAAGAATATTGGAGACATTGGGGTCGAAGACTGTCACATGTCAAGAAGAGTGGGGACATTGGGTTGGAAGACAGTCATATGTCAAGAATAGTGGGAACATTGGGGTTGAAGACAGTCACATGTCAAAAATAGTGGGGACATTGGGGTTGAAGACAGTCACATGCCAAGAAGAGTGGAGACATTGGGGTTGAAGGCAGTCACATGTCAAGAATAGTGGAGACATTGGGGTCAAAGACAGTCACATGTCAAGAAGAGTGGGGACATTGGGTTGGAAGACAGTCATATGTCAAGAAGAGTGAGGATACTGGGGTTGAAAAAAGTCACATGTCAAGAAGGAAAGAGAAATTTGGGTTGAAGACAGTCACATGCCGAGAAGAGTTGAGACATTGGGGTCGAAGACAGTCACATGTCAAGAATAGATGAGACATCGAGGTCGAAGAGTCACATGTCAAGAAGAGTTGGGACATTGGGGTTGAAGACATCAGATGCCAAGAATAGTGGGGACATTGAGGTTGAAGACAGACTCATGCAAAGAATAGTGGAGACATATGGTTTGAAAACAGTCACATGTCAAGAATAATGGAGACATTGGGGTTGAAGACAGTCACATGCCAAGAAGAGTGGGGATATTGGGGTTGAAGACAGTCACATGTCAAGAAGGAAAGAGACATTTGGGTTGAAGACAGTCACATGCCAAGAAGAGTGGGGATATTGGGGTTGAAGACAGTCACATGTCAAGAATAGTGGAGACATTGGGTTTGAAGACAGTCACATGTCAAGAATAGTGGGGACATTTGGGTTGAAGAAAGTCACATGTCAAGAAGAGTGGAGACATTGGGGTTGAAGACAGTCACATGTCAAGAATAGTGGAGACATTAGGGTTGAAGACAGTCACATGTCAAGAATAGTGAAGTCATTGGGGTTGAAGACAGTCACATGTCAAGAACAGTGGGGACATTGGGATTGAAGACTGTCACATCTCAAGAAGAGTGGAGATATTGGGGTTGAAGACAGTCACATGTCAAGAAGGAAAGAGACATTGGGATTGAATAGTGGAGACATTGGGTTAAGATAGCAACTTATCAAGAATAGAGGAGACATTGAAGTTGATGACAGTCACATGTCAAAAACAGTGGGGACATTGGGGTTGAAGACGGTCACATTCTTGAGGCGTGAATTAATAGCAGATACAAAAATATATGAAGAAATAGTTTGGTTATTGATATACATGTAAAAGGCAAAATACTCACTCTGGGTGTCTTATATCTTTTATGGACCTCTGCAAGGAAATTTTGTCACTAGCATATGCATTAAATCCATTCACTTTGTACAAATCATTTTTGAGTTTCTCCTCCTCTGCACTCAGTATGACAGCGGCACCTTGTTCACCTGGACCAGTCCGAGCAGTATCTTCTTCAATGGCCTTGTAATCATGCCAGTCTATCTTCTTCAGAGGTCCATCTTTGGACTGAAGACAGATAAAACATTTTTTACCACAAGTAAAGTAGGACAAATCAAAGAAGTGGCTGCAGTTTCAGCTAACCTCATTTTTGTGTAATTATGACTTTTGATCATTTGGTATGTAAATATATATTAGATGTGTCAATTATTAGTTAATGAGCTTTACAGAGAAATAAATGTTACAGAATAAACATGATAGGTCATTAAGTGATAAGGTTGTAATGCATGTAGGAATGTTGAAGAATGTTGTAGAATAAAAGCATGTGACAAGGTTGAAGAAAATGTCTGTATTGGGTTTTCGCCTTTTTATGACATTATTTCAGTTATTTAAAACCGGGCAGAGCGTCTGATTATTATTCCTTGGATCAGCAAGGCAGTAAACTAGTACCACAACTGGACACACCTTAACTTTGCAAATCAATGACTACTTCCCCGCATATTTTGATTGAGAGAACAAAGTCCATGACAAAACTTTAAAGACTGCGGCCAGGTGTGGATTTTACCATTTGGATGCATTACTAAGCAAGCTAAACCCACATAAGATTAAAGGGATAAAACAGGTAGTTGTATATTGATAAATAAATTAACTTGTGGATTCCAGTTCATTAAAACACTAAGGGGATGTTCTAAAAATCTTACCAGAAGCGGTTATTTAATTTTTAACTGCATCCTCTACAGAACTTCCCCATACTATGTTTCTCTCTGAAGTGAATTGATCACATATTACTGACCGATGCATTTCAGAACAAGCTTCGTTACTCCCTGTTTTCTGCCGGAGGTGTTTTTTTTGTTGTTTTTTTTTTATGTGGCTTAACTCCATTTTCAACACATTTCATGTTATATATGGAAAAGTCCAGTTTTACTAATGAAAGAAGACCTCAGACTGTGTCAGACTGAGTAGAACCACAGTCCTTCAGCAAGTAGCTCTAAACTTTCTCACAAAAAGTTTTTGGAGTGAGCGGGACTCGAACTTATGACCTTCGCGGTGAGAGGTTAGTGATCTTCAGACAGGGTCTTAGACTACTCGACCACAGAGGACCCCCTACTGATGACTTATATGTGGCATTGCATCTCATTGTCATTTGTCTCTCACCACTGATTCAAGTGGGAAAATTATCAGTTACTTTCAGAGATGGGGTGTACTTGAGTATTGGTTAAATGTCCAGGATCATAGGAAAGAGGGGTTAGGTAAACTGATCATCTGTTAGCCCTCACTGTCATAATATGATGCTAAATATTTAAAATAAAACGGCCATGTGGGTTGACACTTCGTTCATCAACTTACCTGAAAATGATTAACATCATTACGTGGTTCCAGTGGCATGGCTCCTCTAGGGTCTTCCACATACTCATCTGAGTATTTTTTGCCCCCAAATAAGAACTTCATTGCCATTGGTCCTGCAGCCATAAAAATGACCGCAGCAACAATAAACTTTATTAATGTTACTGAGTTTCTACGCATTGTTAATTTGTTTAAATTTCAATGTAGTCCAATGCCAGATACACGTGTTAATAGCTGGACCGCCTGCAAAAGATAAAAATAATAATTATAACTAAAATGTATCAAAAAAATAGTAGTCATCTTATTTAGATTTAAGTAAATAGCCATTATAATATCAGCTTTACTTTGGTGCCAAAAGTACTCAATTTAGACAATGATTTAAAAGAGTAATTACAAAAATACTGAAGTACCTACTGAAATTTCAGCTGTGTATATTAAAGTAACAGTAAATTGAAGTGTCTGCAGATCTCTGAATTAAATTAAGTCACTAGTGAATCTAAGAGATACTGCCTTCTCCGGTATACATTAATGCCATGGTCATTTCTATTTCTGGTAGGGAATGACTTACATGTTTTTTATAATTGATATTAATTTATCAATATATATGTATATATGCCTGCGATGCATCAGCCCTGGGCAATAAATTATAATGAAGTAGAAGTACGACTAAACAACATTTAGGTTATACTTATTATTTTAGCTTGATTGCTGAAGAAAGCTTGAAGCTTATAATGATAAACCACTTGAGTCTACTTCCTGGGTAGAACCATTACTGAGTGTGTTTTGAGAGAATCTGGTTGGTCTGGTGATCCTGTCGGGAGTCAACACTTTGTCTACACTGCCCATTCAAAACATTTTAGAAATACACAATATATTTATTCATTAAAAATTGTTATGTGAAGTCAAGGAATTATATAGAGAAGGAAGGGCAATTGATTGTGATTTTGTGAATGCTCACGTATTCACGCAAAATATCACAATATCTCGTTCTCAATTATCTTAATTTTCATTCATCTCAGGAACACAAATCAAAATTCTTACATTGCAGAATGAAATTCTCATCAAAACAATACCATTCCCAGAAATGCGTGTTAAAAAATTGTTAAAGTACTTTTGATTACAAAATTTGTAAACTGCAGCTGAAAATAACAACAAATTACTAGAAATTTTCTTTCAAACATCAATATCTTTAATTCAAGATCATTGTGCATGGTGGAAACATGTTGAAACATCTAAGATTAGATAGAAGGGAACCTGGATAATCCGGCCCCACTCCAAAACGGCCATGGACAATCCAGCCCCTGGACAATCCGGCCCCATTTAGCATGGTAAATCGGGCCCAACTTTTCATTTCTATTTTACATAGCAATATTAGTGTTATTTATTATATTAATACATACATAACAATTATTATATACATAAAATATATGATGCAGTTATTAATCATTAAAATATTCATGAAATAAACAAGGTAGCGTTAAACTTGATAATTTGTGTCGCACATTGTAATAACAAGTATACGGGTTTTTTAATGTTTATACAATTAAATTAACGATCATACCCGTTTTTAAAATTAAAGGTAAACTTGATCACTTGAGTCGTACAGTGTGCACTTGATTATTTACGTCGGGCAATATGCAAACAAATAAATAGACACCCCAATTATTGACACAATGTAAATCAATTTGCATTTAGTAAAACATCTCTTTTGATATTTAAAAATTGTAAATAAAAGACGTACTGCTTTTCGGTAATTAAAGATTGACCTAATACTTTGGCTGCACATCATGCAAAATAAATTAACATGTCTTTTCATACATTACAAATATTGAGATTACTTGGTAAATTTGAATATAGGTTTTGTGTTTTTTTAATCTTTTTCTTGTATATATCTTTGATTTTATTAGTATTGTAGAGAGAATGAGAGAGAGAGAGAGAGAGAGAGAGAGAGAGCCATTCTTATTTAATTGAATTATAAATTATAAGTGTGTTTTGTCCAATTTAATCCCCCAAAACAGTTACTTTCATTAACAACCATTGCTTATTATATGTGTACTATGTAATTACCGTTATGTGTCATTTTTTCAATAACAATCCCATAGTAATAAATATGTGCATTTCAAATTATATAATAACTATTCACTATTTTATTTTTCATTAGAAATACCAAAAAATAAATGACATAATTTATAAGATAAAAGTGGGGCCGGATTAACCATGCTAAATGGGGCCGGATAAACCAAGGACATTTTATCCAGGGGCCGGATTGGTAGTGGGGCCAGATTGTCCATAACTCGATAGAAGTTACAGTTTGTGTACAAGAAATCAGTTGCCTGTGAATTATGAATGATTAATTGCCAAATAATTAATCCTTCCTATGCTAAGTTATCAACATTTAGCCAAGAGATGCAGGTTTCATATCCTTCAATACAAGTCCTTGGTGAAGTGTATTAACATTTAATCAAAAGTGTGAAATAAGAAGCATTTTTCATATTTCTATCTAAAATGCACATGCCTCCAAAGTTTCAAATGTCCACTCTATAAAATCATAATGCTAGTCAAATTCGTCTAGTGTACAGATCAACGTACGCGATTTCTGTTATAAGTTAACTTTTAAGAATTTATCTTTATCTCTTTTCAATATAAATCTGATAGCAACCATCACAACGGAACATTTGAAGTGGGTTGTTGACACGCCGTTGTTTACACTATTTGCGAATGATACCCCACCCACTGGCAGTGCAGCGTGTAACATCCATTTAGTCTCTCTTATAATGTAATTTGGATATTCGATAATGATTTTTCATTGGAAATATACGTTTAATAAAACTGTACTTACTTGAATTAATCGACGAGACAACAAAACATCTGATACTATAACTAGTATGCATAAATCCAAATTGAAACACTGTTATCCACGTCCGCAGAAAGAACCGTTCATTTTGACGTAACCCCGGGTCAACCTCGATTTCAGAAAAATGATAAGGCGGAAATGGAAGGAAAGACCCCAAAGAGCAGAAAATAATACACATCCTCTGGTAAAACTTATATAAAAAGGGTTAGATGATAGCTATATCTTAAAAAATAGCGGAAACAGAAAAAGTGTGTTTATGAGAATATTCCGGTGCAGATCCAGGACTCATATGAGAGGAGGGGAGGGAGACCTCTATAACTAAGTCACTGGCGATATGTTTCAGGGCTGACTGGGGGCATTTCCCGGGAAAGTTTGCAACAAACACGAGATGGTTAATCTATCCCAGAACCTGATATCCCACGAACACAAACCATTTGGGACAGCTCGGTCCGTACTACAGACTACTAAATGGTATTATCTGAAAAATATTGTTTCGCCATTTTAGAACGGAACATTGAGTAAAATGGAATATTTTTAAAAAAGCACAAATAATGAGAAATAAAAAGGATGAAAACAAATAGGCCTTAATATGCCTACAGTCTCGTAATCCCTGTATTAATATCTGAAACTAATTTACATGGAGGCCTACACATCGATATTTAATTGGCTGTCGTAACGAGTCGAAAAATATTTACCGAAATAGCTTTAAAATCTATTTATAGTAACTATATTTATAGTAAATTTTATGCTTGTCCCCACCTATCTCCCTCATTCGGATCCACCCATGATGTTGGACTTCCTATTTATATATTAAATATATAAAAAAACACATGAGTTGAAATTCAATAGCCTTCAGCGTTATCCCACAAAAAGTAATGCTTGACACACATATAACACAAAATGTATCAACAACGACGTGCTGAACAACCTTACTTGGAAAAAAAAGTGTTCGCCAAGGCAATTGTTTAAGCCCAGGGTTGTTCACTGTCTTATGGAAGATAACGACAACATAGTATTAAGTCACTGATTAAAATATATTCAGACCACTAATGTATACTGATGATGTGCTAATTACACGTACCAGCTTAGGGCCACCACCATGTCCCAGTTTATTTAAATACAAAATAGGAGCGTAGCTTCTTATAGGCACTGCAGGCACGTGCCTACACATTTTTTCTGAGAAATAACAAAAATAAATAAAATAAAATAATAATGCAATAAAAATCGGACCTAGGGGGTATAGGGGTAGACTAGAAACATTGTAACAACTGTTGTATAAAAAAGTAGCTACTTGAAACGATGAGACAGAAGGCTACTTCGTTTTTCCCCTTTATTAAAGTGAACAAACCTTAAATTAATATTTATTATCATATGTTTTGGTTATAAAACGGTGAAATAAAGGTTAATATTAAGGATAACCAGGATCCTTAAAACATACACATACAGAAATATACGCCAAAACGCACCTACGACAATCTAGCTGAAATATTTTTCGGAGAACCATGCCCCCTGACACTCTACAACAGTGCCTACACATCATACTCAGCCAAGCTACACCCCTGCAAAGTGTTCAAAGTGGAAACTCAGTGTCAGTAATTATATCAAAATACAAAAGTTCTTATATTTAGAAAAGCGAAAAGATACGCATATGAATTTTAATTTCTACATTTTCAAAGAAACAACAGAATATGTTTAAAATACGATTACTCTTGGATTTATTTTGCATTTCAATGGAGGCCTAAAACATACTTCAGAATATTTGTTGAAAATGTCACTTTGTCATTTGATCGAAGAAGGAGCTCTCGGGACAACCCACCACAAGCAATTTCCGCATTAGCCTAATAGTAAAAGTGTTACACATTTTGGTAAACTGATGTCAATTTCTTTCGTCTTTAAATCCTTACTCTGAGTAGCCTTCTATATTGACGAGTTACATACATAAACACGAATATCCAACTTACTTGGTCAGACATTGAAAAATTGCAGACCCAGGACACTTCTAGTAGCATAGCGTTTACATGTGAGCATATTTTTAGCATGGAAAAAAGGAAACAGTCACAGAGGCTTAAGTCAGGGGAATTAGGGGGAGGATGTTCAACCTGAACAACTTTGCTTGTTCTAAGAAAGATTGTACACTTTTACTTTTGTGGGCAGAATCATTGTCATGAATAAGCTATATGCCTTCCGAACCTTTATTTTGACTTTTTGACAGATTTAAGTAAATATCTTTGTAAAACTTAACTGTAATTTGTCTATATTACAATTAGACACTTTAGACGCGTATATCTCTAAGTTATAAATGTATCTTCATGCTGGGCGTGTGTTTTAGGACAGGGAATTGACGGTAATATGCCAATATAATTCCTTTAAAGACATTAGTCGTGGCGAGTTATTAATATCACTGTGACAAATTTGATAACATTGGTCAAATAGCCGTCCCTCAATTGTGAGTTTTACAATATCATAATAATCCTGCTTTATCCACATATTTGCTAAACCTAGTGTTTCCATTATTGACTTTACCAGAAAAGCCCAGTTTTGTTTGTTATAATTAATGCCCTTTTAACGTCCTCTTTTAAAATGAAATAAACATGTCTTGCTACATAATTATTGTCAGCTTTTAAAAGTTTTATACAAACATATTAATTTGTCTCATGATTATTATACTCATATAGTCCTATTAGATTCGTTGATTTATTAACACAGAGAAGTTTTTGCAAAATTTCCATATGTATGTCTTCTATTTCTTAAGCTTCATTTAAGCCCAATACTTCTGATGCATAGATTAATACAGGTGAAACCAGTGTATTAAATTACTTGCATTTGTCATACATTTTAAACTCATACATGTTAAATTCTGAAAAAAGTATATGCATTTTTCTTGAAGCGCGTTCAGCTATGTTTTTGAAAAAATAAACACCTAAATATTTAAAATAAGTTTAAACTTCTAATTTTGTATCATAGAGTAAAACATCGCAACTCTTGTGTCTTCTGCTTTTTTTTCTTCAAATATTAAAACTTTAGTTTTATCAGTATTTATCTTTAATTCCCATGCACTGCAGTAAACATCAAAATAATGTAACTTCGACTGTAGTCGGTGGTGTAGTAAATAACACCTGATCAACTGAATATAGCATTAGAAACATTCTTATTTCGTTTTTAGTTAATACACAGTCTAAATCAGAGTTAATATTTTCAATGGTATCATTTACGAACATCATAAATAATAACGATGAGCTCGCGTCTCTTTGCTTTATTCCCAGGTGTGAACTAATAAAGTTTGATGTTTCTCGATTGTGTTTTACAGCTAATCGGACTTCTGAGAGCTTGAATCGCGCCTATCATCTTTGTGTCTACATTCTCTTTCAATAATTTTTGCCAAAGGGTGGAACGATTTATTTTATCTCAACATTTTTTAAAGTCAATGAAAACACTGTACACTTTTTGCCCAGAGCTTAAGACCTTCGTAACTAGATAATGAAAAATAAATATACAATCTGTACTGCTTTTATCTTTTTGATAACCAAACAATACTTGTAAATATTAATTTAGTACAAATGATTTACTAATAGAAACCGGGGGCTGTATTGTCCCGAGATAAAAGAATATGCCAATGTTGTAGGTATATCGAAGATGAAGAATACCCTTTTCTTTACTGTAACAAATATTCTAAATATAGGGATGGATTGTTTACTTATTTCAATGTCAATCCATCATCTGACTGGCTACCAGGCTCAGACGAATCGTTTACATTACAAATACTTAACCCTGTTAATGTTGAAGAATGTCAACATAGATGTGAATTTATATCCAGATGGCTAATGATGAGTTAACTTTTTTTGTGTGTTTGTTTTTGTTTTTTATAATGAAAATACTTTGTATTTTTACGAAATAAAGGATTTGTATTGTATTGTATTGTATTGTATTGTATTGTATTGTATTGTATTGTATTGTATTGTATTGTATTGTATTGTATTGTATTGTATTGTATTGTATTGTATTGTATTGTATTCTATTGTATTGTATTCTATTGTATTGTATTGTATTCCATGTATGGAAGGCAGCTGCTTTAATATGTGCTTTTTCTCAATAAAAATTAAATTCTAGTAAACTGAGGAACTTCGTCATTTTCTGTTCGGTACCTTTATATATATATATATGTAGAATACACAGAGCACATGTCATATCAATATTATATTACCATATATGTTAGATATCGTGATATATACACATGTTCGTACGTCACTTTTATTATGCCTATTTGAGTAGAGTGGAGCGCGTGTATCCGATAATCAGAGGGTAAATAACTCTGCTTATACTATTTAGTAATTAATGTAAGAGTTATATTTCTTCCATCATTAAAAAAAACGGAGGGGATGGGGTAGGAACTGTGGCAGGTATCAAAAACAGGGCTGAGTATATATTTTACAGACTCAAAAGTGTTGTCAAACAAACTCAATGTGTGACCTTGACATTTGAGGTACGGGTGTGGGTCTTACGTGTGACACGTCGCACTGATGAATTGAGCCAAATGTTTTGAAATTTATCCATAGGTGACAAAGTTACAGACCGGACACGAAATCTCAAGCAGACACAACGTGTCGTCAAACAAAGTTAAATTTAGACTTTGACCTTTGAAGTGGGAGTCTGGGTGTTACGCGCGACACGTCTTCATGTTATGTTGATCATTTGTAGCAGGTATTTATAAAATCCATCTATGCATGACAAAATTACACACCGGACACGAAATCTCACACAGACTCAGTGTTATCAAACAAACTCAAAGTGTGACAATGACCTTTGAGGTAAGGGTGTCTTACAGACCGGACACGAAATACCGGACGGACGGGCAGAAGGACACTGCCGCATTACTGCGATTACTATATGCCACCCCAAACATAAAAAAAAATGCATTTGTTGCTTATATTAATTGTTCATGATGAATATAATTATGTTAAGGGAATTAGTAGTTTATACCATAAGACGTTCAAAAGCTTTAGACAACTTCGTAATCTCGCAATCACGTCTGCTTTTAATAACTAAACACTTTAGGTAACTTGGATATTTCCAGAAGTATTTTGTAATATAAACTGTTCTTAAATCGGCAGAGTTTTTACATTTAATTACAAACTGATACTCATCTTCAAATAAACAACAGTCTCTACATTTTCTACCTTTGAACGGTACGTTTTCGAGTTTGCGCCACTCACTACATTCAATTTCCAGTCTATGACAGTCCTCATTTTGTCATAGCAGTACGTAATTTAGATATGTTACTCATTTGCAGATACTGCTTGAACGTAAAAAGCGCAACCGGCCAAAAAATAGTGCCCTTAATGACATATTTAAATCTGCTTCCTAATTCTAAATGAAGACCTAGTTAATTCGTTGTTTTACAATTGAAATAAAAACATTTACATTTGCATGCTTAACAGCCAGTATAAAATCCGACATTAAATAACCAGCGTTTAAATTGCAGTGGCGTAGCTGGCTTAAGTTGGATGTGTTGGTACAGGCAGTGTAGTGGGTCTGTAGATATGCTATCCCATACATTTTTTAAATATGAATTTGAAATTGTGGCTTCTGGTGCATTTCAAGACATATTATTTACAGCATTTACTCGTGGGGCATATCAAGGAATTATATATACATGTCCTTGGGCATATGATGATTGAGTAAAATATACGTTCACATGCCAAAAAAACACAGAAACTTATTTTACAGCATTATCAAACACAACACACACAGCTTCTCACTACATCATCCCTTAGGCCTATCACCCAATCACTTTTTATTGCATATTTTGCGTTTTTATTTTTTTATTTTTCGTAGTAAGGTGTAGGCCCGGGTCTACACGGCCTTCAGGCGGCTAGTGCGCCTCTGACTTGTGATGTCCAGTAACCATATAATCATTCTTGAACTTGGCAAAGAGAATGATGCCGTCTGCGTATAGTAACAGACACAACTTAAGCATTCGTAGATTAATACCTTCTATAACATTGTTAATGAACTTCCCCTCTATATTATTTAAAGACAAACCTCATCCTACATTTATCACACGTTTAATTTTATACGGTATTTTGTGTGTCGTTGTAGTATAGTTTTATAATTCTATTAAATATTGACAATAGGTTTATTTTATTTTCACGACTGTTTCAAGAAAATCAGGAAATTTTGAATATTATTTCTCCGGTTATTTTTACTTTAACAGACGTCGGTAATATCATGAGGAGAAGTGCCATTATGTCACTGGTAACAGACAATCGTCAGTAGTTCCACAGATGGGCGGACGGACGTCATACAGACAAAATAGATTTGAATGAATGAATGAATTCAAATTAATAGATCTAAATAAATAAATTAATTTTCATGACAGTTTCAAGAAAATCAGGAAATTCTGAATATTATTTCTCCGGATAGTTTTACTTCAACATACGTCGATAATATCGGAGAAGTGTCATGTCACTGGTGACAGACACTCATTAGTAGTTTCACAGACGGGTGGACGGATGACATACAGACAAAATAGATTTTAATGAATAAATAAATAAATAGATAAATAAACAGATTGAAATCAATCAATCAATTAATCAATCAATTAATCAATCAATCAATCAATCAATCAATCAATCAATCAATCAATCAATCAATCAATCAACCAATCAATCAATCAATCAATCAAATCAATCAAATAATCAATCGATCGATCAATCAATCAATCAATCAAACAAACAAACAAACAAACAAACAAACAAACAAACAAACAAACAAACAAATCAACCAATCAAATAAATAAGCCCACATAAATAAATATGCTTTTTGCTGTCATTGTCACGTGCAGTGTGGTAGTTTGTATGAAATAAAGACATAAAACTATAAAAAAAAATTGAAAGAAGAAAATATGCTGTTCAAGAGCCTCAGACAGTACTGTCAGTGACGTCATTTGTTATACACTATTTTCTTTTAGTTCCTTCAAGCAGTGTTAGAACTGCTATCTGACATTTGGACCCAATGGATCACCATACTATCTGCTGTATCCCAGCATAGTGGATAAGCCCGAACACATTTGAAATTGTCACAAACTCAGAAGACCTCCAGTTGATTGACAAACTAATTATAGTAACGACGAATAAGGTAATGTCGTAGATAAGTCTACATTCCAGACATTCTGCAACACTACTAAGAATAAGTGAGACGAATCATAATTTTCACTGATAGTTGATTTATTATAATAAATATATACTAAATATTGCACAATAGCAATGAGTAAACTACTAACTTTTAAATTTGTACAAAACCGCAACAAATATTTATATACTTTATTACAGAAATGCATTAAATGCGTTTTAAAACATCTAAATTCTCCCTACTTAACGTCTGGCATACTGCCAAAACAGCTGTTGATTTGTTTGGCTGCTCTTTCCCGCGTCTTGCCAACAGACCTTATTACAACCCTGGGAAAATCTGTTTCTTTCGCCGATAAAAATAGTCCGTTATCACTAATATCTAAAAATAAATGAATACACATTAAATAGGTGGTTTCAATATTATTTTCTTATTTCACAATGAAAGACTTCAATTTAATTAACAAATTTAATTACTTGTACTTTTAACTCAAAAGAGCGGTAAATTTCTGAGGGCACCTACCACCGTCTTGAATTGGAGACAAACTATTTCCCGCCAATTAATACTCATTCTGGTGTAGGCCACGACAACCTCGTAGTAAGTTTGAATAATTACCGTGTTTTTGTTTACTTTTTGCAAAATTCTCGGATTTAACAAAAGTGAAAAGTATATCAAAATGTCTGTTTATCATCGGTCTACAGCAAAGAGTAGGATTTTACAGGAATATCGCGACAGAGAAGAGGAAATCGCCGCTGCATTCTCAAGGTGAGTTGTAGTATTTCTACACACGCCGTCTCAACATAAACATTGTAGTACGCATGTATATCAAAATTTGTGTTCACGTAATTTCACTAAATTCTATTGAATAACTCACTTTTTTGTTTGTGATATTCAAGAATAAATAATATTTTATCATATTGCAAACGTTACAGTATTCTTTTCGCTGAAATTATATGTAAAATCGTCTAACAAAAACCGACATTATGGCGAGTCGGTCACATGTTTTTTCAGAATGAAAACAAAGGGCCCGTAACTCGCGTGTACACAATACCACGTATTCATGGTGGCCTCGTTACCAGGTTGATGCCTTGAGACATATTTTCTTATTTTAAATGTCAATTATAAATAAAAAGTAAAACGAAGCAGACATTTAATATATTTGATACATTTTATTGTAATTATGTCGTATTATGAGATATTGAACTATTTTTACACAGGCATGTACTTATTCGGAGATAACAGCTGTTGTTCTATCTGAATGTCATGAACTTGAAAATAATATTCGTGCTTTCCCCGTTTTGTTTATAAGGTGTTATCCGCTTGTGTTTATTCATTTGGCATGTAAATATAAATATTACACATTGTGTTGAACACGTGAGCTCATGTGAGATTGTTTGCATGATAAGATTTTATTACACACAATCAGCTGATCTGTGTCCTCAGTTGGCCTACAATTTGACAGCACGTGGTAATCAAGGCGAGTGTGTATTTTAATATTTACACGGAAGAAAAATTATGTATTTATATAAATGTAAATAATTTTATATCTTTCAAACACAATGAGTATGGCCGGAAATGATGACCATCTGAAAAAAAATCGACTTTGTGTCCAATAAAGTACATTGTATTGCGGTCGAAGTATTGTATTGTGGATCAAAATTAAATGAAACATGGGCGAATTATTGTCTTAGTTGTTCTATCTTTGGTGAATTAATTGCAGTGGACATCACCTTTTCACATATCCAACGATTACGAAAGTAGAAAAAATCGTGACTTTTTTTTGTTGGCACAACGCCAGATTATTGGGCGTCTTAATACACAGACTGCTGTGTGTATTAAATATCATAATATCTTTTGTCTGTCTGTCTTGCAGAGCCTTGGAGGAAGCTTTGTGTAATTGTGATGTAGTCGTGCCATACAGCTAACATTACAACTATATCCTATAGTATCAGTGACAGTTCTGTGTTTCTAATATTGGATGCGTGCCAAGTCCCACCCATTCTGTCTGGTGCTTTATGATTTGATCGATATAGAGTCTATTGAGTATATTGATCTGTACACTCGTTTTTCTGGTCGTGTTTGCCCAGTTTAATTGAATATTTTTGTCGCCAACGCATTTTCTTTCTCAATGTCGGTCAGAGTTGTTTCATAAATTGAGTATTTGAATGATCAGAAATCTAATTTACTTTATTTCATTAAGCAACAAGGTCCCACTTTATTTGAGTATAACTAAAGGCTTGTTTGTGCAATTAAAACATACCAAGGATAGATATTTTTTGTAAAAGTTGAACAATTTAACATCAAAAACTAGTCAGATCAAAACTTAAGCTATAAATAATAGCATCATTAGCTTGAAAAAGCAATGGCTGTTATTCATTTGGTTAAAGGCAACATTTATTGTATAAACTATGGCATTTTGGGGTATTGTTTTGTCCATTAGGCAAGTTTGAATGTTCCAGGTATTTGACATGAAGCTGTTTGACGCATTATTTCATGTCCCCAGATGGGTAGAATATGTTGCGGGCAGTAAAGTCCATATCATTCCAAATAATGAAAAACTACCCACCCACGGCTAATTGCATCACCTGCATGTATGCTTTAAATTTTACTGGTAACACAGTTGCCCAAGTTGTCCTGAAATGGATTTATTTATATGTACACACTGGCAGCTAGAGTTGCAACGGTTGCAATTGTGTATCACATTGTGTTGTTTTTCTCAGGGAAATGAACTCTAAAGCTGGGTTAGAAAGTGAAAAACGCATTCGTCGTGAGATAGCCAACAGTAATGAAAGACGCAGAATGCAGAGTATCAATGCAGGTTTCCAAGTTCTCCGATCTATGATTCCACACAATGAGGGAGAGAAACTAAGCAAGGTACAGTTTAATTATATATTCCCCATATATTTATTGATAAGATATAGTAATTATCATAACTTACAGTCTCTGTTCTGTTTATGTTACTTATTGGTAAATTGTTATAATTCAATATAACAGTGTTACACAGTTTATCATATGACGACCCAGTGCTCCTTTTTTACTTTTTCAGGCCTGGCGCTGGGTCCATTATCTTATTACAAAAGTGAAAAGTAATTTTTTCTCCAAATCAAATAAAAAAAATACCAACAAAAACAAATATTTGTTTAGGAACTTTAATAAACTGACATGGAGATCTGTACTGACATGAAATTGTTTTATTGTTCACTGATGTACGTAAAACCGAATTCCCTTCAATTTGTTATGATAGCCCTTTTAAAATTCGGACATTCTCAATTCCATGCTTAATTCCCAACTGAAAAAAAAAACAGCTGAAAAAGAACACTCAATATCAATGTTCTTTTAATCACCAATCAATCTGATTAATTGAATAAAAGAGAGATAAAAAGAAAGCAACATTACAGGTAATTTCAAAATTCATTATAAGTTACCTCTCATTGATACACCTTGTCAGATGCTTTAGCACCTGCTTATCTGTTGTACTTTGTGTTTTCTGACTCATCTGGCACAGCCATTGTTTATATCAGGTGTTTTTCAGAGTAAACTGTACTGCCTTGAACTCTGGCACTGTGCCAAGATTCCAGAAATACACAAATCAGCATCCCTCATTTGGTGCTGGTTAAAATTTGATACAAGCAGTAGATCTCGCTCATATCAGAAATTTGTATGAATTATTTTTCCTTCATTTGATTTTTTTTTATTTTGCCACTTGATACATCCTGTTTTAATAAATATATGAGTTTGTGTGGTATCCACTGAGCTTGCTGTAGCAGCCATTGTTTTGGTTTGAACATATTTGATAGAAAGTTGGAAGTAAACAGTTTACTGTAATGTTAAATATTGAATATGTATGACATTTTATTGATGTTGTTAGGCTGGTATTTGTCGGACACATTGTATGTTTATACATGATTATACAGTGCTGACATTTTGCATCCGGTATTACACACAGTACACTGTCAACAACTGTTGTATATAGCATGACATATTGAACTAACATTGCTGTAACTGAAACATTTCCATCCAACGCATACCAACCAGCTGTGCTTGATTGATGATTCATTTGAAGAAGTTGAGAATAAAAGGACACTAAAATACTACTGGGTGTTATTAATGGGAAATGCTCCAAATATGATAAAAGTTGGTTACAAGGTGCCAGATGTCCTTGTGACATGACTTTGTACTAAAATACTCCAGTTTACATGATGAAGGTTTTCAATCTTTCACAAATTTCCATTTACAAAATGTGTATGAGTAATTATTTATAGTCTTTAAAGATTTAAAAAATCTTTACATATTAATAAGATCGTAAAAAGGGTGCTTTATAAAATGGTAATATTAATTTATCAACTTTTTTTATCTGTCTTTTTAGACTGGTTCTAGTAAAAAAGCATATGGTTTAATTGATATTGATTATATAATACATAAATAACCAGTCAAAATTAGGGTATGTTTTTAAGTACAATGTTCATATGTAAATTTTCAACACAGATAATTTGATTGTTATTTAAACCTGACTTTTTCATCTGGAAAAAAATCAATGCCAATGTTTACAATGGGGCGAACCTTTTCATAGGGTTACCATTTGACATTTGAGTTCATGAACTGACTGACCCTCAACAAAACTTGGATTTAAATTAAGCAATAAGTGATGATCTGTCATGCAATTCTGTATCCATTGCAATAGTGAGCTACTAACGTGTACTGGTCCCCCAGTTGTGAAACATTTCAGGATTGTAGACAATCTCCCAAGGGTCATGAGAACTAAACCAAGAAATTGTAATGTTATTAGTGGAAATGAATTATTTATTGATGTGGGCTGGATGGGAATGTCAAGTTGATTTTTATTGTTATTACATACCATGTGCTAAGGTCTTCCATCAACATGTTGATCATACATGTTTTAGTAGGCTAACTAATGAATGCTGCATTACAGGCAAATGAGTATAAATTATAATTTTATTATATATTTGAATTGAATATTAACTACATTTCTATAAAGAAAAAGTCAAAAGAACTCATTAGTTTATACTAAGCTTTTAAGTTTCTCATAATTTGAGGCCATTCTAAAAAAGAGTTTCTTTGCTGTGCTCTGACCTAGTGTGTTTCATGTGGGTAAGTAGGTAGCCAATTTTTGGTTTTTACCACATTTTGATTTTGCATTAAAGAAAAATGGGCAGAAATTAAAAAAAAAAATCAATGCTTTGAAAGGCAATACATAAGTTTGGGTTGCAGCAATTTTGAGTAAGTAGGTAGGAGCCTGGCAAACAATTTTTTTTAAAGGACAGTCTTAGGTTGGTTAAATTATTATTTTTTATTTCATTTTGTATGCAAATTTGTTTCCTTTTGTAGAAAGTGGAGAGTGAGTCTGGAATGTGACCTCTTATTGAGATTATTTTTATAATAAGAGTTTTTTTGTTTAGATGAAAGCATTTTCTATTGTACTTGTATGTTTTGAGTTGAATGGTTTGAAAATAGGTGTATGTACACAAGTGGGATGGGGATTCTTGTGATTCACAGAATTAAACTTCAGACATGTAGATTTAATTGAAATCTTTCAAAATAAGCCTGCGTGTTCAGTATTTAAAAGTCACATATCCCTTTTATCTGACAAACATGTTGTTGGTTTTTTGTGTGTGTGTTTTTTGTGTTTTTTTTTACAAAATATATACACTTCTTTAGTGAGATATAATTTAAGAAATTATGTAAAGTCATTCAATCTTATTTGTAACATTTGCACACAGACTAGCTGGACATTGTTTAAAAAGTGTGGCAATACAATTTGGTGTGGCCACCAACATTACTAGACAGACATTATAATCTGACCTACTGGCCAGGGCTGATGTGAGTGTAATAACTGAGGTTCTCTGAGAATTACAAATGACCATTGATGTACATATTAACATGGCCATCTGTCCTCATTCGAGGATTACAGTCATTATCATATTTTTGTTAAGAATTCACTTCCACAATTAACTTATTACTGTACCAGGTAATGGAATAAAGTTATTATATAGTTAATATAGGTTGACCAGTGCCTGTGTCTCGAAATTTCAAAGCGGGATTCAGCACCAGCTATTTCTCCGTTTATTAGGGATTTTACATTGGAATAAAATATTACATAACTATAAGTAAAAAAAATTGAACAAAAAGCTTCATGCAACATTGCAGTAGTCTCATTTATAGTAAGTGTTGTTATTAGCATATTTTTGAACTTAAATGAAATTGGAGTAGTTCTGCAGGGAGTGTATTAGCATTAAGATCATTATGTATACTGTATGGCTTGTTCTCTTTCCTATCAAAATGATGTGTGAGTTCATCCGCAATATTTACTTTCATTATTAGAATAAATACTTGAGTGAAGATTGGAGCAAATAGACACTCCTTGCATTCCGCAACTGTGACTTGAGCTGTATTTTAAACACATGAGAGAGGAACTTCCGTCTGATATATAAAGGAATAATTGTATATGAATACTGTACAGGGTGTTCTCCACAAGTTGTAATTCAAGCGCTGGGGTAAGAGCACACACACTCAAGGGTCTGCCCCAAAACATTTTCAAGCGATGTGTTGAGCTGAGCACTCATTAAAATAGATTTACAATTATAAAAAATAAATTAATATAAATCAGTTAAAGTCATAAGATTGAATATGTTTCATTTTATGCATTAAAATATGATAAGAAAGATGAAGAATTAAAGGAATAATTATATAAGCTTTTGAAAGATATTGTTTATGGTTTCAAGTGCTGGGGGCATACCATATCTGCCATTCAAGCGCTGGGGTGCCCCTGTGCTTAAATGGCCTGTGGAGACACCTAATGTAATTATTATAATGTTATGTACGCAAAGTTGGTGAATAATTTATATTTGTATCGACTATTGAACTGTATTACAGTGCAGAATTACAGAGAGGAATCTTAGAATTTACTAATAGTTCAGTCCCAAGTACTCCTGAAATTTGTTTTTAAAATAGATAGAGACTTTTATAATAAACTTGCCTTCTTCTTCTAATGTCTAACAGTCATAATCTGATTATAATGATCATTCAGGTTGGGGAAGGGAGGGGCAGGGGAATGATAGATTATTTTACCTTCTAATCTAAGTACATTAAAACAGAGCATTACTGTAATGAATATAGTGTTGGTTGCTCATGCCAGAGGTTGCGTGTTCGAAAAAAAAGTCTCCTAACACATGGTCAGTGTAGGAAAGGAGTTGTTAGTGTATACATAGTGTGTAATTCATGTCTATCTGTACCGGTTACCGTATTATAAAAATCCTAAAAACAATTTAAAACTATTATAAATTTCTGTCACATATCACTCTCAGTTCGTTATTAGAAAATGGTGTAAAGGTACACTATATTAAGTTACCAGTTTTCAAAACCCATAAAATAATATGTACTTTAGACTCTGTGATAATATCAACAGAATGTTGAAAGTGAAGTTGTAAAAAGTCTGAATTAAGTTTTGTGGGTCATAGTATTTTTAAGAAACAGATTAAATTTCAAGTACACCACAGTGCGTCATGTGACTTAAAAAGTAGTCCCGATTTGCACAGTTGCCTACACATGGTTTGAATTTTAGTTTTTACATTTGAATCAAACTGCTGCTGTTTTAATGTTTTTCTGCAGTTAATAAAGTGCAATGAGTTCACTTTTGTTTAATTACCAAATAGTATATTGTTTGTATTATTTTTTTAAAATTTTAAAGTTTTGCAATCTTGGCACTTATTCATTGAAAATTTTAAAATCTGTTCAAATACTATTTACTAATAAAACAATATGGAAGATATTCATAAAGGTAAAACAATAATCTAAGCTTGTGTTTAGATATATTTATATCTTAGTATGTTAAATTACACAACTTTTGGATAATTGGGCAACCAGGTGACCTTATAACCTGGTTACTAACAACGCAAAACTTCCACAACATTTCATGTTAACACTATAATATATATATATAATAATAACACACTACACACACACAAGATCTCGGAAGAAGATCAAGCCCGAATATAAAGCCCTACCATCAATGAGATGTTTCCTGCTCAGTGAACCTTCAAAGACACATTCTTGTCCTCCGCGGTATGCTTAATCATGAAATATGATCTCAGTGAGACTCCAGGTGAGGTATATGCCCTGGTGGCTGGCTATACAGCTATGTTTGAAGGTGGGATAGGCAGTTGTTGCTAAATATGATCACTATAGAGTTTTGTAAACTATAAAACACGCTCATTTTGAGATATATATTACCGATATAGAGTTTGAATTTTAATGAAAATCAGAATTACTGGGTTATGTCTCTAGGCTATGCCCAACATTATCGTTCCTATCTACATTACAGGCAAGATTGATCTCATGCAGGAGGTGATAGAAAGTGGGTCACATTGTCGTATAGAGATGGCTAAATTTGTTTTGATTGTTGCTCGATCCTCTGTTTACATTCATGTTGGAACACATATATTCATATTAAAGTAAACAAAAGACTTAAAATATGGCTTATTTATTATACAAAAGCATGTATAAATTATATACACATTACGCACCAGTAAGTTGAAAGTTGTAACACCTGCTCCCCACAGTGAGTTAAAAGTTGTAATCACAGCTTCCCACAGTTAGTTGAAAGTTGTAACCCCGGCTCTCCACATTTTAATAGTTGAAAGTTGTAACCTCTGCTCCCCACAGTTTGTTGAAAATTGTAACCCCTGCTCTTCACATTAAGTTGAAAATTGTAACCCCTGCTCTTCACATTAAGTTGAAAATTGTAACCCCTGCTCTTCACATTAAGTTGAAAGTTGTAACCCCTGCTCTTCACATTAAGTTGAAAGTTGTAACCCCTGCTCTTCACATTAAGTTGAAAGTTGTAACCCCTGCTCTTCACATTAAGTTGAAAGTTGTAACCCCTGCTCTTCACATTAAGTTGAAAGTTGTAACCCCTGCTCTTCACATTAAGTTGAAAGTTGTAACCACTGCCCTCCACAGGGAGACAAAGCGGAGCTTACCCTCTCTGTAAAGCCTATAGGTAGAGATCCTTCTACTACCGGTAGGCTTTCCCCTGTGAGGACCATGTTGTTGCTACTGACGTATTGTCCTGCTGTTGACTCTTTCTGTCTTTCATTTCTTGCGAGATTCCATTGTCATGGTAAAATATGGCTGAACACATCACTAGATATGCTCTCCACGGCTGGACACCACTATTATCCCACATTATTTTTAACATGAGGTAAACATATTATATTTCTAAGCCTTGTGGGAACACTGATGCGGTAAGAACCTGGCACTTTAGCCACGTATGTCCTGACCTGGGTGGAGCTGGGGTAACAACAAATGATAGGTGCATTTTATTTAACAGCTTCAAGCTTGTAAAATAAAAAAAATGTAAAACAAACCATGCTGTTCTAACACTCCAAACCACCCCCACCTGGCACCACACACATCACAAAACTAATAACATACTGATGACAACTTGTATTTCTTAAATAGATCAAACCATTGGTCAGCAATGTACTGGTAGGTCTACATGCAAGGACTGGTGTGAACTTGCATGAACTGCAGTGGTGGTCTATGGTCACTCTTGCAAGACTTTTTCCTTTCCTTCCCAGTATTTCCATTCAAAGTTGTGAATTTCCCACACTTGCGCATATCTTCATGCTGTGTGGTACATAGACTCCATACAATATTGTTCATCTGTGACTGAAGTATATGGGTATAGCAGCTGCATGTATATGAAACAGTATAAATAAATGTTTTACAGGTCATGAACTCAAATTAACACAGTTTATAAGTTCATGCATGTACTGTAGCCTACTTTAGCTAAGCTATTTATTAGTTGTCAAGCTGTATAATTTTTGTGAATTATGAAAGAATTTTTTTTAATTTATCTTACATCAGGGGATAGAACTCCCAACTGGATATGAAGTATTTAATATTGTAATATCTGATAATTATTGGTTAGAACATCATCTTAACAGTGTTACACTTTATTTTCCAGTTTGCGAAAGCCTTAAAAAATTCCCAATTTCCCTTTAATCACGCCTTTTTTTTCCCAATCTCGAAGGTTTGGGCCGCTTTTCAATTTTCATATCCTACTTACGTAAGTCCCTGGTTGATACTGCGCTACCCAGAATATGGCACACATGCTATGATTTATGTATTATATATATATTTAATATATTAATATACAACAAAAATACACTGTACCACATACATGCAACATTAGAGATGTAGGAGCTTTAAGTTAATCAGTGGTTTTTATCACCATTTTGAGAAGATGACCCATACCCTTGGAATTGGGAATTTTAGCAGTGTTTTCATCAACAATGGGAAAACTGTATCAATTATATTTGTTCATTTTCATAAAATTGTGTAAACTTGTTTCTATGGTCATTCAATTAAGAATCAATGTCATATAAATTATTCTATTTAGAATGGGGGGAATTTTGTTTATTTTTTCAAAGAGTTATGGCAAGTTTCAATTTACATTTATTGAAGCTTTCAATTGGGAATTTTTACCACACAATGGGAAAAAAAGATACTATTTGCCATTGGGAATATGACCCAATAGTAGCTATAAAAATGGCCAGGAAAATAATCTTGTTTAAATTGTTCTTCTTTGTTTTTTGTTATGTTATTAAAACTGTTGACTTATGGTATGTATTTTTCTTCCAGATTATGTGATAAATTATATACTGGTATCATATGATACATGTATACATGTAGTATAATAGTTTTATATAAGAAAAGGAAAAGTGGAAGAGCTGTACATTATGCAGTCATTAATTTAAATTGATGTACATTGTTTTAAAAACAAAAGTTTGTGGTCAGTTGTTGCCAAACTCATTATAAAGTAAACTGTAAATTCTATTTCTGACTGCTTTTGTTTTCAAGGCAATGCAATAGTTATCAGTAACTACTACCTTGACTAGGGCAAAATATGCTCTAAATACTGTGTTTGTAAACATTACTAGAACATTAACTTGTAGCACTTGGATGGTAATTAAATGATGGTGGTTGTCATGAATAATTAGTAGCTTAGCCCCCCTTCTTGTTAAATTATTCAGATCTTAAGACAGTATGAATAATTATTGATTTAGTTAGTAGTGGGATTTGTTAGAAAGAGAGATGGATGTTGATTTTGGTTGTGATTGGAATTAAAACTGGCTTAAATTGGGTCACTGATTACTAAGAAAGAATATCAATGTTTATCAAGTATTTGGTTTGTATTGGACTCGGGGCTATTCCATTTAAACATACAACCCACCCATGGAAGGCACTTTGAAATTGGACCCTCCCCCTTTATATTTTTAATTCATTTTATCAGGCCCCCAATTTTGAAAAACCCTCCCACCTTAGAAGTTTATTATTTTGCTGTCCGTGGGTTGGATGTATGTTCAAATGGAACAGCCCTCACTGGTTTGTAAGGTTATTTTGATGAAGATAACTAAATAAGCATATTGTGGATTTAATGATGGACTTATTGGATCATTCATAGAACGATAACAAAAGCTGGAATACATTAGTTTTTTTTAGTTTTTTTGCTTTTATTTATTGGTGGTTTAAGATGTTGTTTTAGTTGTAAAATAACATGGGAGTTAATTTGTGTACATTTCAGGCGGCTATTCTGCAGCAGACAACAGAGTACATCACCGGTCTGAATCAGGAGAAGGCGAAGATCCTTGCGCAGAATGCATATTTTAAGCGTGTCCTCGGCGAGGTCAGCCGCAGATGCAATGTAGACCTGGATGTCGATATATCCCTGTATGGGTCACCTCCTGCGAAAAGGAAAAAGCGAGATACAGGTAAAGTTACAAAAAATTGTTTATATCTAACCAGTAAGCCACTGACAATGAAGAAAAAGACTTTCTCTGCTAGAGATGGTTCACGCTTATTTTTATTTGATCATGTTTTATAAAATATTAATGTGTGTCAGGGTGGGTCTGCATAAATATATTAAACAAAATGTTGCAAACAATACAGGCTTACATCAGTCTGATCTTGGTCTTCATCCTAATGTCATCAGAATATAATCACCCATATAAGTGATAAATAATGGAATGATCCAGATTAAATAATGGAAGAGTCTGTTAAAGGAAGTCTGTGTTTAGTGTAGCTTTGTGCTGCAAGTTAAATATATATTAACAGTTTCTGATCTAAGCATGTTCAATATTTCAGAGTCTTCAGATGAGGGTATATCTGCAGACTTTGAGGATTTTAAATACGATGATATAAAACGTGAGCTGGTAGAGCTTCGTCAGCAGCTGGAGCGTGAACGTCAACTCAGAATGATTTTAGAGAACCGATCGCGAGCTCTGGAGTCCCACCATTATGCTGAGAAAGTGAACCATGTGAGCAACCATGTAGAACACCATCTAAACATTCACCAGGAATCAAAGGTGAGTAGCTCCTATTATCGCTCATCATCGAATAGATCTTAAAATCTAAACTATGTATTTCGGGATACCTAATAACAAGTATTGGCAGAATGAAACACCACTCTCAATGTGTTTAGTGCTTGTTAACGTCACCAGACATTCTCATATATTTATTAACTATATCAGTCGATCCAAAGAAGTTTATCTTTTGCCAAATTTAACACGATTGTAATGCAAGATTAGCATATTTGTAAACTCTGATTGTGCCAAATAGTGTTCAATATCTATTTTCACACATTAACACATCCTGGGGAGCTTCCAACATTGCTTGTCTGGCCTCCAAAATGGCAAGCGATCAAATTCTATGTCTTGCTGTTAGTCAACCAGATGGTATTGATGTCGAAAAGTAGTATTGGAATTTTTCCAATTGTGTGAAACAAGGCTGGCATGTCGCCTGTCTGTCAATAAAGCTCCGCTCTTAATTCCATATGCTCGGAACTTTTGTATCCCACACTTGCACCATCAATCACCGACTTATTTAAAATTTACACTTTTGTTTTTAAAGTAAACTGATGAAGTCTATGATGAGAAAAATGTAAAAAGAAAATATGGGAACATGTCCATACTGGCATACATGTACCATGATGTCCATACTGGCATACATGTACCATGATGTCCATACTGGCATACATGTACCATGTCCATACTGGCATACATGTACCATGATGTCCATACTGGCATACATGTACCATGATGTCCATACTGGCAAACATGTACCATGTCCATACTGGCATACATGTACCATGATGTCCATACTGGCATACATGTACCATGATGTCCATACTGGCATACATGTACCAACTGGCATACATGTACCATGATATCTCAAGGTTTAGTTATTAGATATAAATTAGTGTTGCAGGTCTTGAATTATTCAATATTGGCAAATTTGCACTTGTAATTCAATTTTAGTATTTTCATATTCATAACAGTTTCTTTATGACTGTCAATGTAATTTTGTATATGTTTATATAATTTCCAGCCATTTGAAGAATTGAAGAGGGAAGAAGTAACACCATACGCACCATTACAGATAGACATCGAGTCGGATCATCGTGTTCCAGCATCGCCTCCACACAAGTCGGAAAGTGTTGATTCTAACCCCAGTTATGTGTCGCGCAGAAATCTTGAGACAATTGTAGAGGCTATTCGCCATCTAGAGGGTGGTGAAGCTAATGATGATCAAAAACTGCAAGCAGACTTAATTCCAGAGTCCTGTGTACGGCATCCCACCTCTATCCAACAGTGTGAGGAGAGCGAAAAAGATTCTAGTATTATGAGTGACCAAGAAGATGTGAAATCGGAATGTTCAGGACGGGATTCACCGTTAAACCATCATCATTTCGTCAAACTACAAAGTGCACAAAACTTACAGCATGTGTCACAAGTGTCACCACTGTCATCACGGTTAACATCGACCAAAGTTGTTGTGACCAGTTCTAGTTACACTGAAAAATACCCAGCAGTGACACACGTACTGCAGGGCAACGTGTCACAACCGCAGTACTTCTACAGACCTGGTGTGATTGTCCAGAAGTCGTAACACACGAAGGCCTTGTTGCCTGTCACATCATCATCATCATAGTCATCTGTGTATAAAATATCTTATATTTATTTGCTGACCATTTTTCGCATTTAACAAACTGGGAATTCTGATTGCAAGGAAATTATTTGTATTTAATATCAAATTTGATATGACTGAAACAATGAAATGACTTCATTCCATATAGTTAACAATGCTTGTTGTTTTGTCTTACTCTAGATTTTATTTTAATAGTTTTTGATTAAAAACTTTGATACCATAGATGGTTGTTGTAACAGCTGATTTCCCAAGTATTGCAGAATGCGGAATACGGTTTTTGTGAGAGACATTTTATCATCTATAGTGCTATATATTCATCCCATATACAATGTAATATTGTACCATATTTAAGTAAAGTAACTTTCAAGATAGATTTATAATTTATACATACTGTTAACTTCTTTTACATTGTGTATTCATTGTTTTGTCAGTGTATATTATACAGTTTTGAACGAGATAAACAGTATCAAGATATGCATTAAAATAAGGAAGTGTAATGTTAAGTATTCTCATTATACTGAAATTTACATTGTCACTCTTTCCGAAATATTCCTTTTTTTTATCATATTTCACGAGTTGTAGATGGTTAGATTATAACAGTATTAATGCATCTTTAAACATCATATATTCAAAAGTCAGGGAATTTATCAGACTATCAGTAACATTAGCTGTATTACAAACTGTCTGAAAAAGTGGATATTTTTAGGTTTAAGAACTTAATTCAGTGTTATTTGAGCCCATAGCATTAATTAGTCATTGATAGATACCAGAACGAAAATTGTTAGTTTTGTTGTCCTTGCTTTGTGATTTTTCAGCTCACTTCTCATATTTGCAGATTGAGCCCAGACATTGGGACCATTTTCGCTACATTGTAACATTCAGTTTTGGTGCTGCATTAATTACATCTTGTAGGAAATGTTCCTCCCACTTTTCTGTGATTTACATGTAATAGCTGTCATGTCTTAATTTTATCACAGATTAATCATATAGCCATCAATAAGATATAATTTTTCAATCATTTATTGTTTTTCATCTTCATTCATGAATTGTTAGGATTCATTACATTGAGATCATTTAACTGCTGCATTTGAGATAGATGTCATGTTGAATTGTTATCAACTGATTCACTGCCAACATTTGTTCACAGCAAAAAAACAAACGCTTTTTTTTTTTCACCCATTAATGATTTTCAACATGCTTATTGTTTCGTCCAGTTGAAAAATGTATGCCGTGTTTTGTGATTTGAACAATACTATGTAGTAAAAATACCATTTGGCATGTAATAAATATGTAACATTTTACGTTTCCAAATTATTTGGAGAATAAAAGACATTTTTTGGTGCTTATAGTATACGTAACTGCTAAATACATGTATTATACCGAAATAAATGTCATTGTTATATCTGTCGGGGATAAATTGAATCAAGATTAATCATTTGCTAATGTCACAAATTTTTCAAAATGTTTAAGTTGAGCTTATTAAAGGTAAATTAAAGTTAAAACAGTGATAGTTTTTTCCTATACCATTAATTGACTTTATATAAAATATCTTGAAACAGAAAACATGATTTATATGTTATAGCTGGAATGACTGTGTGAGAGAATTTGACTGTTATTTTCTATGTTTATTTGGTTGGAGTACACAAAGCAGTTCAAACTACTTCATTTTTGCCAGAGCTTTTTTGGGTTGTAATTTATAAACACATTCATATCGTACAATCAAATAAAATATAAGATATGTGTTTAAAATTCGAAATAATGCTGTTTATTTTTTATGAAAGATAAACTTTCTCTGTAAATACTAGACATGGCGTGAGATCAAAATCAATAGATTGAACTGAATTTGTTACTTAAGTACAATGCACATCAATGCAACTAAACAACTGTTGAGTATAGTTATTTTTAGAAAATTATTCTAAAAATAGACTTTATCATGCAGATTGTATGTGTGTGTGTATGTGTGTGTGATTGTGTGTGTGTGTTGCTTACATAATGCTGCAAGTTCATTATTACTTCATTCTTTTTCTGACGGAGAGCAATCATTTAAAAATAATCAATTGTTAATTGTATATGAGATAATTAGAAACATTGAACAAAATATATTTGACACTTTCAATATTTTTGCTTCTGTAACATTCTGTTCAAATTCGCAAATTATTATTCAGAGATGACTTGCAAGAATCGAAATTGACAGGGTTTTTTTTAAAAAAAGTTCCATTTGTTTTTGGAAAGAAAGGAGATATCGTTCATAATTATGAGTGTAATTGTTGTTTATTTGTTACTTTATGTTCAATTGTTTCTGTTTCTGATGTTGTTGTAAAAATTGTTAATTCATGATCATGTATATGTTTTATCAGTTTGACAATTTTTGACATTTTAAGAGCTCGTCTTTTAAATAGGCGGGAGATTAATCATGTTCAGTCATTTGAATGCTTCTTTCTGAGTTAAGTATAACGAGGGCTCAGCGCAACACTGTTCTATCTACATATAAGGAAATAGAGCAGCTTTGCATTGAATTATCAGTATTTAAAAGATTGAAAAGAATTGGCTAGATCTACAGGTTTAACTGTGTTTAAGATTTGTTTCCGACAGCAATGTTCATGTTTCGAAAGGTGAGGCTGAAATACTCTGCATTCATGAACACTTGAGATTGCACAGTTAGTAACAAAATGTAAATATTGTTAATATTGAAGAAGGCGTTTAAAATGTCATAATTGTTAAATCATATATTCCGCATTTGATCACATGACTGCACTTATCACACATTTGTAAATATAGCATGCTACTCATAAACTAATTTATAAAACACTTGTTGAAGATTTAGTCTACTTATAAAGCTGTGCAAAAGTTCTATGTCAAGTTATTTATTATACTTTTCTTCCTTTTTTTGTATTTTATCTTTATTTTCTTCAGGTCTTAACAACATTAAGTAAGGTTGAAATCCACAGTGGCCATCAGATGCCCTTGGAGTTTGACCAATAGTTTGTAGTATATATAAATACATGTAAATAATGATTTTTAACATAATGGGATAAAAATGTTAAAGCTGTTTTTGTTATTTTGAAGAGAAGGGAGTCCTTGCTGATCTGCTTACAGAGTGTTGAGTCCAGATTGTTTTTAACTCTTCATCATGAAATCAATGCTACCAATTGCAAACAATGTAGACTCGGTCAATCTGATAGTAATCAGTTTGGTCAACATGTAACTTATATTGTTCTCAGACAGTTGATAATTTATATTAGAATGGTAAATAAAAACTAAAAAAAATATTCTCTTCACAAAATATGCAAATATACAAGATACTTTTTTTTCATACATTTGTAAATTTCGAGTATCAACAAATTTTGTGTAAATTGTCAGTTGTTTGTATTGATCCAGTAGATCACATTATGTTCATAAGAAATTTTGTATGTGGTTAATGGCAAATGAAATCTTAATTTAAAACTAAATAAAAAGGAAGTATCATTTCTGAGTTTGAACAAAGGGAATATAATGATTATTTTTACTTGCTTGTTATTTTTATCCCACTATGGAATAAATTGACCAAAAAAAGGTGGTAAACCGTTATTATATCTAATCTAGTGCTATTTGCTGGTGTTGACATGTCACCTCAGTCTGTTCTCCGTGCTGTTTCCTGTTACATGCTTTGGTCTTACTTGTCTGTACTAATTTCAATTTAAACTTAAAACACAAAAAAAACAAAAAAACTTTCTGATAAGATTGTTTTGTTAAAGCGTATCACTTTTATCTGTTGGGAAAGGAAGTTGACAATAAATATTGTTACACCTTTGGTGTCGCATAAATGTGGTAAAATATACTAAAAAGTTTTTTATGATAATTGGATGTTTTGCTTTAGTTATTACATCCTGATATTGTTATGGTCAATGTCAACCCAAAAATATTACAAAAATGTACATTTTAACTTGATATTTAAATAAACAAAATGCATGCACCAACTTCAAGTAATGTATGAGTATTTTGTGAAAATATTGCTTGTTGGCTATATATACAAGTACTGCAGACTGAGGTGGTATATCTAACACACAGTAAACTTTGGTATGCTTGTAATGAAGTATGCATTGGTACAAATACATGTTGTCAATATTATCCAGTGTTTCTTCTGTCTTTCCTAACTCCATACTAAAATGCCAAACAGATAATATTAGTAAAGATTCATTCCATCCTATTTTATTAAAGCAGGTGCATACAATAAATGATAGAGATACTCTTTGGCCAAGAGATCTAATACTTTATCTTGGAACAACTTACATCACATTGCTGAGGTTGTTAGTTTGAGCCTATCTCAGTTAAAAACCTTACTGAGAGAAAGTTCGCCAGTTAGTTGCTTGTGCTCAGATTTGGTTATATGAATTTATCTTGATTGTGAAGAAAGTTCCGAGCTTATATGAACTGTTCTCAAGTCCAAGTCCTGGGTAGACCTTGTACTAAGTGAAAGGCATTAGGTTGAGTTAGGGATCAAACTTCCAACCTCTGGCATGAGCGGCCAATACTATCCACCGCACTGCAGTTCCAATCAGATTCATTCTGAGGACTTATGTCTGCTAAAAAATCTAAAATGTATGATATAAATAACCAATAATGAGTTTAGAATGGTATCAAAATCTTAAAAGTACACTAGCCTGTTGGCAATTTTTTAAAATATTATTTTTTATGGAGGTCATTGCATGTACTAACTCTGTTAGTGTGCACTTTGCAGTCTGAGATCAGGCATTTGTTAGATGCAATTTATATTTGTGAAGGGTCCTCCGTGGCCATGTATTCTAAGGTACTGTCTCGAGATCACTTACCTCTCACCACTTAAGTCGTAGGTTCGAGTTCCACACGCTCCAAAAACTTTGTGAGAGAGTTTGCCAGTTACATGCAAAAGGGTTTTGGTTATACTCGGATTCATTCTGATGTCTTCCTCCATTAATGCCATATATTACCTGAAATGTGTTGAAAATGGCAATAAACCCAATTCAAACCGGTCGGTCGAGGGCATAGCAGGAGATCAAGGTGATATATGTAGAGTTCTATATTTTGCTGACAGTAGGTTGTAGCAAACCAAACAGGACATGGTAACCTGGAAAGGTTGAAGTCCTTTTAATCTGAACCCACAATTGACCACTACCAACAAAAAATGTGAAGAATCTGGAGGATGGTATGAAGGGCACCGAGGGAATTGTATTGAACTGACGACAATTAAAAGAATCCAACAGTTTGTGTCCTTGTGCATGGTGGTTATTGTAATTCACATCTATGAATTCCTACTACACTCGAGAGGTGTGAAAACGTATTATATTTAGCACGAGTGAATATCAATATACCAAAGAAATATTGTCTGTTGGGTTGTCATATCTCTACCTGGGTTGTGTTTTCAAATCTCCTGAGTGTAGTAGTTTGTGACTCATATAAACCCGATATGGTCATGAGATCATATTGGAGCAAATGCATTTACGTTAAGATATGGTTTCATAAATTGGAAATATGTATGAATATAAATGATAAGCCTGGCCCAGTGTGGGAAATTCAAATAAAGATACAAGATGTACAAGAACAAATATTTTGTGTGATATACAAATAAATAACAAGCTGTAAAGCTTTTTTCTGATTCGAGGTTTCTTTAGACATCCTGGTTTTGCTAAAGTGTAAAGGTGTTGACATGTCTCAGCCAATAAAATCGCTCAGATTTTTCAAACTAGATCATTCCATTCACATAGAATGCATGACCAACAGTAGATGTTGGCCTACTTCCTCAGCCAGTGAAAGTCTCTCCAGAAACGAGAAAGTAGATCATCATTTAAGACGTTTACAAGAAATTTTCTTTATTATATAACTTTTAACCTATATTATTATGGATAGAAAAGAAAATCTGGCCCAGTTTGTTTTGCGAGTTTTCTATAGTTATCAGTCGAACACCGTGTATGCAATGAGACGGGCGTCTTGCAGGCATGGTCGAAATGATGAAATATGCAGTTCGGAAAGGACTGTATGGTCTCATGCATTGAGGAACTTGTATGCATCGACATAAGCGTCCTGCAGAAAAATACCCGTCCGGTTTGTTGATAAAATACGGCTTAAATACGATGTGTTTGTACGGCTTAACAGGGCTGGTTTATACTACCTGTCCATAAATCACGGCGACCCGGTTATCTTTATAATCCTATATAACTATACGCTAAACATGGCTTTTTGCAAATGAAGCGTCTGGCACGTTGATCCCATACATAACGTCTTAATACATGGCCATACAAGTCTTATCGGCAAGGGCTCTTGGTAATTATATATTGTGATAAAAAAGAGAGACGTGCTATTAAGCAGGATTTATCAGAGTTTGGGTTGAGTTAGTGCGAATGGAGATTAAAATTCCCCTGCACATGCCCTGATATCTACAACGTTAAAGTAGCAAGCAAAATGGCTACATTTTGTAGTAAAATTACTATACATACATTATCTGAGGTCAATTAGTTTTGACCGTTCACCAATTTAATACCTGGATAAAAAGAAACTTTTTGGAAAAAATGTGTGGCGATAAAATAATATATGACATATAATTTTTTAATCTTATATATCTAGATTGCGCATGGATTAAAGCTGTTGTAAGACATTCCGTCTTACAACAGTTTTTGTATTAGAAGTATTAGAGCTGGTGTAACTTTCAACGTAGGCAATCGCACGCACACACATCTATAACGGAATCAGATAGTATTAGAGCTGGTTTAACTTTCAACGTAGGCAATCGCTCGCACACACACATCTATAACGGAATCAGCTAGTATAAGAGTTGGTGTAACTTTCAACGTTGGCAATTGCACGCACACACATCTATAACGAAATCAGCTAGTATAACAGCTGGTGTAACTTTCAACGCAGGCAGTCGCACGCACACACATCTATAACAGAATCAGCTAGTGTTACAACTGATGTAACTTTCAACGTAGACAATCGCACGCACGTCTATAACGGAATCAGTTAGTGTTACAGCTGTTGTAACTTTCAACGTAGGCAATCGCATGAACACACATCTATAACGGAATCAGCTAGTATTAGAGTTGGTGTAATTTCAACGTAGACAATCTCTCGCACACACATATATAACGGAATCAACTAGTGTTACAGCTCGTGTAATTTTCAACGTAGGCAACTATAATGGAATTAGCTAGTATTAGAACTGGTGTAACTTTCAATGTAGGCAATCGCACGCACACACATCTATAATGGAATCAGTTAGTGTTACAGCTGTTGTAACTTTCAACGTAGCCAATCGCATGCACACACATCTATAACGAAATCAGTTAGTGTTACAGCTGGTGTAACTTTCAACGAATGCAAGCGCACGCACACACATCTATAACGGAATCAGCTAGTATTAGAGCTGGTGTAATTTCAACGTAGGCAGTTGCTCGCACACACATCTATAATGGAATTAGCTAGTGTTACAGCTGGTGTAACTTTCAATGTAGGCAATCGCACGTACACACATATATAACGGAATCAGCTAGTATTAGAGCTGGTGTAACTTTCAACGTAGACAATCGCACGCACACACATCTATAACGGAATAAGCTAGTATTAGAGCTGGTGTAACTTTCAACGTAGACAATCGCACGCACACACATACATAACGGAATCAGCTAGTATTAGAGCTTGTGTAACTTTCAACGTAAACAATCGCACGCACACACATATATAACGGAATCAGCTAGTATTAGAGGTGGTGAAACTAACAACGTAGGCAATCGCACGCACACACATCTATAATGGAATAAGCTAGTATTAGAGCTGGTGTAACTTTCAACGTAGACAATCGCACGCACACACATCTATAACGGAATCAGCTAGTATGAGAGCTGATGTAACTTTCAACGTAGACATTCGCACACACACACATCTATAACGGAATCAGCTAATATTAGAACTGGTGTAATTTCAACGTAAACAATCGGACACACACACACAAACACACATACATCTATAATGGAATCAGCAATTTTTGCAACTGGTGTAACTTTCAACGTAGGCTATCTAACACACACATCTATAACGGAATCAGCTAGTATTAATTAGAGTTGGTGTAACTTTCAACGTAAGCAATCGCACGCACACACATCTATAACGGAATCAGGTAGTATTAATTAGAGTTGGTGTAACTTTCAACGTAAGCAATCGCACGCACCCACATCTGTAACGGAATCAGCTAGTATTAGCGATGGTGTAACTTTCAACGTAGGCAATCGCACGCACACACATCTATAACGAAATTAGCTAGTATTAGAGCTGGTGTAACTTTCAACGTAGGCAATCGCACGCACGCACGTCTATAACGGAATTAGCAAGTATTAGAGCTGGTGTAACCTTCAACGTAGGCAATCGCACGCACGTACGTTTATAACGGAATCAGCTACTAGAGTATTTTTAGACTTGATGTAAATTTTAATGTAGGCATTCGCACCCACACACATCTATAACGGAATCAGCTAGTATTACAGCTGGTGTAACTTTCAACGAAGGCAATTGCATGCACACCCATCTATAATATAACGGAATCAGGTAGTATTACAGCTGGTGTAACTTTCAACGTAGGCGAATATCTAGTTTTAATTCCCCAACTTCACAGATTCTTATTCGAACAGAGGGACCACCTGTAAATGACTAAGAGGAATTACGCCGTGGAACATGAGGCTGCTGTGTTGCCACTGCACCACCGCCCTCTTAACGCGAGCCATCTATGTTTGAATAAGAAAACACATCATCATTAAACTTTATAAAGGTGGTTACTTGTTCTTAACATCACAGAAGGCTTGTGACACCTGGACAGGCAGGTAGGCAGGCAACCAGGCAGACAGGCGGGCAGGCAGGCAGGCAGGCAGGCAGGCATGATATTAACAGCCAGTTGGTTAACCGTCTTTCTTCAAACTAATATTTTAAATTGGGTTTAACACCTCTTTCAACACCAGTGATTTCACCAAGGCGGACGAGTTGGTGTACCGAGCTGGATTCGCCACGACCTCAGCGAGCGCCGGGAACTATCCGGTACGAGGACGGCGCTTGCACAACTTGACTACGGACTAATGTATCAATTTTAACACAAACGATACAAAACATGTTAATGATTTTCATATATTTTGAGATAATTATGCTGTACTAGTATAAAATTAACATCATTCACTCAATATTTACTTGATAATTCCACATATAATTCAACACAATCTTACTCACAAATTGCTTGATGTTTGTGCCAATTAGGAAAAATCGCCTTTTAAAGATAATATGATGAAAAGTGTTGTTTTTTATTGTTTATTTAAAAAGAAAAAAAAGAAGAAGAATATTTTCATTATTTAATAACTATTATATACATGTATTTAATGAAAGCATACCGTAACAAATGATTATTACAATCATTACAAAATTAACACAAATTTGAATAAACTATTTTAAATTTCATCAGTTACTTATTGGTTGGGACTGTGTGCATCGAGTATTTGTACTGGAAGTTTCTTAAAATTTTATCAATATTATTGTAGATCGTGTTGGAAAAGATTATATCTTTCAGTCCAACTGAATATGTTGAAAGTATGACTCCCATTTTATTTCAGATTTATGTTCTGTTTTCAATTGATACCTGTATAGAAACTGATGTATTTGTTTGCCACGGAATATCTATTCAAATTATAACCAACAATAGAGACCTGTTTTTTTTTGGTATTGTGTCGTATGAGTTGCTCAAGAGGGTAAACCCGTAATAATAAATCTTAAAATTTAAGAAGTTTTCGGTAATAAGCAGTGTGAGCGTTTGAACATTAAATAAATGTTTATGGACATAAAAAACATTTGCGTAAACTGGCGACATCGCTATCTTCTTTACGACAGCTTGATTTCTGCGGACTGTCGTTACGTTTCGTTGCTAAGTATCATTTAAGTCATTATCATCAGTGCGATTCGAGTTTGAATCTGCGTGTCGGCGTTTTTGTAGCAACGATATGGCCGATGACTATTTTTTTAATGTTTAATTAACAATAGTAGAAAATGAAGTCTTGATTTGGCAGCGGCTGTGAAAAAAATCTTCCAACAACTAACGCTAAATATCTTCCTATGCAGCATCTTGATATAACCTGTACTAGGCAACTTCCCGGCAGAACCTGTACTAGGCAACTTCCCGGTAGAACCTGTACTAGGCGACTTCCTGGTTGAACATGTACTCGGCAACTTTCCGGTAGAACCTGTACTAGGTAACTTCCCGGTAGAATCTGTACTACGGTAGAACCTGAAAAAGGCAACTTCCCGATGGAACCTGTACTAGGCAACTTCCCGGTAGAACCTGTACTAGGCGACTTCCCTGTAGAACCTGTACAAGGCGACTTCCCCGGTAGAACCTGTACAAAGCAACTTCCTGGTAGAACCTGTACGAGGCAACTTCCCGGTAGAACCTGTACTAGGCGACTTCCTGGTTGAACCTGTACTAGGTAACTTCCTATTTGAACCTTTACTAGGCAACTTCCCAATAGAACCTGTACTAGGCAACTTCCCAGTAGAATATGTACTTGGCAACTTCCTGATTGAACATGTATTTAGCAACTTTCCGGTAGAACCTGTACTAGGCAACTTCTCGATATAATCTGTACTTGGCAACTTCCTGTTTGAACCTGTACTTAGCAACTTCACGGTAGAACCTGTACTAGGCAACTTCCCGGTAGAATCTGTACTTGGCAACTTCCTGATTGAACCTGTACTAGACAACTTTCCGGTAGAACCTGTACTAGGCAACTTTCCAGTAGAACCTGTACTTGGCAACTTTCGGATAAGCGGTGATAAGCAACTTATGGTAGAACCTATACTAAGTAAATCCCTGATAGAACCTGTACTAAGCAACTTCCTAGTAGAACATGTTCTAAGCAACTTCCTAGTAAAACATGTACTAAGCAACTTTCCGGTAGAACCGGTGATAAGCAACTTCTGGTTGAACCTATACTAAGCAACTCCCTGATAGAACCTGTACTAAGCAACTTCCTGGTAGAACCTGTACTAAGCAACTTCTTAGTAAAACCAGTACGAAATAACTTTCCGGCATAACCTGTACTAAGAAACTTCCAGGTAAAACCTGTACTAATCAGCTTCCCGGTAGAACCTTTACTTAGCAACTTTCTGGTAAAACATGTACTAAGCAACTTCCTGGTAGAACCTGTGATAAGCAGCTTCTTGGTAAAACTTGTGCTAAGCAACTTCTTTGTAGAACCTGCATTAAACAACTTCATGGTAGAACATGTGTTATGTATATATTGCAACTTTCGTATATAACCTGTGTTAAGTCACTTCCTGGAAGAACTGTACTAAACAACACCCAGACAGAACATATATACTTTGAAACTTTCGTATATAACCAGTGCTTCGACAATTACTTTTAAAAACTTGTACTTAACAATAATGATGACGAACATGTGTTAAGCACATTAAGATTCATGACCGCTGAATAGGTAACACGGGTTCGAATCCCCGCCTGGCCACAGTGCCCGTGATCATTAATATACAATGCGTCTTATTGTCATTCGTATCTCACCGCTGATGTAAGTGGGAAAGATGGGGTGTGCTGAGTACTGATTCACCTTTCAGGATCCCAGGAAACAGTGGATATGTTAACTGATCGTCTGTTAGCCCTCGATGGCATAAACTGACCCTAAATAATGGCAAGTATACCTGTGAAATAGGGTAATGTTATATATAAAAATTAAAAAAAGGTTAATAAAAGAAACATCTTTCGTTCTGGTAAACAGATTGCACATTATTATCTGCAGTATTCAGTTTAGCATTATGTCTGTTTTCTTTTCTCTCTCAACTCTTACTTTCTTTCAATTCATTTCGTTTCTTCTTCTTATCAGGAAAAATATTGAAACGTCAAAAAATGCGGTGAGCCGGATAGTCTTAAACACTTATCCAGTTTTGATATTTGTCGTTCAGTCTTTCATTCGACCTTGTATTCCAGGTGCGACTGGCCTGCTTGATAGTTTATTTTCTTACTTCAGACGTATTCATGTGTTATAGATAAAGAATTCAATGATCAATCTTCATGAATGAAATGTTTTATTGCGTATTCTATATACGGACCGGGCTGTCAAATTATAAAATAACTTGAGAGCGTTTGATCGAATTTGTAAAATTAAATCCGTTTACAAATTTTCTACAAGAAGTTTTAAAAGTGAAGTTATAGCACAATCGTGTCGTGTGCAAACGTATAGACAGCGTAGAAAATGTACTCCGTCATAAACAACGTATACAGCTTTTTAAGACATTACATGGAAAGATGTATAGTATAGCACACGTTGGAAAGTATATTATATGGTAAACATATTCCGTTATCGGGCCCGGTTAGCTCAGTCGGTAGAGTGCCTGACCATGAATCCAGGGATCGTGAGTTCGAATCACAACTTGATCACAGCCTCTGTGATGATTTATGATTGGTGTACGACATCGCGTCTCATTGTCATTCGTATCTCACCGCTGATTCAAGTGAGAAAGTTATCAGTTACTTGCGGAGACGGGTATGCTCGAGTACTGGTTAAATCGCCAGGATCCCAGGAAAAACTGATCACTATTTAGCTCTCGATGACATAAAATGACACTTTCGTATACAATCAATCGACACATTTCACAGTATTGTGGTTTTATACTGGTCTGGATGGAATAGAATAAAGTACCAGAGCTCAGTTGGTAAAACATCCGGCCCATCTACCGAGGACACACACATGTAAACATAAAATATAATGTTCGAACGCCGTTCAGCAGCGATTTTAGTAAGTTTGATTATACCTTTCCAACCGGCGCATCCAGTTTTTCTTTTGAATGGTATAAACTTGGAATTAAAAAAAGATGTCAATTTTTTTTTTACTAAGGTCATTCATTTTACTGACCGCATAGTAGCGATGTCAAGTGTTTCTGTACAAAATGAATTAGTGCTCCTATTTAATTGAAAACAAACGTATTCATATAATAGAAATGTCTTGAACTGAACCCACTGGCTGGTACAACATATGAGGGAGGCAATGGGCTCGGACCTACTGGGATTCCCGATATACAAAAATAATATTGTAAGGCATTTCTGTAATTTAAAATAACTTATTTTCAAATTGTTGATTTTATATTATCATGAGTTTCTTCATCAACAGAAATTGTTAAGAGAATTTAAAACATGGATATTTTTAAATTGGAATATGGGGGCCAGGAAATATTTGAATTTGATCTCAATATTTTTGAAAGCGACACTAAACGCTATGCAATAAAATGCAGTGGAAAAAAGATGGACGCACACTATTTTGATCACGATTATAAATTATCTAGCACGAGGTGTCTGTATTATAAAAATAGAAAAAAGTAGTCCCAAATTATACATATCTACTTCTGCCTGACAACTTACGTATAGTCACGATCACATGAGACGTTTATTGCACACAGATAACAGGGGCAACCCAGACGACAACACATACTTTGGACGTGAGTGATGCAATAGCTTCAAACTATGTTTTGATGTCTGTTTATTTTCATCAACATTGTCATTCAGTATTGTTTACAAAATAGAGGCATCAATGTAAAGTTATTACATGGGGCCATTGTTCAGAAAAAAAAACACAAGCAAAAATATTGTTGAATTGACTTTAAATTCTCTCATGTTTCACAGATTTGATTTCGTGGGTCGTGGGTGTTCTTCAAATGATTTAATTCTCTGCAATTCTTGTGCTCAACAGAAATTGAAACAACGTCCCCAAGCCGCGAAATATTGCGAAAATGTTGCATTTGTAGATCCCAACTGCAGGGCTCGGACGAATGTTTGGCGAAGGCTAGATTTTTAAGACAATAATAATGATAATGGATAATGATGATAGTGTTGCTGCTGCCGATGACAATAATGATAATTATAATGAAATAATGATAACAATGCACCTCTCACTACATTCCAGACCGAACCGCAGCGTGGTCTAGTGGTAGAGTGTCCGCCCTAGCATGCGGAACGTCGTGGGTTCGAACCCCAACCAGGTCATACCAAAGACTTTAAAATGGTATTAGAAGCTTCCTAGCTTGACGTTCCGCATTTGGAAGAGAGTTATAGCTCTGGTCGGCCTGGTGTCAGTATGTGGCTTGTTGGAGTATCATACCATGTGTCTGCGGCATGATACTACAGTGTGACAGCTCTCAGAATACTGCCTCAAGTAGACACCGTCGCGATATGACTGAAATATTGTTGAAAGCGACGCTTAAAACCATACAACAACAACAACAACAACAACAACAACAACAACAACAACAACAACAACAACAACAACAACAACAACAACAACAACAACAACAACAACAACAACAACAACAACAACAACAACAACAACAACAACAACAACAACAACAACAACAGCAACAACAGCAGCAGCAGCAGCAGCAGCAGCAACAGCAACAGCAACAGCAACAGCAACATCAACAGCAATAGCAACAGCAACAGCAACAGCAACAACAACAGCAGCAACAGCAGCAAAAGCAACAGCAACAGAACATTCCAGACCGACGTTTAAAAGTGTATATCAAACTAAACAACTGGTATTGAATTCACATGCTCGGTTGATCCTCGATACTACATAGATACTGAATAGTATATAAATATATAAAACAATTTCACTCCAGTATATACAATAGACAAAGTCAATAATTGACCGGGTCACCTAGCTACACTGACGTACGACTTATAAGGTCACGAGACGTACAGGTCAATAATAGTCCAATAAACAAATGGTCTTTGCAATAAACTGACCTAATAACATATAAATTTATGATACGCTGGATTTCTAGGGTGAATTGATCTAAATATTACTAGTATGTAAGCACTAAGTATATAAATGGACTCAAACCAAACGAAGCAAGCAAATGTCATTATAACCTAGCACTACGGTGATCGTGTAGAATAAATGTTTGAAATTGAGACTATCCTCTGTTTGAAATCGAGACTGTTTGAAAGCGAGACGACCCTCATTTTGAAATCGAGACACTTCCAGAACGAGACACTCTTTCTGATATACCCTCAATTTGAGAACGAGGCCCCCACAATATGAAACGTGTAGTGTAAAATGAGGTCACATTTTGAGGGAAAGAGGCAGGTGGCTGAATGCGTTATAGACGCTTTTTTGAATTGTCCATCTAACAATACACTGCATACATACAATCAGTTTATGATTTTATTAAATCATTCTACGTGATACAAGTAATGTATGTATTTTACAGTAAAGTATAAAGTTAGTGGAGAAACAGAATGGGAATCTCACAATCAACCACAATTCTTTATTCAGTACCAGCAGCGATTAGAAACTTAAAACGCGCGTACTCACTCATTCGTAAAACAACTTGAAATAATTCATCATTCCGCCTACGCGTTTTTCAGATATGTTTTGTTTGTATTGTATTATGTTCAACTACTGCCAGAAAAGCCGATAAAAGTTTTACAAGCACTATCACATAGCCTGCAATTCCTAGAATTTCACCAGCTGTGTGAGAGCATGTACGTCCACTTTCTCAGCAGACGACACTGGATTAGTTTTGCATGCGTGCACAATCGTAACTAATATGGTTTCCATGCTCAACTCAAGATTCCATGATAGACTAAAATTATAAAATATAAAGGTAAATACCTGACACGCTCTATCTCGTATCTATAGTAACACTTTCAAGTTGCTTACGTTACATTTTGTGTTTTCATATACATTCTGAAAATTATGGTTGAGTAAGAATTTGAGTTGATCATAAAAAAATTATAACCTCGAGACAAGGAATCATATAGAGAAGAAAATGCAATTGATATAGATTTTGTGAACGCTCGTGTATTCACGCAAAATCTCGCAACATCTTGTTTTCAATTAATTCAACTTCCATTCATTTAAGAAACACAAATCAAAATTCTAACATTGCAGAATACAATTCTCATGAAAATAATTCCACTCCCAGCAATTTGTGTTTAAAATTGTTGAAATACTTCTGATTACAAAATGTATATACCGCTGCTAAAATAACAAATTAAGAGAAATTTTACTTCAAACCTCAATATGTTTGATTCAAGATCATTTCGCGTGATCGAAACTATAATTCACTTTATGACACCTTGTCATCTTTGGGAACTTTTTTTACTAAGGATATACAAAATGGTGAAATACTTGGAATTAAAAAATGAACATATCATTCAATTTATTTAGTATTATAATTGATATTATTAGTATTTATTTTTTATCATATACTTTACGGAGAAATGGCATATCTTAAATGCGCTGTCGCAGAATATAGATAGCCATTTGTTGGCCAAAGTATAAAAGAAGAAAGTATTTTGTTTCTACTCATGGCATGTAAGAATTGTAGGGATATCCAAACTGGCATGACAAGGCAATATATCTAGATGCATTCCACAGGGGTTGTCATGGATCCTTTAGTCTTTACGGAATTCTCTCAATATGCGTCTTCTTCTTTCAGAGCTTCGTTTCACAAAATAACTTAAGTCAATCTGACGATGTCTCCGTTTGGTGTTCAAATAAGTTTTTTTTATGAAACGCATTACAGGATTTTTGCAGTATTGCATTTACAACCATGCGTAGTCCTCACATTACTTCAGGCAACGGCTCCCTGTTAATTATATTAGATGTTCTCCCAATGGCTGTTTTATATATAAAGACGAGATTTATTTGTTGTTTTTATTTACCTTCCAGTTAAACCCACTATTGACACAGTAAACAACTCTTTATGGTCGACTAATGTATGTTTATATAAAGTACCATATAATTGGAGGAGTAACGTATAACGTTTATACATAAATATGTCTCCATTGCATGGCCTGTAATTACTTATGGGGCTGCAATATGGGGTTGTAAATTATTTTTATGTATTGATGTTGTTTTAACCGTGTATGCAATTCTTTTTGGGGGTTGGTAAATATACGCCAAATTCAGCAATTGTCGGTGAAATAGCTTAGCAACCTATCATTGTTCGTCAGTGGAAAACTATATCTACATACTGGTGTCGCCTATCCTCTATGAATGAAAGACGACTCAATAAACGGATTGCACTCTGATCTTACTAAAAGGCTACAGTAATATTATTTTTGTGAAAACCGGATGCATACTGTAAAAATATCGCTCAATCTTCAACAGTTTCAAATATTGTTTATATATCTGACCTACTGTTGTTGATAATGTCACAAAGGCAGTTCTAGTTATTTATACCAGTGACTGATTTTTGTCTTAATTGCGAGTGGACAGTTTGTCTGGTAATGGACGAAACAAACTATGCACCTACCGTTAGTCTAAAAATCACTTTGAAGTTGAAAGTAATGGTAAAATTCTATTAGCTTTAAGGCATAAGTCTGCTTTTAGTCAGTTTCGTTGTGGTGTTGCCGCTATAAGAATTGAAAACAGTAAATATGATTATCTTCAGTTAGATGATAGAACATGCCTCTTTTTTAATACAGTGGAAGATGAAAGTCATGCAATTTTAGAATGTCATCTTTATAATTCTCTCAGAAATGCTTTATTGAAAAAAGCAGCTGCAATTAATAGTATTTTTTAACTTGTCAATTGTTAATAAAACAGTATTTTCCCAACCATCTTTAATCCGTGTTTGTGACAAAACCTGTTTTAATATTACAAACACATGCGTTTTACCTATGTAAATCGAGCATTATTTGTTTTATATGAATAATGTCACCTGTTACCAACTCCTATATGACTTCTCCAAAAGCCGGTCTTTTCTGACCAGAGGAGACTCGATACATTAAGATATTTTATATTACATAATAGTGTTTTTTTCTTGTCAGAGTTTTAGTAGTTTATCTTAACATACTTTTAATAAATCGATTAGCAGCATTACACATATTATCTAATAATGAGAATAGTTAATTGTTTTTTGCATTGTGTGATAGTCTCTTGTAATTCATATATTTGAATGACTATGCACATAATTATTTTGTATAATGTTGATGTTATTATCATTTCGTTATACATATATTAAAACGAGATAAAGGTTAGATATATAAGCAACCCTGCCCAAATCATAGCTTAATACATCAGCAGCCGCATATACACACATAGCTTGATTTGCAAGATTCCGTATACAGAACGAGGCGTAAACTATACAGTTTTTTTTGTCTAACCTATGATATTAACAATCAAAATGTCACATGAAAGATACATTATATCAGTAACACTTGAAATCGAATATAATTCGTAGACTATCTAGATCAAACATACGTTTCAGCATTTTTATAAGTTATATTGTTATTTTACCTAAAATATAGCCATTTCAAAAATAAAACTTTCTAATAAGTTTAAAATTGAAAATAAATACTTTTATATCTATATCTATATTATGTGTTGATTCAGTAATTTTTTGCATAGGGCAAAATATTCGTAAACATAGTTCCCTAAGTTTCTGAGTACACTGACTTTATTTGTTTGCATCAATAGGATATTCTTATAAACACTTGGTTTCTTAAAGAAAAATGAACTTACGTATTTTAAACGGAATTGTCCGTATACAGGACAAACTAGTACAAAATGATACTCGTCTTCAATATCAGAACAATTGCATAAGGTACAATATCTCATCTGTGTCGACCCTTTTTGTCGCATAGCCTCATATAGCACCGCAAAATTACACACAGTGTTATCTTTATTTCATTTCTCAAATCAAAAAAAGGGTCAACATATCTAAAAATAAATATGTGTTTACTGCATTGCATTAGTGCCACGATAGTGCTTCCGGTGCGCAGGCGCGTTAGGAGTTTTACATGACCTTTGTGTAACTTGCCCTCAGGACTCGCTGCTCAAATATCGCCATTGGACCCACAAAAATGGAGAGAAACACTAAAAGTATTTTGCTTACGTTTCAATCCTTTTTCATTATAGCATGTATTTTTGTATGCGCCATTTTGGAAATGAAATATTGCCTAATATAGATCTCGAATTTTTCTTTGTCACGGCTTTATCTTATAGTGCTTTATTTATTCATATATGTGTTAAATAGTCATTATGTTTAAAAAGGTTCACAAAACGTGATGTTGATATAAGATTTCTAGACAATTCTGTCTCAATTTAGACTTGGTGGGTCAAATCACATCGGGTGAAACTGTCTGTTTTACACTGCTTTACGGCCTTAAAGAAAGCAACAACATGTAATTTAAAAATCCTGGTCAATGTATGCTATTTACAATCTCAGATCTTGTACCAAGATAGAAAAACTAGCCAAGAATTATTGTAGACTATAGGCTTTAAGTTTTTGAACATTACGGGAAATGTAATAGTGGCGTAAGACATTAATTTAAGTTCTAGCGCATAATTCGATATGTAGGCAATGTCTCTATTCCATAAGTGATATTATTACGTGCATTCCAATGCAGGAGTGTAATACACCCACCATACTACGTGAACACCTTCGGAATTCACTTAAGTTGCACGTGTTACATCTTAGTTCACATCTCAACAAATAATACTCATTCCTTAAGAACGTTCAAATAAGATCCTCTACCATCTTATCTTTGTGGTTCCATACGTATAATGCTATTTTAACCCTTTACTTCATGTAGACGCATTTGGACACCTCTAATATAGAAGGCTTTGAATTATTGGGTGAATTATGTTTATATTCACTGACAGAGTGGAAAACAGTGCAGGAAGTGTTCAGATTGCTCGTTACGAGCAATCTGAACTCTTCCTGCACTGTTTTCAAAGACCTTCTGTGATTGGTATCGATAGAGTAAAGGGTTAAGAGAAGCTTACTTATTGAAATCATTTTACAAAAAAGAACCAAGAAACCATTTTTCGAAGTACATATTCGTCCACAGTGATTCTTTTACTGCACGCAAAATTCCAAAGCATATCAATTTCCCCGCGAGTCTTAGACGTACACTTTCAGACGGCAGACGATGCTTCCAATTCATTATTGCAAACCAATCAGATGGAGGCACATTGCCAATCCCGCGCGCGGCAAATCAATACAAATGATATATTTAGACTGCATTCGATAGTTATCCTCAACAGGTCATATTGCGAGAAGTCTGGCATTCAAATCTCTCTGGTATCATACGAGTATTGATTTGTCACATTTTCTCATCTCTATGGTAATGCCGTAAGAACTTTCACATCTATATAGCGCGGATGCTCCGTAGCCAAGTGGTCTAAAACGCTGTCGTTTATAATGAACATTTACCTTTCACCACTGAGGGCTCGAGCCTAGCTCCATCAGAAAATAAAACACAATGTTAAAAAAAGGTCAGTCACTTGCGGAAGTACGGTGGTTCTATTCAGATTCATATGTAATAAAACTGGATATGTCATAACCTTGCACGTGTTAACGATGGCGTTAAATCCCATTCATATAAAAAAATATCACTTCCTAAATAGCGGAGACACCTATTAAAAAGGTATACAAACAAAAAACAAAAAACAATAACTCCCTGATTGAGAAAAAAATGACGACCAACGTAATAAAGGCCATGATGACAAGAGGTTGCCACCAACATGGTCATACCCCCCGCCATCTCGTTAACCCTAAGAGGCATTTCCAGAGAAGTGGATTTAAATTATGCAAAATGAAAAAGTCGCCGAGCACAGAAATCACATGTAAATGCTGCAAACTGAAATCGTATCCGACTGTAATATGACACATCGTCTTGTCCCATTGACCCAAAAACAAAAGAAAAACTATCTTTGACGAACAGAGCCAACTCATTCGCATGCCACATCGTCTTGGGCTGGTTAGCATTTGTGCCAAGTTATTTAAAATTGCAATAAAAACTAAAAAGATACGGTCCAGACAGGACGAAACACATTGTATACATTGGATATTCAAACAGTTGACCTTGACCTTTGACAAACAAACCCAAGTAATCCGCACACCGTCTTGTCCTAGTGAACGTTTGTGCCAAAATATTTAAAATTCGAATAACAACTAAAGAAGATAAGGTCGGGACAGCAGCGGATGGACAGACGGAGCTGTGATCTTGACCTTTGATGATTAGACCCAAGTCAGTCGTATACTACATCGTCTTGTCCTAGTGAACATTTGCGTCAAGTTATTTGAAAATGCAATCACAACTACAAAGATACGGTCTGTACAGGACAAAACACAGTGTATACATTGGATTTTCAACCAGTTGAGATTGAGCTATGACCTTAACCATTGACGAACAGACCTAAGTTATTTGCACGGCACATTGTCTTTTTATAGTGAACGTTTGTGCCAAGTTATTTGAAATTCGAATAACAACTAAAGAAGATACGGTCCGGACAGCAGCGGACAGAAGCTGTGACCTTGATCTTTGACCCAAGTCAGTCGCATGACACATCATCTTGTCCTAGTGAACATTTGCGCCAAGTTATTTAAAAATGCAATCACAACTAAAGAAGATACGAACCGGACAGGACGAAACACAGTGTATACATGGAACTTTCAATCACTTGACCTTGAGCTATGATCTTGACCTTTGACGAACATGACACATCGTCTTGTCCTAGTGAACAGTTAAATGTGGAACGCCGTGCTTGATACTCTCCCCTCCCTCACCCCGCCCCCACCATGCCCCTCCCCACAAACAAGTTCATTAAGATTCGTTATCTACTGAGTTCTGATAATGGATATCACGTGGTCATTGCTTAAACATTTTATTTCGTCAACAATAATTTTACAAAAATGTTGATAATTTATAAAGTTTCAGCTAATAGTAATACTTGAAGAATGATGTCAAAAATCATTTCCCAACTTGTAGTGAAGTTTTCCCATCAAATTATTAGTTTTAAAAAAGTGTGTTTTCATTTTACTTAATAATTTAAGGATAGACAATTTGAGAATCGTTGTTGAGTTAATTTTGTGTTTTGGTCATTAATTACAAGTATATAAAAGAAGCAACAGTCTTAAATTCAAGAGAATTCACGCACCAAAACAAGTATCAATTCCGTTTTCTCATGACCGAATGGATCCTTATACAACATGCGTTTTATATTAATTAGCAAAAGTCGGCAATCAATAGCGCCCTTGTTAATATTAGTTGAACAAGTATAGTGAACAGACAGTTAGAGAACACTGAAAATGAAACAACAGGTTTCAGTGTGTGTAAAAACTGTGCGTGGTTTAACAAAGTCGGTAATGAGGCATTCACATTGTCCTGTAGTGTAAATAATGTAACATATACCGCGTTCAGGCATTGTTCTGTATACATAAGCTGAATAAAATGCTGATTTAATTTGGCACAAACTATTATTGTTATAAAGGCAATAAAAACTACGTAGTATTTGTAAACATTGTAAGAGGCCATGGTCTGGACTGATTTAATATCTAAGGGAATATGTCAGTAACAGAACGCTGTAATTACTACTTGTGCTACTGCAGCTGCTATTATTTTTCTTTTCTTTTCTTTTCCATTCTTTTTTTTCTTTCATTTCTTTTCTTTTCTTTTCTTTTCTTTTCTTTTCTTTTCTTCTTCTTCTCTCTTCTTCTTATTTCTTCTTCTAATTCTTTCTTTCTTTCTTTCTTTCTTTTCTATTTTTCTTTTTTTCTTTCCTTTTCTTCTTCTTCTTATTTTTCTTTTTATGCTTCTTATCCGTATTTTTTTCTTTCGCCTTCTTCTTCCTTAACTCTTATCTTTAAAATTCTTAAGTCGTTTACCGGATCAGCAGACTGGCATAATGATCCATAATGTTTTATTTTCGTCACAAAACGCACCTCATATGAGTATTTTTTTTATTACATTACTCTAACCGCTGAGGTTGTGAGTTCCAGGTTCTTAACTTTTACATGAGAACATTTGACAATGACTTGCGGAAGCATGCATATGTATTTGAAACATGTCACCACATATAACATTTCATATGTTGAAAATTGCGTTAACCAACCCACCCGGGTATTTACTGTAAAAATAAATACATAATCATTTAAACATATAATATAACCCTGGCATATCCTCATTTGTCGGTGAACTGTAATTAACAGAATTTCAATATTGCCGAACGCCTTGTTAAACACATCACATGCTGTGGTATAATGCCCCCAGTTATCAGGTGTGTTTGTTTAGGAAGTGATTTAATTACAAAACAGTAACGTGAGCTGTACTTGTACTTTACAGATATTTGTATTTATTGTTGTTTTTAAAAATGAATACCCAATAAATGCCAATATTATTTGAACATGCAAATGTTACTCAATAAATCAATAGTTGCCGTCCCAAAGAGGAGCGGTAACCAGAAACAGATGGTTTTGGTTTCCGCCTACGTGACAATGTGTTGTATTTAGATGGGTAACGTGACTCTATTGGACTCTATATGCTATTGTGTCGTTCATTTTAGGTTTCAAGTAAAAAGTTCACCATGTAACACGCTCACCGTAAACTTTGGATCATGGTTATTCAACAAATAAAGTACAATTTCACATTTATCTAGCACCGAATTATTACACGCGAAGTAATTGTATGCGTTGCATCGGGCTAAACGTTACGCCGTTTGTTTACCAGCCATTCTTCATAATTTAATTGTGTGTATCACTTAATTTACGGTGCAGGAGTGTAATAACCCTATGACATTTTTGGATATTACCTTGTGCAATATCACTTCCGATTCGTCGTTCGGTGTTTTTCGTATAGCTCAGCTCTCGTACACAGAATGCCGAACTACGTTCCGACTTTCCCGAATATATAATTGACGTCGATTTGTCGTGGTAAAATGACGTTATCTTCAGACGTAACGCCGCACGGCCAATGGCGGAAACAAATGTGTCGGACTTTTCTCGTTCCTTTCAGACATGATATGTTAAATGTATGTACTATTTATCTGAGTTTTATGATAAAAAGAATTTTACATTCGCACTTATTTATTATTGAATTTATCAAACACAGCAAATAATATAACGCTCGGCTGTGCCTCGCATAATATATTTGTGTTTACTCGTTTATTAAATTTATAAATAGATGAGCACTCATATAAGATCCTTTATTTATCCAAACTTATACCGGAAGTTGAAAATAAAGGTTCATGGGCATGCGTTCATCGGAATATGAACGCCGAAATTCTATTTAGGTTCATTGAAGGAGCTACGTCACGAATGAAACTATTTTCACATGACTGAATGTATACCCACGAACGCCAATTTTAGATTCAGGCGTACTTTTGGATAAAATCAACATTGTTCAGGATTTTGCGATAAAATATAACGCCAAAAAAAGGTAAAAATTATTAACTGTTTGTGACGTCATGAAATAACAGCTACACAAGAATTGATTTTAAAATGTTCCTGTCCAAAGTATACCATCCTCTTTCGTTTTGTTTGAGTTCTACCGTTAAAAACATATATTTTATATAAACTGTGTGAACTCGTTTTAAATGCGACAAAAATACCAGTTTTAATAGCTAATGGGGACATAATTGAATAAATCGTTCTGTTCATGGAATATTCTTATAAATTTGCCAAAATGATTTTTGTTCGGGTAGAAAAAAAATATTTAAGCAGTTAGAAGAATGCATTCACCAACAATTAGAGACGAAACCTGTGTCTAGTTACAAGGCCTGTGCTGGTTTCATGTGCGGAACATGAAACTTCCGCTCTCCAAAGAGGGATAAAAAGAAATATCAAAATTAATAGAATGTATTCCTAACAGAAGCAGCATTCAAAATACAGCGCCACCATAACAGTATAATAATTACAATATATTCCAGTAACAACCAAAGGTTGTATTCAACAACCATTCTTCAGAATATTTTTAAATCCAAATATCTAGTTTGCCATGACAGATAGACTGTTAGAGTTTATTTGACAGTATATTAGATGCCCCTTCATGGTTGTAAGTTGTTGCCTCAAAAATGGTTTGTAAGTGTGATTTATTTACTTCATTCTTGATCTCTCCTTTTTTTTTTTATAAAACTTTATTCAATTAATATACATAAATCACAGATTAATTAGAAGTACAAACGATAGATTGTGTAGCAATTAACAATAATTATTAATGTAGATTTTAAAATAGTTGTTTCCCTTGTCAAGTTCTAGGAACATGTACAAGATTATATATAGGTATTTTGGGATATTATTTTCTAAATAAGATATATACTTATTTAAAAATGCTTTCTTCTTGATATCAATTCTAATAGTACTCTTAAGAATGGTTAATGGATACCACCCCAGGAGTTAACATAATCACCGCGACTGGGAAGTTTACACCTGGATTAGGGTGGGTGTGGGAGTGTGTGGGGGGGGGGGGGGGGGGGGGGCGTACAACTAGGCTCCCTCTTCTCGCTGTCGTCACATCAAAATACAGGATATTTATTTCCGTCTCATCATAATATACAAACATACAATAAAATCAATGTACATACGCATGCAATAAAATATATCATGCCATATTAGAATTATAAGAGACTCACTATTTTACATGTACAGTTATGGTCTTTCAGTGGACTCATTTATTGATGTTTGTTAAAATATATATAAATATGACCAGTTATTGTTAATCGTACCATAGTGCATCACAACGTGATACTGAAGGCTCTAAAATTGTATTAACCCTTTACTTCATAAAGACACCTTTGGACACCTCTTATATAGACGCCTTTGGACACATAATATAGACGCATTTGGACACCTCTATTATGGACGCATTTGGACACCTCTAATATAGAAGGCTTTTGAATTATTGGGTGAATTATGTTTATGGAAAACAGAATCTGAACACTTCCTGCACTGTTTTCAAAGGCCTTCTGTGATTGGTGCGGGAAAACGCATATCTAAGGAGTAAAGGGTTAAAAGAAATAGAAATAAACTGTGATGTTTGTAAACTAGTATCTGGGGGCAGTTCCACTTATCTAATAAGCGCAAATAAGAAATTGTTTTAAAAAAGCATTTATCACACCAGATCAAATCTGTTTTGACCTGATTAATAATAACTGTTCACGAAAACACACACATTATGGTTTATAAAAATAAAATATATCTACTACGACTTTGGATTAGAAATGATGTTTAAAAAAAATAAAATGCTATCTCGATTGATAAGTTGCTTTGAATGTATTGTAGACATTTTCTCTACATTATAACTAAAAGTTAAAAGTAACCCCATTGTACTTTAATGGTCATTTTGTCATGTTTTAGCCGTATTCATAGTATGGCTAAAGTAATATGTCGCGTTTTGTTTTTGGGGCTCTTCATGAGTGATGGCAAGAACATTATATTATGGAATTATATGAGAGAGAGAGAGAGAGAGGGAGGAAGGGAGAGAGAGAGAGAGAGAGAGAGAGAGAGAGAGAGAGAGAGAGAGAGCAGGGAATATTCTTCATATTGGCGTCAAGTAATTTTTCTGGTACACCGTAAAACTCAAATTCGTTCATTCACAATCATATCCATTCATTAATCTTTAATGGGACGACTAAACTGAAATGTTTAAAATGATTTTCGATATGTTATGTGATACACATTGTAACATATATCGGTGTAAAATTGACTTTGTCCTACTCAAATTACTCAATGAACACAAACTACCTGTAATGTGTCCTCGAAGACGTAGTTTGACTGACCGCCCAAAATGATAATGCACGATAGGCGACGACACTGTTTTATACGAGGTTGATTAATATCTTTATTGCAATTATAAACCAATTTCAACAATCCTGGAGTCAAGGTACATTAGACTTCTTTATAAGGAACTCAAATACGACTCAATATGGCCGCCGATATTGACATATGTATAAAGATCACACCATCGTTTGACTATCAACGCCTTGGGTTTTCATGGTGAATGAAAAAAACACAAGTTCGAATTTCACTGCAACTATTGCTTTATTATACTTCATTATACTTTCTAATGAATGAACAAAGTACGTTTCTTTGTTTTTGTTGACACTTGATTCATCAAACAGATTTATGGTCGGTTTCATGTTGTAAAACTTTATTTATCAAATGCTCAATTTCACAAATAATGAACAGTATAAGTATATACATATAATTTCAATATTACAAAGTATAAACGAAACTTATGAACTCATGACGACATTGATTATACACGTATACAAAGGAAACGACTAAATCGTTTTTGTTTTTTTTCAATCATCAATACATTTAAATCATAAGTATATATTAAACACGTTGTTGTCTTTTTCATTTTCTTAACATAAAGCTATCTTACTGAAACGAAATGCAAGTTAGCTAGTTAAGCAACCATAATTATGTTTGATTGTTTTATATAACATCGTTATAACAGAAACACACTCGCTCGCGCATGCAAGCACGAACGCACGCACGCACGCACGCACGCACGCATAAACCCAGCGTGTGACACAAGATCAATTACGTAATCATATATACACATATACAGATATACATACATACTGTGATATAAGAACATATATACACTATTTAATTAATTTTACGTACAGTAGATATATAAAGATAAAATTAATAACCTATATTCTGCCTTTAAAGTATTGCATAATTTGATCACAAAATATGCTCAGCTTTTTAAGCTTGTTGGGATTTACAGTGTTAAATAGTTCTGTAAACTTTAAAATATTTGGTCTTGTATAATAGAATTTATTAAGATAAAACCTTCTATCGTCATGAAACAATGGACATACTAAAAGATAATGAACACATCACCAATACCATCACAGTTAAAGGTACACTTTCGTCCATTTATAGGCACATTTCTCCACCTGCCTACTTCTATAGGCAAGTTATGATTTCTCGTTATAAATGCAAGCAGTCGTTTACAGTTATATGAAGGCAGTAACTTAATGTATACGATTTGTATATAATTTGGTTTAATAAACTTATATGTATTCGTATTAGAAGTTCTACTTACTTCAGTATTCCAATTTTGTATGTAAATATCTTTGATTTTTTTGATAGGAAGATTTTACAAGCCATTTTCCACTTGGAAAACTCTGGCTGTCCCAAATTCCAGAATATCCAGATGAGCATAATATACGTTTGACATTTTCTATCCATTTTGATTTAACAGAATTATCTAAATAAAGTTCGTAAAGTAAAATATATAGTGTAGAAGAAAGTTTTGTTGTTGTTTTACTGTAAATATTTGTAAGAAGTCTTGTCCAATATGGAATAATTCTATTGTTAATATCAACAGATAGTTTTATGGCTCCAACTTCACCATAAATCATGTACGATGGGGTGGATTTTTTAAAATGGAAAATATATTTATAAAATTTTAGTTGGACTCTTTCTAGTACATGTAGGTTTCCAAAGCCCCATATTTCACACCCATATAAAAGTATCGTTTTTTTCTCCAAATATATCAATTTGTATATCATATGTAATTGATAATGTTTTAATATTTTTCAGTAAACTAAACATTGCTTTATTAGCTTGATCTGCAATATATTTCTTTGTTTTAATGAATGAATCAGTTTTTGTAAAGAAGATACCCAGATATTTATATTCATTTACTATTTCTAGAATTGTAAACAACATCTATTAATCGGAAACAAACCAAACAGTCCCCGTGTCATTACTCCAACATGTATTTGTTTATCCCACTCATCATCCACTACTTCTGTGTCGTCTTCTGCCATATCCAGATTCGCTGTGCGATATAAAACTGTTTGAAACAAAATGTTTTTACATGTTGTATATCTTTAACGTGTAAAGTGTCACACCAAAGAATACATTGTTTTATATATCGAATCAAAATACCACAACATATAATTCATTGTTTTATATATCGACTCAAAGTGTCACACCATAGAATACATTGTTTTATATATCGACTCAAAATATCACAACATATAATTCATTGTTTCATATATCGACTCAAAGTGTCACACCATAGAATACATTGTTTTATATATCGACTCTAAGTGTCACAACATATAATTCATTGTTTTATATATCGACTCAAAGTGTCATAACATATAATTCATTGTTTTATATATCGACTCAAAGTGTCACAAGATTATAATTCATTGTTTTATATATCGACTCTTAGTGTCACACCATATAATACATTGTTTAAATATCGAACCAAAGTGTCACAACATATAATTCATTGTTTTATATATCGATTTAAGTGTCACAACATATACTTCATTGCTTTATATATCGACTTTAAGTGTCATAAGATTATAATTCATTGCTTGATATTTTGACTCAAGTGTCACACCATAGAATACATTGTTTTATACAGAATACATTGTTTTATATATCGACTCTTAGTGGCACAACATAGAATACATTGTTTTATATAGAATACATTGTTTTATATATCGACTCTAAGTGGAACAACATAGAATACATTGTTTTATATAGAATATATTGTTTTATATATCTGCTAAATGTGAAGGAACTAGAACTGATCACATACAATGACAAACTATATATGCTGGATGGAACATATTGCTACACGATTGATGAGGAAACGAAAACAAAAGGAAGTCATATTTATAACAGTGGTACATGTATTAAAAAAAGGACAAATTTGTGCGGTTATCAATGGATCTAAACGCACAAAGACATGTGTCTTAGGTGAAGGAATAATGGATGGACGATGAACAGAAAACTTAGTTGCTAACACCACGTGATAAAGATTAGCAGTGAACGAAAGTAAGAAAATATATAACCACAAGGAGATGTAACATTCAAACGACATATCCATTAAAGCAGCATGGACACAATCAATATGTAGACTCATTACAAATAGTACAATACGGTCAATATATAGACTCATTACAAATAGTACAATACAGCCAATATGTAGACTCATTACAAATAGTACAATACAGTCAATATATAGACTCATTACAAATAGTACAATACGGTCAATATGTAGACTCATTACAAATAGTACAATACGGTCAATACGGTCAATATATAGACTCATTACAAATAGTACAATGTGGTCAATATATAGACTCATTACAAACAGTACAATACAGTCAATATATAGACTCATTACAAACAGTACAATACGGCCAATATATAGACTCATTACAAACAGTACAATACGGTCAATATGTAGACTCATTACAAACAGTACAATACGGTCAATATATAGACTCATTACAAACAGTACAATACGGTCAATATGTAGACTCATTACAAACAGTACAATACGGCCAATATATAGACTCATTACAAATAGAACAATACGGTCAATATATAGACTCATTACAAACAGTACAATACGGTCAATATATAGACTCATTACAAACAGTACAATACGGCCAATATATAGACTCATAACAAATAGAACAATACGGTCAATATATAGACTCATTACAAACAGTACAATACGGTCAATATATAGACTCATTACAAACAGTACAATACGGCCAATATATAGACTCATTACAAACAGTACAATACGGTCAATATGTAGACTCATTACAAACAGTACTATACGGTCAATATGTAGACTCATTACAAACAGTACAATACGGCCAATATATAGACTAATTACAAATAGAACAATACGGTCAATATATAGACTCATTACAAACAGTACAATACAGTCATTATATAGACTCATTACAAAGAGTACAATACGGCCAATATATAGACTCATTACAAACAGTACAATACGGTCAATATGTAGACTCAATATAAACAGTACAATACGGTCAATATATAGACTCATTACAAACAGTACAATACGGTCAATATGTTGACTCATTACAAACAGTACAATACGGTCAATATGTAGACTCATTACAAACAGTACAATACGGTCAATATGTAGACTCATTACAAATATTACAATACAGTCAATATATAGACTAATTACAAACAGTACAATACGGTCAATATATAGACTAATTACAAACAGTACAATACGGTCAATATGTAGACTCATTACAAACAGTACAATACGGTCAATATGTAGACTCATTACAAACAGTACAATACGGTCAATATGTAGACTCATTACAAACAGTACAATACGGTCAATATATAGACTCATTACAAATATAACAATACGGTCAATATGTAGACTCATTACAAACAGTACAATGTGGACAATATATAGACTCATTACAAATATAACAATACGGTCAATATGTAGACTCATTACAAATATAACAATACGGTCAATATATAGACTCATTACAAATAGTACAATACGGTCAATATGTAGACTAATTACAAATATAACAATACGGTCAATATGTAGACTCATTACAAATATAACAATACGGTCAATATGTAGACTCATTACAAATATAACAATACGGTCAATATGTAGACTCATTACAAATATAACAATACGGTCAATATGTAGACTCATTACAAATAGTACAATACGGTCAATATGTAGACTCATTACAAATAGTACAATACGGCCAATATGTAAACTCATTACAAATAGTACAATACGGCCAATATGTAGACTCATTACAAATAGTACAATACGGTCAATATATAGACTCATTACAAATAGTACAATACGGTCAATATATAGACTCATTGCAAATAGTACAATACGGCCAATATGTAGACTCATTACAAATAGTACAATACGGCCAATATGTAGACTCATTACAAATAGTACAATACGGTCAATATATAGACTCATTACAAACAGTACAATGTGGTCAAGATATAGACTCATTACAAATAGTACAATACGGTCAATATGTAGACTCATTACAAAGAGTACAATACGGTCAATATATAGACTCATTACAAATAGAACAATGTGGTCAATATATAGACTCATTACAAATAGTACAATACGGTCAATATGTAGACTCATTACAAACAGTACAATACGGTCAATATATAGACTCATTACAAATAGAACAATACGGTCAATATGTAAACTCATTACAAATATAACAATACGGTCAATATGTAGACTCATTACAAATAGTACAATGTGGTCAATATATAGACTCATTACAAATAGTACAATGCGGTCAATATATAGACTCATTACAAATAGTACAATACGGTCAATATATAGACTCATTACAAATATTGACTCATTACAAATAGTACAATACGGTCAATATGTAGACTAATTACAAACAGTACAATACAGCCAATATGTAGATTAATTACAAATAGTACATTTCAGTCAATATGTAGACTAATTACAATACAGTCAATATGTAGACTAATGACAAATAGTACATTTCAGTCAATATTTAGACTAATTACAAATAATACAATCCTGTCAATATGTAGACTAATGACAAGAAGTACAATACAGTCAATATGTACACTAATTACAAATAGTACATTACAGTCAATATCTAGACTAACTACAAATAATACAATCCAGTAAATATGTAGACTAATGACAAATAGTACAAAACAGTCAATATGTAGACTAATTACAAATAGTACATTTCAGTCAATATGTAGACTAATTACAAATAGTACAATCCAGTAAATATGTAGAGTAATGACAAATAGTACAATACAGTCAATATGTAGACTAATTACAAATAGTACAATCCAGTAAATATGTAGACTAATGACGAATAATACAATACAGTCAATATGTAGACTAATTACAAATAGTACATTTCAGTCAATATGTAGACTAATTACAAATAGTACATTTCAGTCAATATATAGACTAATTACAAATAGTATAATACAGTCAATATGTAGATTAATTACAAATAGTACAATACAGTCAATATGTAGACTTATTACAAATAGTACATTTCAGTAAATATGTAGACTAATTACAAATAGTAAAATATAGTCAATATTTAGACTAATGACAAATAGTACAATACAGTCAATATGTAGACTAATTACAAATAGTACATTTCAGTAAATATGTAGACTAATTACAAATAGTACAATCTAGTCAATATGTAGACTAATGACGAATAGTACAAAACAGTCAATATGTAGAGTAATTACAAATAGTACAATACAGTCAATATGTAGACTAATGACAAATAGTACAATACAGCCAATATGTAGATTAATTACAAATAGTACATTTCAGTCAATATGTAGACTAATTACAATACAGTCAATATGTAGACTAATGACAAATAGTACATTTCAGTCAATATGTAGACTACTTACAATACAGTCAATATGTAGACTAATGAGAAGAAGTACAATACAGTCAATATATAGACTAATTACAAATAGTACTTTACAGTCAATATCTAGACTAATTACAAATAGTACAATCCAGTAAATATGTAGACCAATGACAAATAGTACAAAAAAGTCAATATGTAGACTAATTACAAATAGTACAATCCAGTAAATATGTAGACTAATGACAAATAGTACAATACAGTCAATATGTAGACTAATTACAAATAGTACAATCCAGTAAATATGTAGACTAATGACAAATAATACAATACAGTCAATATGTAGACTAATTACAAATAGTACATTTCAGTCAATGTGTAGACTAATTACAAATAGTACAATCTAGTCAATATTTAGACTAATTACAAATAGTATAATACAGTCAATATGTAGATCAATTACAAATAGTACAATACAGTCAATATGTAGACTAATTACAAATAGTACATTTCAGTAAATATGTAGACTAATTACAAATAGTACAATCTAGTCAATATTTAGACTAATGACAAATAGTACAATACAGTCAATATATAGACTAATTACAAATAGTACATTTCAGTAAATATGTAGACTAATTACAAATAGTACAATCTAGTCAATATGTAGACTAATGACGAATAGTACAAAACAGTCAATATGTAGACTTATTACAAATAGTACAATACAGTCAATATGTAGACTAATTACAAATAGTACAATGCAGCCAATATGTAGATTAATTACAAATAGTACATTTCAGTCAATATGTAGACTAATTACAATACAGTCAATATGTAGACTAATGACAAATAGTACATTTCAGTCAATATGTAGACTACTTACAATACAGTCAATATGTAGACTAATGAGAAGAAGTACAATACAGTCAATATGTAGACTAATGACAAATAGTACATTTCAGTCAATATGTAGACTAATTACAAATAATACAATCCAGTCAATATGTAGACTTATGACAAGAAGTACAATACAGTCAATATGTAGACTAATTACAAATAGTACATTACAGTCAATATCTAGACTAATTACAAATAGTACAATCCAGTAAATATGTAGACTAATGACAAATAGTACAATACAGTCAATATGTAGACTAATTACAAATAGTACATTTCAGTCAATATGTAGACTAATTACAAATATTACAATCCAGTAAATATGTAGACTAATGACAAATAGTACATTTCAGTCAATATGTAGACTAATTACAAATAGTACACTCCAGTAAATATGTAGACTAATGACAAATAGTACAATACAGTCAATATGTAGACTAATTACAAATAGTACAATACAGTCAATATGTAGACTAATTACAAATAGTACATTTCAGTCAATATGTAGACTAATTACAAATAGTACAATACAGTCAATATGTAGACTAATTACAAATAGTACAATCTAGTCAGTATTTAGACTAATGACAAATACTACATTTCAGTAAATATGTAGACTAATTACAAATAGTACAATCTAGTCAATATGTAGATTAATTACAAATAGTACAATACAGTCAATATGTAGACTAATTACAAATAGTACATTTCAGTAAATATGTAGATTGTTTTACAAATAGTACAATACTGTCAATATGTAGACTAATTACAAATAGTACATTTCAGTCAATATGTAGACTAATTACAAATAGTACAATCTAGTCAATATTTAGACTAATGACAAATAGTACAATCTAGTCAATATGTAGACTTATTACAAATAGTACATTTCAGTAAATATGTAGATTAATTACAAATAGTACAATACAGTCAATATGTAGACTAATTACAAATAGTACATTTCAGTCAATATTTAGACTAATGACGAATAGTACAATACAGTCAATATGTAGACTAATTACAAATAGTACATTTCAATAAATATGTAGATTAATTACAAATAGTACAATACAGTCAATATGTAGACTAATGACAAATAGTACATTTCAGTAAATATGTAGATTAATTACAAATAGTACAATACAGTCAATATGTAGACTAATGACAAATACTACATTTCAGTCAATATGTAGACTAATGACAAATTGTACATTTCAGTCAATATGTAGATTAATTACAAATAGTACAATCTAGTCAATATTTAGACTAATGACAAATACTACATTTCAGTCAATATGTAGACTAATTACAAATAGTACACTCCAGTCAATATGTAGACTAATGACAAATATTACATTTCAGTCAATATGTAGACTAATGACACATAGTACAATACAGTCAATGTGTAGACTAATTACAAATAGTACAATACAGTCAATATGTAGACTAATTACAAATAGTACATTTCAGTCAATATGTAGACTAATTACAAATAGTACAATCTAGTCAATATTTAGACTAATGACAAATACTACATTTCAGTCAATATGTAGACTAATTACAAATAGTACAATCCAGTCAATAAGTAGACTAATGACACATAGTACAATACAGTCAATATGTAGACTAATTACAAATAGTACAATACAGTCAATATGTAGACTAATTACAAAAAGTACATTTCAGTAAATATGTAGATTAATTACAAATAGTACAATACAATCAATATGTAGATTAATTACAAATAGTACAATACAGTCAATATGTAGATTAATTACAAATAGTACAATACAGTCAATATGTAGACTCATTACAAATAGTACAATCTAGTCAATATGTAGACTTATGACAAGAAGTAAAATATAGTCAATGTGTAGACTAATTACAAATAGTACAATACAGTCAATATGTAGACTAATGACAAATAATACAATCCAGTCAATATGTATACTAATGAAAAATAGTACAATACAGTCAATATGTAGATTAATGACAAATAGTACAATCCAGTCGATATGTAGACTAATGAAAAATAGTACAATCCAGTCAATATGTAGACTAATGACATATAGTAAAATACAGTCAATATGTAGACTAATGAAAAATAGTACAATACAGTCAATATGTAGACTAATGACAAATAGTACAATCCAGTCAATATGTAGACTAATGGCAAATAGTACAATACAGTCAATATGTAAAATAATGACAAATAGTGCAATCCTGTCAATATGTAGACTCATGACAAATAGTACATTGCAGTCAATATGTAGACTAATTACAAATAGTACAATACAGTCAATATGTAGATCAATGACAAATAGTAGAATACAGTCAATATGTAGACCAATTACAAATAGTACAATACAGTCAATATGTAGACTAATGACAAATAGTACATTTCAGTCAATATGTAGACTAATTACAAATAGTACAATCCAGTCAATATGTACACTAATGACAAATACTACATTTCAGTCATTATGTAGACTAATGACACATAGTACAATACAGTCAATATGTAGACTCATTACAAATATTACAATCCAGTCAATATGTATACTTATGACAAATAGTACAATACAGTCAATATGTAGACTAATGAAAAATAGTACAATACAGTAAACATGTAGACTAATGGCAAATAGTACATTTCAGTCAATATGTATACTAATAACAAATAGTACAAAGCAGTCAATATGTAGACTAATAACAAATAGAACAATCCAGTCAATATGTAGACTAAAGACAAATAGTACATTTCAGTCAATATGTAGAATAATGACAAATAGTACAATCCTGTCAATATGTAGACTAATGACAAATAGTACATTTCAGTCAATATGTAGACTAATTACAAAAAGTACAATCCTGTCAATATGTATACTTATAACAAAAGTACAAAACAGTCAATATGTAGACTTATGACAAATAGTACAAAACAGTCAATATGTAGACTTATGACAAATAGTACAATACAATCAATATGTATACTTATGACAAATAGTACAATCCAGTCAATATGTAGACTAATGACAAATAGTACAAAACAGTCAATATGTAGACTGATGACAAATAGTACAATAAAGTCAATATGTAGACTAATGGCAAATAGTACAATACAGTAAACATGTAGACTAATGGCAAATAGTACAATAAAGTCAATATGTATACTAATTACAAATAGTACAATACAGTAACCATGTAGACTAATGGCAAATAGTACAATCCAGTCAATATGTAGACTTATGACAAATAGTACAAAACAGTCAATATGTAGACTAATGACAAATAGTACAATAAAGTCAATATGTAGACTAATGGCAAATAGTACAATACAGTAAACATGTAGACTAATGGCAAATAGTACAATACAGTCAATATGTAGACTAATTACAAAAAGTACAATACAGTAACCATGTAGACTAATGGCAAATAGTACAATCCAGTCAATATGTAGACTAATGACAAATAGTACAATAAAGTCAATATGTAGACTAATGGCAAATAGTACAATACAGTAAACATGTAGACTAATGACAAATAGTACAATAAAGTCAATATGTAGACTAATGGCAAATAGTACAATACAGTAAACATGTAGACTAATGACAAATAGTACAATAGAGTCAATATGTAGACTAATGAAAAATAGTACAATACAGTAAACATGTAGATTAATGGCAAATAGTACATTTCAGTCAATATGTATACTAATAACAAATAGTACAAAACAGTCAATATGTAGACTAATAACAAACAGTACAATCCAGTCAATATGTAGACTAATGACAAATAGTACATTTCAGTCAATATGTAGAATAATGACAAATAGTACAATCCTGTCAATATGTAGACTAATGACAAATAGTACATTTCAGTCAATATATAGACTAATTACAAAAAGTACAATCCAGTCAATATGTATACTTATAACAAAAGTACAAAACAGTCAATATGTAGACTTATGACAAATAGTACAAAACAGTCAATATGTAGACTTATGACAAATAGTACAATACAATCAATATGTATACTTATGACAAATAGTACAATCCAGTCAATATGTAGACTAATGACAAATAGTACAAAACAGTCAATATGTAGACTGATGACAAATAGTACAATAAAGTCAATATGTAGACTAATGGCAAATAGTACAATACAGTAAACATGTAGACTAATGGCAAATAGTACAATAAAGTCAATATGTAGACTAATTACAAATAGTACAATACAGTAACCATGTAGACTAATGGCAAATAGTACAATCCAGTCAATATGTAGACTAATGGCAAATAGTACAAAACAGTCAATATATAGACTAATGACAAATAGTACAATAAAGTCAATATGTAGACTAATGGCAAATAGTACAATACAGTAAACATGTAGACTAATGGCAAATAGTACAATACAGTCAATATGTAGACTAATTACAAAAAGTACAATACAGTAACCATGTAGACTAATGGCAAATAGTACAATCCAGTCAATATGTAGACTAATGACAAATAGTACAAAACAGTCAATATGTAGATTAATGACAAATAGTACAATAAAGTCAATATGTAGACTAATGGCAAATAGTACAATACAGTAAACATGTAGACTAATGGCAAATAGTACAATACAGTCAATATGTAGACTAATTACAAATAGTACAATACAGTAACCATGTAGACTAATGGCAAATAGTAAAATCCAGTCAATATGTAAACTCATGACAAATAGTACAATACAGTCAATATGTAGACTTATTACAAATAGTACAATACAGTAAACATGTATACCAATGGGAAATAGTACAATCCAGTCAATATGTAAACTCATGACAAACAGTACAATACAGTCAATATGTAGACTAATTACAAATAGTTCCATACAGTCAATATTTAGATTAATGACAAATAGTACAATACAATCAATATGCAGACTTATGGCAAATAGTACAATACAGTAAACATGTAGACTAATGGCAAATAGTACAATCCAGTCAATATGTAGACTAATGACAAATAGTACAATCCAGTCAATATGTAGACTTATGACAAATAGTACAACCCAGTTAATATGTAGACTTATTTCAAATAGTACAATACAGTCAATATGTAGACTAATTACAAATAGTACAATCCAGTCAATATGTAGACTAATGACAAATAGTACAATACAGTCAATATGTAGACTTATGACAAATAGTACAATACAGTCAATATGTAGACTAATGACAAATAGTACAATCCAGTCAATATGTAGACTTATGACAAATAGTACAACCCAGTTAATATGTAGACTTATTACAAATAGTACAATACAGTCAATATGTAGACTAATTACTAATAGTACAATACAGTCAATATGTAGACTAATGACAAATAGTACAATACAGTCAATATGTAGACTTATAACAAAAAGTACAATACAGTCAATATGTAGATTAATGACAAATAGTACAAAACAGTCAATATGTAGATTCATTACAAATAGTACAATACAGCCGATATGAACAGAACAGAAAAGAACATATATTTTATTAGGATTTGTACAAAGTACATCATAATATATATAATATACAATCAATATAAACATATAGTCACTTAACAGCAATGATTAAATTCATTAGAGTATATAACAAAATATTTAATGAATGTTGATAAATGAAATGAGGATGAACGCTATGCTTAAACAGTTAGCACTGTTTTTTTTTAATTTCTAATGCCTCTTTTATATATCTTGAAATAGTATATAATATGGTTTTATTATGTGAATAAAGTTACTCTAACAATTTGACAACAGAAGGTCTTTGATAGTAATACTTTTTCAAATACTGTTTTCGTAAATTATTTAAACAGGGACATATACATAAGAAGTGAAACTCATCTTCTATATCCCTTGAATTGCAACATAAACAATATCTTACATTTTTTGGAATTCTATTTCTGTCATATCGTCCAGTTTGTATTCTAAGAGGATTAACAGATAGTCTTAATCTAGTGTAAAATAATCTAAGATTAGAGGGCAATATATGGGGATAATTCTCATGCTTAAATTAATGTTTGACAAATTTATAAGATTCGAGCACTAAACATTTTTCTACTGATCCAAACCATTGTTGGATGAAATTGTCGATAACCCTTTGTTTAAAAATATTTGGAAATACTTTGGGATTAATAAAACGATTATTCTCAAACATATAAGTGAATCCATAATCATTTAGCATGGTTTTAAAATTTGATACCCAGTTCTTACAACCTCTATTACAGTCATATAGCCCCTGTTCATATAGTTTTTTATCATATATTATCCGTATAAATAACTTAACACCAATAGCTCATGATTCTTACATATCCTGATATATATAATGGATATCTCCAAAGCTCTCCATACACACCCACTGTACAAGTATTTAATCTAACATTCAATAAACGTTTACAGAACTTTAATCGATTACTATCGACTTGGTATATCCCCAAATTTCACTCGCATGACTTAAGATAGAACCAACGAATGCATCAAACAACCGGCATAGTAGTTTTGGCTTTAAATGGATTTTTTTACAATTAAAAAAAGAGGGTATTAAAAGCTTTCAAAGATTTGCCTACCAAATGTTCCTGATTTGAATTAAACTTACCAGTATAATTAAATATTGTTTCTAGATAATTAAAAACATCAACAACTTCAATAATTTCTCCGTTATAAGTCCAGTTTCATTGGGAAACAACCCCCCCAATATGTAGACTGACTACAAAAACTACACTACAATCAATATATATAGACAGTCAATTCAATTTGTATTATTAAGTCCTTATCGGGACAATCACTCATTTGTTTGTAACTTATATGGATCACCCGGTGCCGAAATGCCTAGAACACTGTCCTAAAATCACGTACCTCTAACAGTTGTGATCGCGAACTCGAGCCAAGTTCAAATCATTTTTTTAAAAAAAAAAAAGAAACAACCCCTCCCCCACACCCCCAATAAATGTTTGACAGATACACGCTAAAAGACGATGGTCCTGCTCAGGTTTTCATGCTACTTAACCCTTTCCTCCATAGATACGCCTCCAATCTGAACATTTCCTGCACTGTTTTCCACTCTGTCAGTTAATATAAACATTTTTCAACCAATAATTCAAAATCCTTCTATATTAGGTGTCCAAAGGCGTCTATATTTGAGGTGTCCAAAGGTGTCTATATGAAGTAAAGAGTTAACCAATACATATATATTTATTTATATACGCTATATAATCCCATTCAAAACAGAACATATATACACTTTTACATATACGGACAAAGTACATGTATATATATATCAATGACTTTAAATTAACTTGAGTGTGAAAATATTTAAACAATTTTTCTAATTACCTTACTTATAACTATTTAACTACCAAAATTGTCGCAGTTTTCACCCTAAAGCAAATAAAAAAGTTCATTGAGTTATATACGCATATTTAAGATTCTTTTATGCGAAAATATGTCAATATATTAAAGCTAAATATTTGGGTACGAAACTCGATTCGGTTTACGTTGTCTTCTTTTGTATCATTCTACGGCTTAATTTATCATTTTATATTGTAATATGAGAATAGTGGGTATTGTAAATTATTCTAAAATATTGAGGATGCGCAGGACTGTAACGCAATATACACTATTATCAATAAAAGTTTGCTATATGATATCAGTTTAATATAAAACAGCGTGGGAAATAAGAGTTTATCACCCTAATATTTTGAACGTGTCAATTACTGGGTTAAAACCATGACCGCGGTGTCTTCTGTGTCAACTTCGTGAAGACGTGGGCGAAATATCTAAAGCATGTACAGGTGTTGAAATAAATCTTTTTCAAATGTGGCAAATTATGTGTGTTGTATTGTTTCATGGTTGAACAACCAACACATTTATATGATTTATATCTACACAAACGACGTAAGTGTGTGGTATCTGCGTATGTTTCATTCATATAATTTTATTTTTAAAAAAGATAATTATTATTTACAAGGTTTTACAAGGTCCAGACGTCCGTTTCACTAATTTTCGTAAGTCTTAGGATTTTTATACGAGCCCATTGTGACACCTAGGGACGTTTTATTTGCGTAGTAACTTTGCAAATTTTAAAACTAATCTTACGAAAGTTCATAATATTACGTAAGCAGAACACTAAATGAATTTCCCGATTATTTTCTATCTTCAAAATTTACACTAAGAAGTTTGTAAATTGAAATGGGTCGCAGGAAAATGGGTTGCAAACGCTAGTGAAATGGGCCCCAGTGGAACAACCTTACAAACGCCAGTGAAACAGACACCAGGTGAACAAGCATACACGCGTCATTGAAACGCTGCACATGGGAACAAGCTTACAAACGTCAGTGAAATGGACATCAGGTGAACAAGCATACACGCGTCATTGAAACGATGCATATGGGAACATGCTTACAAACGTCAGTGAAACAGACACAATGTGAACAAGCATACACGCGTCACTGAAACGCTGCACATGGGAACAAGCTTACAAACGTCAGTGAAATGGACACCAGGTGAACAAGCATTTACACGTGTCATTGAAACGATGCACATGGGAACATGCTTACAAACATCAGTGAAACAGACATCAGGTGAACAAGCATACACGCGTCATTGAAACGCTGCACATGGGAACAAGCTTACAAACGTCAGTGAAACAAATCCCGAGCGAACACGCTTATATATGTCATTTAAACGGGTCCTAGGGAAAACAAACTTACATACGTTAGTGAAACAGGCACCAGGGGAACACGCTTTAAACGTCAGTGAAACGTGTCCAGTGGGAACAAGCTTATAGACGTCAGTGAAACAAACCCCATAAGAACAACCTTAAAAAGCGTCAGTAAAACAGGCCCCATGTGAACGAACTTACAAATCTTAGTGAAATGGATTCCAAACGTAAATAGAACGGGCCCCAGGAAAATAAGCTTACAAACGTCAACGAAAGAGGCTCCTAACGTCAACAAAAGTAGTTCCATAACAATAAGCTGACAAACGTTAGTAAAACGTCGCCCATGCGAACAAGATTACGAACCTCAGTGAAATGGGCTCCAAATGTAAGTATTCCCCTGGGGAATAAGCTCTAAACGTTAGTGAAACGAGACCCATTGGAACAAGCTTACAAACCTCAGTGAAACAAGTCCCCCCCCCCCCCGGGAAACAAGCTTACAAACGTCAGTCAAACGGGACCCATGAAAACAAGCTTACAAGCCTCAGTGAAACAAGTCCCCCCGGAAAACAAGCTTACAAACGTCAGTCAAACGGGACCCATGAAAACAAGCTTACAAACCTCAGTGAAACGAGCCACCTAGGAAACAAGCTTACAAACGTCAGTCAAACAGGACCCATGAAAACAAGCTTACAAGCCTCAGTGAAACAAGTCACCTCGGGAAACAAGCTTACAAACGTCAGTCAAACGGGACCCATGAAAACAAGCTTACAAGCCTCAGTGAAACGAGCCACCTGGGAAACAAGCTTACAAACGTCAGTGAAACGTGTCCCACTGTAACAAGCTTACAAATCTCAGTAAAAAGTCCCCCGGGAAACAAGCTTGCAAGCGTCAGTCAAACGGGACCCATGAAAACAAGCTTACAAGCATCAGTGAAACGAGTCACATTGGGAGCTAGCTTACAAACATCAGTGAAATGGGACCCAGGGTAACAAGCTTACAAACGTCAGTTAAACGGGACCCAGGGTAACAAGCTTACAAACGTCAGTTAAACGGGACCCAGGGTAACAAGCTTACAAACATCAGTGAAATGGGACCCAGGGTAACAAGCTTACAAACGTCAGTTAAACGGGACCCAGGGTAACAAGCTTACAAACGTCAGTTAAACGGGACCCAGGGTAACAAGCTTACAAACATCAGTGAAATGGGACCCAGGGTAACAAGCTTACAAACATCAGTGAAATGGGACCCAGGGTAACAAGCTTACAAACGTCAGTTAAACGGGACCCAGGGTAACAAGCTTACAAACATCAGTGAAATGGGACCCAGGGTAACAAGCTTACAAACGTCAGTTAAACGGGACCTAGGGGAACAAGCTTACAAACGTCAGTTAAACGGGACCCAGGGTAACAAGCTTACAAACGTCAGTGAAATGGGACCCAGGGTAACAAGCTTACAAACGTCAGTTAAACGGGACCTAGGGGAACAAGCTTACAAACGTCAGTTAAACGGGACCCAGGGTAACAAGCTTACAAACGTCAGTGAAATGGGACCCAGGGTAACAAGCTTACAAACGTCAGTGAAATGGGACCCAGGGTAACAAGCTTACAAACGTCAGTTAAACGGGACCTAGGGGAACAAGCTTACAAACGTCAGTTAAACGGGACCTAGGGGAACAAGCTTACAAACGTCAGTTAAACGGGACCCAGGGTAACAAGCTTACAAACGTCAGTGAAACGGGACCCAGGGTAACAAGCTTACAAACGTCAGTGAAATGGGACCCAGGGTAACAAGCTTACAAACATCAGTGAAATGGGACCTAGGGTAACAAGCTTACAAACGTCAGTTAAACGGGACCTAGGGGAACAAGTAAACAAATGTCAGATTTATTTTGGTAATAAATGTACATACAAAGCATAGCAACAGCATGGTGCAGCACTAATAGAGAAATTATCATAACGATACGCACATGTAGGATACCACAAAAAATGAGAAAAGGCCCTTTCTCTTATTTCCATTGCGGGCATGACATATTTTATGTAAATATTCATATTTTTTTAAAAATTTATTAATTATTATTTCTCATTGTCTCCATCTGTTTGTAAGGGTGTTTACATTATTTCCAAATATATATGTACTTTGCATCTTCTTTTCTTATGATCATCTATAATGTGATATGCTCCTTTGATGTCATTTTAACCGGTGAATCTTCCAATCTCCTCTTTCTTTATTGCCAGTTAACCATACATCTCTTGACATTTCAAACAGACTCACTAACGCGCTTCTTTTTTGGTTTGAGATTGGATGTATGGAATTTGAAATACATTTGACAATGCTGTTGTTTTGTGCGGCTGTTCTAACTGTAACTGCTAATTAAATTATCAACCGAGTTATCACCAGCGTCCTGGCGTCTGTATTTAGGAATGCTTGTGTTTTTATCAAGCTTCAAAACTTTGAATCTGAAAGATTCTATATAACGATAATGTTGTTCTGTGAACAATCTGAATGGAAGAATGAATGAATGAATGAATGAATGAATGAATGAATGAATGAATGAATGAATGAACACATGTATGAATAAACAAATTATGTCGTACACACTCCAGAAGGTTGCATGAAGCTGATAGTACGTTAGTATTCAAGGATATTGTACTCCCCACTTGCAAAGAAAAGACAACAAACGAACACGAAATACTCGTAAATACATCAACAGGGGAATACAAAGAACGAACACGTTTCATCAAATGACATAGTTATTTCAATTAACTTTGCAAACTAAGGAGAATCACCAGGAATCTGTAAGATGCCATACTGGAATTATGTTCTGTCATGAAGGTGACTTTGTTTTTTTTCTGTAGTCGATTTGATTTTCATGGACATGTTTATGAATTAATTAGCGTATGGATGAATGACTACAAGAGCGAACAAAATAACAAATGGATGGATGAATGTATTGTGTATATCATGAGTGAATAGATGCTTGAATAAGCGAAAAACAAACGAATGAATTAACGAACGACCGATAAACGAACGAATGAATGAATAAATGACAACTAAGACAACATAACTAACACACGCGAATGTAGTGAGTATAACAAATGACTGTCACAAATCCCAAAAAACTTTATTTCAAAGCCCATGAGGACAAGCCACATAATACACCTTACATGTGACAAACTTCTATCTTGACAATATTAATTGTGCATTATAACACAACACTTTGACAACATTTTGGAAAAGGTTAAACACACACTACGAATGTATACGTGAGTGAGTGAGTGAGTGAGTGAGTGAATGAGTGAGTGAGTGAGTGAGTGAGTGAGTGAGTGAGTGAGTGAGTGAGTGAGTGAGTGAGTGAGTGGGTGGGTGGGTGGGTGAGTGAGTGAGTGAGTGAGTGAGTTGATGGATGGATGGGCAAATGAAAGAAGACCTTTGTAAGAATTTCCTATTTACAAAGAAAAATAAGAAGACGGTCGAGGGAAAGAGAAAACGTGAGAACCGGGTGTTGTTTAATGCAGGTTAATTTGTTCTTAATGCATGTAAATAGGGACTAGCACTGTGCATAAGACAAGTGACTGCTTAAAAGTGATAGTGGCTTATTTTAGTAACCTTGAAATAAAATAATCGGTATTGTTTAATACAAAATAATAATGAAAGAAAATCTTCGAATTCCTTTTTAGTAGTAATACCGTATTTCTGTGTTTAAACTGCAACATTATTGCTTCAAGCAATTCGGTTAATTGTTGTATCTGGTTTAGACACTCGTCTTAACTGTCAAGTAAGCCGAACACGATACCAGCATTACAAAAGACGCTAAGGAAATTACGCCTTTAACCTAATATTTAATCCTGAGAATTACGAGGAATTGTTTGGTTATGAATTATATTTCAGAGACTATAATGCTATTCCAAATGTCAGCAGCATGACACTTGACGCTGGGTGAGTTTTAATGGCTTCGGCATCTACCCCAGATGTCAGCGACATGACATTTGACACTGGTTGGGTGTGGATGGCCGCGGCAGCTTCCCCAGATATCAGCGGCTTAAAAAAGGACGCTGGGTGGGTGTGAATGGTTGCGGCAACTATTCCAGATGAGCGGCATGGCACGGGACGATAAGTGGGTGTGAATGGCCGCGGCAACTATTCCAGATGAGCGACATGGTACGGGACGATGGGTGGGTGTGAATGGCTGCGGCAGCTATTCCAGATGAGCGGCATGGCACGGGACGATGGGTGGGGTGGGTGTGAATGGCTGCGGCAGCTACCCCAGATGTCAGCGACATGACACTTGACGCGTGATTGGTGTGGATGGCCGCGGCAGCTACCCCAGCTGTCAGCGGCTTGACACTGGACGCTGGGTGGGGGTAAATGGTCGTGGCAACTATTCCAGATGAGCGGCATGACACTGGACGCTGGATGGATGTGAATGGCTGCGGCAACTACTATAGATGCCAGCGGCATGACACGAGACGTCGGATGGGTGTGAATGGCTGTGACAGCGTTTCATGGGTTGCAAATAAGACTATACCTTAATTTTCCTCAACAAAACTAATTGCGGAATTTTAACTCCTTTCCATGTATTCGAGTGAAATAATCATTTCGAATGAGCGATCTTGGCCAATATACGCAGAACCGTGTCAATATGAACAGAACTGGGTCGATATGAATAAAACTGAGCCAATATGAACAGAACTAGGTCAACATCAGCATACTTTGACCATTATATATATATATATATGTTTTTATTTACCCTCACGCTTTGAACCAGTCATTTTGGCGAGCAGGATAAGATGATTATTAAAAACATTAAATATGATAACGCATTTCTGTGATGATTAATGAGTGATGAATGAAGATGATTTCAATTAATAAGACGTGTTGACTTTCAAATTTGAAGTTTATTATTAATTAAGTTGCTTAATCATACAACTTTCTTATATTTTTTTAATTTACTTTTTTTTTTGATTCATTACTTACTTTTTACTAACCTTGTTTATACTCATGATAATATTAAATGTGTAAACTGACGATTGTTTTAATATGTAGATTAATTAACAAAAAATAGTATTATTTCTTTTTGTATTTACCGATAGAAGACATATATTACATAAACCATTATATAAACATAACTGGGTCATTATAAACAGAACTGGGTCAATATGAACATAACTGGGTCAATATGAACAGAAGTTGGTCAATATTAACATAACTGGGTCAATATGAACATAATTATTAACTGGGTCAATATGAACATAATTCGCCGGGCAATTATGGAAAACAACATCCGAAAATCCCAAACAAGACCGATATATGAACCGGAACTGTGGCAATACGACTTCTTCCGATTATAAATAGGTGTTGTGCAATTACATCGCCATAAAATGGATATACGGTATTTTATATTGGCCTATGTAATAATATGAACAGCCATGCTAGTCCGCAGCCTCTACGACCTTTGGCCGATATGACAATCATTAGATCATTTACTTGGCCAAAATGAAATTTTTTAATTGATAACACTATAATAATAAAAAAACAACATTATATCTGCGTAAGTTTCTATGCATAAATAGGAAATTTGAATGAAGTAGTATGAAAATTATAGTTCATGAAACGGGTCTTAATTATTTAGAGATGGAATTATGAGACACATTCCATCTGACTGAGTGTAACAGATGGTACGTGGCCCAGAAGTAGAGCATCGGATCCATGATCGGAAGATTGTGGGTTCGATCCTCCGTCCGTCACGGCTACATGTTCTGTCCTAGAACAATACTATCCACCTATGCGGGGAACTAGTTTGTCTAAGCGTCGTTAGTCTAAAAACTCAATGTAAAATAAATAAGTTTAAATGTTTTTTGCATATAATATATCATTCATAAATTTGCTTTTTTCCATATGAGGACAAGTATGAAGAACTTTCATTGCAACATGGTTTAGAATTCCCTGTTATAGCATTATATAAATGTACCGGTAACTGAAATGATATAATTGAATAGCTAATACATGGCTCATTAACTCACTGAAGACGTTATACACAACTGCTCAACTATAGTACATTGGCAGTCAACATAAATCATTGAAACGTTTCGAATTACTGCCCATTGAAACAGAATTCCATTAAAACATGGATCAGTACATTTCAATTAGCACAACCTATAATTGAGTTGCACCCACACAGCGGACAAGAAAGTCCGGTGTTGATAATTCATAGGACGGTGAAAGACATATTAATGCCATCCCAGTAATCTATAATATTGCTGTGTCCAGACAGTGATGTGATAACTTTTAACAATAAGATTACTCTCGTATCTGTTTGAGACACGCGCACGCTGTAACCGTCAGCTTTTCTCGACGGCGGCTTCTATCCAACTGATCAAATTAACAGAAGGAGTGTTTCTGTTTGGAATCTAGTTACTCCGCACATTACATGGACTGTTTATTGCCCCCCGCCCCACCCCTCTCCACCCCGAAGTATCAAAATGTCAATTTGAACCAATTTTAAACCAGTTTGTATTACAATGTTTTTTTTTCTCTTGTCATTGTCCTATCATTGATTTACAAAAATGGTTGGGTATAAAGTAGAAAAATATTCTTTGACAGTTGTTTTATTATTTAAATTTGATACCTTAGCAAGAAAAAAGAAACACACAACAAACCTATCAACGTCAGAAGTGTTAAACTAACAATATATCATATACACTAAATGTTACACTCCTAACGAAATTTGGCCACAGTCTCTCCGGCTAGCTAAGAAAAACAAATGTGAGCAAAATGATTAAAAAAAATACTTACTCTCGACTAGTCTCTTACAATTCTAATAGTTGAATGGCCATGTACATTTGTGTATATGTATATGTTATGTATATGGATGAGACTGTAATACAAGAATAAATATAAAAATCTTCAAAATTACACATTGACATTCACAATTAACACATCAATAGAGTGGTGCCATATTACAAATAATAACATTATGTGTTTATTTAAAAACGAATTTTTACTGCAAAGCAATGAACACACATGACATAGCACCACAATTGTAAACAGGATACGCTTCCGTGGGGTAGTCGCATAATGGCGGTTATAAATAATCATTTTTCCTCTACTTTAAAAAAGCATTTTCCTTATTGTATTGCTCATTTTTTTTTATATGAATTGCATTATTGGTGTATTATGAACATTTAGTTGTTTGAATTGTGAATTTAGAAAAAAACAACAAATTGATTCCTGGAAATAGGGGTATGAATACATTATTTCGGAAGTCTACTTTCACTTTGTCAACAGTGTATACACTGAATAGAAAAAAATCTTATATGATACATGACCCCTACTTTTCTCATCATATTGTGGTAGTGCACAGGTTGACAAACAATGAAATGTAAGTTTCACTTCTTTCATTTGGGTCTCTCTATGAATGACAAGCCTTCAAACTTTCATTAATTACTATATATAATAAAGAACAAACAATCAATGGTGGGCTGACACCTATAATAAAGTACAAGATTTTTAATTTTGTCTGGGGTGTTTAACTGCTTTGTAGCGAACATAGTTAATTTTCATTAAAAGCAACGTTTATATTACTAATCTAGCTATTTGTTAAAGAGAACTGCTTTGAAGTGACAGATTTGACAAGTTGTCATTTTTTTCGTTACATTCCTAACATGTTTTTGTTGTGTCGTAACTTTTTTTCTAGAAAAGATATTTCCACCAAATTTGGTAGACATATTTAGGTCATAGAAGGACATATTCGATGTTGTTAATCAAAGAGACATAAGTATGTAAATTATACAAATTATAGTGAAAACAACACAAAGGTACCTTTCTTTTGAACATCACAATCGAAAAGTTACATTCATTAGGAAAAAATAATCACGATATATCATGATATATCAGAGGCGCTCGAACGACACAGTATGCTGGGTAGCAGCTTTGCGGGAACTACTGATTTTACTTGCATTTTTCTGGACTTAAAGAAGACAAAAAGGAAATGCTACCGTGGGGTAGTCGTGTAATGGCGGTTATAAATAATCATTGTTACTTTTTCTTTATAAATGCATTTTTCTTATTGTGATACTAATTTTTTTTTATTTGAATGGCATTATTGATGTAGTTTGAACATTTTGTAAGCATTGCCATGTTTGAATTGTGCATTTAGAAAAAAAACACGATGCTTGGAAAGTGGGGTATGAATACATGATTTCGGAAGTGTACACACTGGACAGATAATATCTTATATGTAATATGACCCTTACCTTTATCATCATACTATGGTAATGGAGATGTTGACATACAATACAATGCAAGTTTCACGTCTTTCATTTTGGTCTCTCAAGCATGCAAACTTTTTTTTTATTTACAACAACGTTATACAATGTATAATCATACTGTCGTAATATAAGGAAAAATAAATATATTGTAATCATTAAGGTGTCTTTGTGCATAATATTTGGATGAAAAATAATTAATGTTTAAAATACGAATTAAAATTGTACAAGCACTCTATTGTTTTTTGACAGTATGTGTTATGCCGTCTCGAGCACATTTATAAATGGTATATACTATGGTGACACATTTATAAATGGTATATACTATGTTGACACATTTTTAAATGGTATATAGTATGGTGACACAATTATAAATGGTATATACTATGGTGACACATTTATAAATGATATATACTATGTCGACACATTTATAAACGGTATATACTATGGTGACACATTTATAAACGGTATATACTATGGTGACACATTTATAAGCGGTATATACTATGGTGACACATTTATAAATGGTATATACTATGGTGACACATTTATAAATGATATATACTATGTCGACACATTTATAAACGGTATATACTATGGTGACACATTTATGAACGGTATATACTATGGTGACACATTTATAAGCGGTATATACTATGTTGACACATTTATAAACGGTATATACTATGTTGACACATTTATAAACGGTATATACTATGGTGACACATTTATAAGCGGTATATACTATGGTGACACATTTATAAATGGTATATACTATGTCGACACATTTATAAACGGTATATACTATGGTGACACATTTATAAACGGTATATACTATGTCGACACATTTATAAATGGTATATAGTATGGTGACACATTTATAAATGCTATATACTATGGTGGCACATTTATAAATGGTATATACTATGTTGACAAATTTATAAATGGTGTTGACACATTAATAAATGGTATATACTATGTTGACACATTTATAAATTGTATATAGTATGGTGACGTATTTTTTTTAACACGTAGCTAGATGGTGTTTCCATTCTGTCTCACATTTTACTACATAATTCCGCGACTATATAGCACCTATAAATTTGCCTTCCTTCCTGTCCACCACTATAAATTTCTATCACAATATCCCAGTAGGATGATAAATAATGCACAAACCACAGTGCCACGTGGTTTTGTATTCCCTGTTACATCATTATTTATGTTTGATTGAAACTGAACTGAAATAATTGACTAGCTGTTGTATGGCTCGTTGACTCACTGAAGACGCCATACATAACTGATAAACTATAAGATTACAATGACAATAAATATAAATCATTAAAATATGTTTCGAATTACAGTCTTTGTAAAAGACTCCCGTTAAAAATATACAGTATTATTAACATGGCAAGTGCATTAGATAGTTACTGAATCGAAATTAGTAAATTGATTTGTAAATTGTGTTACATAGTGCCGGGTTGATTAAATGGCACAACTTTAAGATAGAAAAGTGAGAAGACATTTCCAATGAGTGAATACCAAACTTATGTACAGCGAGCTGTTGACTCAGAAGAAGCCGATGTTGAAGTGTTCGGCTATACAGAATACCTTTATGAAATTAATGGTATAATTATGTGAAGCAAAGTTATATTTGTTGTTGTTTTTTTTTCTAGTTTTTAACATTAAACATGTAACGTTTAAGGTTTTAGCATTTGCGGGAGGTACGTTTTAACATTTATTGGAATTTTAATATTTAGCGTTTAGTTTTAACATTGAGCGTTTAGTTTTAGTTTTTAACATTTAGCGGATATTTTAAGATTTAGCGTAATGTAGCGTAATTGTAACATTTAGTGTAATTTATTTAGCGTAATTCTAACATTTAGCGTGGCTACATGGATTTTTAAATTGAGCACGACACAAAGTTATAAACTTGTATGACTTCGGACCCTGGACCTCACTTCAACGGCATATAAAATAGACTTTTATCAACGAGATAACTCATTTGAATAAATTCAGTCTTCCTTGAGGCCCTCAACATATTTACGAAATACAACATCAATTTAACATATAAACAAAAGAATAAACAAACAATAATATATAACACGTGTGCGTGTGCGTGTGCGTGTGCGTGTGTGTGTGTGTGTGTGTTTATTTTAATGAGAGCTATCCGATTTATTAGAGTTGCTAAGGATGTTACTCCATTGTAAATATAACATAATACATTACCTAGACTTATATGTTTGGAGAAGTATAATCAATACACGTATTGTTTATTTAATGTAATATGCATATGAACGATATAAGATTATGATATAATTTACCATCGCATTTATTGTATCCGATGGCGTTTCTTTTCACGACTATTTACAAAATGATGCAGCATGCATAAAATTGCGTTTTCCGAATCCACATGTATATTTTTCTACTATCCCCACGGGATGATAAATTATGCAGGAATTACCAAACCACTTAATTTTAGTTTCCTTGTTATGTAATTATTTACTTTAAATTTGAACTAAAACGATATATTATAATTATAATTCTCTAGCTGTCACATGGCTCATTAACTCTCTGAAGATAGCACACAAAACTGATAAAATATATGATTGCATTGACGATAACTATAAACCACCGTCTGGTTTAGAATTACTGCTTTTGCAATAAATACCATTAAACTTTCATGTCTTAACATTTCAATTAGCACAGCTTGTAATTAAGTTACATTCATCGTAATCAATCAATGTTTAGGGAATAATTGTGTTAAAAAGTGCTGGTTTGATTAAATGTCAGCGATAAAGAAGTATCATTGAGTCAAAGCAATGTTCTGTAATATGTCGGCCGAGTCGAAGTCAATGTTAATAGTTCCAGGCGTGGATATATACACCCTCTATTTTAATTTATTTACTAAACTATTTAAAACCAGTTATTCGAATTTGTTACTTTGCTCATGGCATTTTGGTGAGCAAGATAAGCCAGTGGACGGCATCGGCAGTCTCGCTACTTCTCCCGGTGCTGCACCACTGGCTGGATACGACGTTTATTTTCTAAGTCGTTTGTTGAGTTGTCTAAGTAATTTTGTCGAATTTTGTCGATTTTTTTTCAGTTCTTGTAAACAGTTGGTTAAGTCAATTTAGTACATGGTTCCCCGTTGGTTGACTACATCGTCGTTTAGCCGTGAACATGCCGTTATCTGTACTGTCGGTCGACTACACCGTCGTTTGGATGTGAACATGCCGTTACCTGAACTGTCGGTTGACTACACTGTCGTTTGGACGTGAACATGCCGTTACCTGTACTGTTGGTTGACTACGTCGTCGTTTAGCCGTTAACATGCCGTTACCTGTACTGTTGGTTGACTAAACCGTCGTTTGGACGTGAACATGCCGTTACCTGTACTGTTGGTTGACTACGCCGTCGTTTGGACGTGAACATGCCGTTTGCAGTACCGTTATTTGTTGTTCGTATAAGATTTTATTTACCCTCACGCTTAGAACTAGTCATTTTTGGCGAGCCAGATAAAGTAATAAATAAAAAATAAAAGCTGATTATTGTAGATCCGTATGAGTTATAGATGAATGATAACGGGTGGTCATTGTAGATCCGTATGAGTAATAGATGAATGATGACGGGTGATTATTGTAGATCCGTAAGAATAACAGATGGATGATGACGGGTGATCATTGTAGATACGTATGAGTAATAGATGAATGATGACGGGTGATCATTGTAGATCCGTAAGAGTAATAGATGAATGATGACGGGTGATTATTGTAGATCCGTATGAGTAATAGATAAATGATGACGGGTGATTATTGTAGATCCCTATGAGAAACAGATGAATGATGACGGGTGATCATTGTAGATCCGTATGAGTAATAGATGAATGATGACGGGTGATCATTGTAGATCCGTAAGAGTAATAGATGGATGATGACGGGTGATTATTGTAGGTCCCAATAAGTAACAGATGAATGATGACGGGTGATCATTGTAGATCCGTAAGAGTAATAGATGAATGATGATGGATGATTATTGTAGATCCCTATGAGTAATAGATGAATGATGACGGGTGATTATTGTAAATCCCTATGAGTAATAGATGAATGATGACGGGTGATTATTGTAGATCCCTATGAGTTACAGATAGATGATGACGGGTGATTATTGTAGATCCGTATGAGTAATAGATAAATGATGACGGGTGATTATTGTAGATCCCTATGAGTAACAGATGAATGATGACGGATGATCATTGTAGATCCGTATGAGTAATAGATGAATGATGATGGGTGATTATTGTAAATCCGTATGAGTAATATATGCATGATGACGGGTGATCATTGTAGATCCGTATGAGTAATAGATGAATGATGACGGGTGATTATTGTAGATCCGTAAGAATAACAGATGGATGATGACGGGTGATCATTGAAGATCCGTATGAGTAATATATGAATGATGACGGGTGATCATTGTAGATCCGTAAGAGTAATAGATGAATGATGACGGGTGATTATTGTAGATCCGTATGAGTAATAGATAAATGATGACGGGTGATCATTGTAGATCCCTATGAGAAACAGATGAATGATGACGGGTGATCATTGTAGATCCGTATGAGTAATAGATGAATGATGACGGGTGATCATTGTAGATCCGTATGAGTAATAGATGGATGATGACTGGTGATTATTGTAGATCCCAATGAGTAACAGATGAATGATGACGGGTGATCATTGTAGATCCGTAAGAGTAATAGATGAATGATGACGGGTGATTATTGTAGATCCCTATGAGTTACAGATGGATGATGATGGGTGATTATTGTATATCCGTATGAGTAATAGATAAATGATGACGGATTTTATTGTAGTTCCCTATGAGTTACAGATGGATGATGATGGGTGATCATTGTAGATCCGTATGAGTAACAGATGAATGATGACGGATGATCATTGTAGATCCGTATGAGTAATAGATGAATGATGATGGGTGATTATTGTAGATCCGTATGAGTAACAGATGAATGATGACGGGTGATCATTATAGATCCATATGAGTAACAGATGAATGATGACGGATGATCATTGTAGATCCGTATGAGTAATAGATGAATGATGATGGGTGATTATTGTATATCCGTATGAGTAATAGATAAATGATGACGGATTTTATTGTAGTTCCCTATGAGTTACAGATGGATGATGATGGGTGATCATTGTAGATCCGTATGAGTAACAGATGAATGATGACGGATGATCATTGTAGATCCGTATGAGTAATAGATGAATGATGATGGGTGATTATTGTAGATCCGTATGAGTAACAGATGAATGATTACGGGTGATCATTATAGATCCATATGAGTAACAGATGAATGATGACGGATGATCATTGTAGATCCGTATGAGTAATAGATGAATGATGACGGGTGATTATCGTAGATCCCTATGAGAAACAGATGAATGATGATGACGGGTGATCATTGTAGATCCGTATGGGTAATAGATGAATGATGACGGGTGATCATTGTAGATCCGTAAGAGTAATAGATGAATGATGACGGGTGATTATTGTAGATCCCTATAAGTAACAGATGGATGATGACTGGTGATTATTGTAGATCCCTATGAGTAACAGATGAATGATTACGGGTGATCATTGTAGATCCGTATGAGTAAAAGATGAATGATGACGGGTGATTATTGTAGATCCCTATGAGTAACAGATGAATGATGACGGGTGATCATTGTAGATCCGTATGAGTAATAGATGAATGATAACTGGTGATCATTGTAGATCCGTATGAGAAACAGATGAATGATAACGGGTGATTATTGTAGATCCCTATGAGTAACAGATGAATGATGATGGATGATTATTGTAAATCCCTATGAGTAATAGATGAATGGTGATGGGCGATTATTGTAGATCCGTATGAGTAATAGATGAATGATGACGGGTGATCATTGTAGATCCGTATGAGTAACAGATGAATGATGATGGGTGATTATTGTAGATCCGTATGAGTAACAGATGGATGATAACGGGTGATTATTGTAGATCCGTATGAGTAACAGATGAATGATGATGTGTGATCATTGTAGATCCGTATGAGCAATAGATGAATGATGATGGATGATAATTGTAGATCCGTATGAGTAACAGATGAATGATGACGGGTGATCATTGTAGATCCGTATGAGTAATAGATGAATGATGATGTGTGATTATTGTAGATCCGTATGAGTAACAGATGAATGATAACGGGTGATTATTGTAGATCCCTATGAGAAACAGATGAATGATGATGGATGATTATTGTAGATCCGTATGAGTAACAGATGAATGATGATGGGTGATCATTGTAGATCCGTTTGAGTAATAGATGAATGATGACGGGTGACCATTGTAGATCCCTATGAGAAACAGATGGATGATGACGGGTGATTATTGTAGATCCGTATGAGTAATAGATGAATGATGATGGATGATTATTGTAGATCCGTATGAGTAACAGATGAATGATAACGGGTGATTATTGTAGATCCCTATGAGAAACAGATGAATGATGATGGATGATTATTGTAGATCCGTATGAGTAACAGATGAATGATGATTGGTGATTATTGTAGATCCGTATGAGTAATAGATGAATGACGGGTGATCATTGTAGATCCGTATGAGTAACAGATGAATGATGACGGGTGATCATTGTAGATCCGTATGAGTAATAGATGAATGATGATGGGTGATCAGTGTAGATCCGTATGAGTAACAGATGAATGATGATGGGTGATTATTGTAGATCCGTATGAGTAACAGATGAATGATGACGTGTGATTATTGTAGATCCGTATGAGTAACAGATGAATGATAACGGGTGATTATTGTAGATCCCTATGAGAAACAGATGAATGCTGATGGATGATTATTGTAGATCCCTATGAGTTACAGATGGATGATGATGGGTGATCATTGTAGATCCGTATGAGTAACAGATGAATGATGACGGATGATCATTGTAGATCCGTATGAGTAATAGATGAATGATGATGGGTGATTATTGTAGATCCGTATGAGTAACAGATGGATGATGACTGGTGATTATTGTAGATCCCAATGAGTAACAGATGAATGATGACGGGTGATCATTGTAGATCCGTAAGAGTAATAGATGAATGATGACGGGTGATTATTGTAGATCCCTATGAGTTACAGATGGATGATGATGGGTGATTATTGTATATCCGTATGAGTAATAGATAAATGATGACGGATTTTATTGTAGTTCCCTATGAGTTACAGATGGATGATGATGGGTGATCATTGTAGATCCGTATGAGTAACAGATGAATGATGACGGATGATCATTGTAGATCCGTATGAGTAATAGATGAATGATGATGGGTGATTATTGTAGATCCGTATGAGTAACAGATGAATGATGACGGGTGATCATTATAGATCCATATGAGTAACAGATGAATGATGACGGATGATCATTGTAGATCCGTATGAGTAATAGATGAATGATGATGGGTGATTATTGTATATCCGTATGAGTAATAGATAAATGATGACGGATTTTATTGTAGTTCCCTATGAGTTACAGATGGATGATGATGGGTGATCATTGTAGATCCGTATGAGTAACAGATGAATGATGACGGATGATCATTGTAGATCCGTATGAGTAATAGATGAATGATGATGGGTGATTATTGTAGATCCGTATGAGTAACAGATGAATGATTACGGGTGATCATTATAGATCCATATGAGTAACAGATGAATGATGACGGATGATCATTGTAGATCCGTATGAGTAATAGATGAATGATGACGGGTGATTATCGTAGATCCCTATGAGAAACAGATGAATGATGATGACGGGTGATCATTGTAGATCCGTATGGGTAATAGATGAATGATGACGGGTGATCATTGTAGATCCGTAAGAGTAATAGATGAATGATGACGGGTGATTATTGTAGATCCCTATAAGTAACAGATGGATGATGACTGGTGATTATTGTAGATCCCTATGAGTAACAGATGAATGATTACGGGTGATCATTGTAGATCCGTATGAGTAAAAGATGAATGATGACGGGTGATTATTGTAGATCCCTATGAGTAACAGATGAATGATGACGGGTGATCATTGTAGATCCGTATGAGTAATAGATGAATGATAACTGGTGATCATTGTAGATCCGTATGAGAAACAGATGAATGATAACGGGTGATTATTGTAGATCCCTATGAGTAACAGATGAATGATGATGGATGATTATTGTAAATCCCTATGAGTAATAGATGAATGGTGATGGGCGATTATTGTAGATCCGTATGAGTAATAGATGAATGATGACGGGTGATCATTGTAGATCCGTATGAGTAACAGATGAATGATGATGGGTGATTATTGTAGATCCGTATGAGTAACAGATGGATGATAACGGGTGATTATTGTAGATCCGTATGAGTAACAGATGAATGATGATGTGTGATCATTGTAGATCCGTATGAGCAATAGATGAATGATGATGGATGATAATTGTAGATCCGTATGAGTAACAGATGAATGATGACGGGTGATCATTGTAGATCCGTATGAGTAATAGATGAATGATGATGTGTGATTATTGTAGATCCGTATGAGTAACAGATGAATGATAACGGGTGATTATTGTAGATCCCTATGAGAAACAGATGAATGATGATGGATGATTATTGTAGATCCGTATGAGTAACAGATGAATGATGATGGGTGATCATTGTAGATCCGTTTGAGTAATAGATGAATGATGACGGGTGACCATTGTAGATCCCTATGAGAAACAGATGGATGATGACGGGTGATTATTGTAGATCCGTATGAGTAATAGATGAATGATGATGGATGATTATTGTAGATCCGTATGAGTAACAGATGAATGATAACGGGTGATTATTGTAGATCCCTATGAGAAACAGATGAATGATGATGGATGATTATTGTAGATCCGTATGAGTAACAGATGAATGATGATTGGTGATTATTGTAGATCCGTATGAGTAATAGATGAATGACGGGTGATCATTGTAGATCCGTATGAGTAACAGATGAATGATGACGGGTGATCATTGTAGATCCGTATGAGTAATAGATGAATGATGATGGGTGATCAGTGTAGATCCGTATGAGTAACAGATGAATGATGATGGGTGATTATTGTAGATCCGTATGAGTAACAGATGAATGATGACGTGTGATTATTGTAGATCCGTATGAGTAACAGATGAATGATAACGGGTGATTATTGTAGATCCCTATGAGAAACAGATGAATGCTGATGGATGATTATTGTAGATCCGTATGAGTAACAGATGAATGATGATGGGTGATCATTAGAGATCCGTATGAGTAATAGATGAATGATGACGGGTGATCATTGTTGATCCGTATGAGTAATAAATGAATGATGACGGGTGATAATTGTAGATCCCTATGAGTAACAGATGAATGATGACGGGTGATAAATGTAGATCCGTACGAGTAACAGATGAATGATGATGGGTGATTATTGTAGATCCGTATGAGTTATAGATGAATGATAACGGGTGATCATTGTAGATCCCTATGAGTAACAGATGAATGATGACGGGTGATTATTGTAGATCCCTATGAGTAACAGATGAATGATGATGGATGATTATTGTAGATCCCTATGAGTAATACATGAATGATAACGGGTGATTATTGTAGATCCGTATGAGTAATAGATGAATGATGATGGGTGATTATTGTAGATCCGTATGAGTAATAGATGAATGATGACGGGTGATCATTGTAGATCCCTATGAGTAACAGATGAATGATGACGGGTGGTTATTGTAGATCCCTATGAGTAACAGATGAATGATGATGGGTGATTATTGTAGATCCGTATGAGTAATAGATGAATGATGACGGGTGATCATTGTTGATCCGTATGAGTAACAGATGAATGATGACGGGTGATCATTGTAGATCCCTATGAGTAACAGATGAATGATGATGGATGGTTATTGTAGATCCCTATGAGTATCAGATGAATGATAACGGGTGATTATTGTAGGTCCCAATGAGTAACAGATGAATGATGACGGGTGAGCATTGTAGATCCGTATGAGTAACAGATGAATGATGATGGGTGATTATTGTAGATCCGTATGACCCTTAGACGATTATGGACCTTGAACTTACACTTATTGATCAGGAACAGACAACCATTAGACGATTATATTATGGACTTGGAACAGACAATTATTGATTAGGAACAGACAACTATAGATCAGGAACAGACGATTATGGACCTGGAACAGACAATTATTGATTAGGAACAGACAATTATTGATCAGGAACAGACAACTATTGATCAGGAACAGACGATTATGGACCTGGACCAGACAACAATAAGACGATTATGGACCTGGAACAGACACACATTGACCTGGAAAAGACAACTATGGACCTGGAAAAGACAACCATTAGACGATGATGGACCTGGAACAGACAACCATTAGACGACTATTGATCTGGAACAGACACACATTGACCTGGAATAGACAACTATGAACCCGGAACAGACAACAAATAGACGATTATGGACCTGGAACAGACAAACATTGACCTGGAATAGACAACTTTGGACCTGGAACAGACAACAAATAGACGATTATGGACCTGGAACAGACAACAATAAAACGATTATGGACCTGGAACAGACACACATTGACCTGGTATAGACATCTATAGACCTGGAACAGACACAAATAGACGATTATGGACCTGGAACAGACAGCCCTCAGACGATTATGGACCTGGAACAGACACACATTAAACCGGAACAGAAACTATTGACATGGAACAGAAAACCGTTGATCTGGAACAGACAACTATGGACCTGGAACAGACAACTATGGACCTGGAACAGACAACCATTAGACGACAATGGACCTGGAACAGACAACCATTAGACGATTATGGACCTGGAACAGACAACTATGGACCTGGAACAGACAACTATGGACCTGGAACAGACAACCATTAGACGAGTATTGACATGGAACAGACAAACATTAACCTGGAACAGACAACTATTGATCAGGAACAGACAACCATTAGACGATTATGGACCTGGAACAGACAACTATGGACCTGGAACAGACAACCATTAGACGAGTATTGACATGGAACAGACAAACATTAACCTGGAACAGACAACTATTGATCAGGAACAGACAACCATTAGACGATTATGGACCTGGAACAGACAACTATGGACCTGGAACAGACAACTATGGACGTGGAACAGACAACCATTAGACGAGTATTGACATGGAACAGACAAACATTAACCTGGAACAGACAACAATTGATCAGGAACAGACAACCACTAGACGATTATGGACGTGAAACAGACAAACATTAAATTGGAACAGAAACTATTGACATGAGCAAAAAACCGTTGATCTGGAACAGACAACTATGGACCTGGAACAGACATCTATGTACCTGGAACAGAAAACCATTGACCTGGAACAGATAACTATTGACCTATTGACCTGGAACAGACAACTATTGACCTTGAACAAAAAAAACATTGACCTGGAACAGACATCTATTGACATGGAGCAGAAAATCGTTGACCTGGATCACACAATCATTGTATGTGGTATACACGGTTGCTAACGATATTGTCTTACAATAAAGATTTCAATATAGCAACCGAGCACAATTAGTGTGCACAGATATACAATCAACAGAAATCAATCCTGTTGAAGGTTCAGGTTGAGTCGGACACTTTTGATACCACAAGCAAATTTATTTGCGCTATAAGCAAAAGTGTCTGGCCTGACATATAGGTATTACATATAGTAAAATACCATAATAACACTTATACACTTAACACTACTGTTTTAACTCATCATTTTGCTGCACAAAGTAGAGTACAATAATTAAAATCTTAATAATTAATCGTCAATATTAGCAAATAAAAATATTCAACTAAACAACTAGTTAAAATAAAAACAAAAATCTCTCTCTCTCTCTCTCTCTCTCTCTCTCTCTTTCTCTCTCTCTCTCTCTCTCTCTCTCTCTCTCTCTCTCTCTCTATATATATATATATATATAAAATAAAAATAATGAATGCTTAAACTCCAAAGTGAATAATCATCGTTCATCATCATCTTCATCATCACCATTGGTTTTAAATAATCATCTTATTTTTTAAATAATCATCTTATCCGGCTCGCCAAAATGACTTAGTTCAAAGTGCGAGGGTATTTATACATAGAGACAATCATTGACCTGGAACAGACCACTATACACCTTGAACAGACAATTATGTACCTGAACAGACAACTTTAAACCTGGAACAGACAACTATTGATCAGGAAAAGACCGCTATTGACCCAGAACAGACAACTATTGACCCAGAACAGAGCACAAATAGTCATATGGACCGCAAAACAACTATTGACCCGGAACAGACACTTATTGATCCTGAGCAGACCATTTTTTACACATTACCGACATCTACAAACATGGAATAGACAACTATAGCCCGATACAGGACCAGGAACAGACAATTATTGACCCAGAACAGACAACTATTAACCCGAAGCATGACTCGGAACAAACAAATAATCACTCTGAACAGACAATTATTGACTCGAAAAAGATAACTATTCACTCGAAACAGAACATTATTGTCCCGGAAAAGACTACTTGTGAGCTATTGACCGGAATAGATATGTATTGATCCGAAAAAGACGACAAGTGACCCGGAACAGACGACTAGTGACCCGGAACAGACAACTATTGACCCGAAACATACTAAAATTGACCCAGAACATACAAGTGTGCCGGAACATACAACTATTGACCGGGGACAGACAAATCGTGACCCGGGATAACTATAATTATAACGGAATAGACGACTATTGACCCGACACAGACAACTGCTGACCCAGAACAGACATATATATTGACCCGAAACAGACAACAATTAACCCGGAACAGACAAAAACTTGACGGGAACAGACGACTAGTGACACGTAACAGACAATTATGAACAGAAACAGACGACTAGTGACCTGAAACAGACGACTATTGATCCTGGACAGACAGCTATATACCGGAACAGACCGCTATTGTTCCGAAACAAACAACACTTGACCTAGAACAGACAACTATTGACCCAGTACAGACAACTATTTACGAGAAACAGACCACTAGGACTCACACCACTATTATCTCCATTGAGTACTCTGGACCTACAGATGAAGGAGGTAGAAATGAATCTTTAGTTCTCTTTTTCTTCTTTTTTCAGTGCTTTGTATTGCAGTGATTTGTTAATTCCTAGCATGAGTCCAATGGTTAGTATTCTAGAAATCAACACTGAAAATTTGATGCTGATAACAACTTTCTGGAAAATTCTGTGTCATTTCAGAATTGTTGGTTCGAACCGCATCGTGGGCGAATAGTTGACAAATTTTTACTCTGGAAATTGAAAGATCTCACAAAAGCATTGAATTTAAAAAAGAACATGGTTAAGTTATGCTTTTTAACTTTACAATTGCATTTTTTGAACCAGTGAAGAATTTGAGCCCAGACACATACTGCATATTTTGTTTTTTCACTGTGTTTTGGACATAAATGTTCCAATGGAACCCGATGGGAAATGTAACCCGAAATAGAACTATTGACCTACACCAGACAACTCTTGACCTTAAACAGATAATTTGACCCGAAACAGACGGTGACCCGGGACTGACAACTATGGACCAGAACAGATAATTGTTGACCTGAAACAGACATCAACTTAACCGAAACAGACAAATATTTACCCGAAACAGACCACTATTGACCCGGAAAGACAACAATTGATCCTGATCAGACAACAAGTGACCTTGGGCACACAACATTGTACCGGTTCAGACAACTATTGACCCGGGCAAGACAACTAGTGACCCGGGACAACTACATGTATATACCGGAACAGACCACTATTGATCCGAAACAGACAATTATCGACCCAGTTCAGACAACTGTTGACCTGAAACAGAGAACAATTGACCCAGTACAGACAACTATCGACCCGAAACAGACCACTATAAACCCGGAACAGACACTATTGACCCAGATCAGACAACTATTGACCCGAAACACACAGTTATTGATCCGAAACACATAACTATTGACCCGGAACTGAAAGCTCTTTACCCGAAACTGACGGCTAGTGGCACGAGACTGACAACTAAGGACCAGAACAGATTATTATTGACCCGAAACAGACAACATTTGACCCGAAACAGAACATTATTGACCTGGAACAGTCAAAAAGTGACCCAGTACTGACAGCTTTGGACCAAAACAGATGAGCGTTGTCCCGAAACAGACAACATGCGTCATGTCATATATCATGCGTCATGTCATGTTATGTGTCATGTGATGTGGCATGTGCCATATTATGACATGTCATGTCATACTATGTCATGTTATGTAAGTAATAGAAAGTTACACATACAATTTTGAACACAATGCACGTTATGTTAAACTTCGCTGATGATGATAATAAATGTCATTATGATTTAGAGCCACTTCTGAAGCTCAAACCTGACATTTATGACGCCACGGTAAAACGTCATCATATACAGACTGGCATGCGTTTTCACATTCTATGTTTTTTAATGTCATTTTATGCATATGTTTTATAGTCCACTTTACCTGTGTGTTCGTATGTGTTCGTGCAATACTTGGCGTAGACCCTGAAATTCGGTTATAAGACATTCAAGGTTATCAATGTTATCAGAACGGGCCACAATTATTTTAAGTAACACAATATCATCAGATCGGGTCACGTCATGACATAGTTTATGTGCAAATATACATCTTAAATACGTATGATGATAGGAAAGATTATCAATTGATGTATTACTAACACCATTACTGAATTATATATACATGTACCAGTACTTTTATTGTTGTTATTTTATTGTTGTTATCGTTATCGTTATTGTAATTGTTATTGTCGTTGTCATTGCTATTGTTATAAGTTATTGTTATTGTTATTACCATAATCATTACAAAAGTTATTGATATTAGTTATTGTTATTGCTATTGCCATTGTTATTACTATTACTATCAGTTATTGATACTGCTATTGTCATTGCTATAAGTTATTGTTATTGATGTTACTATTGTGATTATTATTTTCATTACCATTGTTATAACTATTGTAATTACTATTGTTATTGTCATTGCCATTGCCATTGCCATTGCCATTGCCACTGCTGCCACTGCCTCTGCCACTGCTATTGCCACTGTCACTGTCACTGCTATTGTCACTGTCACTGTTACTGTTGCTGTTGCTGTCATTGCCATTGCCACTGTTACTGTTGTTGTTATTGGCATTGTCATTGCCACTGCCACTGCTATTGCCACTGTCACTGTCACTGCTATTGTCACTGTCACTGTTACTGTTGCTGTCATTGCCATTGCCACTGTCACTGTTGTTGTTATTGGCATTGTCATTGCCACTGTCACTGCTATTGTCACTGTCACTGTCATTGCCATTGCCACTGTCACTGTTACTGTAACTGTTACTGTTGTTGTTATTGACATTGTCATTGCCACTGTCACTTTCACTATCACTGTTATTATTATTGTTATTGCCATTGCCACTGCCATTGCCACTGTCACTGTTACTGTTACTGTCACTGTCATTGGCACTGTCACTTTCACTATCACTGTTACTGTTATTATTATTGTTATTGCCATTGTCACTGTCACTTTTACTGTCATTGTCACTGTCATTGTCACTGTCACTGTCATTGCGATTGCGATTGCCATTGTCATTGCTATTGTCATTGTCATTTGTATTATACTTGCTATTAATTATTAATGTCATTATTATTACTTCTAGTTATTGTTATCGATATTGTTATTGTTATTATTAGTGCTATTGATTATTGTAATCGTTATCACTTTATCGCTTAAATCATCAGGCCATAACTTCATCGGTCTGGTTTGGGTTCCAATAAGATTTTGTAAATCTCGGATTCCAGGTGGGTTAGAGTCCAATCATGTTGTTCATGTTTTTTTCGCTGAAGTAGGTACTCTTCAAGTTTATGTTCCGAGTATATGGAGGGTTGGTCTTGTGGATCCCCTACTCCGTCTTCATCTAACTGTGAATATGACTATATTTTATTTATAATATAATAATTCCACAAGATTGAATCAATAATTCGATCAATAAGCCAGTATATTGTTAGCGTGCACACGTAATAACACGTTCGTGTTTTCAAAATATGAAAGATAACAAAACCACAATTCAGGCACTAACCACAATATCGTTTATGTTGTACATGCGGATTCAGTATTTTTGGCGAGGTCGGGTCTATTAATTTCAGGGGAAGGAGGGGGAGTTCAAGATAGTTAACTTTAGACAGATTGACTGATTCAGGAACCCCAGGTGGGATCCGCCAGTGTATTACCTTGAAGCGGACTGTGTGAGTGAAGGACAACTCAGTTGATATATCAGAAACGACATCGCAGTTTCGTAACGATTCTGTTTGTGAACTTCCTAATATATCTTTTTTTGACAGGCTTTGTGGACACAGGGAAAACATATTCAGTTCTTCAGATTTTATTAATAATAGACGGGCCATTTGCATGGATTTTCACATTTTCTTAAATTACAATATGTTAAACAAACAATAAAAGACACACGCACGCAAAATCCCAACACAAAAAACATTTAGAAAATACTGTATTGTACTTTATGTGTTTTGACTATATTTCATAATTTTGTTCACACGTTTATATACAATTATCAATGCAATACAATTACATTACTCAATAAAAAATTTGTTCGACATGGTCAAAGATATGTTCAACACAATGAGGGCTTAGCGTCAAACTAGTCTAACTCAGTACATGCGAAATAGGCAGATATGCTACTTTTGTACTAACCATTTAATGAGTATAATACATGTGAGCTTTAATTTGAAACGATTTACATGGAGGAGGAGGGGTCGGGATTAGGAAATCATCACCTTCATTGATTCGATGTATGGAGGATTGTGAGTATTCTGGCGGGACACTACTAAATGTAGGTTTTTATATACAGAGGGTTTTGGCCGAACACAACTTAAGGTAGTATTACATATACAGAGAATTCTAGTTGGACATCACCCAATGTAGTATTTCATATACAGAGGGTTTCGGAAGAATACCGCTAAATTACTGATAGCTTTGGGAAGAAACCACTTCAAGTAGGATTCAATATATAGAGGGTTCTGGGAACACAGAACCTAAGGTAGGAATCCATATATATATATATATATATATATATATATATATATATATATATATATATATATATATAGGGAGGTGGTATTCCATAGAGAGAGAATTCTGTGAGAACACAACTGAAGGTAAGATTCTATATATAAATACTTCTGGCATGACTCCACAAAAGAAAGGATACACTTTTCATTTAGTATTCTGGCAGGACACCACAAATGGTAGGCTTTTTTCTATAAAAAATATATAATATTGCAAGTGAAATAGTAAAAATCTGCATCAGTATTATTCAGTGACCTAGTTTGTATTGCATAAGCCAAAGCCATTGATGTTTGATTTTTTTATTCATTCTTTAATTGTTATCTGTTGACCGATTCTTACGAAAGTGAGTGGACAGATTCCCTTAAACTAGAATGACCTAGTAAGGGTGATAAATCTGGGAAGTCACAATATCTTGGCCTATGCCTTTAAACCCTAAACCTCCACAAACAGAATCAAGATAAGGTTAACGATTTACGAGCACATACAGCGTGGTCCTTCTGAATGACGTCGATGTAATTAATCGTTTCTCTCTTTCAGTAGATCACAGTGTCATTCACACTTCGTTATACAGTATTAATGGCCACGTAAGCTTCCATTAGTCTGTTTCAATACACTACAAGTAGTCATTACGCTTTATTGGCGCTTAAGCAAACACGTTGCCGTGCTCCACGTCAAGCACAGGTAAACGGTCATGTTTGCTTTATATGAGCAACTCCCATATGATACAATGACAGAGAGCCCGTTGACCCAAATATCTTGATTGTTGATATTGGTTTATTTGGTTTACTTTAATGTTTAGAGAACCAGTAAGATGGGAGTTAAACCTGACTACTAATTTTTATTATGCTACTACAACAACAACAACAACAACAACAACAACAACAACAACAACAACAACAACAACAACAACAACAACAACAACAACAACAACAACAACAACAACAACAACAACAGTAACAGCAACAGCAACAGCAATAACAACAGCAACAGCAACAGAAACAACAACAGCAACAACAAAAACATGAGCAGCAGCATCAGCAGCAGCAACAACAACAACAATAGCAACAGCAGCAGCAGAATCAACAACAACAACAGCAGTAACATCAACATGAGCATGAGCATAACAACAACAGTAACGACAACAGTAACAGCAACAGCAACAACAGCATAAACAACAGCAACAGCAGCAACGACAACAACGACCAAACAAAAACAAAGCCAACATCAACAAAAGCAACACACACAAAAACACAACAACTGCAAAAGCAATAGCAATACTATATCATGTATCTCTTTTAATTTATTATGATAGAATGATACGGAAACGAAACATTTCCCAAAATATTCGTTAAAATATGACTGAAAACTAGCTTTACAGATGGTGTTATTTATTGAATATCCGACACAAATTAAAGTTTCTTGTAGAGAGTAAGATGGAGACACACATCTGTAAAACTTTTTTCAATAATTGCTGATATAAATCATACAATTATTGGGATGTGCATCTCATTGGAACCTCAGTCCGCGAAAACAGACGCATTCAAATGACGCTTTTTAATATTTCATGACTCTCCTTTGAAGGAAGAGATTTAATCGTTGCTATTCATGGTATCATATGACGTGGTAGTATAATTAACGGATCAATTAAAAGGACATTAAAATTTGTTGTATTGAGATAATGGTTGGATATAACGTGCTTCCTTTCATACGCAAGGAGAACGTAGTTACACTATTTCATATAAATCACTGTTAGTTCCAATAATTATAAATTTCCCTTCTTTACGGTAAGTTTATCAATTTTATTAGTAACCCATGTAATATTTCAACACATCTGCGACGTTTTTGGTAGACGTAGGCGCCGCAGGTTCAGTATATACTTTGGGTCCTGGAAGTACATCCTCATACATTCTCTCTTCAGTTTTATCCCCATCCCATATTCAGGTTCAGCATATACTTTGGGTCCTGGAAGTACATCCTCATACACTCTCTCCTCAGTTTTCTCCCCACCTCATATTCAGGTTCAGCATACACTTTAGGTACTGGAAGTACATCTTCATACACTCTCTCCTCAGGTTTCTCTCCCCACCCCATATTCAGGTTCAGCATATACTTTGAGTCCTGGAAGTACATCCACATACACTCTCTCCTCAGGTTCCCCCCCCCCCCCACCCCATATTCAGGTTCAGCATATACTTTGGGTCCTGGAAGTACATCCACATACACTCTCTCCTCAGGTTTCTCCCCCACCCCATATTCAGGTTCAGCATACACTTTGGGTCCTGGAAGTACATCCTCATACACTCTCTCCTCAGTTTTCTCCCCACCCCCTATTCAGGTTCAGCATATACTTTGGGTCCTGGAAGTACATCCTCATACACTCTCACCTCAGGTTTCTCCCCCCCCTCCACCCCACCCCCATATTCAGGTTCAGCATACACTTTGTGTCCTGGAAGTACATCCTCATACACTCTCTCCTCAGGTTTCTCTCCCAACCCCATATTCAGGTTCAGCATATACTTTGAGTCCTGGAAGTACATCCACATACACTCTCTCCTCAGGTTTCTCCCCACCCCATATTCAGGTTCAGCATATACTTTGAGTCCTGGAAGTACATCCACATACACTCTCTCCTCAGGTTTCTCCCCCCACCCCATATTCAGGTTCAGCATATACTTTGAGTCCTGGAAGTACATCCACATACACTCTCTCCTCAGGTTTCTCCCCCCACCCCATATTCAGGTTCAGCATATACTTTGAGTCCTGGAAGTACATCCACAAACACTCTTTCCTCAGGTTTCTCACCCCCCCCCCCCCCCCCATATTCAGGTTCAGCATATACTTTGAGTCCTGGAAGTACATCCTCATACACTCTCTCCTCAGGTTTCTCCCCCCACCCCCTATTCAGGTTCAGCATACACTTTGAGTCCTGGAAGTACATCCGCATACATTTTCTCCTCAGGTTTCTCCCCCACCCCATATTCAGGTTCAGCATATACTTTGGGTCCTGGAAGTACATCCTCATACACTCTCTCCTCAGGTTTCTCCCCCAACCCCATATTCAGGTTCAGCATATACTTTGGGTCCTGGAAGTACATCCTCATACACTCTCTCCTCAGGTTTCTCCCCCCATCCCATATTCAGGTTTAGCATACACTTTGGGTCCTGGAAGTACATCCTCATACACTCTCTCCTCAGGTTTATCTCCCCACCCCATATTCAGGTTCAGCATATACTTTGAGTCCCGGAAGTACATCCACATACACTCTCTCCTCAGGTTTCTCCCCCACCCCATATTCAGGTTCAGCATACACTTTGGGTCCTGGAAGAACATCCTCATTCACTCTCTCCTCAGGTTTCTCTCCCCACCCCATATTCAGGTTCAGCATATACTTTGAGTCCTGGAAGTACATCCACAAACACTCTCTCCTCAGGTTTCTCCCCCCACCCCATATTCAGGTTCAGCATATACTTTGAGTCCTGGAAGTACATCCACATACACTCTCTCCTCAGGTTTCTCCCCCCCCCCCCCCCCACCCCATATTAAGGTTCCGCATATACTTTGGGTCCTGGAAGTACATCCTCATACACTCTCTCCTCAGGTTTCTCCCCCCACCCCATATTCAGGTTCAGCATATACTTTGGGTCCTGGAAGTACATCCACATACACTCTCTCCTCAGGTTTCTCCCCCCATCCCATGTTCAGGTTCAGCATACACTTTGGGTCCTGGAAGTACATCCTCATACATTCTCTCCTCAGGTTTATCTCCCCACCCCATATTCAGGTTCAGCATATACTTTGAGTCCCGGAAGTACATCCACATACACTCTCTCCTCAGGTTTCTCCCCCACCCCATATTCAGGTTCAGCATACACTTTGGGTCCTGGAAGAACATCCTCATTCACTCTCTCCTCAGGTTTCTCTCCCCACCTCATATTCAGGTTCAGCATATACTTTGAGTCCTGGAAGTACATCCACATACACTCTCTCCTCAGGTTTCACCCCCCACCCCATATTCAGGTTCAGCATATACTTTGAGTCCTGGAAGTACATCCACATACACTCTCTCCTCAGGTATCTCCCCCACCCCATATTCAGGTTCAGCATATACTTTGAGTCCTGGAAGTACATCCACAAACACTCTCTCCTCAGGTTTCTCCCCCCACCCCATATTCAGCATATACTTTGGGTCCTGGAAGTACAATCTCATACACTCTCTCCTCAGGTTTCTCCCCCCACCCCATATTCAGGTTCATCATACACTTTGGGTCCTGGAAGTACATCCTCATACACTCTCTCCTCAGTTTTCTCCCCCCATCCCATATTCAGGTTCAGCATACACTTTGGGTCCTGGAAGTACATCCACATACACTCTCTCCTCAGGTTTCTCCCCCCACCCCATATTAAGGTTCAGCATATACTTTGGGTCCTGGAAGTACATCCACATACACTCTCTCCTCAGGTTTCTCCCCCCACCCCATATTCAGGTTCAGCATACACTTTGGGTCCTGGAAGTACATCCTCATACACTCTCTCCTCAGTTTTCTCCCCACCCCCTATTCAGGTTCAGCACATACTTTGGGTCCTGAAAGTACATCCTCATACACTCTCACCTCAGGTTTCTCCCCCCCCCACCCCCATATTCAGGTTCAGCATATACTTTGGGTCCTGGAAGTACATCCTCATACACTCCCTCCTCAGGTTTCTCTCCCCCCCCCCCCCCATATTCAGGTTCAGCATTTACTTTGAGTCCCGGAGGTACATCCTCATACACTCTCTCCTCAGGTTTCTCTTCCCCCCCCCCCCACCATATTCAGGTTCAGCATATACTTTTTGGTCCTGGAAGTACATCCTCATACACTCTCTCCTCAGTTTTCTCCCCCCACCCCATATTCAGGTTCAGCATATACTTTGGGTCCTGGAAGTACATCCACATACACTCTCTCCTCAGGTTTCTCCCCCCACCCCATATTCAGGTTCAGCATACACTTTGGGTCCTGGAAGTACATCCTCATACACTCTCTCCTCAGGTTTCTCCCCCCCCCCCCCATATTCAGGTTCAGCATTTACTTTGAGTCCCGGAGGTACATCCTCATACACTCTCTCCTCAGGTTTCTCTCTCTCCCCCCCCCCCCCATATTCAGGTTCAGCATATACTTTTTGGTCCTGGAAGTACATCCACATACACTCTCTCCTCAGGTTTCTCTCTCTCCCCCCCCCCCCCCCCCATATTCAGGTTCAGCATATACTTTGAGTCCTGGAAGTACATCCACATACACTCTCTTCTCAGGTTTCTCCCCCACAACCCCATATTCAGGTTCAGCATATACTTTGGGTCCTGGAAGTACATCATCATACACTCTCTCCTCAGGTTTCTCTCCCCTCCCCCCCCCCCATATTCAGGTTCAGCATATACTTTGAGTCCTGGAAGTACATCCACAAACACTCTCTCCTCAGGTTTCTCCCCCCACCCCATATTCAGGTTCAGCATATACTTTGAGTCCTGGAAGTACATCCACATACACTCTCTCCTCAGGTTTCTTCCCCCCCCCCCACCCCATATTAAGGTTCCGCATATACTTTGGGTCCTGGAAGTACATCCTCATACACTCTCTCCTCAGGTTTCTCCCCCCACCCCATATTCAGGTTCAGCATATACTTTGGGTCCTGGAAGTACATCCACATACACTCTCTCCTCAGGTTTCTCCCCCCATCCCATGTTCAGGTTCAGCATACACTTTGGGTCCTGGAAGAACATCCTCATTCACTCTCTCCTCAGGTTTCTCTCCCCACCTCATATTCAGGTTCAGCATATACTTTGAGTCCTGGAAGTACATCCACATACACTCTCTCCTCAGGTTTCACCCCCCACCCCATATTCAGGTTCAGCATATACTTTGAGTCCTGGAAGTACATCCACATACACTCTCTCCTCAGGTATCTCCCCCACCCCATATTCAGGTTCAGCATATACTTTGAGTCCTGGAAGTACATCCACAAACACTCTCTCCTCAGGTTTCTCCCCCCACCCCATATTCAGCATATACTTTGGGTCCTGGAAGTACAATCTCATACACTCTCTCCTCAGGTTTCTCCCCCCACCCCATATTCAGGTTCATCATACACTTTGGGTCCTGGAAGTACATCCTCATACACTCTCTCCTCAGTTTTCTCCCCCCATCCCATATTCAGGTTCAGCATACACTTTGGGTCCTGGAAGTACATCCACATACACTCTCTCCTCAGGTTTCTCCCCCCACCCCATATTCAGGTTCAGCATATACTTTGGGTCCTGGAAGTACATCCACATACACTCTCTCCTCAGGTTTCTCCCCCCACCCCATATTCAGGTTCAGCATACACTTTGGGTCCTGGAAGTACATCCTCATACACTCTCTCCTCAGTTTTCTCCCCACCCCCTATTCAGGTTCAGCACATACTTTGGGTCCTGAAAGTACATCCTCATACACTCTCACCTCAGGTTTCTCCCCCCCCCACCCCCATATTCAGGTTCAGCATATACTTTGGGTCCTGGAAGTACATCCTCATACACTCCCTCCTCAGGTTTCTCTCCCCCCCCCCCCCCATATTCAGGTTCAGCATTTACTTTGAGTCCCGGAGGTACATCCTCATACACTCTCTCCTCAGGTTTCTCTTCCCCCCCCCCCCCCCCACCATATTCAGGTTCAGCATATACTTTTTGGTCCTGGAAGTACATCCTCATACACTCTCTCCTCAGGTTTCTCCCCCCACCCCATATTCAGGTTCAGCATATACTTTGGGTCCTGGAAGTACATCCACATACACTCTCTCCTCAGGTTTCTCCCCCCACCCCATATTCAGGTTCAGCATACACTTTGGGTCCTGGAAGTACATCCTCATACACTCTCTCCTCAGGTTTCTCCCCCCCCCCCCCCCCCCCCCCCATATTAAGGTTCCGCATATACTTTGGGTCCTGGAAGTACATCCTCATACACTCTCTCCTCAGGTTTCTCCCCCCACCCCATATTCAGGTTCAGCATATACTTTGGGTCCTGGAAGTACATCCACATACACTCTCTCCTCAGGTTTCTCCCCCCATCCCATGTTCAGGTTCAGCATACACTTTGGGTCCTGGAAGAACATCCTCATTCACTCTCTCCTCAGGTTTCTCTCCCCACCTCATATTCAGGTTCAGCATATACTTTGAGTCCTGGAAGTACATCCACATACACTCTCTCCTCAGGTTTCACCCCCCACCCCATATTCAGGTTCAGCATATACTTTGAGTCCTGGAAGTACATCCACATACACTCTCTCCTCAGGTATCTCCCCCACCCCATATTCAGGTTCAGCATATACTTTGAGTCCTGGAAGTACATCCACAAACACTCTCTCCTCAGGTTTCTCCCCCCACCCCATATTCAGCATATACTTTGGGTCCTGGAAGTACAATCTCATACACTCTCTCCTCAGGTTTCTCCCCCCACCCCATATTCAGGTTCATCATACACTTTGGGTCCTGGAAGTACATCCTCATACACTCTCTCCTCAGTTTTCTCCCCCCATCCCATATTCAGGTTCAGCATACACTTTGGGTCCTGGAAGTACATCCACATACACTCTCTCCTCAGGTTTCTCCCCCCACCCCATATTCAGGTTCAGCATATACTTTGGGTCCTGGAAGTACATCCACATACACTCTCTCCTCAGGTTTCTCCCCCCACCCCATATTCAGGTTCAGCATACACTTTGGGTCCTGGAAGTACATCCTCATACACTCTCTCCTCAGTTTTCTCCCCACCCCCTATTCAGGTTCAGCACATACTTTGGGTCCTGAAAGTACATCCTCATACACTCTCACCTCAGGTTTCTCCCCCCCCCACCCCCATATTCAGGTTCAGCATATACTTTGGGTCCTGGAAGTACATCCTCATACACTCCCTCCTCAGGTTTCTCTCCCCCCCCCCCCCCCCCATATTCAGGTTCAGCATTTACTTTGAGTCCCGGAGGTACATCCTCATACACTCTCTCCTCAGGTTTCTCTTCCCCCCCCCCCCCCACCATATTCAGGTTCAGCATATACTTTTTGGTCCTGGAAGTACATCCTCATACACTCTCTCCTCAGGTTTCTCCCCCCACCCCATATTCAGGTTCAGCATATACTTTGGGTCCTGGAAGTACATCCACATACACTCTCTCCTCAGGTTTCTCCCCCCACCCCATATTCAGGTTCAGCATACACTTTGGGTCCTGGAAGTACATCCTCATACACTCTCTCCTCAGGTTTCTCCCCCCCCCCCCCCATATTCAGGTTCAGCATTTACTTTGAGTCCCGGAGGTACATCCTCATACACTCTCTCCTCAGGTTTCTCTCTCTCCCCCCCCCCCCCCCCTATATTCAGGTTCAGCATATACTTTTTGGTCCTGGAAGTACATCCACATACACTCTCTCCTCAGGTTTCTCTCTCTCCCCCCCCCCCCCCCATATTCAGGTTCAGCATATACTTTGAGTCCTGGAAGTACATCCACATACACTCTCTTCTCAGGTTTCTCCCCCACAACCCCATATTCAGGTTCAGCATATACTTTGGGTCCTGGAAGTACATCATCATACACTCTCTCCTCAGGTTTCTCTCCCCTCCCCCCCCCCCCCCATATTCAGGTTCAGCATATACTTTGAGTCCCGGAAGTACATCCACATACACTCTCTCCTCAGGTTTCTCCCCTCCCCCCCCCCCCCCCCCCCCCACCCACCCCATATTCAGGTTCAGCATATACTTTGAGTCCCGGAAGTACATCCTCGTGCATTCTCTCCTCAGGTCCCCCCCCCCCCCCCCCCACACACACACAACCCCCCCCCCCCCCCCCCCCCCAATAATTGAAACACTCCTCTGACCATGATAGTATATACTAAACGTTTCTGACAAACCACTGTCCACAATATTATCTTACCCTAAAGACAGCAGGACTGCCTGATTAGAGCCATTTGGACTGCATTACCTGGGATTTCCGGGCTACCGCAAAGCAATACATACAGCACTGACGCACGCATCTACAGCATTGAGAGTTTTGTAATATATGCTAATTAAAACAACAAATATTTGCTGTTTGTACCGAAAATTAACAGTATTGAATACTTTCTCATCAGTGTTAACAGTGTTCGATCCTCAATAATCTGTATTATACCAGTCGATTCTTGAAAACGTTAATTTAGACGTCATTAAATAACGATAACATAAGAATGTTAATCTAATATTACTTTAGCCAAGACCATTAAAACTTCCATATTTATTTTATAGGACATGTTGAATTTACTTTCCACAGATAACATTGATTTGTGTCTTGTCAGATAAACATAATCTCGCTGGGTCGCCGTGATAACGAGGACAACCCCATTTATAAACATGACCTACTGATTTAGACTAAAGATCAAGCAACAGTGCATACATGTTATCTGTGTTATTTTTCAATAAATAACTAACATACTGCATGTTTTTAAATATATATTTTCGAATTATGTCTTTCCTAGAATAGTCATGTATTTTTCCATCCACATAACCGGATGTTACTTCGAATTAGCTCTCACATACACATACATGGTATGATTCTCACTCACGCACACGCATCAACATTGAATATGGCTCTCGAAACGGACCCAGCTCTCTCCAGCAGGGTCCATCATATAGCATTGGTAGGAGCACGCTGATTGGTTAAGCTGGCAATACTAGGAACACGCTGATTGGTCAGTTAATTTTTACACTGGGAATTCCTAATAATTGTGAGTCTCACCATAGTCCCATAGTGAATGAAGAAACTAATTCACACAAGTTTTATCTTGCATCGACAGGGTCGACTGTCATTTTTGTTATTTATTCTAAACGCTATTTTATAAGACCATAGGTTTTATTTTCATATCCGGATTTGTTTTCAATTAAAAAAATAATAAAATAAGATAGATTGTTGACGTCATAAAATCTGACTGAAAAAGGCATGTTTAGATTTGATTAATTAATACAATACTTAATAATACCGCGTTTAAAGCTATCCTTGAAACCCTCTGAACCCAAGTTAATTTTGTATTTTGATGTTTTCAACACATCATAAGTGATAAGTAAATCGGTTAATCAAAACAATGTTTAACTCACTCACTCACTCACTCACTCACTCACTCACTCACTCACTCACTCACTCACTCACTCACTCACTCACTCACTCACTCACTCACTCACTCACTCACTCACTCACTCACTCAATCACTCACTCACTCACTCACCCCCACCCCACACACACACATACACTTACATTTTTCGGTGTGTGATTCTGCATAAACTAACGCCATACAGTTGTATTAAACGATAGTCGTATATCCGGTCATCTTTAACTCAAGATCAGTTTTCTTTTGATAATCCAAGGGCAACAACGCAGCTATATAAATTATCATATTATATCTGTCCGAGATCTTGTAAATACTGAGTAAAAGTGATCGAAATGCAATGCCAGATACTTGTGCTGTGGTGCATATAAAGTAAAATTTATTTATTTCTCGTGATACCTCGGCCATAACTTTTTGTTTGGGGCGCATGTATCAGCGAACGTTGTTTTGCCTTATTTTGTAAACACATTAACACATATATAAGTAAGATATCAAGAGATCAATGATACTTAGTGGCAAATATAAATGTTTTATTTTTGAAAATATTTCAAGTAAACCAAACTAAACAGCAAACAGTGGTTTTAAATGGGGGACATAAAGGCAAATTTAGTGTAAGCAAAACAGCAACTATTTATATACTTTGCAATGCTTATTGATTGGCTTACTATATTGTGATAAACTTGACTTTGTTTATATAGACATTTGATCTACATCATATATTCATTATAAAGTTTTGATCTTTTTTTCTCCTCAAAGTTTTCATCCATCAAAATTTTGCGTTGAAATCTGCTAACAAAATATATCTCTTCAACTAAATTTGAAACTTAGGGTATTTTTATTTATTAATAAAAAAGATTGTTCAGCTGATACGTGATTTACACTGTTTTCTCAAAAAAATCGTGCTCACAAAATCGAAAGAACCTTCGACTGAAACAACCACACAGCAGACAATCGGCATCAGATTTTGCCAATCTGAGAGACCGCCTTTGATGAAAAGCCAATGAAAACTATGGGTATCGGAATCAAAACAACATGCCTTAGTACTCATTACACGAAAAAAAAAACTGTGTGTACCTATATTCAGGGTCACACGAAATTTCGTTATAGATCTATATGATTTTATATAAAACAAATAACATCACAATCATGAAAACGATGTACATAACCCACCATGTGATTACCTGCATTCAAGGACACTATCACTGCTGATGTTGTTCTGCACATTCTGTCGTGCAGGTGCACTTGTTATGTTCCCTGTCCGGTCCATAACTCTGGCATATTTCAAAATAAATTGTCACATTTTCACATGACATCGGCTTGGCGTGCAGAACACAACATATGTCCTCCTATTCAAGGTCAATTCATGCTCAATGTCATTCTGGAACGAATGGGTTCAATTCAAAATAATTTGACCATATATTTGTATCCTCATCTTCAATGTCAATGTCCCTCTGATGCCCGATTATGCACATAATTGGGGCTTAATGACGGGGCTATAATTTTCGTAACCAGCAAGTAAATTTGATATAATTTTAAAGATTACTTAATGATCAACGTAAATAAACGATGAGTTATGTGCAACACCCAGGCCTGCGCAGTGGTTACTGGGAAATCGAATTATTTGGATATCTAATCATACTGTTCCATTGCTGTCTCCTGTCATTAACGTCATCAGGTATATTGTAATTTTGATATAACTTGGCCTTATTGCTCACCACATAATGGCATTGTATGTGCAATGCCGAAGCATATAACTAAAGGGTCAAGGTCGCACGTGTAACTCCTAAAAAGTGATATAATTGTTGAGTTGTGCATTAAAATTGAAGATTGAGTGCGGACGGTGGGATGAGAGTTGAGGCAGGATATATGTTTTTTTTCGTCGAAAAAGATCTTTAGTAACTGTGTAAGTTTTCGGTGACGATTCAGCGAAAAATAAATGTGCTAGATAACACACAGCACACAGATTAACAGGCGAGACACAACGCGATAAGAACAGCTCACATATCAAAGGTTGAGGCGAGCTGAAAACAGTGTAAACATTCATTTTCTCCATCGGCATATAAGTATAAACATCCATAAAAAAATCTTATAAAATGCAAAAAAATCTTAACCAAAAGCATTTTTTAATCAGGGCAGTTGAATAACAACAAAAATATGCTGTTTTTTTTATTCACGTGCACTTAACAATACCTTGCGCTAATGGCACAAAGTGACAAATAACGGTAATAATGCAAGTGATAAACTCCGTCAACAAAAGAGAATGAAGTTAAACAAATCAACAAAACGTTTAAACATGGTATGAGGGGGTGAAAAAAAATGGTCAGACCGACATTTGTTGACGGATTTTAATTTTATTGTTTTGAAATAATGACATTGGTTGTGTGTGTGTAATTTAAATAGGATCTCCAGACGATTGATTGGTATTGCGAAGGCAAAAACCGACAAAGGTAAACATGAAAAACCAATTAAAAGAAAAACAAAGCACAAGTTACCTGTCATTGCATTGCCTGTAAACAAATGCATTTACACTAACTTCGGTAGTCGGTAATCAGGACGATGGAATAGTTTACAAAATAGTTACTAACTAGTTACACAAAGTGGAAACAAATGAAACAGACTAGCGACATCGGGTCGCTTACGATAGTATGCTATTGCTCTAAAATTCACCCTACCTTTCAATATCCTTTTAGTATAACTTCATATTGTTAAAACTCCACAGACCGTCTTTTTATCTGTTCGATAATCTACAATCAGTGAATTGATTCTTGCGATCGTATGTATTAATAGAAAAATGTAAACTTCCATTCTTCATATAACCCCCTTTCCAATGTTTTTTACATTTCAATCTATATACATACAAAACAGTGTCCCTGCATATAAAACACAGCAGTTTATCTTTCGTATGTTTTTAACTATTTTCTTCCAAATAATAAAAAAAAAAAAAATTGTTTACTTTACAAATGCGCATATGATACTGTGATTACTCATCACCAATGACTTCTGTAATAAGATAAGTGCAAATACCGCTTACATTTTATGAAAATAAAAAAAAGATTATACTTTATATGGAGTTTAAGCTTACATTTAATATGCAATGGCAAGCTTAGAATCCATATGCATTAAAAATATTATACTCCCTATAAAAAAAGAGTAACTGCACATGGAATAAAAAGCTTAAATAAAAAATGCTTACACTTCATATATAATAAAACAAAACTTCATATGACATGAAAAACTTATATTGCCTGTGGAATCAAACATTTTTATATATAAATATCATACATTTTGCATGGAAACAGATTCGTCAACAACAACAACAACAACAACAACAACAGCAACAGCAACAGCAACAGCAACAGCAACAGCAACAGCAACAGCAGCAGCAGCAGCAGCAGCAGCAGCAGCAGCAGCAACAGCAACAGTAGCAACAGCAACATCATCATCATCATCAGCAGCAGCAGCAACATAAACATAAACACAACAACATAAACATAAACAACAATATAAACAACATTAACAACAACAAAATACAACCAAATCGATAACGACAGACATACAAAAGCATCCCTTTCTGCTCTCCTATGAATAAAAAAACAACAACACAAAAACACGAAAAGCACTATATACACTTGAAAGACAAAAATCGCACATAAAAATAACCACACCTATGTATACTTCTTTTTTCTTCGACCTAAAATGCAATATATACTGATAATAAATGGGACATAAGCATTCCTGTAGCATAATTTTATGACAACAAGAAAAAACTGTGTAGACGATGTTGTTATATTATGTATACAGATCGCACTGTAAGAAAATACTTCTATACTTGTAACGTATGAGTAAGTACGACTAGCACACATGTAAATATATAAACCACAACTATTCTACCTTGCCATTCATACTGTACAGGAGTAGCTGTATTGACAAATACCGACACAGGTATGTATAACGAACAATCTTACGAGTGTTCAGGTAATTTTTTTAATCAGAGCGTATGGTGGCCCATTCGTGCCATAAGTATAGGTTAGAAGTTATATTGTATATACTGCAACAGTAGGAAATTCAATTATCGTCTAACTAGATGTTGATCTACTTTCTCGTCCTCGGAGCGATTTCAATGGCTGAGAAAATAGGCCAGCGTCTGCTGGCGGCCATCACGTTCTGAGTAAAATGGAATCATGCTTTATTGTTAAAAAAATATGTATGATTTTATTGGCTAAAAAGTAGGCCAACATCTAAATACGATTAGAAACAAAATGCGGAACTATGAGAAAGTAAATAATCGTCATACGATGTAATTTATATTTATGTTTTAAGTGAAATGGAGACGGCGGTTACTAGCATAACAGTATACTTCAATCGTTGCAAGATCTTGTTTCACAACTGATGTTAAGTATTATATCAATATATTAATTTTTGTACATTAATTATTTAATGTTCGATTATTACAATGTAGTGTCTGTCACTAAGTTGACACATACTATTGAACTATTGTAAGTGACACAAGACAATGTTAAACTCGAGTATATTCGTATTCCAATGGTTATTTAATGTAAACACAAAGAAAAAAACATATACATATATACATACGTATCAGTTCATGTATGCTAGTTGTCCCTCAATACCAGATGTGTTGCATATAAAACCATAGTATATAAGTCATGGCTGACACGAATACTTTTGGGTTTGTAGATGCCTTGATCTTGTGTCTATGGTTTGCATTGTAGCTAAGCGCGCTCATCGTAGTCTGGTCAAGACATTTATGTCTTGTTATTCACAAATGATTATCTATATATATTGATATATTAATCTCAAAATATTACCATATGATCTGTATGTGTAAGAAATAATAAATATTAGACGTTGTCTGTCCTACTTTCTCAGCCAATCAAATCGCTCATATTTTTCAAAATAGAATATTCCATTTTACACAGAATGTCATGACCATCAGTAAATGTTGACCTACTTCCGCACTCACGAATAGCCGCGTGGAGAAAACATTTAAACGCCGGAACATGTCGGTGAAGATTAATAAGTGCCAGGTAAAACATTACAGACAATATTCAAAAACAATGTCACGTGGCCAGTGGGCGGAACAAAGACATTCTCGCGCCAGTTCAACTCTGTCCAGACGAAACAACATCTCAACTGTAACGCAATTATTATAGAGTGCATGTTAGGCCATTTTGGGGTAATACTTTTTATTCAAATTTCTTCAATTTTTCTAAATAAAACCTTAATAAATTTATATTTTTTCTAAAATTAAACAAAGAAATATGGAAGTTAATAAAATTTAATAAATAAAATAAAAATTTAAGTTTTAACATTTTTTTTATATATTAGTAAGATATTATCTTCTCAGACTTTGAAATGTCTAAGTGATTCCTGTGACAACTAGCTTAATTGATTGTTAAGCATTGAATCTACTTAGTGGCAAGTCATAAAGGGATACTTATCATCCTATCTTTTTAAGCTAATTAAAGGTTTGCAAGTTTCTTTATTCACTAAATTTTTTGAAAAACACACGCTTGGCTCAAATCCTTCTTGCTAAGTCTGCGTAAAACCAATGTGCACCAAGTTTGTTAAACCCCCAAAATATTCTTATTCCGGGGCCACCTGGTTTTCTCGATTTTGATTGGTTAATACATCACGCCGAGGATAGAGTACAAAACTCCAAAGTTTCCCTAGTACGGCAGTCTGTTTTTAACATCTGTCTGTGCAAGGAGTAAATAAAGTTTAAGATATATAAATATAAACTTGGAGTTCATTATATGTCATCTCTATCCTCAGGTAAGTGATATTTTTACTCACTATGTATATTTGGTTTCTTTGGAAACTGATCTTGTTGTATTTTATCATGTATTTCTGTATTTCATTTTATTCATATTTTTATGTAAAGTTTTCATAACCAGACTATTGAGATATGATAAACATCATTTAAACTTAAATTTTCGATTACCAGCGAGTCGGGGGTAAATTCTTTACTTTGACTCGAATTGGTGCTCCTTTAAAAAAGAATTTCTTTATTTTGTCCATAGTTATTTCCCCTGAATTACTCTTCAGTTAAAGAAATCTCGTAGCAGAGGGAAACTATTATTCTAAGAAAATAATTGAAAATTAATCCATTTAGGACTCAAAATTCATGAGCTTCATGCACCAAAATATAAGACAACGAATCATGTAAGTTGTAGGAATAACTAGATCTTAAAATAATTTATCAGTTTTAAAATTCATTGTTTTTAAAAATATCTGAACATTGTATACTATCCGAATAACAGCGGATATGAAATTATTTAAATGTTATCTATGTTTGATTCTAAAGTATAAAACAAGTAGGAGTCTTTTATAGTTTGTATTTTGGAAACTGACTGATATCATGTTTGATATATGGAGTGTATGGTGATGAATATATGTATGATTTAACTGAATGATTTAATGGTACAAGAACCTATATATTAAAGGGACACATTTATGTATATTTTAAATAACCCAGGACAACATCTGAAATATGTTATAGTTACATGTAGATTAAATTATTAATAGTGACCGGTCGACATTGTTCATTGCCACGAACATGCTATATACACCTATTCGGCTTATTATAGATTGTTGTAAAGCCGTTACTATTTACATTCTTTTGGAATATTTCATATTCTGCTAACTACATTTTAAAGTTTAAAATTAGGGATCGACCGACTATCGATGGACTGTCACTAGCAATACAAAAAGTTTATTGTCTGATTTTACATTTTTTTCAACTGGAGATATATGTGTTAAGAACGTTAAAGTAAAATGCTGAGTTAATCTATTACTCTGTCATTAGTATTTTCCAATGCTTATATATTCTCATTGATATCGTCTATGACCTGTGTGTGGAGAGTGAATCTAGAATGTTTGTTTTTATTACTGGTATAACTTTTGATTTTGATAGGTCGTAAAACCTCAATGTTTATTATCAGATATAATGACTGCTGATTCTATTTACTCGATGTCTGATTTAATTTGTATGTTTATTGATGATTGTTTTGTAGGTTGGACATGTCTGGCCTTGAATTACTTGTTTAGATATTTTAAAATAATAAATTGCCTTTGGTTAGATTGATATGAGTACCTACTCTTGTTTGGATCTTACAATAAAATTATTAAACTGAATGAATTTAGAATGAGAAAAAGACATGTTCAACATTATGTATTTTTAGTATGAGTCTGTTTTTAACATCTGTCTATGCAAGGAGTAAATAAAGTTTAAGATATATAAATATAAACTTGGAGTTCATTATATGTCATCTCTATCCTCAGTTCCAACAATAGAGCGGATACACCCCGTAATGCAATTACAGATTCAGGATCGGTGTTGGATTCGTTAACAGATATAATGCACATAATCATAAAACGGTTAACTCGATTATAATACCGATAAACGTCAATAGCAGTCTCATCGAATCCCTGGCGAGACACATAATTAGTTTAAAAATAGTTTATTGATTTGCTTTAGCAAATAACCAAAGGAGTTGGACAATCGTTTTTTAACAACATTGCTCATAATCTTCCACAATAAAAACATAATTAAGAAGCCATTAGCGTATATATTACATCTATTTATTGTATAGTTATATCTGTTAAAAGGTACAAAATTTGGGCAAGTGGGAGAAATATGGATACTTGGTTGAGACAAGGATATAGGTTTCACTAAATATTGACGGATATAGTTATTTTAATTGTCCACGTTCTAAATTTAACCGCAAGGCAAAGAGAAATAGCGGAGGTGTTGTTATATATTATAAAAATAAATTTTTAAACAATTTTGAACTAGTTAGTACAAATTCTAATGGTATAATATGGTTTAAACTTAAAAAATGTTTCCTACATACCGATGGTGGTGTTTTTTATGTACATGTTATATTCCTCCAGAAGAGTCTAATTTATATAAGAATATTAATTCTAGTCTCTTTGAATTCGATTTTTTTCATCACTTGAGTAATGATATAAGACACTTTAGTGAGCTAGGCGATGTGTTTTGTCAGGGGACCTAAATGCACGCACGGGTTATCTCTTAGATTACATTGATGACATACATTTAGACCGTTATGTAAATATGCCGAATGAAAATCTACACGATACCGATTTATCGATTCGTACTAATAATGATTTGCACGTGAATTCTTTCGGTAACAAACTACTGACATTATGTAAGGAAAACAATGTACATATTGTGAACGGACGTCTTTGTCATGGTAAATGTACTTATCGTAATGTGTACAGAAACAGGGCTGTTTCTAGCACTGTTGATTATTTAATTACTAATATCAACAGTTTTAAATCCGTATCTGATGTTTATATTTATGATATGACAGAATTTTATGATCATTGTCTCATTAAATTTTCTTTAAACTATATGTCAAGTAGGAATGTAGATACTAATCGCCGTAATGTCGATAAAATACTATGGAACCCTGCAGAGTCGGAGAGTTTTTTAAACATACTTAACTCGAAAAAATACGTTTTCGACGATATATCAGATAAACTTATATCCGGTGAATGCGATATAAATAGGAGTATTGACTCTCTATCTGACATAGTGTATAATATTTCTTTTCAATGTTTTGGTAAATCTTACTCGCCAAAACCACATACTAAAACCAAGAAAACGCCGTGGTTTAATGACAATTGTCGCAAAGCTAAATCGGAGTTCCTTAGATGTAAACGCAATCTTGCCGAACATGCCTCTGAGGAAAATAAACTGTTATTTTTATCAAATCGGAGCAAATTTGCATATGTAAAACGCAATTCTAAACGTGCCTTTGATATGAAAGAGAAACGTAACCTATCCAATTTAAGTAAATATTCACCCAAAAAGTTCTGGAAATATATAAAAAAGTTCACTAACAAGAAAAACAATAACCAAAACGATATTAGTATGAATGACTTTGTTAATCATTTTACGTCAATTTCTAATACACCTCATAACCATGTAATGTAATGATTACAACCGAACTCGTGATGAGACGGTACACATTGAAATGTTAGATGCTCAGTTAAGTATCGAAGAAATACGAAAAACAATTTCTTCATTGAATAGAAACAAAAGCGCCGATTATTATAACAATGTAGCCGACTTCTTTATTGAAGCGAATGATTTTATAAGTCCTTATTTGTGTACGATGTTTAATATTATCTATGACTCGGGTATTTACCCCGAGGCTTGGTGTAACGGTGTGATTGTCCCCATTCATAAAAAAGGAGATGTTGGTAATCCTTCCAAGTATCGCGGAATAACATTAGTAAATACAATTGGTAAGATTTTTTCTCTAACCTTAAGAAACCGAATAAATAATTGGTGTGAAACCGAGCAGGTTTTTAATGACGCACAATTTGGTTTTCGTGATAAACGCTCTACCACAGATGCAGTATTTATTTTACATTCTGTTATACAAAAGGTATTATCCGCTAACTCTAAATTATGGTGTATATTTATTGACTATGAAAAAGCGTTTGACACTGTTATAAGAGATGCCCTCTGGGTGAAATTACTTCAATCTGGTATTAGCTGTAAAATGGTTCATATGATAAAATCTATATATAACAATGTTAAATCATGTGTTAAACTTTCATCGAATATGGATTTGTCAGAGTTCTTCAACGTCACGTTGGGCTTGAAGCAAGGAGAGCCACTGTCGCCCATTTTGTTAATTTTGTTTATTAATGATATTGTCTCTAATATCAATTTTGAGGCACTAACTGATAATGACCTAAATATGTTGACAAGATATCTTATTCTTTTCGCCGATGATATTGTGTTATTTACAACGCACCCAGACAGCCTACAGGCTCAGATTAACAGTATTTACAAATACTCGCATGAATGGGGTTTGAAAATAAATGTAAATAAAACTAAAGTATGTGTTTTCGAAAAAAGGAAAACAAATCAAAATGTAGATTTTTTTATAAATGGCGAAAAAATTGAAATGGTAGATAACTTTACATATTTAGGTATTAATTTTACTCACACCGGTAACCTGTCAAACGCTGTTAAAACTTTATCTAATCAAGCCCTTAGGGCATATCATAATTTACTGTCGGTATTTGACAGAGTACCGTTAGATATTAAAACAAAACTGTCATTATTCGATTCCATGTTTGTACCAATTTTATTGTATGGAGCTGAAGTCTGGGGCGTGTATAATTATAAAGAAGTAGATAAACTACATATCAAATTTTGCAAGTATATTTTGGGAGTACGTCAACAAACGTCAAATTATGCTGTTTATGGGGAATTAGGGCGATTTCCATTAACTGTAATAAGCAGGGAAAGGTCGTTAAAATTTTGGTTAAAGATAATGAGTGATGTTAACTCACCTATATACAGAATTTATATTGACCAATGTAATAACATAAATGGGAGCTGTTGGGCAAATCGGATTAGAACTATTATTGACAATCTTGGTTATTCGAACTTAACTAACAACTTTCGGAACAATACCAATTATTTCCCTTTGCTTAAAAGGCGATTAGGAGACCAATTTATTCAAGAATGGAGTATGAGTATACATAACTCACATAAACTTGATTATTACGTAAAATTTAAAAACATATTTTGCTATGAAGACTATTTTGACAAATTTAAAAATGATTCTCTACGAAAGCAATATACATGTTTAAGATTAAGTTCACATTCTCTTGAAATTGAGACCGGAAGATATAATGGTATTGATCGTGCCGATAGATTATGTAAACTTTGTAACCAGAATGTTATTGAGTCAGAATATCATTTCGTGCTGTGCTGTACTAAATACAAGGAAGTTTGTACTAAATATTTAGGCTGCATGGCTTGGCCTACAGTAAATAAATTTATAGATATCATGTCGTCTAAGAATGGAAAAATGTTGTTCAAAATTTCAAAATTTATTCAAGAAGCTCTTGTAATAAGAAAAAAATACCCTTGAAAGTATGATTGTTTCGCAGGATTAATGTACATGTGATGTGTTGTTATTTGTGTAATGATTGTTTTATATGTTTGTTACAATATGTATTGTCTTTGCCATATTTCTTTGTAAAACTTTGTAAATGGCCAAAGGCATAATTTGCCGATTGCTGAATAAACTTGAAACTTGACTAAACATCTCGAGGTGAGAATTTACACATTTGTAAACACAAAATTCCACCTTATAATACGCGATTCATGCCTTTCCAAGTCGATTAAACAATACAGTCTTTAAAAAACAAAGTGATGGAGTTCCTAGGTATGACACTTTGACCGGTGGCACTTGTTTGAAAAAATAGTTTTCGCCGCCCGCCACCAGTTTAATATATAACTCCTCCGCACTTGAAATGTACCTGCGTGGAAACAAAGAGAATGGCGACGGCACGTCCAATCAGGCTGACATCGATTCCTTGCGATATTTGCATCGAAAATGAGCTGTTAATGTTATGCTAGTATTACATGAAATGTATACGCATTTGTATTTTTGCAGCGTCTGCATAATTGTATCGCTCAATATATCATGAATAAATATGAATACAATATGTATAAATTAGACGACTTACAGTAGACCTTTAAAGAGAAGTGTTTAGATTTAAAATCTTACATAGTTGTATTATCAAATTTCGCAATACTGACTATGGCATGTATTCGAGGTCAGCTCGGTCCAGTAACTTTAAGTGAGAGAGATTGCTATAGTTACTTACAGGAGAATGGCAGTCTTAATCATATTCTCCACAAATGAAATACAACAACTGGGCATCATATACGTGTTACAGTTTCGTTATTCTACTAATACCATGACCGTTTACCGATTAAATTATTTGATCAACATAATGTTGGGTAATATACCTAATTAAAAATCACTAATGACTTACATGTATGCAAATTAGCTTTTTTATTTTGAGAAAATTCCTCAATTAAAATTTCACTCGAAGCGGGACCAATTTTGACACTTGGGTCATGGCTTGAACAAACCTTACAGAAAATCATAAGGTAATGCTACGTGTACAATATCAAAGCTTTTGGCCTTAAGCTTGCTTTCGGAGAAGATTTTTTAAATGTTAAAGAAAAAAATGATGAGCCAAATTTGACACCAGGGCCATGACTTAAAAAGTCTGAGAGAGTTTTATGTTAGAATGCTTCACTGCAACATTTGTGAAGCGGTTTCAGCAAAATCATTTAAAGAAATTATAGACAAACAAGCATACATAAGGACAGATAGACAGACTGACATACGGACGGACGACGGGTGATACGCGATCAGAATTTGTCAACTTTTGTGATGTTTGTACATTGGTAGTGTTTATCAACGACACCACAATTTAGTTGGTAAGAAACTAGCGACTTTTAACGATCTATCGTCAGAGGGAAGTGTGAGATCGGTGTATCCGTTAACCAGGTTATTTTCACTATTTCAGATGCCAAAACAGAAGTCAATTGTTAATTTAAATAGAGGAACAAGGAAGAAATAATAATAATAATAATAATAATAATAATAATAATAATAATAATAATAATATTATTTATAATAATAATAATATTAATAATAATAATAATGATAATGATAATAATAATAATAATAATAATAATAATAATAATAATAATAATAATATTAAAACAATAAGTAAGTCTTTATTGAACGAGAGAACCCGTTTGAACAAGTCAATCTTCCATGAGGCCCTTACACAATTCTATTAATGTATTTTGACAATGATTGTTATAGAAACATTATATTAAAGAGTTATGAAGTTATTGTTTATAGCCTGGGCTCTGGGACTTATACCCATTGAAAATACATGTACAGAATTTTGAATGGTTGCCTGAATTGACATTTTCTTAAATTAAATTTTATTCGAAGACTATTCCAAGCTATTGATCCTGAATATATCAAATATCTGCTAAATAATTCATGATATGGTCGGTGGTATATACACCTAGGCTAGACAGCGATCTTAAATGCCTTGGATGAATATCAGTATCTAGTATAAATGCACCCTAAGATACGGCGGGGCAAAGTTATGTAACAGTTTATAAATAAAACTGCTTTTTGAAATTTTACCCTTTCAGGGAATGCAATTCAATCCAATTCAGCAAAACGTTTCAATAAAAAGTATGTTTAATGTTTTACATAGGATGAGTCAAGCAGTTTTTTGTGAAACCGTAAAAGTTTAGTTTCTAACAATGAATAACATTTTTCCCAAATAACACAACAACAAGCAGGATTGGGTAAAATATAGGCATTGGGCAACACTTTTTGCATGGGAACTTAAAGAAAGATGTTGATATGTGATAAAAGATATAATAATGAATTACATTTTTTATGACTTTATCAACATAATCATCCCGATAACGAGCTCCATCATCGTCAGTGTTACACAAAGTTACTTTTACTGTAATGAATCGCTTCGCCTTTAAAATGGATAAATAAGGTCAATTCTTCTTCATACAAATGATGAAATATATACGCTTTACTTTTTTAGTCATTGATGTAAATGCTATTCAATATACACCAAGTATTAGCATCGGTAAGGTCATTTGACAAGTCGTCAACACTACAGTTGACCGATGTAGGCAAAGTTGTTTAATCTGCAAAAATTTCGGTGTTAGTATATTCCATGACAAAAGGCAAATCATTGATATAGATAAAAAATAAAAGATTCCTGAGGAATTCTTCAGATAAAGTTTTAAAAAGCAATATCTGGGCATTAATATTCCCGTACGGTTATATGGGCAAACGTATAAATATTGTTTTTTATGAGCAGAACATAATTTCATTGATTTAAACTAAATACAACATTTTAGCAGAGCCGGGTTAGCTCAGTCTGTAGTGCGTCGTATTATCAATCCAAGGGTCGGGAGTTCGAATCCCCACCCGGTCGCAGTCACCATGATGAGTAATATACGGCATTGCGTCTCATTGTCATTCATCTTTCACGGCTAATTCAAATGAGAAAGTTATCAGTTACTTGCGGAGATGTGTGTGCTCAAGTACCGGTTAACCTTCCATGGTATCAGGTAAGAGTGGTATAGGTAAACGGATCGCTTTGTATCCCTCGATGGCATCAACATGACGCTAGATATTCAAACTAAGAAAATTAATATACAGGTTTCCATGAGATATGAATATAATTTACATAAATATACAATTTGATGCGCGGACACGAGTATAAATCAACTTCCAAATTACCACTTGTCCGTTTAAATACGTCATCGTTATTACAGAAACGTTTCTGCACTCATAAAACTAACAAGTGTAAAATCATAAATAATGCACTACATCAGACACAAAAATGAAAAAATGAAAAGAAAGAGAAAACTATAGATACAAAGATTGACAAAGAGCAACAATTACAAACTGCCTGGTCGTGTTTTACGATATCTGGTCCATTCAATTCTAATGTTCACGAACAAAACAAAGCAATGAAGACAATATAAATATCAACAATTTATAGAATGATATTCATTATTTTATAAAAATGCTTTGTTTAAAACTTGATAAATATCTTATAGAAAATGACAACCAAGTTAATTAATCATTTCTACAATGGTTCTGATATCTCCTTGTGTAATATGTTGTGTTATGCCTTGTCATCGAATAATTAGCAAAGTCATCATTTCTTGTAATACATCAGGGCCCAGTTGTTCAAAGCTTGGTTAGCTTAACCCTGGGTTAAGCGATATTTTCAAATCACAATATTTTTAGATATACAACTTTTTAGGTGATTATTTTATTGAACATTATGAAAATATGCCATATTGTTTCTAAAAATGCATTTTAATTGCCGTACAATCATTAAGTACAAAAAATATTGAAGTTACAAAATTTCACTTAACCCTGGGTTAAGCTAACCAAGCTTTGAACAACTGGCCCCAATAGGGTTTAACAAAATCAATTTTCAATATCACCAATCCTAAACAAAACCGTGCTTTGTATTGTCGTTTGGCTTGTGTTACTACGTTGTTTTATTTATTGACACAGATAAATACAATTGTATTTAGACACTTTTAGTTTCCTAGTAATAAATATACATGAACTATGTTTTCTTTAAAAGGATTCTCTGCTGCACGTTTCCGTTTTTTCTCTTTGTGAACGCTGATTTGTTATTTGAAATAGTCTACCAGAGAAGGAGCGGTTCATTTCAATACGACAATATATAAATAAAAACATGTATGTATAGAAACACTAGGTTAAGACTGATACTGACACATCTGTTCAGAAGATTCAAATAATGATTCTTAAGTAATTACTTTCTATATATAGGCGATATCAGTTTTCTCTCGGAAAATGAAATAAAAACGAATAATAGCAAAACGATACATTCATCAATTTTCTCTCTTTATTCAATTGTGGATTTTTCATTTGACATTTTCAGTATTTCCCAGTAGCAATACTTCTTGGCATCATTTGGAATTCGCATCAAATTGTGCATGTATGTAAATTATATTCATATCTCATGGAAACCTGTATATAAATCTTCTTAGTTTGAATATCTAGCGTCATGTTGATGCCATCGAGGGATACAAATCGATCCGTTTACCTATACCACTCTTACCTGATACCATGGAGGGTTAACCGGTACTTCAGCACACACATCTCTACAAGTAACTGATAACTTTCTTATAGTACTATTAATGTATGCAAAAGAAGCCCCTTCTTATAGGTGTAAACCCACCATTGATTTTGTTCTATTTATTCTATAGTAAATAATAAAAGTTTGCAGGCTTGTTATTCATAGAGAAACCCAAATGAAAGAAGTGAAACCTACATTTTACTGTTTGTCAACCTCTGCACAATCAAAATAATGTTTGTAAAAGAAGCCCCTTCTTGTAGTACTATTAATGTATGGAAATATAGCCCCTTCTTGTAGTACTATTAATGTATGGAAATGTAGCCCCTTTTTGTAGTACTATTAATGAATGGAAATATAGCCCCTTTTTGTAGTACTATTAATGTATGGAAAAGTAGCCCCTTCTTATAGTACTAATAATGTATGGAAATATAGCCCCTTCCTGTAGTACTATTAATGTATGGAAATATAGCCCCTTTTTGTAGTACTATTAATGTATGGAAATGTAGCCCCTTTTTGTAGTACTATTAATGTATGGAAATATAGCCCCTTCTTATAGTACTATTAATGTATGGAAATATAGCCCCTTTTTGTAGTACTATTAATGTATGAAAATGTACCCCTTCTTGTAGTACTATTAATGTATGGAAATGTAGCCCCTTCTTGTAGTACTATTAATGTATGGAAATATAGCCCCTTCTTGTAGTACTATTAATGTATGGAAATGTAGCCCCTTTTTGTAGTACTATTAATGTATGGAAATGTAGCCCCTTCTTATAGTACTATTAATGTATGAAAATATAGCCCCTTTTTGTAGTACTATTAATGTATGGAAATGTAGCCCCTTTTTGTAGTACTATTAATGTATGGAAATGTAGCCCCTTCTTGTATTACTATTAATGTATGGAAATATAGCCCCTTTTTGTAGTACTATTAATGTATGGAAATATAGCCCCTTTTTGTAGTACTATTAATGTATGGAAATGTAGCCCCTTTTTGTAGTACTATTAATGTATGGAAATATAGCCCCTTCTTGTAGTACTATTAATGTATGGAAATATAGCCCCTTCTTGTAGTACTATTAATGTATGGAAATATAGCCCCTTTTTGTAGTACTATTAATGTATGGAAATGTAGCCCCTTTTTGTAGTACTATTAATGTATGGAAATGTAGCCCCTTCTTATAGTACTATTAATGTATGGAAATATAGCCCCTTTTTGTAGTACTATTAATGTATGGAAATGTAGCCCCTTCTTGTAGTACTATTAATGTATGGAAATGTAGCCCCTTCTTGTAGTACTATTAATGTATGGAAATGTAGCCCCTTTTTTTAGTACTATTAATGTATGGAAATGTAGCCCCTTCTTGTAGTACTATTAATGTATGGAAATATAGCCCCTTCTTGTAGTACTATTAATGTATGGAAATATAGCCCCTTTTTGTAGTACTATTAATGTATGGAAATGTAGCCCCTTCTTGTAGTACTATTAATGTATGGAAATATAGCCCCTTCTTGTAGTACTATTAATGTATGGAAATGTAGCCCCTTTTTGTAGTACTATTAATGTATGGAAAAGTAGCCCCTTCTTATAGTACTATTAATGTATGGAAAAGTAGCCCCTTTTTATAGTACTATTAATGTATGGAAAAGTAGCCCCTTCTTATAGTACTATTAATGTTTGTGAAAGTAGTCCCTTCTTGTACATGAAGTACTATTAATGTATGGAAATGTAGCCCCTTCTTTTAGTACTATTAATATATGGAAAAGAAACCCCTTCTTATAGTACTATTAATGTATGGAAGAATAGTCCCTTCTTATAGTACTATTAATGTTTGTAAGTATAGCCCCTTCTTATAGTACTATTAATGTTTGGAAGAATAGCCCCTTCTTATAGAACTATAGCCCCTTCTTATAATACTATTAATGTATGGAAAAGTAGCCCCTTCTTATAGTACTATTAATGTATGGAAAAGTAGCCCCTTCTTGTAGTACTATAAATGTATGAAAAAGTAGCCCCCTCTTTTAGTACTAATGTATGGAATAGTAACCTCTTCTTATAGCACACTTAATGTATGGAGAATTCGCCCCTTCTTATAGTACTTTTAATGTATGGAAAAGTAGCCCCTTCTTATAGTTCTTTTAATGTATGGAAAAGTAGCTCTTTCTTATAGTTCTAATGTATGGAAAAGAAATGTAGCCCCTTCTTATAGTACAACAGTATCGAAAAGTAGTCCTTTCTTTAATATTAATGTATCGTAAAGTAGCCCCTTCTTATAATACTAATGTATGATAAAGTAGCCCCTTCTTATAATACAAATGTATGGTAAAAAATAGTACTAATGTATGGAAAAATATGTCCCAACAGTGACAATTTTATTGTATAGTAAAGTAAGTCTGGAAAATTATATTTGGTTTGCGGAAAGATGCAGAAGCAGAAGATCAAGAGCTAAAAATAAACTACTCAGCTAAAAAATAAGAGCAGAAGGAAAATTTAGCGGAAATTCGGCCTGCACAACAAACTACTTATACGCTCGATGGTAAACAGGATACGCAATATTACCCAATCGATATTGTTATTACCGCACTGTCATGTCGCGGATCTAGGTGTAAAAAAGTCTTGATACATTTTATATTCCACAAGTATTGTTATCTCCTATATTTTCCTTTTTAAAGATTATAAATCACTATTGCCATGACTTTTCAACACATTGATTTAGAAAATGTCACGATGAGATGAAGATAAACAAGATATTGCATATACAACAGCAGATATTTCAAAATGTGTAAACTTGCAAACTTTACTTGTATACATATTCATGCTTCTTGACGTGATATAGTGACTTTGGAATATTACCAAACTGTGCAATTACTTTTATTAGAATATTGGTATATTTTTGTGAATTACCGAAACATTGGTATAGTTGCAAAAACATAAAATTTACGAAAACAACATCGACATTGCCATAGGCTGGAGCAACATCACAAAAAAAACAACAAACAACAAACCACCTAGCAAACCACAAAACAAACAACCTAACAAACTACCTAAGACACCACCTAAGATACTACCTAACAAACCACCTAAGAAACCCTAACAAACCACCTACCTAACCAACCACTTAACAAAACACCTTACAAACCACCTAACAAACCATATAACAAACTACCTAACAAACTACACAACAAACCACCTAACAAACTACCTTACAAACCACCTAACAAACCACCTAACAAACCATCTAACAATTCAACCTAACAAACCAAGTTATCACTTATAAAACGAAATTGCTCCCCCCCCCCCCCCCCCCCCCCCCAAGATTACATCTTTTATAGTGTTATTATCCTGCAATTACCTGTGAGCTAAATTCTCCGTCATAACAATGGCGGGGAAGCCAAGGCCGCGTAATTATCTGTCTTTCTGCTAATCCTCCGACATACCGCTACACCAGCCGACAAAATAATTACCCAATATCAAAATCATTGTCGTTTAATGTCACTCTCGCGGTGCGTGTGGTAATACGAGAGTACATTTAATCAATATATGTGAGCACATGTTCATATATATATTTGGTGCTGTTCTTATTTCTTATCAAAATGTAACATTAGTATCTTTAGTAAACGAGTTTTTTTTCAGCAACGCAAATGCGCTTGTGGGGTGGGTGATTATCAGGAAAGAGCAGAATTGATTGCATCACAATTCAAAAGCTTTTATCCGCTGCTCGTATGTATGTAACATTGTGTAGTGGCTTTATAATAAATGATAAATGCACTGCTTGCATTCATACAAATGTGTTTTTGTGATGCCTCGTCACTTATTAGCTATGTATTTATTTTTTTCTAATAGTAATAACAATACAAGTAGTTGCTGTCGGCATAGCTCTCTGTCTCCCTTATGTTATTTTAAAAAAAATTATTTTGTTAACCACATTGTATAAAATTATACACATGGAAATTTTATGCCATAGTTAGAATTGTTCTTGTCTTATTTTAGCATTTATGTGAAGTCTTACATTGAATTTGAATGAAATATTTACGAACAATTCCACGTTTTCTGTTTTTCGTTTTATCGAATATACTTACACAACCTTAAAACATTACAATAAAACACGGCTATATGGAGGTGTACACTATATTACTGAGATAGTTGCTTGCAAGCGAAAGCGACATGTTCTGAATCGATATATAAATGACAAACAGCAATCAAAGGGGGTTAGTTGATCACCAAAATGACAGGTGACACACATGTATACCACGTTGTTGCAAAGGGGGAACATTTAAATCTAGAACATAGTGTATATAACTTTATTGTCAAATGTTCACCTTATGTTAAATTTCTTAGATGAACTATATTCCATTACTCAGAACAAAACATTTGACTTACAGAATATTTCGACCGTATCACACAGTCTTCATCAGCCTTGTGTCATTCATGCATAGTATCACGTGACATAGGCAGATCACGTGATACACATTGTTAGATTATTTGGAACCAAATGTGATGTTAATCTCTTTATATCTGTTGGTAAATGTTATCAGACGACAAATTGATCCTGACATCATGTCTGACGTTGTTCTTGTCTGACCGAAACATAATTCTACTGTTTGGCTGATGGTATTGATTAAATATTAATGTTTCCTTAAGTTAAATTGATAGAATATGTAAGAACTCTTCTGAATGGGTGGGGCTTGGAATTAAATGAAAATAAAACGATGACTTGTATCAGTCACACAAAAAAGTTTACTTTCTTATAAATGATGAAATATTTAGCCAGTTGATAACTCTTCGTGTCCAGGTGTAACGATTCTTTGTGCAAGACATTTTAATAACGCATTTATTATTAGTCGTTTATGTATTTCTCATCGTTTGGAAATTGGATTTGAAAGAGAAATGCATATGTAGAACGCATTTATCAAATAAATCTATAGATACTATTCCAACCAAAAATGATTCGTACGTACATACTTGGAACTGAAAAAAGATATTTTAAGAATGCAATCACAGAGTCTGAATTTGATTAATTTTACTACATGATGGTATATACAGGACTATGTTGTTATTCAAGTATACAATGTATTTATATATATTTTTCTATACAGACTGCTAGTTCATTTGTTCACCAAGCATATGTATTATATATTATAGAAGGGTTCTCCATAGCCGAGTGATCTACGACGCAGTCTCAAGATCACTTACCTCTCACCGCCAAGGCCGTAGCTTCGAGTCCCGCCCGCTCCAAAGATGTTTGTATATTACTTGCGGGAGGAAAGTGGTTCTACTCAGATGAATTCTTTCTCCACCAATAAAACTGGATATGTCATATATTACTTGAAATATGTTTAAAATGGTGTTAAACTCCTTAAATAAGAATAAGTGTAACATAAGTATGAGTAATTTGCGTTTGACATAGTTTGTGGACATAGTAGCTAAGAACCACTTACAGATAGGTGATGTCATAAGTGTTTCCCACATATAACTCATAAGTGCCTCCCTTTAAGTTGGGAAGTAAAAAGTCATAATTGCAGCTTTCTACAGACCACCCCCGCAAAACATATATTGACTACATTTGCATGATGAACGATGAACTTTCTAAACTCAGAACCACTGCTAAGAAATGCTCTTATTGTAGCGGGAGATTTCAACCTAACATAGATTAATTGGCAAGATCTGACGATAGCTAGCTCACACTATACCAGCCGAGTGAATAAAGCATTCCTGGACACTGTAGCAGATAACAGTTTCGAACAAATTGTAGACTTCCCAACAAGGAAAGGCATCACATTCGGCTTCATCCTGACCACTCAGCCAAGCTTCAAACAGAAATGCAAACCCATACCTTTTTTCGGTAACAGTGACCACAACATAGTCCGTTTTGACATGTTCTCTACTGCAAGAAGGCCTAAACCTATTAGCAGAAAGATCTAACTTTGGAAGAAAGCAGATATTAAAGAAATTAAAGACGATCTCACCAATCTGGTTGACACAATCAAATATTGCAGCGACAAAGACAGCACATGGTACAACCTAAAACAGAGAATCACCGAAACTATCGAGAAAAGAGTCCCATCCAAGATGACCACAACCCGATATACTAATTCCTGGATAATACAGAAGTCAAAAGAGCCATACGAAGGAAACAGAGAGCATACAATAAGTCACGTCAATCACACAACAAAATAGATCATGACCGCTACAAGATGCTACAAAAAGAGGTACAGTCCCTCATCAGAAGGGCCAATAAAGACTACCCAGAAACAACATTGAGCAACGATCGCAAGGAAAATTCAAAAAAATTCTGGTCTTACATCAAGAGTAAAAGACAAGGCGATCTACAGGCGTTGTACCACTAAAGAACAGTGATGTTTTTTTACAAAATGACACCCATTCAAGAGCTAACATACTGAATGAACATTTTAAATCTGCATTCACAGTTGAAGAATGTCTCAACCATTCCAAACAAGGGTACAAGTAATATACCAAACGTGAGGTCCATTTCTGTAAAAGAGTACAAAAGCTCTTAGTCAACTTAAAGCCACATAAAGCTAACGACAAGACTCGGTACCAAGCTTCCTCCTGATGGCCGCAACCACTGAACTAGCTCCTGCATTAACAAAGCTTTTCCAGCTGTCTCTCGACACCGGCGAAATACCGATGGAATGGAATGATGCCTTAGTAGTACCAATCTTCAAATAAGGCGACATACCCCAACCCGGTCTTTCTAACCTCTATCACTTGCAAGCTTCTTGAGCACATCATACACAATAATATAATGCAACATTTTGACATGAATAATCAACACGGATTCGCAAACGACGACGTTCGTGTGAGACACAACTGATCTTAATTATACCAGAAATTGCCTCTTCAATAGCCAAATGTAAACAAGTCGATGTTATCCTGTTTGCTTTTGCGAAAGCATTCGATAAGATGCCACATAAAGATTACTACACAAACATGACTACTACGGAGTAAGAGACAATACAAAATAGTGGATTCGCTCTTTCTCCAGCTGGGCCCGATTATCTGAGTCGGTAGCGCGTCAGACTTTAATCAAGGGGTTGTAAGTTCGAATCCCCGCCCGGCCACAGACTACGTGATGATTGATTTGCGACATTGCGTCTCATTATCATTCGTCTCTCACCGCTGATTCAAGTGGGAAAATTATCAGTTACTTGCGGAGACGAGGTGTGCTCGAGTACTGGTTAACCTTTCAGTATCCCAGGAAACAGTGGGTAGGTTAACTGATGGTATGTTAGCCTCGATGGCATAAAAATGACGCTAAATATCAGTCAATCTCTTCCTTCAGCAACAGACATCAGTAAATTATACTCGAAGGAGTGAAATCTGAAACAGCCCAGAGTACCTCAGGGAACAGTCCTCGGCACCCTACTTTTCCTGGCGTTTGTAAACGACCTCCCTGACTGCATACACTCCTCTTCGCCGATGACAGCCTACTCTTTGAAGTAGTAGAGAATATGACAGACTCTGACCTTCTTCAGAAAGACGTTACAGCCCTCGAAACCTAGGAAGAAACCTGGTAGATAAGTCTCAATCCCTCTAAATGCACAGTGCTACAAATTGTCCCAAAGAACGGGAAGAGAGTCATACACATCAGCTACAAGCTGCATGGCCTCACCTTACAAGTGGAAGAAGCAAGTAAATACCCGGGAGTGACCATTACAAACAACCTACAGTGGGACAGGCACATCCAAAATGTGGTTTGTTAAGGAAACAAAACTCTTAGTTCCACCTCAGAGAATGCACACTTCCAATAAAGTCATCCATATACACTGCAATGGTTAGACCATCATTGGAGTATGTATCCACTGTTTGTGACACTTCTAATCAAACAAGCATTAATGCCCTAGAGGCATTTCAAAGGCGTGTTGCACGTTTTGTATTCAACGACTACCACAGACACCCCAAACAACCGATTCCTGCGTGATGGTGACAGTCGTACCCGACGACAACATATATTGTACTAGGAGAGAATATAAGACAGCACATCTTCCCCAGGACAGTAAGTGGCTGGAACCATTTCCCATCAAGAGTAGTGTCTGCCACCCCACTGGACGAGTTCAGATCCCTCATTCGGGTGTATCTGATATGTCTGATCGAACAAGAACCCATGACGTTGTACATACTTTTGAATTGTTAATAGCCATTTTGAAATAATGTACGCCATCACCATGACATATTTTTTATCGCTGAGCTATCTGCGATTTGGAAGATCCCAGTTTATTATTTGGAAGAAGACGAAGAAGGAAAAGGGCGATACTATTTTTGATCATAGTATTTTTTCGAGCTTTGATCATTTCATTTATTGGTCTAATAAAAAAAAAATAAGCAAGAAGGATCGCCACTTTCTCGTAAAATATCATTTTCGTTATCGATGTATCTCTGCAACCCTCATTATTACATTTTGTAACGTAAGGGACTTATTTTGAGCAAAAAATAAATAAAACGGCCGCTGTCAAATATTCTAATGTATAACGCACAATGGTGTGGTTCGTATACTGCACTACACACACGACAGGAAGTCAATTAATGTTTTAATATAATCTTGGTTCGTTTTAGTTAGGTTAATAAAACAGCTTCTAAAACTGAAACACCGTAACTTTTAACCCTTTACTTCATATAGACGCCTTTGGACACCTCTAACATAGACGCCTTTGGACACCTAATGTAGAAGGCTTTTGAATTATTGGGTGAGTTATGTTAATATTAACTGACAGAGTGGAAAACAGAGAAGGAAGTGCTCTCTCTTCCTGCACTGTTTTAAAAGGCCTTCAGTGATTGGTGCGGGAAAACGCGTATCTATGGAGTAAAGGGTTAACGAATTAATAAGTGACTATTCAACGTGTACACTACTCTATTATGTTGACCTAGAAATCCGATGAGTGCATATTCGCTTATACTTGTACCTTGTTCGTAATTGTGTAAAGGTAAACATAAATATGTAGGCATATAAAGACGGAGTGCATATATAGGCTAAATCAGACACATAATGGAAGATTTAGGACGATTTGTGAGCTCTATTACTCGAACTTCTGACGAATCATTTGAATACATTTGTACTCCCTGCTCCAGGAACAACAAGGATGCTGAAGGAACACACTTTTGTCAACAATGCCAGGAGTATTTCTGTAAAAGTTGCATAGATTTTCACACTAATTTTCCTGAACTGAAGGACCACCGTGTGATTGAACAAAAGTACTTTCATGGGAAGATGATGACAACGCCTAGGTCAGCTCCGCAGCTGACGGATCACTGTGAAGCTCATGCGGGGGAACTGATAACTATGTATTGCCCAGATCACGACCATGTCATATGTTCCGTGTGTGTCGCCATTGACCACAGGTATTGTTTAGTTTATTGTTATATATTTATATTTGGATGATGTATATTTTTATCACTTTGGAGGATTGAGGCCCACGCCCCAAATAGTTTCCTTTTATCTACTAAACCAAATTCGAATTTCTGAACGTTGAATATTTTATCCTTTATGTTACCACTAAATATATTAGTATTTTTCGTTTGCCTCTACGGAGGCCAATCTATATATTTTTCTTAGGTACCAGCCCTACACAAAATGAAACTAGTCGGTAGTACTAAGTATTATAGAGTGGTATAAGGCGTCGTCGCAAGATCACTTGCGTCTCATCGACAAGGTCGTAGGTTCGAGTCCCACTCGCTTCGAAACTGACTGTATGTGAGAAAGCTTGTAAGTTACTTGAGGAAAGACGGCGGTTCTACTCAGATTCTTTAGTTTAAACCATATTTTATTCATTTAAGTACGTATATTTAGCATATATTTATCTATGAATTGATACAGTTATACATTCAACACATTATAAGGATACATAAAAAAAGCGTTAGAAGCTTGTGGGAATCTGCTTGCGTAACATTTATTTTACTTTCCAGTATAGACGTTATCATATTGTTACTTACTAATAATATGCATTCAATTAGAAAAAACAGCACAATAGTGTATTTAGAAAAGTTCAAGTAATAAAACTATTTATAGAAGAGAGTAAGAGAAAGAGATATCAGTGATTTTTCATTGATCGATTCACTCAGATATAGGGGATAGGGATTTTGCATGTTCGTGTTTGTTTATACAATACATTCAATAGTAATTATTTTAGCTTGATATGATCACATACAGTCGATTCAAAGTTAAATGCTAATGACATAAGCTTACTGCATTTTGATTTTGGTCATGCCTGGCGAACATAGTTTTAACATCTGCCAACCCTTTAATCAATAATAAGGTACATCTGATACAATCGTTTGTCTACACATATAGACCGTTGCACATACCTGTACACAAAAGAGCGTTATCAAGTGATTTTGCGGAACGGTATACTGTGCCGAGTGTCACGCATAGGGTGTAAATGTTGATAAAGGTACTTGGTTTATTTAATATACCTTTTTTAAGGTTTCGGTTAAAATAAAGTTGGAAGAATAATACTTGAAGTTTATTTAACTCCGCTGAAATCGGGTCATGTCCAGAGATAAATGTGGTTTTTGTGTATATTAAATGAGGTATTTTCGATTTCTTTTCTTTAACCCCCCTCCCCCTCCATTTTAACCCAAATATAGCATGACTCTATATACTCAGTGAGTCGTAAGGATATCTGTTTAAACATGCCGACATATTATAACTTAAAGTTAATTCACACAACGGATTTTCTGCTTAAAGGGATTATATTGGCAAGTAACACAAACACGCTGTTAATCCAGACTTGTCCTTTATGCAGTGTGTACAAAATAATGCTTATCTATTGACGTATAACCTTTATTTACTTGAAATTAACAGTAACTGAATATTGGCCATCCCGCAATAAAGTATTGCGCAATATTTACATTGATCTCCGTAAACTTCCCGAACAAAGCCTCGAAAACGAAATCGGGAACGAGTCTTCACGATGTTATACGATGATTGATCGGAAACCCGAAAGCGGTTCGTTGAAAATGGCGAATGTTAACAAAGACAAAAAAAAACGTGGCTTCAGAAACCCGATGTTTGTAATACAGATGTTATGCAATTAGACACTTTAGACGCGTATATCTCTAAGTTATAAGTGTATCTTCATGCTGGGCGTGTGTATTTAGGACAGGGAATTGACGCCAATATAATCTCTTTAAAATTGCAACATTTTTGTGTGCGTATGATTTTATTTTGATTCCGATTTGACCCGTGATACTGGTTACATATTTTTGTATTTGTTTCATATTAGAAGGAGTCCAAATGACGAGATGTCATTAATAAGGTTATATAGGAATTGCCGCCCCGATTAAGATATATTTTTGTTATGTTTCGGGGAATTTGAAATGCCAAATCATTCGTAATAATTCAAAAAGCACTCGCAATAATGAGCATCATCGGATACCCACGCGTAATCCAGTCCGATACTCTCCGTTTATCATGGTGGACGGAGATTATCGGAATTGGCACCCGTGGGTATCCGACGATGAAAAATGAGATGCTTTGAAGACGTTTTAAAAGTAATTTAATTTTTAGACTTTTATAGCGCTTTTTCCGACATATGTGACATATTTTATTTGTGGAGGAATATATCTGAATGAATCTGAGTAGATTCACAGTCTTCCTGATGACTTTTATTTAATGTTTTTGACCTACCTGGAACCCGCAGCCGCCTCATTGGTTAGGGTACGTGATCTCGATACGACATAGTTGTAGACCACTTGGCCACAGAGTACCCCTTACAATTACTGATTAATGTTTAATTTATATCTCCAGCCAATGCATCGATATACAGTATATACCAAAGGCTGTAAAGGGTTTTTCTAAGAGTCCACAAATCAAGGAAATCAAACAGGGCATGGTTGACCTGCATAGAGACCTTGCAAAGACGAAGGAAGCAAGACAGAGACACAAGGCTAATATAACAGAAGAGAATGCGATTTTAGTGACTGCAATTCAAGATTTCCGGGGCAGAATAAATGCAATATTTGATCAGCTTGAAAAGGAAGTAATGGCTGAAGTAGAAACACGCAAAAAAGAACTAGAAGGAGAAGTGGAAGCTGATATAAACACGTGCACAGAAATAACAGACAATCTACAACATATACTAGAACAACTAGACGCAATGAAACAGGACAATGACTTGCAATATTTCATAGAAATAAAGAAGGGGAAAAAACTTCTTACTAAAGGCAAACAGATAAATGAAATGGTTTCAGCTTCGATAGGCCGTAACAGTGTGAGGTTTTCTCCAGATTTAAGTTTAGAAAATGATCTCAAAAAGCTACGATCAATAGGGCGCCTCCAACCAGACTATGAACACGGTATCGATTGCCTTGATTTAGAACAACCAACACCTGAAACCGTTGGTAAAACATCACAAACAACACTTTACAAAGTCACAACGTTTGATGACTACAATGTTAGAACTCCTGACGATGAAAACAATTGCTACATATGGGGGTCATGTCAACTATCTGACGGCACCATTTTACTTTCTGACTGCGCCAATAACAAACTAAAACAACTGGATCCCGGCTACAAAGTAATAGGTGAATACGACTTACCTGGTGCACCATGGGGCGTTTGTGCAACCGGGCCACAGGAAGTAGCTGTTTGTATAAACGATGGTATTTCAGGGTCTATACAATTTGTTTCAACATTTTCGCGCAATTTGACATCAAGTTTCTCGCTAGGCGAACACTGGGGATACGGAATTGCCTTTAGTGACGGGGAATTGTTTATTGGTGACGATTATAATCAAATAGGTGTCTATAACAAACAAGGCGACAGTCTGCGAACTGTATATAGAGGATCAGATTTACAACATATAGCAGTATGCGACGATGGCAAGACAATTTATGTTGCTGATTCTTTGGGAGGAGTGATTCTGCTAGACAGAAACGGACAGATTATATGTAGATTTACCGATTCAGATCTAAGCCATGCGCTTGGTGTTTCTAGTGATGGCACGGATAATCTATTTGTATCGGATTACAATTCAGGAAATATTTTACAATTGAATAACGCTGGTGTGAAACAGGGCATCATACTGACCAAACAAGACGACGTGGAAAAGCCAACATCTCTTTGCTTCGACAGGGCAACTCGTACATTGATAGTGGCTATGCAGTACCGAGACACAGTAAGAATGTTCAAATTGAAACAATAAACACGAAGGAACAACATGACTTCAGATAAGTAACATATGATCTCGTCATGAACATGTATTACGTGTATTCCAACGGACCAGTGGTCAGTTCTTGGACATTACATAGTTCTAGTTAACCAAGAGGATTAAAGTCGGAATGTTGTTGTAATATCTCAATTTTCTACTTTAAAAACACCATTTTGGAAGGCGAGCTTAGCGTTAGCGCATTTATGATTTTGTTCTATAATCTTTGTTATACTGTTGACGGCGATTTCATTTCCTCCGACAAATAAAATAGTTCCAAATAGTTTCAAAATACAATTGTCATAGCAGAGGAAATAGAGTTCAAAGCGATTTTTGTTCTATCAACACTTCATGTATATAGTAGTCAAAGCGTACAGTTTCCACTAAAATGACATGAAATGTAGACAACTACTGTGCATTACTATAGCAACGGGAAACTATTCCCCGTTCCAAATAGTTTCAAAATACAATTGTCATAGCAGAGGAAATAGAGTTCAAAGCGATTTTTGTTCTATCAACACTTCATGTATATAGTAGTCAAAGCGTACAGTTTCCACTAAAATGACATGAAATGCAGACAACTACTGTGCATTACTATAGCAACGGGAAACTATTCCCCGTTCAGCGGCCCAAGCGACAATAAATATATTAAGGAATGACTGAGATTTGAATTTTTGATGCAATTTTCCATTTTTGGAAGCTATTCCAAATGTGAAAATTCACAGGCGATTGCGTTGCACTGCATGTATCCAGGCGAATGGTTCATACACTTGTTATTGACGCTGCATGTATCCAGGCGAATGGTTCATACACTTCTTATTGACGTTGCATGTATCCAGGCGAATGGTTCATACACTTCTTATTGACGCTGCATGTATCCAGGCGAATAAATGGTTCATACACTTCTTATTGACTCATGCACATTTTCACTTTTGTAGGTAGCTTAATAAAATGGAAAAATATGCATACAAATTTAACGTTTCAGTCATGAAATGTTGACGGTACAAGATAGAGATGGCGCTCTTAACGTAAATCAACTTTCTTTGAAATCGGATAACATTCTCTACACTAAAATACCCTGTATGTAAGTGGTACGTTGTCAAAGTCCTGAGTGTATCAGTTTGCACTCGAAATCAACAATGATACAGACTGCGTTCTGCTTTTGATCAGACTTTTTGTATTAAATAATAGAGAATCAGTTTAGACCAATGCTAATGTGCATGCGCAATCGACATTTTCTGTAATGCATCTTTGGAAACTATCTTTCCCGTATATAAATGAAGAAAATTATTTGTATTTGTGAGCTGTGTTTTTCTCCAGTTTTGGTCAGTATCAGCAAGTAATAAATGTCCTAATACAATTATTGATATCACTGCACTCAGGTTATGATGACGTAATTGGACTGAGTTGAAATCGTCAGTTCACAATGGAGCATAGAATTGCTCACATCTCCTTTAAGAAGCAAGCTTCCACATAAAAATCACGGCACGGTCTTCAGACAATCACGATAAAAAAGAAAATACTTCGGTAACGTGATATTTGTGTTATTTACCTAAAACGGCAGACTACAATTACAAGTATTAACGTCTGATGGTAATACGTTTATGAAAATCCGTCTGCAAATAAAATTCGTATATTCAACCTTACAAACGCAGTCTTGTTGGTGAGAATATATTCTGGAGCGTCTGGAGGTCATGTAAAACACTTTAAGTTGAAACTCTTCTGTAAAAGGAGATAAAAGAGGCTGAAAGAAAACCAGTCAAATCATATCAAATACAAATATATCCCTTAACCATTTCTCACAGCTCTATCGAAAAAGGCACGCAGTACACAACAGCATCAGAACATTGGTTACTTTTTATTATCAGTTAAGATACTGGTTGAACGTTTTTGATTATATCTTAAGTATCTTTGTAGCTCAGCAGATCAGCGTTGGATCTATACTCTTATATTTTAGTTTTGTTTATAGTTTGTTTTAATGTGACCATATATAAACAAGATATCTACAAGATATCTACAATAGTGTTCGTCGAAATTATTTTTTTATTTTATTAAAACATTAGCCGTTATGCAGGTCTGTTTGTCTATGTCAATCAAATCTATTTCTTTGATTAAACGTGTTTTAGCACAACGTGTCCAGTCGTTTGTCTTATAGTTATGTTATTGTTATATATTTTTCAGTCATATCGCGGTTGTGTCTACTTCAGATAGTATAATGAGCGCTGTCACACTGGAGTATCATGTCGCAGACACATGGTATGATACCCCAGCCAGTCACATACTGACACCTGGCCGACCAGACCTAGAACTTTCATCTAAATGTTGAGGGTCAAGCTTCTAGTACCAATTTTAAAGTCTTTGGTATGGCCCGACCGGGGATCGAACCTTGTCATATAGAAAAGGAAGCGTCGAAGATAATCAGGACTAAGACTGTATTATTCAAGAACTTTATTTGTGTATTGCTAGTAATGTATGAAGTTTAATTGACAATGCAAAATACTTCAACAATTGTACTGAGCCGTATGTTCAGTCATTATGTACCAGGTGAGATATTAGGCTTTAACGTCATTTAAACACAATATTGGTTAACCCTTTACTTCATAGATACGCGTTTTCCCACACCAATCACAGAAGGCCTTTGAAAACAGTGTAGGAAGAGTTCAGATTGCGAGCAATCTGAACACTTCCTGCACTGTTTTCCACTCTGTCAGTTAGTATAAACATAATTCACCCATTGCTGATACGTGGTGAATAAATGCTTTCAATATAAGAGATGTCCAAAGGCGTCTATATGAAGTAAAGGGTTAAACAAAATTAATGGTGTTCAGTTAATTAGACACAGACAATATTTGAGTAGATTATCTTTCTACAGGTAACCCGCATATAGTCTTTGGTCGGAGCTGGGAAAGAAATCTCGACCACCAGCGGTGGAATGTTAGTGATTTAGAACCGGGCGTGAAGTCACTCGACCTTCCACTATAACAATATGTATGGTTGCAATGTCGGCTAAATAACACTAGTAATCAAATAAACTCGATTAATTGGCATATTGCTAACTTGAGATGCGGTGACAACTTTTTAAGATACACGTATTCGACCTTTGACACTTAATGTGTTGCATTATAATGTTCTGTTGACAAGATAACGGACTATCGACTGTTTATAAACAACACGTTGAGTCATATTGCCGTAAATATCCGGTGTTAATAGGTCCGCAGACTGATTCATGAAAAGTGTCACCTGCTGTATCCGGCGCATTGCTCACGTCGTTTTTACATTAATGAATGTTACCGGAACTACTCTTAAATCAATAACTTTGCAGATGTCGCAATATGTCGGGAAAACGATACAATTAGAGTCAAGTGCACGACTATCACACTGGTGATGGAAATAGGAAATAATATGTTAGACGCAGGGGCACATTTGAGAATTGCGCGTGGGCGAGGGATGATTGCGTAACGATCAATACAATTGTTTAATATTATAATTTACAATATATGTATACAATTCTTAATATATGTATATAATTTACAATATATGTATATACAATTTACAATATATGTATATACAATTTACAATATATGTATATAATTTACAATATGTGTATATAATTTACAATATATGTATACACTTTACAATATATGTATACAATTTACAATATACAATATATGTATACACTTTACAATATATGTATATAATTTACAATATAGGTATACAATTTACCATATATGTATATAAGTTACAATATATGTATACAATTTACAATATAATGTATACATTTTACAATATATGTATGCAATTTACAATATATGTATACAATTTACATTTATGCATATAAGTTACTATATATGTATACAATTTACAATATATGTATACACTTTACAATATATGTATACAATTTACAATATACAATTTATGTATACACTTTACAATATATGTATATAATTTACAATATTTGTATACAATTTACCATATATGTACATAAGTTACAATATATGTATACAATTTACAATTTAATGTATACACTTTACAATATATGTATACAATTTACAATATAATGTATATACTTTACAATATTTTGTAAAAAAATTACAATATATGTATACAATTTACAATATTATGTATATAATTTACAATCTATGTATATAATTTAGGAGGCTTTATATATTTTCGATCGACTTAAGAGACTTTAAAATGTTGTGTAAATCTGCTTTCGGTTATCGCAACGGATTCTTATTTTACCTATATTTGCCAAATTTTATGCGTGGTGACTAATTATGCCAAGGAGAGAATGAAGCAGGTCACTTAGCCATATATATTGGTAGCGAACATTTGCCTAAAGAGCAATCTGACACTGGTTACGCGAATTTAAGTTATAATTGTTTACCATCATCTCACAAGCTATGATAACCGTGATGACGTTCCTGAAACGCCCACTGCTGCTGTCTATAATTCAGTTTGTACTAGTTCTGTACTCGGTCTGACTGTAGACACGGAGATCTTATGTACTATATTTATATGACCAATGCTGTTGTTCTCTTTCCTATTGAACATGCGATGTAGTACAAAGAAATTTTAATCTCCATCTTTATAATTAAAACTTAAGCGGTAAATAACACAGAATGTTCTCGTCATCTATTTAACTAAATTTATTATGTCATAACTTCGAATTCGAATCCAGGATAAATGTTGACTTTTTTTTGCTAATTATAAACTCTTTCCGTTGAAATGTAAGGCCCAACACATATTGTATATACTGTAATAGGGTTTAAAAATGGGATTCTATATATATATATATATATATATATATATGTAAAACGACGAATGAATTTAACAGATAAAACTATTGCTAAGATGACTCGTCATTATCCCCGATGTGATGGCGGTGGACTAATATAGACTTTTTGAGTGGTAGTCCGATCGAAACTACATTACAAAGTACAAATAACGTATATGGGACCAATAGGACACTCGACAAGCTCGTCCGATTGAAATTACAAAGTACAAACAACATACATGTACTTACACTCATCAATCTATCACGCTGGACTGTATCACCAGGCAGATAACCACATTGACCCAGACAGATAAGTACCTGTATTTACCAACATTATGTTGGTCTAAATGTTGTGTGAATGAAATATCAATTTCAATAAGCTGGTTGGAGTTTACTGAATAAAATATTGGCCATATACGTTCGAGGTTGCGGTTTCAGTCGGCTTGACCTTAGTGCATTTTAAAAAAACAACACTTTGTACTGTTTCTACCAATGAAACCGACTCGTGGAACGATTTATATAAGTTTTGAACCAACCTCGCTTAAATAACAAACTAAACTAATTGTTTCAATCAAGACATAAATTCATTAATGTCTTGATATTACTGTGACCCATATTCCATTAAAGGGAATTTATCAGGAATTTTCAAAATTTTATAATACGTTAAAAACATTTTTTCTTAATATGTCATGCCTATCTATACTCACTGACAAAAGGATATCTATTAAAACATTAAATAATAATATATTTAAAAGGGATTTTCTTACTTGGGCTACGCGCCTAGGTTAGACTTAAATAGATTTCCCGCTTAAAAATGCAACATGTTTTGTGACGTATTAAATGAGATACGTGATTTCGTTTCGATGTCAGTTTTATTCGTTATACAGGTTTACATGTAGTAAAAATTGTTTCATATTAGAAAGAGTCCGAATGACGATGAGAGGTTATCAAGCAGTATTTAAGAACTTTTTTTTTTAGAATCGAAATTTTGTTTCAAGTTTAACACTCAAACTTAGATATCGATTGTGTCACGTTTTGGCAGATTTGACACACCAAACCATTCGGAATTTATTTATAAATGATAATGAGATGCTTTTTTAAGACATTTATAACGGTGTTGTCTGATATACTTATCTCGAGATATTATTTCCTTTAATAGTTTCATATATGCCTTAAATAAGTGATGAAGTAGCGAAGACATGCCAGCAATGGGGACGTATCTCTCTAAAGGTTGAAACCTCGGCCTACGCTGATATGAGTCGATTCATTTTACGTGTTATAAATGAGGAATGTTTGCAAGTGAATTCAATTAATTGAGGGAATCCGCGGATCAAACTCGTGTTAATGATTCAAATAGAAGCATACTGACACACAGTAGAAAGCAGAAATTTGTTTATAAAATATAACATGTCTTGATTGTGACTATGTTGTTACAAAAATATAAGTAAATATAACATGTCTTGATTGTGACTATGTTGTTACAAAATATAAGTAAATATAACATGTCTTGATTGTGACTATGTTGTTACAAAATATAAGTAAATATAACATGTCTTGATTGTGACTATGTTGTTACAAAATATAAGTAAATATAACATGTCTTGATTGTGACTATGTTGTTACAAAATATAAGTAAATATAACATGTATTGATTGTGACTATGTTGTTACAAAATATAAGTAAATATAACATGTCTTGATTGTGACTATGTTGTTACAAAATATAAGTAAATATAACATGTCTTGATTGTGACTATGTTGTTACAAAATATAAGTAAATATAACAAGTTACCATCATCACGTCTTGCTTCAACTTATGACGGAGATACGACATTAGTATGTCATTCAGTTTTGCATGTTTGTCATCTCTAGTTCTACTGTCAAAATTCATGTTTATTTAAATAACATCGCTACAATAAGGCTACATGCAAAAACGGTGTTTTAAGTTTAAACATATTTTATTCAAAAATAATATACAATTACATTGAAAATATCACATATTAGTTAACACATGTGTATACAATTATGAAAGGGATTCAGAAGAAAGCTTACAGCTTTTGTGAATCTGTCTCCCAAAATCAATCTATTAAATATATATATATATATATCAATGAATGTTAGTACAAGGATCTGTAGATCTTCTTACATTACATATTATATATAGGGATATGTATATCTTAATAGAATATGTCAAGAAACTTTGCATATTGCAACGAACAGAGAGAGAGAGAGAGAGAGAGAGAGAGAGAGAAAGAGAGAGAAAGAGAGAGAGAGATGGGTGAATTTTTGCTGTTCGTCTCATCAACAATATGAATAGCCATTAAGGGATTTAATGGTATATGTACGATATATAGAAAATAAGTTCAGATAAATATTAGTTAAAATTAAGATTTGAAAGGATATTAAAAATATTAACTGTTAAGTGGTTTATGCGCTACTTGAATCTTTTTGACGGGGGTTTTGGTGTCAACAGACACAATTCTATTCATTTAATTTTCAATTTATTTAAAAGAATTGCATTATATAAGTATGTGTACATTTGGTAATATTTTTAATAGGGATCCTCTATGTGGTTGAAGACACTGTCTTTAACCGTCACGTAACGTCGTGTGTTCGAGCCAAGCTTAGTAAAAATGCAAATAGCTTCACGTACGAAAACATCACATGGCACGAAGCAAGCAATTATATTATACATGTACACATTATACACAATTATGTGATTGTATATAACTGTTTTCCTTTGGTCGGCTAAATTAGGAACTGTTTTCCCGGCAGTGCGAAGCTAATAAACGATAGTAAATATTATTTTCATAATTTGAACCTCAACTACTCGACCACGCAGCTGGCAAGTCAATGACTATCAGAGGATCTATTTATAAAACATTTTATTTTTAGTCTTGTTAATTCAAGGGACGCAACCAATGCCATTTTCACTATATTAGGTAAACTTTGGTTATCTCCTCTTCTCAGTAAAATATTATATCACTAGATTAAGTTGAGATATCAAATCAGATGACTTACCTATATAATTCTGGATCGTTACATATTTTGCCTCAGCTATGATTAGAAAACAAGAAATGGAAGACCATGAATGTAGTTTTTTTTCACTTCATCTGTGTTGCTGTGTTTCTGTCGTATCTGAAGTATGTTTTCTGTTAGGTATATTTTTATTCAGGTAGTAATCTATCTGGTGACGGACACTCTTTGAAGAACGAGGCTCCGGGAAATATCCAAAATACCAGCTGTCACAGATCGTCGCCATATGATACGATATTCTGCTGAACCTTTAACATACTGTTCTGTCCAATTAGAAAATAAATCAAATTTATAATAGTACATTCGCCTTTTTGCTTGTTACATCTGTGGCAATACACAAAGAAAGCGTGAATAATAAAGATGAATATGTTAAGATGCTTGTGAACACTATGATCTACGGTTTTGAACTTTGCCGTCAAACATGTTCCAAGGCCAAGGACATGGTCAGGGTCAGCATTATGAAATAGCTGCCATGTTCTCGAACGTTCCGGGATAGAGTGCGGACCCGGAAAGTGACAATACCGTTCTTAAAGATCCGCCTTTGTGTTAAACACAGTTTTATTGACATTTTAGCTGTTTAGTTGATTCAGTATTACGTGTTTACTATTGCTGCTAGTTTTGTTCGAAATGTAAGCGTATCGATAGATTGTTTGATTGATTGACTATTTAGCGTCATTTTATGCCATCGAGGACTAACCGACGATCATTTAACCTAACCACTGTTTCCTGGGATCATGGAAGGTTAACCAGTAATCAAAGACACCCAATCTCCGCAAGTAACTGATAACTTTCGCACTTGAATCAGCGGTGAGAGACAAATTATAATGAAACAAAATGTCGTATATCAGTCATCTCCGTGATGGTTGTTATACGAGATTGCGTTTCATTATCGTATCGATATAAATGCAAGACCAGGGTATGGTGGTTATTGTCTTTTGTTTATACAAAGATGATAATTGTAATGATTTTTATATAGCTGTTTTGATCATATGAAGGTGCATTCTGCGGTTAAAACTGGTGTACTAGGTGCACTCTACGCTTAAAACTTGTGTACTAGGTACACCCTACGGTGACAACTTGTGTACTTGCAAGAGTTGGGTGCTTTTATTATTATGTCTGTGGCGGTTTCAACACCAGGATGGTGAATTAAATGTCTTCTTCAGCTGTGTTGATGACGGCGCTGTACCTGCTGATTTTAGACGGTAAAACCAAATATTGAATTGTGTTGAGGTCTTATTGAACTAACACGGATCCGAACTTTGGCAATCCATGCGTTACATTATATAATGATCTGTTGACAAGATAACGGACTATCGCCTGTTTGTAAACAACACGTTGAGTCATATTGTCGTAATTATCTTGTGTTGAAAGGTCCGCAGTCTGATTCGTGAAAAGTGTCACCTTCTGTATCTGGAGCGTCGCTCACATCGTTATCATATTTATGAAAAATTCTCCAAATGTCATTTGAAAAAACTATAGATAGTAATATTTGTTCATTTTGAGAACGCAGATTCGGTTCCATGCTGAATAATCAGATCTGATGTATCAAACTAGAGACATGTTGACATAAACACATGAAGAATACCTGTATACAGTCAACTAGCTATGATCTTTGTTAGTTATGTATGAAGTACAAAGTTCCTATAGATATACAGTATTCTTACAATAGTGGACATAGTGTTGTCAGTTTTCTTACAATAGTGGACAAAGTGTTGACAGTATTCTTGCAATAGTGGACATATTGTTGACAGTATTCTAACATAGGGGACATAGTGTTGATAGTATTCTTACAATAGTTAACATAGTGCTGGTAGTAACCTTACAATAGTGGACGTAATGCTGGCAGTGTTATTACAAAAGTGGACATAATGCTAGCAGTATTCTTACAATAGTTGACATAGTGTTTTCAGTTATCTTACAATAGTGGACATTGTGCTGGCTGTATTATTACAATAGTGGACAGAGTGTTGTCAGTTACCTTACAATAGTGGACATTGTGATGGCTGTATTATTACAAAAGTGGACAGAGTGCTGACAATATTCTTACAATAGTGGACATAGTGTTGTCAGTTTTCTTACAATAGTGGACATTGTGCTGGCTGTATTATTACAATAGTGGACAGAGTGCTGACAATATTCTTACAATAGTGGACATAATGTTGTCAGTTATCTTACAATAGTGGACATTGTGCTGGCTGTATTATTACAATAGTGGACAGAGTGCTGACAATATTCTTACAATAGTGGACATAGTGTTGTCAGTTATCTTACAATAGTGGACATTGTGCTGGCTGTATTATTACAAAAGTGGACAGAGTGCTGACAATATTCTTACAATAGTGGACATAGTGTTGTCAGTTATCTTACAATAGTGGACATTTTGCTGGCTGTATTATTACAATAGTGGACAGAGTGCTGACAATATTCTTACAATAGTGGACATAGTGTTGTCAGTTATCTTACAATAGTGGACATTGTGCTGGCTGTATTATTACAAAAGTGGACAGAGTGCTGACAATATTATTACAATAGTGGACATAGTGTTGTCAGTTTTCTTACAGTAGTGGACATTGTGCTGGCTGTATTATTACAATAGTGGACAGAGTGCTGACAATATTCTTACAATAGTGGACATAGTGTTGTCAGTTATCTTACAATAGTGGACATTGTGCTGGCTGTATTATTACAATAGTGGACAGAGTGCTGACAATATTCTTACAATAGTGGACATAGTGTTGTCAGTTATCTTACAATAGTGGACATTGTGCTGGCTGTATTATTACAAAAGTGGACAGAGTGCTGACAATATTCTTACAATAGTGGACATAGTGTTGTCAGTTATCTTACAATAGTGGACATTTTGCTGGCTGTATTATTACAATAGTGGACAGAGTGCTGACAATATTCTTACAATAGTGGACATAGTGTTGTCAGTTATCTTACAATAGTGGACATTGTGCTGGCTGTATTATTACAATAGTGGACAGAGTGCTGACAATATTCTTACAATAGTGGACATAGTGTTGACAGTATTCTTACAATAGTTGACAGACTGCTGACACTATTCTTACAATAGTAGACATAGTGTTGATAGTATTCTTACAATTGTGGACATAGTGTTGACAGTATTCTTACAAAAGTGGACATAATGTTGACAGTATTCTTACAATAGTAAACATAGTGTTGGCAGTATTCTTAGAATAGTGGACATAGTGTTGATATATTCTTACAATAGTGGACCAAGTGTTAACAGTATTCTTACAATAGTGGACATAGTGTTGACAGTATTCTTACAATAGTGGACATAGTGTTGGCAATATTCTTACAATAGTGGAAAAAGTGTGGATAGTATTATTACAATAGTGGACCTAGTGTTGACAGTTATCTTACAATTGTTGATATTGTGCTGGTTGTATTCTTACAATAGTTGACAGAGTGCTGACACTATTCTTACAATAGTGGACATAGTGTTGACAATATTCTTACAATAGTGGACATAGTGTTGACAGTATTCTTACAATAGTTGACAGACTGCTGACACTATTCTTACAATAGTAGACATAGTGTTGATAGTATTATTACAAAAGTGGACATAGTGTTATCAGTATTTTACAAAAGTAAACATAGTGTTGGCAGTATTCTTTCTATAGTAAACATAGTGTTGGCAGTATTCTTACAATAGTGGACATAGTGCTAGCAGTACTCTTACAAAAGTGGACATAGTGTTGACAGTATTCTTTCAATAGTAAACATAGTGTTGGCAGTATTATTTCAATAGTAAACATAGTGTTGGCAGTATTCTTACTAAAGTGGACATAGTGTTGGCAGTATTCTAACATAAGTGGACATAGTGTTGACAGAATTCTTACAAAAGTGGACAAAGTGTTGACAGTATTCTTACAATAGTAAACATAGTGTTGGCAGTATTCTTACAAAAGTGGACATAGTGTTGACACTATTCTTACAAAAGTGGAAAAAGTGTTGACAGTATTCTTAAAATAGTAGACATAGTGTTGGCTGTATTCTTACAATAGTGGAAAAAGTGTGGACAGTATTATTACAATAGTGGACATAGTGTTGACAGTATTCTTTCAATAGTAAACATAGTGTTGGCAGTATTCTTACTATAGTGGACATAGTGTTGGCAGTATTCTTACAAAAGTGGACATAGTGTTGACAGTATTCTTACAAAAGTGGACATAGTGTTGACAGTATTCTTACAATTGGAAACATAGTGTTGGCAGTATTCTTACAAAAGTGGACATAGTGTTGACAGTATTCTTACAATAGTAAACATAGTGTTGGCAGTATTCTTACAATAGTGGACATAGTGTTGACATATTCTTACAAAAGTGGACATAGTTTTGACAGTATTCTTACAAAAGTGGACATAGTGTTATCAGTATTCTAACAATAGTAAACATAGTGTTGGCAGTATTCTTACTATAGTGGACATAGTGTTGGCAGTATTCTTACAATAGTGGACATAGTGCTTGCGGTACTCTTACAAAAGTGGACATTGTGTTGACAGTATTCTTTCAATAGTAAACATAGTGTTGACAGTATTCTTACTATAGTGGACATAGTGTTGACAGTATTCTTACAAAAGTGGACATAGTGTTGACAGTATTCTTACAAAAGTGGACATAGTGTTGACAGTATTCTTACAAAAGTGGACATAGTGTTGACAGTATTCTTACAATAGTAATCATAGTGTTGGCAGTATTCTTACAAAAGTGGACATAGTGTTGACAGTATTCTTACAATAGTAAATATAGTGTTGGCAATATTCTAACAATAGTGGACATAGTGTTGACATATTCTTACAATAGTGGTCATAGTGTTGAAAGTATTCTTACAATAGTGAACATAGTGTTGGCAGTATTCTTACAATAGAGAACATAGTGTTGGCAGTATTCTTACAATATTGGACATAGTGTTGACAGTATTCTTACAATAGTAGACATAGTGCTGGCAGTATTCATACAATAGTGGACATAGTGTTGCCATTTTTCTTACAATAGTGGACGTAGTATTGACATTATTTATACAATAGTGGACATAGTGCTGACAGTAGTTTTACAATAGTGGACATAATGTTGACAGTATTCCTACACAGTGGACATAGTGTTGACAGTATTCTTACAATGGTGGACATATTGCTGACAGTATTCTTACAATAGTGGACATAGTGTTGACAGTATTCTTACAATAGTGGACATAGTGCTGGCAGTAATTTTACAATAGTGCACATAATGTTAAAAGTATTCTTAGTGCTGACAGTATGTTTACAAAAGTGGACATAATGTTGACAGTATTCTAACAAAAGTGGACATAGTGCTGGCAGTATTCATGTTGCTCTGGTAAATAGTTTTACGTCAATTATCTTCTTTCAACGTTCTTCAAAAAAAAAATGGATGAAAAAGAAACAAATTTTTACACAAATAAGTGACTCAGTGAAAGTGTAGAATAAGCAGACTTTATATTTTATTTTATTGAAGTTACTTTATTTTGAATTTCAAACATAAAACCGTGTTGAAAAATATATCAAAGTATGGGGAACTTTCCTTTTATATTGTTTATATCTTTTTAAACTAGAAATAAACGTTTAGTATAATACTAAAACATAATATTTCAAACGGTGAGATTTCTTGATTTTTATCATTACGCCGTAGATTTGTAAAACGACGTGTAACCACTGCCGAAGGACATGTAACCACTGCCGAATGACAAGTAATCACTGCCGAATGACATGTAACCACTGCCGAATGACAAGTAATCACTGCCGAATGACATGTAACCACTGCCGAATGACAAGTAATCACTGCCGAATGACATGTAACCACTGCCGAATGACAAGTAATCACTGCCGAAGGACATGTAACCACTGCCAAATGACGTGTAACCACTGCCGAAGGAAATGTAACCACTGCCGAATGACGTGTAACCACTGCCGAAGGACATGTAACCACTGACGAATGACGTGTAACCATTGCCGAATGACGTGTAACCACTGCCGAATGACGTGTAACCACTGCCGAAGGACATGTAACCACTGACGAATGACGTGTAACAATTACCGAATGACGTGTAACCACTGCCGAAGGACATGTAACCACTGACAAATGACATGTAACCATTGCCGAATGACGTGTAACCACTGCCGAAAGAAATGTAACCGTTGCCGAATGACGTGTAACCACTGCCAAAGGACATGTAACCACTGCCGAATGACGTGTAACCACTGACGAATGACATGTAACCACTGCCGAAGGAAATGTAACCGTTGCCGAATGACGTGTAACCATTGCCAAATGACATGTAACCACTGCCGAATATCATGTAACCACTGCCGAATGACATGTAACCATTGCCGAATGACGTGTAACCACTGCCGAAGGAAATGTAACCACTGACGAATGACAAGTGACCACTGCCGAATGACGTGTTACCACTGCCGAATGACGTATAACCACTGCCGAATGACGTGTAACCACTGCCGAAGGAAATGTAACCACTGCCAAATGACAAGTAATCACTGCCGAATGACAAGTGACCACTGCCGAATGACGTGTAACCGCTTCCGAAGGACATGTAACCACTGACGAATGACATGTAACCACTGCCGAATGACGTGTAACCACTGTCGAAGGAAATGTAACCACTGTCGAATGACAAGTGACCACTGCCGAATGACGTGTAACCGTTGCCGAATTGCGTGTAACCACTGCCGAATGACATGTAACCACTGCCGAATCACATGTAACCATTGCCGAATGACGTGTAACCACTGCCGAAGGAAATTTAACCACTGACGAATGACAAGTGACCACTGCCGAATGACGTGTTACCACTGCCGAAAGACGTGTAACCATTGCCGAAGGAAATGTAACCACTGCCGAATGACAAGTAATCACTGCCGAATGACAAGTGACCACTGCCGAATGACGTGTAACCGCTGCCGAAGGACATGTAACCACTGACAAATGACATGTAACCACTGCCGAATGACGTGTAACCACTGCCGATGGAAATGTAACCACTGACGAATGACAAGTGACCACTGCCGAATGACGTGTAACCGTTGCCGAATGACGTGTAACCACTGCCGAATGACGTGTAACCACTGCCGAATGACGTGTAACCACTGCCGAAGGAAATGTAACCACTGACGAATGACAAGTGACCACTGCCGAATGACGTGTAACCGTTGCCGAATGACGTGTAACCACTGCCGAATGACGTGTAACCACTGCCGAATGACGTGTAACCACTGCCGAAGGAAATGTAACCACTGCCGAATGACAAGTTATCACTGCCGAATGACAAGTGACCACTGCCGAATGACGTGTAACCACTGCCGAAGGACATGTAACCACTGACAAATGGCATGTAACCACTGCCGAATGACAAGTAACCACTGCCGAATGACGTGTAACCACTGCCGAAGGAAATGTAACCACTGACGAATGACAACTGACCATTGCCGCATGACGTGTAACCACTGCCGAATGACGTGTAACCACTGTCGAAGGAAAGGTTACCACTGACGAATGACAAATGACCACTGCCGAATGACGTGTAACCGTTGCCGAATGACGTGTAACCACTGCCGAATGACGTGTAACCACTGCCGAATGACGTGTAACCATTGCCGAATGACGTGTAACCACTGCCGAAGGAAATGTAACCACTGACGAATGACAAGTGACCACTGCCGAATGACGTGTAACCGTTGCCGAATGACATGTAACCACTGCCGAATGACGTGTAACCACTTCCGAAGGACATGTAACCACTGCCGAATGACAAGTAACCACTGCCGAATGACGTGTAACCATTGCCGAATGACGTGTAACCACTGCCGAATGACGTGTAACCACTGCCGAATGACGTGTAACCACTGCCGAATGACGTGTAACCACCGAATGACGTGTAACCACTGCCGAATGACGTGTAACCACTGCCGAATGACAAATAACCACTGCCGAATGAAGTGTAACCACTGCCGAAGGACATGTAACCACTTCCGAATGACAAGTAACCACTGCCGAATGACATATAACCACTGTCAAATGACAAGTTACCACTGCCGGATGACAAGTAACCACATCAGAATGAAAATTAATCATCAAAGTCTAGTTTGGCGTTCAATACATCTCAATACTGCCAATTATTTCTCTTATATTTGAAAGGCATGTAAGCACGAATGTGAAAAAATATTTCGAAGCGAAAATGCTGTTTTATTCGAGACAGTTAGGATTTTAGAGCAAATTGTTTTTGTAGACACTCTGACAAAAAAAAACTCTAGATAATTGGGAATCAGCTGTTGGTAACAATAATATTGTTTGTACCGTTTTTATTTATAAAAGACCTTTAATTTGGTAAAGCATTATATTTTACTCCAAAAGCTATATTATTTTGACAGTTACAAAGAAATGAAAAAAATGTATTGCAGTAAAAACCACTTGGTGTAAATATTGATGAAACTTTTTATTGGGTTGAATATGTTGATAAAGTCATCAAAAAATGTAATTATCTTTTATAACGTATTAAGAATTTTCTCTCAGGTCGTATGCGATAATGGTTGTTCAATGCCTATATTTTACCCCATTTGATTATTGCTGTGTTATTTGGGGAAATTGTAATTCATATTTAGAATCTTAACTTGTAAGATTTCAAAAAGGGCTGAACGACTCATCCTTGATAAATTATTTGACAATTCTTCTGTTGAACTGTTTTTGAACTGGATTGGATTACACTACTTTCCCTGAAAAGGTAACCTTTCAAAATGCAGTTCTTTTGTATAAAATGTTACATAACTTTGTCACGTCGTATCTTACGGATGCATTTATTCTGAATATTGATATGCACACAAGAAATTTAAGATCTTCTACACTAAATGTATATTCTCCTCTACCAAATCATGAATTGTATTTACTACCGACCATATCATGAATTATTTAGATATTTCATGTGTTCGTGATAAAGTCTTCAACTACATGTAGTTGTAAAAAATAGTTATAGTTTAAGTGTAGTTAACCATTTCAAAACTTTGCATAAGTTTCAAAGCCTATGCTCATAACAATTGCTTCATAACATACTCTAATATAGCATTGCTGTATTACACGCATTGTCAAATATACGCTTATATTCATATAATTGTACCTAATATCGAGGGAAACTTTCTTATGCCGTTATTGTTTGACGCCCCATGGAAGATTGACTTGTTCAAATGAGTTATCTCGTTAAATAAAGAGTTTATAGTGATTATTGTTATTGTCTATAATGCAATGTAAAAATGTACCGGTCAAGAAGGGACACTATTCAGATATATAAAGCATTACACTATATGGGATTTGTCTCCCTTCCAGTAGTCTTTGTCTGTTTCAAGCATTCTTTATTTTTGTATATATTTTAATAAAATATTTCTATCAAAACATTTCAAAATATACCACTGCTACATGATTTATATCAAACGCTGAATGAAACAGCAATAAAAAATCCCTTGACGCTGTCGTACCGCTGTCCGTTCAAATGTGACAATCCTTGTAGGCACTTATTGTGTTTGGTCATTGTTTTGACATGTGTTGCCAAGGTGTTTGCCACACTCCCTGCTGTCATATCTACTACCTCCTTGTGATGAAAACATCCTGACTCTCGTCTCAACATCATTTTCTTAAGATTATCTTAAATACTTGATCTTAACACACTTATTATTCAAATGTACATACATACAAATCAGTTTAAGTACTCATATGGATTAGAATGGAAGAGACAATCTTGTAAGTTCTTCTCCTTGAACTTAAATATTCGAGTCGCCTTTAAATTTTCGTTTTACCACTTCATATATAAACAACAACTGGTTACCAGAGGGTAAGAAAAACGTCCTGCGCAACCCTTAGTGTAACAAAATGAGTTTCATTTGGATGTTATTTGGTGAAGAAAATCTTATTCCGGGGATAGGTATAACGGACGGACAAACAGACAGACGGACGGTACGACGAACGGACATGGGTAGCACTAAACCATCCATCCCACAATTTTAAGGCGGTTGCATAAACAATATGTATCAGTATTAAACAGATATATTGTATAAATTGTGCAATTTGCCATAATGTGTAAGGATATAATAGAGAATATGATTTCCTAAATGTTGTTACAAATTGCAACAATGTCTCACATATTGCCCTTAGTGTAACAGTTAGTTTTGTTACACTAAGGGTTGAGGTGTTTTTATTACACTAAGGGGTGCAACACAATACGTATTGCGTTTACGCAAGTAAAACTTTCATATGGTAGTCATATCTCAATATTAGTGAAACGTTTTAAGTACACACGTATTTTAGTATTATTGATTTAGATGATAATCAGTGATACTCAACAAAAAAGAGAACAATTTTCATAACAAAATTGCTTTTTAACATTATATTGTTCCGATAGAGAATGACTTATCTTATGTATTGCATTAAAATAATAACGTATAGTCATCACATATAGTGGTGCTTTATGGTATTGTTATAAGTTTAGAAGGTAGCAAACAAGATTTAAGTAGTAAATACTTGAAAACTGAAATTAATTTTAACTGGTAACTTCCAAATGCATTTTTTTCGAGAGCCAGTCTAAAACAATGCTCATCTGGTTGCTTTTAATTTGATTAAAATTTTAAGTATTTAAGTATACTCGCGCACGTGTTGAAACAGTTTACTCTTTTGATAATATCAAGCAGTTATAAGGTCCAGAATTTCACCGAATAACAAATTAGTTGTTTGTTGTAAAAAAAACAACGTGTTTTATAGGTTGTCAATAGACCAGGTTCACGGAACCCCAGTATCAGCCCTGTAAAATGCACTTCTTTTAAATACGTATTTTTCATCAAAGGTTGTTGTGTTCGTATCAATTATACTACATTATTTTAAAATATGTAATTTGTTTTTTAATTTTATGCTTTTCTATTCTTAGATGGTATCCCCAAAAAGGTATAATTAAGAAAATGCTCATTTCCCTATTTCTGTTTTACATTTGGAATTGGATCCTACTCATATAAAGCTATCAGTTCATGTAAGTAAATTTGTCAACCCTGTCCTGATGTGCTGCATGTAATTCCATAGTATATAAGTCATTGTCGACACCAAATGTATTGGTTTAGCAGAGGCCTTGATATTGTATCTATGGTTTGCATTGTAGCTAGGCGCACTCGCCGTACGCGTTAAAGGCTTATCAAACAGACGAGCTTTGTGTCTTGATTTCTATGACAACAGTTTTTAATACAGTCTATTTCATGTCCATAGTGTCGATACACAACATTCTTATTTCAGCAGTCAAAGAGTCGGACGTAATGTAATTATACCGGTTCAAAGGAGTGGATATTTTCCGTTCTTACCCACGTTTCAAAAAAACATTTATATATTCTATTTTAAAGTTGGATAACCATAATCAACTTTATTTAATTCACTTCAATCAACAACAATTTTGAGGGAATACTCCGTTTATTTAATACCTTTCATAAACATCATTTTCTGGACATCGATACTACATTCATTCTAATTATTGCCGGACATCGATACTACATCCATTACGATTATTTCCGGATATCGATACTACATCATTACGATTATAGCTAGACATCGATAATTTATCATTACGATTATAGCTGGACATCGATACTGCATTCATTACGATTATAGTTGGACATCGATACTACATTCATAACGATTATTGCTTGACATCGATACAACATTCATTACGATTATAGCTGGACATCGATACTTTATCATTACGATTAAAGCTGGACATCAATACTTTATCATAACGATTATAGCTGGACATCGACACTACATTCATTACGATTATAACTGGACATCGACACTACATTCATTACGATTATAACTGGACATCGATATTACATTCATAACGATTATAGCTTAATATCGATACTGCATTCATTACGATTATAGCTGGACATCGATACTGCATTCAATAAGATTATAGCTGGACATCGATACTGCATTCATTACGATAACAGCCGGACATCGATACTGCATTCATTATGATTATAGCTGGACATCGATACTGCATTCATTACGATTATTGTTGGACATCGATACTGCATTCATTACGATTATAGCTGGACATCGATACTGCATTCATTACGGTTATAGCTGGACATTGTTACTACATTCATTTCGATTATAGCTGGACATCGATACTACATTCATTACAGTTACTGGACTTAAACAAAGTATGTGCTGATCTACGGCTATACGTGTTGCTCTTTCTAATTCGTACTTGATACGTGACTTAATGGATTTAAAAGCATTACAAATAACGAATACAATTTATAAACGTCGTAAAGTGTTGATTACCTCTCAAAAAACCACAACATTTTTATGATAATGAAATATAATTAAAATAAAAAATACCAACAAATTTTTGCTAAAAATAGGTCTTAATTTTATTGAATTATACAGAGTCTTTGTTGGGGGTATCGTGAACCTTGCCCTTTAATAATTCAAGAAAGTTCCGCTTCCGGTTGCAACAATAATATTATTGACGATTGCTGTATCGTAGCTTTGCGCCTTTTGCGTTATTACATTTTATTAAATAGAAACCTATTGACACATTTCCCTAAAAATAATCATGATTTTATTTTAATGAAGGACAATCAACATCAAACACCTAAGAACGCATAATCCAGTGGTACAGCTTTTGATCCAAGATCGGGGAGGTGGGCGTGGGTCCGATCTTCCGCCACGGCTTTGTTTTTTGTCCTTAAGTAGAAGAACTTGTTTCACAATCGGTGTAAAATAAATAGTTAAAATACACTGAAATAATAACAGTATATAAAATAACTGACAACGAGTCTTTAATAAAGATGCACACGCCTTTCTAATTTGATTAGTATTGTTGTAGCGTTTGGTTTATTTTAATCAACATTTTTTTGAAATTGACAAAATGCAATGTCCGCAATATATTTTTATTGTTTCATGTGTTTCTGCTTGCCTTAATTAAAAACATGAGAAGAAAATTAAATCGAGGAATAAAAAGTAGTTCCTGTTGCGTATGATCATTTTGGTTGTGATCAGCACTGCATTACTATCAATCTTAAACACATAAATATATTTGTCTAAATTTTTTGTTAGTTTTGGGTATGTCCTATATATGTAAATTGCAGACAAATGACTAAATAGCAACACTTGTGATAGTTAAGTTATTTCCCTTTGATTATAAATGATAATATACATGCAACCTATTAGACGAGCATTGATTTAACAAAGGTAAATATTTAAACATCAAAGCTGTACAGATTTGATATGAACAAAATTAACATTCAATCTCTGAAATTGTCGATAAAAATACCTGTGTCATGGCTCTGTTACCGGGACGGAATACATTTAAAATGAATAAAATATAGTGCCCATATGCAGATCGCAATTTTCAGACAGGAGGTGGGACTTCAAAGCGAATTTTTTAGTAAATATCAGAGAGGGTCCTGAAATGTCAGTGATGTTGGTCGAAGTACTAGATTCTATGTTTCACCTTTATAATTGAAATATTTTTATACGAGTATGTGGCAAATCTCAGATCGGAGAGTTCTTGACCTCCTGCCCGACCCCCTCTAAATCCGCCAGCGCACGAATAAATGAGATGTGTCGTTACCATGCAACCGTCAGCGGGGATAATTACCGAAGCAAGTGTTTTGTATATTTGATGAAATCATGACTTTGCATGACCATGCGTTTGAAGTTTAAAAGACTATCGGAGTCACAGCCCTTCATTACTTAAGTGTTTAATGTGTGTAAAACACAACTTTAATTTCAACTACAAGTTTGGATTAAACAAACCGATTTAACTGCATTTGTTATATCGGCACAATAATAAGTACCAGAATTCACATTGTGTCCGGGCTAATCAGTGCTACACTGTGTACTACACCGTAGATAGTCTAACCAAGTCCCTGACATTTCACGAATAGGGAGGAGCTGGGTCAGTTATTCAGCCCTAGCGGGGCCAGCTGGGTCCGCTCTACAGTCGAACACCTTAGAACACCCAGTAGTCTTGTTCCCTGACCTAAAATAAATAAATGGTGTCAGACACATGCTGAAAATGGCTGCATGCAATAGACACATTCGATATGGCGGATGTACGTAACAGCAAATAAGACTTTTTTAACATTTAGTAACTTTTCCACTTCGTGTACTTAAAACATGTGTTTTAACTATTTGTCACCGAAGTCATTTTGAAATGGCATGATTTGAGTAAGATCATACCCTAAACTGCACCATGCTGTTTGTTTTCATTTTTGTAACAAATGACAGAACATTAAGGTTAGCTCTTGGTTCGACTGATGCCGATAACGATTTAACACTAATTTACTGTATGCCTTTATTGGCTTGTAACTGCCCTATCTGAGGTATTCACTTGAAAATAGTTTTTAACTTTGCTTAAACAACGTTGACTTTGATATGACAACAAACAAATGGATCACATTACTGTGGTATATAGCATTTCTGTACAAGGACATAAAACACCATATAGTAGCGTCAGTACGGGAAAACCAGGAGAATCAGATGGGCGGATCCAGCGCGCGGGGTGAGGGTCAGGGAAGTCCGGACACAAAACCCCTCTGGAATTTTCAAGATATAGACCTTTAGTAAATATACTGTGAAAATTTAATCAAACTAGATCTACATAAAACTGACAAACTGGGTAGAAAGATATAGAATCTAAAAAATATTTAATAGGAATATGAATTACGTGTAGATCTATAACGGTTCTCATTAACGATTCAATTCACTTTTATTGGAAAACTATCAGCAAACATATGTCTTTGGCAATTTACATCATTTTTGAATCATATGGCAAAGACATGACAATTACATATTACAATCAATACATTTTGAATTGTTTAAGTATCATAGTATCTATGACATAGATGAGAAAAAGTAAAAACACGAAACACACAAAAATGCACGCTGCAGCGCGAGCATGTACTCACTTTTTAAGCAAAACAATGAAACACACAATACAGTGAATTTCTTGAAAATCATTATGAACATAAATGTTATAAACTTAATATTTTGGATAATTATAATTATTATGAAGTTAAATTCAAAATTTCAGCTCAAAATACTGAGATAAATGGAATTAAAGTACAAAATGTAGTAAAAAACACCCTGTCCAATTGGAATTCTTATATTCCAAATATACATTGCTCGGAAATGAGTAAATTTTGGATGATTAGTTTTTCTAATAAAACTTATATTGGTAACTTTGAAAATATGATCGATTTATTATATCAATGAGTTTTGTCAGGTTTTCTTGTTTCTTTCTTGAAAATCTTTCGAGAATTAAGGTTCCAAAAATAAAAGGATAAAACCGAACATTGTGTCAATATTGATCAATTTTGAATGTGATTTTAAACATTTTATTGGACGAAATATTTCTTTTAACATTTACCAATTTAAAGTTTTGTTATTATGAAACAATTCTTTAAATATCAATACCTAACTTAAAGTAACACCAGGTAAATAAGCATTATTATACACCCATAAAGTGTAGACTTTCCGTAGCGCGTGTGAATCAAACATGACGCCAGCACTTTCCAATTAGAAACACCGATATCAGTTGGAACCCTCCAACTGGAATACCTCGGTTCCAATTGGTCAATTCTAATAATATATTTCCGATTTGGCAATTACAGGTTGGAAATTAGAAATTTTCCAACTTGGACGAAACGACTTTCAAGTGGGAAAGCATGCATTTTTGGGTTCTTTAGATTATAATTGTGACATAAATCGGCAATTTATAATGCTTTTGATTACCTTTTTGTGACTGCACAGTCGTACTCTTCAAAATGCGATACTTTGTTAATAAAAATAACAAAAGATAAAAAAGTTTCTTTCCAGAAATTCACCGTGTTGTGTTGAAATAAGAAATTAGGTTTTAATCAGATGGTTACGAACCTAAATGCTTCATATACACATTTAGAAAAAAAACGAAAACAAACGAAAACGGACCATGATGACATCAGTGAAACTGAAACAGCCGATAGCAGTAGAAGGAATTTGGGTAAAATTGTCAATGGAATTATTGATTTATCAAAATTGACATCTGCAGAAAAAATTGCTTTGGAGAACACCAGAAAAATCCAGATCTGCTTTTAGATATGAAGCCCTTATCTATTTCAAAAGGAAAAGGAGATACGAAAAAGTCAAAGATTTTGTCTTTTCAAAGTTCATGGATGATACAGTATAAATGGCTTACAGAAAGCCATATTCTGGATGGCAGTTTGTGTACTTGCTGCGTAATATTCCCTTAAAAGAGCTGAAAAAGTAATAACACATTTGTAACAAGGCCATTCACCGCATTCAAAAAAGCCCTCGGAAAAAAATCGTCCCTCTCAAAACATGAAAATTCCAAATACCATAATATGGCAAGACTCGACTATCAAATGACCAAAGCCACCTTGAAAGACCCAAATCTTCCTTACCATCTAAAATAAACAGAACCAGGAAGTCTATGACCGTAATTTCAAACTTTTGAAGAAAATTGTTCAGACGATAGTACTCTGTGGCAAACAGAACATTTCACTCCAAGGACACAAAGATGATAACACATCAAGCGATGCGTCAAATAAAGGAAAATTCCTTACAATTTTACAGCTTTTATCAGAGAACGATGAACAGCTTCAGCTTCACTTGAAAACTGCAAAAAAGAATGCAACATACACAAGTAAGATAATACAGAATGAAGTCATACAGATTGTTGCCAAATATATCAGAGGCAAAATAACAGCTTTCCTAAAGAAAGGCAAATTAGGAAATTTTTGTTGCTTGTTTGAAGTTTCTAGATACGGGCAAAACATCTGCAGTCATCAGATAAGAGTTCTGTATTCAGTTAAAAAGAACCACAGGTGAAGCTATAGCAGAGAAGATAGTTGAAACGCTTTAAAGCAATGCTATCCAGTAGATGCAATGCGTGGACGGGCTTATGATAGGGCTGCGGCTATGTCATCGGAAAAACAGGGGTGTCAAGGACAAATTAAAAGATTGAACATGTGTGCCATCTACACTCACTGTCGAAGTCATGTTCTCAATCTTAGTATAGCTTCAGCATGCAAATTACCTCTAATGAGAAATATGATTTTCTTTGATCAATCTCCGAAAAAACAATCGTTTCTTGAACATATTCTAGAGGTGGAAGGCTCTGAATATGCAAAGAAGAAATTAGTTGGACTTTGTAAAACAAGGTTGGAAGACAGGCATGTGTGTTTTGACACATTTTGTTGTCTCTTCGGTTACATTGTTAAGTGTTTACAGCGTCTGTTGAATGCGTTGGCCGAAAGCAGCAATGCAGATTGACCATGGGATAGAAAAACAAAGATAACAGCACAAGGATTGCTCACATCACTGACAAACTTTACGGTTTTGATTGCTGTTGTATGTGTTAGATATGTTCTTGACACAATAAAACCTCTGACTTTGAAGCTTAAAAAAAGAGATGTCAACATCTCTAAAGCTTACGAATGGCTTAATCACCATGTCGAGAAAATATCTGAAATACGTAGAGAGGTGAACATCGAATTTGAAACCTGTTTCTCTGATGCCAAACAAGTTGCAAATGACCTAAAGATAGAGATAAAATGTCCTAGAACGTGTGTAAAATAACAGTATAGAGCAAATGTTAACACAACAAGAGTTAAGATCTCGCTTCCAGTCCGAAGATACATCAGCATATTACCTGTTCTACAGTACCATCAAACATAACTGAACTTAGCGAAGAAGAGCTGACTAGACTTTTTCATCAGCTGATGAACTGGGAAACTGATCTTGACTGCATTTCATCCAAGGATTTACCAATGGAAATTAAAGAATGGAAAAGGTATTGTCAGTAATTAGAAGTCGATCAATGTTACAGTCTTAGTGACTTGGTATCGCTTTACAACGAAGTGTATGAAGACATGTTTCCAAATATGAAGACACTTATTCACGTAGGTTCCGTTTTACCGATTACTTCATGCGAAGCAGAGAGATCTTTTTCTGGGCCCAGGAGAAAAAAGAATTTCATGCGCAATACAATAAACGAGGAGAGATTAGCTGGGTTGGCTTTGATGCATTTACATCATTCAATGGATATTGAACTTGATGATATTGTTCAGAGATTTATTAAGACAAGAAATAGAAGGCTTTTACAGTCGAGCGTAGTCTTTTCATCTGGGTGTGCTAAATGAAAATGACCCACAAATCCAGCCAATAATAATAAAGATGTTTCTTAACTTGAAAACACCCTAGTGGTTAAAATTCGATTTTGAAATAGACAAACTATATGTAGGAAAAATAAAAAATATATATATAAAAAATAAAGCAATGGTATCAAAAGTCTAAACCTATGTGTGGGAACAGCTTGGATTTTCAATACACTGGTTTAATTAGTGAAAAAAAGACGGTTCTAGGAGTTCTAGGAGTGGAGACCTCCGCGCGATTAGAACTGGAAACGTTTAAAAATAAAAGGCTAGCATCCACTTCGATACTGTATAAAATTCAAATTTAGACCCCTCATCCCCGGGCGAAAATCCTGGTTCCGCCCATGAGTTTAAACATATTTTATATTATAAATTTTACATGAAATAGGGTTTATCCACAATTCTGCCAACATTAGATTCTACCGTTCCCTTGCAGATTACTTAATCGTTTGTTTGGAAAAAATACATTAAAAACCAAAATCAGTAGATCAGACATACTTTACATATATATTTCTTGTATAAGAGTAAGCTTATTCTTTTAACAGTTGTAAAATACACTGTACATGTATGGAATGGTTAGATTACTTGCTCCAAGACTCATTGGTCCCCTGTTCGATTCCAGTCAATTTTCTTTTCAAACTAAACGCTACAGTGTTTTATTTGGGTAAGGTGAGAAGGAATGTTAAACAACTGGTCCCGTGTGCAAGAAGAGCAATGTCATGTATATATAAATGATCTTACCGAACGTTCATGTTAACCAGTAAAGCAAGAGCCTTAACATCTTACACTGCTTTAAACGAAGTTACTGGAAAGTATTAATGACAGGATAAATGGATGAATGGCTTCCGTAGATAAACTTGCAGAAACGTGCCAGACAAAAGATGTGTTGATTGAAAATACTCCATATCTTCATTACCAACAGGCTATGGACATATTTTATCTTTGAATTTTTGCCACCAAGTTAGTCAATTTTTCCAAAATGCCCCTGCTATGTATTAGTAAATTTTACCAAAATTTTAGTCGACAACATTTGAATTGCCAGTTTCTTACTTTAAATATATCACCAAAACGAATCAAATAGTAAAAATAAAATTTCAATGTTTTTTTATAGATTTTATCTGTTAATTAGGCCAATAGGTGGAAATTCACCCACCCGGCTCCTACGCCTATGGAATTTAATCTGCATTTAGTTTTCGATAACCCTTTTTTACTCACGCGGAGAACGGGGTAAATGACGTCACTTTCACGTTAGACCCATCCTGATAAAATCACTATGGGAGCACAAATCTGCCACAGTTCGTCAGCTGGTAAAATGACGTCTGCTATAACCGTTGATGTTTTGTCCGAATGTCAGTCAGTGTCTTTTTCACATGCGGTGCAAAGTAACACTGATCTTCGGAATCCACGGAAACACACTCAGTTATAAAAATTTGTGTTGATCTCAGTACGAACCCAACGCATACAATGAAAAAGATGAACTAGCCGAATACGAAAACAAGTTCGAGTCAGTCGCTTCTTTTCAAGTGATACAAACGTTTTAAAGACGGAAGGGAATCCATTATGAACGACCAATTATTTAGCCAACGTTGGTGATGTCAGTTGAAGAATTTGATACCCAATACAGGCATAACAATACTAGTGTTCGCGGAGGAAGTTGGAGTGGTGCGTTCTTGCATCGGTTAATAACCCTGCCCGGGATTCACCGCTTCAGAAAGCTGAGAATAATAACAAATGTTTGTCATGAGTATGTACATTTGTTACAGAAGAGGCTGCTTGTGTTTCCATCCTGGTTTTAAAAATGCTGGACATATCGATCAGAAACAACTACTATCACTTTAAAATGTATATAACAAGATTTTTTCAAATTTTTAAAATTGATATAAAACATTTTTTTCTAATATATCATGCCTATATACACTCATGGATCCCGTATTGCCAAAAAGATATATATCTAAACATACCAAAATTATATGTTGAAAAAGGGTTTCCTAATTTGGGCTACGTATCAAGGTTAGATTAAAATAGATTTCCCGCTTAAAATTACAACATATTTTGTGACGTATTAAAAGGATCATGGGGATTCATTTTGATTTCAATTTGATCCGTCATAAACGTTGTAAAATTTGTCTGATGGACGATTTGAAGGTCGTAAAGCAGTATTTAAGTGCGGTATATTTTCAGAATGTCGATTTCACCACCCCGACTGAAAGATCGATTTTGTCATGTTTTGATTGATTTGACATGCCCAAACCTTCGGATTTTATTCATTTATGATAATGAGATGGGTTAACAACCCATCCATCTTAAATTTTTTTTATTTTTTAAGACAGTTATAGCGTTTTTTTCGTGATATATTCCCTTTAACAAGTAGCGTCACAGTCTTGTTTGAGTTGAAGGGTGATCACAGCAGCCAGATACCGTCCACTACTTGTACTCAATTTGTCCGAGTAATGTCATGATCCAGTGGGTGGTGTTATCTTCACTTCCTGTGCATTTGGTTCCTTCACTGTCACTGTCTCATCTGTACCATTGGTTTATAACAGAAGCCCTCTTCATCCATAATCAAAAAATGGTTATCAGCTATATCATGATATGCATCAGTCTTTTCTCTCTCAGTATCTGGTACTGTGGAAAAAATAAATTATGTAATGAAAATAATTTAATAGCTTACAACGCTGTATTTGACTTTGTAATAGCTGCAGATGTTTTGTATCTATTCACAAATCAATAAACTAATCAATAAAACACATAATTATTGTTATTTTGTTAAATGTTAATTTGGATGATACTTGACGGGTCAGGGATACTCACTTTTGACCTACCTTTTGTTTGGTCACTAATTCAGGTGCTTGTAGATATGTGATACATTTTGTAAATAAAAAATTATGTGTCTGAAGTTTGTGAATCGAACCAGACAAGACTAACAGAATTAACGGAAGCAGATTTACACCAACCTCAAAAGCTTTTGTTTTTCTGTATCATTTCTACATAAAGTGTTAGATGTATGACTTTATTGCCCCATTGTCAAATGTACGCTAAATATATGTACTTATGTGAATGAAATATTGTTTAAAGTAACCAGGCTTGTTCGATAAAGGTATAACTGGCTTTACTGTGTAAAAATTGGCATTGAACCACATAACACATGTATGCCTTTCTAACAGTTTTTATTTTCAATTTTAGATTTTGACCTTTTTGTCTTGTTTTTTAAGACCATCAGGTCGGGTCTGGGATCATAGTCAATACCTACGGCGAAAGTAACCAACACTCTATCCACTGCACTACATACGGCGTATGTAGCCAACACTCTATCCACTGCAATACCTACGGCGTAAGTAGCCAACACTCTATCCACTGCACTACATACGGCGTATGTAGCCAACACTCTATCCACTGCACTACATACGGCGTATGTAGCCAACACTCTATCCACTGCAATACCTACGGCGTAAGTAGCCATCACTCTATCCACTGCACTACATACGGCGTATGTAGCCAACACTCTATCCACTGCACTACATACGGCGTATGTAGCCAACACTCTATCCACTGCAATACCTACGGCGAAAGTAGCCAACACACTATCCACTGCACTACATACGGCGTATGTAGCCAACACTCTATCCACTGCAATACCTACGGCGTAAGTAGCCAACACTCTATCCACTGCACTACATACGGCGTATGTGGCCAACACTCTATCCACTGCACTACATACGGCGTATGTAGCCAACACTCTATCCACTGCAATACCTATGGCGTAAGTAGCCAACACTCTATCCACTGCACTACATACGGCGTATGTAGCCAACACTCTATCCACTGCACTACATACGGCGTAAGTAGCCAACACTCTATCCACTGCAATACCTACGGCGTATGTACCTTCGGCGTAATTACAAATGTGCATTAACAGTTGCATTGCCATAAAAGATTAAGTTGGACAAGTTTGATATTGCCGCAATTTGCATAAAATAATCATGCACGTGTCCCTGGTGTGGTGTTCTGCTTGTTATTTATCCACTCTCTCCACTAAAATACCTACGGCGTATGTAGCCAACACTATATCCACTGCAATACCTACGGCGTACGTAGCCAACACTCTATCCACTAAAATACCTACGGCGTATGTAGCCAACACTCTATCCACTGCAATACCTACGGCGTAAGTAGCCAACACTTTATCCACTGCAATACCTACGGCGTAAGTAGCCAACACTTTATCCACTGCAATACCTAGGGCGTAAGTAGCCAACACTTTATCCATTGCACTACCTACGGCGTAAGTAGCCAACACTCTATCCACTGCAATACCTACGGCGTATGTAGCCAACACTCTATCCACGGCACTACCTACGGCGTAAGTAGCCAACACTTTATCCACTGCAATACCTACGGCGTAAGTAGCCAACACTCTATCCATTGCAATACCTACGGCATATGTAGCCAACACTCAATCCACTGCAATACCTATGGCGTAAGTAGCCAACACATTATATACTGCAATACCTACGGCGTAAGTAGCCAACACTTTATCCATTGCACTACATACGGCGTATGTAGCCAACACTCTATCCACTGCAATACCTACGGCGTAAGTAGCCAACACTTTATCCACTGCAATACCTACGGCGTAAGTAGCCAACACTTTATCCATTGCACTACCTACGGCGTAAGTAGCCAACACTCTATTCACTGCAATACCTACGGCGTAAGTAGCCAACACTCTATCCACTGCAATACCTACGGCGTATGTAGCCAACACTCTATCCACTGCAATACCTACGGCGTAAGTAGCCAACACTTTAACCACTGCAATATCTACGGCGTAAATAGCCAACACTTTATCCACTGCAATACCTACGGCGTAAGTAGCCAACACTTTATCCATTGCACTACATATGGCGTAAGTAGCCAACACTTTATCCACTGCAATACCTTTGGCGTAAGTAGCCAACACTCTATCCACTGCAATACCTACGGCGTAAGTAGCCAACACTCTATCCACTGCAATACCTACGGCGTAAGTAGCCAACACTCTATCCACTGCAATACCTACGGCGTAAGTAGCCAACACTTTATCCACTGCAATACCTATGGCGTAAGTAGCCAACACTTTATCCACCGCAATACCTACGGCGTAAGTAGCCAACACTTTATCCACTGCACTACATACGGCGTAAGTAGCCAACACTCTATCCACTGCAATACCTACGGCGTAAGTAGCCAACACTCTATCCACTGCAATACCTACGGCGTATGTAGCCAACACTCTATCCACTGCAATACCTACGGCGTAAGTAGCCAACACTTTATCCACTGCAATACCTACGGCGTAAGTAGCCAACACTTTATCCATTGCACTACATACGGCGTATGTAGCCAACACTCTATCCACTGCAATACCTACGGCGTAAGTAGCCAACACTTTATCCACTGCAATACCTACGGCGTAAGTAGCCAACACTTTATCCATTGCACTACCTACGGCGTAAGTAGCCAACACTCTATTCACTGCAATACCTACGGCGTAAGTAGCCAACACTCTATCCACTGCAATACCTACGGCGTATGTAGCCAACACTCTATCCACTGCAATACCTACGGCGTAAGTAGCCAACACTTTAACCACTGCAATATCTACGGCGTAAATAGCCAACACTTTATCCACTGCAATACCTACGGCGTAAGTAGCCAACACTTTATCCATTGCACTACATATGGCGTATGTAGCCAACACTTTATCCACTGCAATACCTACGGCGTAAGTAGCCAACACTCTATCCACTGCAATACCTACGGCGTATGTAGCCAACACTCTATCCACTGCAATACCTACGGCGTAAGTAGCCAACACTGTATCCACTGCAATACCTACGGCGTAAGTAGCCAACACTCTATCCACTGCAATACCTACGGCGTAAGTAGCCAACACTTTATCCACTGCAATACCTATGGCGTAAGTAGCCAACACTTTATCCACCGCAATACCTACGGCGTAAGTAGCCAACACTTTATCCACTGCACTACATACGGCGTAAGTAGCCAACACTCTATCCACTGCAATACCTACGGCGTAAGTAGCCAACACTCTATCCACTGCAATACCTACGGCGTATGTAGCCAACACTCTATCCACTGCAATACCTACGGCGTAAGTAGCCAACACTTTATCCACTGCAATACCTACGGCGTAAGTAGCCAACACTTTATCCATTGCACTACATACGGCGTATGTAGCCAACACTCTATCCACTGCAATACCTACGGCGTAAGTAGCCAACACTTTATCCACTGCAATACCTACGGCGTAAGTAGCCAACACTTTATCCATTGCACTACATACGGCGTAAGTAGCCAACACTCTATTCACTGCAATACCTACGGCGAAAGTAGCCAACACTTTAACCACTGCAATATCTACGGCGTAAGTAGCCAACACTTTATCCACTGCAATACCTACGGCGTAAGTAGCCAACACTTTATCCATTGCACTACATATGGCGTAGGTAGCCAACACTTTATCCACTGCAATACCTACGGCGTAAGTAGCCAACACTCTATCCACTGCAATACCTACGGCGTATGTAGCCAACACTCTATCCACTGCAATACCTACGGCGTAAGTAGCCAACACTCTATCCACTGCAATACCTACGGCGTAATTAGCCAACACTCTATCCACTGCAATACCTACGGCGTAAGTAGCCAACACTCTATCCACTGCAATACCTATGGCGTAAGTAGCCAACACTTTATCCACTGCACTACATACGGCGTATGTAGCCAACACTCTATCCACTGCAATACCTACGGCGTAAGTAGCCAACACTTTATCCACTGCAATACCTACGGCGTGAGTAGCCAACACTTTATCCATTGCACTACATACGGCATAAGTAGCCAACACTCTATCCACTGCAATACCTACGGCGTATGTAGCCAACACTTTATCCACTGCACTACATACGGCGTAAGTAGCCAACACTCTATCCATTGCACTACATACGGCGCATGTAGCCAACACTTTATCCATTGCACTACCTTCGGCGTAATTTCAAATGTGCATTTACAGTTGCATTGCCATAAAAGATTAAGTTGGACAAGTTTGATATTGCCGCAATTTGCATAAAATAATCATGCACGTGTCACTGGTGTGGTGTTCTGCGTGTTATTTATATCAGGTGTTTGAGGGCAAGGACCATTAATAATTGTATGCAGACTTTTTCTGATTATTGCAGTCAGTATTGGTTACTTAGAATTCAGATCACGTGATAAAATATCTAAGTCGTGTCATTATGCTAATTCATGACGAAATAACTATCCGCTTATATCTAAAATGATATTCAAGGTCAAACAATGTATGTTTTAATGGCATTTACTATTCAATCCGTATGGTATATCCAGTTTTATTTGTGAACTTAGACATCAGAATTTATCTGAGTAGAACCATCGTCCTTCCTAGATAACTGGCAAACTTTTGCAGATAAAGTCTTTGGACGGACACTCAGAGGCTCGGACCATGATCTACACAAGTGATAATTCGATGACAGCTCCTTATGCCACTCGGCTACGGACTTATGCTTCTATGAATAAAATCATATAACGTGTTTAATTTCCATTTACACGTGTGTCCCCATCATTTGACCATGTCTGTAGTTTTGTTAGAACTAAATCGTGTTATCCTATTTAGAATTTGTTAAAAAATGAGAGGCGTATGCACAAATCGAAAACAGAAATGTAAACTTTTGTTTACGATATAATGTTACGAATGTATTAAACTATTAACATGTCTATACCCATATGTTCCCTTTTAACACACAAAGATACCATATGTTACTAATATTTAGCTTTATCGGAGTGCCGCGTCCTAACCTATATGTCCTCGACTTTCTGATAAATCCACGATATCATTGCCTAAGCAGGTTAAACAAATAACGCAGTCTGTTTAAAATCTTTCGGTGAAATGACCGGTATTTTAAATTCAAAATGGCTCCAAATTATACTGTGTGGAGGGAAATAGGATATTTTGTATTTTTCATAACAACGGTTTGTCATTCAGTTGTAGGTAAGTTATTTCGTGTATTCTTTTGTAATTATGTGTTATTGGTATTACCGTTTGTATACTTTTGTTGTATACATGCACATCAATTTTAATTTATAGTTTCATAAATTTTCAAAGTTAATGGATTGCGTTGTAAGAGTATTTACAGGGTAATTCTCTATAACAGTTTACAATATTTTACACAATAATTGCATAAGAAATACCATTGGTATGGTCATGTACCTTCTCACACATCATATATCCTTAATAAGCTTGGTTGTAGCGTTAATATCAATTACTTATCCATAAGCAAACAACGAGCAGAGTACAAAATGAAATGTTGCTTATTTTTAGGATATACACGTTAGTACAAATTATTGGCGCTCAAATGGGAATCAAATTACATTAGCACAACCCAATTGATTATGTTATGTTGCAAACTGTATTTAAACGTAATGTGTGGTTTGATTTACATATATTTTATTGCCAAAACTGTACAAGTGTAATGCAAGTGGTTCAGTCCAACTACTACCCACAATAGTACCCATTCTTAACTGAAATTTATTAATGTTACAAATATGGCAAAACGTATCATATAACATATATTAACACAGAGAGTTCAGTTGACTTATGTTGCCTTTCACACACAAGTATGCAAGCACGCACACATTAGAGAGATTAAAAAAGAAGTAAAAATTGAGATGATAGGAGACAGAGAGGACATAACAAGGGGAGTCGTTATCGAAATGCGCGATTACCTGAGTAGGAAAATCAAATTGTTTGGGGCGAGATAAATTTCTAATCGTTTAAAATATGCCAAAGTTAAAATTGACAGATTAAAAGCGTTTATACGTTGCATTAAAAGTCTGAACAGAACTAAAGATATGCATGTTTTTCTAATGAAATAATATATATAAAATAAGGTCTAGGATTTCCACGGTAAAAAAAGATTTCCACATAGAATTTTTTTGGAAGTTTTTTTTTATAGCAGGAATGTAAACCTAATTGAAAAATGCACAAAAAACTGGTAGGTTGGCCACGTTGTTGTTTTTTTCCAAGGGAGTGCAGTGACACCCTGAGATTTTTTTAAAAAAGAAGCCCTCAAATGCTCCTAAATACATGCATATGTTGAAATCCTATAAAAGTCACTTTTTAACACCAGTGATGCGTTATTGCAGTATATGCTATACCAACTTTTGCTCTACTCACCTGCAGCAAGAAATCACAACTACTATGAACGATTTTGAAAATATTTCAAAACCAAATTACACAGGCCTTGTTTTTAGACGTAACTGTGTAGTGAGACGTATATACACAAACAGTAGAACGGGACATAAATGTGATTACATTGCCAACGATCGTAGCCTTGACTACGATAACGTATTTGATAGCGATATTTCGTTGCCTCGGGCGTCTAATCGATTTGGGGAATACTTGCTGGACCTTTGTAAATCTACAAATATTTGAATAGTTATTGGGAGATTACACAGGGATAAAAATATAGGTTAAATGACTTGCATGACATATAACGGAAAAAGCGTGGTCGATTATCTGTTAACTTCGATACCCAATTCCAAGGACCTGACCGATTTTAATGTACACGATTTTAACGAGCATTCAAATCATGCACCGGTCTACTTTTTATTCAAAATAATAACTAAAATGTAAACGAAATTAAATAATACGTGAACGTTTTACAAGTGGAACCCTAAATATAAAGGACAGTTTGTAAATGACGTCATTTCCAATATTCGTAATCTCGAGAGTAGCTTGTCAGGCGACATAAACCGAGACGAGGACACAGATGCGTTAGTTAATAAATTTACCAGTTGCTAAGCACAAAAGGGGAAACAACTAAGAAAAATGTAACGATCAACGGTATGCATTTTTAATCGAGAAATCAAAATAAACATAAATTGTATAACGATGAATGTAAACATAAATATGAAATGTACAAACAGGCTATTTATAATTATAATATTATTAAAACCGATGAAACAAGACGTGAGGTATATTAAACTAAAAAAAACTAAAAATACTATTGTCGAATATGTAAAAATAAATTTAATAGAAATTTAGGTAATAAAATGAATGACAAGAGACGTAGAAGTCCACGTGAGTTCTGGAAACTTTTTAAACAAACCCATCTAATCCAAGCGGCGAGCACATATGACGAATTCTACACTTATTTTAAAAACATAATATTAGAGTCGGTTCAGCATGAAAACGAGAAATGTGTTGAATTTGTTAGAGAATTTTGACGTAACGGTACTCATGAACCAACGTTTACGGAGCTCGGTCGGCCGATTACTGTTGATGAAATTATAGCTGCATCGAAACGTTTAGGTAACAATAAATCATGTTCGTTCGGTAATATTTTACACGAATACTTTAAGGAAAGTATTGATGTAATTTCACAGCCGCTGGCTATATCGTTCAGCTATATATTAGATAAAAAACGTTTCCACATAGTTGGTCGACTGGTGTCATTATACCATTATTTAAAAAGGGGACAACTACAGACCCAAATAGTTATATAAGGGTAACGATAAATCAAAGTTTTTCACTGTTATAATTAATGAACGATTAAAAATATGGGCCGCCGAAAATGATATACTGACCGACGCTCAGTTCGGGTTTAAACCCAATTATAGTACGGTGGATGCTATATTTATTCTGAATTCACGGATTGAAAAGCAACTTAGCAGTAAAAATAAATCATTTTGTTGTTTTGTGGACGTTAAAAAAGCCTATGATTTAATTGACCGAAATATTTTATGGTTTAAATTAATTAGATCTGGGATAGATGGTGAATTATTCTCATTAACCAGATCCATGTATGACGAGGTGAAACTGTGTGTAAAACATTTGGATTCTTTATCAGACTTTTTTAACAATGGAATAGGATTGTTTCAAGGGGAGATAACTTAGCCCATTATGTTTTCATTTTTCCTTAACGATATTGAGCATCATTTACAACAAAATATAGATGCTAGAATCACTTTGGAGCAGATTTCTATTTGTCTTCTTTTGTTTACTGATGACGCCGCGCTGTGTTCGTTAACAAGATTCTTTAATTAATTTAAAAAATTACTGCACGAAGTGGAATTATTTAACCGTAAACATTGACAAGACAAAAAATAGTAGTATTAAAAAAAGTGGAAATATTTACAAAGAACACATATCGGCATACGCAGGCAAAATTCTTGAAGTAGTGAAAAGTTTTAACTATTTAGGTGTAGTAATTTCTGGAGGGGGTTCATTCATGCCAGCTACCAAAACTCTAAAAGAAAAAGCGCTACGCGCATTGAACTCTTTGTTCAGAATAACTAGAAATAAGGTAGTTCCCGTAGATACCATGTTTAACCTGTTTGATTCATATGTTTTGTCTATTTTAAACTATAGCTGTGAAGTGTGGGGCCACATTAAAGCAGAAAATTTGAAAACTGTTCATAAACAATTTTGTAAATGGTAATGAATGTATATATATATATATATATAATCTTTATTAACCTCCAATACTAAAGTTACAAAAAACACATGAGAAAATGAAAAAGCAACATACAAATATACAAAACAATATATACATTACATTACAATACAATACAATACAATATATCAATAAAGCAACACACATTTTCTCGCCCGAACACACGCACGCACATACACACACGCGCGTGCATTAATCAAAAGCATGTTAATATTACCAGAGGAAAGGCCTCAAATGGGGAAAAAACAGAAGACAAAACGGAATAACGAAACGTATGAGGAGAAAATGGTAATACAAACGATCTTAAAGAATAGCAAGGACTCGTCATTCAATCCATCATGCGATGAAAATACCTTACAATAATCTTTAAACATTTTACTTGTAATTCGTCACAGATTAGAAATTGACGTAGGCCAGCGCATAGATGAGTTATTTGGCTTTTCATGTTAAGATTGATAAAGTTGTTAAAAACAATCGACCCAAACTGTGTGTAAATTACCTTCCACAGTGCCTCGCGCAAATCTTCATTGGTTATACATTCAAATACAATGTGTATTGCTGGCGAGTTCACAACTGCACCGCACTTAAAACAATTCTGATAATAAGAATTACGAGAGTACAACATACTTAATAGCTTCATGGTACTCTGACATTCACCCAAAAGCAATGGATATCTTTTACTCAACATCCACAGTGCTGACGGAGAAAACACATCAGTAGCGGCAATGTATTCAGTAAGTTGAGGATCTTCTAGCATGGCTATTTGACGAACATTATTTTCGTATACGCGGATAGAATGTTTAATTATAGTTTTCCAACAGTATTTTGATGGGAAACTTCCATCCTTTAAGAAATCATCGAATATATGTTGAAGACGATATTTTGCCAGTACCCTATAAATATCAGGAATGAATCCACTTTTACGATATGGCGCATCGTTATATCGGACAAGTCTATTAAGGAATATATTCTTTGCAAGAAAATGACACTGGAGATTACACAGTTGACCAAAAAATGTCAGTTTACGGTAATCTATCTCTGATTCTATAGACCTACTGCCTACCATGCATAAAGAAACGTGAGTCCGCGTATTTGTAGAAATGCCTTGCAAAAATTTAATGCACATTCGATGACAGCGTTCCATATCTAATAACTGTGCGCCATTCATGTAATTCCATAATTCGCAACCATAAAGAGCCTTTGGAAGAACAACAGATTTATAAATATTATATGACGTTAAGGGATGTAAGCCTTGCTCATGGACACCACTACATACAACGCCAAAAAATGCTCTTCTTAGTTTATTTGCGGCTTCGTTTATGGCCAACTCTGTATCATAATATTTATGAAAAGTAATTCCCAAATGAGTGTATTGGTCACACTCAGCTACATGTTTGGGACCTAATCGCCATGTGCGTTTAATATTTTTAAAATCACGATAGTCTTCATTAAAAACAACAACTGCGCATTTTTTTGCATTATAATCATAACGCCAGTGACAGGCATATCGGTAGCAAATGTTCATCATTTGATCTAGAGCGGACTTCGAAAGGGAGATCAAACACATATCATCTGCGACAGTCGGGCTGGAAATATTTAAATCGAACGAGCATAGACCTAAGCCTGAATCATGCAGCTCTTTTATTAGTCCATCAATGAATAATAAATAGAGCATGGGACTTGTTACCCCACCCTGTCGGGTTCCCTGTAGAACTGGGAACCAGTCTGAATAAAACCCCTGAAATTTGACACAGCTCTCTAAATCTGAGTATAGGCTCACGAAAGCTTTGTAAATCTGCATATCTAATTGAAGATCGTACAATTTACTAAACAAACCATCATGCCAAACCCTATCAAATGCTTTCTGTGCATCAAGGTAACATACAAACAGCTTAGAGTCTTACTCCTTACTTAGGCAAATGCATTCCTTTACAGTGTAAGATGTCATAACACAGCCCAATTTTTTTTGAAAACCGCATTGAAGACTGTTGAACTTTAAAGAGTTACCATCAGTATCAATTTTGTTAAGAAGTATATTTTCATTTAGTCTGGTAATGAATGTGAAAACTTTATCAATATACTCTGAACTTGGTAGTTTCCCTTTATATATTACAAAATACGTAAGAATAGTTAAGTATTGGTTGAAACTATATAGAAATAAAAGCAAGAATTGTATTATAAGTTCTATTGTATACAACTAGAGAAAAGAAATTGATAATGACAATCGTATCATCAATTGGTCGTCTAGGGTACGCGATATTATACAAAACACTGGTTTTCACGAGATTTGGTTGTATCCAGAATCAGTTAATATAAATAGTTTTCTACCAGTTTTAACAAATCGTCTGAGAGACATATATATTACACAATGTATGGCATTATGTTCTTCATTGTTTTTATATAGCAAAATAAAGGTAACTTTTGAAATGTATTATTATTTAACTTTGTTAGATAACACCAAATATAAAAATATTATTGCAAAAAAAAAAGATTTGTATAGCTGTTATGGGGATTACTTCTCAAAATCATGCAGCATTTTTGGTGACATTGAACTTGTCCTCTGAGGACGAATAATGTAACCTGCACAAGGTTTTGATTTTGTATTAAGCTTTGCTCCGGTTCCAATCACTATTTGGTCTAGAGCCACCGTTCATATTTGTGATAGTATTTATTAAAACCACGTGGCATTTTTCGGATGACCTTGACTTTGTCCTCTATGGATAAATTTCTTAGCTTACGCAATGTTATTTTTGCATTAGCTCGTTTCTCAACAAACTGTTTGGCCAGGAGTTGTCAAATATGGTCCATCGATGTGTTATGGGTAAAACTATTCAACATCATGCATATGTTTTGTTGACGTTGCCGTCTTCGGAAGAATAATGTGGTCTGCACACCGTTTTGTTTTTTGCATTAAGTTTCATTTTCTCAAAAAACTGTTTGACATAGAGTCACCAAATGGTTTACAACTGTATTATGGGAAGTGACCTTGGACTTTACCAATAAAGGTCGCCTACAAAAGTTAATGTTTTAAATTTTACCTCCGTTTCTCGGAAACTGTTTAGCCAAGAGTTACGAATTTGGATCCAGAGATGTGTTTTTGGCAGTACTGTTAAAAAATGATGCAGACTTTCTTTTGATGACCTTGACTTCGAAGTTAAATAGTTAACTAACAAAATGTTGTGTTATTTAGTTAAAAGTTCCGTTTCATTTAAACTTTTTAGCCCAGAACCACTGAAATTGATTGTTAACTGTGTTATCGGAAGTGTTACCCATAACACCCAGTATTTTTTGATGACATTGGCTTCTACAAATAATCAACACGACCTACAAAATGTTAAGTTTTTTAGTGTTAATTTTTGTTTACCGAGGAGTTACCAAATTGTGTTCATAGTTAAGTAATCGTAGACCTGCTAGACTTCTTCATAGCCTCATTTTTTAATAAGCGATATAGGCAAGACATTTAATCCCATGACTTATCTTGTTTTCGTATTAATGACCAAGATAAAAAGCTAAAAGTTGGAATTTTCACGATCAAATTTATAATAATGAATGAGTTTACATAAGCTCATGAGCAAGATCATGTAATCTTTTCATATATATTTCTCCCAAAATAGTTTCTCTAATGATTTCTATAGAGGAATGACCGTGTCTAATATTGATAGAACTTGTAACCAGAACCTTTCGCCTAAAATTGTTTTTGATTAATATACATGACATATATTGTAATATGTGTTTATATGGCAATAAAGTATGTTTAAACTGTTACTGTATTTCTGTAGGATTGCAAATCTTGCAAAATATCATACCTAGAGGACATTGTAGTCAGGAAACCGCCTGTGACATCGACATAGTTTACACAGCATTTTCCCCGCTCCACGTTTGATATTTTTTTATCAGTAACGTATTTAAGAGAAAACACAACTTCACATATCAACGTTACGCGGCCCAATATTACTTATATCTGCCCACATGTATTACCCAGGTATGTCTCTACAAAACGAGTGGGTCGTTATGTTGCAGACGGCAAATAAAACATACACACATGTACATGTTAATTACGACACATTTAACATTACGTATGTCCTCTCGTCGTCCTTGCGGCGTGAATGACCGGTAAAAGGGCAAATGACCAGCGACATTAAACGTTAACGTATGATAACACAGGTCAAACTAATAAGGTGTATGTTCATATTATCAAAGGCCGCTTGCTTGTGTTAAGTTACACGACTTACAGCGAAATGGAGGGACAACACCGATATAGTCTGAATTCTATTTTAATGTTCCTGCAGATGAGAAGCATTAACGTTATAGATACATCACAATTGTCATATATGACCCATATTCGGATATTTCCGATACTCTCCACCCATCACCGTCTGATACCCCCGGATGACAATTCCGATACTCTCCACCCATCACCGTCGGATACTCCCGGGTGACAATTCAGATACTCTCCACCCACCACCGTCGGGTACTCCCGGATGGCAATTCCGATACTCTCCACGCATCACCGTCGGAAACTCCCTGGTGACAATTCCGATACTCTCCACCCATCATCCTCGGATATTCCCGGGTGACAATTCCGATACTCTCCACCCATCACCGTCGGATACACCCGGATGACAAATCCGATACTCTCCACTCATCACCGTCGGATACCCCCGGATGACAATTCCGGTATTCTCCACCCATCACCGTCGGATACCCCTGGATGACAGTTCCGATACTCTCCACCCATCACCGTTTGATACTCCCAGGTGACAATTCTGATACTCTCCACCCATCACCGTCGGATACTCCTGGGTGACAATTCCGATACTCTCCACCCATCACCGTCGGATACTCCTGGTTGACAATTCTGATAGTCTCCACCCATCACCGTCGGATACTCCCGGCTGGCAATTCAGATACTCTCCACCCATCACTGTCAGATACTCCTGGGTGACAATTCCGATACTCTCCACCCATCACCGTCGGATACTCCCAGGTGACAATTCCGATATAGTCTAAATTATGTTTAATGTTCCTGCAGATGAGAAGCATTAACGTTATAGATACATCACAATTGTCATATATGACCCATATTCGGATACCTCCGGATGACAATTCAGGAACTCTCCATCCATCGTCGGATACCCCCGGGTGACAATTCAGATACTCTCCATCCATCGTCTGATACCCCTGGTGACAAATCCGATACTCTCCACCCATCACCGTCGGATAATCCCGGGAGACAATTCTGATACTGTCCACCAATCACCGTCGGATACTCCCGGGTGACAATTCCGATACTCTCCACCCATCGTCGGATACTCCCGTGTGACAATTCCGATACTCTCCACCCATCGTCGGATACTCCCGGGTGACAAATCCGATACTCTCCACCCATCACCGTCAGATACTCCCGGGTGACAATTCCGATACTCTCGACCCATCACCGTCGGATACTCCCGGGTGACAAATCCGATATTCTCCACCCATCACCGTCGGATACTCCCGGTTGACAATTCTGATACTCTCCACCCATCACCATCGGATACTCCCGGATGACAATTCCGATACTCTCCATCCATCACCGTCGGATACCCCTGGATGACAATTCCGATACTCTCCACCCATCACCGTCGGATACTCCCAGGTGACAATTCCGATACTCTCCACCCAATACCGTCGGATACCCCCGGGTGACAATTCCGATACTATCCACCCATCACCGCCGGATACTCCCGGGTGACAATTCAGATACTCTCCACCCATCACCGTCCGATACTCCCGGGTGACAATTCCGATACTCTCCACCCATCACCGTCGGATACTCCCGGGTGACAATTCCGACACTATCCACCCATCACCGTCTGATACTCCCGGGTGACAATTCCGATACTCTCCACCCATCATGGTCGGATACCCCCGGATGACAATTCTGATACTCTCCACCCATCACCGTCGGATACCCCCGGATGACAATTCTGATATTCTCCATCTATCACCGTCGGATACCACCGGATGACAATTCTGATATTCTCCATCTATCACCATCGGATACCCCCGGATGACAATTCCGATACTCTCCACCCATCACCGTCGGATACTCCCGGGTGACAATTCCGAAACTCTCCACCCATCACCGTCGGATACTCCCGGGTGACAATTCCGATAATCTCCACCCATCACGGTCGGATACTCCCGGGTGACAATTCAGATACTCTCCACCCATCACCGTCGGATACTCCTGGGGGACAATTCCGATACTCTCCACCCATCACCGTCGGATACCCCCGGGTGACAATTCCGATACTCTCCACCCATCACCGTCGGATACCCCCGGGTGGCAATTCCGATACTCTCCACCCATCACCGTCGGATACCCCCGGGTGACAATTCCGATACTCTCCACCCATCACCGTCGGATACCCCCGGGTGACAATTCCGATACTCTCCACCCATCACCGTCGGATACCCCCGGGTGACAATTCCGATACTCTCCACCCATCACCGTCGGATACCCCCGGGTGACAATTCCGATACTCTCCACCCATCACCGTCGGATACCCCCGGATGACAATTCCGATACTCTCCACCCATCACCGTCGGATACCCCCGGGTGACAATTCCGATACTCTCCACCCATCACAGTCGGATACCCACGGATGACAATTCTGATACTCTCCACCCATCACCGTCGGATACTCCCGGGTGACAATTCCGATACTCTCCACCCATCACTGTCGGATACCCCCGGATGACAATTCCGATACTCTCCACCCATCACCGTCGGATAATCCCGGGTGACAATTCCGATACTCTCCACCCATCACCGTCGGATAGTCCCGGGTGACAATTCCGATACTCTCAACACATCACCGTCGGATACCCCCGGGTGACAATTCAGATACTCTCCACCCATCACCGTCGGATACTCCCGGGTGACAATTCCGATACTCTCCACCCATCACCGTCGGATACCCCTGGGTGACAATTCCGATACTCTCCACCCATCACCGTCGGATACTCCCGGGTGACAATTCCAATACTCTCAACACATCACCGTCGGATACCCCCAGGTGACAATTCAGATACTCTCCACCCATCACCGTCGGATACTCCCGGGTGACAATTCAGATACTCTCCACCCATCACCGTCGGATACCCCTGGGTGACAATTCCGATACTCTCCATCCATCACCGTCGGATACCCCCGGATGACAATTCCAATACTCTTCACCCATCATGGTCTGATACCCCCGGGTAACAATTCCGATACTCTCTACCCATCACCGTTGGATACTCCCGGCTGACAATTCCGATACTCTTCACCCATCACCGTCGGATACTCCCTGGTGACAATTCCGATACTCTCCACCCATCACCGTCGGATACTCCCGGGTGACAATTCAGATACTCTCCACCCATCACCGTCGGATACTCCCGGGTGACAATTCCGATACTCTCCACCCATCACCGTCGGATACTCCCGGGTGACAATTCCGATACTCTCCACCCATCACCGTCGGATACTCCCGGTAGACAATTCCGATACTCTCCACCCATCACCGTCGGATACTCCCGGGTGACAATTCCGATACTCTCCACCCATCACCGTCAGATACTCCTGGGTGACAATTCCGATACTCTCCACCCATCACCGTCGGATACTCCAGGGTGACAATTCCAATACTCTCCACCCATTACGGTGGGATACTCCTGGTTGACAATTTCAATACTCTCCATCCATGATAAATGGAGAGTAGCGTAATGGACGACCCGTGGGTATTCGACGATGTACATGACCACGAATATGCCATACAATAATAATCTATGGGCGTAGAGGCCATAAAATTGTAAATTTGACTTTGACCATTGCTATATATTGTTTTTAAATCACATATTTATCTTTTATAAACTTACAATGTTGTGTTTGTATAGCTTAGCCCTTTCATAATGCTCATATGTAATTATGTTATTATTTTTAGAGTCAATGTCCAGCAGGACACATTTGAATCGTAATAGCTGTCTTGCAGTAATAATAAAAGAATTGGCAAAAATTTCACAGACTAGCCAATAATTTTGTTATATTCTTATTGATAAATATTTTTAGTATTGTATGTAAAACATATTGTAGTTTTGACAATATACTAATTTTATATAATGGTTCTTTATATCACTTTTCATTTAGCTTTGTCACAAATTTCAAAGATTAGCCATACATTTGGTAAATTTAATATAGAAGAAGTATTATTGATAAAATGTATTGTTGGCTTTGTTAATCTCTTTAATGATTCTTTATTTGCTCTCCATTCAGCTCTGTCACAATTTTCACAGAGTAGTCATCCATCCGGTTATAGTCATATTGAAGAGTATTGTAGATAAAACGTAGTATTGGCTTTGTCAGTCTCTGTAATGGCTCTGTGTTGCGATCTCCATTCATCTATGTCACACTTTTCACAGACTTGTCATCCATCCGGTTATATCCATATTGAAGAGTATAGTAAATACAACGTAGTATTGGCTTTGTCAGTCTCTGTAATGGCTCTGTATTGCGCTTTCCATTCATCTATGTCACAATTTTCACAGACTAGTCATCAATCCGGTTATATTCATATAGAAGAAGTATTGTAGATACAACGTAGTATTGGTTTGGTCAGTCTCTGTAATGGCTCTGTGTTGCGATCTCCATTCATCTATGTCACAATTTTCACAGACTTGTCATCCATCCGGTTATATTCATATAGAAAACGTATTGTAGATACAACGTAGTATTGGCTTGGTCAATCTCTGTAATGGCTCTGTGTTGCGCTCTCCATTCATGTCTGTCACAATTTTCACAGACTAATCATCCATCCGGTTATATTCATATTGAAGAAGTATTGTAGATACAAGGTAGTATTGGCTTGGTCAGTCTCTGTAATGGCTCTGTGTTGCGCTCTCCATTTATCTAAGTCACAAATTTCACAGACTTGTCATCCATCCGGTTATATTCATATAGAAAACGTATTGTAGATACAACGTAGTATTGGCTTGGTCAATCTCTGTAATGACTCTGTGTTGCGCTCTCCATTCATCTATGTCACAATTTTCACAGAGTAGTCATCCATCCGGTTATATTCATATAGAAAACGTATTGTAGACACAACGTAGTATTGGCTTTGTCAGTCTCTGTAATGACTCTGTGTTGCGCTCTCCATTCATCTATGTCACAATTTTCACAGAGTAGTCATCCATCCGGTTATATTCATATAGAAAACGTATTGTAGATACAACGTAGTATTGACTTTGTCAGTCTCTGTAATGGCTCTGTGTTGCGATCTCCATTCATCTCTGTCACAATTTTCACAGACTTGTCATCCATCCGGTTATATTCATATAGAAGAAGTATTGTAGATACAACGTAGTATTGGCTTTGTCAGTCTCTGTAATGACTCTGTGTTGCGCTCTCCATTCATCTCTGTCACAATCTTCATAGACTTGTCATCCGTCCGGTTATATTCATATTGTAGAAGTATTGTATATACAACGTAGTATTGGATTTGTCAGTCTCTGTAATGGCTCTGTGTTGCGATCTCCATTCATCTATGTCACAATTTTCACAGAGTAGTCATCCATCCGGTTATACTCATATAGAAAACGTATTTTAGATACAACGTAGTATTGGCTTGGTCAATCTCTGTAATGGCTCTGTGTTGCGCTCTCCATTCATGTCTGTCACAATTTTCACAGACTAATCATCCATCCGGTCATATTCATATTGAAGAAGTATTGTAAATACAAGGTAATATTGGCTTGGTCAGTCTCTGTAATGGCACTGTGTTGCGCTCTCCATTCATCTAAGTCACAAATTTCACAGACTTGTCATCCATCCGGTTATATTCATATAGAAAACGTATTGTAGATACAACGTAGTATTGGCTTGGTCAATCTCTGTAATGACTCTGTGTGGCGATCTCCATTCATCTATGTCACAATTTTCACAGAGTAGTCATCCATCCGGTTATATTCATATAGAAAACGTATTGTAGACACAACGTAGTATTGGCTTTGTCAGTCTCTGTAATGACTCTGTGTTGCGCTCTCCATTCGTCTATGTCACAATTTTCACAGAGTAGTCATCCATCCGGTTATATTTATATAGAAAACGTATTGTAGATACAACGTAGTATTGGCTTTGTCAGTCTCTGTATTGGCTCTGTGTTGCGCTCTCCATTCATCTAAGTCACAATTTTCACAGACTAGTCATCCATCTGGTTATATTCATATAGAAGAAGTATTGTAGATACAACATAGTTTTGGCTTTGTCAATCTCTGTAATGGCTTTATGTTGCGCTCACCATTCATCTCTGTCACAATTCTCACAGACTTGTCATCCATCCGGTTATATTCATATAGAAGAAGTATTGTAGATAGAGAGTAGTATTGGCTTGGTCAGTCTCTGTAATGGCTCTGTGTTGCGCTCTCTATTCATCTCTGTCACAATTTTTACAGACTTGTTATCCATCCGGTTATATTCATATAGAAGAAGTATTGTAGATACAGAGTAGTATTGGTTTGGTCAGTCTCTGTAATGGCTCTGTGTTGCGCTCTCCATTCATCTCTGTCACAATTTTCACAGACTTGTCATCCATCCGGTTATATTCATATTGAAGAGTATTGTAGATACAGCTTAGTATTGGCTTGGTCAGTCTCTGTAATGACTCTGTGTGTTGCGCTCTCCATTCATCGCTGTCACAATATTCACAGTCTACCTAGCAATCCGGTTATATTCATATTGATGAAGTATTGTAGATACAACGTAGAATTAGCTTGGTCAGTCTCTGAAATCGCTGTTTGTTCCGCTTTCCATCCATCTTTTTCACAATTTTCACAGACTAGTCATCAATACGGTTATATATCATATTGTAGAAGTATTGTAGATACAACCTAGTATTGGATGGTCAGTCTTTGTAATGGCTCTGTGTTGTGCTCTCCATTCATCTCTGTCACAATTTTCACAGACTCGCCATCATTCCGGTAATATTCATATTGAAGAAATATTGTAGATACAACGTAGTATTGGCTTTGTCAGTCTTTGTAATGGCTCTGTGTTGAGCTCTCTATTCATCTCTGTCACAATTTTCACAGACAAGCCATCAATTCGGTAATATTCATATTGAAGACGTATTGTAGATATAACGTAGTATTGGCTTGGTCAGTCTCTGTAATGGGATGTGTTGCGCTCACCATTCATCTCTGTCACAGTTTTCACAGATAAGCCATCAATCCGGTATTGATGAAGTATTGTAGATAATTATTATATTGTATTGCTTACTGTGTAAACCTCTGTAAAAGTTCTTTTTTGCGCTCTCCATTCATCTCTGTCAATGTTTCATGTTTTGTAACAGTCTTCCATTAAAACTTTTCATATTTTTTACTTAATCAATAGATGGCAAATTTAAGATATGTCATTCAAACCTTAAAGCAAACGGTTGCTTTAGTGACACGCCTGTTTACTTATATATATTCCGCGCAAAATAATCCAATTATTTATGTTGCTTAACATATTTATACATCTTTTGTTTGAATTGAATGATTTTAAATCGCATTGTGAATAGGTTTGACTTCGCAATAATCGTGTGTTGCAAAACGTTAAATGACAGGATGAATGAAGCGCAGCAGATAGATTAAGGATATGATATTGAACTACTTGTAAATGACGTTTGTAAATGTTGACCTGCTTTTACTATCACTGACGATATTCACTTCGGTCCATGTTTTCTTTTTAATTATATATGTAATTACATTAAACAAACACAAGGTGACAACATACTCTGGACTATTTTGAACATTTGACGTGCATGTATTGATATGGGGAGTTGATAAATTAAAAAACAGTATTTTCCTCGGTCGATATATTATCAGGTTAAACTGGGTTTGACATGAATAATTACATGGCTCTAAAAAGGAACCTTGAACAAAAATGTTTTAGAAAAATATATCATCTTAAATATTGACAACTGGTTTGCACAAGGAACAAAACGAATAAGCCCAAATGACACAGATGAAAAGGCGCTGAATACTTCAGGCGTCTGTTTGACAAATATATTGAAGTATATTCTTAAAGAAGCCTCACCTATATCGTCGATATTCATATATGGATATTCTGTTTGATAACTTATATTGTATTTTGTCTCTGTACTGTAAACTTCTTTAATTTTGTTGATCAAATACTAAATCGCGGGCCGAGATAAAGTCACTCATAAGCAAGTATCGGGTTTTGCTGAAAAACTGCCGAATAAAACGGAAAATTTAAATGCCGATCTGTAGTTTAACAAATTTCTCATAAATAAGATAAACTACAAGGACTAAATCATCTTCGAATTGAGCCTTCCTTTTTGTGATTCAATAACTTTTCTATCGTTTATTGAGCAGAAAGTTATAGTTGATGCCTCTTTAAATACTCAAGAAGTTAAAGAAGAATTAAAGAAATTAAGAAGATTATCCGGATATTCATGATTCCGGACTGCTCTAGAAAAACTGCAGTTGGTTTTATTGGCACCGGTTAAAGAATATTAACGTAACCCAATCAGAATTGAGTTAAGTTTTCAAATATTTAAGTGAAACTTAATGCAATGTTGGTGAACCAGGAGGAAGCAGTCATCTTTGACAGCACACATTTAAACAAACGAAATAAATAGCAGGCTTTGTTTTATGATAAAATATACAATATATTGTATATTTATTGATAGTTTATTATTTCATATTTATGTACTTTATCAATTAGTATTGTGTTTCTTAAGCATTGTATAATATCTGCTAATGGTTTTATTTATGTGTATATATACATGTTTTTGATAATGACGTCATTCTGAAACTGCTACCAAGAATGAACAATAATCTGTATATGAAACATCACTCACGCCCCCCTGCACTGACTTATGGGATATCACTCTTTTGTCGAGCCTGAGTTCTAACATCACTAACGGGTCCTAGCACTGACTTATGGGATATTACTCTTTTGTCGAGTCGAGTTCTAAAATCACTGAGTCAAATAACACAGAGATTTTACAACAACCATCAACGGAATCAAATGGTTCAAGTTTTACAAACGTATTTTATGGACAATTCCATTTAAGCAAATAAATACCCAACTTCCCCCATGCTCTTTGTAAAACTCCAAACACGTGGTTGATAAATCTTTTACTCATAACATTTTTTATCTGAAAACTGCATTAGTCATATGCTGTCATTTAGCCTTGTGTAAAAGAGATAAAGCCCACGTAAAATGAAATACATTTGGTTTATTTTCATCTGAAAACCGTATTATCATGTTAAACTAGAGATAAAACCCACGTAAAATGAAGATAATACGCATCCTATAACGTATGAATCATGATAGACTCTTCTAACATGACTCTTGAGTATGGTATTTGACGGTGACACTCCTGCGGACAGCTCAACAAATATTGCTTATCGTCTGTTCACACTGTGTTGCATTGAACTATCACTAGCTTAAAGTAACACAGTTATTTATTTACCGGGTTAACGAAAACTAGTGTACCTTTTGTCTTAAATAGGTTATTTCATAATAGTTTTAGCAAACAGCCTTCGACGAATCGTTGATGTGCAACGCATGTTAGCCTATGTTATATGAACAAGCAAATTCAGATCCCTCACCCAAAATAGTTAAACATAAACGGGGCATACTTGCTGGAAAACTAAAAATATAATTAAGATGTAGTGACAACTACAATTAATTTTAAAAATATCATTTAATCTCCACTGAATAGCAACAAAACGGTGGTAACGATTGGGCAGACAAGGTTTAGATATTTCTTTATTTAAGGAAATTGTTCAGGATTTTTCAAACTTTAAAAATTGGCTAAAATACGTTTTCCCCAATATATCACGTATATATATACTCACCGACCCCGTATTGCCAAAATATTATATCCTAACCTGGGCCACCCGCCTAGCTTTGACTAAAATAAATTTCCCGCTTAAAAGTGCATTATATTTTGTGACGTATTAAATGAGTCTTGTGATTTCGTTTTGATTTCAATTTGATCCGTAATAGTATACAGGTTTACACGTAGTAAAAATTGTTTCATCTTATAAGAAAGAGACCAAATGACGTAACGCAGTATTTAAGTGCTGTCTATTTTAAGAATGGGAATTTCGTTTTCAAGTTACCACCTTAATTTAAATATGGATCTTATCATGTTTTGGCGGATTTCACATACCAAACCATTCAGATTTTATCTATTAAGGCTAATGAGATGCTTTTTATCCCTTTTAATTGTTATTTTATATTTTTAAGACATTTAAAGTGTTTTTTCCTGACATATTCCCTTTACTGTCTCATAGTGGTTAATACACATATAAAACATTTAACACATAACAATGTCCTTCTATAAAGAATCATATGAAACAATAATTAAAACATAGTTTAAACCAATTGATCACATATTTAGACATTCATTACTTTCTATATATATGCCTGTTTACTGATTAACAGAGAACAGTTCATATAACTATCATAGTTTAGCAATTATATACACCGCAAAATTAGAGGTCGATGCTAATCTTGACAAAATAGTCTCTAATGTTATAAATACTATATACATTAGGTTTACTATGTGATGATAAAAAAGAAATGCTAAAGCAATTGCTATTCAAAGCTTGAAACATGTTTTGTATAATCGAATATCAACACAATATCAAAATGTTTCATATATCTGTTAAAATGAAATATTACGATATTTACATTTTACTTCATGAAATAATTGTTCTTCTCTCTAAAATCATAAAATAGGTTTTGGCACTTAGTTTCAAAAAACTTTTGTTAGATAGTATATAGCATAGTTTATCATTAAAGTTTCAAGAAAAGAATTTGGTAAACACACTTACAATTTCTGTTAATAACTCTGATCGAAAAGTATGATTTTGTAACTCATGTATTTCGTTTTCAACTTCATTTTACATTGACTACACACCCGATCATTCACACTTAGCTGTCTGTCTGTATCTTTCAGTTTCTATGGCTATATGAGCAATGCCACTTCTAACTTTTATAAAGCAATTACATGGCGTCTATTGTATACTATTTTACAGTATAGCTGCACAATATATTCACGTTTGAACTATTTATAAAGTCTCATTTTATTTTCATCGCTACCTATTTGTGAAACTTCTCTATTCAAATGTTTTTGCCGATTAATATCAAGGTCATTTACAATCTGTGGTATTTTTTTGTTAAGAAGTACATATTTGTTCGCATTTACAAAAATATTACAATATCATTCTACCTTATGTTTCTTGAACATTTCTAATACTTTAAAATGGTAGATCTTATATACATCATTACTTTCCGAATTTGACCATAAAACATATCTTTTTATTTAGTCTTTATATTCGCATATTAATACAACGACACCAGTTTACTAGTACACATTTCCCAACTTTACCCACAACCCATGTTGTCCATCCTATATCTCCAGTAATTCACATTTAAAAATATATTATGTGCTTTCTGTATTTCAGGTATTTCATCACCATTATTTAGCTTTAACTGGTTTATGTGTTTTCTGTGTCCCATGTACTTCGTCACCGTTATTAAGTTTTAACTGGTTTTGTGCTTTCTGTATTTCATGTCTTTCTTCACCGTTATTAAGTTTTAACTGTTTAATGTGGTTTCTGTATTGTAGGCATTTCGTCACCATTATTGAGTTTTTAACTGTTTTAAAGTTGCTTTCTGTATTTCAAGTATTTCGTCACCATTATTAAGTTTTAACTGTTTTATGTGCTTTCTGCATTCAAGGTATTTCGTCACCATTATTAAGATTAAACTGTTTTATATGCTTCTGTATTTCAGGTATTTCGTCACCGTTATAAAGTTTTAACTGTTTTATGTGCTTTCTGCTTTTAAGGTATTTCATCACCATTATTAAGTTTCAGCTGTTTTATGTGCTTTCTGTATTTCAGATATTTCGTCACCATTATTAAGTTTTAACTGTTTTATGTGCTTTCACTATTTCAGGTATTTCGTCACAATTATTAAGTTTTAACTATCTTATATGCTTTCTGTATTTCAGGTATTTCGTCACCATTATTAAGTTTTAACTGGTTAATGTGCTTTCTGTATTTCAGGTATTTCGTCACCATTATTAAGATTAAACAGTTTTATATGCTTTCTATATTTCAGGTATTTTGTCTCTATTAATAAGTTTTATCTGTTTTATGTGCTTTCTGTATATCATGTATTTTGTCACCATTATTTAGTTTAAACTGATTTTATTTGCTTCTTGTATTTCAGGTATTTCATCACCATTAATGAGTTTTAATGGATCAGATGTACACGAAATTACACCAATCGAGCATACTGTTCACAAAGTTAACGTCTCAGTGCCGATCATATATGATGGAAAATCGTTCACTTCGTTTTACGTAAGTAGTACCTCTAACTCAGTTTACATATAGTGGAGTGATTTCGTGAAAAAATATGGCCATTTCTAAGAAAAGTACCAAGCTTTGCACAAACAAAGAACAAAGTTAACTGACTATTTTAACACCGAGACCCACTTTCAAAATGGCGGAAAATCCAAAATGGCCGCCAAATCTGACAAAATCCATATTTGTCTTTATATTTACATTAGTTAATGATATTGATAGCTGTTTATGGTTAACGTTATCAAAACATATTTATATCTGTTGATTTTAATGCTTTTATTGCGAAAGAATATTTTTTAATATAAAAATTATAAACTTAAAATCTTAAAAAATTGCAACAGTTTCTATGATTTGAATATTCTATTATAATTTTGCTCATTTTTTTCATAAATATCTTACAAAATAATGGTTACATAATTTATAAACATACAAAAAAAAATCTTATGATGTTGAGCAAAACGTTGTTTAACACATGCAAATCAAGGTGGGTGGGGTGAATCAATATCAACTGTATATAAGTATTGATGTGACATAATATTTACATCATTTAATGAGCTTTACTTTGTCAAATTTAAATTGAATGAAATGTATTAAAGGTTCATAAATAATCTAAAAAATATAAGATGTATTAAAGTGAGAGATATGAAAAAAATATATATATTAACATAAAAGGCAAAATTACTTATAATGCCGGATATGATTTTATGATTTTCACGCTTTGCTGTACTGATTCCTATAATGTCTTTGTAAAACAAGTATTAAAACTCTTAAGATAAGTAGGGCAGACACATGTTTATTTACCAAAACAAGTTAAGGGGGTTGATGTTAATTGTGTTTGTTGTTTAAAAACTATCAGTTGTTGCTTATTGATTAGTTTATAATTTTATAATTCTTAAGCATTATAAGTTTCATGAACAATAATCAAAGTTGTTTTGTCACGCCAATTGGAAGGATCAGCTTCATATTCAATCATTGACAAATGCACCCTTCTACCTCAGTCTGTTCAGTCAGTTTGTCAGCCAGTAAACATCACAGAGAATCTGTAAACTGTTTCAATCCCGAGCAAACTACATTTATTGCTTATGATCAGTCTCAAACAAATTCAATAAAACTGACCAGGTACATTCGAATATACTAGTAGTCAGTGTTGTTTAGAAGGCTTCATATTGGAATGGCTTCTTCGAACAATCTTGGCAACTGGCTAAGAGGTTATGACTGCATATGTGCTCTGGAAAAGGCAGATAAAGTATCAGAGGTCCAGGTCATTCCATATAAAAATACACTTTTCGCCCATCAGGTGACTGCTTACGCATTTCTCATACTTATGTAAAATGATTTTGGATTGATAAATCAAAATACAGATGATGACAGCGTAAAAAAGTTTTCGTGTTGTTTGCATCATCGCAGATATGTTACCTTGAAGTTTTGTCAGGTCGCTGTAAGAAGACAGCTCCAGCTTAACAAATGACATTTGTGACATGAGTTTGGTGGATGAGAAAGCAAAACAGTTTGCAAATGGCAAAATTGTAGCGAACAATAAAAACATGGTTATTTTCTTGTGTACCAACAGACCAATGATACTAATAAAAAAAGTTTGTAAAATGAGATGGAGGGATATCATATGGGTGATATTCGGATCTGAGATGGGGAAAGCAGTTAATGAATTTAAGACGTCACTGCAAAATAAGAAAAAATAACATAAAGAAAAGGAACAAATGTTCAACATCACAAATAAGTCAAATGTGTTAAATTACGTCCAGAAGTACATGACCTCTGTGTGCCTATGGCAACAATAGGAAATCCATTTACTGAGCACTCTGGGTATATGTTGGTATAAGACACAGTTAATTATATAGGTTTAGTTTATAAAAAATTATTTAGCTAGACTGCGAAGTAAGATAAGAATTTCTAAGAATCACTCTGGAGTCCCCTTTTTTAGGTAGAACCAGAGTTGTTTTTGAGAGGCCAAAGGTTTGAGTTTGGATTCAAACTCTGGCATGGGTGGCGAATGATATCCCAGGCGCTACTACCCCGCTTGTCAAGTCAAGTGCGAAAGGCAGATGTTGCCTAATATTTCTGACACAAAAAAAAACAACCTCTCTATCAAGTGAAATGTGCACATTGGATCAAATCTGACCTTAAAACTAAACCCAGTGCACAAATAAGAAAACACAATAACTACATGTATGTTATTCTTAGTGACACAGTCTTAGTGAAATCGTTACCTGCCAAACATCCCAAAATTATGACTTAAATGCGTTAAAACCATAAATATAAGAAGAGAACTCATCAATGTTATAAGATTAGTAGATATGAGTAGGTGCATAGTAGTCTTTAACTACGATATGATATGGTATATATAAAATGCTATGCAAAGCTCCAAATTTCCAGGAAACATTTCTTGGGGTTGATGACAACAAGAAAGAACTAGTTCAATATCTTCTGGTCAGTTTGTACAATAGTAAGTAGTACATGTTTCAAACAAGCACAGCTATTGTCTGCCACTAAATGTATATGAAATGGTTATGATAGAAAGCAGTTCATAAATACGTCCTGGTATTGTCCATTATCTATTTAAGTTTACAAACTGGAGTGAGTGTGAATTGGGTTTGGTTTGAAGCTGAATGATACTTCTCGTATGCATACCGTTGCATATCAACTTGATAAAGAGACAAGTGTCTGCCAGTATTTCATTCATTAACAGTGTGTGACTTCATCATTATTTAGTTTAAACTTTTTTACGTATTTTACTTCGATTGCGAAACAAGATCTTACATCTTATACAAATCACGTTCGAAATCTTCCTGGTAGAACTAGAACTAAGCATATGCGTAAAAAGTGTTGCTCAAGGACATCATACATGGCCTTGGTGGAGGATCGAACCCACGACCCTCCGACCATGGGTTCGGTGCTCTACCACTGGACTTAGCGCTCAAGTGATTTGTATTTTTTCCAACAACTGTTCTTCAAATGTAAATGAGTCCTTAAAGGAATTATTGACACATAAGGGTGACCAACCTTTATATCGGTAGCTCCGCTATGACGCACCAAACGAACAGTTTGTCAATTCTTTCCTATCACCATTCCAAACGCAAAAAAAAACAGATCAGGAAAATTATGGAAGTCAATCTTAATCTGGTCGTCTCTCTACATGCTGACAAATGGTATTTCAAAATTTGTAAACATACAAAGGCTCAAGTATTGTGTACATCATAATAATATACCAGAAGCTGTTGAATACATCTTAAATACATCTTAAATTTAATCTTTAATTTGTTCTAGCATTGACTGGTGCTGGTATACAATGCCATATTCATTTACCCCATTTATTTCGCATATAGATACAAACCTTTGCTTTGTTTCACACATTAGTTTAGCAATTTTGTATCGTATGTGTCCAAGCATGTCTTTTTGTAAAATTCGATGAAAACGTTGGGCAAAAGTATAAAATAATATCTAAATAATAGAAATATTTGCTTATTTTGATGATTTTAGCCATTAGTTTCTCTTTAAAGAATTTTAAGATATTATAGAATACTATAAATATAAGTTCAAACATAAAACTTGTAAAATTTGGCGGCCATCTTGGATTTTTCCACCATTTTGTAAGTGTTGCTGTGGTTCTCGGTCTTAAAATAATAAGTTGACCATGTACTATGTTTGTGCCAAGTTTGGTGCTTTCCACAAAAAAAGGCACAATTCGCTCCACTAATGTGACAGTCATGGTGTTTGTACAAAAAAACAATCCTGTCACATTTTACACGTACGTTACAATCATGGTCGTAACACATTTGACACATGACACATGTATTACAATTTTAATATTGATTCACATAATGGTATTTTAAATTTTAAACCGATATATATTGTTTCATGTTTATAATTTCAAAGCATTTTATATATCAAACAACTATTATAATTATAATTATCCAATTTTTCTTTTTCAAAATGAATGAGCATGGCCATAGACCCTATATCCCTGACATATTGATGTCTCTTTATACAATACAGATGGCCTGCTGGGTACAGATCATAGACCCTATAACCCCGACATATTGATGTCTCTTTATACAATACATACGGGTACTACAGATGGCCTGCTGGGTAAAGATCATAGACCCTATATCCCTGACATATTGATGTCTCTTTATACAATACATCCGGGTACTACAGATAGCCTGCTGGGTACAGATCATAGACCCTATATCCATAACATATTGATGTCTCTTTATACAATAATCCGGGTACTACAGATGGTCTGCTCTGGGTACAGACCATTGACCGTATATCCCGACATATTGATGTCTCTTTATACACTACATCCGGGTACTACAGATGGTCTGCTGGGTACAGACCATTGACCGTATATCCCTGACATATTGATGTCTCTTTATACAATATAGATGGCCTGTTGGGTACAGACCATAGACCCTATATCCCGACATATTGATGTCTCTTTATACAATACAGATGGCCTGCTGGGTACAGACCATTGACCGTATATCCCTGATATATTGATGTCTCTTTATACAATATAGATGGCCTGTTGGGTACAGACCATAGACCCTATATCCCGACATATTGATGTCTCTTTATAAAATACAGATGGCCTGCTGGGTACAGACCATAGACCCTATATCCGGACATATTGGTGTTTCACTATACAATACATCCGGGTACTACAGATTGCCTGCTGGGTACAGACCATAGACCCTATATCCCAACATATTGATGTTTCTTTATACAATACATACGGGTATTACAGATGGCCTGTTGGGTACAGACCATAGACACTATATCCCAACATATTGTTGTCTCACTATACAGTACATCCGAGTACTACAGATGGCGTGCTGGGTACAGACCATAGACCCTATATCCCAACATATTGGTGTCTCACTATACAATACATCCGGGTTCTACAGATGGCCTGCTTGGTACAGACCATAGACCCTATATCCCGACATATTGATGTCTCTATATACAATACATACGGGTACTACAGATGGCCTGCGTGGTACAGACCATAGACCCTATATCCCGACATATTGGTGTCTCACTACTACAGATAGCCTGCTTTGTACAGACCATAGACCCTATATCCCGACATACTTGTGTCTCACTATACAATACATCCGGGTACTACAGATGGTCTGCTGGGTACAGACCATTGACCGTATATTCCTGACATATTGATGTCTCTTTATACAATATAGATGGCCTGTTGGGTACAGACCATAGACCCTATATCCCGACATATTGATGTCTCTTTATACAATACAGATGGCCTGCTGGGTACAGACCATAGACCCTATATCCCGACATATTGGTGTCTCACTATACAATACATCCGGGTACTACAGATGGCCTGTTGGGTACAGACCATAGACGCTTTATCCCAACATATTGGTGTCTCACTATACAATACATCCGGGTTACACAGATGGTCTGCTGGGTACAGACCATAGACCGTATATCCCGACATATTGGTGTCTCACTATACAATACATCCGGGTACTACAGATGGCCTACTGGGTACAGACCATAGACCCTATATCCCGACATATTGGTGTCTCACTATACAATACATTCGGATACTACAGATGGCCTGCTGGGTACAGACCATAGACGCTATATCCCGACATATTGGTGTCACACTATACAATACATCCGGGTACTACAGATGGCCTACTGGGTACAGACCATAGACCCTATATCCCGACATATTGGTGTCTCACTATACAATACATTCGGATACAACAGATGGTCTGCTTGGTAAAGATCATAGACCCTATATCCTAACATATTGATGTCTCTTTATACAATACATACAGGTACTACAGAATGCCTGCTGGGTACAGACCGTAGACCCTATATCCCAACATATTGGTGTCTCACTATACAATACATCCGGGTACTACAGATAGGCTGGGTACAGATCATAGACCCTATATCCCGACATATTGATGTCTCACTATACAATACATACGGGTACTACAGATGGCCTGCTGGGTACAGATCATAGACGCTATATCCCTGACATATTGATGTATCTTTATACAATACATACGGGTACTACAGATGGCCTGCTTGGTACAGACCGTAGACCCTATATCCCGACATATTGGTGGCTCACGATAAATTACATCCGGGTACTACAGATGGCCTGCTGAGTACAGACCATAGACACTATATCCCAACATATTGGTGTCTCACTATACAATACATCCGGGTACTACAGATTGCCTGCTGGGTACACACCATAGACCCTATATCCCAACATATTGATGTCTCTTTATACAATACATACGGGTATTACAGATGGCCTGTTGGGTACAGACCATAGACACTATATCCCAACATATTGTTGTCTCACTGTACAATACATCCGGGTACTACAGATGGCCTGCTGGGTACAAACCATAGACCCTATATCCCGACATATTGGTGTCTCACTATACAATACATCCGGGTACCACAGATGGCCTGCTGGGTACAAACCATAGACCCTATATCCCGACATATTGGTGTCTCACTATACAATACATCCGGGTACCACAGATGGCCTGCTGGGTACAAACCATAGACCTTATATCCCGACATACTGGTGTCTCACTATACAATACATCCGGGTACTACAGATGGTCTGCTGGGCACAGACCATAGACCCTATATCCCGACATATTGGTGTCTCACTATACAATTCATCCGGGTACTACAGATGGCCTGCTGGGTACAGCCCATAGACCCTATATCCCGACATACTGGTGTCTCACTATACAAAGAGACAAAGAGATTATAAAGTAGGTCAAAGAAATTATTTTTCTACTTTTTCAGATCAGCAACGGTGGTTTTATAGCTTTTACTGATAGTCCCAGTCAAGCCATATATACCGCTCTAGATTGGTCCGCTGAAGAAGTGTCGCCGTTTCTGGATATTCCATTTATAGCGCCATATTATTACGACGCGGTACGTCTTGACACTGTGAAAAATTATGCCGGTCACGTGTTTTACCAGGAACTACATTCCTCGACCAATCAGAAGTTACTGGAAAATTTAGGACAATACGTCCGCTCTCAAGTCACGGGCAGTGATACCTTTGATCCTACTTGGGGCATTCAGGTGACATGGGAAAACGTGACATCATCATCTCTGGTAGCTAGTACCACGTGTTCGGGAACATCCAGCCACCCGTGTGCGGTAAGTATATAAAACGAAATGTTGTAACTTGTTTGAAGCATATATTACACACACAGTCTATCCCAGAACGTGATATCTCTAGAATCAGGTCTATTAACTACCAATGGAAAAAACAGGGAATTCTATGCCTGTCCCATAATCCATAGCAATTGAATGCTTACTAAATTATGACTTCATTCAAACTTTCCCTGAAGCAACTGATCATTCAGCATGCTGGTAACAATTGCTGTTGAACAGACCCAATCGGGAGAGCTGGGTTCGTTCTACAGACTATTACACAATGGTTCAAGGTATGGGAGAAATCTAGCATCTAGCAATAGTACGAATACGCTGAATTGTCAGTTAATTTTATGTTGAGAAAGTCCTATAAATGTGAGTTAAAGTTTAGTCTGTAGTACGGACCAAGCTCTCTCGATTGGGTCTGTTAAATTGAAACGTTGGGAAAGCCACATTTGAACAGCACGTTAATTGGTCAGTTATTTCAACTGAATATCTGAATGACGTCTCAGTTTAGTACGCTTTCAATTGCTATGAAATGTGGAACATGCATAGATTTCCCTACTTTTCATTGGTCGGAAGATATCGGGTTCTGGAATACACTGTCTGTAGAACGGACCCAGCTCTCCCGATTGGTCTATTAAATAGCAATGTTTGGAAAACCACATTTGATCAAATTGATTGTTCTGTTGCTACAACGAAAGTTTGAATGATGTCATAGTTTATTAAGCGTTCAATTGCTATGAATTGCGAGACAAGCATAGAATTCCCTGCTTTTTCATTGAGGGGTTAATAGACCTGATTCGAAAGATATCAGGTTCTGGGATAGACTTGGTTACGGTTCAAATGTTGGTAAGTTTTCTCACCATATTACTTTAAATAACACAGGTAGATAACTCGTCCTGCATCACCCAAATTTCGAATCATGTTACATGGTGAATGAATATACTATTTCAAATGTTTTATTTTTCTCGACAAGGTTAACCACCACTGTTCTTATTTAATCCAAACACTCTCGCGCGCTTTGCATTGCGGGAACGGCAGGGTATGCTATGAATTTGCATTGGTCTAAACTTGGAGAGGTCAGTGACCTGTTAAGACCTAATAAGACTAGCGTTTCACTTTGGTGGATTGAGCTATAGATAACCGGTCTATGTTTGTGCTGATGCGCATGCTCAAGCCTCGGTTATGTATGTATTAGAATTATGTATTATGTATCAGCAATTTTCTAGTCAAAACAATGTTCTTGTATTTCACTGAATAAGAGACTACGACAAATCATTGTATATGTGCAAAGTTACACAAAAATCGAAATATTAGTAATGAAAAAATATCCTTTTTTTATTAGTTATTTAATCATAAGAAACTATTTTCGTTAAGCTTTCGTGTTCATATAACAATCAATATCACAGCTACCAACTGATCCCTGATTTACCATAATAAAACCAACACTGTTTCAAAATCCATGCCTGGAGTTTATAAAACGTTTTTTTTTTAATTCTTCACTCAAACTCGTTTTAAAACACAATTTCAAGCACTCATTTGAAAACAAAAATTAAAGCTCAAACACTTCACTTAGCTTCGAATCTTAAATAGTTTTAGCGCTGACTTGAGGTTAAAAAATGTGGATATTCACATTTATTTTGTTGTAACGAGTCCATTCATTTTTTAATTGAGCATGGAATCTAGAGTTAAGCATGGAACACAGTTTTATAACTTCATATGTTTCTATAAAATGTTGTTGCCATGTAGTCAAATTATTGTTTAAATAGCTGTTGGAACCAAACCCACCCTTATATGATTAGGAAACAGTTTTAAGATTTAAACCACATATTAAATCGTACATAACGTGCACTCCCTTAAAGAGAATTTTCTTTATATCTTCTGCCATGGTCAGGATTCAAGAATTCATATTTTGGCTTTTGAAATATATATTTTAAACCTCTTTTCAAGATACAAATACTGTTTCGTCTTTCGAATATTTTCTTCTCAAGTCAAATAATGATATCTTTTTGCAATTATTCTATAGTGTCAGTGCTGGTGTTCTTTAAATATATTGTTTAATCTACTTCAGTAACGTTTTTTTCTAAAATTCTTCTTCAGAGTTCCTATATCAATAACATCGTCCACATATTTACATTGCTTGTTTCACTGTAATGGATAATTGACGTAAAACGGGTTGTCGGTGATCTAATCAGCGATCGATATCATTTCCAGTGCCGCCATTTTTCTTAGACGCGCGAACGGTCTCTTAATATGCACTACATTGTATTACATTGTATTTACTTGAACAAATAACAGAACTTGGTCAGTGGGCAGAGCGATCAAGTCAATTGTTCTAATGTGTTCACCACACGATCGCTGTATCGCAAGTTATTGTCTACATTAACATTAAGTAATGTTTTCGAAATCCGCGTCTTCTTTACCAAGATCGAAACTCCGCAGCAATACAAAATGAAATGTGCGTTTATCGATGACAATAAATCATAAATTGCACATTTATTTTTCATCATAGCTACTCATAACAAATCTTGACGTAACATTTCAAATATTGTCTCTCATTATTCTTTTCTATGATAAGAAATTGTATTTTTACATGACCACTTTCACATAGATAACTCGTGTCAGATTATCGTTAACGCACACAACTGTAATACCAGTATATATTGAGAAAAACTCTATTAAATGCTATTTTAATTGACTATCAAATATTCAAACTTTTAAACGAAATACTCGTTTTACATTGATAACAACCTAAGGTTTATAATATGCTTTATTTTACAGATGAACACGTTCCAGTTGATTTTACTGACAGATGGAGGTCAAAGTTATGCCATATTTAACTATGGCAGAATGGACATTGTACCGCAAAAATACACACAGGTAAATGAAAGTATTTGTAAAGTATTTTTTAAAGATATGTTGGTATCTAGTTTTACAATCAAATTAGTTACACTGGTGTGCTGGAATATACATGTAGTTTAATTACAGTTACTGTTGGCAAAAAAAAAACACTTTACAGTATTCTTCTTCTTCTATTATAATAATACTTGAAAAATGGTATCAGAACCTTCCTCGCTTGGCGCTCATCATTTAGAAGGTAGTTCTGGGTCTAGTCGCGGTGTCAGTATAATGTGACTTGCTGTGGTATCGTACAATGTAACTGCGGCATGGTTCTGCGGTGTGGCATCGCTCAGAATACTGTTTCATTTCTGGGTCTAGTCGCGGTGTCAGTATAATGTGACTCGCTGTAGTATCAACTCATGTAACTGTGGCATGGTTCCCCAGTGTGGCAGCGCTCCGAATACTGTATCAGTATTAGGAAGACACCGTCGCGGTGTTAGTATAATGTGAATTGCTGTGGTATCGTACCATGTAACTGCGACATGGTTCTCCAGTGTAGCAGCGCTCAGAATTATGTATCAGTATCAGGCAGACACCGTCGCGGTGTCAGTATAATGTGACTTGCTGTGGTATCGTACCATGTAACTGCGGCATGGCTCTTCAGTGTGGCAGGGCTATGAATACTGTATCAGTATCAGGCAGACACCGTCGCGGTGCCAGTATAATGTGACTTGCTGTTGTATCGAACCATGTAACTGCGGCATGGTTCTCCAGTGTGGCAGCGCTCAGAATACTGTATCAGTATCAGGCAGACACCGTCGCGGTGTCAGTATAATGTGACTTGCTGTTGTATCGAACCATGTAACTGCGGCATGGTTCTCCAGTGTGGCAGCGCTCCGAATACTGTATCAGTATCAGGCAGACACCGTCGCGGTGCCAGTATAATGTGACTTGCTGTGGTATCGTACCATGTAACTGCGGTATGGTTCTCCAGTGTGGCAGCGCTCCGAATACTGTATCAGTATCAGGCAGACACCGTCGCAGTGTCAGTATAATGTGACTTGCTGTGGTATCGTACCATGTAACTGCGGCATGGCTCTCTAGGGTGGCAGCGCTCAGATTACTGTATCAGTATTAGGCAGACACCGTCGCGGTGTCAGTATAATGTGACTTGCTGTGGTATCGTACCATGTAACTGCGGCATGGTTCTCTAGGGTGGCAGCGCTCAGATTACTGTATCAGTATTAGGCAGACACCGTCGCGGTGTCAGTATAATGTGACTTGCTGTGGTATCGAACCATGTACTCGTAACTCAGGCAGACACCGCCGCGATATAACCGAAAAATCATTGAGGGCGACGCTAAATACCATACAACCACAATCTACATGTATTATATTAATGGCTTACATTAATTATCTAATTATAACGACAATGCATGGGGTTAACAAGTGATAGATTGCTGAGTTTCCCAAGCTATTAAATGTAACAAAGAGAATCTAGCAATGTTAAAATTGATACAGCTCTATAGTAGTATCCAGAGCCTACAAAATATATGTGTTTAGTGAAGAAAAAGTTGTAAGTACCGGCTAAAATCTAGCTACAAGTATGTATTGTTATGGTAGCGCTGACTTAATCCACACTGTCTTGATTGTATTTAATATGGTGTCTAGTACTGAGATGGGGGGATGCCAACAAAACCATTTTATAGAACAGTGCCAAACTGTCGATTTGTCTTCTATATTCAAGGCCTTTCCAACTTTGAAAACGCAATAGGTAAACAGACTGGCCCAGTATCTGACACAGTTTTGTTCTATTGGTGGTCCTTTTGGGTCATCTGGCTCATTGAATGTAGGTCAGCTAGAATTCCGGTTGGCTAGGAAACATAATATCGCTTAAACCTGTATTGTTGGTGTGAGGGATGTTGCATTTCACAAATTATCTTTACGAACAGACTCAATAAAACCGAGTCTGCTATTGTCTTTTCTTGATAGGTTTCAAATTGTTCCTTTTGTGAGATAATATTTAATAATAACAAAGCAACATTAGTCATAATTACGTTGTTTGGCATCTCCTTGAAGAAAGTATAACAAAATGTCCATCTATTGAAAGAAAAACAGCGCAGCAAACAACAACAACAACAACAACAACAACAACAACAACAACAACAACAAATAATATACTTTTTTCTTGTACTCGTTTTTGTTGTGGCCATTTTTGTATTTTGCTGTATACACATTTGAACGGTGTGACCACCTGATATAAAGACTCATCATTTGTTTAGCTGCTCATTCCCAAGTACGTGTTGATGCATTTATTTTAATGTGATTATTGATATTATCTGTTGTGTAGTTCATGCATTTTACCGCCTTATTATGCTGATTATTGATATATATATATATATATATATATATCGAGTTATACAAACGCTATACATAAAGCTTGTATGTATAAAATAAAGCTACTTGTTGCTTTTATTTCTGATTGTTTGTAATCATGGAGACCTGCTGCATATTCCAAGACCCCTTACGAGCAGAATCGATTAAGTCAAGTTGTTTGTTAAAATTGATTCCAAAGAAACCTTTTTATCAGAAGAAATGAAACAGGTAGTAAAGCGAGCACAAGAGCGCACAGACGTTCGTATTTCAGAAAAGCCTAGCGTGTCAGATGATTAGACTAAAAACTATTACGTATCAGGGTACCAGACTTTCATGATAACGATATGCTGGCATATAAGATTTCCAACGCGTTTTTTTGTGTAAAATAATCGATAAATGTTCATAGTGATTGTTTTAATACACGGCAGTGTTTTTAGCTCTACTGGCCAAAGGCCAGAAGTGCTTATGCAATGGCGCGTTGTCTGTCGTCCGTTGTCTGTCGTCTGTCGTCTGACGTCTGTCGTCTGTTAGCAGCACTTTCTCTGAAACCAGTAGGCTAATTAAATTGAAACTTCACATGGATATTTCTATTGCATAGGAGACTATACAGAATAATTTTTGTTTCGATCTGAAATTCAAGATGGCCGCCATTACTAAAAAAAGTCCAAAACTTAAAAAATCTTCTTCTCATGAACGGCCCAACAGATTTTCAAAATGTTTATGTAGTAATGATGACCAACTATAGTTCTGTTAGATTTGTTCAAATGGTGTCCCTAGGGTTAAAATGACCTTGCCCCGAGAGTTCAATTAGGGGACACATGTCAATATAATATTTTTTTTTTTTTTTTTTAAATGGAAATAATTTTGCCTATATCTTCACTCAGGCATTGTTAGGTAAAGGAGGTTAAAATTTGTAAAAATAAAAAGGTTCCTATGTCTTAAGGGGTCAAGAGGGGCCCCAAAAGGGTACAGATTGGAAATTAGTAAAAGTATTTTCATAAGAACCGGTATGTCAGATTTGTACATATTTGATATAATTTATCCCTAAGTGTGGGGGTTTGATTGCAGGTAAGAATTTAGGGGCTCAAATATATAGGGGCCCTGTAATGGGACTTAGAATTTTACATAGGGATACTGTTGGAAAACAGAAAATTCTCTTTTTTTTTCTTTTATTCTGAAACCACTAGGCCAATTAAACTAAAACTTCACCTGAATGTTTCTACTGCATAGGAGACTATACAAAATATTTATTTTTTCTATCTAAAATTCAAGATGGTTACCGTTACTAAAAATAGTCCAAAACTTAAAAAATCTTCATCTCATGAACGGTCCAACAGATTTTCAAAATGTTTATGTAATTATGATGACCAACTATAGTTTTGTTAGATTTGTTCAAATGGTGTCCCTAGAGTTAAAAATGACTCCGCCCCGATGTTTCTATTGCATAATAGAATTTCAAAAAGTACTATGGCCACTATGAGTCTGTAGAGCGTCCTCAGGCCCTCTTGGGCCTCTTGTTTTTTTCCTTTTCATTCCGAAATAACGCCAGTGACATAGTTACTAACGTTTGGCTTCTTATGAAACTACTCCAGAATCAAGGGTTTTCGATCCGTTTGTATTTTGAATTCTTTATCAATATCTATGTTACCACATTAGCTTGCTTTGCTGCTCCCGCTTTCGGCTGCTATTAGTATCAATGGTTCAGCAATATATTTGTCTTTTTTAAACACGTCAGGCTGGTTTCAATGGTGGCCATGGTATAGGCTGGACGAACCTTCTTCCAGGATCATCCTCCCTAAGACGATTGAATGAATTGCAAGGAAGTGACGTCAAGGGCCGATATATATTCCGGATTTCATCTGGCAAAATCTTTATGGGAGGATGCACAACAGACAGATCTTACAGTTTGTGAATTTTGAATGAGATTCGTTCAATTTGTAATTTCACCAGCTTTCTAATTTCTCATTTCAAATTATATTTTCTTCAAACTAGTAGAAATTTGGAAATTTATTAATAAAGTCAAATATTATTTAGCTCTTCTGGAACAGAATTTCGAAGACATAAAGAAGTCATAAGACATAATGTCTGAACCGTTGAACATAATATAAACCTATAAATAAAACTTGTCTCATAACACAGTCATGTTGAATTTTGTAGATTTAGTCACATTTGGTTAATGCTTTTATAAAAAGTGATATATGCACTTGAAGAATTTTAAAAAGCTGAACAGGTTCATTCATGTGCTGCTTTTATGTTTTCAGGTCATTTAAATATACATCCTAACTATGCTGGAATGTTTGGTGGGAAGTTGATAGATGTGTCTGGGCCATGCTTTACAGGCAATGTGAACAATATCATGTGTCGATTTGGAGATGTGAGTTCTTATATCCACTCTAAAAATGAAAGCATTTTTAATTGAAAAAAAGGTAGTTCATTTATTAAAATCCGATATTGGGCATTATGACCAAAGGTCATACCGAAGGCTTGAAACAAGGTACTAGAAGCTTCCTTGTTTGGCGCTCAGCATCAAGAGGATAGTTGTAGGTCTGGTCGACCCTGTGTCAGTATAAAGTGATTGGTAGGAATATCATACCATTTGCTGCTGCATGATACTTCAGTATGGCAGCGCTCAGAATATGCCGTCGCGATATGACTGAAAAATTGTTTGTTGAAAGTGACGCTAAACACAATACAAAAATCAATCTATGTTTGCTCGTATTTGTGCTGTTATAACGTCTGTAAGGTACAGCTCCTATTTTTGTATAATGTTGAAAGCCTCCAAAGCGGACATAGTAAAGGGCATTTCTTGAGACACATGCTTTATGCTTTTATACATTTATATGTAAACTGAATGGATAAAATTGTGTGTGAATGTATTTTATCACTTATAACGATCTTTTTTACAAAATCATGAATGAAATACCTTTACATGCATGTTCTAAAACTGTAAATATCGCTTTGATAATCTTGTTTTGAAATTCACCGGGCATTTTGAGTAGATATACATAGCTTTATGCCGAATATCAATACAATAACTAAACACACAGATGATGATGCGTAGTAAACTGTTATTGTTGAATCCAACTTTTTTATGAAAACTCACAGAATCCAGGTACGGTGCAGAAAGCTATCTTCGTCAGCCAATCACGTGTCCGATGTGTGGTTCCGAGGCTACAAATTCGTGACCGAGTCAAACTCAGTTTGTCTCTGAACGGTGGTAACTCCTATCCATACTCTACTACAATCACGATTGGTAAGTTGACACGTCCTTGTACCATCGCCATATAAATAAACACATTGCATAAATGGCGGGAACTGCTATTGTACGAAAGGAAGAAACAAAGAGTATATTTTTAAATGATTTGTTTGCATTATACACCACTCCGGTGCTTATTTTATTTGGATAAACTTGACATAATCATGTTATCAATAGCAAACATGTTAACTACTAGGCATGTCACAGTTTAACAATGACGTAGACTTCTACGTAGACTTCTACGTCATTGTCTAAAAGAACTATGTACACGTCATTGTCGTCTACATGAAAGCAATTCATATTCAGGACACAGGTTACTTATTCTACTCATTCAATGTTATGTGGTGTTACGTTTTTAGTTAGTTTATGTAATTTAGCTTTATGTGTATGCGATCGAGGATTAAATACGATTAGAGTACCAACCCACCTACCCACTGTAAATGTGACGCAATACCGAGGGGGGGGGGGGGGGGGGGGGAGTGATTGGTGGTCTCCAATAACAGGACAACAGCAAATTGATTTTGCTGAAAACAGTTAACAGTGAATACAAAATGAAGGAAAAAAGTTAACAGTAAATAACATGAAGATAACAGATAACAACAATTTTACGTTTCCAAAGTAGCTCAGCATCACTTCTTCTGAGACCTGGTCAGTCTGGTCATCAGGTTCACTGTCTATCGAACCAGATGGTTTTTTTCTGGTACAACAGATATGTTACCAACTGTAGCAACATTTTTCTCCTTTTCAAACAATATCTTCTGTGTTGCTTTCACTTTACTTTCATACAGGTTCAAGGGTAAAGTGTCTGATTTGAATTTCGTTGTTTCCTGTCTCACAGTCGTCTGCTGAACACATTGTCCAAAGTTATCGCCCAATTCTTCATTAGATCTTGTTCTGCAGCATTAAGACCGTTAGAGGTACATTAAGAGATTGGTAGGTTTCAGATGACCCATTCTGGGCATGGTACACAAACTCGTTGTGTTTGCTGAGACAGGATAATACGAAGTTGGATTGGTGTAGTAGTGAACAGACCACGCTGCTGCTCTTTTCATACTCTCATGAACTGTGTTTGACAGATTCCTAGCATATTGCAGGCAGGTTGGAAATTGGCCTGCATATTCTCCACTTGCACAGTCAAACATTACTGTAGATCTATAGGACATCCGGCGATGTGTCTTTCTGGATGTTGTAGATTATTCTTGATCATGTCAACTGATCCAATTGTTTTACTGGCCACTGTTCCTCCCAAAACCTCCTTGACATTTGACACACATTCTTTCAGGAAAGTACTCAAGGATGCCTCTTTCTCCTACGCTTCTGTAATAGTATGTTTTGGTACTTTCTGAAGTGTACTGAAAGTGCTGAATAAAGCAATCTGAGCTGAGATAAGAATGTGATTGAATTTTGCACCTACATGCCTACTTGTATAGCAACTGCTTGTCAGGATATACTTCTGGCTGCTTCAGACAAGAATAGAGTCTTGTACACGTGTGACCTGCAACAAGACGGTGTTATAACTGGAGGCGTGATCAACGAGCTGACTCCATACCCACGAACTTGTAAAAAAGATTTGGCTCTTTCGGTAGTGGGAAGTTCTGTTTTTGTCTCTCATGATGGTGATCCTGATGGGATAGTTTAAGTTTGATTGGACACCCGCATGCCGTAGTTTATTCTCCCAAATGGGACACCTGAATGCAAAGAAGTTGTTGGTGTTGCTGGCATTCATGAAGATAGATGTGTATTTACTGATGCTGCAGGTCATACCGTTAAAAAGTACAATCGTGGAACAGTTGAACTGTTGGCAGGTAGTGGACAAGAGGGCAACAACAGTGGACCATCAAAAACAGCTTCTTTCAGTCAGGTTATGGATCTTTGTACTTAGTACGATAACATCTTTGTGTGTGATATACAGTGTGTCATATAAGCTCTGAGCTTTCATCAAAATCATTACAACTGTGCCTGAACACAAAACTTGGGAACAGCCATTATCTCCAATACAGGAGATGATTTTTTACGTATTTGAAGATTTTGCTAACAGTTAATATTTGTGAAATAACAGATAACAGACAAGCATCAATTAACAGTTAACGGGAAATACCATTTTCACAATAACAGATAACAAAAAATAAATTAAGCTGAAAACAGATAACACTGAATCAGTCAAAAACAGATAATAGTGAATACATTTTTCATAATAACAGATAACAAAGAATAAATTTTGCTAATAACAGCTTAACAGAGAATACCTTTGCCACCCCCACCCCCACCCTCAATGCCGTATATCAATCTTCAAGGTCTATGTGATCGGACAAGGTTCTTACTAACGACCCGTGGATTGTCAGACGTGAAACAAACTGATGTTGTAATCTATCAGTTTGGTTTCTATCATTTCAGGTTTCGATACGCTGTTAGGTAAAAGTATTTATAAATCAAATCAAAAGTGACGAATGTTTTAATAAAGACGTTTAAATGGTAGCTGTGACAATGGAATATGGAGACAAATTCTGTAAGAATAGGCTATATATATATATTGTTATACTGTTACATTGAGAAGTACTGTGCCACAGACACAACCTTGAAGTTAAATAATTGTGATGAATTTGCATGTTTACATCGCCATTCATTTGTATTTTCATGAAACCCAATGGAAATATTCAGAATACGATATTAGATTATATATAGGATATGATTGTTAAAAAACATATGCAGTTTTATATATACATGTATTATAGTGTTTCCGGGGCGCTCGAAAACTAATGAACACTTAGCCATGAAGTGGACAAATAATGATTTAGGCTGGTATGCCGCTGAATCGAAGACATTAACATTGGAATGGAAACCAGCTTTGCTGAGCAACAACAGTAAAGACAGGGTGGACGTTAGATTGGTGGGATACAGGGAGGCTAATGGAGTGGTAAGTAATATTTGCTGTTGATAAACAGGAATGGACCAAGTTCCCTTTTTTACTATTTCATTTCCCCAAGATCGAAGTGCTGGTCTAACATGCCGAAGAGTTGACCATGCGTCTGCAATCAATATAATACTTTGCTAAGTCATCGACTTTATGAACTTTTTCCAAATCCAGTATCTCTTCAAAGTAGAAACAGATTTCAGTTATAGGAAGACGCTCTTGTCTTAAAATATAGCTCCATCTGTTTGTTTAAAACGAAAATATTTCATACATCATCCTTGAACAAATGTTGTTAAACAAAATAAAGTATATGTTTTAATATAATGTGTGAACGCACTTCGCCATTTCAAATTCCATACTGCATATATTGTATACAGCTTTGACTGTACCTTACATTCAATTGTATGAACTATCATCATGTATTAGATAGCCTTGGTGTTTCTGTGCTATTTGAATACTACGTCGTATTCTGTTGGGAATAATGACCATCGATCAATTACAGAGCTCGTATATGACACTGTCAACCTTGGGGAGCGGCTTACCCGTCTCACAGGGGCGTCTGACGATTGACCCGGAACAGTTCCAGTGTAGCGGACAAGACTGTTACAACTACGAGGTTGGACTGGTAGAAGTACAATTACAGAAAGGTGCCATACCACAGGAATATGGGTGAGTGTAATACAAGACGGTAGAGGTACAATTAGAGACAGGTTCCATACTACATTAATATGGGTGAGTGTAAAACAAGACCGGTAGAGGCATACTTACAGAAAGGTGCCATACAACAGTAATATGGGTGAGTGTAATACAAGACCGGTAGCGGTTCAATAACAGGAAGGTGCCATAACACAGCAATATCGGTGAGTGTAATACAAAACGACCGGTAGACTGTTCGGGGGTAACATTGAATATTGGAATTATAACATCTAATGTAGGTAAGGCCTGGACAACGCTAGTAGAGGTGGCATTGCAGAAAGATGCCATTACAAAAATATAGGCAAGGTTCAAACAACGCTAGTAGAGGTGGCATTGCAGAAAAATGACATTACACAAATATAGGACGATGACATAGCACAAAATATAGGTAAGATTTAGACAACGCTAGTAGAGGTGGCATTGCAGAAAGATGACATACCACAAAATAAAGGTAAGGTTTAGACAACGCTAGTAGAGGTGACATTGCAGAAAGATGCCATGACACAAAGTATAGGTAAGGTTTAGACAACACTAGTAGAGGTGGCATTGCAGAAAGATGACATAACACAAATATAGGTAAGGTTTAGACAACACTAGTAAAGGTGGCACTGCAGAAATATGGCATAACACAAATATAAGTAAGGTTTAGACAACGCTAGAAGAAGTGGCATTGCAGAAAGATGCCATAACACAAATATAGGTAAGGTTTAGACAACGCTGGTAGAGATGGCAGTTAATACGTACGTTTTAGACAACACTAGTAGAGATGGCATTGCAGAAAAATGCCATAACACAAATATAGGTAAGGTTTAGACAACGCTGGTAGAAGTGGCATTGCAGAAAGATGCCATAACACAAATATAGGTAAGGTTTAGACAACGCTGGTAGAGGCGGCATTGCAGAAAGATGCCATAACACAAATATAGGTAAGGTTTAGACAACGCTGGTAGAGGCGGCATTGCAGAAAGATGCCATAACACAAATATAGGTAAGGTTTAGACAACGCTGGTAGAGGCGGCATTGCAGAAAGATGCCATAACACAAATATAGGTAAGGTTTAGACAACGCTGGTAGAGGCGGCATTGCAGAAAGATGCCATAACACAAATATAGGTAAGGTTTAGACAATAATGGTGTAGGCAGCACAGCAGAATGGTGATGATACAAAACAAAATTAAAGTAATGTAAGAAGGTGTCGTAGTGCACAAGCAGTGGTGCATGCATGACTGGACTGGTAGACGTACATATAGCAATTCCGTAATGGTTACACTCTACAAAAAATTTCTCTAGAAAGGACACACTAAAGATTTTAGATTCGTATCAAACCGCAGTTGAGTATAATTACAGCCAATACAGATGGTTTTATAGGGAGGTGTAACAATACTAAATACAAAGCAAAAACTGTCAAGTAAATATGATATCACTCATTGGAATCACACATCCCCAGTATCCTACAATTAACCTGATTCAAATTACTTATATTACTCAACAGTAACTTTACCTTGAAGACTTCAAATATTAGTCACTTTAAGCAGAACATGCATTTCTTGTATATTGTTGGTGGCAGCCAACTTGTTGTTTATTTTTATTACATGTTATTAAATTTATTATTTTAGATTTTTATCTAGTACTGTTATACCCCTGGGTTGGTATGTGCAGAACGCCATGAAGAACCAATATGGCACAGACTGGCCATCAAAATTGTGTGTTAACTGGTACGACAAGGACAGTCAAAACAAGACATGGGAGGAGGCTCTGCTGCATTGCCCTTGCTCCGTGCAACAAGCCATGTCAGATTTCGGTCGATGGCAGCCAGACCATGGATGTAACGTACAGAATAAGGACAGCTCGGTCAACTGTTACTTCCACAAGGAGGCGACTCACTGCGTCCGTGCTGTGCAGCCCGTGTAAGTTTGGTGGTGTTTTAGATGTTCCTGCAATACTTATACATGTATGCATAGTGTCTGTAAGCTGTAGACTAGTCAGTGTTTTATCAATTTTCAAAAAAAATCTTTACAAATTAAGACATATTAGACAAACGGCTAGTCGATGAAATATTTCTTAAGAAAATGTTGGGTTATTCAAAAATAAACGTATGCGTCGATCATATTGTATTTTAAGAAGGCATTCGGCACTGTCAGAAAGAGTTTCAAATTCTATATAGGCCATATTTGATTATGCTGTCATAGTTAATAGATTATATTGTATTTTTATGCCAAAGATCATCCTTAATCCATAGCTAAAATTGTATTTGCAACTACAAAGAATATATTTTTCTGTATTTAAATTACTTTGATTTTGTCATGGTAAAATTATCTGTCGTCCGTCCTTTAACTTTTCTCTTATAGATAATTATACCACCATTTTTACAGCAGTTCTATAACCACACAATCTCAGACAAATCCTTGAACCAGCGAGGCGGTAGTCTTATGGCTAAAGTGATGGCCGCTCATGCCAAAGATTGCGGGTTCGATCCCCAGCTCGACCCGATGCTTTCATAAAAGAACTCTCAGTACTGGTTCTACCCAGGAAGCGGACTTGATAACGGTTCATATAAACTCTGAGCTTTCATCGCAATCGAGCTAAAATAAATTATTATAAACTAACCAACGTCATTCGATCAAAGATACCTTCGCCATAGGGTAAATAAGCACATTTTAAGCGGAGAACAGTTTATCTGAAAGTTCATGACCTAGGTCTTTAATATTTTGCACGTAGCAATGTTTATTGATTCCCTCAAAGGTTTGTTGAAGTCAAAGTATCGAGTAAAATGATAAGTCAATATGTGATACTATGTTATAATATAATATTATTAAAGTTATTACAGGTACTAGTTTTTAAATTCTATATTAAAAAGCAAGGTGCAATAACTGTTTTCATCACACCAATATCAATACAATACATATGTCTGTAGTTTAAATATGTAGCATTATATAGCAACAATTTTTAAAAAATAAAACGGCTGAAGATAAAATATTCAGTTACTCCTGAAAAAAGATATCTAATCATTCCATTCCAACTGCCATCCTTATTTTTGGAGCCAAACTTGCCATCAGGAACTAAATAGATCTCATAACAGAAGCTTAACATCTTAGCCACCTCGCTAATCAGGTCAACAGCGAAACCTTCATATTTGTCATTGTGTAAACGCAATAGCACCTTTAATTTTCATCGGATGTTACCAAACCTTCACAGAAGTTATATAACCACAAGATCTTAGACAAAGTCTTGGACCTGCCAGATTCAACTACAAATACCCACTGCCACACGCCTTAACATATTAAGGTAAACAAATTAAAAAAAAACGCTTTCTAAATTCAGTGCCTCTCGGGCCACTTGTTTGAAACTATCAAAGCTCACCAGTGCTGTCTGTTTAAAAAGAAATAATCCATTTCTTTTTAAAATTAGAAATGGTGCCGGGAACCAGTGTTGCTACAGTGATAAAGGTGTGCTGATATTCGCGGCAGATACATTCCAAGGTAGTACGCCGGACCGCAGTCACGACTGGGGTGCAGCGCCGTATGGTAAACCCGGTTATGTCCCCTCGTTGTCGCACTGGGTTGATGACGTGATCTCGTTCTACTACTGCTGCCTGTGGGATGATTATAAGTCATGTGATTTATACATGGACACGAGAGCTACAAAAGACTGTGCTGGATACAGTCCGCCTTTATTGGGTTCGTTAATTGTTGAATAATGTAATTTGATCTATACCTTAATATCTTATCTTCAAGGTATATTGATATTATATATTTTATATCAATAATACATTACTTAACATATTTATCTGTGACAATATGGCAAACCATTTAATTTTAAACGTTACTTACAATATCTTAATGATACAGTCACTCAAGAAAATATGATTTCTCGCGCAAAAAAAGTCCTCAGTTTTAAGTATGGTGCAACCAGTGAGTGTGTGTCCTCGATATCTATAATTGGATTTAGGCAGACGCTGTTATAGACAAATACTTCTCACGATCAAATGGTGTGGAACACGTGGTCCCATGGTAGAAAATCGGGCCCATGATCTTGTGTTCGATCTTCCACCACGACTATGTGTAATGTCCTTGGGCAAGACACTTTATTCACTTATTCTAAGTAGTGACATTGTAAACTATTTATTAATAAGTTAACTTGTAAAGAAAGTCAAATAAACATACACTTCTTCCGTACCATCCACTTGAACAATTCAGCTCGATATAACTGCATTCCGTTCATCAATCGTTACTTTGTTCTTGGGCAATGAACAAAATGACAACAACCATATTCTTTTTTTGCAGAAACATCAACCAGTTGACATAAAAAAAACGTATATCACACGATTGATGTGCATCATTGTGTAATATAATGTAACATCACCATTTATTTAAAAACCGATTTTAAATATAGATTGCCATATGTGGTATGTCTCTTAATTTACTTGATAAAATTATTTGGCCAGTGCTAATATCAGTTCGGATTATGCAAATAAAGATAACTGTAATCTTTGCAAGTCATGACAACGTCCATGATTTTATATATAAACGCTTGATACATCGTGCTTGCCTAATGACGGCAGGCATGAACATCATATAAACGTTTCACTATTTATTTGTCATGGCCTCACAAAACGAATAGAACGTAGAGACGAAAAACCAAGGAAGCAGGTAGGTGCGCTTCACAGTAACCGCACCGATATGTTAATCAAGAACTTAACAATAAATTAGATCATCATATAACTATAGTGTTACATTCGGAAGTGCTGTATAAATAACCTCATTGTAACATTGGTGGAGATGCCATGAATAAAGGTTTTGTTCATGATAAAGTGAACTTTGAAGTATATGCTGTGTATCTGGCTGATCATGTTGCGGAACATATAAACTGAAAAGTTAAAGAAACGCTTGTGTGAGTTTTATTTTATCTTAATAGGAATTACAGTTTTAGAATATGCATGTTAAGGTATTTCATTAGTGATTTTGCCAAAATGAATATTATTATTGACAAAACTACTAACGAAATACCTTAACAAACATATTCCACACTGTGACTATTGCTTACAATAGTTATATAATATGGCTCTGAAATTCACACGGCATTTCCGTATCTATTTAGTATGATTTTCCTGTCATTTAATGACTACATAGCATTGTAACTTTACAGCAAGTGTTTACGGACAAGGTCACGTGACACCATTTGGTGGTTTGAGCAGAAATTACCGGATGTTTGGACCAGGAGACTATGTTCTGATGACTTCTGGCGATACAACAATCCAGGGAAGATTTGAAAGGAATCCATTTGAAACAGAAAGTTAGTTTATTTGAAGTTAAGACATGTGTAAGAACAAAGCAGACCTTATCACCGGAAACATGGAGTTCATTCAGTAATTTTCGAAAGTAAAGTTAAAGTCCCCGCTAGGAATCATGAGCGATGATGTACATCTCTTTTCTCCCCCAACCTTCTTTCTGTCTTTCTCTCAATATAAACTCACATACAGTTTCTTATATCAAATGTGGTTTATATACGATCCGTGACTTGCCTGTAATGGACTTTCGAAATAAATGCATCACAACTTTGCATTCAGTAATGTTCGAAAATACATGTGAAGCCCCTGCTAGGAATCATGAGGGATGGATGTTGTACACCTCTTTCTCTCTCCCTCTCTTCCCCCCCCTCTCTCTCTCTCTCTCTCTCTCTCTCTCTCTCTCTCTCTCTCTCTCTTAGTATAAACTCAGATCCAGTCACTTTGATATAAATGTTTTATATGCAAACCGTGGCTTGTCTAATTTAGAATTTCGTAATGAATTGCCCATTTATATATTCCACTTATTTTCAGATGGTGACAGAATAACCTCTTCCGTGGTACTCACAGCGGTGTCGGTACAAAATAAGGGCTTGTCAGACACCGTAGAACTAATCATAAAAGGTCGAAAGGACAATAGGGACTTCCAAAGTATAGATGTGATGGTGAACGGCGAGATCATCACATTTGACAGATCATCTCTGGCGTGGCAGGACTTTACAGGTAAGAGTGATGGTGAACGGCGAGATCATCACATTTGACAGATCATCTCTGGCGTGGCAGGACTTTACAGGTAAGAGTGATGGTGAACGGCGAGATCATCACATTTGACAGATCATCTCTGGCGTGGCAGGACTTTACAGGTAAGAGTGATGGTGAACGGCGAGTCATCACATTTGACTGATTCCCTCTGGCGTGGCAGGACTTTACAGGTAAGAGTGATGGTGAACGGCGAGTACATCACATTTGACTGATTCTCTCTGGCGTTGCAGGATTTTACAGGTAATAGTGATGGTAAACGGCGAGTACATCACATTTGACGGATCCTCTCTGGCGTGGCAGGACTTTCCAGGTAAGATTGATGGTGAATGGCGAGTTCATCACATTTGACTGATTCTCTCTGGCATTGCAGGACTTTACAGGTAATAGTGATGGTGAACGGCGAGTATATCACATTTGACCGATCCTCTCTGGCGTGGCAGGACTTTACAGGTAATAGTGATGGAGAACGGTGAGTACATCACATTTGACGGATCCTCTCCGGCGTGGCAGCACTACACAGGTAAGAGTGATGGTGAACGGTGAGTACATCACATTTGACGGATCCTCTCTGGCCTGGCAGGACTTCACAGGTAAGAGTGATGGTGAACGGTGAGTACATCACATTTGACGGATCCTCTTTGGCGTGGCAGGACTTTACAGGTAAGAGTGATGGTGAACGTCGAGTACATAACATTTGACGGATCCTCTCTGGCTTGGCAGGACTTCACAGGTAAAAGTGATGGTAAACGGCGAGTACATCTCATTTGACAGATCCTCTTTGGCGTGGCAGGACTTTACAAGTAAAAGTGATGGTGAACGGCGAGCACATCACATTTGACGGATCCTCTCTGGCGTGGCAGGACTTTACAGGTTAGAGTGACAAAGAAGTCCTAGTATAATGCAAAGACTGTTATGTTTAATGCTTACTTTATTTATCTATTTTGTTGTAAGTAATGTTTTGAGTAAATAACTTGTTTTGATTGAACAATATCTACACAAAAATTAACAAAAGCAGCCTTTTTAATATATTGTGTCCCTTGTGTCATGGTGTGTAAAACCAAATGTGTCCCTCGTGAACAAAAATATATTAGAAACAAATATGCTGTTTGGCTTTGCTATCAAATATATTAAATAAAAATATGCTGTTTGGCTTTGATATGAACTATATTAGATACAAGTATGCTGTTTGGCTTTGATATGAACTATATTAGATACAAATATGCTGTTTGGCTTTGATGAACTATATTAGATACAAATATGCTGTTTGGTTTTGATATGAACTATATTAGATACAAATATGCTGTTTGGCTTTGATGAACTATATTTAATACAAATATGCTGTTTGGCTTTGATGAACAAAATTACATACAAATATGCTGTTTGGCTTTGGTATGAACTATATTAGATACAAATATGCTGTTTGGCTTTGATGAACTATATGAGATACAAATATGCTGTTTGGCTTTGATATGAACTTTATTAGATACAAATATGCTGTTTGGTTTTGATATGAACTATATTAGATACAAATATGCTGTTTGGCTTTGATACGAACTATATTTAATACAAATATGCTGTTTGGCTTTGATGAACTATATTAGATACAGATATGCTGTTTGGCTTTGATATGAACTTTATTAGATACAAATATGCTGTTTGACTTTGATATGAACTACATTAAATGGAACAGCTAATCTGACATTGATGTATTTCCTAAATCTTTGTCGATATATTGAGAAGTGTTTTTAAAATTTGTATTCGACATCAGTTTTATTTTTTTTTATTTTATACAATCTAAATGTTCTTTCTTATTCAAGTCTAAATTTTAAGGAAATTGCACAAATACTTTCTGATTAAATATATAAAATGTCAGGTACATAAAATGTAAGGAGGCGGGTTAGCTGTTCCGTTTAGTATACATAATAAAAGCTGACATACTATCAGTAATCATTACTGAACAAACTGAACGTGCCAACTATTACCGTGAGTCTGTATATGAAACTATATACTTTTACGTATATGTAACGTAATTATAACTAATGAACCCATGTTTATTTATGCAAACCATGTGTCGCTGTTGTAAACAAAAACCTTAACATTAATAAAAACGTCCCACTTCCCATTTTAACGTTAGGCAACAATAAAGTCGTCGTGAAGCAGGGATATTTATAAAGAAATTGTATACAATGTTTACTTTTTAATACCAGGTGCTACCGTTGTGAACAAAGAACTAACTAGACTACTAGACGTGTACATCTTTACTTTGATGTTGGGTGTAATAGCTGATTTATTCATTTTATCAGGTGTTGCCGCTTTAAAAAACAATACTTGAGTAGCATAAAATGACCAACATAATGTGGGTGTTAACAATAGCATTGTCAAAGTGGAAGAGATAATGGTATCCATGTTTTCTTTTTAAACCAGGAGTTGCCGTTATGAATACAGACGTAACTGCACCGATCATGTCCAACTTTACTGTGATGTTAACAAACGATATAGGCTTTCAAGTAGTAGAGATTGCAAACACATTACAGTTGGACTTGATGATACCAACCAACACCTTTGTATGTATATTGTAGCAAATGCTTATTTCGTTTTATTCTACCTGTCAGTTTGCTTAACAATTGAAATGCCGCGTTTTGTTTCTTATTCATTTAACAAATATTTAAATGTCGGTTTCTTTTAAGACAATCCAATACAAAACATCACTGTCTCCCGAATCGTTGATCACTTTTGTTTCTTAAGTACAGATAAAAAAAGATGGATTTTTATGTTAAGTTCTCACTACACAGTTGTGTCCCATTTTCACTGAGGGTAAACGATTCTTGTGCTAAAAAGTTGGTTCGAAATATTTTCAAAATGGTTAGCAGTGACTGCGATTTCTTGCTGCAGATGAATAAAGAAAATTCCGACATAGCATACACTGCACTAAGACCTAAATGGTGCTAAAAATGACTTGTATATGATTTAATTTATGTATTTTGGAGCGTTTGAGTACTTGTTTTAAAAAAAATAAGCTGTTCAACCCATAGGTTATTGTGTATTTTTATGAGAAGATACATACTTGTTATCAAAACAAGCTGGAATCCTAGACCTTATGTTGTATAGAGTAAAATACAACTTTGTAATGAGACCTAAAAATGCGAGAAAGAAACCAATATAGTTTTCTGTGTAAAAATCATATCAACTAATATTCCTCAATTGTCTTGTAAAATTGATTAAACTCAATTCCACATGACATATCACTGTAAGACAAGTCTTATAGATACGTTGTTTGATATGTTGATGGTAATAGGATATAATCTATATTGGACATCTATTTTGTTCTCTTCGATATCCCCTCCCATTTAACACACTTATTGTTATATCTATGGGCTAAACGTTAAGCACTACAAGCTTGGTGCATGATGCATTTGATTGATAACTTAATACCAATTGACTACATGCATACCTGAGACTTATACATGTACTGATACTACTAACAAACAAAAATCATCAATACAAAATTATTTCATTTACGTTGCACGCACCTGTAATAAATAACACAAACAACACGTGCATGATCAAGCAAGCAGTTGCATACATGGGTGATGAATATGTTGTTAGATGTTGTAGTTGAGCGGACTTCAAGATGCATTTTAATAGATATTCTACATACAAAGAATCTTTGTCACTTTGTTGATAGATCATGAATTGATAACATATGTTTGGTATAAGGGTTAAAGAGGACGATCACACCAGAACGTGCCGCTTGCTGCGTTGTTAAAACGATGATATCATTTTAGTTGTGTATATGAATATTAGTGTAGGAATCCGCAACTTACCGTGAACTGACTTGGGTTTTACGTAATCTTGTTTCATCCAAGAGATATTTTTTTCTGTTCAGTGTGTATAATGTCCGCAAAGAGAAAGGAGACTTTCGAAATACTGTATTTAACTCCCCATTTTCAGGCCTGATTTTTTTCTTAATTTATAATTCGAACATGACAATACTTTTGAAATGTTCAGAATATATCAATAATCCCATCCAAAGCATAGAATGAGTAAGGATCTAGTGGTCCAAGGGCAGGGCATCGTACCCAGGAACGGAGGGTTGTGGGTTCCATCCTCTCCAGCGGCTATGAATGGTGTCCTTTAGCAAGATTATCTTCCAAACATGCTTAGAAATAGTTGTACTCTGGATTTTAGATTTGTCTAAGCTGTAAGAACATGTTTCACAATCAATATAAAATATATAAATTTGTATCACAATGGCAATACAAATAGGAAAATGCATTTTAAAACAGTTTCAGTTTTATTGCCAAAACAACAACACACAGTTGCCTATGGTCATTTACAATATATATTAAATCAAGTATTGCATAGATATAATATACATTTTGATCAAAAACAGCCATTATATCACGTGCATTTAGCACAAATTACATGCTCAAGACATTATACTACATGTTAAAAATACAAGCACAAAAACTTGTGTTTAAGAAACATATTATATATACACTCGCTATAACTATTTTACATCTTATTTCAGGAAAATATATCTGGACTTTTAGGTGACCTTTCTGGAAATTTTCTTCTACCCAATGGATCAGTTGTGGACCAATCAGACATTGATACTAATACGGAAATGTACAATAAATACCAGCTAGCGTGTAAGCTACTATTTCATTTAATTGTTTTATCAGTTGACATTATTTATATATAATTTATATAACACGGGTTCCACCAAGTCGTCTAAGGTTCTGTCTTAACACCACTAACCTCACTCAGCCCGGCTCGGCCTTAAAACGTTGTATGTGAGAAAACTAGACATTAACGTGTGTATGGACGTTAGTGCTACACAGACTCGTTGATGAATCCCTCCATAATTTAAACTGGATATGCCTTATATATCGTTATGTGTTCAAAGTTTCAAAATAAATAAATAAATAAAACATTTATATAACAAAACACCGACTTGTGAAAGGTATGATATATAACTTTAGATGCCCTGTTTGCTATATCCATGTTAAAATGTTTTGTTTTTTTTGTGAAATTGATATTTGTTTATTGTTTGCTTTTTAATCTTGATTGTCACACTGTTTTTGATTTGTAAGAATATCAAAAACGTGATCTTACATGTTATGATAGAACTTATTTTTTAAAAAAAACCAGCTTTTCAAGAACAGAATATCGCTTACAAAAGCCGGTGTTAGAGACATAAGTGATGTTGTACATTTCATTAACTCTCATGAACAAACATTTTATCAGATGTGATTGACTATCACGGAATCAGTCTAACGTGACGTATGGCTGTAATAGAATATCGCTTTTTGAGATGAGAATATCACTTTTTTGAGATTAGAATATCGCTTTTTTAGATTAGAATATCGCTTTCTGAAATATATGACCACTTAAAAGCCGGTGCTATTGGGCGCGATGGGTGTTGCACATCATACACAGACTCGGTAAAACCCCAAGTCGGATATTCACTTGCTTGAATTCTGTATTTCAAAGTGATCCTCATAACAGATATTGTTAAATTGTTATTCTTGCACTTGAAACTTTTTTATAACATAAGTGTTATCTATTCAGGGTCTGTTAAAAACAAGACATCAAGTCTTTTCCAAGATTACATACCGGCTAATCACTCCTACCTAGGGCGGGTAGAACTTGATCCCAGTGAAATGCCAGGGGTTAATGAAAACTCCGTCAGGGCTACTTGTGGAAATGATGTCAAATGCACATGGGATTACAGGTAACTCCATTATAAACAACGTTTGCATGTTACCAATATACTTTTATGATATACGTATTTCAAGTAAGTGGCGTGCAATGGTTTATGTTGATGTTTTTATGATATACGTATTTCAAGTAAGTGGCGTGCAATGGTTTATGTTGATGTTTTTATGATATACGTATTTCAAGTAAGTGGCGTGCAATGGTTTATGTTGATGTTTTTATGATATACGTATTTCAAGTAAGTGGCATGCCGTGATTTATGTTGATGTTTTTATTATATACGTATTTCAAGTAAGTGGCATGCTATGGTTTATGTCGATGTTCTTAAGCTTAGCTACTTAGCTAATTCTCTCAAAGGAGCCCCGATCCTGGGTTAGAGGTTAATTGTTTTGTTCCATGCTGAACTTCATAATCAAACATAATTGCATGGTTCATTTAAAAACACAAATATAAGCACACACACTTGAGATTCGGCCTCAAATTTGACAGTATTAATGCTGATTTGAGATAAAAACGTATTGGTATTTATACTTATAGTATTAAAATGATTCCATTAATATCTTAATTATATATGTAATCTTGATATGGGTTTAGAATAATGTTCTGTAACCTCAGACCTAGGTCCAAATATCTGAGAAAAATATTTTCTAGTAACATGCAGCTGACTGTTGTTTTCAGTTTGGTGTTGCACAGCTGTACATAGCTGCGAGTTATTCACATCAATAACACTGGTAACAGTACTTGGCATATACTTAAAATGACGTGAGGGGTGGTATTCACTAACCATTCTCAAGAATACCCTTGACTTGAACTCAAGATTGAATTTTGAAAAACACTTTAAGAGACCATTTTTAGGCCAAAATTTGCAAGCATGTAGGAACACCTAATATATAGTCAGATAAACGCTATTCTATTTGTTGTGGTAAACTAGATATCTCAGGTTGAAATTTGGATTTTCAAGCTCAAATCTAAGAATTACACAAGAATGGTCGGTATGAAATACAATGCAAGTTTTAATGTTGTATACCGGACATACATGTTTGTTTATTAATTTAAATGTATGTATACAGGATGACAGTAATTGATAAACATATTTAGTACTCAATGTAGTGGTCCAATAGTCTAAAATAAAATGAAATGGAAATGTCTCTGAGAAATTTATTAAGTCGAATGACATATCTTTTTTTTCGAATAATATATATAATTATGTTAAATACAAATTACAGGTAATGTTAATTTATTGTTTAACAGGATTGATAATCGTTTCAGGCGAGCGAACCGGTGTAATCAGTTTTCTTCAATTTTAAAAGTGTTTTCTCTCAGATATTTAGTACACAGTGCATCTAATGCGAGTTTAAAGTATCGTGATAGCTCGGGTCTGGAGAATCTATCATTTGTTTTAAATTTATAGATACACTGGATCTATGCATTTGGCTGCCGGTACACATGTTGCGACAAAGAGATATGTGTCAATGAGCCGAAATCTATTACCAAGTAAGTGATATAGAATTATTTTTGAATTTACATAATCAAATCACTTTCAGATGTAGAACATCTTGTCATATCGTTATTTTTACTTGTCATGTATATGCCACTGGAAGAGGTGAGTGGGTGTGGTCTAACAGGTCGCGTGATCTAAGATGCCATCTCAAATACCTCTTACAAAAGAGGTTTTGGGACTGAGCAAATGTATGTAAGACTGTTCGTCTTCTACATTGATAATTACGGTTATTCTACTTAGATATCTGGAAATTTCTCCATCAATAAAACTAGACGAAATGTGTAACGTGCAATGTGCTGAAATGGAGTTAAACCCTATTAAAACACGTATAGAGATAGAGATAGAAAAACAAACAACAACGAAAGAAGCAAAGAAGCCGAAATATCTCAAGTAAAATAGTTTGTGCAATGACATTTTTTTAAGTTAGTTTTATTTAAATCGGTTAGGATTTTGCATTTTTAGCGATTTTTTATCAACATTATTTATTTGATACGGTTTGTTGTGATTAATGTAATAAATGCAAATATGATTGATACCATTGAAACAAAAAAATCTACAATTTCTATATAGCCTTCCTATTTGAATGGAACTTTCTTATTTAAGAAAGAAGTTAATCAAAACTGTGCTTAAAAGTTACTTTCAGTTCAAATACTTTCCGTTATGTTTTATTTTCTGTGTTGCATTATCTTTTTTGTAAGTGTTGTATTTCGCTTAACATAACAATAAGTGGTATCATAAACACATTCATTTTACTCTTTCAACAGTCAGATCGTGTGGTTTATTGAATGTCCCTCGTGCCAAGAAAGACAACATAAACTATGTCATCGGAACTACAACAACACTTACTGAGTGTCGATCTGGTTCCCTGTCAGGACATAGCACATACACATGTACAGCTACATCGAATACAACCCAAGCCTGGTCCCCGACTGTAACAGCAACATGTGAAGGTAGTTTTAAATATACATTCTAATATAATCACACGTTTGTGTTTGCTTTGTAATAAATGTACTAAACCTTGCTTAGAACATTATTACCTCTTATTATATTAGAAAACCATATTCTTAGCTTTTATATACTAGCATATATTCTCGTATGTATTATTCTTAATCACTACTTCACTCCAATATTAAAACACAACCCAATAACATAAAGTAATTTTTATTCTGAAACTGTTGTTATGAAAATCAGTTATCAATAGCATTGGTATGTAATTGGTATGTAATTTTATGCATGGCCATGTCAAACTTACTCACTTGCTAGTCATATTTATAGCATTTTTTTTATTTATTCTCTTGACTTGCCATTTCTGTGACAAATACTGATACCTAAATTACGTTAGCGTTATTTTTGTGCAATGTGTCAATGAGCCTGTATATATAAATGTATGTGCATGGTATAACAAGAAACTGTAACTATTTAAATGAACAGAACTATTATTTTTCCTTATTTAATACATTCAGTTATAAACGATACTCGCGTAAGAGTTAGACCCCTTATGTGTTGCAGTAGATTAAAATACATAAACACAGAATGCGCACATAATGCTGTTTTTCATTTCTTGGTAAAGTTCTATGGACTATTATAAGACGCTATTACCAGTCGTTTCGTTATTAGAAGACTCATACAACTTGGATATATTATTGCTATCTCTAGTATTATATGAACATATTTGTTTATATTTTAAGTGTCTACTGAAGATGCAGGAGTGGGAATGATCATAGGCGTTGTGGTGGCAGTTGTTATCCTTGTCGTCATCGCCATAACCATTGCCGTTGTCTTGTTGATGAAGAGGAGAAAAAAATATCAGTAAGTAAACACTTGTAGTTCATGCTAATTTTTAAAAAAAAAATATTGGCACAAACTTTTAATTTCTGAGTTTTTATGAGAGTAAAATGGTCATTAATTGGCAGTTGCTGAACAAGGGCAAACAATATATTTCAAGACCGGTGTGCATTGTATAAGTTATAATGATAATCACTTAAAAAGGTACCAATTCCAATTAATTTTATATTAACAAGTTTAAGCACACACGTAACTTGTTTTGTTTTGACAAAATCATCTTTTTTGTTATATGTTACTTCCTGCGACGGATAAAAGTGTACTATGCATCAACTGTCATTCCTACCCCACCCCCTCTTAAATGGTAATGGAAAATAAATGTGAATACGAATATGTTTGTTTTTTTTGCATAAGAAGTAATAAATATTTATTGATATTTATCTTACATGTTAATTTTACCGACCTCAGCATCCAACGTTAATAGAATATTAAAGTCCTTTTTATGGTTATCTTTAATTTGATGATTGGATATTGTAAAGACTGTAAAAAAACCTATATGAAGTGAGATGTTGTAGTTGAAAGGCAGGAAGGAGCGACGATCAGAACAGTAATCTGAAATGTGAATTTTTTAATGGCGCCATTTTCAACACATGGAATATATGGCATATCTAATTTTTAAATGTATTTGAAAAAAAAACACTGAAAGTAGTCACGTACTCAAGTACTCTCACCCATACTCAGTCCAGTCAACGACTGTAGCGGTTCTCACCCATCCTTAGTCCAGTCAACGACTGTAGCGGTTCTCACCCATACTCAGTCCAGTCAACGACTGTAGCGGTTCTCATCCATACTCAGTCCAGTCAGCTACTGTAGCGGTACTCACCCATCCTCAGTCCAGTCAACGACTGTAGCGGTTCTCACCCATCCTTAGTCCAGTCAACGACTGATGCGGTTCTCACCAATACTCAGTCCAGTCAACGACTGTAGCGGTTCTCACCCATCCTTAGTCCAGTCAACGACTGTAGCAGTTCACACCCATACTCAGTCCAGTCAACTACTGTAGCGGTTCTCACCCATACTCAGTCCAGTCAACGACTGTAGCGGTTCTCACCCATCCTCAGTCCAGTCAACGACTGTAGCGGTTCTCACCCATACTCAGTCCAGTCAAAGACTGTAGCGGTTCTCATCCATACTCAGTCCAGTCAACGACTGTAGCGGTTCTCATCCAAAATCAGTCCAGTCAACGACTGTAACGGTTCTCACCAATACTCAGTCAAGTCAACGACTGTAGCGGTTCTCACCAATACTCAGTCCAGTCAACGACTGTAGCGGTTCTCACACATACTCAGTCCAGTCAACGACTGTAGCGGTTCTCACCCATACTCAGTCCAGTCAACGACTGTAGCGGTTCTCACCCATACTCAGTCCAGTCAACGACTGTAGCGGTTCTCACCCATACTCAGTCCAGTCAACGAATGTAGCGGTTCTCATCCATACTCAGTCCTGTCAACGACTGTAGCGGTTCTCACCCATACTCAGTCCAGTCAACGACTGTAGCGGTTCTCACCAATACTCAGTCCAGTCAACGACTGTAGCGGTTCTCACCCATACTCAGTCCTGTCAACGACTATAGCGGTTCTCATCCATACTCAGTCCAGTCATCGACTGTAGCGGTTCTCACCCATACTCAGTCCAGTCAACGACAGTAGCGGTTCTCACCCATACTCAGTCCTGTCAACGACTGTAGCGGTTCTCATGAAGTACCACCAACACTGTACATATTTATGTTCACATCTAAATTTGATACTGAGTTCAGTAAGGTCAAATGTTGTATATATACATGTATTACACCGAGCTTAAAATGTTTCCATTGCACGCCTAGTTGTTATTTTGCCCATGCTTTGTGTTCCCGCACATATATACTAATATTGCGTGTGTACATTGAAATTAAAATTGACTGTTCTTGCAAAGATACGAATATGGTCCTTTATAAGAACAGTGTGGTTGATAACGTTTTATTATTTAGTCTATAATTCAATTCATCAAATTGTATAAAACGTCGTTTAAAACACTGTATTAACAACGGCATCTTGAATTGCTACTACAATGTCAACTAATATATTTTTCTAGTGATGTTCTTTTTCTGTGCTATGTGCAGTTATATAGCATTCTCGTAATCGATTCAAAGGTCAATTTATTTTAGGAAAGGAAGTAGTTACTTAACGATATCTGCTTAGTTTACCTTCACTTTTTTGGCAATGTTTATTTTCTGCCAGAAAACAAAAAAAAAAACACATCCGCCTCACTTGCACCATTAGTAGGATCAAAATAGCCGTAAAACATCAAACTGCGGACTAATTGCAACAGCAAACATTTTAATAGTTTCTGAAATTTCAAACCATTTCCAAATACGTGCTGAAAATATAGGCAAAAGTCGGACATCTCTTTCATTTTCATTTTTATCATACAAAAATATACCTATATTTTGAATTGGATTTTGAAAAATAAAAGTCGTTTAATAAAAAAATTGCCACCAGTAAACTTTTAATGGATAAATTGGGCATGTTTCAACACAATATTAGCATGTTATATTTCTATTAACTGCAGTCTTAAACAAAGTTAAATTTTATTTGGGGAAAACGATAATATACGCAAAATACAATGTCCAATTACCTCACTCACTTTTTCATGTTTTGAAATTTTTAATAAAATCTTTCCTTTAACTAGTTTTTCCTTCAATCATTATTTTTATTAGATTCATCATTATTTAACAATTGGAAACAGTTCTCTTTGGAGTCTCGGAAGAGACGTTAAGCCGCCGGTCGTGTGTACAGGAAGAATAACTCGGTGTACATTAAAGATATCACTGAACTTCAGTTTTAGGCAGTAGTTCAACTACCCGTAAAATTTCCCTCGGAGACGTATATTTTTCATAACATTTTTATCTTAAGTTACATATTTTAGAAGTAAAAAAATTTTTTTTTCTCTAAATCATTTCATTTATCAAAATGTGTATCGACGTGCCGTAAACCACCATTCATTCAGTCAGCCAATTATGCATTCATTCATATATTTTTTGTTGTACAATTTATCATAAAATGTCTGCGACCGCTCTGTATTTATATAAATCAATCAAGAAACATTCAAGAGAGCATTCAAGTCCGTGTTTCTTGCATGTGCAGCGAGCATTTCTGCATTCAGTTGAACATTTACATCTGATCACCTTTAGAAGTATATCTGGTGCTGGTTGCCTGTCAGTCTTGATAGAAAGCATACGCCCATTTGATATTTTCCATCCCCATTCTTGAACGTTCAAATCATTCCCTGTCCATATTTGTACCTAGTAGTATACTCTGTAACTATGGTATTCCGCAGCATTTTTGGTTGATAGCACTTGTTCAGCAGTAACACATTTAACATTCTCTGCAACCTTTTGGAAGAATTTAGACATGCATAAAGTACTTAAAGTGTCTTCCTTTTTGCCATTAAAAAGAATAACTAATGCTTTTTTGCCGGCTTCGCTAATGTCTTCATGAGATGCATATTCTCGTTGAAACGTCATTAAACACTCATGGAACTGTGCATCCATTGTAAATTTCTTGAGAGCCAATACTTTTCCTAAGCTATAAATCCTCGATGTTGTGTCGCAGCCGAATAGTGCATGTATGAAAAGTATATAACTGCATGTTTCGGGACCTAATTTGTTCTGGGTATCTTGGATATGCCTGATATATTTCTTCTTTGTGTTTTGAGTTTGTTTTTGTTTCAAGTAAACACCTTTGCTATTTTCATTAACGTGGCAGCAAAGAAGCAGCAATAAGTCGGTGTCATCACCAATCACAGTCACGGCTGAGTTCAAAGCAAACTTAACCGCTGTTGTTACTATTAACAAATCTGCATCACCTTCTGATTGAATAGTCTCGATGTACTTAGATTGAAGATGGATTCTTAACATGTCAATGAAGCTTGATTGTTTGTTAAGATTTGCAAGGAATATCTCCTTTTTTATATTTAATGTGGTATTGCCATCAAACTTAACGTCAGTGTTAACTCTTCCAGAAATTCTCCTTTGATGGGTACTATCTTTTGTAGACGGAGAATTTGAATATCCATCAAACACAACAACAAAACATTTATTATTCATTATTTGGCCATAACATTTCAATATATACACTGAATACATCTTAGCAATGGTGTTAAATGTGGCACCACGACTCCATGGAAGTTTTTGGATAAATGCCCTGCCAACGAGTACACACTTTGCATTTTCGTTTACAGTACATTTATCTAAGCCAGTTATTTTAGACATTGCTTCTTTAAGCTGTGGTTTGTTTGGAACTCGCATAAGACCATTAGTGTCAAACAATGACGATGGATACGAACACAACTCGTATGTAAACAGAGACCCGATTGCATCTTGTGTGATAACTTGCTGTGTTGCAGATCTTTGAAACAACAGGTCAACTGTTACGTGATCGTCATCGATTTTGACATTTAATTTGGAATCCATTGTTACTGCTTGATTCTTTCGTTTAAATGAGTATTCAAATATCGTTTCATCAGCCATTGCAATTATTATATTTTGACTAAATTCTTCAGCTTTATAAACATTTACCTGTTCTTCTGCAGTAACTAAATGTGTTTATAAGAGTTGAACATTGATTGAATAGATTTCTGATTTGTAGAAAGTCATATAGCTTCAACATGTTACTGTTGTCTCTTTGTCTGTTTAGCTTTAGATGTGTCGCAGTGTAGTATTGGTTCTCTAATCGGTACACTACATATTTGATGATATATGGCATCTGCTGTGTGCAAATCTTGTCGACACTGGATTCTAGCAAATACTATTTCACTCAAACAGTCTTGTCTTAAAGCGCACACATCTGCTACCTTTCTTGAAAGTCAAAGGTGCTGACGGGATAAACATTTTTCATAGGTTTGTCATCAATTATTGTGGATTTACCACAAAATAAACAATCATCTTTTAAATTAAACATTCTTTCAGAACGAAGATTCACACTGCTTGTTGATTGGTTTTCTGTTTCAAGTTTTTTTCTTTTCTGACTATTAATAGATTTTGAATTAGTATATGACAGTCGGCAGGTCTTGTACACATATTGACCTGGAATATCATTGCTAGCTCTGTTGATGCAATCACATCCTTTGACTCTCAGTTTTACAATATCATGGTTATTGTCAAGACTTTCTGTACACAACGGGCGTGCGTACATTCTTCTTTTATTGACTATAAACAACTTACAGGAATATGCTATCGTACAATTGAATACCTTCATAAAATATTGTAACATTACATGTAATTGATACCGCGTATTAAACAGTATTAGAACAATGCTGCGTGAACAATACTGGATAATGACAACTTTCAGAAACGTGTTCTAATCCCGCCAGCAATAAGCTCGTTTCTGAATTGAACGCTGCCATTTTTAAGCTGCATTTTATACACAATAAAAAAAACCCCCAAAATACTCAGATTGATAAATGTTCGTGAATAAATTGATTGAATTTTTATGAACGGAGCATTTCAATCTGTACAAAAGTATACAATTCGATTAAATTACATAAAATTATGCCAAATTTAACGTTTATTAAAACTAAAAGTACAAAATATGTCAAAGTATTCGGAAAGTACAACATGTCCTAATTATAACCAAGAATAAAAGTACTTAAATTATCTCCGACTTTGTCCTATTTTCATTTCTGTGGTCAAATTAAGGAATGGTTTGAGAAACTGCAAAAACATTGTCTGTTGCAATTAGTCCGAGGTGAAATTTATTTTTATCTACATTACTTAACCACCACCAACAACAATAAACTCAAGAGCAGACGAAACCAAAAACAGCCCTTTCATAAATAAATTGTAACGTATTGTAAATTATGATTCTTTTACTTGTGTTACAACACTAGATTTACAGTTAGGTTCATACTATATCTCCACTTTTACTTGTGTTACAACACTAGATTTACAGTTAGGTTCATACTATATCTCCACTTTTACTTAGTTATATAATTAGGCTCTTACTATATCGCCACTTTTACTTGTGTTACAACACTGGTTTAACAATAAGGTTCATACTATATCTTTACTTTTACTTAGTTTCACAACACTAGTTTTATAATTAGGTTCGTGCTATATCTCGCCTTTTACTTTTGTTACAATACTGGTTTTACAGTTAGGTTCATATTATATCTCCACTTTTACTTGTGTTACAACACTGGTTTTACAATTAGGTTCATGCTATATCTCCACTTTTACTTGTGTTACAACACTGGTTTTACAATTAGGTTCATACTATATCTCCCCTTTTACGTGTGTTACAACACTAGTTTTACAGTTAGGTTCATATTATATCGCCACGTTGACTTGTGTAACAACACTAGTTTGACAATTAGGTACATAATATATTTTCACTTTTACTTGTGTTACACCACTGGTTTTACAGTTAGGTTCATGCTATATCTCCACTTTTTACTATGTTTTACAATTAGGTTCGTACTGTATCGCAACTTTTACTTGTGTTACAAAACTAGTTTTACAATTAGGTTCATACTACATGTATCCACTTTTACTAGTGTTACAACACTAGTTTTACAATTAGGTTCATACTATATCGACTCTTTACATGTGTAACAATCCTAATTTTACAGTAACGTTCATAATATATTTCCACTTTTACTTGTATTAAATCACTAGTTTTACAATTAAGTGTATACTATATCTTCACTTTTACTTGTTTTACAACACTTTATTGTGAATCTCCATATTTATTTATCTCAAACTGTTACCTACAATCAATCTTTTATCAAAAAATGTGGCCAACTGGTATGCTTAAATGGCTTTTGCATCTATTTACAATTACGTGAGTCGTTATCGATATAATTTTCTTTTCATCAATTAAAATGTCATAGCTTTATTTCGATTCATTGCTTAGCGCTTATTTTGCATCTGTCGACTTTTTTGCACCATTTAAAACCTCTTGTCCTCTGCTCTAAATGTCTCTTGCCAGCATACTTTGCTATACGCACGTCGCAACAGTACAAATATGTGTATATGTATCTTCGCTACAAAGGAAATTCGTATAAATATATTTCTAGACCGAAGAAGAGAGCAGGTAGTGCAAAGAGCAAAGACGAAGAGGAAACATTGAAAACGGCGGTATAGGTGACTCTGCAGATATTGAAGAAAAAACGGATACAGGTTAATTGCTAGTAGAACAAAAACAACTAGAAAAGAAAAGATCCCTCCAGTGAAATATCATTTTAATTCCATCGAGTGAACACCGAAGTAGTATAGATCGACATAAATGACATGACAATGTCATTGATCACGTGTGAATTTATTTGATATTTTGCTGAAGCAAACTGTTTTTTGTTTTTATTTTATGACACAATCACTTTTATTTTACTATTCCTATAAGTGATATTATAATAATCATTTATAACATGGCCATGTGTTGATACTGGAAATTGTAATACAATGATACAATTAGAACTCAAGACAGTTTATTATACTAAATGATTAAATGGGAGGTACTGGTTACAACAAACTATCCGTTATTGTATTTCATCTAATATTGCTCTTTGTTAGTTAACTGTCTATTGCTTTGGTTTAAACATAATTACTTAATTGATTGGAAGAACGCTTTGCTTTGATCAGTATGGTACGACTCATTTGATTTGATGAGGACTGTGTTTTAAAAAGAACGACTTATTTGCTTAGAATATGAATCTTTTATTTATAAAATTACGACTTAATTGGATTGGATGAAAACTTTGGTTAAACAGTTCAACTTGATTGATTGGATAAGGCCTTGGTCTTAAACAGAATGACTTAATTGATTTGATGAGGACTTTGTTTTAAAAAGAACAGCTGATTTGATAGGATGAGGACTTTGGTTTAAACAGTACAACTTAATCGATTGTATGAGGACTTTCAACTACCTGTTGTTCTTAAATATAGTGGTTTATAACGATTGATATAAACAATATATATATATAATATATATATATATATATATATATATATATATATATATATATATATATATATATATATATATATATATATAACCAATTGCAAGATTCTATTTCAATACATATTTATTCAGTTGACTAACTATTGAAATATGAATTATGCCAATATATACAAAACATGTCATATATTTTAAGAAGGAAACACGTGTATATACATTTATACATTAACTTAATTGTTTAATGAACAACAGTATATGTAATATCACAAATAAGTGCATATATGTTGTTAGTTTGATAGCTATCTTACACGAGGTATATCAAACCAAATTTAGTCCATTTCTTTTTAATATACATACACTGGCATCAGACCACTAGCCCAATTATGGGAGATTGTATAACAATAATAGGACAATAACAAGCATATTGTGTATTCAAACAATCAACTAACATATTTTTTAAATCAGTTCATGTCTATGCCAATTTACAAACGTTAAAACAGTACAACTATGTGCGCTGACTAGCACATTGACTCGATGGCTTTTTAATTAAGAAAAACAAAACAGAAGTCATAGTAAGAAGGTTAAATGACGTCATATCAATGCAAATATCTATTTATTCTATGTATTCAAGTATGAGTAGATTGATACATATACAACACGTATTTAAAAAGAATAAACATTCACGAAACTTCGTTAAACTGTGGCCATGGTGTTTTGTAAAATCAATGTTTTAAAGTCCAGTGATGTCTACCCATCAATGCATGCACTATTACCTTAACTATATCCTTTGGTACAGGAGCATGTGCTTATCTTACCGTCCCTCGTGTTAACAGTTGTATGATTCTCGCCATGACTCCTTGCAATAACACACAGCGTCCATATTGTCATAACATACCATAAAGCTGTATATGGAACAGATGGTAGCTATTTCTGATAGAAGTAGTGACCGAATCATATTGTTTATGGATATATTTATAGATATATATTTGATATTGATTTTGTTAATAGTGTTGAAAAGCTATAGGAAAAATATAAACAATTATTACAAAACAATAACACAAACTCCATATAAATGTTTTTAGGCTAAGAACTGCATTTCGTCTATACAGCCCTCATCAGGTTTAAAACATTAAGTGTAAAATGAAGGCAACTAAATAAAATTGAAATATCCACTACTAATATATATGTATTTTGTTGTATTTTAGTGGAAAAAGGTAAGAAATCACCTGGTGAAACGTTTGAAATAACCGCATATGGAGAAGATCTACTAGCAGTAGGACAACACAGGAAACGTTCTAACGAATACAGCATATAGCCATAAACTCGAGTAGAAAGGAATAAGTAACTGTAGTGTCCAGTCACTATGAGATGGTTTAAATTGGAAACGCTTGAATGAACGCAGTTTTCGAGTGTAAGAATACTCCCTACGGTGACGTTTCCAAAGTGATAGAAAGAAATATGTCCACAGACCATTTAGAACTTTTGGAGAACAGGGTTGAACTACAAAATTTCTCTGTTCCATGATTCGCTGCACCATATGTGTTGTTAATATTTATGACTCTAGAATTCAAAATGAACCTAAGTATGTTAAAAAGTTAACAGATTAAATGAACTCGAGTCCTATGTATGTATTCCAGAGATAAGATTAACACTAACAATATTGAACTTCAGCTGAAAAGGAGTCCTATCTGCATATGGCGATGTTACTCCATTCATAATTTTATAAAAAAACAAACAACATCAATCACATCGCTGAAACCACAACACTACTTCATAAGGAAATGTTGGTTCGTGAAATTATATTCATTTTTTAGTATTTGGTCCTCCATGCCAAGTGGTCTTAAGCACCTAACTCAAGATAAATTACCTCACACTGTTGTGTTCGAGCCTAGCTCAGTCCAAATTTTTTATGTGAGAAAGTTAATTTGTCAGTTGCTTGCGTGGTGAATCCACTCAGATTCTTACCGAGGTCTTCATCCACCAATATAACTAAATATAACATATGTTATATGTTAAAAATGAAATGAATGTTTATCTTTAAGTTAGGGTATTCTTTTATATAGTCTTGATATGAGACTCCATATATATGTATACTTTAAGGTAACGCTTTGAGTAATGGGATATGTGGATTATCGTCGCTTGCTTTTGAACATATGAATGTTTCTTTGTGACAGGGTAATAAAATGTTTAGGAGCGTGTATTACTTCAAATGCTTGTAAATGTGCTCTTTGTTTGTGTGAAATTATATGATTATACCAATGAAGAAATACATATTCATTTAAAATTTGTCTGTATAAAATGTCTATATAATGATATATACAAATTTATTTTCATGGCTTATACTTGTTTCGTATGCATAAACTCAGCGTAATATTACATTACGATTATACTATGATGTTACTTATATACTAGTGTAAACTAGTATAATATTATGAATACTATTATAATGTTATATTACAGCTATAATATTATTTTACAGCTGTAATAGTATATAACAACTATAATATTGTATTACAACTATAATATTATATTACTATTATAATATTGTATTACTATTATAATATTGTATTACTATTATAATATTACGAATAATATTATAATGTTATATTACTATAATGATATTGTGTTATTATTATGATAATGATACCATTGTAATAATACATTACCATTAAAATATGTGCTACTATACTAAACACCTTTAAAACCACAAGATACGATTTGATACAATATACCCAGACGCTTTAAAGGCGCTAAGCATATCAAACTATTACGTAACCATTATAGTATGTAAGGCTACACTTATAATATAACATTACAATGATGATATAAGGTTACACTTATAATAAAAAATTATAATATTTCCATTATAATATAAGGTTACACGTATAATATAACATTACAATTATGATAAAAGGTTACACTTATAATATAATATTTCCATTATAATATAAGGTTACAGTTATAATATAACATTACCATTATGATATAAAGTTACAGTTATAATATAACATTTCCATTATAAAATAAGGTTACAGTTATAATATTACATTACCATTATGATATAAGGTTACAGTTATAATATAACGTTACCATTATGATGTAAGGTTACAGTTATAATATAACGTTACCATTATGATGTAAGGTTACAGTTATAATATAACGTTACCATTATGATATAAGGTTACAGTTATAATATAACGTTACCATTATGATGTAAGGTTACAGTTATAATATAACGTTACCATTATGATGTAAGGTTACAGTTATAATATAACGTTACCATTATGATGTAAGGTTACAGTTATAATATAACGTTACCATTATGATATAAGGTTACAGTTATAATATAACATTTTCATTATAACGCAAGACTTAAATTAAAATATTACATTACTATTAGATTAGCACGTTACCCACTTACCATATTCCATTTTCTTTAACCGCCAATGTTTGACAAACATTAATTGTTGTCATTCTGAACTTGTTCCTGTTTATCAATTCATAACGAATTAATCGATGTATGATCAGATCAATTATTTGATAGTTTACATAATTTTGCGCATAATTAATCATATCAATGATCCTAATATTAACTTCTAATACATGATCATTTCTTTCAGATAAATATCCTTTTACTATATCTAAGTGTATTTTTATTGGTTAGACATTAGTCAGAAACAAAAGCTATCAAATAATGAAGCTATATATTTATAAACAGTTCATTTTAAATGTAAATTATTGTATTTCATTTTGACAAACACGACATATTTATATTTATATAAGAATAAGAAGTGTATTGGGTGGAGGGTGGGGGGAGAAAAAAATCTTGTAAGGTGCTTATCAATGGCAAAATGGTTTAACAGACCTTTGAAAAATGACAGAAATGTTTTGTACATTGATAGGCATTGTATCTATATTAAAAAAAAAATTATCTTAATATAATGTTACATTTAAAATGGACACAAAGAACCATATTATCATGAATAAATATTACGATTGATTTAGTAGTTTAAATATACTAATCGAAACGGTAAATTGAAACGATATTTAAATTCTAAAAAAAAGCACGTAAAATTGACTTCTGCTTAATTACTCGCCATCCAGACACGTACTAAGATGCAACACATTTTACAACATGTAACCAATATGACAGATTAAACTGAAATCAAAACGAAATCACGAAACTAATTTGATACGTCACGGAATCTAATTAAGTCTAACCTAGGCTAAATTAGGAAATCTCTTTTTAATATTTTATTGTATTGTGTTTAAACAAATATCCTTATGGTAATACGGGATCAGTATGTATAAATGGCATCGTATTTTGGTGGAAATGCTTTCGCTAATTTCAAAATTTTGAAAAATCCTAATATACTTCCTTTAATGCACATGAACATGAATTTTAATATCGCAAAACAACAACAAAAACACCATTTAAATTAGCATTCGGACGCCCTCGCCAATTATACTAATATTGCGAAACAACAACAAAAACACCATTTAAACTAGCATTCGGACCCCCTCGCCAATTATCCTAATACCGCGAAACAACAACAAAAACACCATTTAAACTAGCATTCGGGCCCCATCGCTAATTATCCTAATACCGCGAAACAACAACAAAAAACACCATTTAAACTAGCATTTGGTCTCCATCGCTAATTATCCTAATACCGCGAAACAACAACAAAAAACACCATTTAAACTAGCATTTGGGCTCCATCGCTAATTATCCTAATACCGCGAAACAACAACAAAAAACACCATTTAAACTAGCATTCGGGCCCCATCGCTAATTATCCTAATACCGCAAAACAACAACAAAAAAACCCATTTAAACTAGCATTCGGACCACCTCGCCAATTATCCTAATACCGAAGGATGACAGAATTTTCAGAATATATATGATTGGTAAACTAGAAATGAAATGAACACATTGGTTATCCTCAATGCTAATGTACATTCATGTCACACCTATCAAGGACATTTAGATAACACATACACTGTACATTAAGTGCATACATTTCATTCATTATTCATGTAGTAAGTTAGTTATAAGTGTTTTTTTCTATTTGTATGTCCTTCTAATAAAACGTAAATTTGTAGAAAGAATGATTATGAACTTGTCTTTTATTCATTATTCTTGTCTATAAAAACGGCAGCACTTTTGATCGATGTCTTGATATTGATCTTTATCTCAAAAGGTTATTTGTGAATTAACTTGATTGCCTTGTGTCCATCCGTCCAACATCTGTATTTACATACTAATATTACTTATATCATAATAACTCTTGGATAAATGATTACAGGCATAAATTGATACTTACTGCACTTAACACTGTCAGTACAGAAAATGCCTGACTGCATAATATTTTAAATGAACACCTAAATGTTGTTGCAGGACCTTCAGTGCTGAAGAATTGTGCTATAACTTTCTCAATTTGAGATAAAATACCTTAAAGTATATAACAAAACTGGTGATTTTGAGAATTGTGTAATAAATAGGAACTCCTATATTTTATACTATCTGGAATTGATAATTTGTGAAGAAAAATGAATTACTGGGTAGGCATGGATCAGTTGCTGCATCCATGGAACCTGTATACAAATAGATAACTGGAATTACGTATAATATAAAACATTGACCGAAGTCAGTATAAAATCATCCTAAAAGGAGACTCTTTCCCTAAATTTAAGAAGCTAACTTGTATGTCTCAAAATTACAATGCATATATCTTGTTTGTTTGCGAAATTCTGTACATTATAGATCACAAGAACGTTGTCCATGAACGACTGAACGACCACCATTACAAATATCAGTGGTATCGGAATGTCCATTTTAGCATGTTTATAATAAGCACTATCTAAGTCAGAGTTCTATTGATTCGTTAACGTGAGAAATTACTTTACTATATATAACTGATAAATGAACAGTTGGTATTGGCTGGAGAACAATCATGTGTTAACATCAATTTAAACTAGTTGGTTTAAACATATTTATTCATTCATATTGTTACATTGAAGTTCGCACATTTCTTGTATATATATCAAAACAGTCATTTGCTTTAACTGAAGTTAATGATAAAAACATTTCTTCCTCGGGAATTGCTTTAACCCGAAAATCACAACAGTTGGTCGAGACGATTCCATAGCCATTCCCTTGGAATAATGGTTGTTACCATTGACTTCACTTATTGTAAGTAATGAAAGTAAATATTTGTTAATTGTATACACAAATTTCAACTGTCCTACAGAAGCAATACCATATACAGCTTCCATTACAGTGCAACAAACGAATCTTTCTGTGTTCCGAACGACCAAATACAGGTAGAGTTATTCGCATCTAAATAAAGAGCTATCACTTGCAATCAGAAAAGATTGCAGAAACCCATTTTGGAAAGACCAACCTATTCCGACAGACGATTATAAGTTTTGAACCGCTTATAAAGAACGCGTCAAAACTAGTGATTTGAAAATAACACATTATTGGTGATGCATTAGGCAATTTGACATTGTCTCTTATTCCACCGCTTCGTCTGACAAGACGTCCAGTATATTAAAAGATATAAGATATAAGATAATAGTGCATGCTTGATAACGTCAAAGTACGTAATTCATAAGCTTAGAAATATGCTCTTGCTTATTCCAGTGAATAAACTGAAGTGAGCGAAAGATTGGAATACAGGTAAAACAACAAAGATATAGATTCGTTAAATTCTTATAGAATCATGAATAGGGGAGTATAAAGTGCAACTTGTCTTTTGTATCATCGGAGTTACTTTTCCAAAAACCCAAAACCTGAGTTGGAAAGTGGCCCAAACAAATACACACAGAACAAAAACGGTGTCCACGGACTAAAGCATTTTATTAAATCTGTATGCAAGCCGTTCAGTACCATTGTTGAGTCTGCTTCCGTGTGTTTTAACTTGATTTGTCCACCCTCGCCTTGCGACTTATCTGATTGTTAGCCGAGACGCAGCTCAGTAGATGCTGTTTTACTCAAGTACCATGCTCATCCAGGCCTGCTGATGTGATTGATTTACGGTGCAATTTCAATTTACTCTCTTGTGAACTTGATAATGTGCTTTTGGAAGCATAGTTTGTAAGTTGCTTAGTGTATTGATTCGATTCAATCTATAAAATTAAAACATGACACCATTCCAGCCATTGTGGACATACAGTCGCCATTTCTTTGGGTGTAAGAAACTATCGCAGTTGTTCAACCATTTGAATGAATGTATGACTGTCCTACAATGAAACGCAAGTTAATTTTGGTTTTCTTATTTAGTCAATTAAACACTTCATCTGGTAAACAAGAAGATAATTCGTCAATTATGTAAAGTTCTTATTCATTATGGTGTAACATGTCTCTGTTTCTGCATGTGTCAAATGTACGCTTTAAATGAGGTCCTCTTCTACAAAGTTTGCTACGGTAACTGGTATATCTTCATTTTTTTTAATTTTAGTTTAAACTTATTTATTTATCTTCGATGGTGAAACAAGTAATTATTACTTATACAAAGGACACCACACGTAGCCGTGGCAGAGGACCGAGCCCATGGCTATATCTAGTGTCCTTGAACAAGAGACTTTTTCCACATACGCTTTATTTGTTATTTGTTTATTTATACCATATCTTATCTAGGCCCGACATGGCAGATTGCTTTAATTAACAGTTGCCAACAGTTAAGAAATATATAGAAAACATCGAGTCATCACGGTACCATCCAATTTATTTACATTGTCCCACCTGTGTTGCCTTCATGTATACAGATTAACCTGTTACCAAAACATTTATCAACCATGGAACTTATTTGTAATGGTATATGTTATGGGACCATACTATCTGAGTTGTATATTCGATAGACATGTATACATATGCCATTGAAAGCAGACCAATTTTGTTGCATCTGCTAAGTATGTAAATTATCAAACCGTGTAGGAAACATTCGGCCAATTATCCACATTAAACAAAGAAAATTCAGTTCTCAAAAAGGTAAAAACTAATAATGTCCTACTTAAGATCCTTGAATTAACAAAATGGAGTCTGTGTGCATTTGTGTACCTGAATAAATCCTTGGACCTTGAGGTAACTTAAACAGTAGATATATAAAATTATGAGCTCAGGCAAGTTCTTGTAAAATTAGGATCTTAGGCAAGTTCTTGTAAAATTAGGATCTCTTGCAAGTTCTTGTAAAATATTATCTCGGGCGATTTCTTGTAAAATTACGATCTCTTGCAAGTTCTTTTAAAATATGATCTCTGGCAAGTTCTTGTAAAATTATGATCTCAGACAAGTTCTTGTAAAACTACGATCTCTTGCAAGTTCTTGTAAAATATGATCTTGGGCAAGTTCTTGTAAAATATGATCTCGGGCAAGTTCTTGTAAAATTACGATCTCTTGCAAGTTCTTGTAAAATATGATCTCTGGTAAGTTCTTGTAAAATACGATATCTGGCAAGTTCTAGTAAAACTATGATTTCGGGCAAGTTCATGTAAAATTACGATCTCTTGCTAGTTCTTGTAAAATATTATCTCGGACAAGTTCTTGTAAAATATGATCTCAGGCAAGTTCTTGTTAAATATGATCTCGGCAAGTTCTTGTAAAATGACAATCTCTTGCAAGTTCTTGTAAAATATGATCTCGGGCAAGTTTTGTAAAATATGATCTTGGGCAAGTTCTTGTAAAATTATGATCTCAGGCAAGTTCTTGTAAAATATGATCTCGGGCAAGTTCTTGTAAAATATGATCTCGGGCAAGTTCTTGTAAATTACGATCTCCTGCAAGTTCTTGTAAAATAACAATCTCTTGCAAGTTCTTGTAAAATATGATCTCGGGCAAGTTCTTGTAAAATTACGATCTCATGCAAGTTCTTGTAAAATATGATCTCGGGCAAGTTCTTGTAAAATATGATCTCGGGCAAGTTCTTGTAAAATTACGATCTCTTGCAAGTTCTTGTAAAATAACAATCTCTTGCAAGTTCTTGTAAAATATGATCTCGGGCAAGTTCTTGTAAAATTACGATCTTTTGGAAGTTCTTGTAAAATATGATCTCGGGCAAGTTCTTGTAAAATTACGATCTCTTGCAAGTTCTTGTAAAATATGATCTCTGGCAAGTTCTTGTAAAATTATGATCTCGGACAAGTTCTTGTAAAACCTCAATCTCTTGCAAGTTCTTGTAAAATATGATCTCGGGCAAGTTCTTGTAAAATATTATCTCGGGCGATTTTTTGTATAATTACGATCTCTTGCAAGTTCTTTTAAAATATGATCTCGGGCAAGTTCTTGTAAAATTACGATCTCCTGCAAGTTCTTGTAAAATAACAATCTCTTGCAAGTTCTTGTAAAATATGATCTCGGGCAAGTTCTTGTAAAATTACGATCTCTTGCAAGTTTTTGTAAAATATGATCTTGGGCAAGTTCTTGTAAAATATGATCTCGGGTAAGTTCTTGTAAAATTACGATCTCCTGCAAGTTCTTGTAAAATAACAATCTCTTGCAAGTTCTTGTAAAATATGATCTCGGGCAAGTTCTTGTAAAATTATGATCTTTTGCAAGTTCTTGTAAAATATGATCTCGGGCAAGTTCTTGTAAAATTACCATCTCTTGCAAGTTCTTGTAAAATATGATCTCGGGCAAGTTCTTGTAAAATATGATCTCTTGCAAGTTCTTGTAAAATATGATCTCGGGCAAGTTCTTGTAAAATATGATCTCAAGCAAGTTTTTGTAAAAGTATGACCTCGGGCAAGTTCTTGTAAAATAACGATCTCTTGCAAGGCACTGTAAAATACGATCTCGGGCAATTTCTTGTTAAATTACGATCTCTTGCAAGTTTTGAAATGGGCAGCAGTTACCATGGTGACAAAGCTGTTGTTCATATTATGTGGAAAGTGAAATGCTAGATAGATATCAGCTGAATACTGATAGCTTGATTCAGCTACCTTGACTATAATTGCCCGATATATTTGTCACAGGTTTATTTAGGAACACCATTATCTCCTTTGTGTTTTTGGGATACAGTAAAACTTTTTAGACTCGAGCCTTAAAAGTTTAAGAACATCGGCTAACTAGATGACATTATTGATTAAAAAAATGTACATTTTTTCATGTACACATTAACTGTGAAATCCTGAACATCAGATACTAAAACAAGAGCGCCAGAATGGCCCTAAATCGCTCACCTGTGGCAGAGGAGACAATGACAAAAACAGTAATTTTTACAGGTGCTAGAGTGTACATAAGTTCACATAATGTAATTTTTGTCAATTTAAGGACCATACCATTCAACAAAAATTATCCGATTTGGCCAGTTCAAGAACTTGTCCGAGATATTATGGTTATATAACTACTACAAAAGTTAAGTGAATATCCAATGAAAAATGCAGGTGCTAGAGTTCACAAAACAAAAAGTTCACAGATGGACGAGGACAACATCTATCAAATAGCTCAAACTCTACTTGAATAATGGTTTTTAACACTTATTATTTTCTATAACTCTCATTTTTTATAGAATTTCTTCAATTACGAGGGGTGATATAATGGCAAAATTGACGGGACTGTTTCTGTTATTCCAAAAAATAAAGTAATTAAATGATGACAACCAATGTTCAATCTTTAATCAGAGACATTTTAACAATTGATTAATAAAAGTCGCTGCATTAATAAACAAAAGCTGCAAATGGCAACCAAGTTGCACAAAGAATGAACACAAAACATATATAACAAGAGTACATGTCGCATGATAGCAGGAAGGTCACTGAAGACAAGTCAAAATCGTACCCTGACGTGGCTGTCATGAACAAAAATCAAACACAACAAACAACTGTATACTTTTCTTTCAACTTTTATTAAATTATTTACTATTAAAAACAATTTATCATTTTTACAGTGTAATGACATTGCTATCATCATCACTTAAATAACATCTCTGCCAGAAAATAGACATGTGCAAAAAAGACTACTTCTAAAGATAACAAAACTGTTTAATTGTTACAAAAAGTCCTGATAACTCCATGTACATGTGCATTACAATAATAAATAACATTAAACTATTTAAATGCATTTACATTACAAATTAATTGTGCATACAAATATGCTTTTAGTTTTTGGCAGTGACCTATATTTAGTCACTGCATTTGGCAACATTTTATTTACTGACTAAATGTTGATAGAATAGCATGCAATGGAGTCGTTATTTGGCAAAGTATTCATTCAGAATTCAGAATTCACAGACAGCTTTGTTATAAATTAAATGAAATCTGTATGTAACTTTAGGTGTTTTATAATTTATTGACCAAGCAAAATCATCTTGAATAAAAAACATTGCATCAGGACATGAATGCCCTCACTATTGAACAGAAACCAAAATTTTACAGAAAGTTAAGCTAAAAAGGTGATTTAACTCCTGTAATATTTAACAAACAATTACAAATATCGAATTTGAGATGTATTTTGTAATCATAACGGTATGCATCATGGCATAAAATATTAATATTTGGTTAATACAAAGATCCATTCAGAAGTTGTTGATCAGAAACCATTTTTAACTGGACAGATGAACAGACAAATGGTTATACAGGGGAAACACTTAAATCCCTTTGTGATCAAATTTCTTATGACTATTTTTAAAATAAGAACTGTCTAACCATCACTAACAAGGGACATAACTCTGAAGTGACAGATGTAAAGGAAGGGGAGATTGGTTACTATATTAATTAAAACATGATTTATAACAATAACAAAACATAACCATAAAAAAAACAATTATAACACTGTAAATATGAAAAACACAGTACCACTTAAACAAAACTGTTTCATACATTCTTAAACACGTATTTCTTACCATTTAAAACTTGAACCATTCAAGAAAAATTTGGCAACACTTTTACATAGTATCTGTTTAAACATAAGCAAATTTAAATTCATATTCACTTAATCAGTACCTCTGCTGAATATATATTTAAATGTATTTACATGCTGGTATGACTTTCACTGTCATATGAATTAGGCATATCACAGTAAAGGATATTTAAATGTCCAATTCATTTTTCAGAGCATGATTTCACAGGTACCAAGACCAAGTAAATATTGGAGACTTAGGAAACAGTTTCAGATATCGATGTTATAACCTGGTATAAAAATCAAAATATTTTCCTTTCATAAAAAACTATTGCAAAATATTCCATGTGACAAAATGATAAATTGTACAATGAATACTTTATATCCATACTTGCAAATCATGAACGATGCAACTTTCTATACATTAAAACTTATAACATTGTAATTGACAACATAAACATTAAAAAGCTAACATGAATCTTAACAACCGTGCCTTGTGGGTAAGTTCATTCTATCCCGAGGGGTAAAAGGTCCTGATGGCTGCCTTTCCTTATTGACTGTTAATAGTCATTGTAGATTTATTTTCTTGCCTACGAAATTATATTATGATTTATTTTAAATATGTCGTGGAAAACATTAAATAGAGCCATATGCTATGTCAATATATGATTTTACGACATATTTTTATGTATGTGTGACAAGCGAGTACAGATAAGAATATCTTAAATCACTATGTGACTAAGACATCCCTGTCTGGTGGACAAGAAGCATGTTGACCATTTAAGTAGACAGGTTTCTGGTTCGGCTTGTACTTAATTACTTAATAACTTAAGTCAAAGAAAAGCATCCAAGTGATCATGATTTTAGACTGGTTTCAGTATAATTTCATAGAGTTTTATTGCCATTTATTAAAGAACATGTAATTTAAATCAGCGAAAATTCAATTAAGTTTTTAACCTATTTAAAGAATATGTTGATAAACAGTAGAAGTATGAATATAAAAACTGGCAGTATCCAGATTGCATTTACTTATATAGGTATATTCATCACTTTCAATAGAAAAAAAGCAATGTTCAACCAAAAAATAATCTACAACAATAACTGAATCTCCATTTATCAATAACATGACATGTTGCTAGAAAGCACTCACATTAAAAATACACCATCAGGCAATAATTAACTGATAAATCATTCATTTATACAGCAACATATGTAAATTTGTACAATTATCTAAATAAAATCCCTGACAGCAAACATTCTAGCACATATTTGTGTTTATTCCCTTGTGTTTGATGAATAAATCCAATTCAAACACAATTAAACTACACTCAAGCAGAAGTATGGGTGCTCCTCATGTGTCAATGGTAAAAATATTAAAAAGACGTATTACATGTTTCATATTCTAAAAAAAAAAACACATAATATCACAAACTATATTGTTCTCAACACTATGCTTGCTTCTCATGAAAACTTTACATTTACAAACAATGTAAACCAAGATAAGTCTGCGTGTAACTTTCAGGGGAGGGCCGTAATAGTGTTAACACTGTCTTGTGGTCAAACCTATTTGTTTTATCTAAAAGAATTAAACTATTCAACAATACAAGACACAAACTCATCAGGGTCTGCACTGTTTGACTCTCAGTCAGTGAATATTTACTAGCACCCCTTTTACATGATAAAAAAATGGAATGATTCAAAAGCAAGGATGGAAGAGTCTACTATAGTTATATAGCAATTGAAGGCTCAACATGATCCATATTGGCTAATCTACAAAGGGACATAACTCATACTCGTAAACATCATTCTTAAAGGCACAATGTCATAGTCTTTGGCAGTTGTGAATACTAAGATGAGTGCATCTGTGTAAACTGATATAAAATTAGCACAGTGGAAGCCTGAGTCTTATTAATGAAAAGAAATGTTCAAACACAATAAATGTAAATGTGCATATTACGATGAATAGACACTCTGCAGCAGTATTAAATGGTGCATCTCTCCAGTTGTTGCTTTTTTATTATTTTCAACACCAAATAAATTATAATGAAATGTGTCTTTTATGAGAGGTTTTCCATGGGTTAAATGCATCATCTGTTACCTACAGGTAATCCATTCAGATACTCTCCACCCATCACTGGATGAATGGAATACCCGTGAATTAACATAAGGGCTCTCATCTTTTCTCACTTTACAACAGTCCTCAAGTATACACAATTTAATAAATGTAAGTAGACAGTGAATGCATGATATTCAATTATATGGTAATAAATATGTAACTAGTGAATTCACAAAGAAGTATATAACAAGTTAAATGAATGTTGAAAGCTACATCAAGTAACCTTTAAAAGTACATTCTATCTGAGTAAGACATTGGTATTGCCCTCATTCATTAATTTCATATCAACACCCCTTCTAACATGATAATGGAATGGTTAAATATGAGGATGGGACAGTTTGTTACAGAAGTTCAATAGGTCAATTGTTATAGTAAAACAATACATTAATTATAAAACATTCTGTTCTCATAAAACACTGAGACCTTGCTCTGATAAAAAATGTCATCTAAAATATGATTATTGAATTCATTTTCATCAATATATCAAAGTTGAGTTATATATATAAAAAATAATTTAATAAACAAATTTACAAGGTAATTTTTCTTTCAGAAAACTCTGATAAGCACTTCCATGTCATGGTTGAAATTACTGCAGACAACACAACAAGTTAAATAGGATTAATATTAGTTAAAATCACATTGCTTTATTGAGTGACTATTGGCAATGGAATTCTTTATTATCCATAAGATATAACAAGAAATACAATTCTAACCAGCTTTATGAAAACTAGTTTTGTTTCACTGATTGTTGTGCTGATAGCCATCATTTTAGCAATTATTTGCACAGTACCTCTAATTTTTGGCTTCCCTCCATAAAATATCTTAAAAGTAGCGTTTGGCATGAAAAATTCAGTCAATGAGTATTATTTTGAAACACATCATGTTCTGAAATTAATAAATTATAGTTAAAGTTCAAGTATACAAATCTGCTACAACATGTACATTTATTACAAGGGATAGATACAGATGCTGATGTATAACATGACAAGTCCATGCCATATTGAATGTGAGAATACTAAAACAGTTCTTCCAAGTCAACTGTGTTCAAGAGAGGATCAGTTTAGATTGTATACAGACTCAGTTTCAAGCCAATATATTATAACTTTTGGTTCTATTATGACCGTTTACAAAGTCTCAGTTTTATAGAACCATGACAGTCTCAATTTAAAGTATTATGACAGAGTTGTAGTTTAGATCTATTACAGTCTCAGTTTTATAGAACCATGCCAGAGTCTCGGTTTTACAGAACTATGACAATCACATTCTATAGACCCATATCAGAGTTTCAGTTTTATAGAATGAGTCTCAATTTCAACAAGTTTCAGTTTTATAGGACCATGACAGTATCTGTTTTATAGAACAGTCTCATCAGTTTTATAGAACAATGTCAGAGTCTCAGTTTTATAGAACCATGACAGTTCCAGTTTTAAAGAATGATGACAGTCGCAGTTTTATAGAATGATGACAGTTTCAGTTTTATAGAACTAACAGTCTCAGTGTTATAGAACCATGACTGTTTCAGTGTTATAGAACCATGACAGTCTCAGTTTTAAAGAACCAGCAGTCTCAGTTTTATAGAACCATGACAATCTCAGTTTTATAAAACCATGACTGCCTCAGTTATAAAGAACATTGACAGTCTCAGTTATAAACCATGTCAGAGTTTAAGTTTTTGAAAACTCTGACAGTCTCAGTTTTAAGCAACACAAATATATCTTTGATTGCAATGCTCAAAATGATAACAAGTTCTTTAGTTACTAAGGTTTCAGATCCTTTTTCCTCCAATCATTATCCAAATTTAATAACATCTAGTCTATTCTGTGATGTGGGAATGTTGGTGGGTATTCTGGGTGGATTAGGAAATCTCCCCGTGACGGTTTGTGTACATAGCGCTGCCTTTCTCACTCCGTCCATATCCTGTTGTCTGCGCAGCTTCGTTGTTGGTGGGTTACCAAGGCTACCGAGGGGTTGGATGGTGCTTGGTGGGTATCCACCGTACAGGATACGTCGCACCTCCTCAGATTCTGTAATATTAGCACACCATTTACTTTAAACTTATTTATTTTACATCAATTGTGAAATAATTTCTTACAACTGGGATAAATCATACTCAAAGTCTTCGTAGGGGAAAACTATAACTATCATCACGAGGTGAAATCCTCTCTCCCCATCGCACTGGCAAGTTATAGCTTAGGAAGTAGAAATTTGTAAATGCTAGGGCAAGTACGTTTCCCCTGCATAATTATCAAAAATTAATTATAAAATTAAGTTTCTTAATTGCTGAATCACAAAACAATAACTGAATCACTAAACAATAGCTGAATCACTAAACAACAGCTGAATCACAAAACAATAGCTTAATCACTACACAATAGCTTAATCACTAAACAATAGCTGAATAATAAAAAATAGTTGAATTACTAAACAATAGCTGAATCACTAAACAATAGTTGAATCACTAAACAATTCCTGAATCACTAAATGCATTATACATGTAAGTTATTTCAACAGGTGCACCACATTGGTAAGAACTGAATAAGACTGTGCTCTGTTAATCACTAGCTTTGCTGTATGACAATTATAAAACATAAACCAGTCCACCAATTTAATGTTTTTGTAATGTTTTTTACAAAACATCATTGCTTCACCCCAAAAAGTGTCAGACTTTAAAATTTTATCACCACTATGTTCAAAAAGATGTTTTTAATCATAAAACAAAGAAAATGGTAAAAATGTTCATATTTTATTAGGGCAGCAACAGTCACTATGGGTGTGTATGTTTTATTGTTTACCAGTCCTACAGGATAAGAAGTTTTTTTTAAAACAGTTTATAACCATAATCATACAATTTTGAATAGATAAAAGAAAAAAGGTTTTACCTGTATTTCCAGCCATCTTCATCCATCTGTGCATGGAAGGTATAGCAGTATGGGGCCGGGGACTAGCTTCAGGAACTGGTGACTGAAAATTAAACAATATTTCATGAAATAACAACTACAATACTAATTAATATTCGATATATGCATAATTATGTCAAATTAATTTACTTTCATGGAATTTGGTTAACGTTGTATCTATGTTAGGGTTTTTTTGTGTGTGTTTTTTTAAAAAATAATAAGTTTCAAATAATTGCCCATCATCCTACTTATGTACTGTAATGTACTAACAAAAACTACCCAGATGTTATTAAAAACTTCCATATATTTTTTACATTAAGTAAATCATAATGATTACCTTTGATATGCGAAACAATTCTTTTTCTCTGTAGTTCTGTATTTCATTCACAACTTCATGTTTATCTGAAATATATGAACATGGTCAGAGAACATTAAATGGAAGATACATTTTAGTTTAGCTTAATCTGTGCAGTATTACATTTTCAAACCAACATTTCTATTAAACATAATTATCGTTATGTAAATGTGTTTTCTGGTTCAACAACACCTGCAGTGATTGCAAATTTGGGGGGGGGGGGGGAGGGGGGCGGAGACATGTCTGGGGAATAAGAGAAGGTATAAATCATGATTTTTATAGTGGGCAAGCAAATTCAAGAGTGTGTGTTTTAAGTCAAGTGAAGGGTAATAGGTATTTATCTAAAACAACAAGATTTTCGCCTAATTTAACTAAATTTGCTGACTTGCATGTGTCAAGTGCGCACCTGGCCTCATAGATCAGTTAGCATACACAAAAACCCACTGGCACCATACTGCTAACATGTCTAACACATAACCTACCTATCCTGGGTCTGACTCTTTCCCATTATAGGCGGTTACAAGTAGCAATGTATTTGTATGTAAAACAGACTTACGGTCATCATCAGCAATGTTTAGCCAGGCCTGGGCACCCCAAGCCTCTACTGGCCCCATGCCATCAGTTAAAGGTGCCTGAAAAATATAACATTAACACTATTTACAAGTGAAAAATTCATGTAAATATTTTCTTTTTTCTTATTTGACCTTTATGGTTGTGGCAAATAACAATCTGTTTAAAATAACAGTGACAAACAAGATATGTCACTAGTAAGTGACAAATGACCCCAAAGTGGTCTCTCATTGCAAAAGATGTATTCACCTTTTTCATTACTTTTGTTTGACCTCTTAGCGTGACCTTTGACCTTGTACATGAGATGTCATTCAGTCATGGATGTCATTTTGAAATCCCTCTATTAATGACACAGTTATGGACCAGACACAAAATAATGAATGGATGTAGATGGTGGACAGACACTGTAATTTCTATATGCCACTCTTATTGTGCAACTTTTCCTTTCAAACAAGATGTACGGGCAAATGTGTCTGTGCTCAAAGATGCCATTGCTACATATCTGTTAGCCATGTTGCTTTTTTTAATTTACCAGTTTCAACTTTATTACATTTTATAATTACTATGGTAACTCATATTTGGTTCCCTGTACTGGACCTAGCAGCAGTGTTGGTTGGTATGAATGTTTTACATATTATGATGAAATTACTACAGATACTCACATATGGTTCCCTGTACTGACCCATAGCAGCAGTGCTGGGTCTACCAATGTACTTCTCTCGTTGCTGAAGTCTCAACTGCCTTTCCTCTTCTGGTACACTTGCATCAACTAGAAAGTTAAAGTTTAGGCTTCATTTTTACATTTAACTTAATCTTGTTGAAAATTAGTAATAGACTATTCCTCCCTTTTCTTGCAGCATAACATTATCATTAAAAAGGGTAAAAAGGAATACAATGAGAGTCAATCAATGCAGACTGCAGAAGCAGCCCAATAATCAGCAGTAAAATGGACATCAGCACTTCCTGATCAAACAAAAGCAACATCAGTCTTTTGTAAAAGTCTGATCTATTTTCATTCTTTTGCATACTGGATATCACTGATATATATATTGTTAAGAACTCATCTTTAACCAAGCCATATGTTATGCTCAACTGACCTGCAGCAGCTGCTGATATGAAAGTAAGGATTTCAGAGTATATCTGTAAGCCTTGCTCCCCTAGGCCGGGACAGAGCAAAGGACAGCAGGGTTTAAATAAAAAAAGTGATGGGCTCTTACAGCATGAACATCCTCACAGTACCTTGGAAGTGTGTGTGGGGGGTGGGGGAAGTTTTACTTCACACCATAAATAGCCATGATTATAAAGGTACTTCATTTCTTTTACTGTCCTGATCATGTTTATTATTGTCTGAGTTACATGCCCTTGAATTGTCTATAATGGATTTACCTGATCTTGCATATGTGATAATAAGCACTTCATTTTTCAAACTCTGATATAAATTCAACACAATGCCAAAAGTAATATCAACTGAAACTTGAAGAATCTTACCAGGGATATAATAGTGATCACTGTTACAGGTTGATAATTGTTAAACATATATGTCATGTGATGTTATATTGTTTATATATATATATATATATATATATATGCATACTGTACCTCTGTACACTTCCCTGCCCACACTGGTGTCAGGATTGTGGTACCCTGGGACATAGTGAAGACGGTTGATTAGGAACACACTGAAATACATATATATATATATATATATATACCGGTATATATTCTGTAAACTTGGTTGGCAATGAACAAGATGGAATATACATGCATCCAAAGTAAATAATATATAAGCGGTTGATAGGGAACACACCAAAATTTACATATAAAGTAAGTAAAGCAAGTATATAAAGCTGTAAACAAAGAACATACTGAAATCAGTGTACATATATAAACAAACATGATATGGAACACACTTATATATGCAGTTAGCATAATATATAAACATAGTTGATGCATGGAACACACTGAAATATTCAGTATATAGTATATAAATACAGGTGATATGGAACACACTTAAATATTCAGTAAACATAGTTTATAAACACAGGTGATATGGAACACACTTAGATATTCAGTAAACATAGTATATAAACACAGGCGATATGGAACACACTTAAATATTCAGTAGACATAGTTTATAAACACTGGTGATATGGAACACAATTAGATATTCAGTAAACATAGTATATAAACACAGGCGATATGGAACACACTTAAATATTCAGTAGACATAGTATATGTTGTTGTTGTATGGTGTTTAGCGTTGCTTTCAACAATTTTTCAGTCATATCTTGACGGTGTCTACTTGATAAAGTAATTTAAGCGCTGTCACACTGGAGTATCATGCCGCAGACACATGGTATGATACCCCACCCAGTCACATTATACTGACACCTGGCCGACCAGACCTAAAACTCTCCTCTAAATGTTGAGCGTCAAGCGAGGAAGCTTCTTGTACCATTTTTAAAGTCTTTGGTATGACCCGGCCGGGGATTGAACCCACGACCTTCCGCATGCGAGGCGGACGCTCTACCCCTAGACCACACCGCGGTCTCAGACATAGTATAAACACAGGTGATATAGAACACACTTAAATATTAGGTAAACATAGTATATAACACAGGTGATATGGAACACACTTAAATAGTCAGTAGACATAGTATATAAATACAGTTAATATGGAATACACTTAAATATTCAGTTTACATAGTATAAACACAGGTGATATGGAATACACTTAACTATTCAGTAAACATAGTATATAAACACAGGTGATATGGAACACACTTAAATATTCAGCAAACATAGTATATTACACAGGTTATATAGAACACACTTATTAAATATTCAGTAGACATAGAGTATATAAACACAGGTAATATGGAATATACTTAAATATTCAGTAAACATAGTATATAAACACAGATAATATGGAACACACTTAAATATTCAGTTAATATAGTAATAAACACAGGTGATATGGAACACACTTAAATATTCAGTAAACATAGTAATAAACACAGGTAATATGGAACATATTTAAATATTCAGTAGACATAGTATATAAACGCAGTTTATATGGAACACACTTAAATATTCAGTAGACATAGTATATAAACGCAGTTTATATGGAACACACTTAAATATTCAGTAGACATAATAAAAACAAGACGCGGAAATTCCCCGAAAACCATGATTTTCAAACATTTGAGCTATTCTGTAACTACAACTCTATTTCATGTCAGAATTTTATGTTCATTGAAGCAGAAAATAAAAAAGCATACAATTCAAATTTTGTTTTTTTATTTGTAAAACACTGATGCAATAGTTTTGTTAAAAAAGCATGAAATAAAGTTTTTTCTTTTGTTTCTGTGCTATTCACTGGTTGTTTGGCTAAAATATTACTTCCGTAATTCACATTATGAAAGATGTAATGTGATTATACTCAGAAACAAACATGCATATTCATAAAATCATACATCAATATTTTCACATTTTGCATTGAGGCTTAAGTGGTGGTACTAGTTTCAGTGCCCACCGATAGGAGGTAAGTCACACATGCTCAATTGATAGCAACAATTCTTAAACACGATGTTTGATTCTACAAATATATAACAAGATACAAGATACAAGATGTTTTATTGGGTAAATAAAGGCCTCCGGCCCAAAATACAACAGTAATTGTTGATCATTGATGTTTTACAAAGTTGTGTTACAATATATTAAATACACATTTGAAGTGTCTGAAAACTGGTACAGTATATAATGTGGAACTATGTTTTATCTATAATTTCAAACAGTTTTGTTATTAAAAGAGCAATTTTTCTAATAGTCTCTGGATTCTCGCTTTGAAGCAATCGATAAAAATCTGCATGATTTGAATGCCCTATATACCAATTATACAGATGTGTTTCTCTAACACGAGTATACTTAGAACAATTAAAAAATACATGGTATTCGTTTTCTATCACCATTATATTGGAATTTAAGAAACAAAATAGACATATTCTATTTTCTCTTTCAATGTTAAAATGTCGACCAATTTCAATATTTAGTCTGTGAGAGGAACATCTAAAACGTGCAAATGATCGTTTGAGATTGAACGAAAGGTCAATGTTTAAATATCTTTCAGGATTTAATAAGGATTTAATATGTTTATATGTATCACACCTGGGTGAGTTGATTATATCATCATGCCAAGTTTGAGTCATACAATCTGAGATCCTTCATTTAAATGTTAAGACAAATAGGTTAATGTCACCAACATCTTGTGCTAGCCACACATACCCAAACCCATACCTATACAATAATGTTTTAACGTTTGTGGCCCAAGTTTTTCTACCAATATTGTCTAGAGATTTCAACATTTTGTAACAGTTCTTAGGAAAGCGATTGTTGGACATTTGAAGCAATTTACACCAGTATTTTATGCACTTGGTATAACATATTACACATAGTGGAAGTCTCCCGCACTCTCCAAGAGCTACAGAATTATTAACAGTAGAATTAATACCTAGAAAATATTTACAAAATTGCACTTGTATTTGTTCTATCTTGTCGGCGTATTCATATCCCCAGATTTCCGAACCAAATGTGAGTATTAGCACTACCATCGAATCAAATAATTTAAATATATCTTTATGCATAAAACTTCCAAATGTCCTCTGATATCATTTAATAGAAAATATTGTCTTCCTAGCCTGTGCAGCCAATTTACACTTAGCAGCTGTCCACGAGAGTTTAGGTGTAAAAAGTAATCCCATATATTTATATACAGATGTCGTGTTTACATTATTTCCATTAAAGGACCAATTTTCATAATTTCGCAGTGGACCGCCATTTCTAAATACTATTATTTCAGTTTTCTTGATGTTAACCGGCATGCCCGTGTTATCACAAAATTCAGAAATTGCCTTGAGCTGTATTTGTAAGTTCCTTGCTGTGTCCGCACAGTTAGCTACGTCGTCCGCAAAAAGTAAGCAAAGAATATCTGGTATATCATTAGTAATAAATATTCCATTATGACATTTCTCTCTTAGGTGGGTACAAAGGTCATTTATGTAAAGACTAAAAATTATCGGCGAATTTAAATCACCTTGTCTCGCTCCAATATTGCATTTAAATGGCTTAGTAAACTTGTCTCCAACCCTAACATATGACTGGATGTTCGAATACATAGATATTAACACATGCACAAGCTTACCGTTGATGCCTTTCTTCAGAAGGCTTGAAAATAGTTTAAAGTGAACTAGAGAATCAAATGCTTTCTGAAAATCTACGTATAGTACATAGAACCTACCACCTGGTTTCGAAATATATTTCTGGACCATACTTTGCAAATTGAACATGTTATCTATAACCGAGTAACCCGCCCTAAACCCCGCCTGGGCTTCATCGATAATTTCAAACTGCTCCGACCATTTAGTAATTCTGTCATTAATTATGCTTGAGAAGATCTTATACATTATATTAATCAAAGATATCCCCCTGTAATTTGATGGATCGTCCCTCGAACCCGATTTGAAAATAGGAACTATATAGGAACAAATATATAACAAAATGCATCAAACATTATGAGAAATTCAGTTGTGTTGTAAAATTTTTTAGACGAACCTGTATATTTCTTTTATAAATCATTTGTATTTTTTATGATATTCTTTGCCCCATGGCTATCAACTGAGCAAGGGCACCGCAAACCATTTTCAAGATAAAAATATGCATGTTAATGGAGTTTCATTTTAACATATATCAATACATCAATCAGAATTTTTTTAGCATCTTTATTAAAATAAGAAAAGAAAAAGATTATTTTTACTTTACCGCTAGAAAAATTATATGAGTTATAAGCATTTTTTACTAATTAAAGGGCCATAACTCTGAAGATAATTGTCAGAATTAGCTGGTTATCAACTTGGCTCAGATTTTATAGAGATACACACTTTGTGTAAGTTGGCTTCAATTCAGATAAATAATTCTCTAGTTATTGAGTGGGAACGGTAAATTTTAGCATTTTTGACTAATTAAAGGGCCAAAACTCTAAAGATAATAGTCTGAATTGGGTAGTTATTAAACTTGACCTAGATTTTATAGACATTTTATAGAGATTCAAACTTTGTTTTATTTAAAGGAAACAAATAACTTGACGCCCCCCCCCCCCCCCAGAAAAATCTGGTTAAATAATTATGAAGAATACATTAAAATACACTGAAAGTGTCAAACTGGCCACCTGTGGTTGTTTTTACATTGACAGCAAATAAACTTATTAATATTAAAACATTTTTTACTACACTCTATTTGAGATATTCTCAGAAAATGTCACTGAATGTGTATTTACTGAAGAAACATGACAAAGAACTCACTGAAGAACTCACATAGACAGTGTATGTGGTGAAAACTAATGATTTGAACAACACATTGCAATAGCCATGCACAGTGTATACATGTTGTGAAAACACATGATTAAGAACACACTGAAACATACATGTACAGTGTAATAGATGGTGAAGACACACAATAAAGAACAGATATTTGAATATACATACATCAATACAGTGAAATACTATATAGTGAAGATATATGTTGAAGAACACACTGAATTATACAAATAAGTAGTACCCTTATAGAGAAGGCAGTTGAATAGGCACACACTGAAATACACCAGAAGCAAAGCTGGAATGATCAGGAAACGAAAATCCATTTATCATTCATTTTTAACTATCTCAGCAAAATCTAGAATAATTGCAGATTAATTTGACTTGGATAATATGTATCATTTGGCATTTGCATATGTATCATCTCTAGCATGGCATGGTGAACTTTTAGATAAATAAGAAGTAACCATGAAAAGCTAGGAACACCCATAAACATAATTTATTACAGGAAGTAATATTCATCATGTAAATAAGCACCTACTTTTAAACTGCAATTTTCAATATCAATGTAAGACAAAATTAAACAGATTTAAACAATGAGATGAGAGAGAGAGAGAGAGAGAGAGAGAGAGAGAGAGAGAGAGAGAGAGAGAGAGAGAGGAGAGAGAGAGAGAGAGAGAGAGAGGAGAGAGAGAGAGAGAGAGAGAGAGAGAGAGAAGAGAGAGAGAGAGAGACTCTACTGATTTGGGGTTCAAAGCTATTTTCAAACCATGACACTAAAATCCACTTTTATTGGTCATGGAAGATCTCGGAATGAATCTGAGAATAAGTTTTGCAAATAACTGGCATCTTGTTTCACATGAAGTTTTAGGAGTGAGCTCGGCTCGAACCCTGGCAGACCCAGGGTGAAGGTTAAGTGTTCATTAAACCACAGCGCCTTGGACCACTTTCAGCCATGGAGGACTCAACATTACTGGAGCATGAGCATGACTGTGGTTAGCAGAGCATCAGACTCAAGATCAGAGTGTTGTGGGCTGGATCCCCCACCATTGCCATGTAGTAGTTTCTTTAAGCAAGACACTTTACCAATGTATGCTTTATGAGACCAAATTGTGCATGATTTGTTCAAGTTGAACTTTGTTACCCAAAAAATGCAAATAATTAGTCCAAACTAGAGACAGCAATCTTTCTTTAAAACATTTTATTTATCCCAAGATGTTCTGTATGAAGCCACTTCTCTATCAGATATATGCTTTAATTCCATGTGATATTACATTACTATTTTCTATTTGTATGTATATTTATATAGGTGACTTATACGTCCATTGGGCTGGGTGTGTTCTGTTAAATTGTATATTTACATTTACACATGTCACTATAATAAAAAAAATACTCCTTTACTATTTGATTTTTAAACATATTGGCTTATTAATAAGAGCTAGGTGCCAAATGTTATTGAGTGCAAAATCATTGTAAAATAAAGCATGCAATGTACCAGTGACTTAATTACATGTTTTTATGTCTCTGATTGCACATGGTAAAATCAATATCAAACAAGCTTAGTCAATATCTCTGAAGTTGTCTGATTTATTTGAAGACAGTGAGTAATAAACGATTATAAACCATGTACAGGAAATATATGGAAGTGCATGTTTACCAGTCAACTGCTTAAAATAAAAAAAAATTTGAATGGGGTTTAATGCCACTTTCAACACATTTCAGGTTATATATGGTATATCCAGTTTTTATGGTGGAGGAAGACATCAGACTGAGTAGAACAGCCGTCCTTCCGCAAGAAACTGGAAACTTCCTCACATAAAGTTTAAGGAGCGAGCGGGACTCAAACCTATGACCTTAGCGGTAAGAGGTAATTGATCTTGAGACGGCGCCTTAAACCACTCGGCCATGGAGGATTATGGCCCTGCTTTAATAATAAAAAGATTGGACTTATGATTATTGGATTAAATATACAAGTCCCAGCCATTAATATACTCTGTATACTTTAATATATCTCATAATCCTTCAATTATTATTGATTATTTTTGTTAACAACAATTAATAAAGTAACAACAAAAACAACAAATATTCCGAAAAAGTTCAAGGAGTTTTCTTGAACAATGTCTGTGACTCAGTCTTCATTTCAAAATTTCTAGTTCAAGGAAAATTTAACTGATGTCAGGTTTTGGAAAAAAAAAATTTAAATAAGAATTTAGTCACAGACTCAATTAAAGGGCTATAACTCTGTGAAAAATCATCAAACCGGAACATAAAGATATTATGCGCATCTCCACTTGGTAGTGATGCATCCTAGCAAGTTTCATAAAATTCCAAAATTGGGTTGTAGAGAAATAGAGCGGACAAAAATCTGGCCACAGACAGAATCAAAAGGGCCATAACTCTGTGAAAAATCATCGAACCAGAACACAAAGAACTAATGAACATCTCCACTTGGTAGTGATGCATCCTAGCAAATTTCATAAATTTCCAACATTGGGTTGTAGAGAAATAGCGCAGACAAGAATTTGGTCACAGACAGAATCAAAGGGCCATAGCTCCCTGAAAAATCATGGAACCGGAAAACAAAGACAATATGTGCATCTGCACTTGGTAATAATGCTTCTTAGCAAGTTTCATAAAATTCCAACCATAGGTTGTAGAGAAAAAGCCCGGACAAGAATTTGGGGACACACGGACACATGCACGCAGTGACAAAGCGGAGACTATATGCTTCCCCCCTTTGGGGGAGCATAAAAATGGAGTTGTCAAGTTATGAATCAAAAAAAGAAAAAAAATCACAACAAAATACAGAACTTTGGCATTAAGTGATGGACAATAACTCCCAAACTGTGACATGCACTTTGTTCTTTCCAAAATAACATTCAGTAAAGATTAGTTAGAACTATATACTCAAATAATCAAACTTGAATAAGATATAATAAGAAATAATCCAGAAACAAGATTATAGGTGGAACCGATGGATGCTCCCTGAACAAGTGCTTGATTGAGTAGCTGCATTGTTTGTAAAGGGAAAGGGGTGTAAAGGGAAGATAATGTTTGGAAGAGATGTTGGGTTCTTCACTCTGCACCGCCACACATTGACCTCAACTGTATTATTCATGTTCTAAGTCTCATTGCACTTCCATGTTCTTGAAGATCAATACAATAATGTGTGGTAATGGACAGAATCAAGGGGCTATAACCCCGTGAAAAATCATCATACTGGAACACAAAGCCAATATGCACATCTGCACTTGGTAATAATGCAACCTTGCAAGTTTAATAAAACTCCAACCTGAGGTTGTAGAGAAATAGCACGGACAAAAATTTGGTCACAGACAGAATCAAAGGGCCATAACTCTGTGAAAAATCATCGACTGGAACACAAAGACAATATGCGCATCTCCACTTGGTAGTGATGAATCCTAGCAAGTTTCATAAAATTCCAACATTGGGTTGTAGAGAAATAGCGTGGACAAGAATTTTGTCACAGATAGAATCAAAGGGCCATAACTCTGTGAAAAATCATCAAACCGGAACAGAAAGACAATATGCGCATCTGCACTTGGTAATGATGCATCCTAGCAAGTTTAATTAAATTCCAACATGAGGTTGCAGACAAATAGCGCATACAAGAGTTTGGTCACAGAATTAATTCAAGGGCTATAACTGCATGAAAAATCATCGAACCCGAACACAAAGATAATATGCTCATCTCCACTTTGTAGTGATGCATCCTAGAAAATTTCGTAAAATTCCAACTTGGAGTTGTAGAGAAATAGTGTGGACAATAATTTGGTCAGACAGAATCAAAAGGCAATAACTCGGTAAAAATTCATCACACCGGAACACAATGACAATATGTGCATCTGCACTTAGTAATGATGCATCCTAGCAAGTTTCACAAAATTCCAACCTGAAGTTGTAGAGAAATAGCGCAGACAAGAATTTGGTCACAGACTCAATTAAAGGGCCATCTGTGTAAAATCATCTAACTGGAACACAAAGACAATATGCCCATCTCCACTTGGTAGTGATGCATCCTAGCAAGTTTCATAAAATTCCAACATGGGGTTGTAGAGAAATAGTGCGGACAAGAATTTGGTCACAGACATAACCAAAGGGCGATAACTCCATAAAATATCATCAAACCAAAACACAAAGGCAATATGTGCACCTGCACTTGGTAATGATGCATCCTAGCAAGTTTCATAAAATTCCAACCAGAAGTTGTAGAGAAATAGCCCGGAAAAAAACTTGGGGACCCATGCACGAAGTGGCGACTATATGCTTCCCCCTTTTGAAGAGCATAAAAAAGATGTTTCTACTGGTTAAAAGTATTATATAAATGATATACAATAGTACTCAAGAGTCAAGAGGTCTCAATAGTATTTTTGTGACAACAGTGTCGGTTAATAATAATATTTGTTTGTTTGAATATTTTGTGTCATTTTCTGCCATTGAGGGCTAATAAACAATCAAACTTATTGGGATCCTGGAAGGCTAACCATTTCCTCAAGTGACTGCTAATTTTCCCACTTGAACCAGTGGTGAGATATGAATGACAATGAGACAAATTGATATACATACATGCATATCAGTCATCAAAGAGACTGTGACTAGGCGGGCAAATCAAACTCATGACACCTAGATTGATAGTCAGACACGCTACTGACTGAGCTAACTGGGCTGAGCTGCCCATCAATTAACTTAATTGTATTGTAAACATAACGGCTGGTTACCCTATTGTCTTATGTATGAATAAACAGGTAATAAAATAACAGAAATATAGCATTTATGGATAAATATCTCCATGTAGCAAATGTTCACAGGCATGAAGATTGATTGGATGAGCAAATCTGAGTAAAATCAATCTCAACCACTGCTATCAAGCATCTCTTTAATTGTCAATCACTCATCAATAAAATATCAATATCTGTATCAATCACTCATCAATAAAACATCAATATCTGACGCAACGATGAATCTAATTTGTTCTGTTGTAAATATAAATTGAAGATCGTTTGATTGCTATTGAGTTCACATGAGGGTTTGTCCTCATCAATACATCGCACTTAACCAACACAAATACATGTTTTGTTTATGATTGTATTAATTACATTGACATGTATGAAACACAACAGTTATTGATGGGCAGAGTAAATGGTATGGTGTATCAACATGTTGACAAGATCTATTAATCACTGAATCACTGAATCAATATAACAACTATCAAATTCTGATTTATGATATACCTTATCTTAAATCAAATACACCTTGTACGTGTTGTGTCACACATGTAAGATTAATATATCTTTAAGTTTCAACCTGTGGAACCTTTTTCTATTCATACTTTTATATTATAACATTCTGATTCAAAATGGGCATTTTTAATTGCATGCTTTCATACATGAAATATTGCTATGTGGACCAAAAATGATTTAGTGTGTTTTTTTGGCAACATTTAAACAATTATGTGGTGGAGTGGATGCAATTCTAAGGCATCTTTTTATGAGGATACAGGCAGGGGAATTTGGAATGATAAAACACTTTTTGTTTGGAATGACAAAACACTGTTTGGATTTCTCCAGGGCTGAATGATTGATCAAGGAAACGTCGTCTCAAGACCCTGACCTCTCAATGTTCACGCCCAGCTGGGTAAAAAAAATATGTGAGACAGTGATATGTTATACTATGAGGGTGGTGGGTTTAATCAGGTTTATGTACAGTATCTCACATCTCCCCAAATGAACAGGGCTATGCATTTTGAAAAATTGGGGGGAGTTTGTGTACGCCAAAGATATTAGTATTAAGTTTTTATGAAATGTGTAACATGCCATAAAAACACACAGGCCATTACTTTAATTTTTTATTTCAATTGTCCAGTCGGGCAAGTACTTCTAAAATCTGCTTGTCCTTATTTTAATCTAGAATTATGGTACAAGTCCTATGAATATAAAATTAAGAAAAAGTAAATAAACTGTTTTATTAAAGTTTAAAGACAGGGATGTGCAAAAAAGAGATGCCATGTTTAATTTCTGAATTTTCACTTGTCCATTCGGGCTAGCAGCTTTATATTTTACTTGTCCATACCCACGATTTAGTTGTCCCAGACAGCCAAGGGAGTGTTAATATAAAGCCCGACACAATGCCAGTAATGAGACTTTTGGTAAAATATAAAATGTTTAAACTTTACTTAAAATGCACATATTACTTCAATTTAAAAAAAAACTAGAGTTTTAATTCAATTTATTTTCCATAAAAACAGGTGAGGTGTTATATAAGGGGGATAACTTATTCACACAGTATATGCATCTGAGGTTTCCCATCACCAATAAAATTAAGGTCATACATATAACCTGTGGTGAATTGAAATCCCCATTAAAACACATCACTAAAACAAAGACTTGTGAACTTTGCAGATAATTTTAATTACAATAAATACATAAAAATCATATAATACATTTAATTAAAAGCACAAGAAATCCAACAAAATATTTAAACCACTTCAGTAGTATATATATATAAGATTCAGAGAAGCAGCTTTGAGAACATGGTGATCAACAAATGGCTTCGGCAAATTCCTTAAAAGAATATTTGTTTGCTGTGCTCTGACCAAATATTTTATAAGGGTATTTTGAAGAGAAACGGGACAGAATTTATTACGAGTATCTGAACACTTCCTGCACTGTTTTCCACTCTGTCAGTTAATATAAACATAATTCAAAAGCTTTCTATATTAGAGGTTTATGTTAGGTGTCCAAAGACATCTATATGAAGTAAAGGGATAAACAAATTTGGGCAGCAGCAATTTGAGTAGGTAGACAGGAGCATAGCAAACAAACATTTTTTTATATATGGCCTTTAGTAGACAACAAGGCAGGCAATTTATCAGCGATGGGAATAATTTTATTTTAACTGAATTGGATCAAGTTTCATGAGTTGAAGATGACACATAATTACAAAAAATTCAAAATTAAATACAATTTACATTGCAACATTCAACAACAATAAACAACATCAGAATTGAAAATGAATAAAATGCAAATGTGTATTGTATTGAGAATAAAAATAAATTTAATTCAAGATACCTTTACTGTTGACATCTTTCAGACCAGCTGTCAGAATACATAAAGATATCGTGATAATAATGAACAGTCGTAAACATATTGTTTTCTTAAAATACTTTGTCATTATTGTCAAATTTGTCCCATGTCTGGTAGCCAGTTTAAGAAGATTGAGTATTAATTTAACGATTAAACGATCTTGTCCCTGAAATACATTCTAAATTCAATTTTTTTATTATAAAAATATCAACATAAATGATTTCACAACTGCATAGATTTTTTTCTAGAAATTGGAAAAAAAACAGCGCAACCGATAGGAAAGTGGGAATTTTTTAAGGCTTTAGCAAACTGGAAAATAAAGTGTAACACTGTTAAGATCATCTTCTAACAAATAATTATCAGATATCATAATAATACTTCATATCAAGTTGAGGGTTTTATCCTCTAATGAACGAAAAAATTGGGGGGGGGGGGGGGGGGGGGGTTTCCTCAGTTGGGAAGTTTACATGATTTTTGAAATGGGAAGCCACCAAATTTCGTTTTTTTGTTTAATAAGGTAAAAAAGCTCAAAACTTTTGCTTTATTTGAAATTTTCTAAAGATATCTGTTAAAATATGTGCACACTATTAGTGGAAAGTATCATTCGGAGAAAGAAAGAAAGTTGAGTTGAATGTTGTTGATTTTTTTTCAGTGTTTTTTACACATTTTTTTATTGATAAAAGCAAATGGTCAAAATAAATCCTTTACAATAACTTATGTTCCAGACTTTAAATCATGCATTGGTAGGCGTTTGACTATCAAGCCTGAGGTTGTGAGTTAAAAACCTGGACTGGCCAGTCTCTATGACTGATATATGGTATTTCATCTCATTATCATTCATCTCTCATGGATGATTCTAGTGGGAAAGTTATCAGTTACTTGCGGAGGTGGGGTGTGCTTGAGTACTGGTTAACCAAGATCCCAGGAAAGAGTGGTTAGGTTAATTGACCATCTGTTAGTCATCTATGACATAAAAACTATACTAAATATTCAATTGATCAATAAATTTATTCATGCTTTTAAATTGTAATATATTTCATGTAAAATGATGATGTAACATATATAACTTGGCCTAGTAATGTTCCCACTTAGTTTATACAAGTTTAATTTAGCTTCTATGCAAAAAGCAGAGCTAATGTAAACCGTCTTGAGCCTGCTTCCTGGTTAGAACCAGTACTAAGTGTTGTTGTTTTTTGGGGGCATCAGGTCAAGCTGGAGACCAGCAACCTATAGCATGTGCGGCCAGTGCTCTATCCAGTGGACTATTGACACTATATAATTTTTTAATAATAATATTGTATTTATTGTTAAGTGAAACATAATGCAGGTCTTTATTAATGAAACCTTTTGTCTTTTTTATTTTGACTTTGCTGAAATATATGCTTTAAAGGCTACTCAGTCAAAACAAGAATACATGGCAATCATGAATGTAAAAAAAACAGCTGGTAGCAGCCTTCAAATTGTAAGGTATGGATGGAATGCTTTTTATTATATTGATATATGAATTGCTTTACAAACCAATAATCAGCAGACTTGCATTACATTGCAAATTATAGCTGTTGTTGGAAAGTAGCTTTACAGCTAGTGTTATGTATTTGTACATCTAACACAAAATACTATACTTACGGTTTTGGATGTGGTTTATGACGTCTGGATGGTGAACTTGGTCGACTTTGTGTGGGCTCATCCAGTCTCAATTCGTTATGGAAGGAGTTATATGTTGTTACACTATTGTTTGGTGTCAGCCATGTATCTCGAGCATTTGCACGTATACTTTCTAGAGTTCTCCTTTCTAACGACGGTATGTTTTTTGTTGCTTCATGCAATTTATTTCTGTCCATTGGGTAGGCAGTCTGAGCCCTTCTATTGAATCGTGTTACTGGGTTTCCATACCCTGGTAAAATGTGTCCGGTCGCCATTTTCAATCAATATTAAGTTGCTTTAAGGAATAAACTGAACGTCAAATTAAAATTGACAATAATAAATGGTTAAATTATCCGTTGAAGTCACATAATTCCGTGACAGATATTGTTTATGTTATCCAGGCAACCACCGGAAATAGGATGAATTAAAATGGAAAACGAGGCTCACTAAGGTGCGCGGGTAATCGTAATTATTGGAGAAATGTGATAATCACTCAGGACTCCGGATATTAATTGTATTACTTAATGGATTGCTCGTTGGTATATTATGATATTGCTTTTCGGTGAATTATTACAAAAATAACAAACTTAAGGATGTTGGCTGGTGCTATTGAGCAAGATAAAATAATTTGCAGTTCTCGATTAAAATGCTTTAAGTTTTTAAGACGATATAGGTTAATCTTTAATATTTTGTTATCTTTAATATTTTGTTAATTTTGATAAAAAAAAATGAGATTATAAAGATATCATTCTAAGCATATATCATTATTAATCTTTATTAATGAAATTGAACTTAAAAATGAACATGACAATAAAATATATAACAAATAGTATATATTGTGAAAGAAAGACTAAAAACCAGACTTTTCCGTATGTCACTGTGAAAACTAAGTTTTTCTTTTCTACATTTTGGCCTTAGGACAAACTTTCATCAACTTTATACCCATCCAATTTTTGTATGTTTTTACACAGTCTCTCTCTCTCTCTCTCTCTCTCTCTCTCTCTCTCTCTCTCTCTCTCTCTGCAACAAGGAAATACTCATTTCTATCTACCTATCTACACCGCCTTGTATACCAAGCTAGTGATTGTTTGAGGCATATCTTAATATATTTTTGTTTTGTTTTGACCTTGTAGTCATCATGCAACAGAACCTCATCAGATCAGTAAATGGAGACCGGTCTATCAGTCTAAGCATTGCTGTCAAACATCTTTTGAAGCAGTTTGAAATAATCACTACTTTTATCAAATTTTGTTTCAGAAATGATTAAGATAGAAGAACAGACGAAAACTTATATTACAATCCATATATATTGTACTGCAAGACCTTCTTGCGAGAATGATATACAGGTGTGCGCAAATGCTTGTGAGTTTAGGATACAATTGTTTAATATAAACTAATAAAATATTTCTCAAATGAAATGAAAGTAAAATGAAAGCAAAATGAAGATAACACTGTTAAAATGCTACGTCTGATGAAGACGAGGTGACTTTCAAAAGATAAATACAGCGTTTGATTTGAAGTATGTGATAAAAGACTGAGCACATTACCAGTTTGAACAAGTTGAAATGTGACAGCATTTCTCCGACTACTGGCAGTCTGTTTGGGAAAGGCGACTGGGAGATAAATACTTGTAAAGTTGTAATTAACAGTAGGTGTCATAATAAGTGGTATTTCTATTGCAACACATCCATGGATGATTTTATAGAGAAAAACAATCGGAAATCATCCAACTGAGCAATCATACAACACTTGCATGATGTGAATAGATATCTAAGACCCGCCTGTAACGAGCAGCTTTACGCTGTACCATATTTGGGTATTCACCTACCATTCTTGAGAATATTCTTAGACTTAAGCTTGAAAAACCAAATTTCAACCTAAGATATCTAGTTTACCATGACAGGTAGAATGATTGTGAGAGTTACTTTGACTATATGTTAGGTGTCTCTACATGCTTGCAAATTTTGGTCTCAAACAATGGTATAAATATTCATTATTGAGTTCAAGTCTAAGACTATTCTTAAGAATGGTTGGTTAATACCACTTCAGATCCCTCTGTTGAAACAGAGAAACTCTGATCATATCCAACTAGCTCATATTTGTCTTCGTGTATAGGTTAAATACAGGAAACTGTTGAAGAATAGGGTACCTACGTGGACCCTTTATCTAATATCCACTCCAAAATTTTAGAGCTACTTTTTTTTCTACTGTGATAGTGAAAAAAATTCAGAGTGGTAAGGACATTATAAAACTTCATATAAAACTTTCACATCTGGGAGTTTTACCACAGAAAGAGTGTTGTATCGGCGACAATACATCTTTATTGATACTTTTAGAGAAGTCAATTACATAATTATATATATTCCAAAATAGCATGGTCAATGACTGTTCTATGTGATGACAGTGACAGTATATTCTGACGACTTTTTCACAACAACGGTTTGAGTTTTGTTCGAAAGAAATTTTGTTATGTTTTGGAGCATGGGACTACTAATGCCATACTAATGGAGGATTAGTATGAGTCATGTATGGTTAACATTGTAAATTAATTGCCTAAATGAAGTATAGTTTAACTTGATCTGTATGTCGCCTGTAATTGTGTTTTGTGTCATGGCTTCAACACGCATTACGTCTAACATGAGCATAGATGGGCGATTAGCTTGGAGATCGTACAGACTATCCTTCCCATCCTGACATGTCACTAAGTTTGTTGTAAATATGTGCTCCAACTCAACGTCGGTCAGTGTAATTGGACTATAGTATGAGACTCCAATATAGTGGTGTTTAACATAAGGCTATGCTTAATTATATTTTTCGATGTTATTGAATATTTTAAAAATATATCTATCTGATCACGTACAGCCATTTATTCCCATTAGTTGAGACATGCACGTGAACACGTATTTAGCTACTTGATACAGATGGTGAGTTTTCATGTTATAATTCATGTAGTTCTATGAAAACAATGTAAGAATGATGTCAAAATTATGGATGATAATATGTAGATGCTATAACAACGTTTGATACGGACATATAAAAAAAATCAGAATCAATTTGGCTGTTCCAGATCTATAGGGTGTTATTTGATCACTTCAATTTTCCTCTATATTAGGTGTTCTTTCTGATTTTGACTGTTGTAATTGTAAATCTGGTCCAAATCAGAATATGAAAATAATATAGATACAACTGTCGATTAGAATAAACAGACTATCATGAAGCAAGAGGATGTAACATTACATAAACTGATGATTTACTTTCTAAGTATGCATAACCGAGAATAATGATAATGATAATGATGACAATAATGACAATGACAATATAATAATGACAATGATAATAATAATGATGATAATGATGTTGACAACGACAATACTAATAACCATGATAATAATAATAATGATGATGATGATGATGATGATGATGATGCTGCTGATGATGATGATAAAGCTAGATATATTTATTTAGCACTGATGTACAGACATTGTTAAATTTACATGATGCATAATTTATACAAATACACACAGGAAGTTATGAACCATTGATGCACATTAATACAAAGGATTACACAAAAAAGAGTAGTTTTGATGGCACGCCATGGCGTGACATGATTATATATATATGTACAAACATAAGATAAGGGGGCTGATGTTAATTGTGTTTCATGTCTCAAAATTAACAGTTACAAGTTTTTGCGTATTCATTATTTTATAAATTTAGAATTCAAAAGCATCATTAATTTCATGATAAACCTTTTTAACAGAATGCACAATACTCATTTTCGTTTTGTCGTACGCCAATATGTTCGAAGGATCAGCTACATATTCAATCATTGACAAATGCGCCCTTCTGCCTCAATCTATTAAGTCTGTTCGCCAGTCAGTAAACATCACAGGGCATCTGTAAACCTTTTCAATCTCGAACAAACTACCTTTATTGTTTGTGACCAGCCTCCAACAAATTCAATAAAACTGACCAGGTACAATCGAAGATACTAGTAGTCAGTATTGTTTGGAAAAATTCACATTGGGTGGCTTCTTTGAAGAATCTGGGCAACTGACTCACACTGGAGTCCTTTTTCTAGGTAGAAACAGGGTTGTTTTTGAGAGACCAAAGGGTCGCGTTTGGATTAGAAATCTGGCATGAGCGGCCAATGATATCGAAGGCACTACTATACCGTTTGTCAAGTCTTGTGCGAAAGGCAGAAAAACACTAGTTCCTCTCCATCAAGTGAATATGCGCATTGGATCAAATCTGACCTTTAAACTAAACCGAGTTACAATTTAGAAAACACAATAACTAAGTTATTCTCGGTGACACAGATCTCCGATGTAAGCAGATTGGTAGGGATGAGTATGTGCAGGGTAGTCTTTAACATAGTCTACGATAGGAAATGAGATACATAGAAAGTCATGTGAAGCTCCAAACTTCCTTGACGCATTTCTTGAGGTTGATGACAACAAGAACGAACCTCTGGCCAGTCTGTACAATAATAGGTATATGTAGTATATGTGTTTCAAACAATGACAGATATGGTCTGCCACTAAATGTATATGAAAGGTCATGATAGAAGGCAGTTGGTACACATGTCCTGGTATAAGCCATTGATTTAAGTTGACAAACTGATTTGAGTGTGAACTGGGTTGGATTTTGGAACTGGAAGATACTTCTCATATGCATACCGTTTCATATCAACTTGAAAAAGAGAGGATGAGGTCCCTGTCATCAATTCATTCTTTCACGGTGTGTGTACAAACTTCTTCATTATTTAGTTGGAAAGGAAAACTATAGAGCAGGGAAAACCGGGAACAATAAGGTATAGTACCACCATTGGAAAAAGGAAGTGCTTTATTGGGGTAGTCGCTTAATGGCGATTATAAACAATCCTCGATTTTTTTTCTTTAAAAATGCACTTTCCTTATTTTAATGCTCATATTTTTATTTGAATGGAATTATTGATGTATTTTGAACATTTTGACAGCATTGTTTGAATTGTGAATTTTGAAAAACAAATTGATGCTTGGAAACTGGGGCATGAATACATGATTTCGGAAGTCTACAACAGTGAACACAATGAGCAGAAAAAAATCTCTTATATGACACATGACCCCTACTTTTCTCATCATATATTGATAGTGCAGAGGTTGACAAACAGTAAAATGTAAGTTCACTTCTTTCATTTGGGTCTCCCTTTTATCATTTACTATAGAATAAAGAAGAAAAATCAATGGTGGGTTTACACCTATAACAGGGACTTGGGTGAGAGAGAGGGGTGGGGTGTATTTTGGCAAGTTTATGCCTCAAATAAAGCATACATGTATTTACATTGAAATTCCATGAAAAATAAAAAAAATTTGAAGATTTCTTATTTTGGATGATTGAAATGTGCAATATTTTAGCAAAAACATTGTATTCAAAAATGTATTTTGGTAAGATAATGCCTTTAATGTGTCATGAGACTATTTTGGTGTTAACATTTTAAAGGGAATTAGGTAAAAAAAATATTTTTTTCTGGTAAAATGAGTCAAACACATCAAAATTGCATGTGGGTCAAGATCTCCTGACAAAAGATTCAGTATTCAATGTCTCCAACTTGGCAGTATTACTGCAGATTGATAGTACTTAGTAAAAAGACGTAATAATGAAATTAAAAAAAAGTTTCCTTATAGGCTTAGTACCACCATTGGAAAAAGGAAGTGCTTCCGTGGGGTAGTCGCATTATTGATATATTTTGAACATTTTGACAACATTATAATGTTTGAATTGTGAATTTAAAAACAACAACAAATTGATGCTTGAAAATTTGGGAATGAATACATGCACACGATTTCCGAAGTCTACTTTCACTTTGTCAACAGTGTACACACTGAGCAGAAAAAAATCTCTAATACATGTATAACACATGGCCCCTACTTCTCTCATCATATTTTGGTAGTGCAGAGGTTGACAAACAAAAAAATGTAAATTTCACTTCTTTCTTTGGGTCTCTCTATGAATGGCAAGCCTTCAAACTTTTATTACTTACTATAGAATAAAGAACAAAATTCAATGTAGAGTTTACACCTATATTCACTACTTTTTTCTAAAGAATCCATAAAGGTGCAAATCAATAAAGGTGAAATGCCATTTATAGAGTGATTTGTAGTTTAAGTTTAGTTTACACTTATTTATTTTACATTGATTGCGAATCAAAATTCTTACAACTTCTACAAATTACGTTCGAAGTCTTCTTGTGTTGGACCAGTATTAAGCATATGCGGAAAAGTGTCTTGCTCAAGGTTACCACACATGGCTGTGGTGGATAATCAAACCGACCATGGGTTCGGTGCTCTACCACTGAACCTCGTGGTCCACAAAGGATTTGTATTTGTCCCAGCAATGACTTCTTCAAATGTAAATGAGTCCTTAAAGGAATTGTACACACATAAAGGTGACCAACCTTTAGATCGACAGCTCAGCTATAACGCACCAAACGAACAGCTTATCAAGTCTTTTCCTATCATCATTCAAAGCCCCCCAAAAACTGATTGGAAAACTTATGGGAACCAATCTGGTCGTCTCTCTGCGAAGTTTGGTGCTTTGCTCGAAAAAGGCACAATTCTCTCAATATACTGACCATATTGCCCAACTAATTGAAAATGATATTGAATATGCAAAAAGCGTGACGTCTACAGCCTTTCCGTTAGCTACAACATTGTACGCCCATTTTTATAACATAATGCATGGAAATTGGCATACGCCCTGTTGCGACGTATATTGTCCTAAAACAAGTCTCGCTTGAAAGGTGATGCCAGTGTGCGCTAGATAAAAATAGATCAGCAATTTACATTCTGTTGATCATACAGTAACCATACCTAAACAACATATTCTTTAAAAGATTCATTTGGGTGTGATAACATGATCATGGGCTACTAACCTTCATTTGACTGACTGTTTTAAAACTTACAAATGATACTTATTGTTTGGATGAAAAAAAAACAACACATATATGTTTTCCTTACTTTATCATTCTCTATTCATCATACTTGTTTTAGTATTTTATAAGAAAGAAATATCTGCTTTAAAATCGCCACAGAAATCTACAGATAAGATAAACACCATAAAAGTAAAAAAAACTAACATTAAACTCCGGTAAAATACTAGAAAGACGAAATATCTAAACTCAACGCTTTGCTAAAAAACGCTTAAGAAAAAACTTTTTTTTTTTGGTTCCTGTAATATAACCGGTTTAGAAGGAATTATGCAAACCTCTCTTGAAAAGTAAAGGATGCTTCAATCTATTTGTGAATTTGACTGAAAATGGAAGATTTCCAGTAGACAGTATATATCAATTGATACTTTTCTTTGAAACAGTTACATTTCGTGGGCTTTCTAACACATCTGGAATCATGTCTTACTCGAATGAGTCGAAACGATTTTTAAAAACAGGTTATAAACTATTCCATGCCAAATTCCTGTAGGCCCTACTTAATGGGTGATCCAAACAATATTGGTAACGTGTACAACGGTGACCAACGCGGACAATTAAAGCCAAATAATTCAATGATCAACTAATGAGTAATGACGTCAACATTATTTTTATGACGCATTGCTCGCTATGAGAACATGGTCAGGGTAAAAATAATAGTTGAAGTGTATTGTTTGAACAGGCATTGAGCGGGAACATTAACAGTTATATTTTCTGGTACATAAGTGCAGTATTTACTTTAGAATGCCAATTTCTTCATATATCAGTCAGGCGCGTAGTGTGGCATACTCAGATACTCTGCTGAGTAAAAATAACTTATTATTTTGATAAAACTAAAATATCGAGAGAAGCACTAGAAATGTAACAGGAGTGGGTTACAAATAGATACATACAAGTTCCAGATTTAACTGTTCCGTGCATATTGCAACCGTGTTCACTGGGTCTTTTATGTAAAATATCGACCTAATTTAGAATGCGCAGCCCGGGTCGACATTTCCCGATGTAGGTAAATCTTTTTTAAGAAAAGTGTTCAAGCCAATTGAAGCATAACATTTTAAAAATTACCAGAAGTCATAATTTCTACTTTTCTTTCTAAAATATTTCCCGGGGAAGGCGTCCTCTGACTCCCGCCAGCGGAAGTGGAATCACATTCGCACACCTTGCCCTGAGTAACTTGCAAAGTGATCACGCTACGCCTCTGTCTATGAAATATTGGGTGTTACACACTCATTTAAAAAGTAGGTTATTTTTGTGATGAAGGCCATCATTGAGGGTCCCTTCGGCTGTGAAATCTCATCCACCGGGTGAAAATTATATTACATGCAGGGGACTCGGCAGTCTCGTTCTTCCATGTAATTTTGATTTTGACCCGCCGGATAAGATTTTTTTCTATCCACATGGATAAGTATTATCAGAGCCGTAGCCAAAGTTTGATTTTACATGAGGCACAATCCAACCTTGGCTAGAGGTGTCCGAGGGTATGCTGCCGCGAACAAATATTTAGCTGCTGGTATGTATGTCCTGCATTTTTCTGATATTTCAGAGATATTTAAGCCGTTCAATCTATAACACAAACAGCATTTAATACAATAACCCGTATTTTACACTTTTATCTTGAATACACATTAGTGGCTTTTTAGACCCGACATAACAGTACATTTCAACTCATAGTAATACACTGTAAGACAAGTATTTGCTGGGTATTATGATACATTCATACTGAAAATAATATATGTAAAGGATATGTCATATTTTTTGCAAGAGTAATTCATATTTTGGGGATAACTTTATTCTTTTTACAAAAAAAAACTAATAAACATGTGAACCTACACACGATCTACAGGAGGCAAGTGCCTCCGTTTGCCTCAGTGTGACTACGACACTGAAATATGTATTTAAAGCATTTATACTTGGAGTAAAAGATACGTACTTTAAATGCATGCTGTTAGAGGTACTTATTTGTAAAGCATGCTGTTAGAGGAACGTGCCTGTAATACAAGCTATAAGAGGTATGCACCTGTAAAATATGTTGTATTGGAGTTGTACCTTGTACCTGGTACCTGTAAAATATGATAATACAGGAACTGACCTGTAAACATGTTATGAATAATTAATACGAACAATATCATTATACACAAATTATATCAACATGTTCTAAATGTGGTGCTATGCCATAACGTGTTTAAACGTGCGGCATTTGGCGGCAGATGGTTTTGCGACATTAACGTCGGACACAGTCATTACATTTCTCATGGGTCTCAATTGTAACATTTATGTCCAAAACACAGTGAATAAACAAAATCTGCAGCATGTGTCATGGCTCAAAATTCTTCACTGGTTCACGATCTACATTTATAAGAGAAAAACAGCATACCTTGACCATTTTTTTTAATTCAATGGTTTTGTGATACCTATCAATTTGAAGAAACAGTAATATGTTAACTATTCGCCCACGATGCGATTCGAACCAACAATTCTAAGTTGACACAGAATTGCCTAGAAATCTGGTATCAGCATTAATTTTTAAAGGGGATTTATAACATACTGACAATATAACACATGGTAGGAAAAAATAAATCACTACAATACAAAGCCCTGAAAAAAAGAAGAAAAAGACAATTCAAATTTAGTTTCTACATCCTTCATTTGTAGGTCCGGAGTACTCAAGGGATATAATAGTGATGTGGGTCCTCTAACGTTGGTGTCAGCGTTGTATTATATAACGTCGGTTGCGACATTTAGCGTCGGTGCGACATTTAAACGTTACCTCAGAGTGATATACCCTAGCAACAGTGCTTGTTTAATACAACATTCATTGTTAATGTATTCATTGTGATCATATATTTGTTATTACGCTCACCAGCTTGTGTATATAAACGGAATAATAATTGTTCATTGAAATATGTAAGTTTATTTAAACAGTGCTAATAACGTCCCGTGCGACGAGCCAATAAATCATGATTATTTGTATGTAAAATGCAGCTTTTGCTTTCATTGTAAGTGTTTGTTTTAATGTAAATGTTGTTTTTACGGTAAGTGTCGACATTCTTTAATTCTTTAAATGTTAGCATAGGTATAGTTTATTTTTTACATTAAAAGGATCACACTTGTGGTACAGAGACTGTACAGAAAACAAGCGAATGGTAAGAAATATGGACGATTGTTTATTTGAGTAAGTATATAGAACACAAAGCGGACTCCAGGCTAAAAGATAGTAAACTAATACGGGAATGTACAGAATGAAAAACATTAGATGAAGAAAGAAAGTTTTAGCAGACAAATCTAAAATCAGAACAAAGTGTTTATAGTAATAGTAATTGAATATTTTTTATATCAAAATTTGACATCCATATTAATAATGGACTCGAACCGGTTTATTCAAACACAGGAAAATATTTTTTTCTGACCTATTAGTAATAAGAAAAATAGAAAGAAGCCTATCAATCCTCCACGACCGGTGATTGTAGCAATTGCTTACAAGACAACTCCATCCCACTGGATGGGCTGGCCACAAATTAATGTGGATTTCAAAATTAGGCTATTCGTAGTACTAGCAAACCGCCAAAACGTTTGGATGCACCGTACATATTTCGAGGTATTTTATATTCACCAGCAAAAACATTTAGTTGGTTACAACGATTTGCATAACACAAAACGTATATGAATTAATTCTAGTTCCAGTCAACTAGAATGACGCCCCTTTCAAGGCCTAACAGCTTTAAAAGGTGTTTACTCTTACACAATCATAATGGTGTACGCCTTTGAATGCCATGCAGGATGTCGTATGTTTAAACCGCACTCAATGCAAAAAAAAATACAAAAATAATAATACATTTTTTTTTTTTTTTTTTTTTATGGTTTTTATTGAAATTGTTACCTGTATTCAACTAAAACACTTGAAAAATATCTCAACTTAAAGCACTGACAAAATTACACTCTCAGTCTTCCTGTGGTGTAGATGTATACATACTGTGTTTGTATCAATCGCGATATTATTACGCTGAGGTATCTGACATATTGAGGTAGTTATTCTATTATATTGTCCTATATCCAACCATTCAGGGTCGTAGCCAAAGTTTGATTTAACAGGAGGAACAATTCAAACTTTGCTAGAGGTGTCCATGGGCATGCTGCCACAAAAATATATTTAGCTCCAGACATGCATTTCCTGCATTTTTCTGAGATTTCAGAGACATTTGAAGCCGTTCAAATCTATAACACAAACTGCATTTTACGCAATTGCCCATTTTTTACACTATTATCTTGAATACACATTGGTGCTTTTTTATACCCGACATAACAGTACATATCAACTCTTAGTAATACAGTATATTTTAAATTGACAAATTCTCGATCAAAGAAGAATAGAGATTCAAGATTATTCAATCCTTGTATTTATACATATTACAATCACAACAATACAACGTGTGGTGTCGATACCGGATTTTGGTTTGATTTAGCAAATAAACACAAACACACAAATTCACAAGTATAAAAAAGTCTGACAATGAGAAAATCAGTTATATAACTGGCCAAGCATCGGACCCATGATCGGAGAGTCCTGTGTTTGATCCTCCGTCACGGCTGAGTCCTGTGTTTGATCCTCAGTCACGGCTGAGTCCTGTGTTTGTTCCTCCGTCACGGCTGAGTCCTGTGTTTGATCCTCAGTCACGGCTGAGTCCTGTGTTTGATCCTCAGTCACGGATGAGTCCTGTGTTTGAACCTCAGTCACGGCTGAGTCCTGTGTTTGATCCTCAGTCACGGCTGAGTCCTGTGTTTGATCCTCAGTCACGGCTGAGTCCTGTGTTTGATCCTCAGTCACGGCTACGGGTGGTGTCCTTGAGCAATACACTCCTTCTGTGTATGCTTAGTACTGGTTCTAGCCAGGAAGACTTCGAGATTTGTCTAAGTTGTAATTACTTTGTTCACAATCGAAATAACATAAACAAGTTTAAACAAGGCTAAGTTTACTTCATTCTTTATGATTAGGTTAGACGTATTTATTCTTCTTCGATTCCTTATGGTTGTGCCCATTGTCGTCGGGACCACATTAATGACACACATGACTATCCAGGACTTATGGTGCCTCAATCAACAGAACAAGATGTCATATGTAATCTGTAATGTGTTGTGGATGGTGTCTCCAACGACATAACTGGTGCCATATATGACCTATGATATGCTGTCGATGGAGTCACCACACACAGCACATGGTTCCATATATGATCGATGTGTTGTTAATGGTGTCTCCACCCACAGCACATGGTGCCATATATAACCTATGTGTTGTAAATGGTGTCTCCCTCCACCCACAGCACCTGGTACTATATATAACCTATGTTTTGTAAATGATGTCTCCCTCCACCCACAGCACCTGGTGCTATATATAACCTGTGTTGTAAATGATGTCTCCCTCCACCCACAACACCTGGTGCTATATATAACCTATAATGAGTGGTAAATGGTGTCTCCACCCACATACCTAGTGCTATATATATAACTTATAAAGTGTTGTAAATGGTGTCTCCATCCACAGCACCAAGTACTTCATATAACCTATGATGTGTTGTAAATGTTGCCTCCACCCACAGCACCTGATGCTACATGTAATCTATATATAACCTGTAATGTGTTGTAGAAGGTGTCTCCACTCATAGAACCTGGTGCTATATATAACCTAAACTGTGTTGTAGACGGTGTCTCCACCCACAGCATCTGGTGCTATATATAACCTACACTGTGTTGTAGATTGTGTCTCCACCCACAGCACCTGGTGCTATATATAACCTATACTGTGTTGTAGATGGTGACTCCACCCACAGCATCTGGTGCTATATATAACCTATACTGTGTTGTAGATGGTGTCTTCACCCACAGCATCTGGTGCTATATATAATCTATACTGTGTGCTAGATGGTGTCTCCACCCACAGCACCTGGTGCTATATATAACCTATACTGTGTTGTAGATGGTGTCTCCACTCACATCACCTGGTGCTATATAGAAAATATACTGTGTTGTAGATGGTGTTTCCACTCACAGCATCTGGTGCTATATATAACCTATACTGTGTTGTAGATGGTGTCTCCACTCACATCACCTGGTGCTATATAGAAAATATACTGTGTTGTAGATGGTGTTTCCACTCACAGCATCTGGTGCTATATATAACCTATAATATGTTGTAGATTTATTCTCCACTAACAGAAGCCAATTACTATTTTTAATGCTGCTGGAGTTTCTAAAGAATATTTATTAACATTGAGTTGTTTTTTTTTCAGTGTTTGTTTACGCATTAGCGTGGGTCTCCACCACATTGAAATAACATGCAACTGTTTCTCAAAATACCCCTTGTATTGTAATTTGCCGTGTCCCTGGTTAAGTTTAATATTTTATATGTGTCATAGTTACAGGTATTTCTATTTGATCGACTTTATTGTTTGTTTGTATTTACAGAGTGTACAGTCATTCAAATAAAGGCTTTTGAAATGCTTTTTCTTCCATTGTCTTTTCAAGTTTCTGAACAGATATGTTATGGACATTAAAATGGACCCCAAGGCCATAGTTATATTCATATTTTATAAACTCTAGTCACTTAGACATACTACGTAATGGGTACAAACATAATAATAACAACACATTAAAGACCAGTTCTTATCTTTTTTCATAAAAATGCAGAAGTCTCTTTGTAGTCGTTGAAAAATCACATTTGAAGTTATCCTTTATAAACACATGTAAATTTGCAATGATAATACCTATTGTGCAACAGATACGTTACCCTCAGATACGTTACCAAGCTATTAATTTGATTTATGCACCACGTTAAAGTATAAATTCTCTCATGAAATCGCTACATTTGAGCAACCACATGTCCGGGACATCATATTTGTCTTTGTGGTGACGAAAGAGAAAAGTATGAAGCTTAATATTGTACGAATACACTTTTCTGTCAAGAGGCTAAATATCATTTAGTTTTTCTCTTAAAATTCTACTTTGTATACTCCATATATTGATTATTCTCATTTAAATGCCTTTTGCACTCTTCATACACTGCTTTGTTCATGTTGATCAGTTGAAGTATTCGTGTATTTCTCTGTACCTGGCTTCAGCAAAGGTAACGTATCTGTTTCAAATTTAAAGTATCTGTGCCTCAAATGTCTATAAGAACATAGTAGGATGTTATCAGGTATGTGGACTATTGAATGATAATGAACATGTTTTTTTAATATCTTTACCTTTTGATAGGTTAACACATTATTATATTTACCAACCTGTGTATTTAATTTGAAAGCCATATTAAAGATGTAAGTTATGCTAATGTATCTGTTGGAAGTGTTAACGTATCTGTTTAGAATATCAAATTTTATTCAAATTGTAAATATTTTTAACAACAACAAAACAACATCATCAACAACAACAGTAGCAACAACAGCAGCAATGTAAACACGTTTTTTCCCCACAAAACTAACATTGAACAAAACAAGAGCTGTCGGAGCTGACTATTCCGATGCTGTTCTAAAACAACAGCTTTTTCAGGAATAAATGGAAGACAACTAATATTAAACTATAATTATTGCTTATCTGTTAAAAATGAATTAGCAAAATCATTCACCAACACTTTTCATTTTAATTATCAACAGTTATGTTTTTTTGAAAACAACAAAGTGGGATGGCTCGAATTGTCTTTGGCATGACCTATAGGTCTATGCACCAACTTCACCTCAGAGGGCAATTTATCAGTACCAGTTCATGAAAATGGATCTATATAGTTGAAAAAATCTTGTACCTGCATGCACACTTAATCACAGCTGGATAACCTTTCATGAGAATGAAAAAAATAAATAATAAAAAAATAATAATAAAAAAATGATTAAACTTTACAAAAAGAGAAAAAGATTGAATTTAAAAAATAATATGAAAAATGAAATGACCAGGGTCATGGTTTCGAACAAATTTGAGAGAGGACCACAAACTGACCCTATTTATCAAACATCTAAGATCAAGGTCTTGTACTACAAATTTTAACCTGATAGAAACAAAAGGGAAATAATTCTGCTAAAATTCAATAAAGAGTTAGGATTCTTGTCTCTACGAGTTTCCTAGAGGATGTTGAACACACATGAAGTTTCATTTATGTCCAATGATAGAATTATGAAAAAAGTACCAAATCAAATGTTGTAACCTCTAAAAATCTCTAAACTCCATGTCCAAACGGACCATTACTCTGTAAGAATGCAACCTAATGTTATGGTTCGTATCTCTGTGCATTCCACTGATGATACTGAACACACATGTGAAGTTGCATTCATATCGTATGAATGGTTGCATAGATACCTTACCTGATAAAAAACTCTAACCTGAAAAATAAGGTCAAAAAAGGGCCACAACTCTGCCAAAATGCAACCAAGAGTTATGGTTCTTGTGTCTGTGAGTTCCATTGATGATGCTGAACACACATGTGAAGTTATATTCATATTGAATGAGTAGTTGCGTAGATATCTTACCTGATAAAAAACTTTAACCTGAAAAAGTCCAAAATGGGTTGTAACTTTGCCAAAATGCAACCCAGAGTTATGGTTCTTGTGTATGTGTGTTCTTTTGATAATGCTGAACACACATGTAAAGTTTAATTCATATTGAACGAGTGGTTGCATAGATACCTGACCTGATAAAAAACTTAAACCTGAAAAATTAAGTCCAAACAGGGCCATAACACTGCTAAAATGCAACCCAGAGTTGGGGTTCTTATGTGAGTTCCATTGATGATGCTGAACATACATGAAGTTTCATTCACATTAAATGAGTGTTGCATAGATATCTTACCTGATAAAAAAATATAACCCGAAAAACCCATGTAGACATCGGGGTGAGTACAATAGCCTTCTTCCCCCCCCCCCCCCCCCCCCCCCTATTTTACGAATAGACAAACTAATAAAACTATATATCAATGTATAAACATTTTTGAAAGGACATGGCCAAGTCTTAAGCTGAAATACAGAAATCCTACAGAAACGACAGAAGAAGAAAGAAACAAAGTTCTTTTACTTGGAAAGAAAATAAGCTGCGATAAATACATATGAGAAAGCAGATACCACTTGCAACAGTTTGCAGGAACACATGTTTACAAGTTACCCATGCACAAGCAAAATCCACTAGTGATCTGGTCAATATTGACGGCTAATCGTCAGATCAGCCCACCGTCACAGAACAGTTTAAAACAACAACTCATCAGACTAAACCCTTCATGCAACCATTCATCGCTTACGTTACAGTGCGTTATGACGAATACTGGCCTATTTGTGAAACCATCGAGGACAAGGAGGAATTTTATGAACATGTCTCTTTCTTGTCAAAGCACCA